>OZ035955.1:34211291-35597753 GCA_964034955.1 Orchesella flavescens
ATATACAAGAGAAGAAAAAGAAAACGTTGTGTTTTGCAATATATTTTGGCCAAGAGGGATGTACGATGACGTGCTAAGACATAAGATGTATGTCTTATGTTTTGAACACATGGGGACTCGTCGCAGCAGTGTGCCAATTGCCACTTGGCCATCTATCTTGAGGAATAAACATGCCACTTCAAATTGCCTTGCCGTGTGTGTTCTCAACGTTTCTGGTTATAGCAGAGAGCGAGGAGCATATTACTCACACCGTATATATAGTACAGCTGCTCCTGCTGCTTGCTTGCTTCTCTCAAACTCTCTGCTGTCTGCATCCGGTTTCTTGAAAGTGTAAGGAAGCATAACATCACCATCATCATCATATCATTCTCATTCTTATGCATCCCCACGAGTTGATGATGATGGGTTTGGCAAAGAATGGGATTTCCCAGCATTCAGAGCGTTGAAATCAATTGACCAACCCATGCAGTGATTCCAAATAGGCATGTGGTTGGTGAACTTGCTAGTAATATATAATGCAAAAATGCATACATATATCTTTCTTTATAAATGTACTTGCGATATTTATGCAGATACAATACATGATTTCATTAATTTTCAAATGTATTAAGACGTACTACATACATACCTTGTTGATGTAGAGTATATTTATATATGGATGCCACATCATATATAAGCATTCTTTCATTCATTCATTCATTCAAGTATTCAACTCATTCATTTTCTTTTTCAATACTATTTTCTTTGATAATATACCAGTAAAATGGATGATTATATGAGACGGATATATGATAATCAGCGGGGATTTACTGTGACCATTAGTTGTAATTACTCAATTAGAAACAGAAAATTCATGAGACTTTTTCGAGGAACCACCATTCATCAAGCGGAAGCTGTGTTGGTTGGTGATTTGTAGGAATTTATCCACAGTCACAGTTTATCATGAAGAATATATCACATGCGGGTTTGTTTGAACTTTTTTTTGAATTATTGAGACTGGAAAAATTTGTTGCAAATATGCAGATCGAGTACTTATCTTTTCTCTCGCCGTCATTATATTTGCGTCATCATTATATTATTTTAATTAATTAGTGATTTCTATTGAATTTTTATTCGCAATCATTATAACTTTTCCAATGCCAAAACATAAGTATATGTATTCTTATCATGATTATAAGATAAAAACTTATCGGGATCTTGATATTTTCCATCTTTGAGGATTTTCTTATCTGCATGTGCATGCATACATTCTGTTTTCTACCGTTGAACTCAACTCAACTCTTCTTCAAGCTGCATAACTCTATGTTTTCTTCAAGTTCGCCATTCCAACTTATGTCTACAGTGCATATTTATATGTATGTATATGTTGTCCATCTAATGCACAAAAAGAAATTTGTAAAAAGTGAGAAAAGGGTTGGTTTTCTCCCTAAAAAATTGTTTTCACGTCCCGGTGGTGAGTGTGCATGCACAAAAAGTGGAACGAGAAAAATAACAGGATTATTATATAAGTATACAAGTAATGTACATGTGGTAAAGTAGATCGGTGACGCAATGTGCATACCATAATATATATTTTTCGTTCTCTCTCTCTCTTTCTTTCTTTGCATGTTTTTCATTCTGGTGGTTTTTCTCAGAAGAGGGAACGGCTCAACTGAAGAATTATCGAAAAAATTCCATTCCAATCATACAGACATACATTTAGCATCCAATAATTGCAGTAGTAGCCTGGCCGTTGAGCAAAAAATTGTCGATCTTGATGATAGCAGGTTTGTGTGATTGCTGCGCATTATGCACCTGCTAACCAGACAAAGAAGATTTGGAAAAGTCCTCTCTCCCTCTATTACACATTTAACGCTAAATACATACTATATATGATGAGGATGAGGAATGCATGCATGCCATGCAAAAGGATAAAAAAAATCCTTATATTGCTGAGATAACCAGTTGGATTGGTCGTTCCTGATGAGAAGGATGATGATGATGATGATGATGTTGATAATGATGAGATGAGCTAGCTTGAGACGCAGTATATTCTTGGCAAATGTCATTGGGATTGGAGAACGCAGGTGTTCGAAGCCTTTGCGTCATGAAGTCTGCTCTTGCTCTAAATTTCATGATTACGATACACGTTACGATGCAAAAAAAAGGTATCCGTCCACCACCAGCCCAATGAACGATACTATTAATAATTATATTGCTTCTATATAAAAATGTGGACAATTTTTCTCATTTGATCTGATGGCTTGACGGCTATTTCCATTTCTTGACTTTGATAACAATATGAGCACAAAATATGTGTTATTAATAAATAAATCAGTAAAATTTCACTTCACATATATTATTTATAAATAGACTGCCAACCAAGAAAATATAATGGGCTTCGTATTTACGTACCGTAATATGGTCAACAATGCACAGTAAATGGCAAAAGGCAAAGGCATTCAAGCCTTTTATATTTATTACGTATGCGTCACCCAACCTACTTTGATTCAAGTTGCTTCACTTGAACTTATGAGTCATCTCATATCATCCCAATCCTTCCTTCTGTAGCCTCAGTTCTTTGTCAGAGAGCAGAGAGGCGAGAGAGCTAGACGGACAGTTTCATTGTTGTTGTGATGTGTTGTATGGCGTAAACTATTTTAACTATTTATATTAATCTAATATGATGTTGATGATGAATTTAGCGTGGTTAAAAATATGCATCATATTTTTTTTAAACACATACTTACAGCTCACAAATCCACAACTACTATAGCTGCTGTTTATACATTTCACACGAAAAGGAAGAGTAAATGATATTATGATGGGGGTTGAATAATATACTACTACTATATGTAGTATTGTATACATAATAGCTGCATTTTTTTCTTCTTATTTCACTATATATCTACTAATTTCTTTTTATGGAGATTCATGCTAATGCAGGGCTTTGTGTTCTGTTCTAATGCATCATCATTTGATGAATAATCCTGTTTTTCTGAGAGAAATCGCGAGTTGCAGTGACTGTTTTTTTTAAACCCTGTGCTCCCTCCCAATTGTACGCTACTGTGCTATTAGCCCTACATACATGCATATTTACTTATATTATTATGAATGCTACACTATGATGTCACAATTATAGCGTATAGTTTTGTTGTTAGCAGTTGAGTAATGGGCGAAAAAAAAGTCAGTGCGGTGTTGAAGACGGTGTTAAAGGATATACATATATAATAGGGTCTACTTAATAACGTGCAACAGTTTGCATGTTCATTTTGTTCATACCATTTAGATAATGGTATTTAACGTATATCTCCCAAATAGTCATGTAACTGTTTCTCATGATAGTGATGATGATGATGATGGAATGACGATGATGATGTGTTTCTTTTGGATCAACAAATGAAACAATTCATTTTACTCTCGTCTCGTGGTGGTCGTCACTTGTGTATTGGATACGTTTCAGGTTGGTAGTGGAGTCAGCAAAGAGGAGGAAAGATTCATCTTAGAGTTACATTAGTAATTTTTTTATAAAGTGGCAGCCATTTGATTCCTTCATATGATCTGATTTGATCTTGAAATCTTGTTTGAAGTAAACAACGGCGACTACGATATGTAGCGGAGGGCGTAAGTAAGTGATCAATACAAGAAGGGGTGGAAGCAGAAGGGGGGTTTCAAAAATTTTCCATTCCAATCATCATCAGTTGTCAGTCAGGCAGGAGTTAATAAAGTTATGCATTGCATTAGTTGACTGACTTTTATTACAATGTATTATGCACGTGTTCAGAGTTTCGAGCTTCTAATCTCATTTCACCAGCCAGTTTAGACTAAATCATTCAATCATTCATGTCTATTTTTATTTGAGATTTTTTTTCTCTCTTCAAATCGAGAAAGACTAAAAGAGATTCATTATAAATTACAAATTATAATATACTTATACTTTTTTCTTTGGTTTGATTAGTTATTTATCATTGTTTTGTGTCTGTACCAAGAATTGGGAGAAATTTATGGCAAATGAAAACTTATTACCTTTTGGCTATAGTGAATTATATTAAGTATGTTAGTATTGAGTAAAATAAATGTATACTTTGTAGGATTTCCATATAGATCACTCCATTTTACGAGCCAATAAGCTCATTTGTGAAAATTGAATTATTAATCCCAATAATATTATACGTAATGTATGTATGTAATGATACGAATGATGTCCAAATTTGGGAGCTGCTGCTACATACTATACACACACGCCATGCCACTTTTCTGCTTGCGTATACGTACCCTTCGCTGTATTTTGAATACGCTCATCATCCAAGATCGTATTGTCGGCTATCAAGATATGAGAGATTGGTTAAAGATTTTTTTAGACTAACGATTGAAAATTAAGTCGTACATGCAGATGCTGTTACATTTTAAATTTATCTGCGTATATGCATTCGTCATTGATTATATACAACACACACGTTTCTATACATATAAATTGGTTTACTTTTTACAATGGGGTTAGATTACGTGGTATACGCCAGTGTATATACTCTATCTAACGTTTTTTTGTTTCATTCATTTATAATTTGCAGTCAATGAAAAACTGAAAAAATGGGAAGAAAAATGCATTTTATGCTATAAAATGCATGAACTTGGGGAATGTGAGTTAGTTTTGCCTTGTTGATCGCAAACACTGATTTAGTCTCTAATCATAACGCTACTACTTGATTAATAGATTATTTCAGCCTGAATAAGTTTTTTCTGCATGTTGCCTTCCCTCTCAAGTTCTCCTTTTCGTGTGCTTCACAAACTCATGTTTTTACATCAAATGCTTTTTAAGAGAAAATTCATTGTGTAAATTAACATTTGAGAGCATATAATAATAACATGTAGCAATTAGCTCACCTGTTAAGAAACAAGCTGAGTTATTGGTTCAATTCAATCTGATGCTCGCGTTTTTATATTTTAATGCAGTTTTCAAGTATGAATGGTTTTTTCAACTGAATAATAATTAATTTTTTAAGGGTCTTCTTGTTCTTGCCCTTTGGCATGACGTGAACACTTGAAGTATTGAATTGAATGAACTATTTTTTTAATTATCCTCAGTTGTTTATTCCATGAATGCGGAATTGGATCGAAAAGTTGATAAACAATGTCAGTCATAAAGCTTTACGGTCGTTGGCAAAACTGCAATCCATCAAATTCAAAGAATATATATAGCTTTCTGAAGGAGTTCATCCATTATCATTTTAAGAGCATAACGTAACGCGGTTGAAAAACTCTTCACTCGAAGACAGGAAATGACTATCAAACTTTCACACATCATGTACGTTTCTTGTTATAGCCATTCCATGATGACCATCATCATAATATAACCACGGGAAAGATGGAAGGGAAAGATTTTTTTCCCCTTCATATAAAGTTGAAAGTAGTATATAGTATTATTATTTCCCATGAGCCAGGAATTTTTAAGTTGTTTCTTGGCTCGGTTGGAAAAGACAATAAATTAGAGAGCGATACAATAAACGAGCAATTAAATGAGTTTATAAAGTGTGGAGAATGGCCCATTAGTTTTCTCATTATCATGACATTTTCTTTTTTTTTGTGTGTTTTTTTACAGAGGTAGCCTGGATTCTCATCTCGTCTCTCACAAGCCACCAGAAAAGACACATGACTGTGAAAAATGTGGAATGAAATTTAATGTTAAAGCCAATCTTCGACAGCATATGAGGATACATAGTGATAATCCGAAAAAATTCCCATGTGATTTTTGTCCTAGTGGATTTTCAAAGCGTGTTAATCTCCGCTATCACATTAAGCGAAAGCATCCCGAAGAAGCTGAAAAGATGAACAATAACAACAATAGTAAGGATAGTAGTGGAGCTGGTAATCCACAATCGGGGCTGGCTGAAGCGCTTGCTGGCACAATCCTCCCCAACAATGCCGCAAATAATAATCCTGGCTGTGGTGATAACTCCAAAGATAACAAGAACCAAGGAAGTTTCAAATGTGAACACTGTGATCGAGCATTTTTATTTAAAAATAATCTCAAAGCCCATTTACGGACTCATACTAGGGATAAGAAATACACTTGTGATTTGTGTGGAAAGTCATTTATTTATAAAGAAAGTTTGAAAAATCATATGCTTCTGCACTCTAACGAGTTGCCCTACTTGTGTGACATTTGTGGTAAAAAGTTTCGCGATCGATCGAATAGACGGAAACATGTGAAAAATGTACACAAGTATCTCTTCATTAATGGGGATATTAATAATCCTGTTAAACCGGGAACTACTGTGGCACCTGGAAGCAGTGGTGGTGGTGGTGGAGTTAGTGCTGGCGCTGGCATCCAAGGCGCAGTCTCCATCCCACAACCAGGAGAACCTCCAACAAAAAAGAGGAAAGTTTCCAAAAAGGCTGCTGCTGCTGCCGCCGCTGCGGCTGCTGCTCTACAACAGAACCCTTCAGATCCTACAGTAGCTAGCCAAGACAATAGTAATAAGACAAGGACCATCATCAAGTCTCCTGCAGCCCCAAGAGGAAAGAAAGCCAAGAATGCTAATGCCGTAGCAGCTACAAAAACAGCTAGCAATACGAAATCGGTGATTGTAAGTGCTTCCACAACGGGTAGTCTAGATACGAAAGTGGATCGGAAAATAATCATGAGTCCAAGCCCAAAGAATAGTGGTGCTAGCGTTGGCTCACCAAGTTCTTTGGAATACGTTCACTCACATTCATCATTGCCTGTCACGGTTCATGTCCCTCTGGCAGGTTCTCAAGGCCAATTTTCTCACGGACGGAATATTATTGTGAAAGCAGCCTCATCAACAAGCAGCATTGCTCCGAATCATCAGTCACCACCTGCCCTTAGCCCAGAAAATATGTATCATCACTCACATCAGCATGGCCGTGGCCCGGCATCTATGCAGCAAAACGTGATTGTCTACCCGAAACCCAAAGTCATACCTGATCATTCACAACAATATCCTAGTTCATCAGTCATTTCTCAAACTATGCAACAACCAGCTCAGCATCAGTATTATGTGAATGCAGATCAGCAGCAGCAGCAGCAACAGCATCATCATCCACATCAGCAGGGGTACAGCTATCTTCAGCTGGCATCTCAACCCAGCCCTGTCCAGTCTTCTCTCATGCCGCAGTCACATATATCCTCACCTAATCCTAGTGCATTTGAATATGTTCTTGGTAGTACAAATCTATCCTCGTCACAAGACAGTCGAGGAAGTGATCCATCAGGAGGAGGACATCCTTATGGTAGCGGTGGCTCGGCTAATCCTAGTCATCCACCAATGGAGATTCAAGTGGTGAATGCAGAATACTCACACCTCTACCCAGCAGATCCAAACTCATTGCCATATGAGCAACATCATCATTATCATTGGACTTCCGCTCCTCCACCAGCTCCTCCTGGAATGGATCATGGAGCTCACCCTCCAAACTCCTCGTCGCCTTATGAATTAGTAGCACCTCCGGCAGGTAGCAATGGTAGTAGTAGTGGATTAGTCAATGAGGGTCCTGGCTCCCACCAGCATCCTCCCGTCTCCATAGCTCAAAATTATGACTCTGGTGGTATCAACCCGGGCTCTAATGCTCTCAACGCGTCATCTGCCGTCTACTCCACGGGAGCTCCACAGGGTCATGAAGTCCTTGACCCGTCTGGTAACGGGGGCTTTTTCTACAAGGATGACTTTGATTTCAGCTATCTATAACGAATCCTACTTAAAACGAACTCAACAAAAAATAATAAATATGTCATTTATACACAGATTTCTGTATTGTATATTAGATAAGGGAAAAAAGAGAGAAATAATATGTAAATCAAGAAGCATTTTACAGAACAAGTTTATTTACTCATATTACAATTACAATTTCCGTTTTATTTATATATATATATATATATATATATATATATATATATTATATCATACATTGAAACGTTTTTATCCTTACTATTATTAGTTATTAGTAGTAATTTACTTGTTATAATATAATATGATTGATGCTGATGCTGATGCGTCTTAAATACTGCGATTATAATGTATACTTTTTTGAACGTGACAATTATTGCATTTTTTTATTCGTTTCTTTTGCAAAGAATCTAGTTGAGTAAAAAAAAGTACCGTAGTAGCTACCTGCTTATATAATAGGTACATACAATATATGATATACCTTACTTAAAACCTCAAAGAAGACATTTCATCTATGCAGATTATATAAATAATAATAAAAAAAATATGCATAATATACTAGGCACTTCCTCATTACAAAATTGTTTATGTGTACATCCTCTTCTCACAAATGTAGCCTACGTAAAATTTATTTAAAAAATATATAAAGAAATAGTAGAATTTTATATGAAAACAACAATAATTATTGTAGATGTGTCAAAGGGACAAAATTCTATATACGTAGAAAGAAATCATGAAGTACATCACAAATCAAGGTAACAATAATTCTGTACTGATGATGATGATGATTGATGATGCCTCTATTATTCCCATCATGATGTTGTTGTTTAATCAGATTGCAATAATTTGAATGATTAAGTGCTTGTAAATTTTCAACATAATAATACATTTAATTGCGAGAGTGCACCTTTTTTTCTGCAGCAAAGTAATAGAAGAGATGTGTATGTAGATTGATTTTTAGTCCGATACTTAATATAAAAATATCCTTGACCTTGTATCGGGAGGAGTAAATAGTAATATTTTTTATTGAAAAGCAGCAGTAACAGCAATTACTTTTGAGAAAAATATTTTTCCTCATCCTCCATTTCAAAAGTCTTTTGATTTCTCTTGTTTACGCATCGCAATGTCAACTGACCTTGCGCATGTTTGTTTTCTTTGAGAGTTTTGAATTTTAAATAAACTATTCAATAATATTGTGAGTTTTTATCTTTGTTGTTAATTTTAAGAATATAATATTTCTTCTTTGAGGAATAAGAAGATTTGTGTATGTATAAAAAAATATGTTTTTGCACAGAAGCTCTGTGTGTTGTGCGTACTTAACTGAATTACACTTATGAAAATATAGTCCACAATAATTTATTACATAATACATAAATGGTCTAAAAATGTTATATAATATTATTAGTTAATTGCTTACATTATGGAAATGAAATATTATATACAGCTTATTTAAAAGAAATGTTATATCCTGCTCTTACTTTATGTTAGCTACATGACATTTTTTTTTGTAAAAAGGAAGTGATGCGTCATAATATTGATTGTATCATTTAATACTGTTTGTGATAAACATTTTATACGTATTTTGAAATACAAGCTACGTAACGTAAACATATAAATCAATTGATTGTTCTTTTGTACATTTTCATTTTTTGTCCTCTCTCTATCTCCCTGTTTATATTTTTGTTGTCAATTCTATAAATCAAAAATATTGCCTATCAATATATATCCATAAAATATGTTCATTTATTCTGTTAAGGCTTGCAAACCCAATCTCGTCACGTCATATATTATTAATGAGGTGAATTAATAAGTCACGTTCAAGTATCAAGTTTTTACTTTTTCTCTTGAGAAATGATGGAAAAAATGATACAATTGGTGCGGTAACTTTTTGTCCTCTTCCACTCTTGACCTTATAGTCATACGTACGTACATAATATTTGTTTACATTACAGCGCATCATACATATATATAAAGGAATATTTATATATATATATATATCTCCTTTTCCTTTTTATAGAGGCTGCCTGTTTTATGGCATTTTAGCTATAGACTATTTTTGTTGTTACGTTTGAAACCAAATGGTATTGTTTCCTCCAGAGTTCTCATGTGTTTAGATCTCGACGGAAATAAATGTAAGGATTGATTTATCATTTATCTCTCTGTATTTTTTTTAGGTTAGCATACATACGTTTACTTAAGTTTACCACAAACCCCCTTGTCTTCGTCATCATCAATATGATAATATATATATGATATGCTTGAAAATGATCTACATTTCATACTTAATTACTAACTTTTAAGAAAGACACAGCGGCATACTTAGACCACATTACTTAGTACTTAACAGTTAGGTGACACACATATATTACGTATTATGTAAACAATTTGGAAGCTTAAGGATGATATTGTGCAACCTCATGAGCTCATAGGGTCACTGAAATCTTGTACGTATGTATTCATAAAAACCATAAACTGTATTATTCAAAGAAATAACTTTGGTAATATTGAAAACAACAGAAAAATGACATTTCCTACCCGTAAATTATACAGGGGAGCCTCAAACATTTAGAAAGTAACCATTTTTATATCATAAAAAAGCGTGATTTAGTGATCAGTGCAAACTACTATATACGTATATTATCCATATATTCGAATAGACAAAACCTAAACGAAAACTTTGTAGACTAAATAACCAAAAACCAGGCTAAACTTTTACCAGACGAATATAATAACTAATTAATTAAGGAGAAAATTTAGTATGAAACTATAAAGATAAAGACAACAAATTGAATTTAAACTACATTATTCGTAATCGTTAAAAAAATCTGCTAAATTTTTATTGCACTTTATAGACTATTTCTCACAATCAGTTGGTTGCACATTACGTTATGAATATTATGATATACATAAATCGGAAAGCGCAGCAGATCAAGGTTTCTTTCCACAATGCAATATTACCCAACTACTTTTTTTGTCTTTAGTTTTCACACAACATACATTATGCGGTGATACATACCTAATAATAAAAATATAAGGTATAAATTATAAGGTAATGAGGTTGGGGGTAAATTCATCAATTTCAAATTTTATTATCGCATGAAATGTAGACTGAAACCTGCAAAAATGCCATAAAATACCAGAATAATGACATTTAGGAAGGATTATACAATCTTAATAATTATGTACTGTTGACTGTAAAGAAAAATTCAGCAGCGTTACAAGTGCAAGCGTTATGGTTTTTATATTGTCAATTGTTGTTTTCAACGGTAATTTGTGGTCGATTCATTCATACGCAATATTATTTGAAGTGCTATACTACTACATTCAATTGTATACACCCGAAATACGTAAGATTTTTGTCAATAAACTGGTAATACGAAAAATTTTCTCTCTATAAAAATAAATACGGTTGCTATAAAATACTTGTGGTTGTGTAACATTTTTTTTAAAGTTTACGAAAATATACACGAAACAAACAAAAGTGTTTTGAGTTTTAGTCAACATATTATATTATGTGTACGAGAAAGGAAGTCGCATTAATGGAACAAAAATACATAAATAGAGAAATATGTCTACAACTTACATTACATAATATTATATTATAGGCGATCAAAGCATTTATACATATATTATTATCAAAACTGAAACTGTATCATTCACTACAATATTAAATATCGTATATACTATAGAATTTATATAGGTAAAACTAAATTGTAAAAATGCGATTAAAAGAAGAAAAAAATACATACAAGTTAATGGGATGGAAAAAAGGGGGAAGATAATAATTGTTACAAAGCATTATAATACTATATTACATGAAAGGAAATAAAACGTGGTTTTACATATAAAAGAAATTCATAGAAAAGTTTTTGACCATTGGGCTTTATTTGTTTGCGCAATACATACATACATACAGACTCAATAAATAAATATTAGCATAATCAAGTTGACTGGCACCTATGCGTCAGTAATCTCAAAAAATTTCATGGAGCTCATTCATACTCATCTCACACACATGCATAACATATAACGTACATACGTACTACGTTTACGCATTTGCCAATTTCCAACTAATAATAATAAAGTTGGCGATTCTCTTTGTTACCACATTCCATCTACTTATCCGGTCATAAAGGTTAAGTCTGAGATAAGACGACGACAATTGTCCACTCAACTCATGAAACAAGGATTTATTTGAATAAACGATAATCTCAGATCTGCTGGTGCTGACTAACATTTAGCTACCGACGGATTTAGCCCCGACTTTGATTTATTCTGCTATTAATGTAATTATTCATGATTCATGATTCACAATCATGAATATGTTCATTCAAGAACTAGGCAAATGTAAAAGCAGAAATCTACGAAAATGTATTTTAGATATGAAAATGAACATAGCTTTTTCAATCCCTAACTCACTGAGTCGTTTCATACAATGTGTAAATGCAAACCATTGAAATACTCCGTCCAACCTGAGTTTGTCTGCGTAAAAAAACTCCTTCCTTTTTACACAAAGAAAAGAAAAGTCATCTCCCTACCTAAACATAACATTAGTATGTAATATCATCCAACAACGTACAGCAGTAAAAGTGATTATTTTATCTGAATATTTTATATAGTTTTTATACACTTTTAATAAATAAAGTAAGTTAAGCATTTCAAGACCAACAAACAATGTATTAGTAAAACCTATAATATCTAACTGTTCTATTCTTGATTGATTGTATATTATACTATTTTTACTTTTTAATTCACTTTTAGCTGCCACGCCAGCACCGATTATTTCTAATTTAATGTACTATATTGTTAACAAAACGCTGGTAGAAAAGCACAGGTAAAAATCAAAACGTATAAACTTTTGTGTCATCATGTAAACTTTTTTATAATTCCACATTTTAATTTTAATTTTCTCAACATTTGTAACTTATAGCTGAAGAAGGGTAAAAATAAAACCGAAACCGGTTCTGTGCCGTACCTTATCATTCAACACTGAAGAGTTCACAAGGCCCTATTATTTCCATACTTAAAAAACTTCTAAAAGTTCGTTCCAGTGGCCTTCAGCATCGCCAGATCCTTTTTAGTTCATATATTCAACAGTATCATTCAGCAAAATGAGTTCAAACCGTGGAAAACCCACTACAACAAACAAAAACAAGGAGAACACAACCAATTCCCCGCAACCCAGTGGATCTCAATCTGGAGCCTCAACATCTCCTTCCTACTCTCCACAACCCATGGAAACAGATGATGAAACGCTAGCTAAATTTCACACGCTTCTAGACGAATTAGATCCTGACGGCGAAATAAACTACATGGGCCTAGCTATTCGCAATTTCATCGATGACTACAACGATGACGCTCTGGTGAAGGAGTACGTGAAAATATTTTTAGAAATTAAAATCAAGCCAACACTTCCAAGCGAAATAGAACTGTCCGAATTTTTGGATTATTCTCCAACATATCAACTCCCATCCAACGTTATCGTTGATGCTGTTCACAACTTTTCAAATTGCTTCCAAATGAAATCATTCAACCACCATACAACCGAAGCTACAAGACATGAAGTAGGTATGTTCAACCCAATTTGCAAGCTTAACATTCCAAAATACACGTACATGCCTTTAAAAACATTGAAGAACAGTACTCAGATCAAAAAGGATTGTGCCCTAGGTCTACAAACTGAGGCCACTCAAGGTGTAGCCTTTGGGATCGAGCTCATTATCCTACAGACGTACCATACATTGTTAGAACAGATTAAATTAAAATGTAGGGACGAAAATACTATACAAAAGGACTTTAAATTTTTCTCACTCTCCCTCTTTACAACTGCGAAAGCAAACTATGTCAAAGTAGCTAATCTCAGAATAATTCAATGGCCAAGTCGAGAATGTAAAGTTAAAGATTCCAAACCCAAATGGAGAACCAATGAAGGGCCAACTCCTAAAAATATTCCAAACAAATTTGCCCAGAAGCTTGCCCAACAAGTGAGTGACTGGAAATTCAGATTAGATGCAGTCGCAATACTAAATTCTTACAATCAACTCTTACAATCCAAACCAAGCCAAAACACAACCTCAGAGAATAACCTAACCCATAATAATACACAGTCGACTTCCTCAAAAGAGTCAAACCAGAATCTCTTCAATTTCAATTCAAATAAATCGCCTCAGAAACGTAATTCAAACAATGACCGTGGAAATGTTAAAGAACAAACAAAGGCTCACTCAAAATTAAGTAGAAGAGTAGGTCTACGTAAGCGTGACCAAAATCCCAAATTTGATAATCGCCGGGATATAAATCCCAATACTACTAAAAATTACAACGACAATCATTTACCTGCAGATTTGACAAAACTAATAGAATGACAACTAAAACATGTAAGTGAAAAGGAAGGAGTTAAAAACCAAACGACTCGTAAATTTATTAACCTCCGAAAAATATTTCCCTTTTATAACAAACTAAGCAAACGGGAACAACGACTACTTTTCAAATTATATAAATATTCTTGTAATGAGAATGATAATATTCATAACCTAGCACACCCCCTAGAGATTCCGGATACAGTAAAGATCTGTTTAAAACTTGGTTTAAAGTACAGCATTTCAGAAAAACCGAATTTTAACAAAATTTCAACCTGTGCGAGGGAAGGGATCAGAAAAACAGCCTGGCACATTTACCATAATAATAAGAAGTCAGATGGAATGAATGATTCTGAAAAAATTATTCATAAAATTAAAAAAGCAATTTGTCCCTCTACCCTCAGATGTCCTCTTGAGCCTTACCTTTTTTCAAATAATTTCACAAAAAACTTAGTTCACAGACTACGACAATCGTCTCAGAATCATAGTAAGCTACACGAACTACTCATCATTGAATTAAAATCATTTATACAGTCCCATGATTTAGTCATAAAGGAAAGTGATAAAAATGCAGGGATTTGTGTAATGAGACATGAAGATTACAGGTCAGAAATTCAACGCCAACTTGGAGATTTAAGTATCTACAGACCGTCAGTTATATCAGAATATACAATAAGAATGGATGATTTAGCAGACAAATTTAGATATCTTAGTAACTGGTTTTCGAAATCATTAAAACTCAAACATATTCTACCGTTTAATCACTCTCCAGCAAATTTCTACATCCTACTGAAAATTCATAAACATTTTGAACATTTTCCAATAGGACGTCCAATTTCAAGCACAATTAAATGTAGAAATAAAGGTATAGCTATGCTATTAGATACATTCCTACAACCAATTAGTCTATTCATTCCTGACCTTTTAATAGATACTCCACATCTAATTCTACTTTTACAACATATAAATCTGAATCCAACTAGAAAATACGTACTGGTCACAGCAGATATTAGTGCCATGTATCTAGAGCTCCCTATTAATATTTGTAAGAAAAATTGTTTACGATATTTTAGAAAATATCGTCATTTAGTAAACTTTCCATTCCCTATTACAGAAGAACAATTTAAAGTATTACTTGACCTCTGTCTTGACTACAGTTTCTTACAATATGAAAATGAAATCTTTTTCCAACATAAAGGAATCCAAATGGGAAATTCTGCGAGCGTATCTATTGCAAATATAACAGCAGCCGCAGAACTAGAGTTCTTAGAATCCGAATTCATTGCATTTAAACGTAGATTTATTGATGATATTGTCATGATTTTAGATGTTACCGATCTAACCACATCAATAGACTCCTGGTTAAAAGATTTTTTTACTCACAGCTTCCTGAAATTCACATATGAACACCATGAAAGTCTAATTACATTCCTAGATTTGAACATTATGATAGGAGAGAATAACAAGATAGAAACTTCTATATATCGCAAGCCAGTCTCAAAACATGAATTCCTGCATTTTTCATCGAACCATCCAAAACATATCCTTAAATCATTACCATATTCTTCTGGTTTACGAGTCATAAGATCATGTTCTGATAACAACACGAAAGAAATAGAACTATACCAACTAATGAATAAATTCAGACTCAGAGGATATCCCGATACCCTATTAAATCAAACCATGGATAAACTAAGTTCCATTAACAGAAGTGATTTAATCAAACCTAAATCAAAGATCTTGATAAATCACCTGAATCTCCATAACCAAGATATTTTACATTACTACAATTTAAGTACTTTAAACCCAGCATTAAATATGGTCACAAACATACCAAGTCAAATATTCATAGTCTTTCCATTCCACAGTAACATCCGAGGTTTAGGAAGAATAGTTAAAAATATGTTCATTCAAGAACTAGGCAAATGTAAAAGCAGAAATCTACGAAAATGTATTTTAGATATGAAAATGAACATAGCTTTTTCAATCCCTAACTCACTGAGTCGTTTCATACAATGTGTAAATGCAAACCATTGAAATACTCCGTCCAACCTGAGTTTGTCTGCGTAAAAAAACTCCTTCCTTTTTACACAAAGAAAAGAAAAGTCATCTCCCTACCTAAACATAACATTAGTATGTAATATCATCCAACAACGTACAGCAGTAAAAGTGATTATTTTATCTGAATATTTTATATAGGAATTTTATATTATATTATATTATATATTAAATTATATATCAATTTTATATTATATATTATATTATATTATATATTAAATTATATATCAATTTTCTTGTGCTAATAATAACAGTACATCATAATTTGAGCAAAGATTGGATTGTGCTGATGAGTCCCAATAGGACGAAACAGTACTGTCCACAATTATATCTGAGCTCAATTATTATAACACAGTATTGCCTGTTAACCTTTCATTTAAACTTTTCCTGTGTTCCGAATCATTTCATATTTTATATAGTTTTTATACACTTTTAATAAATAAAGTAAGTTAAGCATTTCAAGACCAACAAACAATGTATTAGTAAAACCTATAATATCTAACTGTTCTATTCTTGATTGATTGTATATTATACTATTTTTACTTTTTAATTCACTTTTAGCTGCCACGCCAGCACCGATTATTTCTAATTTAATGTACTATATTGTTAACAAAACGCTGGTAGAAAAGCACAGGTAAAAATCAAAACGTATAAACTTTTGTGTCATCATGTAAACTTTTTTATAATTCCACATTTTAATTTTAATTTTCTCAACATTTGTAACTTATAGCTGAAGAAGGGTAAAAATAAAACCGAAACCGGTTCTGTGCCGTACCTTATCATTCAACACTGAAGAGTTCACAAGGCCCTATTATTTCCATACTTAAAAAACTTCTACAAAGCATTATAATACTATATTACATGAAAGGAAATAAAACGTGGTTTTACATATAAAAGAAATTCATAGAAAAGTTTTTGACCATTGGGCTTTATTTGTTTGCGCAATACATACATACATACAGACTCAATAAATAAATATTAGCATAATCAAGTTGACTGGCACCTATGCGTCAGTAATCTCAAAAAATTTCATGGAGCTCATTCATACTCATCTCACACACATGCATAACATATAACGTACATACGTACTACGTTTACGCATTTGCCAATTTCCAACTAATAATAATAAAGTTGGCGATTCTCTTTGTTACCACATTCCATCTACTTATCCGGTCATAAAGGTTAAGTCTGAGATAAGACGACGACAATTGTCCACTCAACTCATGAAACAAGGATTTATTTGAATAAACGATAATCTCAGATCTGCTGGTGCTGACTAACATTTAGCTACCGACGGATTTAGCCCCGACTTTGATTTATTCTGCTATTAATGTAATTATTCATGATTCATGATTCACAATCACATATTCCTGATTTACGAAATTCACTTAAAATACACATACCACAATGCAATGTATAGGCTGATAAGGTTTCTGCTAAATGATTTCTGCTTTGTGATATGATTATATGATAATAAAAATGTATTATGGATTTATTCACTGCTAAAATCTTACAGCAGGACTGGCTTTAGCTCGTCTATTCATTCTTTAATGGCCGTTGGACAAGACCGACCATTTCAAAAATTGCAACTTTATGAACTCTCATTAAAAAGTGATAATAGAATGGCACAAGTAAAAATAGTTTTCATCCTTTTCTCCCTTCTCGGGGGAATTAGCTCAACGCCTCCACTTCGAGAAGCAAGCTACGAATTTGATAATTTTGAGGAAATCATTCCTCTCTACAGGCTCCCTGACACATTAGTCCCGAGCTTGTACAATGTTGAAATTCAGCCAATCTTGGACGAAGGCTATGGAACCAGATTTACTGCACCAGGGAAAGTTGCGATCAATGTGCTTTGCCTCTTTGCAACGAATAACATCACACTTCATGCACTCACCTTAAATATTTCAGAGAGCTCTGTAAAGGTAAGATTAGCACTAATAATGCATAATAATGTGTGGTTTCGAGTGGACGGAAGCTCTCTATCTCCATTCTGTCTGGGTTTTTTTCTTCTTGTCTGTCCGACAATCTCTCTGTTGAATATTTAATGCGTCATGGAAAATTAAATCTTTAGGTCAGAGAGCTGTTGGGAGGAAGTGAAATTCCAATTACATCCTTTGAGGTGGATGCTGAGAAAGATTTCTTTATCATCAACCTCCAAAATGAACTTAGAGCTGGAGGTGTCTATCAAATTTATATGGAATTTGTTGCGCCGGTTAGCAGGGAATTCTTGTATGGACTATATTTGAGTAACTATACTGCAGATGATGGCTCTACCAGGTAAAGAGAGGCGCATTATTATTAACATTTTTTCTTGTTGTTGAGTCTGCTGTATTTTTAACGAAGTGAATCCCCATAAATTTTGCATAGATACTTGGCAGTTACTGATCTGGAAGCCACAGGTCGTATTCATGAAAAATTGGGTACTCCAAAGTACTCCTTTGATAACGTAAACTGTGCTAAATAATTCAAAGAAAAATATCGGAATTTAAAAATTATTATCGATTTTTCAAGACGACGAATATTTTATGGGAACACCTGGCGAAAGCATATTAGTACCTATAGGCTTGAATAGCATCTTAAAAAATTCTCCATTAAATTATCTCGGTAGACTTTTCTTGCGTTTTTTGGAAAAATTCATCCGTTTGATCACCAAAAATTCCTAAACATTTGAAACAATGTTGCTCAGTTTTCTCGTTTTCACCAGCAACTATGACCATATTTGAGAATTTTTGGTTACCAAAATGAATGAATGAAAAAAAAAATTAAGACACTAACCAAGCCTATAGCTACTAATATGCTTTCGCCAGGTGTTCCCAAAAAATATTCGTCGTTTTGAAAAAAACGATCATATTTAGCACAGTTTACGTTATCAAAGGAGTACTATTTCCTCGCAAAAAAGCAGAGAAATTAATTTTTTTGGTTTTTATAGATGCTCGGAGAGTATTTCCTTGTTTCGATGAACCTTCAAAGAAGGCTGAGTATGAGTTTAAAATAATCAAAAGCTATTCTCACTTATTGAAATGAAGACATGCATAATGCATATATTTCATAAATTTCCAATTTTTTTCCAAAAAAAAATCGCGACGGACATTGCAACATATAGGTTTGAGATATCCATCATTCGTCTGCCCAAATATCATTCGTTGTCCAACATGGATTTACTTAGGACGGAAACGGAAGGGTGACTCTAATGTTACAAATTTCCATAATGATGCTCAAATTTAAAAAAAAATCAATACTCTATAGTTATAACATGTGTAACTTTATACAGACCTGGGATTCCGCAAGGATGGGTAAAGGATATGTATAAGAGAACGTTGAAAATGAGCACATATCTATTCTGCATTGCTTTAAGCGACTTTGACTCTGAGGAGGCAGCGCCAGGTTACTACACGAAGCCAGTGAAAGTTTGGGGTCCTCCTACATACATGCAAGCTGGGGCAGGCAAATACTCACCAGATCTTACTGCCAAGCTAATGACAGCTTTGGAAAGCTACTTTCGCGTTCCATACACATTCCCAAAAATGGATAAAATCGCAGTTCCCCATTATGGATCAGGGGCAATGGAAAATTGGTTAGTTAACTCAAGTTAAGTCAACTACCTTTGACAGGGATGTTTTTACATTTCTGCATAACTGATTCATATCATTTATACATTGCATGATTTTTTTTGAATTTTACATGAAAATCATTGCAACAGGGGTCTCAATACATACAAGTAAGAATTTTAATCTACACTTATCTGACATCTAAAAGAAACGTCCTGCTAAAAAAAATTCTCGTGTCACATTTTTTAAAATAAATCTCACCTTTTCATATAGGCTCAACCGATTACTTATCGAGGAAGGAATTGCGACAGCGGCGGACAGGATCTCTACTGCCATTACCCTCTCACACGAACTTGTACGTCTGCACATTATGTAACTTTTGCATGGGTGAACTGAACTGATCTAGATCTAGATCCTATATCCGTATATTGTACATCATCTGTCCTCATTTTGTCGAACCTTATTCTCTTATCTAGGTTCATCAGTGGTTTGGGAATCTCGTGACGCTAAAGTGGTGGGACGGTAATGAAATCATATTAAATATAAGCAAGAGTGACAATGTGACAAATTGAGCGCTACACAGTTATTCGTTTTGAGGGGAAAATGTATTGACGTCATTTGATTTTCAGATTTATGGATAAATGAAGGCTTTGCTTCTTACTATTCAAATACTGTGATGATTGATGTTGGTCTGGAGGATATGCTACCGTTGGATACTTTGGTTTCTGATGCTATTCAACGTGCCATGTACACCAAAATCGTATATTGTTTCAATATATTCAAGTCCACATTCATGGAATGGTTCTTGTAGAATGTTTGCCTTTGTTCGTATATCGTAGGTATTATGATGTGACCAGTGCAACACATCCCGTTCATTACAACGTCACAACACCAACCGAAATTCGTATCATGTTTGACACAATCACGTACAGCAAAGGCTGTGCAATGGTCAGAATGATGGAGGCTATTCTTACGGAACCTGTTATGAGAGACTGTGTGACAACGTTTCTAACAAACTTGTAATCTTAAAAAAAGCATTAAATTCAACTCAACAGGTTGCTGTTAAAAATGAATGAACTTTGTGGACTTACTACATTATGGATGGTTTGAAATTCTAGCGAACGTGACAATGCCCATCAAGACGATTTCTTTAAAACTGTTGATGACCAATTAAGTTCACGACCTGGCATTATTCCCACGGACCTATCCATGAAGTCCCTTATGGACACTTGGACTCTTCAAAGTGGATTTCCAGTTCTTAGCGTAACAAGGACGGAAGGAAGCTCAAACATTTTATTCAGCCAGGTAAGATAACCTTTGTTAGTCTAAACTTGCAAGGGAAATTCAGAGTTGGAAAAATTTAAATGTTTTATACATGAAAAATAGACCAAGTTCGAAGTAGATGTTGATGATGAAGACGATCCAACTGCACCCAAGTGGGATATCCCCATATCCATGTATTTGCCTTCTGATTTGCAAGTCAATACGAGTGCAGCGATCTGGCTAAAAAGCAGTGACCCAGTACAATTCCATACCATCACGAATGCACAGTGGCTTATAGTTAATCCGCGACAAACGGGTAAATAAAATGTTGCGCAAGCGTCAGAAACTCAATGTACAGTTGACAGTTCCTAGCTCAACAATTTAAACTCATTTTTTTTAACTCAAGGGTACTATCGCGTCAAGTACAATTCGTATTCACTCAGTGTCATCATTGAACAACTTCATACAAATCACAATGTGTTTGATCCTCAAACAAGAAGTGCCCTTATTGATGACACATTAAATCTTGCGTACGCAGGTTCGTATTGTTTCGAAAATTTACACAAAACATTCACTGGACATCATCATCTTTTGAATTTAATACAACGCCTAAATTTTTGTAGGTTATTCCGACCTAACTGATGCCCTAAATCTTACCATGTACTTAAAAAATGAACGACACCTTGTGCCCTGGACTACTTTTGTAACTAATATGGCCAAACCCTACAGATTATTAGCTCGTACTGCCGGCCTTACTCCATTCAAGGTCTGCATTTCTACAACCTCAGTTCAAAAATAGGACAATGTTTGTAATGTTTTTTATTATCTATTTTGATTAGAGCTACATACTTGGATTGGTGAAAGACACTCTTACACAAATCCAGCTTGATCCCCAGCCAAATGAGCCTATTGGGAATGCAACAATTTTGCGAAACAAACTATTTGAATGGGCATGCAATCTCGGGGATTCCGACTGCATTCAATATTCTAAAGGCAAATTTACGCAGTGGATGACAGATCCTTCTAACAATACCATGTATGTTTGCAATGCAAAATCAAAGGTTTTTCTTTTAGTGCCAAAAACACTAATGATAACATTATAATTGTTTTTTCAACAGCATTTTCCCAGATCTCCGTCCCTTTGTTTACTGCGCAGCGGTGGCAAACGGAGGTGATAAAGAATGGAATTTTGCCTTGGCTCAATACCTTGTGGCTAACAGGGAAGTGACAAAAACAAATTTGATTCGATCACTAGCATGTTCCAAATCCACATTCCGTTTGGCTAGGTAATCAAAATTATTTAGATTGTAAAATCTTCCGAGTTGTATTTTAAATCATCCATATCATTTTAAATCTTCTAGACTGTTGGATTTGTCCATCGACCAAACATCAGGAATCGAAACTAGTCATCGTGTAACAGCAATACAAGCTGTTGCCGGAAACTCAATTGGTGTTGACCTTGCATTTAATTTTATTCGCAACAATTTCAATACCATTCAGAGACGGTAATAAGATTAACGAATGCATTCAAAAAGTGTACAATGCAAAACAAAGTTTCATATTACGTTGTTTAAAAACAAACTATTCGTTGTTTGTTACGAGTCCAGGTTTGGAGTGAGTATGGTTTCAAGCGTGATTATAACCTTGAGCAATACCTTGAATAAAGCTTATGACATTGCCGACATAGAGAGATTTATCCGAGATAACGCATCAGCTCTGCAGCCAGTCAATGGAACATTGCAGACTGCCATTGGAAATATTGGAAACAATATAAAATGGACTTCAAGGAACCAAGCCGTGTTCCGGAATTTTTTGAATAATTTATGAGTACAATACGGAAGAAACCTTGTAATAATGTACAGAATGACAAATGAAATGCATTTATATATAATATAACAGATTGATAAATAAAACCAAAACTTTGTAGGTATAATATAATATTTCCGCCGTGGTCTTGTTATTTAATGTTAGATTAAATTATTTCGGTCTCATGTGCGTATCAGAAGAGTTAATCCTTTGATTATCCACCAGATTCAATGCTGTGAAAATCTCTTTTTGGTACGTGATCATAGCATGTATTTACTTCATACTTAAGAGGGAATTCCGACGGTTTTATTGATAGATTAGTCTAACAATACCAACTTGGCTGAGTGAAAGCAAATTCTTTTGGTACACATGAGATCATAAAAAAGAAAGGTTATCTATTGTAAGCAAACGTTAAAAATACATGGGCGATTTCCCAGTGATTGTTAATTTAACAGTGACTGACATGACAAAGCAAGCATACGAATCTCCATTTTCTTATCTGTTACATAACATGAGGAATACAGATTCACATCTTGTGCGCATGATCTCACTAATATAAAAGATAAATGAAACTAAAAATGCATGGGCTCGTTTGGTATGATAAGCAAAAAATTCAATCAATTGAAAGAACTAAAATGATAGCAACAAATAACAACCATATCATGACCTATAAATACTTTGGCAGAGATATAATTTTTTTCAGTAGCATTACGGGTAATTAAAGTTCGGAGTTCCTACTTTACCCCAGGTCAGCCTCAGAATGAAGGAGTCAATTAGAATTTTCGTATTAGCAGTTTTAATAGGTTTCTGCATCGCACAGCTACCCTTCCAGGTCAAACCTCGACAAAGGGGTTTTCCAGGAAAGCGAGATGGGGTCAAGCGAAACGCTAACATTGAACCTTTGTACCGACTGAATAACACATTTATTCCTTCACATTACGATGTTGAAGTTAGGGTTATATTGGATAATGATGGAGTTGCTGGGCCGCAGTTTACTGCACCTGGAAAAGTTAGAATTGTTGGGGTGAATCAAGAAACTAGCTCACGTATTGTTTTACACGCCAACGCCTTGACAGTTAACACCAGTTCCATCACGGTAAAGAAGAAAATAGTTTATTTACTGAAACTGTTCAGTACAGACAGTTCAGGGTAATTAATATGCACTAAAATGGTATATGCTACGCCATAGGTTACATTAACAGGGACACCCGGTCAACGTGTGGATATTTCGGGGTTTAGTGAAGATGATGAACGTGATTTTTTCATTATTGAGTTGGGAAGCAATATCAATGCTGGAGAAGAGGTTGAAATATACATGGAACATGTTGCACAAATATTGCCTTCAGGAGTGGGTTTATTCTACAGAGAGTATCAGACTGAAACAGGAGAAACTAGGTGAGCATATAATAATTATGCTATTAAATTATTGAATATAAGTAATACACCTCTTATTGATTAAGTTGTGGATTTAAAAACCTATTGTTACAGACGACTGGCAGCTACCCAAGGGGAATCTGTAGAAATGCGCAGGCTGTTTGCTTGCTTTGACGAGGTTTTCATAAATGAAAGCTATTAAATTACAAAGCATCATTGCTTTCTATGCATGCAATAACTAGAACTGTTCATGTAAATTTTTCAGCCAGATCTGAAAGCAATTTTCGAGCTAAGAGTTATCCGAAAGGATAACTACACATCATTGTCAAACACTGAACTTGTTTCATCCACCCCAGAGTATGTCTAAATCAAGTTATCGTCACATTGATATTTGCTTGACACTAGTTTGTATTTAATGGAATGCATTTTATAGTCCTCAAGTTTCTGGTTGGACAATTGACAAGTTTGCTCCAACAGTCAAGATGTCGTCATACTTGATTGCAATTTCGGTTCATGATTTCTCATACGCCGAAGCTTTCTTCGGAGAAAAGCCAGCACGTGTAAGTAAGAAATACGACCAATCTGCTAGTTTCACTCCTATTTTGAGATTAAAGTGTAGTTCATAATGGAAATAATTGTATATGTCTAGACTTATGCTCCAAAGCATTTAATTGAACAAGGAGGTGGCAACTATACTGCCGAGATCCAAGCAGGATGCCTTAGTTTCTACGAATCATACTACGACGAAACCTACAAGCTTTCTAAAATGGATTCTGTTGCCGTACCTGGATTTGGAGGAGCTATGGAAAATTGGTAAGGCTAAGAGAAATGCTAGATTTGAAAGGCAAAAGTACTAGTACGCTAATGAATATTTTCACTTCAAATTATTCAAAGGGGAATGAATGTGTACGGAACACCATACATACTGTTCTTTCCTGGAGTGGACTCTGAAGATCACAGAAATCTTGTAACCCTGATTATCGGTATGATAAGAAAATTTCAAGTGAATTAGTAGCATTTGTAAAGCAAAATACTGCAATTATCCTTTTGTAATTGTAATCAATCATGTCATAGCTCACGAATTGGCTCATCAATGGTTTGGGAACCTTGTAACACTCAAGTGGTGGAATGAAGTATATTTGAATGAAGGGATTACCACTTACACTCAATATTTGGGGATGGAAGCCGTCAGTCCTGATTTAATGGGAGTGGAGTTCGCAATTCTGGATGCCGTGCAATATTCCATGCTCTATGATGCTAGCCCATACTCACACCCTTTGTCGCATGATGTCACAACTCCAGATGAAATTGACGCCATGTTTTCAACCATTTCATATGAAAAGGGAGCTTCCGTTATAAGAATGGTGGATGGTTTTCTGACCCGTGAAACCTTGCGCAAAGGACTACAAGCTTATTTGAAAAAGATGTCGTTTCAAGGTGCTCAACAGGAAGATTTATTCGAATCACTTGAAGAGGCTGCAGCAACCGATAACCGTCTTCCTGAAGGACTGAACATGCATGATATTATGAGCTCATGGACACTCCAAACTGGCTTCCCAATTGTGAAAGTACAAATTGCGAATAACACTGCCGTCAACGTAGTCCAGGAACGGTTTAGAGAGGATGGTGCTGATGAATTAGAAGGTTCATGGTACGTGCCCATCACGATTGTTACAGAAGATAACCCAAGTCTTGAGAATAACATCCCTCAAGTATGGCTGGAGAAAGATGGTGTCTCGAAAGGGGTTGAGCATGATGTTTCAAAATGGATAATGATCAATCAAAATGCTACAGGTTGGCAAATGAATGCATTTAGTCTACACAACTTAATAATATTATATCACTTTTCTCAGTGAACAGTATTTTATTCCTTAAACTTAATTAGGATTTTATCGAGTGCTGTATGATGAAACACTTCTACAACTAATCCAAAAACAGTTGGACTCTGATGCTAGCGTGATAAGTCCTTTGAGTAGAAGCCAACTGCTTGATGATTACTTTGTTTTTGCTTCTCAAAGTAAGCATTCTACACTCAGTTCACATAAGTTTAAAAGAAATGTAGTACCGCAATTTTCTCATTCTGTAGAAAAAATATTTTATGAGCATAATATTTTGCGATTTTTCTAAATTACTAACAGAATACGCAAGTATTGACGCAGCTCTAAACCTAACTCGTTACCTTGCTCAAGAAACACATTTTGCTGTTTGGAGTACGTTTTTCTCACACTTTAGTGATATCTATCTAATGTTTGCCTCTCATCCAGGTTACCCACTTCTTAAGGTAAAGACGGGTTTAGTAATTAAAATGTAATGTTCTGACGGCCAAATCAACGATAAGCTAACTCACGCAAAGTATATGTATACTTCCGTTATTACTGTACTAGGCCTATCTTCAACCAAAACTTGACGCTGCACTGGAAGCAGTAGGTGTTGAAGAATCGCCTTCACGCACAGGAGCGTTAGCAATTCTTCGTGCTGAGTTACTGGATTGGGCTTGCTCAGTTGGTAGCCCATTGTGCTATGAATATGCCAACCTACTCCTTGCTCAGTGGCAAGCTAACCCTAACACAAACCCGTAAGCTTTGTGTTTAAAACTATACAAATTACTTTAACAAGAGTTTAATAAGTATATCATATATTTATGTATTGCATTATGATTATCTCCGCTGCAGGATTTCATCGGTGGACGCTCGGGCCACCTTAGAGTGCGCAATAGTTGGAGCAGGAGGAAAGCCTGCTTTTGATTTTGTCTTTACAAAATATCAAGATGCCGGAAATAATGCTCAACTTCGAGATGAGCTTTTAAGTGCTTTAGCCTGCACAACTGAACTTTCAGTACTCAATGAGTAAGTCATCTTTGTAACAATAACTTATTAGAATCAGAAAATGGAGTAGTGAGACGGACTCGGAATTTAAACATGAAATTTTCTAAACATTTCCAGGCTGCTAAATAAAACACTTAACTCTACATCTGGATTAGCTGATGGTGATGCCAGCGCTGTGCTTACTAAAGTTACCTCTGGTGCGCTAGGCAGAACAATCATTTTAGATTTCCTTTCTGAAAATTTGGAAGATATTATCAATGTAATTGGTAATGGAGGTCTCCAACCAATTTCAAGAGTAATTGGAACATTACAGAATTACCTCACTACTCAAGCTCAGTTAGACAAGGTGGGAAATATTAGTTTGGATGAAACTTTTGATTTAACTATTTATTTGGTATAATTATTACGCATGTTTCTAACCAACAGCTTCAAGAATTTGTTGCTGCTCACCAAGAAACACTTACTCCCATCAATCAAGCAATAAATGTAGCCATTAGAGTAATCAAAGGAAACATTGAATGGATGGACACAACAGGATTTAATATCTGGATGTGGTTGTGGTTTCAACCTTAAATTTTGTGAAATGCCATAAATTACTTCGGTTCGTCTAGCTTTCTTAAAACATTTAGGAATAAACATTAATTTATATCTGTTTGAAGCCTTTGTAATCAAAACATTAAATATCTTAACATTCGTTTTTAATGAAAAAATTTCCATTTTTAATTCGTCTTCACAAATACATTATTATGTTTTACCCTAGCATATGCACATACATACATATACATACACATATTATGCAGTAGTGGCTTCAGCATTATAAAAGTCATAAAAGGGACCAACTACAAAAATACAGCTAGTTTAAAATATCTCAGAAAACAAGTTGTTTGACTGGCTTCCATAATATTCCCTCGGATGGATAGAAATGCACAGACAATAAAAGTGGTACGGCAGAAGTATCAGGTACTTTTTATGTTTTAAATGCTATTTTAAGACCTGAAAAGGATTAGGGAATTACCAAAGGGTTATGTTTTTGGTGGTCGTATATGTATGTACACGATGGATGTTTTTACATGCATGCATAAAATAGACATTGATCAATGTGTGTGTATACCAAAATGTTATTCACCTTTAAGCATTTTCTTCAGAGCGTGACCTGACTTCATTATCCATTTTGAGTTTGTTCGCATAACAGCTCAATCGGTCACAAGTATTCCATTCTTGGCCCTTGGCATAAAGTATCTTTAAAATCAATATGAATCTACAAATTATTATCGGCTCAATTATTTTGTGCTCCACTTCATGGATCTGCTTTGCAGAATTCCTTCCCCCGGTGGAAAAAGAATGGGAAAATGAATTGTACCCCAACATATTTGCTGACTTTCCAAAAAAGCAAATTGAGGAAACAAAATATAAAGTGAAATCAAGACCTGATCCAACACACAAGTATCTTCCCCCGACCACAAAGCCTATTAGTTACGACTTAACACTGAGAATAATTTTGGAATCCGAACTAGACGAAGAAGAATTGACGGCACCTGGCTCCGTTAGCATAAGGGTAAAATGTATGGAAGCTACAGATCAAATTGTAATGCATGCGGACGTGGACTACGTTACTATTCTTCCGGATACCGTAAAAGTAAGTTAATGTCCACTAATCATCGATTTTAAAGCATTTCCTCTGCTGAACGCAGATTTAATAAGGTTTAAAAATGGTTTGAAGGTGGCTGAAGCGATATTTGGAAAGCCAACGAACAGATCTATCCCAGTAAAGAACCAGACGTTTGAGATAGAGAATGATTTTTATATCATTCATTTGGCTACACCATGCAAGGTAAACTGGGAGTACTTTGTGGATATTGGATTTATAGCTGAAATAGGTACAGAAGAGTTCACTGGGCTTTACCTTAGCACATACAAGGATCCTGTTACAAATATCACAAGGTAGTTTACAGCTATCAATAAAAATAAATTGTATTACAACATTTTTGTAATCGGGAAACATTGGCTTGGTTTGATAAGGAGGCTTGCCACTACCCAGTTTGAAGATGAGCATGCAAGAAAAATGTTTCCAAACTATGATGACCCGGACAAGAAAGCTACATTTAAATTGACGATTGGAAGACCAGAAAATCTCAATTCATTAAGCAATATGAATTTAATCAAAACTGAAAAAATGTAATTGATAAAATTTCACATATTGACTAGTTGACTAAATCATAGCAAATTAATGACAATATCGAATTTATTTTCAGTAAGAACCTTCCAGGATGGTATTGGGATCATTATGCCCCAACGCCTGTTATGTCATCCTATTTGGTGGCTCTGGTGGTTTCTGACTTTACTTGTGTATCTGAGCATCCTATAAAGTATGACAAATACGTGGAGGTAATTCGAAACAGATTAAAATATACAGCGGCATATAACAGTTTTAACTCACTGATTTAAATTGGTTGATAAATGTTTAAATTAAATCCTCATTTAAAATATGACAGACATGCGGTCCTCCTTATATGATTGCAAAAGGAGGAGGTCGTCATTCTACTGAAGTAGTGGCCACGGTCTTGAAGTTTTATGACACCTTCATGAAACAGAAATATCCTTTACCAAAAATGACTAGTGTTGCTATTCCGGACTTCCAGGCGGGTGCGATGGAAAACTGGTGAGTAGTACAAAAACTAACGCTAACCCAATTACATTGAAACATTGATGTTAATTTTTCTTTACTAAAACTAACATTTCCAAATTTTTCACGCAGGGGTCTGAATACATACAGAATAAGAGGACTGATGTACTATCCAGGCATAACTTCAGAGTCTGACAGACTACGAATTGACTTAACAATAGCTCATGAGCTTGCTCATCAGAATTATGGAAACTTGGTGACCACTAAGTTCTGGAATCAAATATATCTGAATGAAGGGTTTGCAACGTACATTTCCTATTTTGGACTACAAAGTGTTAGTCCAGAATATGAGCCGGAGAAAACGTGGCTGTCAGGATATAGAAGGAGAGCTCTGTCAATTGATGGAAGTATTGACACGCATCCTATCGTAAACATTTCGAATCCTGCATCATACTTTGATGGAGTCTCTTATTCAAAGGTATAATTTGTAAATTGATCTAAATTGCTGATCTGGGAAGAAAAGTTTATATGAACACTCATGCTCATCTGAATTTTAGGGAGCGTCATTGATAACGATGATGGAAAATTTTCTCACTCGAAGAGTCCTCCATGAAGCATTGCAGTTTTATTTAGCAACACAGTAAGTTATGAACTTTGGATTGATGCACATAACTTCAGAAAATATTCGATTTACTGACCTGAATTGTCTTTTTGATTTTTGAATTAGTGCTTATAATACGGCAACACAATGGGATCTTTTTGAAATCATTGAACGACACGCATTTACGCATGGGGTTTATCCAGATGTAGCATCAATTACTGAAATTATGGAAACCTGGACACTGCAACCGGTATGGCAAACAAGGAAGATTGCTTGCATTCATAATATTCATTCAAAGGATGTTGAAGTCTATTAACTTTAGTTAATTGTTTTTTTTAAGGGATACCCAGTTATACGCGTGGACTTCATCTCCAACCAAATGATTGCTTTATCGCAGGTTCGTAACACAAAGGAATGGGGTTATATGAAGCACAGAAATTTAACAGAAACTCGCAATTTATTTTTAACTCACGTGAATGTAGGAACGATTCTTTGACCAGCCTCCTGAAAAGAGACTTATTCCTCAATTCTGGCACATTCCAATAATGACGCTAACCGACAAGACAAAGCTTTCAGTTATGGCAAAGAGGCTACCTACTACTTGGCTAGCAAAAACGGAACCTTCAAAGGTTCTCTTCATTGAAGAGGAGTTTGAATGGATTGTTATAAATAACGATGCGTCAGGTAATGACAAGAATACAAATACAACTAAATATGATCAATTATTACATTAACTAGTTGTTAAAATAGCTTTATCATTGCACAAAATGGATTTACAGTTTTCGCAAGGGTTCTGTACGACGACGATTTGATAAGGCGCATACAAAAATATTTGTCGGTATCACCCCAGGTATTTAGTGCACTGACGCGTGCTCAATTAATTGAGGACAATTTTGAGCTGGCATGGGCAGGTTCGTAAAAACAAGATATGATTTGTTAATGTAGTTTTAAGAGAATAGTTAAAATTATCGATTTTTTATCACTTTTTAGGCTACAGCAAAATAGAAACTGCATTAGACTTAACCAAGTACTTGGGAAAAGAACACGAACCAGTTGTATGGTCGGCCGCATTAAACGGGCTCGGTAAAATATATGCCATGTTCGTCGACGATGAGGCAGTGTATAAATCGTTCAAGGTGAAATAGAATTTAGCGAAATTATTCTTACATGCCCAAGTTTTCTTCTACATTAATAATTCTTTATCAAACATACCCATTTGTGTTATGTATGTATTTCAGGAATATTTATACAAGAAGATCGCAGCTTCCCTTTCCATTACGGGGGTAGAGCATGCAGTCGAAGATCGGGGAGTGTCAGTTTTACATAGGACTACAATGTTGACTTGGGGTGGGATATTGCAAGTGTCCGAAGCCATTAATTATGCAAGCAAATTAGTCAAAGAGATAGTCAGTTCTGCAACAACGAGCGGGTACATTGTAGCTTTAATTGTTATTCATATGATGCATCGTTGAGAGCTGAAAATGACCGACTTCTTGTTTTTGTCAACTTAGAGTACCACCAGATCTGCATGCTCAAACCTATTGCAATGCAATTATTGGTGGTGACAGAGATGTATACTATGGCTTGCTCAGTATGTTCAAAAATGAATCAGACGATGACATAAAGGAAATACTTGTTAAAAGTCTTGGATGCTCTAATGATATCAACATATTGGAGGAGTAAGAACTAATTTACAAAAATGATTCTCTCACCCTATTTATATTGACCCATAATCATTGGTTTTCTTTCACGTTTGTTAGGCTCAAACAGAACATAACGAGTGGCAGTACAGGATTTACAATTTACCATAGTTCACAAATATTGTATAAATTAGCTAGGAACCCTCTCACCAGAAAAACAATTTTAAGTCATTTGGATGAGAACTTTGATGACATTCGAGACTACTTTGATGGGCCTAAAGTAATTTTAAGAACTCTAGAATATGCTGCACAGTATTGGAACAATGAAAATCAACTTCAGCAGGTATGCAAAGCATAAATATATGATGAAAAGTTTATATTATTATTATTTCAATTTCTAAAAGTATAACACTATTTATTTTGAAATTTCAGCTAAAGGAATTCCTTATAAAATACAATGATGAATATCCAAAACTTGAAAAAGTGATAAAGAGGCTCATCAATCAAGTGGAGAAAAATATCGTATGGATGCAGAAATTCGCTGATCCCGTTAAACAATGGTTGGCTGGAAATCAAAAGCAATACTAATTTATGATAACTTCTATGAACTTTCAAATGTTTAGTAATAAAATGCGCCAAAACATTAGAGTTATCTATTGGGATCGGTCAATAAAATATGAAGCAAAACCAAACACAATATATATGTCTTTAATCTTTGTGGACGGAGTGAATAGACAAAAAAAAATTGACTCTCGACCATAACGTAAACGCGATAAATTTTACAATGCATACAAAATCTTTTCATAAAATTAAACTCATCGTTAGCTCTACATCTGGTGACGCTGACGGTGATGTGTGTACTTAATTACTAAGTCAAATGACTCATTTTAGATCTCCTTTCTGAGAATCAACATGACGTTATCATTGTAATTGGTAAAATTGAGGTCTCTAACCAATCTCACGAGTGATTGATTGAGGCAGTATTATTGTACAAATCATGCAAGCTCAGTTAGACAAAGTAAAAAGATATTTGTTTGGATGAAACTTTCGAATTAACTGTTTATTCGCGCAATTTTAATTAACTACTTGTTGTAAACCCTTAGTTTGAAGCACTTGTTGCTGCTCACGGAGAAACACTTACTCCCATCAATCAAGCAACAAATGTAGCCCATTCGTTATTAGAGTAATCCGAGGAAACACTGACACAACAGGATTTACTATTTAGTTGTGCTTGTGGTTTCAACCTTAAGTTTTGTGAAACGCAATATACTTATTTTCGGAAAGTACCGAAAGTTAAATCGTAGCATTCATTTTTAATCAGGAAATTTCCATTTTTAATCCTTTCACACAATATTAATGTGCAGCCAACAATAGTGGCTGTCATTATAAAAGTCATACAAGGGGTCCAACTCCACAAACATTAAAAATACTAACACATCTGAGAAAACAAGTCGTTCGACTGGTTTCATACTCCTCCGTCGGACAGACATTGTAATTCTGTGCTCAGACAATAAAGGTCGTACTGCAAAGGAATGTACTGTAATGTAATGTGGGAGGTACTTTTTATGTTTAAAATGCTATTTTAAGATTCGAAACGGATTAGAGAATTACTAAAGCATCAAGTGGCTGGTGGTTGTCTGTGTATTATATACAATGCACATCATGGGATAATTTTCTTATATGCATGAAATACACATTTACCAGCATTTATATATGTGTACATGCTAAAATATTATTTACCTTCAAGAATTTTCTTCCGAGTGGTCATAAGTAATTTCATCTGGGCCTTGGCATGAAGTTGCTTTTAAAATCAATATGAATCTTCCAATTATTATCGGTTCAATTATTTTGTGCTTCACATCATGGATTTGCTTTGCAGAATTCCTTCCCCCGGTGGAAAAAGAATGGGAGAATGAATTGTACCCAAACATATTTGGTGACTTTCCGAAAAAGCAAATTCAGGAAACAAAATATAAAGTTAAATCAAGACCTGATCTAACACACAAGTATCTTCCCCCGACCACAAAGCCCATTAGTTACGACTTAACACTGAGAATAATTTTGGAATCCGAACTAGACGAAGAAGAATTGACGGCACCCGGGTCCGTTAGCATAAGGGTAAAATGTATGGAAGCTACAGATCAAATTGTAATGCATGCGGACGTGGACTACGTTACTATTCTTCCGGATACCGTAAAAGTAAGTTAATGTCCACTAATCCTCGATTTTAAAGCATTTCCTCTGCTGAACGCAGATTTAATAAGTTTTAAAAATGGTTTAAAGGTAGCTGAAGCGATATTTGGAAAGCCAACGAACAGATCTATCCCAGTAAAGAACCAGACGTTTGAGATAGAAAATGATTTTTACATCATTCATTTGGCCACACCATGCAAAGTAAACTGGGAGTACTATGTGGATATTGGATTTATAGCTGAAATAGGTACAGAAAAGTTGGTTGGGCTATACCTAAGCACATATACAGATCCTGTAACAAATATCACAAGGTAGCACATATAGCTAACAATAAATATAAATTTTATTAAAACATTATTGTAATCGGAAAATATTGGCTTGGTTGTTATTAGGAGGCTTGCCACTACGCAGTTTGAAGCTATGCACGCAAGGTATTTTAAGACCCCCAAATCGGGCTTGCATGTTTTTGATAGAGGAGTTAAAACGAAGTCGAATGCAAAAAACTCTATGTCAAAATTCGATTCCTGGCCGGAGATATTACAACTAAGTTGATATCATGATATTGATATTGCATATTAAGTGAAAAACTTTTTTTGCGGGGGCGTGGGAAAATTCTGGAAATCATTTTTTAAACTACATTGTTAAATGATTATACTCTGATGTCTACTCTACCAACCGCAAAATAGATTTTTAGCGTAAACCACGAGCGCAGAATTTATGGCCTGTTGAAGTTGAACAGGTAAAAACCAATTAAGTATTTGAGCAGGGATGGGTAAATCCATAACATAAATCAATGATAAACAGGTTAGCAGTTTTCGATAAGACACTTGTTTAAAAAATATTTTAAAAAAATTCAAATACCTTTAAGTACTTGGCCGTATAACATTATACAAGCCCAATTTCTTTTCCATTGCGTGTCAACTAAATATTGAAGTTCATAGCAATAGCTAACTAGGATGAAAGATGATTTCCAGAATTTTCCTACGCCTCGAAAAAAAACACTTTTCGCTAAAGTGGCAATATCTCCGGCCAGGAATCGAATTTTGATATGGAGTTTTTTTGCATTCGACATCGTTTTAACTTCCCTATCAAAAAAATGCATGTCCAAAATTTGGGGATTTTAAAATACCATTTTAAGGAAAATGTTTCCAAACTATGATGAACCGGACAAGAAAGCAACGTTTAAATTGACGATTGGAAGACCAGAAAATCTCAACTCATTGAGCAATATGAATTTAATCAAAACTGAAAAAATGTAATTGATAAAATTTCACATACTAACTAGTTGACAACATAAAAAATACATGGCCAAGTTAATCACCTTATCCAATTCATTTTCAGAGAGAACCTTCCAGGATGGTATTGGGATCATTATGCCCCAACGCCAATTATGCCATCCTATTTGTTGGCACTAGTAGTTTCTGACTTTACTTGTGAATCTGAGCATTCTATACAGTATGAAAAATACGTGGAGGTAATCGAAACATATTAAATTAAATATCCAGCGACATATTTTTATGTTTACTGATAAGCGATTAATATGTAAATCCTCATTTAAAATATGACAGACATGCGGTCCTCCTTATATGATTGCAAAAGGAGGAGGGCGTCATTCTACTGAAGTACAGGCCACGGTCTTGAAGTATTACGACACTTTCATGAAACAAAAGTACCCATTACCAAAAATGACTAGCGTTGCTATTCCGGACTTCCAGGCGGGTGCGATGGAAAACTGGTGAGAAGAACAACAACTGGCGCATTTACGATTATATTTGATACTACATTTAAAATTTAAAAATGTTTTATGCAGGGGTCTGAATACATACATGATAGAATGGCTGATGTACTACCCAGGCATAACTCCAGAGTCACTCAGACTAGAAATTGACTTAACAATAGCTCATGAGCTTGCTCATCAGAATTATGGAAACTTGGTGACCACTAAGTTCTGGAATCAAATATATCTGAATGAAGGGTTTGCAACTTACATTTCCTACTTCGGTCTACAAAGTGTAAGTCCAGAGTTTGAGCCGGAGAAACAGTGGATGTCAGGATATAGAAGGGAAGCTCTGCTAGTTGATGGGAGTATTGACACGCATCCTATTGTAAACGTTTCTAATCCCAAACCATACTTTGATGGAGTCTCTTATTCAAAGGTATAATTTGTAAATCAATATAAATTGCTGATCTGAAGGAGCACTTGGCTACATCACCACATGCTTATCTGAATTTTAGGGAGCGTCTTTGATAAAGATGATGGAAAATTTTCTTACTCGAAGAGTCCTCCATGAAGCATTGCAGTTTTATTTAGCAACACAGTACGTTTTGAACCTTTTATTGCAAGAGCCTATTATAGGGTTTGGATTCGATTTACTAACTCACATTGTATTTTTGAATAGTGCGTATAATACAGCAACACAATGGGATCTTTTTGAAATCATTGAACGACACGCATTTACTCATGGGGTTTACCCAGATGTAGCATCAATTACTGAAATTATGGAAACCTGGACACTGCAACCGGTATGGCAAACAAGGAAGATTGCTTGCATTCATAATATTCATTCAAAGGATGTTGAAGTCTATTAACTTTAGTTAATCTATTTTCTTTTAAGGGATACCCTGTTATACGCGTGGACTTCGTCTCCAACCAAATGATTGCTTTATCGCAGGTTCGTAAGGCATGGGATTGGGGTAATATGAAATATAGGAATCTAAAAGAAACTCACAATGTCTCTTTAACTTAACTTCTTTTAGGAACGATTCTTTGACCAGCCTCCTGAAAAGAGACTTATTCCTCAATTCTGGTACGTTCCAATAATGACGCTAACCGACAAGACAAAGCTTTCAGTTATGGCAAAGAGGCTACCTACTACTTGGCTAGCAAAAACGGAACCTTCAAAGGTTCTCTTCATTGAAGAGGAGTTTGAATGGATTGTTATAAACAACGATGCATCAGGTAATGACAAGAATACAAATACAACTAAATGTGATCAATTATTACAATAACTAGTTGTTAAATAGCTTTATCTTTGTAATAATGAATTTGCAGTTTTCGCAAGGGTTCTGTACGACGACGAATTGATAAGGCGCATACAAAAGCATTTGTCGCTATCCCCTCAGATATTTAGTGCATTAACACGTGCTCAGTTAATTGAAGATAATTTTGAGCTGGCATGGGCAGGTTCGTAAAACAAAATATGATTCGTTAATGTGGTTTTAAGTGAATAGTTAAAATTATCGATTTTTTATCACTTTTTAGGCTACAGCAAGATAGAAACTGCATTGGACTTAACCAAGTACTTGGGAAAGGAACACGAGCCAGTTGTATGGTCGGCCGCATTAAATGGACTTGGTAAAATATATGCCATGTTCGTTGACGATGAGGCAGTGTATAAAGCGTTCAAGGTGAAATAGAATTCGGCGAAATTATTTTTACACGCCCAAGTTTTCTTTTACATCAAGTAAGTTTTATTTATCAAACATTCCCATTTGTTTTATATGCATGTATTTCAGGAATATTTATACAAGAAGATCGCAGCTTCCCTTTCCATTACGGGGGTAGAGCATGCAGTCGAAGATCGGGGAGTGTCAGTTTTACATAGGACTACAATGTTGACTTGGGGTGGGATATTGCAAGTGTCCGAAGCCATTAATTATGCAAGCAAATTAGTCAAAGAGATAGTCAGTTCTGCAACAACGAGCGGGTACATTGTAACTTTAATTGTTATTCATATGATGCATCGTTGAGAGCTGAAAATGACCGACTTCTTGTTTTTGTCAACTTAGAGTACCACCAGATCTGCATGCTCAAACCTATTGCAATGCAATTATTGGTGGTGACAGAGATGTATACTATGGCTTGCTCAATGTGTTCAAAAATGAATCAGACGATGAGATAAAGGAAATACTTGTTAAAAGTCTTGGATGCTCTAATGATATCAACATATTGGAAGAGTGAGAACTAATTTACAAAAATGATTCTGTCACCATATTTATATTGACCCATAATCATTGGTTTTCTTTCCCGTTTGTTAGGCTCAAACAGAACATAACGAGTGGCAGTACAGGATTTACAATTTACCATAGTTCACAAATATTGTATAAATTAGCTAGGAACCCTCTCACCAGAAAAACAATTTTAAGTCATTTGGATGAGAACTTTGATGACATTCGAGACTACTTTGATGGGCCTAAAGTAATTTTAAGAACTCTAGAATATGCTGCACAGTACTGGAACAATGAAAATCAACTTCAGCAGGTATGCAAAGCATAAATACATGATGAAAAGTTTATATTATTATTATTTCAATTTCTAAAAGTATAACACTATTTATTTTTAAATTTCAGCTAAAGGAATTCCTTATTAAATACAATGATGAGTTTCCAAAACTTGAAAAAGTGATAAAGAGGCTCATCAATCAAGTGGAGAAAAATATCGTATGGATGCAGAAATTCGCTGATCCCGTTAAACAATGGTTGGCTGGAAATCAATAGCAATACTAATTTATGATAACTTCTATGAACTTTCAAATGTTTAGTAATAAAATGCGCCAAAACATTAGAGTTATCTATTGGGATCGGTCAATAAAATTTGAAGCAAAAACCAAACACAGTACATATCTCGAACTTTGGTACGCGGTGAGAATAGACGATAAAATTTGACTCACATCAACAACTTAAACACTAAATCTTAGCTTCAATTTATAAAAATTCATCCGAAATCGTTCCATAAAATTACACTCATCGTGAGCCCTACATCTGGCGGTGATGCCAGTGCCGTATTTTATTACCTCTGATAGGCAGAACAATCAATCTAGATTTTCTTTCTGAGAATCTGCAGGATGTTACCAATGTAATTGGTAATGGATGCCTCTGACCATGAGTGAATGACACATTCATGAAATGCCTTACAACTCAAGCTCTTTTTACGAGAATGTTAACATTATTAGTTTGGATGAAACTTAAGATTTAACTGTTCATTCGTACAATTTTAATTAAGTACGTGTTTCAATCCATATCGCTTCAATTCAAGCATTTGTTGCTGCTCACGAAGCAACACTTACTCCAATCAATCAAGAAATAAATGTAGCCAGTAGAATAATCCGAGGAAATATTTACACAACAGGATTTAATATTTGGTTGTGTTTGTGGTTTTAATCTTAAGTTTTGTGAAATGAAATACACTTAAAGTAAAGGACCGAAAATTAAATCGTAGCATACATTTTTTAATCAGGAAATTTCCATTTTGAATCCTTTTACACAATATTAATGTGCAGCCAACAGTAGTGGCTTGCATTACATAAGTCAAACAACGGGTTCAACTCCACAACATTAAAAATACTAAAATATCTCAAAAAAACAAGTCGTTCGACTGGTTTCATACTCCTCCGTCGGACAGACATTGTAATTCTGTGCTCAGACAATAAAGGTCGTACCGCACAGGAATGTACTGTAATGTAATGTGGGAGGTACTTTTTATGTTTAAAATGCTATTTTAAGATTCGAAACGGATTAGAGAATTACTAAAGCATCAACTGACTGGTGGTTGTCTGTATATTATATACAATGCACATCATGGGATAATTTTCTTATATGCATGAAATACACATTTACCAACATTTATATATGTGTACATGCTAAAATATTATATACCTTCAAGAATTTTCTTCCGAGTGGTCATAAGTAATTTCATCTGAGCCTTGGCATGAAATAACTTTTAAAATCAATATGAATCTACTAATTATTATCGGTTCAATTCTTTTGTGCTTCACTTCATGGATTTGCTTGGCAGAATTCCTTCCCCCGGTGGAAAAAGAATGGGAGAATGAATTGTACCCCAAAATATTTGTTGACTTTCCAAAAAAGCAAATCCGGGAAACAAAATTTAAAGCGAAATCAAGACCTGATCCAACACACAAGTATCTTCCCCCAACCACAAAGCCCATTAGTTACGACTTAACATTGAGAATAATTTTGGAATCCGAAGTAGACGAAGAAGAATTGACGGCACCCGGCTCCGTGAGCATAAGGGTAAAATGTATGGAAGCTACAGATCAAATTGTGATGCATGCAGACGTGGATTACGTTACCATTCTTCCGGATACCGTAAAAGTAAGTTTATGTCAACATATCATCGACTTATAAAAAATAAAACACTCCAGCGCATGTATTCATTTCTGCTTATGAGCTCGTATTTAATAAGTTTTAAAAATGGTTTTAAGGTGGCTGAAGAGATATTTGGAAAGCTAACGAACAGATCTATCCCAGTAAAGAACCAGACGTTTGAGATAGAAAGTGATTTTTATATAATTCATTTGGCGACACCATGCAAGGTAAACTGGGAGTACTTTGTGGATGTTGGATTTATAGCAAAAATTGGTTACGAGTTCACTGGGATTGGGCTATACCTAAGCACATATACAGATCCTGTTACAAATATCACAAGGTAGTTCATATAGCTAAAAACAAAAATAGAATTTTATTCAAACATGTTTTTAAACGGAAATTATTGGCCTGGTTGTTATTAGGAGGCTTGCTATTACCCAGCTTTCCGAGGAGTACGCAAGGTATTTTAAGACCCCCAAATTTTGAGCTTGCTTTGTTTTGATTGAGGAGTTAAAACGAAGTTGAATGCAAAAAACTCCATCTCGAAATTCGATTCCTGGCCGGAGATATTGCAACTTTAGTGAAAAACTTTTTTTGCGGGGGCGTAGGAAAATTCTGGAAATCATTTTTTAAACTACATTGTTGATTGATTATACTCTGATTTCTCCTCTACCAACCACAAAATAGATTTTTAGCGTAAACCACGAGCGCAGATTTTATGGCCTGTTGAAGTTGAACAGGTAAAAACCAATTAAGTATTTGAGCACTGGGACGGGTAAATCCATAAACATAAATCAATGAAAAACAGTTAGCCGTTTTCGATAAGACATTTGTTTCAAAAAATATTTTCAAAAAATCAATTACCTTTACGTACTTGGCCGTTTAAAATTATACAAGGCCAATTTCTTTTCTATTGTGTGTCAACTACATATTTAAGTTCATAGGAATAGCTAACTGGGATGAAAGAAAAGTTGCAATATCTCCGTCTGGAAATGGAATTTTGACATGGAGGTTTTTGCATTCGACTTCGTTTTAACTTCCCTATCAAAACAATGCATGTCCGAAATTTGGGGATTTTAAAATACCGTTTTAAGGAAAATGTTTCCAAACTATGATGAACCGGACAAGAAAGCTACATTTAAATTGACGATTGGAAGACCAGAAAATCTCAATTCATTAAGCAATATGAATTTAATCAAAACTGAAAAAATGTAATTGATGAAATTTCATATATTGACTAGTTGACTAAATCATAGCAAATTAATGACAATATCGAATTTATTTTTAGTAAGAACCTTCCAGGATGGTATTGGGATCATTATGCCCCAACGCCAGTTATGTCATCCTATTTGGTGGCTCTGGTGGTTTCTGACTTTACTTGTGTATCTGAGCATTCTATACAGTATGACAAATACGTGGAGGTAATTCGAAACATATTAAAATGTACATGCATATAAACTGCATATTACAGTTTTAACTCACTGATTTAAATTGGTTGATAAGCGTTTAAATTAAATCTTCATTTAAAATATGACAGGCATGCGGTCCTCCTCATATAATTGCAAAAGGAGGAGGACGTCATTCTACTGAAGTAGTGGCCACGGTCTTGAAGTATTACGACACTTTCATGAAGCAGAAGTATCCCTTACCAAAAATGACTAGTGTTGCTATTCCAGACTTCCAGGTGGGCGGGATGGAAAACTGGTGAGTAGTACAAAAACTAACGCTAACCCATTAACATTGAAATATGTTAATTTTTCTTTACTAAATCTAACATTTCCAAATTATTCACACAGGGGCCTGACTACATACAGTACAGAGTGGCTTATATACTATCCAGGCATAACATCAGAGTCAAGCAGACTAGAAATTGACTTAACAATAGCTCATGAACTTGCTCATAATAATTTTGGAAACTTGGTGACCACTAAGTTCTGGAATCAAATATATCTGAATGAAGGGTTTGCAACGTACATTTCCTATTTTGGGTTACAAAGTGTTACTCCAGAATATGAGCCGGAGAAACAGTGGCTGCCCGGATACAGAAGGGAAGCTCTGTTAGTTGATGGGAGTATTGACACGCATCCCATTGTAAACGTTTCTGATCCTATACCATATTTTGATGGAATCTCTTATTCAAAGGTATAATTTTTAAATTTATAAAACTGTAAAAAAAAAGGCTTAAATGAACACTCTACATCACCACATGCTTATGCGAATTTTAGGGAGCGTCTTTGATAAAGATGATGGAAAATTTTCTCACTCGGAAAATCCTCCATGAAGCGTTGCAGTTTTATTTAGCAACACAGTAAGTTATGAACTTTGGATTGATGGACATAACTTCAGAAAATATTCGATTTACTGACCTGAATTGTCTTTTTGATTTTTGAATTAGTGCTTATAATACGGCAACACAATGGGATCTTTTTGAAATCATTGAAAGACACGCATTTACGCATGGGGTTTATCCAGATGTAGCATCAATTACTGAAATTATGGAAACCTGGACACTGCAACCGGTATGGAAAACAAGGAAGATTGCTTGCATTAATGATTCATTCACATGATTTTGAATTCTATTAACTTTAGTTAATCTATTTTCTTTTAAGGGATACCCTGTTATACGCGTGGACTTCGTCTCCAACCAAATGATTGCTTTATCGCAGGTTCGTAAGGCATATATATGATTGGGTAATATGAAATATAGGAATCTAATTTATCTTTAACCTTGACTTCTTTTAGGAACGATTCTTTGACCAACCCCCGGAAGAGCGACTTATTCCTCAATTCTGGCACGTTCCAATAATGACGCTAACCGACAAGACAAAGCTTTCAGTAATGGAAAAGAGGCTACCTACTACTTGGCTAGCAAAAACGGAACCTTCAAAGGTTCTCTTCATTGAAGAGGAGTTTGAATGGATTGTTATAAATGACGATGCATCAGGTTACGACAAATACAAATAAATGTGATCAATTAATACATTAACTAGTTTTTAAAATAGCTTTATCTTTGCAATAATGAATTTGCAGTCTTCGCAAGGGTTCTGTACGACAATGATTTGATAAGGCGCATACAAAAGTATTTGTCGGTATCACCCCAGATATTTAGTGCATTAACACGTGCTCAATTAATTGAAGATAATTTTGAGCTGGCATGGGCAGGTTCGTAAAAACAAGATATGATTCGTTAAAGCAGTTTTAAGTGACTAGTTAAAATCACCGATTTTTTATCACTGTTTAGGCTATAGCAAAATAGAAACTGCATTAGACTTAACCAAGTACTTGGGAAAAGAACACGAACCAGTTGTATGGTCGGCCGCATTAAATGGGCTCGATAAAATATATTCCATTGTTGTCGACGATGACGCAGTATATGAAGTGTTCAGGGTGAAATAGAATTTAGCGAAATTATTTCTACACGCCCACGATTTCTTCTACATTAATAATTCTTTATCAAACATACCCATTTGTGTTATGTATGTATTTCAGGAATATTTATACAAGAAGATCGCAGCTTCCCTTTCCATTACGGGCGTAGAGCAGGCAGTTGAAGATCGAGGAGTGTCAGTCTTGCATAGGGCTACAATGTTGACTTGGGGTGGAATGTTGCAAGAGTCTGAAGCTATTAATTATGCAATCAAATTAGTAAAAGAGACAATCAGTTCTGGAACAACAAGCGGGTACTGTACACTCAATATTTTATACTTTCAATTATAATTGCTATATTCGTATAATGTAAGTTGAGAGGTGAAAATGAACGAATTAATGTTTGTGCTAATTTAGAGTACCACCAGATCTCCATTCTCAAACCTATTGCAATGCAATTATTGGTGGTGATAGAGATGTATATAATGGCTTGCTCAGTGTGTTCAAAAATGAATCAGACGATGACATAAAAGAAATACTTGCTAAAAGTCTTGGATGCTCTAATGATTTCAACATATTGGAAGAGTAAAAACTAATTTACATAAATGATTTTCACCCTATTTATATTGACCAATAATCATTAATTTTCTATTCCTTTGTTAGGCTCAAACAAAATTTAACGGGTGGCAGTACAGGATTCACAATTTATCATAGTGCACAAATATTGTACAAACTAGCCAGGAATCGTATCAGCAGAAAAACAATTTTAAGTTACTTGGATGCAAACTTTAATGACATTCGAGACTACTTTGATGGGCCTGGAGTAATTTTAAGAACTCTAGAATATGCTGCACAGTATTGGAACACTGAAAGAAAACTTCAACAGGTATGCAATGCACATAAATGATACAAATTTTTATAATACAGCAATTTCTAAAAAATATACACTATTTACTATAAAATTGCAGCTAAAGGAATTCCATGTTAAACACAAGGATGAATTTCCAAAACTTGATGTAGAGATAAAGGGACTCATTAATAAAGTGGAGAAAAATATCGTATCGATGCAGAAATTCGCTGATCCCATTAAACTATGGTTGGCTGAAAATTAAAGACTTAAACGGACTCGGATATGTTTATATATAATTCGCAAACACTTTCGATTTATTAGAATCTGTCAATAAAATTTGAAGCAAAAACCAAACACAATATGTATATCTTCAACCATGGTGTGCGGAGTGAAAACACGATAAAATTTGACTCACAATGATAACGTAAACACGATAAATCTTACTTTCAATATATAAAAATTCATACAAAATATTTCATAATAATTACACCCACTTCACTTATTCTCATCCCACCAAGCGATGATTTTTCGCAACGCAAATGAGTTTTTAAATTCAATCACGCTATTAGGGGATAAAGTTATTCCATCTTGTGTAAGCATAACCTGTTCTCGATACTTGGGGGGCATAAGAACATTTCTGCTTTCCGGAGTACTAGCTAATTCAAACGCAAGCTTTCCCTCACCGTTTGGCATTAACAATGCCTGTTGGAGAACTCCACAGCTATCAGCAAGATGCTTGAAAATCTTCACATTTTCTAAACTACAGTATGTTGCAGCAAGGTGTAGTGGTGTCTCCAAGCTGCTGTTTTGGGCCATCACATTAATCATTCGTGACATACTACCTGTATTATATAAACAGAATTGAATTAGTACTCGAAAAATTTGACAAACAATTATTAATTGGCAGGCTTATACAAATACGCACTTACTGTTTCCATAAAACTCTCTAAATATTAAAACCGGACATGCGTAGTCGTATCGGGCACAATCATGCAGGGGCGTGTTTCCATAATTATCTGAGATGTTTACGTCGTTGGGTTTCATACTCAAAAGTTTCCTAAGTTCTCCGACCGGGTCGTCCAAAGTGTTACTCTTAGAACAGATAATGTGAAATCGGGTTTCTCCCTTAACGTTTTCCCTTTTACACTTCTGACTCTCCAAATATTCCGAGTGGCACTCGGCTGATGTTCTAACATACGGCATAGACATGTCTGCAACACATTTGATTTGAGTGTCCAAAATAACTTTCTTGGCAGGCTTAATTAACAATGTCTGTGCCAATTTACACTGCAAAACAACAAAAATTAAATGAAATATGCAATTTCGCTGGTTTTGCCTAAATATATCATTAGTTTTTTAATATTATGAGGGAATGTTTGATTTTAATCAGTCGTATTACTTACTAAATATCCCAACGCTTCCTCTTTCGTTGCTGTTTTATTGGTTTTTCCTTGTATGAAACAAAGTTTCCGTTTAAAAATCTCTTCACAGACCTCTGTAGATAGTTTCTTGTAATCAAGATTCATAAAAATACGTAAACCAAGGTCCCCACGTTCTATTAAAAAATCATTTGTTTTAAAATTATGTTCCACAGAATATATTATAGTATAATCAAAAGTATTTTCATCTAACAAAAACAAAGGCTTACCAAGGCATCTTTTTGCTATATCTAGAACCATTTTTCGATACTCCTTATGGTTATAACTGAACTCTCCTAGCTGTCTTGCAATCAGTTCGACCCATTTCTGAAAAAAAAACTACATTGTTTTAATGATCCGATTCAAGTACAATATTGTACACATTGTAGTTTCAAATGCTGTAATTTAATTTACCAAAATTATACAAAACATTTCATCGAAATTATCCGTTTTAAATAAGTCTTCTACAAGGCGCTGTGTATATTCGTTGTAGCTAAATTTTTGGTTATACTCCAGAAAATGTTGAAGCAACGGTGGTCTGACTTTCATACTTTCCTTTGCATACTCACTGTATTGCTGATCTACTAGCTCAGTTAGTAAAATTAAAAGACGCAACGCCTTTGTTTCTACTTTTGAGATTGCATCAGCTGCAGCGTTTCCTTTCAACTTGATCAAAAAATCAAATAAATCACTTTCACTGCGATCCTCTTCGCCTCCCACAACCTGCAACATTTAATTAGACAATTAATTTTCAAGCACATTCAGCATTTACTGTGACAATGGTTATACATGCATGTACAATTTAAAGATTGTTTTAAAATCACTAAATCAAAATATTGTTGCAAATATCCACTAACCCTCTCAAATATCTCTTTGTAGTAATTCATTCCAGCGCAATTTAGGGCTGGATATGCTTTGAATAGCTTTTCTAAGAATTCAATGCCATCTTGCTGCACAACTTTTGTCACTCTAGGCCCATCACATAAAATTGCAGTTTGAATAAGTTGACTAACATAAATTTTCTTCGGCAGGATGAAATTATGGAGGTCACTTTTCATTGAGAGCAAAGCTGCTTTCCAATTATTCTTCCTAACTTTTAGGCCAACGTCAGCATTGTCTTCTTCCTAAAAATTCACAAAAAGAAATTATAAATGCATGAATTTAGCGAATACCTACTTAAGAGAACCACTAAGACACCGTATCAAATTTTTAAGTAGGAAGAAGGCATAGTGTGACATTCCTGATGTTGCAGAATGGTACTAAAATTAGCTGTGAATTACCAAGTATAGCTTCCTCTAGTAGGCTTCAGTAGATAGTTAGTACTTACCCTATAGCTTAGAACTTTCTTCTTCACTTGTTCACAAGAAGCAGAGGGCACACTTGTTGTTGAGCACATTAACGCTGCCGATGATGATGATGATGGACCCGGGTTATTATTCAGCGTAAAAACATTGAGAATCTTGAGTGTTGACGGAGATTCAAACGGTGAACTAGCCCTTGATGAGGGAGTAGTCATTGTACCAGATTCAATTAGATCTCCATTATTATCCTCGGCTTCAACAGTCAAGTTGTCTATGCGAGCTGACTTTGGAGGCGATGCCTCATCACTAACAGCACCTGGTATAGCAACATTTCCTTCTTCTGATCCTGATATAGATCTCTTCGAACGACGAAGCCATTTGTCAACTTTGTCATCAAAATTTAACTCTTCATCATTAGATGAATCAGATATATTCATCTGGTTAGATTTTGGCCCATCTTGCAGTTGTTGCTCTAAATCCAAATCTCGATCCAAGTCTCCGTCTTCTTCATCTTCTTGATCGACTACTGATGGAGAAGGGGATAACACTATGATTTCCTCTACGTTGCCAGAAGACATGTTAGGTGGGTATTCTCCAACGAGGACAACATCCGAATCTTGAGATGAGTTTAGCATTGAAACTTCATCATCATCATCAACATCATTATTTGGAGTAGTAACTGCGTGACTGACTGGGGCAGCTACTAAAGTCTGATTGCTGTTATTATTATTATTGTTGTTGTTGTTGGGGGTTGAATTTTTGTTGCCAGTTTCAGTAATCGCTCCGCTATCACTATCTGTCTTTATGAAATACTTGAGTAAGCTACCTTGCTTCATTCCTGAATTTTCAAACATTCGCTTATGTTTTTGATCAAATGTAGACACTCTATTTTTTCTGTTTGAAGACGATAGCGCCTTATCACTGCTAGGATCAGGTTCTTGTTTTATATCCTCCAATCTGATTTCGGATGACTCGGTTTCCAATATCAATACCAATTGCGGGTTTCTGTTCTCATCTGATCTTCTTTTTGCAGACATTTTTGTCACAGCTTCCTGCATATAAAAGCATTTTTATAGGTGAATGGTCTACTCTAAAAAAAAATAACTAACGGAGATCAGAATAACTGGCCGTGCCGTGAACTTGGGAACAATTGCATTGCTAAATCCCTATGAAAGTTGTTTAAAATGAATTTCCCACACACTATAGCTATTATTCCCTCAATTCAACGCCACAATTAATAAACAAATGGGACATAAACTAACTACTAACCTTTGAACTAACTACAACTTACACACACCATATTCATTCTAACTAATATTGCGTTCATGAATGAAATAAAACTTAACTTTCGATACAAAAAAGAGAAAATGTTAATCGGTTTGTAGTGCAACAGTTAATCAGCAGCACTTTAGAGGTTAAGTCGTTAAGTTAAAATTGTTTAAAACTCAACTTTAGCAGGATAAAAAATATATCAGAAAAATAAAACTTACCATATAATAACCCACGACATGACACAAAAGCTGTTAACAGAATTTCTGGCAATAAGCTTTAAATATAACAAAGTGTGTATCTAGTATCAGTCTAACTAAGAAATCACACGTTTTTAAAGTAACAGAAAAAGAAAAAAACATCAAGACAGGAACTACTTGTCAAGTTAGTATACTGAAAAGAACTAGTTTCAGAATTAGGGTATATTTTAGACTTTCAATTTCAAAATAAATTACGCCTATTTATTCAAAAGACACACCTAAGACTGTCAGACTGTAAAAGAGTGCTTCAGTAAACCAAATTGAGTAACGTAACAATAAACGTTCTGACTAGCAAAAAAAGGATTCATCAGATTCATGAAGAAACTGCACTTAATTATAATATTTACGCTTCCTTTAAAAGAAAGAATTGAACTGGACTCATAACATAATATTCCAAAACAAACGTGGAGTCTTATTATTAGTCTTATTAGTTATTTTTGTGCATTGCATACCGCATAGGGCATACGAGCTATGGTACAGCTTGCAAGTTATTTCATTTCCAGCCAATCAGCAATTCTTCTCTACCAAATAAACTTTCAGGTGTTTTAAAGAGTGTCCCACTTCTTGGTAATCGTCCCGGCATTAGTTTTGATCTTGATTTATAAGGTCACTTATATGTGTGGGTAGAACTAAAACCCACCTGACTAGCTTGTGCTGACTATACTTGTCTCCTCAAATAATTAGAAGACGGAGTTCCATTAAAATGTTAGATGAGCACATCATGGAAACTGTAAAACAACTGACAACTGATCCTGATGCGTCTGGAGTCTGGACAATTGATAATATAATCGGTGACTTGACCTACACACAAAAAAAACAATAAAAGAACATTATAGATCAGATCGTAGACAGCCAAAGCCAATGTTTGTCAATATACATTTCTGTTACAATTAATTTTTAATTAATTTCCGTTTTATGTTGGTGTTGGTGTACTTACGGGTTTGCGTATTCACAAAATTGATGAACTGGAAACTAGTAGTTAGTTGGTAGTAGGTGGAGTGATGATATGCGAGGACCAATAAATATTATGGGAGTAGGATTTGACTATAAAGATGATGATAAATGAGTATTAAAGTCTGCCACGAAAACTATCCCCGCTTCATTCCATTAGCGGCTTAAGTTAATGTCGATTACGCTCTCCATCATACATTGGTTGGTTAGTTTCAAGAAAGATTTATAGGGCATCCACAAATGGTAATGTGATGATGGTCAGTAATAGTAATGAAGTCATATGTGTGGTACATACAACATAAGTGATAAGATGGGAAACTATTTCACGCAAATTTCCAGTTCATTCCATCACATCACAATACTATATTTACGTAAATCAGCATCACAATCTCATATCAGGCTGGACCAAGTACAAAAAACAAATCAAATACTAACTAATACTTTGATGATGGAAGATCATTAACAAACTGTACAGAAGTACAGAGTACACACACACGCACGCACACACACACACAAAGATAACAGTAGTTTAATTTAAACAAACGCTTGATTTGATTGTCAATCGTAGATAAGCACTCGTCTCCTTTTCTTCAACAACCACACAGTATTAGTAAATATGACTAGATAACACATTCAATCTTTGGTTCTTTTATTTTGTAAATATTTACTACAGATACGAAGGAAAAAAATATTAATTTGGATTTGACGATTACTAGAAAACCATTCGCCTGGTGAGATTTATAAAGTCTAAGAATAGTACAAACCGTAAATACAAACTATACTTTTTTCTAGATCTTAAGAATGTTTACTGTTATTAAATAAAAATCCAAACACACTATTTGTATTGACTATGGACGAAAATTCACACATGTAGTGGAATATCCTTGAAACACCCTTGGTTATTAAGCATAATCCAGTAGAACCACTAACTACTAGAACAAACACGATGATTTTTTTAACGAAAAACTGTTCCTTCGAAGGTTTCGATCTACAGGTAAATTTATATCCTCGACAACGGACTACGTCTTTTTTACAAGATAATTTTACATGAAATCAATCTTTTACCACTGCACTATGATCAGCCCAGTCGAAATTGTTAGGTACTAAAGTTTGTATCGCACCTTTGATGGAATCTTCATTGCGAGAGTGCAAAGTTTAGTTTCATGATTGGAGTGCCACGAAAATGATCTTATTCGGGCGTTATGTTAATGTTTTAGTATGGCTTTCTTCACTGCAATTAGAGGTGCTGAGTCATGTTGTTACTGATAATTAAATTGTTCACTGGAATCTTGTACATTCGTCGTTTGATACGCCATCAAACATAACGTTGCGTCAGTACTATTCATATGAGTTTTTAATCGCACATTTGCAAACTGACGAACGCACTATGATGGTCCATACTGGTTATCATTTCTTCAATTTGTTAGAAAATACGCATATTATGTAGTCGAGGATACAAATTCACCTGTAGATGGAAAGAGCACAAGGAACAGCAAAATATTGTAGTTTAACATTACGTAAATGGAGCCATGTTCCTTCTATTAGTTTAGTGGTTCTACTCATAATCCCAACATACACATTTACGGCAGCTATAGCAAATCTCGTACTAGATCTTCTCAAAATCTCGTACTCGTTCAGAAAAACTGTGTGTGTGTTCATCATCATCCCGTCTGCAATCGCTCGCTCCTCTCCCTTGCAAGAAATCGTAGTTGTGTATACGTTCTAAACAAGAGCAGGTTGTATTATGCACACAGCACCTGCTAAATAGACAAAATTCCAAATAGAAGTATTACATAGCTCTCGTGAAGACGGGGAAATGTGTAGGAGCGCGTCTCTTTATTTTGGTATTATGTAACAGAACGTTTTCATATCTTTCTTTTTACTGGAATGTCGTAGGGGGGTCTTGTCTTTGTTTGTACTTATCCACTTACTTATGACTCTATAGTCAAATTCCAGTAGGGGAGGAAAAGATATAAAAAATTGGATGATGATGATGAAGGCTTGTGAAGTGTAGGAACGTTACCTACCCTGAAAGGCATTTTTATCTATGCCGTTTTCCAAAAACCGACTGCATAGAGACATTCGTCTTAACTGTATAGATGATGATGTGATTGCGATTCTATTCAAATTAATTATTCAATAATAATAATAAAAGATCAGATTAGGTCCGATTACGTGACTATATTTTTGCATTTAATCTTCATCATCATCTTATCTTTGCTCTTATCCCATAATACATATTATTGTGAGTCAGAGTGGTCAAGTATGACTTGATATGATATATGAATGATAGCATAAGTATATGATGAGTTCTGATAATAAACTCTTATCGAAGCTAGATTGCTTTGCATAATGCAGAATGTTTGTCACGTTTTTATTTTTTATGCGATAAGAACAAGAGAACCTGCAAATTAAATTAATTGAAATGACATTATCATTTTTTACGTGCATCAATGAGGCACTTAATTTTTAAACGGCTCTTTTGAGTTTTATTTCAGCTTGCAATATAAATATGTTGAATATAAAAATCTATTAAAATTGGCAACATATTAAAAGTGTTTAGAGTGAGCGTTTGATAATAACTACGTATTTGCTTGTAGAGAGCTCTTTTAAAACGCAAAATTTCTTAGATCTGCTTTCAGAATAGGCTTAAAATGGACCAAATTTTAAGCTTATGTGACTACTACGTCTTATCGCCCCACGTTTATCCAGAAGATTGGCCAGAAACTTCCATAACAAGGCAGTTTTGTAGTTTAATGTTAATTGTTACTTTGAGTGGATACCTGCTATATTTCTTTGCTGCAGGCTTGTCATACGCCTACATTTTTGACAAAAGACTGATGAAACATCCTTTATTTCTGGAGGTATGTGATTTCAAATGTTTGTCATTAGCATTTACACATGAAATATGAAAGATTCCAACTTTTGAGTTACAAAAATTTCCCTTTTGGTAAACAGAACCAGATTTGGAAGGAAATGAAAGTAGCATGCTCTTCAGTACCTCTAATGAGTTTCTTATCAGTTTTATGCTTTCTCCTTGAAGTTCGGGGATACTCGAAACTGTATGACACTATTGAGGATTCAAAGCTTGGTAAATCTATTATGAAATTAAAGTTATATTACTGAAAACATAACATTTTTGTTGTGTGTTCTTACATCAATGTTCGATTGAAATTGAAAATTATGATATGGTACTTTTAGGCTGGCTTTCACTTCCTATTAGTATGATCACGTTTATACTATTCACTGACTGTCTCATATATTGGATTCACAGAGGACTGCATGCGCGTTGGTTTTACAAACACTTACATAAAACTCATCATCTCTGGAAAGTTCCCTCCCCATGGGCATCTCATGCATTTAATCCGGTCCGATAATTTTTCTAAGAACATGTTAATACTTTTAAAAGTATTTATAAAATGTGAAATCCCCCTTAAACTATATACAATTACTTGTATGTCTTTGTAGATTGATGGATTTGTGCAAAGCTTTCCATACCATCTTTATGTATTTCTCTTTCCGATGCATAAATACCTGTATCTGGCTATGTTCGTCTTTGTCAACTTTTGGACTGTAAGTAATGTTCAGTTTAGTTGAAACAATTTGTTTCGTACATGGACGCGTGGATTTAGTTTCATTTTATATTGCATACTACGTGCTTCACAGTTCCATTAAAGTTATAATATACTTCTTCTGCCTTCTACACACTTCCTTCTACAGGTATCGATTCATGATGGAGATTTCAGAGTTCCAAAAATCTTCAAATCAATCATAAATGGCTCAGCTCATCACACAGATCATCATTTGTTCTACAATTTCAACTACGGGCAATTTTTCACGCTTTGGGATAGAATTGGAGGATCGTTTAGAAATCCATCTGCGTTTGAAAAGGACTCGCCATTGGATCAACTTTTAAGAGGTACTGGATGTCATCGTACTGGGGATATTTCAAACAGAAAGAGTCAGTAACGGAGAAAGCTGGGGAAGACACCATCTCTATGGGAGTTACACACTTATATTTTGTAATGCTCGTTAATGATGCTACCTTTGATTCCATAAATAAAATAATTATTTGAAATCATGATCAGGTCTTGTCTCTTACTACATGTTGGCCTTTGGGCCTAAGGAATAGTTTTATGCAATGGGGCACTCTTTAAGGGAGTGTAATTAATGCTTCGGAAAGTAGTCGTGAAGGAAGGAAGCGTCATGAGAGTCATTCTGACTTATTATGCCATCTAAACCAAAGTCTAAAGTTAAGAGCACAACCAGTAGCAGCGGTGGTGGACCTAAAAAGAAAAGTATTTTCGAACGCATCTTCCGTCGATCAACGCGTGTAGACGAGGAACCCTTTCCAGTTCTCGATTTACCCCAATCGGTTCAGAATTATAAAATTTTTGAATAGATATTTTATTATGGAAGATGCACTTTGTTAGTTAATGGTATAGTTTTATAAGTTTATTAACACTAACTGTATAATTTCCTCAGATACGAATAAGAATTTGGAATCTTCTTGGCTTCTCTCATACAAGAACACTGAGACTTGTGTGCCAGACTATAAAGGAAGATATTGACACTGTTGCGGGTATCAGTTCAGCTATAGACTCCACATACGATGACTTTCCTTTTCACTGTGACATTGCAATAAGAAAAGTAGCCATACATGAGTTGATCGACCCAGCATACGTGGCGTTTTTAAAGTATCCGTTGTCCCTGATTGAAATAGAAATCAGAGGGGAGATATCTCTTCAGAACTTCAACTACATCATAAAATCCTGCCCAAACCTTTCAAGAATTACTATCATTTTCAATAGATTTGTTATCGACCACGCAACACCAATGTTTCCGTTATCATCTGAGATAGCTGCCAGCCAACCGCCACCTCTGCAAAACTTAAATTCAATCAGGATAATTGCTTCTACAAAGAAATTTCAAGAGTTGTTTTACGTGTATCGAAACATTACCAGCCTTCTCAGGGACTGTGCAGAAACTGCCGCAATAACAAATTTGCAGCTAAATTTAACTCATAAGGGACAAACAATATTTCTTAAAGAAATTGCTTACACGACGCTCGTATTTATACACAAACGAGCAGCAACCCTAAGGTTCATTAACTTGGTGTTTAGGGATAAAGATACAAGCGCTTCAGAAGAGGCAGGACCATCTCAAGAGACTCCTACGAAAACAGAAGCGAATGCTACAACATCGCCTCCTCAAAAAGCTGATGCAGAGTCAACTCCAGGGAAAAAGTCTGACAAAAAGTCAGACGTTGTAAAGCGTTCAAAAACTGGAGTACCAACGGAAGCTCCGAAACCCCAAATTTCTACAGGAAGTGGAAGAAGAGATACTGTGATACCCATGGCTGTATCACACGCTGTTCTGCCAGGGGTCCATGTAACTCATCATACAAAAGAATTACATGAAGAAACCCCAATGATAGTCCCAAAGATAGAAGTTGTAGAAGAAGCTCTCACAGATTCAGAAGGGGAGAGCACAGAAGAGACAAATGACAAGATCAAAGATGCCATCAAATATTTGGAAACAAATCCATGGAACAAAGCAATTTGGTTGGAGCAGTTGTTTCTCATTCTTCCCTTTAGGATTATGCAATATTTCCCCCTTGTGCTTTCTCCAAACACAAAACTTCGTGCCATTACTCTAGAGGCTCTTGGATCTAATAAGCAAACTTGGGATTTTTATGTTGAACTTTTGAATGCCTTTGATAAGAAGCAATTGAAGAATGTGACATTTAGTGGTATAAATCATGTTGACGAGCAGGGGCTCCCTCGACAGATAGACTTGGGAGTATTCAAGCAATGCACGAATCTCAAAAGGCTAACTTTACTATGTAAGAAGAAGGATAATTTTACCCTATTTTCGAAAGTCACTAATGTCTCTCGTCTCCCCAAAACATCTTTGCAAGAGATCACGTTTGAACGCTTGCTGCTGACACCCACGCAAATATTTCGTGTTCTATTCTGCTTTCTGAAAATGTCCGCCCTTTCCTTATCTTATTGGAGCGTCAGTGACTGCCAGTTTTCCATTTTTATGACACTACTCAAATGGATCGTACAACTTGACCTGACTGATGTGACCCAAATTAATTTGGTGGACTTTAAAATACGATTTAAAAACAAGAGAAGAGCTGTTCGACAACTTCAAGAAGCTGTTGCTATCAGTGTCAAGTATCAAGATTTGGATGAAACTAGGTTGGTAATTGACTCGCGAAATCAAAAGGACTCCACCCATATTGCTCCTCGGATATCAGTTATGAAGATTACTGCTCCGGTTCCAAAGCCAGTTAGACTCAAACATAATAAAGTAGACACTAGTTTGTCAGAAACGGCATTTAATATTGATGCTCGACATTCCTTACGTTAAATAAAGAAATCCGTTGTAAAAGTAATGTTGAATATAATTCTGATTTGTCCTGACGAAGGGTTGCCTTTTTGTAAAGTGTATGTCTCAGTCTTTCAATTTCATTCTGACGATTTTCCATCCTTATCCGCGAGTCCACTATCTTTATTAGTTTAACGGTAGTCAAATCAAATTTTACGAGAAATGTAAGGACCGTTAGAAAACCAGCCAAGGTCTCTTCACTGTCAGTCCAAAACTTCAATGTAAGATTATTTAAAAGTGGCAACTTCATAAGCAAAAACAAGGCCTGGTGCGGTTTCAAATGGAGATTGGAAAATTTCAAGGATTTTAAAGTTTTTGGGAGAAACGTCGTCCTAATGACTGTAGGAACACTTATGCCGTGTGAATCCACGTATTGAACTTCAAAGATTTTTAGCTTTTTAAGGTTTCCTAACAAGCCAGCATCCAACGGAGTGGTGTTTACGCCATCATTACTTAAGGGAAGGGTTAGCCCCGTGATCACAAATTCCTGTAAGGTGTCTGCACTCTGATCCAAAACGAGAATCAGTCGATTCCACGACTGATTCCTAACAGCAAGTTTTAAAACGCGTAACTTGACTTGAGAGTCCAATATTGGGTACCATAATGTCATGTGGCTATTGATATCAAGATGCAAAGTTTCTAGCTGAAGACGAGTGTTTGTCCATTCATTGGTAATTTGGAAGGTCTCAAAATCTTCAACGATGAAAGGGTGCATTAGCTGCTTAAGATGTATCTCAGTGCTTTTCAAGGACTTTGAATTCTTTGACAATAGACATTGTGCCCAAATGTGATATTCCTCAATTTGCGCAGGAATAAAACCAACCACATTTAAAATGAAGTTGATGAGATTTGGACAGTTTATTTCAGTAAGTGTGGATTTAATGCTGTCCCCGACTATTCTCGATTCTGTAGTTCCAAATGTATTTGAATAGACTTCAAGAGTTTCTAGGTTATATAAAAAAATTGATTTCCAGTTGGAGATGCTGAAACTTTGATCTGAATGCTGGAACGAAAGTACAAGCCTTGTTAAGTTGCGAAATTTATTAAGCAGAAACTTCAAATTGATGTCCAAGATGCGTCCATTGACTTCCAAAACTTGGAGAAGATGTGGAAAAGGGAAATATGCATCATATGTAACGTCACTTTTAATAAAATGTTCCACTATTAGTTTTTCAATCCCACTGTTTTTCAACAACGGTTTCAAGTCGTCAAGAATTCCGTCGTGCAATTTAAAACATAGACCACGATGGGCTTCTACATCTGCTTTGAATTCACTCCCAGTAAGGCGAAGTGATAAAACGTCCTTGGGGTCAATTAAGTAGTAAATGAATTCCCGTATCTGTGTAGTAGCATTGAGTGAAAAAAAACTTTAAACCACCTTATTGTGACATGATATAACCATAATTTCATGAGTAGTAATTTACTTGAGCTGGCAAGTCTGCGAACTGAGTTTCTTTAGATATAGACGCGGGTGCAGGTTCCATTGGCACCAACTCCTCCTTTTTATCACGGCACGAATCACTATTCTTTTTTTCAAAAGAAGCCTTCGATTTGAACCTTGAATACATCACGACTAACCGTTTGCTGCTTTTACAATCTTCATCTGCGTCAAATTTTGATCGTCCATACACAAATTGGTGCATCCAACTGAAGAGGTAACTAAATGGCTTTTGAAAACTATTTTTACATAAAGATGAGCGTTTATTGGTATCTTTGTCGTTCCCCATGATCCTGTTGAAATTCCAAGCAAATAAATTGACACGATGAGGAAGTTCGCTAGCTTAAGATTTTCCACTGAAGATTTATTCAGATGCGAAAACAAGCGCATACTCTTGCGGATCATTACATAATCATAATAATACAAATCGTAAACAGTACGGCTGGATAAATCGTTAATATACTTATTTGAATTTAATTGCATTTAACAATCTATCGAAGAAGGTAACAAAAAAGTTTTTTTTTCAGCGCAAACGTTGGATTACATCTGAATAAAGACCAACAGAAAAATCTCGACGTAGGTTATAGTAACAGCGACTTTCGTGACTTCAGCAGTGTAATATTATTACAACCTAATTCCGCAAGTCATACATACTTTTCTAACTATTGAACCGATTAGTTTAATAATAAAACAACGAATGACCCTAAAGTGGTTCTGGCATTTCAAATACGTACATGAATTCTTGCCCAAAGAAGGCTAAGGCTTATTATTCCACTCACTTTGAAACACTTTCATCGATGTAGCTTTACCAACAAATACCAACCCCTAACCATCTGCTGAAGATGTATGTAACTCTCAAAAAAAAGCAACAATAACAACTAAAAACTACTCCAAAACAATGCATGACAGCATAATACACAACTGATGGATAATCTTAATAACAGCTACATATAATTAAACTTATATAACTATGTTTTTTAGTCTTACATACAATTCATCACACATGATTCCTGTAGAGATGCAGTCGCGCATGCATTCTACTTTACACGATTATAATAATAATTAAACGCTATTGAAATTAAACTATCCTTATTTTTTTAATAGTTACACCATTTGTGATCCTTCGAAAAACTTCCACAACGACGACCACACCTCCACTGCAGCCTTATCGAAATGACCATTTTTTTCTGGTCATAACTAACTACTATACTTTACTAAAACTTATTAAATGAGTTCATAGTTCTTTAAAGTTTTACAAGTTAATTTGAAAAAAATATCCAAAGTTTTTGACACTTTAAGAAATGGAGCAAGTCTATCATTCATTGCTTTGACTTGAAAAGACATCACGTATTTGGGATGTCGTCTCTATAGAAGACAATCACTCTTCCATTCAATGGAAGAGGCTATTGATTATTGAAAGATTCAAAAACAAATATTTATTGCAATTCTTCACGTCAAAAAGTTTGGATTTTAAAAATTCATCGCTGTCACCACCTGCTAGACGTATTAGTTGTAAACTATTAATATAACTTACTTTAGTTATTAATATGTCCTCATTTAAGCCTCAGATTATATGCGTCAATTTTTTTAAATTAGTTCTCTTTGACTCTAAATGGCACGCGTACGAAGATCATTCAAACAAAAGGTTATGTCATCATGCATACTTATCCAGACAAACTGTCTTAAAAGTCTTGACTAATGTCTGAGAAATTCTTTGAGGCATATACGGAGGAAGATGAAACGTAAGAGATATTAGTAAAACAACAATCAATCAATCAACAGCATAACTACTATATAAGCAAAGTATAAGAGTGTAAGCTATTATTGTTAACATTTTTCAGATTCTGAATCTTTTAAGTTTTTTGACATTTTCGTAAAGCTGGTTTGCATTAGATACTGCATGAATCATTTCTTCAACTGCCTTCCCGTGTTTCTACTACACAGAATGCCTGCGTGTGTATATAAAGTTTAAACTGAACAAATCATGTTTTTTTAAGAGCATTTGCCTACGGTCCCTTTAACAAGCATACTGAAAAGGTGAGAAAACAACATATTATAACAAATACAAACAAACCTAAATCAGTTAAGCAAGCGTTTAACTCTCACTCCTTTCATTTATGTATACTATCGATTTGAGTCTACATTACATACATGATTTGATGATAAAGCGATGAGTTATCAATAATCACTGTACTGTTGTTCTCTATAAGCACAAGGGTACTCCTATGCGTTAAAAGCGGACAAAGAGTTTCAGTTTGGATAAACAACAGAAATGAATCATACGGAATACACAATAATTATATTACACGACGGTTACAATTTTACAATAACTAAAATTGGGAGTCATTGCTAATTAAACGTTTTAGAGGGTTCCAATGACTCCCTGTGAAAACACTAACAATTTGGACTTAATAATGTGAGATACTTATATATTTAAAAATTGAAACCACCACCACCAGGCATGCCTGCGTTCCCGGCGTCAAACTGGAAGGTGTTATCGGTAGTATCTGGAACTACGTCAGGATCTTCATCAATCTGAATCGCCAATCGAAAAAGAATTGACAAAAAAAATGAATTAGTCATCTCTATTTTGTCATTTCATATTTAAAGCAATAATTGAAATGGAGTACTTACCTCATCTGAGAAGTAGTTTTCGATTATTTCAAACGCTATTCTGTAGATTTCTAAGTTTTCGTGGTTTTGAAGTGATTCAATCTTATCAAGACCACCACATTCTTCAATAATGTTGCATGCCTTTTCGGTTTCGTCTCCGGAGGACATTTTAAGAATGTTATAAATTCCATCCAATACAATTTGGATGACCTGAACAAAATAACGAAAGACAAAAGATATTCATTATTGCCTGAGAAAATTTACTAATGATATGTTCTTATGTTCATTGTTATGAGAGTTTTAACAGCTTACCTGTGCGTCTTTACAATTGAGTAAATTACAAAAAGGTGGAATCACGCCGACATTTACCAAATAAGCTACTTGTTCTTTATTTCCGCTGATCATCATGTTGCTTACTGCCCAGGCAGCTTCCTTTTGAGTTTGGAATTCGCCCTAATACAAGTAAATTCAATAATTAAAAGTTGCACAAAATTAGATTATATTGTTTACAGGACATCATTTGTTTTAAAACTCACCTTATCCAAATGATGGATTATTAACGGTATCAAGTTAGCATCAATGACAGCTTGAACTTGAGCGTGGTTACCAGCTGTAACATTGGATAAAAACCATACTGCTTCCTGTAGCCAATTAAGTCAGCTCAATTAGTATTTTTTAAACGTGACAACAACACAATCAATATGCAGATGGGTAGGTTGTAGAACAGTTTTTATTGTAGGATGGGTTTGTCTTACCTTGCAGATTTTCGTTTTTGGATGTTGCAGAAGAGTAGGGAAATGTTTCAGAGCATCACAATTCAAAACTGTTTGCGTTTGCTCATCAGTCCCAGTTACAATATTACCTACTGCACGAACAGCAGCACTTTGCACCTTTTCATCTCGATGTGACAAAAGGGAAACCAGCTTAGGAACAACCCCACTTTCGACTACCATTTGAATGATATCATTTCCGGCGTCAGTTACGTAGCTTATAGCCCATACAGTATCCACAAGAACCTAGAACCATTCAATGATGCAAAATGAGTTTTCTTTTTTATACACAACAATGGGTACTACTGCTGGTATTTTGTTAACTATACTTACGCTAGTATCGGTATGATGAACTAAAACATTCAATGCTGGAAGGATGCCTTTCAGTGTGGCTACTGCAGGTGGTGGATCTTTACACCGACACAAATTGACAATAACCCATGTAACATTTCTTAGAAATGAAATAGGTATATTGGGCTCGATAAAATTCAGTAAAGGACCAACGACGCCGAGACTTATTACATAATCTCTGAGTTGCGGACCGTCTCCAATAATGTTACCTAAAAACATTTAAGTAAAATAAACAACCTGAATAAATAAAATGTCCAGTAATATTAGCATACGATAAATCGGTTGGCCTACCTAAAGCCCACACCGCCTGTTCACAAACATTTTGATGGGGTGAACTAAGGAGCTCGAGGAACAACGGAACAGCACCGGCCGCTACAACAGCTTGAGTTTGTTGTGATGTACCAGATGCAATATTGGTTAACGCCCACGCAGCTTCAAATTGGAGTGATGGACTGCAAAATCAGACAGTTGGAACATATTACGCCATGCCTCTAAAGTTACTCGCAAAAATCGGGGTTACTAGGTTAATGTTCTGGACTTTACTTTGAAGTTGTTCTTAAGCAATTGACAAGGATGGGAAGAATGCCACAATTGATAAGTGGATTAATTGGTGGGTTTCTGTCAGAAGACAGAAGCTTTCGCACTGCCGTAACAGCCTGATACTGAACTTCCGGGTCTTCTGATGTAGCTTGAGTTACTAGTTGCTGCAAATTTGCTGGTGCTGGCTGTAAACGAATAATAATAAATTGACGTTTAATTTTAATATCACAACTGAAATGTGCTTTGATATATCACACCTTCACACTCACACTGTGTTGACACTCAATTTTTATTAATCATTTTAGTAATTTTTTTTGTTAATAATGATACGCATACGTACACTAACCTTATCCCCTTCATCATCGGTAGCATCAGACTGAGGCACGTTTCTTCGTTTCTGCAACGTTTCATTTCTTTTATTTTTTCGGAGCTCAACAGTAACTTCCGTGCGACGACGACGCAACTCCTAAAAATATAAAATAAAACATTCTCAACTCTAAAAATCAAAAAGTTTGACCTTATACGCCACAAAATACCAAGCTGTAATTTCACTTACGTCTGTGTCTTTTCCTTTGTTTTTAAAGTAAAGTTGTCTTGAATCAGACATTGTCACGGTCTTACAACCTCCAATCAGGAAGGAATCACTTTAATAAATTTTATTTTGTAATCTAGAAATAATCAAAAAACAAAGATATTGCTTCAATCAAGGTTTACAATTTGTGACATGAAAGCTATGAACAATGAAAGTAATCAAATACAATATTCTGCCGGCAAATCTTTATCCTCCTAATTTATATTTACTAGGGCGTAGGGTGGTTACGGAAACTTGATTCAAAAGATGGGGACGACCCTAAAACCAAGATATAAGAACAGCTGACATGAAGGTCAGCAACTGCGACGCAATTTCTATAATAATGACAAATGACTAAACCCAACGTTTCCTCACATTTGCTACTGTTAAACCTCAATAAAAAATCCACCCTTAAGCCGTTATCTCTTAATACCCTTAAACAAATAATGTACCAATCAAAAGTGTTATTATTATTATTACATACATGATTAGTATTAACAAACCCAACTAGAAAGCATATTATCAATATTTTCTCTGACCAAACCATCTAAATATTATTAACTTTATGACAATGCTAGAAACGGTAAGGGAAACCAAATCCCATACCAAAAATCTATAAACTTAAAGCGTTACAATACAACTAGCACCACCACCACCACCACCCATGCCTCAGCTCAGCAGATGAACCTAATGACAGAATGAGATGAGTGACCACATCAAATCAAATATAAATCCAATACAACTAACCACAATAACTGATGAGAAATCCCGAACCCACACCACGTCTGTGTTAAGTAGTGGCACCTTAAAAACGGTTCCTTCCGTAGTACAAAAAATCCTTCTCAGAGTCTCACTATAAATTCGTCGGTAAAAAATAATGGTTAAAAGTCTCCGTTCACCAACAACAACCCCACTTCTTCTTCTTCTCAACCCCCCAACAAACCACCAACACTGACACGTTTAAAAACACTGTTGATACAACATAAAATATTTTACAAGTTACTAACTACTATACTAATCAATTTAATTAATTGGTTTTAACGATGATAATGTAAAAGGAATAAAAATACCAGCGCCAACAACAGCACAGTCAACTCAACGTATAATTATTTGGAGCTTTCGTCTAGTAGAGATATTCCGAAGTTGCATTGCATTTTCGTGATAGGTACATGCACCATATACATTTATAATGGTAGAGGCTTTTTAGGTATAATATAGGAATTCAACCAAACCAAGAACTCTTTTATCATTCAAAAAGATTCTCATATTCCATCTATATTATATGTATGTATAAAAGTGCTTATATATACCAATGCGACTGCTGCACTGCACCTTAAACTATGTGAGTAATGTACAAAAGATGTCTAAAACTCTCTAGAATATGTACCTAAACCCTATGTATCGGAAGAGACACGGACGGAGATGATGATGACTGTTGGGTTTGGATGATATATATAAGCATGTACGTTAAAGTAAGTAACTTTTGGTGTGATGTGAAGTTAAAGCTGTTTTCTCTTGTGTGTCTGCTCCTCAATAACGCATCTTTATAATATCCGAATAGCCATGTTATTGACGTGATGATACATACATCTTCTATGCATGCCCCGTCCTCTGCTCTGTCTGTTTGATCTTTACGAGAACGGTGTATTGGTCTCTTCTGGTTTGAGGAAACAATATATATTTGTACTTTGTTATATATGAAGGAACTTTAAAAGAAGAAATCTATGTACGTATGTATAGCATATAAGGATAAGATTTTTTTTATCGGTTTCTTCTGCTCCTCTGCTGCTTGCTACAAACACACGGATCCCACACATTACATTCACATTAGGTCCGTTCCACAAGCACAAGGAAGGCATTTAGTTGGCATGATGCAAGATGTTGTTGAGTTTTGAATGTATGGAAGCTTGGGCTTCTTCCTTGGTTATAAAATAGCATGAGGTTAGGATGAAAAATGTCTGAAAACGTGTTCCGTTCATGTCCTTAGTAAGTAAGTAAGTAAGTACACAAAGGGAAATGGGATAAGGCAGGGGCATACATACCGTGCACGATATGTATAAAAAGTATGTATATTGAAGGTTGATAACGATAAATTCATTTATGCATATATGATATTGGATTTTTTGTTTATTGTGTAGGCATTATTGGCATAAGCATGCATGCCATGTTAGGTATATATGTACCTTACCTGCATGCTTGATGTGTGTGTGGGGATGATGCTGGTTTGCACACAAAGGCCAAAAAATTCAATCATTTGCTCATTGAAGAGTAGCTTTTTTATCTGACAGTAACACCAAGTCGGCAAGTCAGCAAACATTGCGAGAGAAATTCCTATACTCAACCCCAACTCAGGTAAACTATTTTTTCTGCAAGGGAGTTGAAACGGATAGAGACGAAATTTTGTTGAGGGAGTTCAAATGAAAAAGTCCAAATAACTATCAAACTTTATGGCCCTTTTTTGCATGCTCAAGTTAGAAGTTATAATATGTTATGTTAATGTAAAACCAATTTGCGAATTAATGATGCATGCAAAACTCAAATAAAACTGCGTATTTACTTGGGTGGCTTCTCTGTCTATTTGGGAAGTAACGTAGATTTATGTTCGTTATAATAATAATGCCTCTCTTTATATTCGATATTGGGTGGTGGAGGATTGATAAATTAAAAGTCAAACTGCGTTTGACATTTTCCTAGTCTAAACAACGAGAATAGCTTCATTACTAAAAGAATGTGATATTCCACTATTCCACTGCTTACAGATTAATCCATACTGAGGAGCTGATGCTAACTTAAAAGTTACGAAGCTACTAACTTTTCCATATATTAAAGCTAAGAGATGCAGCAAATATAGCTCGATGAAAATGATTACCAATTTTATTGTTTCATTCTGAGAAACTGTTTGACAAATAATAGTTCGTGTACTTATATGTGTATGGTGCTGGTCACGTCAGCGATGTTATCGTCGTTATCGTGATTGTGTAAAATAACTTACACAAATTACGAATCTTCGTTAAAATTTACGAAATTTTACTATGCAAAGGGTTGGTTACGAAGCTTACACAGATAACTGGACAAAAAAGGTCAGTTATCTGTGTAAGATTTTGTTGCATTAGGAATAAAGCTACGAAACATCCTTAACAACGCATTGATTTTTTTACCACTCACGTCATCAAGTTAGTTCCTTACGCTGATAACTTACACAATCACGATAACACCTGACGTGACCACCCCCATTGTGTCGTTACGAAAATGATATGCGTACACATAAAATGCAAAAATAAAAATAAATAAAAACGAAAATGCAAATGCAAAATGCAAAATGTTCAATATTATATATGTTCTAGGGTTGTTTTCAGTAACAGCTTAACTAAACGAGTATCTAATATCCGGTCAAGAAACAAAAACAACAATGAAACCGTAACGTAACTGTTCAGTATTCAACTGAGTGTTTTCATACATAATTGTTGCTTTGATAAACCAATGATATTATTTTAGAATTTTCAGTTTTATATGACTCAAGTTCCCCTTCCAATGATTAACTTATGCAATTAGCATAGAAGAACGGTTCCAATTTATGACTATTTGTTAATGGGGTCTATCAGAAATAAAATTACCATCCAAAGAGCTATGAGTTAATTACAAAACCAATTTGTCATTGGTTGATGTTGATACATTTGTTGGATGGAACTTTCTGTGGTACTTTAAGCAAAAATGCTTTCCAAGTCCACTAACTAATTGCCATTCACCAGTGACTCAGCTTCCATGATAAGGGACACATCAAGTCATGGATTATGTGACAAATTCGATTTTAATTATTTGCAAAGCGAACAAGAAATTATGTAAGAACATGTTCTCATTATTTGTTGCTGACTATAAAAGCTGAAATTTTTGCATCTCACCCCACAGGTAAGAAAACACAGATTGCTTAATACATGTACTTGGGATTGACCTTGAAATTGAAAATAACATCGATTACTCTATCTTCGGTATTTGTATTGCCTCTAAGTACAGGTAAAATTTTACGAAGCAAGGATGAAGGAGCTGTTTTAGAATTTATAGCTAGCTAATCCAAAATCCAACCATTGCTGACTATCCTTCAATGTGACAGCAACAGCACTTCCGACGAATAAAAAGAGTTGCAACTTTGCCTGTGGTTGCTCTGTTCGATTATCAATATTACTATTATTAATCTCATCTCGCATGTATATGTATTATTATTTTTTTGCATGAAAACTTATATAAGCAGCATTAAACATCTCTCGTAATCAAGTAAATGGGGCCTAGTAACCCTCTCATTTCATTTCATTTTATGAATCTAATTCTTTTGCCTTTCGCACAGTTTATGAGCTGAAGCTTTCATACTTGCTACGTAATAGTGAGAGTTGTTTCTAAGTCGGTTTAGGTGGGCTTAGAACAGGATGATGTGAGTAATGTGTGATCCACATCCTTTCACACATGTTACATTGAACCATGTATGTACTTCATTTCATATATATATAAACAGGTATATACATTTCATTGCTTCGTACTTTCTACTACGATGACGGGCTCCAGGTTGGCGTAGTATGAAAGGAAGATGAAATCCTGTATTTGATGTGATGCCTCGAGCAATTCACATGTTCACAAGAAGTTTATATAAACACAAATGAAACCAGACCAAATAGCATTTTTTATCAACAACTATTCTGCATTTTGAATATGTACTCGTAATTACTACATTCCGTCAACTGTCAGGGAGCTACGTAGACGAGTGAAGACAAGTTGCAGTTAATACAGGACAACAGGTATTTTATCCTCCCTAAATCTCCAAACATTGGTGGATCCAGTATCAATACAGAACGGCAACGACTCAAATACCGTCGTTTCTTAGAGCTCTTACTAGTAGTAGTTTTCCGTTTGCTTCTATTGTTTGATAGTTTTGTTTGCATGTAGTTATAATTAAACAAAATTAGCATGCCTTTAACTGACTGTGCATTCGCATTATAATTATTTTGTAGCAAACTCAACACACTCAGTCAAGAGCATTTACCAATCACCTTTTCCTTGTTCTTGTTTGTTTACACTGTTGTAGCATCAACAAGGTTGAAATTTTTTTTACTGCACTCAAAGATGATGAATTTGGAATAAGAAGTTATCACATCAGTAGTACCTCAAATGCATACATATTTCCTGCAGACATAATATTTGAGTGATATTTCAGCTATAGAATTCAATCACATCACAATAACATCCATCCACAAAGTTTTGTCTACTCTTTATGACTTACAAAATCTATAGCACATGAGATAATACGAGATGTGATGTTACGTGTAGAATAATTTAGTTACAGCATAGCCACATGCATACTTTATGACTTGCGACTTCTACGCACTAACAAAATCTTTTTGTTTGCTGAACTGACGCTTCCTATATTCTAACATCCAATCCAATACGACGCAACGCTGCGGTTGCCCTGCAAGAACTTAATTACAGAAAATGAAATGATCTTTTTGGCATTGGAAATAGTTCGTCAACTTTTATGTAGCAGTGGCAGTGCTAATGCCATCATCATCGTCATCACTGCTGGCTTCAAGTTTTAGATCATTCATGTGGGCTGGGTGAATGTGATGTGTTTACTTTTTACAGAGCGTTTTTATTCCTTTTCTGCATGAAATACACAGAGTATCACATGCACTGTTAAGTTTTTCTTGAGGTTTTCTTTGTCATTAGTCATAAAGCAAGCACAGTTACGCTCATCGGTTGACTCATCACATCACTTCCCACCCACTCAATTAGAATTCATGTAGGAAATAACGAGTCAAACTTCAAAGCTTTCAAGTTTGTGCAAAGTACTTTCTTCATTTTGGATGCCTCATTTCATATAGCCTCGGATAATGGATTCTGCATTGTGTGCATCTATTTTCAGCATTTGAAACAATCTGTTGTGCATTTCCACAAAAAGAAGTTCGTTACCATTTGGCAAGAGTTAAGCTTGTTGTTGTTATTTTCAATAAATTTTCCAAATCAACGAACCCATCAACATCGAACTGTTTGTTTTGAGTAAGTACTGGAATGCGGAATAAATGTACATGTGGATGCAAAAGGTGATCTGATGCTTCAGCGTATAGTGAATTGTGTACTCTGGGGCATAACTGGATATTTTGTGTTCCGAAGTACAACAAATGGACTGTGACATTTCCAATACAATACACTATATTTAAAGCGTTAGCACTTTGTCTTTTGTCAAGTTGGCAAGAAACTTTGTCTCTTTGTAAAGGTTTTTGATTTTTGGACCCTGTGTGGTTGCAAAACAAGAAGTGTAACCTAGTTTATCAACATTGAAAACTTGATATTATGCATAAGTGCATGGCTGATTTTTTTATGTGGATGTGCATAAATCATCATCGTCATCATCATCCTAGACATGCGATATGATATAAAAGGTTCAGTCGTACACAACCAAAAGTCAGTTGCTGAATTAGTTCCTTTCGTATGAGAGCATTTACTTATTCATGGTGGTTAGTGGTTCAGTGCTGTTTTTGTGAAAAATGCTGAAGTCTGAAGTGATAATAAAAAAACATGCACATGTAATAAAGTAATCAAAAAGCTTAGTTTAGCGATAAGAAAGTCAAACATTCTTTTTATATGCTGTGCGCGTGCTATTATGCGAGTTTCATGCATCGAATCATACTTCTTTTCATGACTTGACTTTGTCTTCATCAAACTCTTTCTGTTTGAGATCAAAAGATATTGGTTTGCACAAACCTCATTCATGTGTTTGGAATACATATGCATATTTGTTTTATATTAAGTAGAATTATTGATTGAGTGGTAATAAACGTTTCATTTTCCTCTTTTCTGAGCGTGTTGAGTCTATCGCAGTCAAAATCCATACAATTTGGGTAAATAGTAAATAAATGTGTGATGGAGATCAAAGGAACAAAATCGACATTTTAAGTGTTGTTTACAAATTTTGGATGACAAGTTCGTGATATGAATCAGGAAAATGTTTAATCACATTGCGACCCAAAACCATAACTTAAATCGGCTTCATGTATAGAATAGAGCCTGTTATGTGTAGTATGATATGCATTCGATGCATTAGCATTAAACCTTGAACACTACATATATTACTATACCTCTTTTCTCTACTAATTGTAAGAGCTGTTCAGATAAGCAGCGAGCAGGCAATAAGCCAAAATTGATAGTTTTGTCATTTTGAGAACATTCCTTCAATACCAAAAGCCATTTTAATGTTGGAAGTCAAGGAGCGAAGTCATTACGAAGAGGTATTTTACTTCTGTAACTGTAACCGATTACTAAGTTTACACCATCATCCTGCAGGGATACGGCAGCCTCATGACATGAAAACCCGTCAAAGATGGATTTTACTAGTATTTATGGCTGTGGCAGCCATTCTCCTCCTCCTTATGTGGACTGGAGGGATAACAAAAAACTCTTCATTTATCACAGCCTCTCCAATCAGCCTCACATTAGATTTGGAACAACTCTCGGATCGAGACAAATGTCCAGCTTGCTTTGGGGTGAAAATGTGCCCTCAGATAGTCAATGAACAAATCAAACTAAGTGACTGGACCAAGTACAAAGTAACAAGATATGTGAACCAGAAAAACATATTTTATGGACAATGGGACGACGGTAGTAGACAAAGAAAGGTAAAGCTTTTTGGTTATTTTGTATGTATGACTTTCTAACGCTCTTAAGATTCAACTTTATTGTAAATACCAAATATATTTATTTGTATTTCCATATAGGTTATTTTGAAGAAACTCGCTCACGACCACGAATTAGATGCCTTGGACAGAACGATCTGCGAAAGGCATGGAAGGGACCATAATTGTGACGTTTCAGATTCGGTCAGGCATTTAATAGACGAATACTCTCATCATTCAACACTAAGACCAGGAGAGCAAATTCTGCATGGTGAAAAAATTGGCAATGGGTCTGACATATTATTGTGTCCCTCACATGCAAAAATGGATTTCCTGATCGACGCTGCCACAAAATTCAACAAAGGACAACACAAGAAAACCATATTGGCAAATGTACTGACTAATATACTTGTAAATGCAGAGCCAATACTTCTTGAGGTATTATTAGCATTTTACGCATGCATGATAAATAAGAACGAAATGCCTGGAACCGGTACAAATTCTAAAACATGCTTTGTTTCATCCAAAAACACAGGCGTTCCCTTTCTCGAAAGGATGGCCATTTCCAATATTTTATGGAGCATGCGGAAGAATAGTTGTAGAAGAGTATGTTGGCCGACCTCTTTCATCTTATGTTAACGAGCCATTCAAAGTCAGAGCGTACTTGGCATTGCAACTTTTGAAAATGGCTAACCTCTTCTATGAAAACCCAACCCAATTCCTCCTCTATATAACAGATCCGCAAGCCGATAACTTTGCAGTTGCTGAGAATACAAACATTGTAAAATTAGTAGACTTGGAGAATCTAATCGTTGTGGATAAAGAACTTCTTATACAAAGTATGTCCAAGCATAAGTAAATCCAACAAATATTATATCATGCATCATGCTAAAATATGATTACTCATAAACTATGACTTTTTTTAACTACTACAGGCAAAGTAAAAGACGCTGATAAAGTGGCAGTATCTGAATCTGTGACTTGTGAGGATCAAGGTCGTTACACCAAAGAATGTTTTAGCTACTCTGAGGATGATCTGTGCAATAGACCTCGTAATGATCACAACTACTACGCAGTTTGTGCAGTAAGTTGTTTAACATGTGGCTGTGTAACAGCAAGCGAAAGCGCTTGGCTAAACAAATATTATTATTATGGACGATGAACGATGCAATTTATTATGATAATCACACGATTTTTATGTTTTACCAGGGGTTGCTAGCTCCTGGACTCTCATATGACTTCCCACAAGGGCTTCTGCATTCACTCCCTGATGAGGATTCCGATAAACTCTCGGATCTACCTCAAATGTTGCTACAATGTAAAAACCCAAAGCTTGGAAAATTAGATGGAAACAGAATAGAGGCGGCTCAGAAATTGATACAAATTTTGGAAAACTATTTGGAGCACAAAAAGTAACAAACTGCAACTAATCCAATAGTACCGTTTGTGTTATATTAGCAACCCGAGAAAGCCGGTGACGAAATATTTTGGTAAACAGTCTGAAACTTGATGCCAAAACTGAGAAAAGTTAAGGTTTGCCAAATATAGCTGTGAGATTGCAAGAAGTTTGACAAGTCAACGATTTACAAATGAAGCTTTCACCGTATACATACATGTTATATATAATGTAATGATGATGTCTAGTCTAGTCGTATGGTTGTGTAGTATGTCCTATGTAATTTGGGATTGATTGGTAAAATGATTCAAATCGGATGGGGTTTGGTTTGACACGGTTGAACAAATCAGTATTTTTACATAATATTGTGAAACTTTTATAATTCGCAGCTTATCCAAGAATGGTAGTAATAATTTGTAATGAAAAGGTCCAAACGTAACAAAATATATTTAGTTATACTTACCTTGATGAGTATTAAATGTTCTATTTAATGTGTAAGTTATTATGGTTTAGATGCGGTAAAGTTTATAGTACTTCCATTTTTCAGTGATTTGAAACAAATCCATCTTATATATACTGTTCATGATTTACAATGCAACTAAAAGTCTGCACCTTTTTTAGACTTTCCAAAAACAATACTGATTACTTTGCTGGAGGAGTATTGTTTTTTAATTGTTTTACTTCTGTACTGTTTGATATGTTACAGTTATTGTTACGCGTTTACGAAATAAAATTATAATTTGCGGTAGACGCAATCGCTAAATTGAAAAACACAATTGATTATTACATGACTTGTCGGTGCATCATACACCTTACCCAGAACGAATATAAAACTAGCTATCGGTGTTGTGAAGATCTTCTGGAACGAATGTAATTAAAGTGTTAAATGTGATTTTGTATACAAGGACGTCCATCCATCTTTGCACGTCACAAATTAGTCTGGTAAGAAATATCTAGCACCCCACCATTGATCGTCATGCTATTTATCATCATACTACTACTTTCTCCAAACGCGACTTTGACCAGGTCCAGGAAGCCTTACATTGTATCTGGAATGGCATATTTGCTAAAAGTCCATGCATTGCATGTAAACCTATCGTTGACTAAGCAAAGCCTCGTGTTTGAGCCAAATCCTTTCGTTTGTAATTGTAACAAAAACGTCAGTGATTCGACCTGGTGAATACTGATGATGCCGAAGATATAATAATAAGCTTCAGTAGCATTAATTGAATTATTTCTTTTTGAAACAAAGCGCATGCAACCTTTGGAGTACGTTGCAGAATTAGATTATTATTACCTACTTTTCTGAATCATCTATTTAGTAATTTATTACGAATGTTTTCACGGGGTGGTATAAAACTGGATAGAAGAAGGAGTTTGAGCTCAATTTGCATTTTGGTTCGTATCTGAGCACTAGTACCTTTCATTCTCGGAAATTGTGATATCGCTTCGTCTGGTGCTTTTTACTTGAAACTAGTCCGGCCATTCCTGATTCATAAAACAACCTCCTTGTTTCTTTGCATTTTCGAATCTTACACTCAATCAAAATGGTTGTTTCATTCAAAGTTTTCAAGAAAACTTCCCCAAACGGAAAAATAACCATCTATCTGGGGAAGAGAGATTTTGTTGATCATGTAACTTGTGTGGAGCCAGTGGGTTAGCGTTTGCATTAATATTATTATAAGTAATTTTGTGGTTTATTCATTTGGGCATTTGCTCCATTCCAAATTTCTTTCATCTTTGTATACAGATGGAGTGGTCGTGATAGACCAGGACTATTTGAAGGATCGGAAAATATTCTGCCAAATGGTGTGCTCCTTCCGTTATGGAAGAGAAGAGGATGAAGTCATGGGCTTAAAGTTTCAGAAAGACATGTATTTGGCATCCGAGCAAATTTATCCTCCAGCATCCAAAGACAAATCGAGTTCCAAACTGCAGGAAAGGTTGTTAAAAAAGCTTGGTCCAAACGCTTTCCCGTTCACATTTAAAATGAGTGCAAATGCACCCTCCTCCGTAACTATACAGCCTGGACCAGAAGATCAAGGGAGACCATGTGGAGTGGATTATTTCCTGAAGAGTTTTGTTGGAGAAAATGAGAATGATAGAAGTCATAAGAGGTGAGCTTCTGAAAATATTCACTTAATTTATAGAATTCGCTAATTCACACATTGTTCGTAACTTTCACGAATGACTTTTGTAGGAGTACTGTGAGTCTTGGAATCCGTAAAATTCAGTATGCCCCACAAAAGGAGGGTAGACAACCTTGCACGATCGTTCGCAAGGATTTCCTAATGAGCCCAGGGGAACTTGAGCTGGAAGCAACTTTGGACAAACAGGTAAAATAAATAAAGAATTCATTCTGAATGGGTACGTATTTCGTAATTTCTATCATTTTCAAAACGAACTTGTTTCCTAAACCTCATATATGTAGCTTTATCATCACGGGGACCGGATTGCTGTCAATGTTTCCATTCGGAATAACAGCAATAAGACTGTGAAGAAAATCAAAGGCATGTGCCAACAATGCATTGACGTCTGTATCTTTGCCAATGGACAATATAAGGCAACGGTGGCTTCTTTAGAAACACAGTAATTACAGAAAAAAAATCAATAAACAAGTTGTTTATGCTACATTACTGGAGTAGTATATAGGAGAATTCTACGCATGAGAGTCCAATTTAATTAGTTCTTGGTTGGATTCTTAATCCAATTAGGGAAGGATGTCCGATTAACCCAGGTAGTAGCTTGCAAAAGGTAATATACCTTCAGCCCACCTTGAGCAGCAATGTTGATAGACGGGGAGTGGCTTTGGACGGCCAACTGAAACGTGAAGACACCAATTTGGCTTCCACAACATTGTAGGTCACACATCTAATTCAATTTGAGCTTGTTTGTCATCTAATATATGCGATTGGAATGTTATAATTTGTTATTCTGTCGACTTCATATATTATTACACATGCTTTTTTTCTTCATTTTGACTTTTTCATCAAGACTGGCGAATCCGGATCAGCGTGACGCATTCGGAATTATTGTGTCCTACACCGTCAAAGTTAAATTATATCTTGGAGCCTTGGGTGGAGAATTGAGTGCTGAGTTACCATTTATTTTGATGCATCCCAAACCTGATGGCAATAAATTAATTCGCGAAGATTCTCAGGCAGCTGTGGAGACTTTCCGTCAGGATACCATTGATATGGATGGCCCAAATTACATGAATTCGGGGGACCCTGTTTTCGAGGATTTTTCCCGAATGAAATTGCAGCATTGATTGTGGAATCCATTTGCTCAACAGTGGAGAACGCCTTGGACTCTAGTTTCGTTTAAAGCATTTTGGTTAATGTTGCAAAGGAAGCTATAAAACGTGATCGGACTATGTCGTGAAATTGGATTTTATCACATTACATTTTAAGTTACAAAATACACACTACAGCATATTGAATTCGATAAAGTATGTTGAAACTTTAAAAACTAAGAATGCTAAAATTCATCCATGTATGTGTTATGCTTCATTTGTCCCTTGTTGTTGCAAATTGCAACATATTTAAGCAATCAGAAATTTGCATTTGAACTAAATTAATAAATAAATGATGCAGCATTAGAGAATCTAAATCTAACTCCACTGCAAATATCTAGTATCTGACGAATTATTGCATTTCATACCATCTATACCCACAATCAACAATGCACGATTAACACTAACCCATGCGTGTTCCCACGAGCATTTTTAGGTATTTTTGCAAGGGTGCCATAGCCACATGCCACATTTCTGCCATTTCCGTCCGTTTCATGAATCTTTATCTTTCTTTAACGTCCAAAAAATTATGCAAAGAAAGAACAAAACCTCTTCTGAAATATCGGGAAAAACTTTCTACACGTTTCAAAATCCCTATGAACTCCACCAAGTTGTGCAAATAAAAAGAATTTGCCAATATGGTTTTCGGAATTGGGAAAAAGGGAAAGTCGGACGCAAATGGTTAAATTTTTCAAATAATATTACTATATTAACTGAATATATGTTTTCATAACAGAAAAATTTACTCTTTGTTTTCTCACTAATTAGTAGGCAAGAAAGGAGCAGGGGATTCCACTGAAGCTACTGCAGACGAAGGTCCTGGTGCAGGCAGGAAAGACAACGCTGACGACGGCGTGTACAATGCAGAAAATGATGCAAAGATTGATTCTGAGCACAGGAAGCAATGCTCCACAAATCTGTTCAAGGCTTTTTGGCCAATGCGAATTTACCTGTCGTGTGTTGCAAGATTCCCACTGACTATCGAAAACCATGAGGACGGGACTCACACCTACAACGTGGATTTCAAATCTCCAGGAGGCATCTATTTCTGCGTATTTTCAGGAGTTCTCTTTTACGTCCTACTTTTCGGTAGCTGGAATCTTTTCTCTATTATCTTGGAGTTTAAGATTAGTTCATGGGAGAAGACAAGAGAGTTCTCCTTAGAGCTTGATTATGAAGTGGCCATTGTCAAACGACACACTTCTACGATTGTCGTGATGTGGGTTGCAATATTTCATTCGCTGGGTATGATGAAACTGATGAAATTCTTTTATGATAAAACAATAAATTGGCCAATGAAAATGGAATAAAGATATCTGTTATTGTGTCATTCGTATAGTGGAAACCCTGAACGTGTACAAGAAACGGCATTACTTTGGTCATTTTTTGACGTTCTGGAGCAAGTAAGAAAATGTTTACCCTAAATGTTCATATAGTTTCTACTTTCTGGTATACTAAACGTGATTGTGTATCAAATAATATGCTTTTAGAGCTGTCCACACCTTGCACATGGACATTGCAGAGTCAGCTATGAAGTATGCTAAAAAGATTACGATTGTTTTAGCAGTTTTCATTGGCGTCCTTTTTGTAATCTCCCTTACAGGAATAGCTCCGGTATGGTAGTAACTTTTATAATGGTATCATTGTAATGTATGATGCAAAACCCAAAATGTATCTCATTCAACTTGCAAAATAAAAGTTAATCTCTGTAAACCTCACAGATTACTTCAGGCGCCTCCGGTTGCTTTGGGATGCTCCTCCTTCGGCAATTCACCGGAGGAAAAGTGAGTTTTATTTTCACTTTTGGATGCATTCGAGTTAATTGAAATTATGAAGCCATTCTGACTTCTGTTGCATTCTTTATTCTCGATTTAAATAGGTTTGGATGCTTCGCTCTCCAGCAACAGTTTTAGGATTTCGAATTGTTGGAATGATCACAATGGCTTTGATATTTTTTGCTTCAAAGTCCCACATCATACTTTTCACGTACCAGTGTAAACTGTTGCGATCTGCTTTTGGGATTTGGAATGCGAGAGCTTATGCAGCAATTTTAAGAGGAGGAATTGATTTGTCTCGTGATAATGGAGCAGCAACCTACACCCTTCTTTTTAAGGATCATTGTGTATTGTTGGATTTGTTGGAAGGCTCGGATAGATACTTTAGTGGTATTTTGGAGTCATACTTTGCCCTTGGAATATTTGATCTTGTAGTTGAATTTTACTTTTTTCTACGTGCTGCAAAGTATGGTCATAACAGGAAGCTAGCTGCAACTCCTCTTTTGTGTAAAAGAAATAAACTGTTTCACTTTTAGTAAGTTGTACACTTGTACATGATTTAAAATGAACAGGTTCTTTAATTCATTTGCTTCAGCTGATCAATATTACATTCGACCTTTTGACTGGCTTCCTGCCTTGCTAATATTCTGCTTGAGCGTCTACTTGGTTTTCGTTGCATCAAAATCAGCAGCAGAGGTATGGAAAGTCTTCCAGATTTCCGACAAAAACTTTTTATGCTTTTTACAAATTATTTTTTTATGTACTCCAACATAAGGTTGCAGAAGAGGCACTTGGTGGACTGGAAATCATTCGGCGAAAAACTTTACTCGGACGACAGACTGATGAAGAGCTATATTTTATGCTCAGCATGTTTAACAGTTTCACGTCTTACAGGAGGATTGAATTGTCTGGTGGAGGTTACTTTTTCATGAACAAAGAGTATGTGCTGTTGGAGAAAATACGTATTTGTATTGAAATATGCTTGTATATATTTTACAAATGATATAATTTTGAACAACATGTATAAATTGTACGTTTACCTTTTCTAGATTCATTGTTGGCCTATTTACTACAATTCTAAGTTATTTTATTATTCTTGCTCAATTCCGACCCGTGATGGACTATCATCCAACAGAATACGACGAGAATCCGTCATTGTTGAGAGAGCGAATGGGAAGGATGCTTTCACTCTTCGAAGGCTTGCCCGAACACCATTACCTTTCTACAAGAGAACGGTCAAACGAAACGAATTTTGCATTTTATTATTATTATAATATAATATGCTTTATGATATTGTTCTAACTTTTGTAGTTCGAAAAGTTTAATTAATAAACTTTTTTATTTTCTCTAACAAACAGATCAACCTTTGCACCCCCGTTGCCACCTGATCTCGAGGAATACGATGCTTAAGAACGTGATAAATTAAATGAAGTGTGTGTAAACCTTATCTTTGAAGTGAAATTATAATATGTTTCATAAAAGTGTGTGCTGATTTTAAAATTTTATAAATAAAAGTGATGGAATTGTGATTAATAATAATTGTTGCTTTTCCGTGAGTCGTTTGCACACAGACAGGTTTTTATTTCACAGTTTCTAGACGAGTCATGTTAAGTACATATATTTAAATATTTAACAAGTCATAGCGATTCCTTAAAGCATAAAAAGTAAAGACGTGGTGGGTATTCCTTAAACTATATGATGCATTTACCACAAACACTGAGGGAGAACATGAATCTTATATATATATATATTATGCATGATTTTACATTTATATTCATGTGAGTACGTGTACATATTTGAAGCAGTTGACAGTTACCATCCTTGAGTCTGGAAATTCTTGGCACCCTTTCGAATTTCACCTCCGCTCCCAGTTCTTGTTGTGTCATCACCTGCCCCTTCAGTTTCAGAATTGACATTTCTGAGATCTAGTCTAAATGACTTGGTGTGGCGTTGATAATCGGCGCCACTTGCTCGTGTTGAGAGCGTTGATCTGCGTGGCATCCAGCCTGGATCATGATCTACAAGAAATCCGTTGGTTCCAATTATGGACTTTGGATTAAACATCATTGGATGCCTGTTGATAAAAGCGTTCCAAAAGTAACTACGACCTTTTTCGTTTTCATTAGGGCTTGCTCTTTTCAGTGCAGAAACAGTCTCTTCCTTTTCAACCGAAGCGACTGCTGGTTGTTGTCCTTGATTCATCATTTCTATCAATTCGTCGAAATTGGGTATATCTGATTTTCCATTTGCCCCAATTCCTAGTAATGAGTCTTTCCCCACGTCATCATCCTGTCCGAACAACCCACGTCTTTCTGCGGAAGTTCCACTGCTTGCTGTCCGCAACAGACGGTTTATTTCTTCCGCTAATTTGTTGTTCCGGCCTGCATCAACAACAGGACAAATTCATTATTAATTTGTCATAACTTTTATACAATAATGATTTAGTTGGAAATTATTTAAACTTTTTTTTATTAAACGTTGTTAAATAGAGCTTACTCAATGCATTTGGTGGCAATTGATTGTAGTTTGGATAGCCATGCTTTCTTAAAAACTCCCGGAATGCCTCTTCATCTTTCAATATAAACTGTGTGCTGTTTGGTCGTCCATCGTCAAAATACATTTTGAATTTATGGACTTGGGTTATAAAGTTAGTTTTGTTAAAATTTGGATCGTAAAATATAAAAGGGACAATTCCATACTTTAAAAAGTACAACACTTCCCATTGTGGAATCTTGTACCGGAGGAGGTTGCCCCGAGGCATTTTAAATCGGGGAATTAAATTGTGAAACGGTAAGGGTTTTGAAGGACTTAGCTCTTCATTAACAGCTTCAGAGACTTCAAGGGAACTAATAATGATTAAAACCAAAAGGTTTTGAACAGCAAAAAGTACTGTGGCCATGATGGCCTGGCGAGTGTAAATTGGGGGCAACTTAAGAATGGATTATAATTTCTCCTCCGCAGTTCTCATTTTCCAAATCCGGTGTACATTATTATTGCCTCTTCTTATCTCTCAAAAGAAAATGAAGAGCTGCGTGTCCGAAATTCGACTGTCCTCTAAAGACCTCCGCACAATGGTTTTATATATCCGGAACCTTGATAGACAATAGACGTAAGATTCGAGAATGTGTGTAGGAGGCAGAAAGAGAAATAGTGAACGTCTCAATATATGTTTTTAGGTTTCCAGTAGTGAGTGGCTTAACTAAGACCACTACTGTCACAGACAATTTTTTGGAAGCTACCGGTTGTTAGTAAATGTGGTTGCTTAAATAGATAAATGAATTCGGAACTGAAAAACATTCCACAGATACATGGACAATAGACAGACAAAAGCTAGGTATATATATAAGAAAAAACATCTCCGGATGTGTATAGAATTTCATAAAACTGATGGGAATACCTTTATCAAATGAATCTAATACGTCGTGACATTTCGATGCTACAGAGCAAGAACATTTCAACGGATGACGGGGTAGAAATAATTAGTTCGTGCAATCACAGAAAAACAATAAAACTTTCCTTTGCTCAATACGTAAGCGTGTAGAATATCAACCAGGAATGAAACGTAAGGAAATGACATAACAAAGCAATATATATACGTAATATGTATGACATCATTCATCCAGTCATGAACTTATAAGGAATTCCACAGAATCGGGCCGAGAGAACAAGTAGGATCTTAATACGTATTATTATGTGGATTTAATAAAGGTCAATGTGGTTCCAGCTTTCGGCTCTGGTTTTAATTATCCACAAGTTTCTGGAAACGGATAACAAGATTGCAATGAAATGAAATCCGCATATATCTCAAATGCTACATCGTTAATCTGTTACAACACCAGACACGAAGTTGTAAGCATAAGAAACTTATCGCAATTGTAGCAAACTATGCGTCTTCCCTGAACTGAAATTAATACGATAAGGCAATGATATTGCGTTGACCACTAGCTGAACACACATGCATATAATTTCAGGAAAAGTATACATACATATGTTGTCTTACCTTAATTAATACAAACCTCATTTAGAGAAGCAAGATTCCGATTGTTTCTTCATAAGTAGGTAGAAAATTATCAAATTCGACATTTGAATTGGAATCATCGTTGCGTTCATTATTTCATCGTTTGGTTATGTCACTGATTTGAGGTTTTTGGGCTTTTGAATGTTTTCGTTGTAACGATTTAAGCGTAGGCGTACAGATGAAGAAAGGAAGGTTTTCATGCTTGTCACATGAAGGTATCACAATATCATTAATGAAAATGAGCTTGCGCGTATAAGTAATGCGTATAATTTTTTACATACTATTCCATGAAATTATACATAAAATGTTTCAAAAGTAATAAAATATAAAATAATTTCATTTAACTTGTATATACTTGTTTCTTTTAGTATGGGGTATCATCAACTTTAGAATTTTTTTTAATTTGGGGTACTCTTGGTTTGGTGTATTGGATATTACTTGTTTACGAATGCAAGGAATATCCAATGCACAACATTACATAGTATATATTGAATCATCCATTTTTCACCAGGTAAAATGATCGGATTTGGTATATATTCCAATATTAAATCCATAGGATAATATTTTAGCACTCTTCTTATTGACTCATATAGTTTATGTTAGTACAGTTGATACTTCCAATATAAAATATGCAGGCATAATAAACTGAGAATTAGCAATCCTGTACCCAACCCTTCCGTTCTAATGTGTCATAGTCATACCAATTGCCAATTAGCATATCATTCATGGCTCGATACAGTTGAACTATATGAATCCATTGTTGCGAAACAGTTTCCGATGTGCTTTTCACCGAAGTATTCTACACCAAAAAGTTTTTGTAGAAGGACTTTTAAGCGTAATGTCAGAAAAAACAAATATTCGTTTACAAAGAATTTGAAAATTTGAACTCTTATCGAAATATTTGCATTTTTGATACTCTAATTCGTATCACAGTTCCTTACAAAATGGAAAGCAAGGATCAAGATGGTTCATCCCAGGTAGGTAGTTGGGGAAGATTTGCTAGAAGAGTGTACATCACAAACGGAAACTCCAAAAACCAGAGGTACTCTCAAACTCCTAGTGATCCAAGGGATTCAGTTTGGTTATATGGTAAGCTGCCGAGCACACTTGATTTACGACACTAATTGCCAGATTCAATATATATATATATAAGTGCCATATGAATCATTATTGAAAGTAAAAATATAAATATATTAAAACAAATTCTTTTAATCCCCCAGTTGCCATTTCCATTGTGTACTTTTCCTTAATTGGACTTGTTTTACTGATTCTGATATTTGCCCCAAAATTTCGACCTCCTGCCATTCATGATAAATATCCAGAAGGTGAAAATCAAATTACAGCTGAAACTCAAGACCAACCTCAAATCTCAGATGTGGATGAGTCGAAGGATTTTGTTGCTACAGAAAGTAAGACACATCATATCAATGCTGGCTATGGTATTTGTGTCGTGTTATTGCTTCTGCTCCATAATGAAACTTTCAATATAGAATGGAAAATATTCTTGTGCTGTAATTTGTATTTTCTTCATGGCAGACCATTTTGAAGCTTCGCCGAAGGATCCTATCTACGATATTGATCCACGCTCATCCATCTTTCGTGGTGACATTTATGATGATTACAGACGACGACCCAACAGCAGGATGCGTTTAAATAGCAAATTTTTGCAGGTCTAAATCTAAACTCATTATGCAAAAAATATTTATGCAAAACAAAAATGCAAATTGCATTGTGCATATCTTTATTAGATGCAAAGTTTTTATTTCTTATACATTTTTGCTGTGTTGAGATAATGTTTAATCAATAAAGCACCAAAAACTTCAAACAATAGCGAGAGAAAACTTTTTATATATAGAGCCCATTTATTGCACTACCAAACATACTGACACATGCTGTAGGTTGTCTATTTACATTGGAACATTCTCCATAAAATATAAACATTTTAAGAAATGCTAGCTCGTGAGCATATTATGACATTTATTGACTAATGTAATGAAAAAATTTACAAGTTTTTCTACAACTTAAGCTAGTGGATTAGTTTTATTTATCATGGTTGCAGCAACTCATTTATTTAGCACTCCACCATTTTCAATCCAATCTAGAATTCCTGGGTAAACTCTGAAAAGTGTAGAGAGAAACGGTTGGGTTTTAGAACAATCTCGTCAATTTATGTAATGCTGATATGCAAAATATTGAGACTAACACATTCATCGATTGGCTAAAAGAAATGAGACAAACTTACTCAACATTTGCATATCCGGAATCGATGAAAACTTTAGCGGCATTTCCTGCACGTATCCCAGCTTTGCAATGAATCACAATGTCTGAAGAAGGTTCTGGCTTTGTGAAACCGTATTTCTCTTGAAAATCATCATCATCCATTTTCAAGGCAGTGGCTACTTCTCCAACTGCAATTTGTAAAATTATGAACACTGACTATATTACTTCTTGTATTTATGCCTGCTCATAAAATCAATTACATCACATTAGTATATAGGAACAACAGCACACAAAATTAGATACTACCACACATTATTACCAGGTATGTTTTTAGATGAATCAATTTTCCCATCAGTTTGAAGCTCAGATTTCTCACGTACGTCTAACAGGAGGACGGCCGGATTTTTCAATTTTTGGTTGATTTCCGAGAACGAAAGTGTTTTGGCCATTGCTTAATATAATGAGAGAAGATAAATAACTCTTTAAGAATTACGATAAAAGAAATTATAAGAAACGGATTTGAATCGAATGAATGTATTAGATGCACAATACAAGTAAAGCTTCAAGCCTTTGGAAAGAGTGCTTATTGGTATGTCACTCAATCAATGAATCAATACACGAATAGGTTGCCAAAAGGAAAAAAACAAAAAACTCAATATTTACTACATCATTTATATCGATGCGATGTTTGGGTCGAGAAAAATAAGTGGATAAATTTCAGAAGTTTGCTTAGTGAGCTACTAGATAGACTCATGCATGTATGGTATCTATGAAAAGGCAAGTTGTAATTTTAATAGGATCGTATATCCTTTCCCTGCTCAACTACACATATCATAGCTTGCTAAACCTTTTGGAGTCATTGTAGCAAATAAAGTGTAGTATCAACTCCCAAAGGGATTAAATAATTTGGATTGTACTTTGTTTGCAAGTTGTATTTAACATATAACGGAATTAACAGACAGACCTTGAGAAACGTTGCTCCATGTGCGGTGGAGTATCAATGATGGTGTTGACAAAAATCGACTAACACGGGAATACATAACGCGATATTTCCTAATGCAAAATGTAAATGTTGCTTACATTCAAGTCAAGTTACGGGAGTTCTTAACTTTAGCGTTGTTTTCATAAGGAAATGTGTGTGGTCAACCGCAACTAGACACAAAAACTTCCTGCAATGACTGACATGAAAGTATAATCACAAATGTCCAAATTTACAGGCAGCGCGATAGTAATGATTCCCAACAGAATTAATGAGAATCCTTTTTTAAAGTCACTTATGGTAGAAGACGTAAAACAAAATCCAGGTGGAACAGAACTGGTCTCGCGGTGCTTTGGATGAAAATTTCTTTAGTGTATGGGGATAACTGCACATCATGTCAACTTGGTATTCATGAAGAAAAAAAATGATTTTGTCTGTGTATAAATTGCTGGCATGCGGTTCCATAACAATCCCTATGCTGGAGAAATTGTTAAAAATGTGTGTGGCGAATTTATTTTATATGCCATTAAAACATGAAATGATGAGAAATGGGCATAAATTATAGTTGTTTTGTAAATCTTATAACTAAATTGAGACATTTTAGATTATAGTTTACAAGTATAGGTTTAAGTTTCATCTGTCCTTTCTTTAGGTTAACACTTTCTGATTCCCCTTAATATTGAGCATCAAAATTTTTAATGTATACTACTCGCCGATCATATTTGTACTTCTTTTCTGCAAAATTGGAAGTACAAAGTTAAATTATGCCTCCTCCTAAGCAAGGTCGGATTATGAACCGAATATATATTATTTTGAAGCAGCATTTCATTTAGAGAACTCTACAATTCGAAATATTGTAAATCCATAATAATATGTATGTGTATGTTTGGTTACAGGTGGAAGAAAGTTTGCCCCCGTAAGACCGTTACTTAATGAATCAGCTCTAGATATTGATAATCTACAGTGTAGACTTCAGAGAGGTGACTTTAACATACTACCCCCAAAATTTTGTCCACCACAGTGTATGCCATCCCAACCACCACCAACACCATGTACTCCAATGTGTCTACCACCCTGCACACCTTATGGACAACCTTGCATGCCGCCACAGCCTTGTATGCCAAACTGTTACTATCCATGTGTTCCTCAGCCACCTCCAATGTGTCCCCCTCCATGTCCCCCACCAGTATTAGTTTGCCCGCCAAATTATTGCACTCCGTATCCGTCTATGCCTCCACCTCAGTGCTGCCCTCCTCCCCCGTGTCCACCACCACCTTGTCAACCATGTGTTCCTAGATGTTGCACTGCAACGAGAGGTGGATGCTGTCCAAAATCGAGCTGCTGTCCTAAAAAATGTTGTGGAGGTGGTCCGAAACAGATCGTTTGTCTACCAAAGGGAACCAAACCAATCGTTGGATGTGGTGTAACTGCTGGAAATGCTGCAATGAAAAAAACTTGTCAATCACTGGGTGCAGCTAAGCCGACAATTGGCGATCAACCAGCCTCCTACAACAATTGCAACTTTTATTTGTCAGAAATACCAAAAGCACTTAAAGATCGTTTCGGAATCTCAATGGGAATGGAATCTGAGGACACGGAAGAAACTGAAGAAACCGAAGAAAGTTCGTACATAGAAGAAGAAGAAGATTGTTACGCGCTACCTGAAGTTATTAATAAGGCAGCAGGAGATCATCAAGTCCGTATAATTAATTTTCCATTAATATTATCATATGAACGAATTCTCCCATTGAGCCTAAAATAAAACCAGTGCGGTTACTTGGTAGGTTGTAAATCCACCAGTGGGATATCCAGGGAGCGAAAGGACACCATGGGGAGAAGGCGGCCACCCAGGAATGAATGACGGCAATGGAGGCCCCCTTCCATTTTCAAATTATGGAAACGGAATGGGAGGTCCTAACGTGTTTGGGAATAATGGATTTGGTGGAGGTGGTGGACCCGGAGGTCCTTTCAGTAGAGGAATGACGGGTGGTGGAGGTGGACCTGGCGGTGGTCGAGGAAGGGGGAGAGGTGGACCTGGAGGTCCGAATAATAGAGGAGGGACAGGTGGTGGCCCCTACGGTGGAGGCAGAGGTGGGCCTGGAGGTCCAAATAACAGAAATGGTAGAGGTGGTGGGCCAGGAGGAGATTCAAACCATAGAAATGGGAAAGGTGGGATGGGCAATCAAAATGATGGAAATGGCAGAGGTGGTAATGGTAGAGGTGGAAATGGAGATCCAAGCAATAGAAATGGGAGAGGTGGGACGGGCAATCCCAATGATGGAAATGGTAGAGGTGGGAAGGGCAATCCCAATGATGGAAATGGTAGAGGTGGAAATGGAGATCCAAACAATAGGAATGGAAGAGGTGGAGATCCAAACAACAGGAATGGAAGAGATGGAGATCCAAACAATAGAAATGGAAGAGGTGGACCAGGAGAAAATCCCAATGACAGAAATGGAAGAGGTGGAGATAATGACAGGAATAAAACAGGTAGACCTGGGGATCCTTATGGAGATCCATATCATACTGACAGATCAGGAATGGGAAACGACCCATATAGTAAGAGCGGAACTGGAAGAGATCCATATCATACTGCTGGAAACGACCCATATAGTAAGAGTGGAACTGGAAGAGATCCATATCATACTGCTGGAAACGACCCATATAGTAAGAGTGGAACTGGAAGAGATGCATCCAATACTGACAGAACAGGAATTGAAAACGACCCATATAGTAGGAGTGGAACTGGAACTACTAGAGGAAGAGATCCATCCAATACTGACAGAACAGGAGTAGTAAGTACAAAGACCAGCGGCAGGGGATATGATTCACGACGACCATCTGGGAAAAGCAATAAGAGCAATAAAAGCGGTCGCAGCAATGCAACATCAGCAGCCTTCTCTCATTTATCCGGCTACCGGGATCATCACTACTCACACGTTGAGCTGACTCAAAAAGCAAACTCATACGTTCCGGAAAAATACGTTGTCCCACCACCAAGCTCAGCAAACTCCAAAGTTCATCCTATGAAGGCTCCAATAACTCCTTATCGAGAATTGCACGAGCAAGGAATTTCCGATGTAGTGGATGTGGATGATGATGACGCTGGACTTTATGATCAACCATTCAATGGAAGTAGCAACTATAACCAAACAACAACTCAAACCTCTCGAGTAGCCACCCCTGCAAGTAAGAATCCTTCAGATGTTTATGGTGATAAACTTACTCAAACATCCACTTATCAAGGTGGGACACGTACTGGTGGTGCTCCTAGCAGCAAAGTAAACTCCCAAGGACCAGTTGGATCCAGTGTTCCAACTGCAAAAAATTCCTATAAAGGGGGGCAGTCTGAACGGTCATCTAAAAACTCCTATAGAGGGGGACAATCTGAACGGTCATCTAAAAACTCCTATAGAGGGGGGCAATCTGAAAGGTCATCTAAAACCTCCTATAGAGGGGGGCAATCTGAACGGTCAGCTAAAAACTCTACTAAAAAAGAGTGGGATGGGGAAAGCGAAGGAGACGAGGATGATGGGCATGATAGGGATAGCGAGGATTGGGACGAAATAGAACAGGCACAGGGTAATGAAAGTGGTTATCGAACTAGTGACAATAGATCATATAGAAGAAGCTCTGAACCGTAAGCCTTCCAGACCTACCCAATTGCTTGGCAACTTCCGACTTTTCAAGGGGTGAAATTCGCGTTGATATAAATGTTTAATTTCAGAGCACTGAGCCAAACTCCTGGACAAGGGGATGTACCAGTCTTTAGATCTACAACGCAAACACAACTTAAAATAATTGAGAGACAAGATGAGGACCCCGAAGTCCATGTTGTACAGAGACCAGTACAAGAAGTTATTGGTTACAAACAGGATTTGTAAGCACAAACAATAGTCTAATGGATAAACATGAAAATGAACATGTCGTTAATTTTGATTGTCTCATGCCATTTTTCAAGTCGGAACCGACACAACTCCCAAATCAATTTGGACATTTATGACAATGGCGGCCGGGGCCAAGGTCGCGGCCAAGGTCAGAGCCAAGGTTTTGCTCAGGCTGGTTATAGTTCTGGTTTTGGAAAGCCAAACAGGAAGAGTGACCCTTGTGATCCTAAGGGCTGTCTTATTCCACACACAAGAAGACTTCATAGGCTTTGTAGTTTTAGTAATATGTGAGTAGTTTTCATTTTATATATTACAGCAAAGCAAAGACAAGTATCCATTTTTGTTACAAAAGTTTACCTGTCAATTTACGGTCAACGTTAATTTGTTGTACAGACGGGCAAAGAGATTAAGTCAGTTGCATAAGCCGTTTCCAAAGCCAAAAGCTCCTGCATGCCCGATTCGTGAAACGATGGCTTCAATAATGAGGAAAAAACCACCGGCAAATTGTAAATGGCATGATAATACAATGGCAGCTTACCATGAATATTGCATGACAGGTAATGCTTACAAACTCCTTAAAAATTTCAACACACCTTGCAAATTTCAAACCGTACCCGAAATTAACTGATATAACTTTTATTTTATTTAGACAAATATGAGACTCTAGCTAACAGATATCCTTTATTAACCCGGGAGAATGAAAAATGGGATACTATGGTATGTCTCTGATTTAACTGTTAGAAATTCGAAACATGAGATGTCGACCCTAATTCAATAGTTTTTTGTTTAAATATTTAGTCAAAGGCAGCAAAGGCATCAGCTACTATCGAAATCGAAAGGAAAGGTGTGAAACGAAAACTGCATCATCGCTAACAGCCCGTAAGCCGGCGTAAGCCTCAATTGACTACGTATAGTCATGTATGGAATATTATTGGTTCTCTTTTTGTCTTCGCTGATCTAGCACTTCAAACTCTGTATTCTTTTTCGTATTTCGTATTTTTTACTAGTAAAATTGAAGCGGAATACGATATCGCTGTTCTACCCAGTTTGCTTAATGCTTCCTCATTCCTGTGAATCTCAAAGGTTTTGGATTAGGTTAATTGTTTTGTGTAATGAAAACTACATATAATAATGTAATGGGTGCACAGGAAATTACAATTCCATGATTAGGTAACGTCACAACTCCCAACTACAATCTGAACACTCTTTGAAAATCAATTTAAAATTAATGCTTGAGTTCATTTAATAGGCAGGCAGGCACCATAAATATTTCAATATTGCATCTTCTCCGTCCGGCATCCTACATCCTAATCTATGTGGTGCTAGTGATCACGGCGAAGCAACCATTTAAAGAATTTTCAGCACCAATTAAATATTCCCAAGTGGGAAGTAATAAGTAGTATAAACATATAGCTTTACAAAAGGAAGACTTCTTAAGTAGACCGTGTTCTCAGTCTTCAGCTTTCTCAATTATTTAATCATCGCCTGAAAAAAAAAAATTTACAAAAAAAATATCCAAATTGCTTATTATGCACATGTTTTCTTATTAGTTTTGATAAAGTCTATTACTGTCATTAAAACGCCAAAGTGCATTATGTTCAAAAAAATACACATGCATACAGTTTGACTTGACGCTAAAATAGCATGAGCAACACTGATAATCTGTCCCATCACCTCATTATTCATTTAAAGTAGAAAAGTCCTTACCGGATATTATGTCCCTGCCTGAGGAACTCACGCAAGGAATCATATAAGGAAATCTAAGTAGAAAAACATCATCAACCAATAATGAGAATGCCACGATGTGATGATTGCATTAATATAAAAAAAATCTTGTGTTGGTTTGTTTTGTATTGCATAATAAGTGAAGAAAACTGCACAATTTTTTTTTAAAAATGCATTATTAAGTACTTAACCAAATACAAGTGGGGCAATTTTTATGAGAAGTGATCAATTCCTATTGCCCATTAGCAGTTATAAGTCAACACGAAAACTTAATACATACATGCATACATACAGAGGTCGGAGGTTGCACACACGCTACCCTTACCTACCACCATCGTAGATTCGCATTTTTTGCACGGATTTTCAATTACAGCTTTATACGCCAACACAAAACATAATACAATTATTAGTATCACATGATTAATGCAACAGTAAATCTTATTAAGAACAATCTCATTGGGTGATGATGTCATTGTTGCTTTGAGTCACATATTGGCTCCCAATTAGTATTAGAACATTGTTTTCCGGCATCGCACGTCATGTCAGTATTACTTCCGATAGTAGTATTTTTGGGCATTAATCTCCCTTTTCAATAAAAAAACTTGAATCGAAAGCATCGATTTGAAGAAAAAAAATATTAATTTTAAATTTTCTACTTACTTGGAATCTAATGTCAAAGGTTTAGTACAAACAAGACATCACGGATGAAAGCGTGAAAGATGGATACATGCACGTTGTGGTGCCAGTGCCAGATGTGATGATGTTGTTATACAGATATTATATATTGTCTTAACTTTCCCAAAAAAATCAGTGCCAACTGTATTTTCTTGAGACAAACTAAAGTCAAAAATCGCTACCATGCACGCTACTACTACTACTTACTAGAAGCGGTGTAATGAGAAGCTGGCTGACAACGACAACGTGGCGACTTACCTTGCTACACCATCAAAAATTACAACCACAATTTTAAGCGCAGACATGCGAGCAATTAAACTCTAAAGGTAAATTATTATTATTATGTATGGTCATCAGTCAGTCGAATCGAATTTGAAGGGGAAAAGTTACACAGCCACTTTCAGTATTTTTGTACAGATGCGTTGCATTTTGCATCCCAAATGAGCAAGAAAATCATCTTCATCATCATCATCAGTGACTCAACTGTTATTTATACTTTTTTAAACAAACTTTTCATTTCACCTACCAATCAATTTTAGGTAAAGGTAATGAAAAGTTTATACTTTATAATGAAATTAATCTAAAAAAAAAGTTGTCAAAATAAGAAAATTCATTGAACCCATTTGACCATTTGATTTCATGTCGTTCCAGATTCCAGATCACAGTAATTTATTTGCTTTCAGCGCATCGGTTTCCTGAATTTTGTGATGATGATGTGTTACACGTTTTTTAAAATGAGGAGTGAATTATGTGTTTATTATTACTTGTTGAAAAACTAAACAACATCATTCTTACAATTTGTAATACAAACACTGCTAAAAGCAACCATCTATCACACAGGTTGTCGATGTCGATCCCATAATCCCATTTCTTTTTATGTGAAAAATATGTAAAATTGTAATGAAGTAATATAGCAAATTGCTTATTCATGCATAATAATGGATTAACGGCGCTAGCCTTACTATTTTATTGACAGGCACAGGTTAAAATATTTTATTTGAAACATGAACAAAAATGAAAACCATCCCGACGAACAAGAGTTGTTCCTTGATTACAGAATCCACGTGCACATTATAATATATTATTCAACTTCCATGTTTTCTGACAGTAATATTTTGTAATGCGTGCATTTTACTTTACCCAAATAGTGAAATTAATTCAGATCTCGAGCAACCACTCAAAACCTTTTGAAATTGGCTGACATAACACAACATAAAATAAATCAGTATAATCAAGCCAAAGCCAAAAGAATAACCTGAAATACCACAACATATGGTAGAATGAAATGGTGAATTGCTTTTTTGGAAGTGATACAATTTATGTAAATTATGTAATCCTCATAAAATGACATTGTAAATTGTAACTGCAAATTATTTTACCACATACATGATTTTTAAGTTTATAATACACATATAATGCGTGCGCATACGCTGTGGGCGGAGATTACATGTTTGTTGGATTGGATGTCATTGATAAGTGCAATCATCTCAAAAAGATGTGATGAGGAAGTTGGTTAAAGCTTTTTAGAGATGCATGATTTTTACTTTGGGTTGCATAAAAACAACTCTATATATGTAAGTAAACGTTTTGGGATTGTGGTATGGTGTATATACGCTCCCCCAAAGCGTGCATGCAAAAGGAACACACAATAAAAAAAACTTTTTTTTACAAACATAACGCACAAACGGACGGATATTATTATGCGTGCAAAAATGAAAGAAAAAAAAAGTCAAATGTCAAAGTCATTTCTATTCAATCCCTTCACACTTTTTCATTCAATTTCTATACCTGACAGAAAACAGAAAAGGGTAAACAGTAAGGGGTTCTTCCTTTTACAACCATCAACCAAGTAATAGAAAACAACAAGAGAGTTCTTCGACAAGAGAAATCTTTTTTGATAGAATATATAAATTGGAAGGGGAACTAAAGCAGGTAAAAATATTGCTGACATTAATGTTTTAAATATTGCTTGTTAGCTGTAATGAAAAACAAAATTATTCATTACTATATGGGTTGTTGCTTTTGCTGCCTCTCCGCTAGAAACGACTAGAGACATTTATTATTATTTGGTCAATAATATAGTCATAGTGTGTGCGAGTCTTGCTAGATTTGCTTGCGTAGTAAATGGGGTGAGTATACAGAAGCCAAAGAGCATCATCATATCATATCATGCAAAGAAAAGTTTGTTTTGCAAATTTTGTGCATGGTGCATTCGCGAGGATTCCCTCAAATAACACATCATCTCATACCTTTTTATGCAAATTAGGTGAAATGAAGTAGTAATGCAAATGCAACTCTTAATTCTACACATTTTACTATTGCGTGAATCACACGAAGAATCTTCACCCGATTATAAGGCTATTTTACCTGAAGAAAGTCATGTTGTTGGGGATTGTGATATCATAAAACAACACAATATACCACACACTTGAAAATTTTATAGCTTTATTACATCCAATTGCCAATCACGCGAGGCTCATCTTATTGAAAGATTTTCGTCAGGTTTTGCTTTTTTCTTATTTGGATAGATGCATAAGTTGAATGCAAATCCGCATTTCTGCAATTGCATCATGTTTTTTGAAAGATCTTTTTAACGTGTATACCCTTTGACACGACACTGCAATATAAAGATGAGTTTTCTTTTAACATGAACCGTGCTAATGGGATGGTATATGAAGCGATGATGATGATGTTTTTTCACGTTGCATCTTTGCATCTTGTTTTTTTTGTACGAGCTACGACGAGCACTAATCCAAAACTTTCTTCATCATATAATATGTATAACATATTCAGTCATTGAGCCTGTTATGTGTGACGATAGAAGTGCATCATTACATTAGGCTATCAAAAATCTTATCCATTTGTTTTTCTCTCTTTATGCACATCTCCGTATAAAGTATCAAATTGTATCTTTTCGTATCAGGTGGGAGGATGAATAATATCCTTCGTATGTGTCCTCACACTTTTTGCTAGCAGGAGGTATAAAAGTTATATGGCAGATTCATCATCATTTATTGCTGAAAATAAAGTTTTAAAAGATGATGTGATGTGAGGGAACGCGAGAAGAGCATCATTGTTCACTTTGTTCACTCTGGTAATGCCTCAAAGGCTCACCTTTTCGCCACTTTTCACTTGTGGTCATACTCTGTATAATATATTCATTTATTATTATTATTTGGTGAGCAGCATCTTCCCCTGATTACCGTGTCATCTTCTTCATGTGCTATCCTTTTTTCATCTTGTATGCTTGTCCTGAAAACTTATTGGTGTTTACATAAACGAGCACGTGTAGTGATTATAAAAGAGATTGTCAGAATATTTCAGAGGATTAGTGATCATCTAACTTTGTTTGTGGTGTCAAGCGAAATAAATAAAGTGGGGACACAATTCTAGGAAAATGGAATGCATGTGCAGTGAAGTTTGTTGCTTGTAAAGGAAGCAACGGAAATTAAGGAGTTTAAATTCCCCCCCGGTTTGTTTTTAGTGTAGCCGAAAGCGAATAAGTTTTGGAGTTGGATGAAAAGTCAAGTCAAAGGTTGTGAAGCAGTGATTGATTAGATTTTTTGTGGCGTAGAAAGTTTAACGGTTTTGAAAACGGATTGCTTTGTGCCGGAATTCTAAAATTATTTGTCTGAGGAAATCGACTAGTAAATTATGGGAAAGTTGTTGGTAAGTTTTGTCAAAAAACCTTTTGTCATCCGGAGAAAATGACGCTGTCATTAATTTACTAGTATTCAATAATTTTTATCGCTATTTCCTGTAGATTCTCTTTTCATATCCTTGTTCTTTGTTAAATATACGAATGCTTAAAAGTGCTCTGCTTACCCACAAATTCCTAAACCACATTTTCTCACAATCTTTTTTTCTAGGTTCTGACATCATGCTGCTTCCTCATAGCAGCATCCCAGTCTACTTACCCAGAACATCTTGAAACTAACCTGCTTTTATTTAAAGATGAACCAAAGGCAGGTCACGTTGAAGCGTTCCAGGATCATTATGTGAAACAGATATTTGCAAAACTGTTGAGGAGAAGGTTACCCAACTTTGAGGAGACTGAATCTATTAAAGTAGAAAATCCCGTATTGGATGACATTGAACAGCAGCCCGCAACTGCTGGATCTGCGCCTGAAGTTATGCTCCTGCATAGTCAACTCCAAAATAAATTAGGTTGGGGAAGTGATAATGGCGACCGAAACCGAAACCAGCCCCAAATTATAGTTTTAAACAATCCACCCATGGGTTTTCACAATCAAGGAAATGGAGGAAATCGCCAATTGAGTCAATCATATGGTGGACCACCACCTCCTCCTCCACAAAATTACGGGCCCCCACGCGATAACAACCAAGCCTATGGGCCACCTCCCAGACAAAACAATCAGCAGTACGGACCTCCGCCACAACAAAACAATCAGCAATACGGACCGCCGCCACAACAAAACAACCAACAATTCGGACCCCCGCCTCAACCAAACTTTGGCCCACCAGCTCCCGTAAGACAAAATAATCAAGAGTATGGACCGCCTCAACAAAATTACGGGCCACCAGCCCCTGTAAGACAAAACAATCAAGAGTATGGACCTCCTCCTCCACAAAATTACGGTCCACCCGCCCCCATAAGACAAAATAATCAAGAATATGGACCCCCTCCTCAACAAAACTACGGCCCACCAGCTCCCGTTAGACAAAATAATCAAGAATATGGACCACCGCCTCCACAAAATTACGGGCCACCCGCCCCCATAAGACAAAATAATCAAGAGTATGGACCTCCGCCTCAACAAAATTACGGCCCACCAGCTCCCGTAAGACAAAATAATCAAGAGTATGGCGGTCCACCACCTCCTCCTCCAGGCAACTTTATCCAAAATGCCCCAGTCCAGCCAAATCAAGAGTATGGACCTCCACAAGGAAATGCAGGTGGCAATCAGGGCGGTTATGAGGCTCAAAACGAGATCCGGGTTAACCAAGGGAACTTTGGTGGTTACATTGAAAACCTTAAACAGAATAAGGGTTCACTTAATCAACAAGCGGCCGCCCTTGGCCAATTTTCAAACAATGGTAACGGTTTGAACGACGGACCAAAAATTTTTAAGCATGTTTATATACATACACCAACGCCAGACGCAGAAGAACCACCACAAAAACCACGAGTAATTAAATTAGGTAAAAAGCCAGATACTCATTACCAAATCGTATTCGTGAAAGCTCCAACACCACCTCAAATGCCTCCCACGGAAATTGAGCTTCCTGCCGCACCAGAACGTAAAACATTAGTTTACGTATTGGTCAAGAAGCCGCAGAAACCAGCAGAGATCAAATTCAGAGCACCGTCACCAACCAATCCTCCCAAACCTGAAGTTTATTTTATAAAGTACAAGGGAAACGGTCAACCTGGGGAAGATGAAGCTCAGCAACTATTATCACAAGTTGGAGGAAATGGTGTTTCCGACTCCATAAGAAATGCTCCAAACGAAGGATACTCCAATGATGTAAGTTATCAGCCTCAGTTTCTCAATGAAATGAGACCAATAGTAGAAGATGTTGGAAAACTTCGAGAAAGCGCAGGCTACCCAAACACTGAATATAGGGCAACTCCCAGCATGCTAAATCCTAATCAAGAACCGATGAGCATAGCTGTGTACGACCGAGTAAGAAATGGTATTCCAGCTGCTGCCACTACTGGAACATCAGATCGAGCAGCTTCATCTACCAATAATAGAGGTCAACAAGGCAGTCATTATACAGCTCCTGGATCTGAACCATTTATGACGGCATCTGGGAGGATGGTGAATGGCCAATACATTGGAATGACTTCAATGACCTCGAATTCTCTTAGCAATCAGTATTACTCACAGGACAAATGAGTGTGAATACCAAATAGGAGTTCCTTGACTACTATGCTTAAGCATATTAATTTAATTCTTAACGTTATTTTTTTGTGTCGTTTTACCAAAAACTATTTATGCCTTCTCTCAGCGAAAATAAAGACATGTAATGTGTATCCCATATATAAATCCTGTTTGATGCACAATATATTTTAAGCACACTTATTACGCAGTCATGTGCCATTGACACTGACACAGTGTCATTTTTCCTTAAAAATGTTCACTTTCATCAAGTTTAGGCTAATGAAGACACTTTCAAAATATAATGTAGTAATTATCATAAGTTTTGAATTGAAGACTTGAAATAACCATTTATGTATGTTGCACTTGCCAAGTTTTCATGTGCGAGCAAGACGTGTATGAATTTCAGATGCATTGAACTGCAAAACATTATTATTTTTTTTACAAAAAAGTAGGTACATGATAGTATAAGCTTGATGGATTGATAATAATTATTATTTCATAAGTGGTAATACTGATGAATGATAGAAAAGGGAAGGAAACAGGAAATATTTGTTGAAATAATTCTTGGTAAAAGCAGGAATAGATCCTTACTCATTTGTGTGATTTCCCCTTAAATCCATATTTGTTGATTCTAATATAAGAAGAATGTAATTACACATCCATATACTAATGTACATACTACACCTTTCTAGTATATCGTCATCAGCATCGCCATCACCAACAAACAAAAAATTAATGTTATATGATCATTATAACGTATCAGACAAACGAATCTCCTCATTTATTCATCCATAAACCATATCTTTAAAGTATCATATGTCAACCAAATCCCAAATTCAAAGAAAAAAGCTGATAAGAAGAAAGAAACCCATTTTTTTTGTAAATTTAAAGTTATTCAAGCAAAAAATAACGAACAAATGGATAGATGAAAAAAGGTTTCTTCTTTTTTATATCTCACTGTTCAATTTGTTCTAAACATAAAGATAATATTAAAGTGTATGCAGGTAAGTAAATGACGTTGTAAAACGAGTTTTTCTACACATCCCAAATCTTCTCCTACAATCTGGGCAGTAGTAGTAATAGTATAGTAGTAATAATGCGCAAAAAGTGAGTGCAATGTGCATGCACAAAAAGCATCACGTACAACTGGGAGTGCATATATGCCGCTAAATGTCAGAGTTTCTTGTGTCAGGAAAACTCAAAAGGAACAAAATAAAGTCATACATGTGCTTGCTATAACTAACCAAAAACTCATGAAAATCGAAAGTGAAATTTTCTCATTTAAAAAAAACTTTTAATGCAAATTTGTCGACTGTGTAATTTTTAATATTAAAATTATACCCACTAAACAATATTGTAGGGGGATCAGTTAGCTGTCACTACTCATGCTAAACAAAACACACTAAACGAATTGCCACTCTCCAGGTATCAGGTCATGAACACCACTTACTTTTACTAAATTTTTTCATTACAATTAGCCGATTCGTTTCACTAAGATGACATCAAATTAGATTAAAATGGTAAAAATATATATAATTCTTACATGTTTCTTATTTTAAAAACAAACACACAGGACTACAAGGCTATATCATTCATAAGCATTTTAAAAATCACAGCCTTTTCCATTCAAGACCACCAAATAATTCTGTACTCACAGGAGAAGCCTTCTTCATTTTCTCCAATGACCCATGTAATGTCGTGGTTTTGGTTCTAGCATGTAAATTTAGAATATATTAAATTACACGTGTACTCATTAGCAGCTCAACCGTAAAAAATCAGAGCCATGAAGAATCTTTGTATTTTTACTAGTACTACTTATCATGTCAATTTCTTTGTGACCACAAGTCTCTAAAATACAATGGCATTGTACACGACAGGATAAAGAGGTTTTGGGAAAATGTTCTCTGACAGTCGACAGTAAAAGTGTGCGCTATGAATAGCATTTGAATATAGTGATGACCTTTTATGTTGGTGCATGATCTTATTGTTTACACACGAAGCATCATGTATCATACTTGTTTAGAGAATATGTGACGTGTCAACAAAAAGAAACTCATGGTTAGTAATTGCTGTGGTAAGATTATTTATTAAATGCAGCTCACTTTATCGTATGCTATTTTTTGGAGATGATCTTCCAAGAATTGCAATTGTTTTTTCACTAAAAGTCTTTAACCTATCAAAAATTATTGTGGGCATAAATTGGGACTAATTTATATTTATGTCTGGCAATATATTTTCTTTCAAATATAAGACATTTATTAATGACCAAATTCCTTCAAAATATCAGTATTTTTATCATCATATCACTGACATCAACATTATTTTGTCTATCGGCTGAATGGATGCCAAATGAAACCGGCTTTCAATGATTTCGGCATTTATTTGAAGTTCAATGCTTTGTTATCGTAGTTTCCTCATTGAAATTTTTTGAAATGTGTTATGTTTAGTCGTGAGAAGTAAATTAATGTACTTTCTGTTCCTTTATCAGATATAGTAAGCTGCAGATATATACAAAACATAATGTTATTCTGATATCATGTATGGATATCTATATTCATAGATACATACATTCTACGTGTACGATGTATGTCATACGTTATCAAAGTGCATGAAAGTCACGATTTTTATGCCTGGGAACCGGAATATTTTATACTCTTGTACATGTAATTATGGATTCCCCATAATATAATAATTTGTGCCTATCATATCACACTGAATCTCTTTCATTCTTTTATGAAAGAAAAAGTTTATAATTAAATCACGTTCACACCTAGACAGAATAAAAATGAACAAATCGAAAGCAAAAAACGGCATGACCTTTAAAGGTCTGTGTGGTATAAACACACAAGAGCAAAAATTAATTATGAATTCACTAGGCATCGCGTAAATGCATCCGTCATCCCGTGAAACCTTTTGAATATGATCTACATAATATTTCGATGTCACAAGTGGATCAAAAAATTTAACAAACGTAAATATAAATGACAATGATGAATTCTCCGTCCGTGTCCATTTAAAATTATAATCTGATTTGATAAACAAATAAATTTATTATGGCTGAAAGTTTCAGCCTGAAACCCTTTACTACCCCAGAAACCTTGAGGCGGAAGGTTATTCATTTTTATCTTGCTTTTTTTTTTATTATAGTAGTAAGATTAATTTGACTTGAAAGGGTTAAATTAATTAGGGAAGCCTTGTCAAAATATCTTGTGGATGCATTTCTGAGTCGACTTAAATGTTTCGTTAAGAAAATATCAACTCAACAGTTAAGTCGGTTGGTGTTTTCTTTAGTTAAAACTATGTTAGACCTTCGAATTTCAGTAGTCTTATTATTGGATTACAAGCAAAACAGGTTACCTCGAATGATATTATGCCTTTTCTAAATTGAACTGAAAGTCGGCTGCCGTCTGACATCTGATTAACCATGGATTAACCAAGGTAAGTTTCAAAGGTTTAAAAGTAGCCTTTTACTTATGTACATAATGAGTAATTGGATTAGTATTATTTCATTGTTTGTAATAACTGCTTTTAAATTAAATTATTACTACTCTCACCTCGCCTATGTACTTCTTTTATTAACAAGTGTAGCCAGAGTATTAAGCTACAAAAGGATAAGTAACAACGTTCGTCCTATTGTTTGTTTTTGCACATACATACATACATACATTATTATACAACAATAGAATAGAGGCCAAAGTTAAAATGTACTAGTCTAAAGAATTTAAATGGTTACACCGATGAAGCAATCATTTTATTTTCTCTATTGTTCTGGCTTCAAACAGACAGGACATACTCTAATTCAACATTATTTATTGCAGTCATAAAATGATGTCCAATTGGTATTGAACAATTGATCATAGCTTGTCTTGTAACTAATTAACTGTTACTGTTACATATGTTATTTAATGAGCAACGAGTAGTTTGCTCGCTCAGGTTATCAGACGAGTAGGCATTAGAACTTATAATTCATTTTTAAACTTCCGGTCATAAATCGGAATTACTCAAACCCAAAAAAAACTAACAAGCCCAAGGTGACTGTAATATGAAAAGAGAAATCAACTACAAAAAACGATCACTTCTTGTAGTAATAAGGGAGCAAGCAGGGATACAATAATTATCTTAGCAATAATAATTATTGTACATGCATTAATAAATAACCCTCGGGTAACCTCATTGACAAGTATTGAAAAGAAGAATGATAAAAAATGAACTGAAAATCCATTCAACAAATTGAATCCATAAAAAATTGTTTGGTCAATGGGCACAGGTGGGTGTTGCTGCTAAAGTAAAACTACCAAATGACAAACCACAAAGAAAATTAAATTTTGTTGCAGTAAATTATTATTTAAGTACCGCAATACATAACTTTTTTAAACACACTTCCCATTTGTTCGATTACATATTAAAAACATTATGAAATATAAAGATTTTATGGTTAAACAATTTCATCCTCTTCCGAATCAATCAAAAATGCATCAACAACACACTCGATTCATCAAAATGCATTATCAAAAGTGGTTACAAACTGATTAAAATGAGGAAATGAGACGGAAAGAGATTTAAAATTTACTAATGATACCCTTTTAAAGAGATTTAGATATGCGCATACATAAAAGCTGTTTACAAAGAAGTGAAGAAAAACACTTGCCACCTTTGCCGATTCAAACACAAAACAACTTACATTATCTTAAAGGTAGGTAGGTATTTTATTGTTTTTTATGATTTACATAACAAGAAAATGCACCTACTTACTATTACGACAGATAGATGCAACCCTGCAAAACGACAATAATTACAACTTTCCTCCAAAAATGATGCATAAATGCTCACATTTTCATTATGTCAGTTTACGATGATGACCCCTTGTCATTCAATTGTATCTCCGCTTACAACAAAAGCGTTATAAAGCTTTGATTGAAAGGAACGATGAAATATGAAAGAACGGAACAAGATTCATCGAGGATTTGAGAAGATAATATGAAGAAGCGTGCATCATTTCATACTCATTTTTACAGACATTGGATTGAAGTGCCTTGTGGAATGTACATTCAAAACCTTAGCGCTTTTTATAACGAGCACTTTATAATAGCACAAAAACTCTTGTTGGCAGCCACGCCATGTCACATTATTATATTACGTTACAAAGAAGAGAAAAAATAGCTTTCGTTATATCATCAGTCAAACATATATATAAAAAGAATTAATGCACTTTCTTTACTTTATGACGATTTATGTTGGTGATGCAGTGATGGATGCTGCACTTTATACCGTAGCACGATTAAAATGCATAATGCCACATTCTACATCCGATCCATACAAACATGAGCTTTAGTAGGAAGCTAAAAAGTAAATGCCTTAAAAAGACAAGTGAAACCCCTACGATTCTGTATGCACCATGCAATGTCGCTTCGTCAACTTTGGTACTCACAACATGCAACACTAATGCTCACGTTGCCACTGCCATGCCACTGATTATAGATAATGGCTTAACAGCATTTTCCTCTTCGAAGTAGTCACATATACGTAATCCTTGCATTAAAAAAGGTGGTGGCGGCGGTGGTTTGCTTCGTTATATGTTATCGTCATATCATTTATCATGCATGTAGAAGAGCACACACGTATTATGATTTTCTTTTCATTTGTTTGACACACGAAAAGCTAGATCAATCACCATACTACATATATGTACATTAAGGCTTCAAACATTTGAAATTATTACGTTTATAAATAAAAACAGGATCTCCGCCCTTTCTGCGTTTTCACCATGTGGTGGCTGTGCCCCTTCCTTCCTTTGAAATTATGATATAATTTAGAATTCAGTAGGCATCACTCTGCCAACTTGCAATGCTCTCGATGATGTACTTCAAGTCATGAGGTTGAACTGCATAATATGAGAACATGTCATTACAAGTGTTTGGGGACGAACAATATTTGAACCTGAACATGTTATATTGGATATACATATAATGGCTAATTTTTTTTGAAATGTGATATGATATGATATACTAATGCAAAATCCATATGAATAGGAAGAGAGGAGAACGCTTATGCATACTTATCGGAAGAAAGCCAACAAAAACCCCACCTCTGCGCGTACCTAAGTGTCACTGTCTGTGCTTTAGATTCGAACGTTGTTTGAAATCTTTGTCCCTTTACTGACATGCATTAATTTCATTGCTGATTGTAAGGGCAAAGCCTTACATGATTATAGTACTTATTTGTAACATTGGGGTACACGTCATTCATAAGTACACACACGACGTTATTTTGAAATATATTATGCACCGGTGACATGATCACAGCTACTTGTTACAAAACAAATTTCTATAACAGCTTTTTATCAGCCTTTTTGATATCAGAGCGGATTTGAAGGTGGAAGGATACACTACCACAGAAAAGGACATGTCTCCTTTTTTCTGTCATTGCAAACCTTTAAAAAATTCTCATCAAGAAGAAGGTAGCAGTCTTAAGGACGAAAAGAATTTGGGAATATAAGGAGGAATCCTGTTTCGAAAAAAATTAGTTCAATTCTGGAGAGCAGAGAGACTGGGATCTGGACGTTTGTTTGGTTGTTGTGAAAAAGTGTGCTATTCAAGTCAAAAGTGTGTTTGTTTGGCGATATATGGGAATTGGGATTGAACCAAAATCATAGAATCATGAAATTGCTTCTGGTAATGAACATTCGATCATTTTTAAAACAAAATATTTGTCATATCATGTTTTTGTCTAACCTTCCCTAGTCACTTCATTATTCACCCTCATTAATATTTGAAAATGTTTCAGATTCTTGCAACGGCAGTGACGCTGTCTGCTGCTGGAAGCCGGAGTTTTCGTAACGAGCCCCATAGATTTAGGGAATCGGACCGCCGTACTAATCTCGACTATGAAGATATTCAGACTGCAGACCAGAATGAGGTAGATCGCTTTGAAGATCATGCTGAAAGGTCTGACTCCAGAAAATCCAATCGAATTGGGATTTACTCAACTGCTCACTCTATTCAAGTAGCAAAATCCAAAGCAGCACAAAGGAGACACTCAAAAGCTCCAGGTGCAAAAGACTCTGAAGCAAGTGGCACTCACTTTGAAGGGTCCCACTATGGGGCTCCACAAGTTCAGCAAATTCACACCCATGAGCTTTTAACTAGCCAAGGATTAGTGCCAATATATCAAAATCCTCAAGGCCATCCACCAGCAAACCTTCAAAATCTTGTTTACACTGGACTTGGGGGTGGGAGTCTTGGCGTTGCAGGGCTAGCTGATCATGGTGGTGGTCATCCACCTCATCACGGTCAATATTTAGTGGCAGGGCCAGGACCCGCTGGAGGCGGTGGACTTATCTCTAACCACCCTGGTGGACTTATCGCTAACCACCACCCTGGCGGACTTATTGCTAATCACCCTGGAGGACTCATTGCTAACCACCCTGGAGGAGGTCTCATTGCTCAGCCTGGAGGTCCTGTTGGTCCAGCCGACGATTTGGGGGCCGACATAACCAAATCGGTTTTTGTGTTTAGCGCTCCTCCCGATCCATTTGACTACGTACCAAGACAAAGCATTTCTAAAGTACCTCAGAGATCACAAAAACATTACCAAGTGTTGTTCATTAACGCACCATCCCCTCCACCACCACATCAACATCACGTTGAGCTTCCGGCTCCACCAGAACTAAAAACGTTGGTCTATGTTTTGGTAAAGAAACCAGAGCGTCCGCCACCAATCAACTTTATCAAATCAGGACCACCTGGGCCACATCACAATCACAAGCCTGAGGTTTATTTCATTAGATACAAGAATAGGGGCTATGGACTGAGTCCATCACCAGTTGGACCACCAGTAGAGGAGCAAATTCCTTTAGGACATCCAGGAGTATCTTATGCTCCCATTGCCCCTCATCATCCTCAAGAAGAATTACGTGGAAATGTGGACTATGGTCCAGCACTGCAGTCCCAGTTGCAAAGTCAATACGATGGACCAGCTCCATATGAATTGGATGAATATCAAGATGATTCTCATCTTGCAGCATCTCAACATAATCAACACTTATCTCAAAGAGGTTCAGCACGAGAGATTGATGCTGGGGTCAGCGGCATTTAAGCGCAATAGGTTATCATAATATCCAATTCATCTGATTATGGTATCTTCATTACTCTCCATTACTTTTGTCCCCAAATTTTTGAAAATTTGCACGTTACTTTTTTTATTTTGACTGATATGAATATATGTTGACTTCCGAGACAACAATTTTCTCTATTTCAATTTTTAAGTTTCAATTCGACTTTTTAAACTTGTTAGAAAAACAACTCAAGGATGAAGTGGAAACAAGCTAATTCAAATTCCCAATTGTTTGTATTCATGGCTGACACCCCACGTGTAAAATTACCATTCTTGAGCGATAACTTATTACATTGAATTCGAAAGATTTCTCTATCAAATCAGTGTATGTAACACTTCATGACTTCATTAGGAGCCTAAACTGATTCGCACCAATCAACCAACTAAACAGTAACAAGTAGGCACCTATTTTAATCAAGAAATGTGTAGCAGGTAAACCAGATTGCCATTGGTTTACCAGCAAGTATATACATACCCTGTCAAACTAGTCCACTACTATTGATGGAGATGAAAGTGACCAAAGGTTTTTAAGTATTAGAGTAGAGTATAGAGTTGCTACATTTAATTTTGATATACATTTTATTATAGCTGCATAGCAGTACTTATGTCAGGGAGCCAGTGATAGTGCACTAAATAATTTTTTTGAGGCGTGTGGTGATATCTTGATTACATTATAATGGCAATGTTTTTTTTGAATTTTCAAGTGCTGCAGGCAAGGCATAAACACAAACGAATAATAATTTATTTGCCATAATCAATGATGTGCAGAGGCGAACGTCCATAAAATTTATAATATTTTTGTTTCCTTCCCTTTTTGTTTATGTAATCTGTTCCTGTTTAATATAAAAAAAAATTTTGTATTATGCGAATCTACCAGTTTTTTTTGGTAGTTTTTAGGTAACTCCTTTTGCCACTTTTTGATAGTACCAAAAACATTGTTGCATTATAGACACTTTATTTTTAGGTAGGAATGGACAAGATTTAAGGTACTTTGTCTCAATTACTTTGATTACTCCGCATGATGATTGATCGGCTTTTTGATGTAAGGAATGAAGAATGGAAAGTTGACTAAAGTTGTTTTCTGTCATTTGCTTTTTTTCTGAACAATGATTACTATTGTGTCATCACAAACTGTCACGTAGCCTTGTATTTGTACGAACATCGTACATACATACATCGATCTGTAATTTCACAGAATTGGAAACGATAACGATGAAAGTAGGTATGTAATTTGGAAAAAATGCTGGTAATGAACTGCATTCAATAAGAACAAGAATGTGAGTATATAAGTACGTGATACAATTGGTCAATTTTTTCCTCTTCACTTTTTGCGATTTATACACAGGTGAATACTGTTGGTATTGAAATCTGGTGTATGTAGTATGTATGGTGTCCGTCCTTAATGGTGTAGGTAGACAGACAGGAAGTAGTTATCAATTGTTGTTTTGCGATATGTCCATTCCTATTCCTAATCGACTTTTTTGTACTCATTATTATTATTCAACGTTTCTTACGTGCCTGTCACCACTAAAAGGGTTGTGGTTGGAAATATTTATGCCATTACGGTTAAGACTCCTATGTATTTAGAATCTAGTGAGCTAATTACATATTATAGAATCGCTAAGTAAAAAGTGCTTTAATTTTTTGTATGTAATAAATCTCTTATTTAAAAAAGGATAAATTAATTTTCTACTTATTATTTGATGATCATATCTACTGCTTTGAAACTTTGCCGTGATTGCCATATTATGTATATATAGTACTTCCGGTCAGTCTCGGTGCCCCATATTCAAGTATTTTTTTTATAGATTTAACTGTTATGCAGTTTGACATAATTGGGCGTGGGCAATCAATAGGTGTTTATTAAAGCAATTATTACTAGCCCTCATGACTCAAATCTAGACGGAAGGTGTGAAAAATGCTCGTCGAATCAAAATATACCGGAAGCGACATTCATGACTCAACGTTTACACATGGGAAAGCAGAAACTCTAATCACAACTTAAGGATTTCCATCGATACTTTTACTTGATTTAAATGGATCATTTCATTTTGTGCACCATGTCTCAAGTTTTACAAAGTAGGCATATTAATGAGAATATTTAACTTTTTTTAGGTAGGGTTTATTCGGTAGGGGTATTTTATGTAATAAATAAATGACTACTTAGGGTTAGACTACTAGCATTTTTAGAAATATATAATTGAATTTAGTTTTTGCCTGCATCCCTCATGGAGTCATTTGTTAACCCTACAAATAAGAGCGTTAGCAATACAATTAGAAGACTGGTGAGTAAATATAATTTATGTACGTGTACCTGAACCAATAAATTCATGCGCGCTTCATTACTGGAAGCATGGCATATTAACTACAACTGACTTGACTATTAAAGGAAAGTAATTTAGATATGAACAACCTACCACTTCAATCCCAATTAGATGGTAAACATCCTGATGTCTCAATTACATATGAAAAGACAATTCCAATCATTTGCACAAACGCAGAGCGAGGATCAGACTGCCCCAAACTAATTCGAAGTACAACTTATTTAGTTGAAGAACCCTCAGAATATGTGGATCAACATTTAAACTCAACTACTTCAGCTTATGATTCGTCCATAAAAGGTGAAATCTGGGATAACAAAAATGTGTGTTGTTGTAAACTGCACAATGTTGTTACTTATTATCCTTACGTTAATTTTTGTGCTAAAGAAAGGCCTAAAACTGCCAAAAGTATGTCAACACGGTGGACCACCCCTTCTCAGAGCTCTGAATCCTCTCGAGGGCATAAATGTTCTGAAAAGCAGGATGAAAATTTTAATCCGAAACGGACTAGCAATGTATTTTCTTTATCTGAAAGGAAAATGAAAAGCAAGCAAACTGCTTACCTGCCAATTCTTACTAAAGTGGGTTTAGCAAGATTAAAAAAGGCCAAGTTACTGGACTCTCCGTACCTACAAGGAATCAAAGAATTCGATACTAATATGGGGGATGGTATCAAGTCAACTAAACAAGCGGATCCATATGGCACCAACACATTTCTGGAAAATACGGCATATGATTTGGATGGAAAAGTGTCACGAACTCAATCAGCAGGTGCACTGGGAAAATGCATGGATTTAGTGACCGAAAACTGGGGTCGAGTTTTATCTGCTTTTAACGGATCTGTCAATTCCATAGATAAAGGTTACAATGGAAGTCGTACGTGCAATGGCCCCGGAAATGGCGCTCCGTACAATATGTCAGAAATAGAACGTGTCCATGCTCATTACAAAAATTTCTTAAGCCAAACCAACATCTCGGAACCACGGATGACAGCTACAGACACTTTCAAGCAACAAATGCCACGATCGCTACCCCCAGTCACAAATCTTTCCGCTGTTAATGAAAAAATCCAAAATGAAATTAAGAATGAAGTAAATGAGCAGGAGAGTAAGGAGGAGCTCAATACTAGTTTGGAAACAAAGAAAACTAAAAGTTACAGTGGAATTTCTCAAAATGAGCCGTTTAAACCAAATAACACGCGTATTGGCATTGGCAAAAAGAGAAGTAAAGCACAACAAAAGATGGAAAGGAAAGTAAGAGACGTTTGCTATCATTGCGACCGATCCAAGTATTGGACAAATGAAATGCGAAATTATTACGAATGGAATGCATTTTGTTTACTGAGGAAATATAGAAACAACTCTCAAAAGGTTTGGGTCTTAAATATAATTATTATTCTTTCATCATAATAACATAAACTAATCAGAGATGAATTGTAAATTGGCTTGCTGTTAGATCAAGGAAGAAATGCGACTGCTGGCTAAGGACGGTAATTACGAAATGGATGATTTGTGGAAAAGGGCCGAGGCTTTTCATGACTTTGTTCAAGACGAGAGAAAGGAATCAGCCAAGTCTCTCAAAGCCCCGGGCATTGCAAAAACGATCGATGTCAGAAAATTCCGCTACAATCCACACATAGCAAACGCTCAAGTTGTGTCAACTAAAGAATGCGTTAATGCCAAAAAAACATGTTTGAAGAACCGTAAAAACGTAGCTTCAACAACGGCGACACCACTTGTTCCCTCACCTCGAGAACCGGAGCTATCATTCTTACTTCCAAAAGTTTATCGTGACGCTTACAAAAAGTGCAATCCAATAATGTTTTCAAAACTATCTACAAAAAATTCAATGGCTACCTCTAACCCAACATTATCATCACATAAGATTCCTATCAAGGTATGTCCTACATAGATAACCATTTATTTGTACATATCAGCTACACTTTCAACGGTTTTAAGTGTAGTGTAATGGGTTTTTTTTAAATTTAGAACATGAAAATGTCTCAGGTTACGGAAGCAGACAAGCTGAAATCAAAAATTATAATGGAACTTTTGCACTATAGCCAAGATAAATTCAAATATCCAAAAGCAGTAAGTATAAGTAAGTCAACCCCCGCTCGCAGTCGTAAAAAATTTTCAACTCCAAGATGGGAGCCTGTGAACGTGTTGGAACTCGTTACGTCTTATATTCCTGAATCTAAATCTGCAAGTTATATTTCAAAACGTGGTAAAATACGTTGATTTTCAACTGCTTGCCAAACGATTTTCACCAACAAAAATAAATAAACAACTAGAAGAAATCAGGGTCAAAAGTCAAGTAGACCTTTTGTATCCTTTTAAGCCTTTGATTACAATTCATATATTCTGTTAAATCATCTAATCTAAGGTATTTCATTTTAACTAATGAATATTAGAACTAACAGGCAAGCTATTCCTTTTGTGTTAAACAGACTTATTCTACTAAATACAAATGATAAAGTATGTAACCACCAAGCCAGCCACCTAGAAAGTGAAAGTTACACAAAGGGAATTATTTTCAGTTTCGTAACTTAAACTTTAAATGACATATATGACATTAACTTCAAAAACCTTTCCATACATACATTAGCTGCAAGTGAGTATGTGATGGTAAATATTCCAAGAGCGGAAACTGCAATGCTATTCCGATTTACATCATGTCCAATCAAAGCAAGTGCATTATCAGATGTTACTTTTGTACTATTTTCCCCGAGCGACAGCCATCTCATTACATACTGTGCCTGTTGGTAGAATTTTAATTCACATTAGCCAATTAAATTTTCAATTAGTAAACTATTTCATACCTGTCTGGAGATATCCGCAGCAAATAGAAAAATCAGTACAACTGATATGTAAAAATATAGTCCACGGTAGCGAAAGAATATATCTGGACTAGTGAACAGGCTATCCAACCGGGTGGAATACATTAATATTGAGTTCCAAACGTATGCAAATACTAGTTGTCCATACGCTTGATTAAAACGTTTTGAAAAGCTTTTCAAATAGCGATACTTGCATGCAACAGAAGGCCACTTAAAACGGACATTTTGTCTATTATTCATATCAAGAGCAAAAGAGTGTGCCATCATCCAAAAACTCAGGATAGAAGATAGAAGTAGGGACTCAAAGAAAAATCGCATAACAAATCTGAAAAATAATCCTATCCCCAACAGGAATGCAAGAATTTTGTGAAATATTGGCATGACTGAAATATCTGGATGGACTGTATTTCCCACCACACCATAACCTAAAAATCTTTCTCGAGCAGTCAGTATAAGTCTACTCCACCAAAAACTGGGCGTCCATAACTTACTTGGGAAGAGGGTGATGCCAAAAACACAACTGGTAACTGATAACATGGATCCAGCAATGCATTGAAATGTAACGATTAACGCTAGACATTTCTATCAAACCAAATTAAAGAAACATTTCAGTAATATTATTTATAAAACAAGTTATATTTAATTGTTTAGGCTAACCTTTACGCGTGGCTGAATTGGAATGATGTAAACTTCATTTGCAATCCTTTGAACTTGTTTCTGTTTCTTCCAAACCCACCAAATTACAGAAATGGTCATGATAACGTTAGTTATTCCATAGAATGCTGTGAAGTAGGTTTCCGGAGTTTTCTTTCGCATAATAGCTTTTAGCTGACGGATTGCTTCGGTAAACATCACAATTGTTGCCAAAAGGTGTGCGACAGCACAAAAAACCTGCAAAACAAAAATCAATTAATCATATATATATCCCCAAATAAAACAGTTCATATCATTGCCATAATAAAACCGAATGTGCTAAATTCTTCCGACGTAACGTACGATTTATCATAATGAAAGACCATAATGAAGTAAATTAATTTAAAAACGTACTTTTCCTCATTAAAAATTAACCTAGTACCTGTTGCGGAAACCATTTAGTGATTACATGCGTACAGGGACCCTTCACAAGGGTAAATCTGAAAGGACAAAAGCACAGAAAGTAACCAAAATCAAACAATATCTTTAAAAGACTTTCGTGTTTCATTTTATGTTTTCATCACCTGCCACAAGAATATTTGAGCTTTGGAATGTGAATAATATGCAAGCAAACGATTTTTGATTACCAATTAAAATCGAATGTGACAATTTCGTGACTTACTTTCTACCTGAATTTAGATAAATGAATTTTTGCAGTTAGGAATTCATTATCGGCACTTTGTACATTAAGTCATGTGTATGTATCCATTCGATATTGAATATTACTTCGATTTGAGTAAGGAGCAAATGTGAAAGCCAATAACTTCCTATCCATTTTTAATGAAACGGAGATTAGCTTTTAGCAAGTGACCTTTCTATTTTTAATTCTTTATGACTTCAATAATTGCCTCTTTCAGTTTACCTTTATGGAAAAAATGTCAATGGAAGAATGAAACAGCTTTTTCTCAATGAATGGTTTTAACATAATCAAAATATACTTAACGATTTAAAATGATAAGGATCTACTAATGCATGTATTAGCCAGCACCAAAAGTGGTCAACACTTAAGACACCTAATTTGCACTTTGTTACTGAACTTTGTCCGATTTTTGTTTTGTAATTGACTGGACTAAGCGATTTCATTACTAATTCTATGTTTTGGTAATTGCTACCAGTAATTGTGATAGGAGAGGGGCCAGGACTTGATCGAATCACATACGAGTTTAAAAGTTAGTTTTTCGATATATGCTCAACCTAGCTGGTTCGACCTGTAAAGCAATTTTGTTACAAGTTACCAAGTCTAAAGCGTGTCATAAAAATTTAATGTAACAGCAAAGCAGGATTTCTCAGCATGACGATTCTGTTGTTTCTGTAAGAGTTATGACACATTTAATATGACTTGATGGCAAACAGTGATAAGCAGTGATAGGTGAAGATTTGCATCAGTCATGAACAGCATATTGTTGAAGACTTTGATGGTTGTAAAAGAAACGAAAACCGTGTCAAACTGGTAATACGCTTGATTGCTTTTAATGATGATCGTTCATTTACTTTACTTTATGATTGCAATCCTTGTATTTCTATTACTTAATATTAATTATGCTGATTTCGTAGATTTATCACATATTTGATTTGATGAGTGGCACGTGTGACATTACTGGTTTCAATACCATTGTCTTAGGTTGACAAGTGGTTTCACGAATCTTTGAGTACATACGAGGTTACTGCGAGATTAACACAGTTTTCGACAAGATAAATGACAACGAGTTGGAAAAGTTGTCAAGATCCGTCAAGACATGACCCGTATCACAATACCCCAGTTTTCCCTTTCTTCTGCATAAGCTTATTAGGTTGATCAGCTCCGGCCTTCGATTTCGAAGAATTTTATTTTTGCAACCTTTATAATGTGCCAATGGTAAATTTTTAGACAAACAAAGCTTTCAATTATAACTATTTTGCCATTTTCTTTTTCGTTTCGGAAAGGGGTTTTCGTTCAAGATAGTAGCTATTCTAAAATGTAACTACTGATCGTGAGTACTCAAAATAGCGACATTTGTAGCTCACCAATGAGTAGTTACCATAACTTACTGAGTGAAGTACAAAGTCGTTATTTTTGACAGCTCATTAACCAGTAATCGGTTGCCTCCAATTAAATCTTCACAGCCTTACAAGTCCTCAAATGCTGAGAAGAATTAACCTCAGACCTTATACTGTCACAATATAACATAACATAATTATTCGAGCATTGTTTGTGAATGATGAAATGAAGACCTTAAGGGCTATATTATACTATGCTGTAGATATTTTTTAAGAAATTATTCTGAAAATTGCCAAATGATGAGCAGAATATTAACAAAGAAAATCATGAGCTGTCTTCAGCAATTTTCTACAGGTGTAATTGTGGTTACCTACTTTAATTGTAAAAAATTGTTCCCTGTCTCTCACAAGACGTGGCTCATCAATATCGTGTCATTAACAATGTATTTCGTTTTCCAAACAATAAGGTTCCGTAAAGATTTTGTTTCATAATAAATATTTGTTTTTTGGGTTAAATTCAATTGTTAAAATGAAAATTGTTTTTTATGCTTAATATTACTTCAAAATATGGAACATAATACATAAATGCTTAGTAGGTACTCAAATTGTATTCAATACATGATCAGGTTAATTTGCAAATCGTAATAGTTTTGGCAGGAAATTTCATATTTTTTTTAAATTTCAATTTTATTCTCGTACCATCAGTATAAATTAACTCAATCCGCATTTTCATGCTGTAAAATGGGATATTTATTCAACAAAAATACTTTGTTGCTTTATGCATGCATATATTTGATGGACTGTGTTCATTGTGCCCCATGCGATGATGTATTTTGTAATGTGATCTCTAACAAATATGTGTACTAGATACAAACTGATGACTTTAGCATAAAATGCTTTGGAAGTAAAATCAAAAGAAAAAAAATCAAAATTAATAGGATAAACATAAGCATAAATCATGACAGCGTTTGTCATTTTAGGAAGGTAATGAGGCGATACCTCGAGCTATAACTCCCTTAATTAACCCATTAACTTTTGATTTAATTCTTACACCCATTTTTTACACCTGTTGTTTTCTAACCGAGCCTTAAAATGCGTAATCATCTTGCTCGAGGCGACGGGTAAGTTTACCTTGTTGTTTTCATGCATAATCAATGTCCATCAAGGTTCAACATGAGCGTGTATAATATGTATCAAGAACGGATGAAAAGGGAATGAAATATTTTAAAGTAAGTCAACCCACACGACACCACACCACCTATGACTTTCTACGAACTGCTTTCATAATGAAAATCTATTTACATTGCTGCATTGTTAACTGTTATTATACCTTTTAGATGAAATATCCTATATTACAAATCACAAACTGACCAAAGATGTAATTAATCAATGAATTAATCAATTTTAGTGCTCATTTACATACCTCTTTTCTATCATTTCCACATTCACCAAATAAAATTAAAATATTGAATGTAGTGACGATATCTGCACACAATTTTGTTTTTTTCATTTTTGGTAATTTGATTGCGTGCTAGCTGATATTTGATATTATCTTATCTTACTTTATGTGCACTACACTTCATTTAAAATACTTATTTGAATAAATGATCATCATTTATCAGCGTAACTTTGTTTAGTACGCTTATTTTGTACGAACTAAAAGCAATAATTTTCTCAAAGAAAACCCAAAAACTTTGTTGTTGTTTTTTTGGATGAATCAGATTGATGGAAGTAAGGAAGAAGTCTGTTGAGTAAATGGTTCTTTTGCATATCATATCGTATTGGTAGGTATAAGTAATACAATAGCTGTTAGAAATCATGCAGATTGTCTTTGTATGTTTTAGTCATAGAGTTTTGATTAGTGTTCGAAATTATGAAAAGTACTTTTGTACAGTTGCATGCTTTCTATTGTCTGGGTTAGAGTGCAGTGTGCTCGATTCATTGGGCAGAAGAATCGCGTTGCAGTTGAGAGAGAATGACTGACGTGACGTGTCATGAGAGAGAGACATGCGCTTTGCGTTATTGTTGAATGTTGTAGAATTGAATTGGAAAATTGATTGAATAAAAGTGATAACCCTGTGGTAAAATAAATAAACTAATTGAGAAGTTTACAGTTTGATAAACGAGTAGTTTTGAGCTTGATTCATTTCATGCTGCATTTGATTGTGCATTAAAAGTATTTTGGAAGTTGTCTGTATTAATGGTTAGTTTGGAACCTGAACGGGATTGGAGCATTACATCGTACGGGTAGTCTTTGTGGTGTCTCAACATTTTTGGGGGCTCAACCGGGATTGCTGAAGGTGTTAAAGTGTTTTGTCATTTGCTCGTCAGTGGTGACGGTGCGTTTAATTTATTAGCCAAGCATTTTAATTGAGGTCTGGTTGACCTGGAGCTTGTGTCTTGTTGACTTAGAACTGAGGTCTGGTTGACCCGTGTTTTTTGAAGGTCTTGTTGACCTGTAATTGGTGCCTGTTGATAACGGCAATTGTTTCATCATGGAACGGCTAGTAAGAGGAAGAAGACCATTTCGATCCCAACTGACTAAGACCACGAAAGAAATTACTGATATTCTTTCGGCGGAAGTCCCTGACCAAAAAGCCCTGAGAGTGAGTTGTGATCAGCTCGAAAGAACGATGGGTGAGTTGGAAGTATGGGACGCGAAGGTTAAAGAGCAGTTGTTGGATGATGGTGCTTCAGATGCTGCCGTAGATGAAGAATTTAAAGCCATTGAGAAGTACCGGAAGGTGTACGTTTTGGCAAAGTCAGATGTTGATGAATTTGAAGGAAAGACAAGCGTTGTGTCTGCTTCCGAAAATGTGTCCGGCATGGACTTGAAGAAACGGAAGTTTCATTTGCCTGAGGTTCGGCTTAAGACGTTCAATGGAGATCTCAAAGAGTGGCTGGGCTGGTGGTCCCAGTTCGAGAAGATCCATTTGGATGAGGAGATGCATGACACGGACAAGTTTGTTTACCTGGCGGATTCGATGGTGGCCGGATCTGAAGCTAAGCAAATTGTCGACAGCTATCCTCAAACTGAAGAAAATTATGGGAGAGCAGTGGAAGCTCTACGAGAAAGATTTGGACGTCAGGATTTGCTGTTGCAAGTATACGTTCGTGAATTGCTGACTTTGGTTGTTAGTAATGTGACCAGCAAAGACAAGTTACCCTTGGCCCAGCTGTTTGTTCGTTTGGAGTCCCACCTACGAAGCCTTACCGAATTGAAGTTGGACAAGGCGGACCCAGCAACATGGCTATTTCCATTGGTGGAATCATCTTTGTCTGATGAGACCTTGAGGGCATGGCAGCGTAGTATGCAGTGCAAGACTGATGGAGCAGCGTTGAATCCTCCAAAGTCACGGCTGCAGCTGCTGATGGACTTCATAAAATCGGAAGTGCAATGTGAGCAGCAGATATCACTAGCTCAGAAGGGTTTCCAGTCCCATGTACCAGCTCCAGCGAAGGTTACCAGAGAAAAGTCGAGGTCATCATTGACAAACAGACGGGATGATGTTCCGACAGCTGCTGGATTGATTAACCTGGAGAGCAAGGGTTGTGGATTTTGTGGAAAGGCCCATGACACGGAGAAATGCTATAGTGCTCTGAAAATGACCGTGGATGAAAAGAGGAGATTAATTCGGGAGAATAGGTTGTGTTTCCTATGTCTCCGACCAGGGCATATGAGACGACAATGCAAAATACCTGTGAAGTGTGGCAAATGTTCGGGAGCACACTATTCGGTGATGTGTGGTGAAGCTGAAGGCAAGATTGAGAAAGCCAACTATGAGCAGCTGTCAACCAACCCATCATTCAAAAAGAGAAGAATAGAGAAACAGCAGCACAAGGATGGCTCGATATCATTGGTGCGTACGTTTCAGCAAAGTAGCAATCAGTGCTCGAAAACCGTGTTGTTAAACACTTTGAAAGTTAAGATGCAAGATGATGATGGAAACATTGTGGTTGTACGACTGGTTGGTGATAATGGAAGCCAGCGTAGCTATATCTCATGTGAAGCCTTAGAGAAGAATGGAAGCACTTGGATTGAGGATGAGTGGCTTCAAAACATTCTGTTTGGTGGGAGCGTTACTGTACCAAAGAAGTTTCCTCGTCATAGCGTCACAATACATGGATTCAATGGAGCTAGTATGACATTGGAGTTGCTTGCTAAAGAACAGCTCACTGGTGATATTCAAGAGGTTCCCATTGGGCCTTGGATTGATGAGCTGAAAGAATATGGTGTAACGATAACCGATCTTGGGAGCAAGTCATCCACCGCCGATTTGTTGATTGGAAATGATTATTGGGGTGCCATCCGTACTGGGAGAATGGTGAAACTCTCATGTGGCTTGGTAGCCGAAGAAACAATTTTTGGATGGACACTTGCTGGCCCGTTGCCTTCAAAAACTTCCTGCATGGTGGTCACTACAATGAGTGTGTGTTCGCAAGAAGTTGAGAAGCTGTGGAGCTTAGAGGCGATCGGAATCAGAGATCCAGTTGAAGTGAAGTCAACTGAAGAAGAAGAAAAAGAGGCACTTGCTATTTTTTCCAAAACAGTGCAACGAGACTGTGATGGAAGGTATGTAGTATCGCTACCTTGGAGGAGCTCAGATATGACCTTGCCGACAAATAGAAAAGTTGCTGAACAACGTCTTAAAAGTACAACATATAAGCTGTTGAAGACGGAGCGGTTCAGTGAGTATCACAAGGTGTTCAAAGCATGGGAGAACGAGGGCATAATTGTGCGAGTGAATGAAAATTTGGATTGTGGACATTACATTCCACATCGGCCTGTGTTTAAGGAGAGTGTCACAACCCCTGTGCGGCCTGTATTTGATGCTTCCTGCAGACAAGGAAGGTGTCCATCTCTCAATGATTGTTTACACAAGGGCCCTAATTTAATCGAGCTAATTCCTGCACTGTTGCTGAGATTTGGATGGAGCACGATTGGAGTAAGCGCTGACATAAGGAAAGCCTTCCATATGATGAAAGTGAAACTTGATGATCAGCTTTTCCAGCGATTCCTGTGGTGGGAAAATGAGCTATGTCTAAAGATTATTGTATACCAACACCTGCGTGTGGTGTTTGGGTTCACGTGTAGTCCCTTCCTTTTGGGCGCAGTTATTCATCATCTGTGTGAGAATATACCCGACAAGAAGTTTGCGGATAAGCTGAAGTCATCCTTTTACGTGGACAATGTTGTCACGTCTGTGTCATCGCCAAAAGAATATGAAGATTTCAAGGCGAGTAGTGTAAAAGCGTTGGCGGAAGCACAAATGGATCTGAGGCAATGGACGTCTTCACTACGCGAAACTGGTCATCATTCTGCAATGGAAAATGATGAGAATTTTGAAGTAGTTGAAGATGCGGTGGTGCCAATCCTTGGACTCGTTTGGAACAGAGTAGCTGACACATTGTCGTGCGTGATTAAAGAGTTCAGTTTTAATGAAGTAACGAAGCGCAACATGCTGTCCATCGTCGCTCAGATATTTGACCCCATGGGATACCTCTGTCCTGCTTTGATGCTTCCCAAACTTTTGGTCCAAGAATCGTGGGCAATGAAGTTGGATTGGGATACTAAAGTACCTGCAGAGGCCGAACGTCGATTCATGAAATGGGTTACTCAGCTGAAGCACTTGAAAGAAGTAAATATTCCGCGGTATCAACAGCATTGCAAGGCCACATCACGTGAGGTTCATGTCTTTTGTGACAGTTCAAAGGACGCGATGGCAGCTGTGGCTTTCTTGAGGACCGAGTATGATGAAGAGGTTCGAATCCAGTTTCTCATTGCAAAATCACGGCTCACTCCAACAAAGAAACCAACAATTCCGAGAGCTGAATTGATGGGTTGTGTGATTGGAGTTCGATTAGCCGCTTGTATTCATGACGCACTGAAGATTGACATGAAGGAGTTCACGTTTTGGAGTGACTCTTCTACCGCTCTGGCATGGATCCAAAGGAACGGAGACTGGGGGGTGTTTGTGAGAAATCGAGTGATTGAGATACTTGGCTCAACTCAACCTTTCCAGTGGCGCCATGTTCCTGGAACCATGAATCCTGCGGATTTGCCTTCTCGTGGCTGTTCTCCAAGTTCGTTACTGGAATGTAAGTGGTGGGAGGGACCTCAGTGGCTGTTTGAGAGCAGAAAGAAGTTCCCAAATACCAAACCAGAAGTAGATGAACATATTGTGAATGGAGAGCAAAAGAGAGAGGCTATTGCAATGATTGTCATCCCAAACCATGTAGAGCCACATTTTTCAACTTATCGGAAGAATATTGGCGTTTGGGGTTGGGTGCTGCGCTTTATTGATAATAGCCGAAAGAGAACAAGCCGGATTTATGAAAAGTTTCTTACGACTACTGAGATGCGTCGTGCTGAGAAAATTGTATTGAAGAGAATCCAGACTGAATCATTTTCATCTCAGATGACGGATGTTGGTGGGATTCAAATCTTGAAGGATGTAGAGGGTCTTGTCAGAGTGAAGACGCGATTGGCAAACCGTCAAGATACTGCTGATTTTATATACCCTATCCTTTTGCCGAAGTCTCATCCACTTGTAGAGATGTTGATTATGGATATCCACCGCTATCATGGTCATGGAGGTATACAGTTTCTCGTTAGCAAACTTCGTGAAAAGTACTGGATTGTGCAGTCACGTCGTTTGGTGAGAAAAGTACTAAGGACCTGCGTGCAATGTCGTCGCCACAGTGCCAAAAAGATAGAGGTGGAACCAGCTGCTTTACCAACTGGAAGAGTGGATGATGCGTGTGCCTTTGCAACGACTGGAGTTGATCTAGCTGGACCGTTGAGTCTGAGAGATGGTCAAAAGGCGTGGGTGGTATTGTATACATGCGCATTATATCGGGCTGTTTATTTGGATGTTGTTGTTAGTTTGTCCACAGAAGCTTTTGTGAAGTCCCTTGAACGGTTTATAAGCATATACGGACGTCCCAACACAGTGTATTCGGACAATGGTACGAATTTTGTGGGAGCCGTAAACTTGTTCAGAATTGTAAATTGGGACAAGCTTCAGCATGCATGTGGAGTTCGTCAGATCCAGTGGATACGGAATCCTCCAACGGCTGCGTGGTGGGGCGGTTTTTGGGAGCGATTAGTCCGAAACGTGAAGGATCTGTTGAAAAGAATGCTTGGACGCTCCAAATTGTCGTGTGATGAGTTGAGAACCTGCATATATGGAGTTGCTGCGACTGTGAATGATCGACCCCTAACACTTGTCACAGAAAACAATGAAGATCTAGTGGCGTTGACTCCAGCGATGTTCATACGACCCTGTCAATATGGTCATTTTCCTGATCTTAGTGAAGAAAATGTCATGCAGAGAAGTTATCAAAGAATGAAAGATGTCCAGAGGAGATTACAAAGCCGGTTTCGCAAAGAGTACTTATCACTACTGGTTAGTAGGACTGGGGCAAAACAACAAGATTCAATTGCTGTGGGGGACGTTGTCTTAGTGGGAGCTGATAATCGCAAGCGTTTCGAGTGGCCGCTTGGACGTGTCGTAGAGCTGATTCCAGGGAGAGATGGCAAAGTGCGGGTTGCCAAAGTCAAGACTGCCCAGGGGATGCTTACAAGGCCGTTGCAACGTATCTTCCCGTTAGAAGTACAGCATGAGCAAAAATTACAAGTTAAGAAAGCGGATTTGGAGGTGTCGTCAACACCTGAAGTGAAAAGTGAAAGCACCACTACAAAAAGCGGAAGAGCATCAAGAAAACCTCTTCGCTATGGGCAGTGGATGCATTTAGTAGTTTCTCAGACTGGGTGAATGCGGTGGGAGCTTCTCTCCTACTGGGCCAGGTTTTTTCTAAAATATTTTCGATTAGTTTTTTCCCTGAGCCCTCAGTCATTTAAATAAGAGATTTCTAGTTTTGTTCTTTTGTTATGTCATTACAAAAGAAGTGGGAGTAATGTTAGAAATCATGCAGATTGTCTTTGTATGTTTTAGTCATAGAGTTTTGATTAGTGTTCGAAATTATGAAAAGTACTTTTGTACAGTTGCATGCTTTCTATTGTCTGGGTTAGAGTGCAGTGTGCTCGATTCATTGGGCAGAAGAATCGCGTTGCAGTTGAGAGAGAATGACTGACGTGACGTGTCATGAGAGAGAGACATGCGCTTTGCGTTATTGTTGAATGTTGTAGAATTGAATTGGAAAATTGATTGAATAAAAGTGATAACCCTGTGGTAAAATAAATAAACTAATTGAGAAGTTTACAGTTTGATAAACGAGTAGTTTTGAGCTTGATTCATTTCATGCTGCATTTGATTGTGCATTAAAAGTATTTTGGAAGTTGTCTGTATTAATGGTTAGTTTGGAACCTGAACGGGATTGGAGCATTACATCGTACGGGTAGTCTTTGTGGTGTCTCAACAATAGCCCTTGAATAATTTATGCAAATACAGTCACTAGGTGAGCAGTTCTAATCTAGCACGTAGACAAGGCATTATTACATCACACGCAACCTACGAAAATGTGGAACAAGTAATAATGACAGACAAAATTATTATTAAATTGCCGTTACATCTCTCTCCTACATACTACATACCCCTTTTGACTTGACGTTTTTGTACCTTTTATCTTAAAGGTTCTATTTCTAAAGAATTGGTAGCGTATACTTGATAGTGGTTGTGGCTTGGCTTGGCTGGGTCGGTAATCTTGAGCCTGCTAAATGAACCTTCATCATCTTTTCAACTGTTATGTTACGCACATCACCAATAATCAACTCTATTCGTTTACCTAGAACACATATTTTTATAAAATAACAGACGGATTTTTAAGCATGCATTAAAAATGCAAGGTGCACTTCTCACTATTTACTTTATATGCTGATTTTCTTTTGAAATACTGAAAATGTAGTTAATGTTACTTCTAATAGACAACGATAAATCTAGAGTCTCATAACAAATATCACACAGGTAGGCAGTTAGATGGATGGATTGATGCAAATGCGAGAAAATTAACAGATGAGTATGAGATAACACCCTTTCATGTGGGTACCTAGAAAAATATTCGACTGACTGACAATTATATAATGTTTTTTCTTGTGTTATGTGTGGATATGGATGGTAGGTATTATATAATCTCATCTTCTTCAATTTGATATGACTTGTGACATCTTCGACATAATATTAAGCCCCCATAATAATTCATAACGCATTTCATTTTTATGATTATAATGAAGACAAAATTGCACATAGGCACCTTTTGGTCTGATGTTGATAATGCAGTCAGCTAATAAATAATTGACCGTCCTAGTCTGGGTCGACACACACTGCTAGCTAATGAATGAATGAAAAAAAATGCCTTATATGTATTACATATTTTATTTACATATTCATAAGCCACTATAAAACAGGAAGATAGTATTTTGTGAGAAAAGACACAAAAAAACAAAATGTTTTCCAAACCATTTTCTGAAAAGTGTTAAATGTGCTAAGAGCTAAATTCATTGATGGTAATGGATAATGTGCAGTTAGTTAGTGTTATAGTGGACTCATCTTCCTTTAATGTGTTGGCAATTGGCAATTTCATTATCCATTTCTTTGGGATCAATATAAAAGCCTACGCTAGCTCTGGACTATCCACATTCGAGCCTCAGCTTTAAAGTAACAAAGATTCTTTTTTGAGAAGTAGCTCCCACTCAAGTGATAAAATGAAGGCCTTTTTGGTAAGTTTTTACGTGGACATCAAGTGGACGAGAAAAAAAGTTTACTGAAATCGAAAGCGTGTTAGTTTGAAAATTTATCAACTTTTCTACAGGTTCTTGCGTGCGCTGCTTTGGCAGCAGCTGCCCCTGAAGCTCCATTAAGTGGTGGATATGGAGGAAGTGGAGGAGCATTTGGAGGTGGATTTGGAGGTGGCTTTGATTCTGGGAGCAGTGTAAACACCATCGGTAACTTACAGCAAAGTGGGGGTCAAGTCCATCGTAAGTAGTTATAATAAACGTATGCGTGTCAGCAAATTTTTTAATGATTTTTTTTAAATTCAAAATCTAATTAAATATAATTTTTTAAAATGTTTTTTCAGGTCACGTTTACGTTCATGTTGTGCGTAACTAATCTGTCTATCTTGGCCGGTCAATTGTGAAAGGCTATAATTTAATTCGGGTGCACCGGCAAACGAGGATCCATTAACTTTACCTTTTTTTATGTCCAATAGGCACCCGATGATCCACTTGATGAGCAAGCACGCGTTGTCAGAATTCCAAGCAATAATGATAAGCACGTGAACATCATTTTCGTCAAGACCCCATCATCCTCAGCTTCCCAGCAAACCGAAGTCATTCTTCCAGAACAAGACCAGCAAAAGAACATTGTCTACGTTCTTGTCCGCAAGTTCGACCCAACTACCGATTTGAAGATTCGTGCTCCCAGGCCTACTTCCCCATCCAAACCCGAGGTTCGATAGAAATTTCAAATTTATTAATCCATGTCAAATGAAATAATATCAAAAAAAGATAAGTTATACAATGTGTTTTGCATTATTACAGGTGTTCTTCATCCGTTACAAGGATCAACAACAACAACAACAAAACCAAGGTGTTCAACCTCCACCCCCAAGCAACCCACAACCCGTATACGGAGCTCCTTTCTAATCATTGTCAGTACTTTCCTGAACTTTCTCCCAATTTCCAGGAAAAATTACTCTTTGATTACTTTATACGATCGCATATCGCGAACCAAACAGTCATACTTCTATCTATTATTGTTTTTCTCAATCTATTCAATACTTGTTTTAGCGAGCAGTTTTTAAAATGTCTCGCATAATCTAGTCCAAACATTTTTTTCTGAATGAGCGTGAGCTAAACTTACCTCTTGGTGAATCAAAAGAAAGTTTCTACTATTTTTCATTTTCCAGTTTCAAACTCTACATTCCTCATCTTAGTCTTACTTTACTACTGGTTTCACCATTTGATATTATGGGTTTCAAGTGCTATATCTTTTCCTCAGAATTTTCTCAACTATCCTTTTCTGACTGTTCTACTACATTCTTTGCTGTTGTTTGTGTGCATGTATTTATTCTTTATATGCATCTCATCGTCTCTAAATATTTCTACAATAAAAGAACATTTTTGAAAAAAAACATGCCTTTTGTAATTTCGATATTAATGCATAATATGGCGTTTTTAGAGAATAGTTGCCAAAAAGACAAGCTAAAACTTTGTACGAAAAAATAATTTGTTATGTCTGCATAAACTCATTTTAGGGAACTTCTATTTCTATCCAAGTAAAATAAATTACTACCCACCTATCTACATTAGTATCATTTTAATGAGTTTTCATAAAATACTGTTGCTAGTGTTAATACATAGCTAGTGTAGACAATGAAATATTGTAACAACTTAAATTGTACAACAGAGACATCATTGTTTGCATTAGAATATCATTACAACGGCCAGCTTTAAAATTGGAGATTGGAGTACCTGACGTTAGATATCACTGTCGTGTAGTTTACGTCAACACGCTTGTCGCTGCTCAGAAAACGCTGCATGATCCAAAGTCGTCACTCATGTTGGCAATGTCAGTACAAGAACAAGTTTCTTCTCAAAGAGCCTCATACAAAATTCATAATGACTCCTTCATACCGGCTTAAATATTAAAGTAATTTAGCTAAAATAGAATTTCTTAGAAACATACTAGGTTAATTTAGCTAGTATATTGTCTGGCAATCAACAATTACATATGTATGTACAAGTGCTTTCAGATGAACGAATACATTCATCTTACGTTAAATGTGGTTCAGTTTTCCTAGAAAAAAGTTAAAAAATCTAAAATGAAGATACGGAAGTGCATGTCTAAATGTGTTGGTTTTGTTGGTGTCATTTATTACTGTCACTGCGGTATGTACTGAACCATCCCCAGTTATATAATATGACTCTTAAAAAAGTCGTAATTTCAAATTTGAAAGATGAAACGATAAATTGTTTTACCGATCCCTCTCATTAACTCAGCCGATTTCTCATGTAATTATAGAGAATCCTTTACTTTTAACAGCTTTAACAGCATGTTTTGGCATTTATATGGTTAAATTATGAAAAAACACTGGTTAAAAATGCCATATCGTTTTAAGAGTGTCACAAAAACATGAAAAATGTTCAAGTAGCAGAAGAAGAGACGAAGAGTCAATTAGAGAAAACATACATATATTATATTTATGTACCTACCTGCGCTCAGAATGTAAATGTAAATATTAGTTTAGAGAGTCAAATGCGTGGGTGCAAGTAATTATGTGTGGGATTTGTGTGTTTGATGCTGACGGGCTAAAAAAAAGTTGTAAGTGCGAGTGATAGCTAATTAATTAGCAATTTCTTTCTTGTGACATGACAAATGATTAATGGGTACCATGCCTTGCGTGTCAGTACTTTGTTCGGTTCATGTTATAGTATTGGTTTAGTGTGTATGCTTTTTAAACGTTTTTCTACATTAATGATAAGACTTTTTCTTTACAAAAAAAAACAAACGAGAATTTATTAGTCTTCGGAAAATATCTAACTAGTAATGCCATATTGAGAAGTTGGCGTGTAAGAATATTCAGGAAGTATTCCCTGTTGATCCTTATCGTAGGAAGAAAGGGAAAATGAATTTTCGTCTGAAGTCTCATGCTGATAATCAGAATCCGCAACGGAATCTGTGGAACTTTCATAGCCACCGTAGATCGGTGAAACTGATGTTTCTGGCACTGAACCAGTATTTTGCTGCGGTTGTAATATGTTGTTATTAACATTTATGCTGCCGTTATTTGTTGCTCTTTGCAGTTGTGGGAATTGTTGCCTTCCCTCTTGCTGGGTTTGTGGAAATTGCGACCTTCCATTCTGTTGGATTTGTGGAAACTGTTGCCTTCCCTCTTGTTGTGTTTGTGGAAATTGTGACTTTCCATTCTGTTGGATTTGTGGAAACTGTTGCCTTCCCTCTTGCTGGGTTTGTGGAAATTGCGACCTTCCATTCTGTTGGATTTGTGGAAACTGTTTCCTTCCCTCTTGCTGGGTTTGTGGAAATTGCGACCTTCCATTCTGTTGGATTTGTGGAAACTGTTGCTTTCCTTCTTGCTGGGTTTGTGGAAATGGTCGCCTTCCACCTTGTTGAGGTTTTGGATCTGGTGACCTTATTCCTTCTTGTTGGATTTGTGGAAATTGTATCCCTTCTTGTTGCTGTTGTGGAAGTTGTTGTCTTCTTTCTTGGTTTTGCTGTTGTTGCCGTTGAGTTCCTGGTTTATAGCGGATAAAGAAAACTTCAGGTTTGTTTGGCTTAGGCTTTGGCCTTTCTGAGATTTTGACAAGGTCGGACATTTCTGGTTTCTTTAACAGTACATAAACCAAAGTCTTCATTTCTGGGGGTGGGGGCAATTGAATTTCCTGAAGCTCTTGAGTGCTTGGCGTTGGAGCTTTGATAAAAACAATCTGATAATGCGTCTCCGGTTTCACTGGAGCTTGTGTAGGACGTGGTCGCCTGGTAGATGGCTCGATCGGTGGCACATGAACCGAGACGAAACGGTAAATCTTCTGTTGTTGAATATCGCTGAGATTTGGTTCATCTAAAAGGTTTTGACCTTGAGTCTCTTTTTCGTCAAGTGAATTTAAGCCATATTGACTACCACCAACACTTGGCCCTGTGGTAATTATTGGCCGAGGAGAAAATCCAGATTGTTGTCTAGAATATCCTTGCCTGCTTCCGTTATCTCGGTCTTCTGGATCTTGTTCAAAATCTAGTATGGAGTTATTCACTACTCTCCCCCTGCCGGTTGGCGTTGAAGGGCCTATTCGTGCCCTGGACGTCGGTCCTCCTGAAGTACCTATTCCTCCAAAGCCACTGGGTGCTGAAGTCCCCGTAAAGTCTCCCCCACTGCTAGAAAAGCTTGTAGATCCATAACCAGAATTTTCTTGTGCAGATATTGAAAGTACTAGAAGAGGAACAACCTGTAACAAGAAAACGTGATCATATTGCAGGCCAAAATTTTCTCAAAAGACACAAATTATATTATGCTGTCATAAAGTTGGATTGACAATGTTACCAATAATGACTCCAATTTATTGACAGCAACCATATTATTGTTGTGGAAGATCATAAATACGAAATAACAAGACACGATCTTGAATTATTATTTTCAACAACAAAAACTTTATACAGAAATATTTTGATGCTTGGTTTCTTCAAAAAAACATTTTCTTTAAAAAAATGAGTTGTCAGTTGTCAACAAACAGTCCATCGATCGAAAGGACTTGCCTTATTATGATAACAAAATGACAACTGATGCTGAATGTCCAAAGTCTGATGTCTTTTATAAAGTACATCATTTCATATTATATGCACGTGAATCATAGCTGGAATCTAATTGGAAGGATTATATTACTTATCACTCCCATCCCATCATCATATCACAAAATACTAATCATAGTATAAAATTAGTGAAATTTCGAAATGGGATTTGAAAGTTCGGTAAGAGACTTATTGTTGGTTAGCTCATCATTATTATTATCATTCTCATCCACCTTACCTATTTGTTCTTGTATCATAATCATAATAAAGGCAATGCAATGCAATATATGTCCTCAACTCCTCTCTCCTCAGTATTTAAATGTGTGGTTTACATTTCACAGGAAATCCAAAGAGTACAAGTGAAAATCGCAATATCATGTCGAGTCCACATATAAAACACCTTTACAGACACCCCGTCTCGGACACACCAACCTGAAGATTATTTTTATTTGCATTACTGTGTTATATATTGACAGTTTTAAGGGGATTGGATGGGAGACAAGGTAGTAGATTTTCAAAATAAGGACAGTTTAAATAATTGCACCACTTATGAGGATTAACATGACGCCTTCTAAACACCAAGTTTCTCTTTCTCCAATTCATAAGGCTGAGGTTACCTCACACTATCGGATATTATTAATAAATTTTAAAATGTCACATATCATAACTCTTATTGCATATCTCTGTGCATTTTCTACTTTTCTAATATCATGCCTAAGCCGATTGATTACTTTGCTTTCTACAAAAAATTGTTTATCAACGTTGTGGATCCATCCACAGTGTTTGTATTTTGCATATAGTCTTCCTGTCAGAGCATCGCTGTTAATAAATGTTTTATTATGTTTACAGTTTATAAGATGATAGAGGTAGCCGATGATTTTTCATCAATTTCACGAACCAAGCCAAACTACTGTATTGTATTGATCTCAAATCAGTTCAGTTTATATAGTGCCTCATGCAATACATCAAATGTGACACTCCTCGAGCTGGTGGCTCCAACTCGAGCGTAGGTGAAACACGGACTGGCTATCCGGTTTGACTGGGGTTGATGGCTATCTGGGTTGTAAGGCCAGACAATGCCTCCAGGATTGGCAATCTGGGTTGTAAGGCCAAATAACCTTTCTTGGATCAATGAAACTCCCTAACTGATGACTTCAGCTCGAGAGTAGGTATGATGCAAAAGCTCGGACTGACTATCCTAGCTAATCATCAACTAAATGTAGAACTAAAGCTAACTGCCAAAAGACCCAGCAATTACAAAAGCTATAAGCCAATGCACAGTTACTTTAGCTATATGAGTCTACCTTATCCACTACGACTGAGCGACAATAACTGTAAAATATAGCACAAACTGATTATACTATAATAGAACAGAATGGAGACTTTATTAAACAAACAATTAAAACTAATTTCAGGTATACAGCAACCCTAGTTAATCCTAATTACAATTATAACGAAAGTCGAAACTACTAGGTACTTGTTAAGCAGTCGACGAACGGATTCTACAATGTTAAAACTTAAGAGAGACGTGACCAGTCGCACTCAAGCTCAAGACCAGAGTCAGAGAGAGAATGATTTTCTACAGAAGAAAATCTAAGTACTAGACAAAATTATTACAAAAGGAGAGGTGCAATTCATCCTTGCCGCCTCATCCACACGCATGCCGAAGTTTCCAGAACAAACCGTACTCTGTACAAATACAAACAATTCATAAATCCACCAAGCGGCGTCCACTCATACAACATACAAGAAACGATATTAGATTAGCAACTATTACTTTCAATCCACTAACTAATAAACTTGACATCTAGAAATTTTGGCAAGGAGATATATTATTAAACGAAAGATTCTCTACAAGATAGGCCAATAAAATATTTTCTAAACCTTCACAAACTTTTTTGACAACTAACTTTACATAATGCATTATACAGATAAATTTGTACATAAAATATCCTAATGCTTATATCCTATTCTCCTACATTAACGGAGTTCAATACACAAAACAAATATATAAATAAAATCATATTCATATTCACTTCTCCCTCAGTGACATTCTCTCTCCCGAAAGTCACTTTCAAAAACGAGGAAACTGAGGGAGTAACACTTTCACTAAAATGTCTTTTATTCAACACAACAGTCTTGAATCTCATCTTCGCATCGGACTGGTCCACTGATGCCAGCTGCGAATCCACAATCCAGGTCCGGTCCTGTTTCCGGTTAGTCCATGGGAGTTTCTCCATCCCATAGGTGACACAAGACTCCATGATGAGCTGGTCACTTGTCTGCAACTTTTGCAGGATCAACGGAGAAAGGTCCACTTTGCCCCAAGTCTTCATTCCCAACATAGTCCTCAGGTCACCTATGAGGGTCTCCAGGTCTGCTACTGCTGCAGACATTCCGACGAGCTGGATAAGGAAGCCAGGTTCACTTCTGCTCCGTTTCAACTCCTGTTCCAGGATTCCAATGAGTCCAGACGAGATGAGGCGCTGCTCCAGGTCATCTCGCTTCGTCTTGCAGCTAAAGGCAACGCTGCGTTCACTTTGTGCCCGTTCTCCTGCAGGGCGTTCGAACCAAATGGTCCTGTCGGCATCCAGGATGTCCAGGCTCCAATGGCGGCACACGGTGGCTTCAAACATCATCCAGGGTGTCATCAGCTGCCCAAAGAAGTCCTTCTCCGGAGTTTCCAAACGGCGACTGCTGGAAGCCACTTTCAAATTTATTTCTGGGGCGGTGAGTCTACGAGGCGACGTGATCTCAGCCCATCCAGGTTCCACATGGAGGCTCTCTCCCATTTGGAAACGTAGGGTCACTGCACTCCACAGATTCATCTTGCTCGTGGATCCAACTACGAGCTTCAGTATTCCAGAGGGTTGACACATCTGGTTCTTCCTGGAAACTGCATCCAGGTCATTTATGTGTTGGAGCTGGCTGCTCCACAAGTCCACATCCATGAAGTAAGGATCCTCAGCGTCCTTCTGCACTTCATTTCCACCATCATCTTGCAAGTTACTATCTTGCGCTGGTTTACAGCTGAGCATATTTCTGGAGCAATGGTTTCCCCCTGGGATCCATATTCTGCATGGCTCGTCAATGCTGCTGGACTGCTCTCGTTTTAGAGCTTGATACCCTAGGTCATCTTCAGGAGCCTGGAGCTTATCATCAAATATATTTTCATCCTCCTTTAGCACAAATCTGCAATCCACATCAGGGAAGGATCCGACGTCAAGGCTATTGGAGGTCATCACAACAGGTATGCTTCCGAAGCATCCTCCAGAATCCATGGTCCAATTTGATGGACCCCAATCACAGCATAAAGATGAGCGGGCTCGCTCCATCGTGTTCCAAAAGCTGTCACGACAGCTCACAGCAAGATCCATCCAAATTTGTGCCAACCGTCGGTTCACAAAAGGGAGATCATCAAAAGGTTGAGCATCATAAGAGGAGAGAACTTCATACCATCCAGACAAGGGTGTCTCTTCGTCATGCTCGGAAAATCCAATGGCAGCTTCTGCTGCACAAATCTTCACAGGGACTGGTCCCATCAGGTGGAGGCAACGCCATGGTTTCCAAGGGGGCTTCAACGCCACATCAAATAAACGCCTTTTCCTCTTTGGTCGATGATACGCAAAGAGCCAAGGCACATACCACAAAATCAGTAGCATCCTGTCATGACCATCGCCTAGTACCAATCCGCGACCTTCGTCCAATAAAGGCCCGACTCCGGTACTATCCCCGTTGGTCACAGGTTCACACAACAAGTTCGCATTGACGCCGCTTCTCGAACAGCTCCCGAACTTGTCTCCAACAGGTTGAACAGCATCTCGAACTCTGTTCGCATTTTGCTCACCGATGAGCGCATTAATCCTTTCAGCACATTGTTGCTGATGAGGTGTTAACACAATTTTCAGGTCATGAGGGGACACACTCCGAGGCTCATGACATGACACAATTTCAAGCTCACTAGCGAGCACACTTTCATATTCCTTGGAAGGCTCCGTGCCTGATCCCAAAGGCAGATTGAAGAACAAATCTTCAACAGGTGGGGTGAGCTGGCTGCTTGACCCTGAACACGCAAATTCAAGCCCACAGTCTAGCTCATTGCTAGAGTCATCTGAAGGCACAAACAATTGTTCGAGAGTGAGCTCCGTGCTGCACTCCTGTTCAAAATTTTCACTTTCACAGCGTAGCACGACAGGAAGCTCAGGAACTGACGACGTCATCTGCGCTTCCGTCTGATCTGCTGCGAAGGTCACAGTTTCTGGAACGCCAGTGGTGAAGTCTTCTCCAGTGGATTCATCATTCCAGATCTCCATTCTACCCTCATGAGCTTCCTTGATCAGTTCGGACAGCTCCATGAGTCCATCAATTTCAATCTGAAGGCCCTTGATGGCACCTTCAGTTTCAATCTCGTCATACTGAAAACGACGTAGCTCCTCCTCTTTCTTGTCAGTCAAGGAGCGACGGCAACATGACGAGTAAAGTTGAATCTTGCGGCGGATGGTCTTCAGCTTGATTTCTGCAACCGTCAGCTCCCATTGCAAATCCAACTTTTCTAGCTCTAACTTCCGGATATCTTCAAGATGAGCCAATCTCTGCTCCACTGAGCGGGGTCCATCAGGCTTGATGGCAATGGTGGAAGGAACATGACGTATTTCCTGTTCCACCAGTGTGCTACTCTCAGCGGTCTCATGCTCTACGACAACAGAGCGGGTTCCATCCACCGTCAATGGAAACTGATTCCTAGGCTTAGCGATGGGTACAGGCAAATTCACAGAGTCCTGCAACTCGAGGGGTCCATCCACCGTCACGGAAAACTGATTTCTAGGCTTAGCGATGGGTACAGGCAAATTCACAGAGTCCTGCAACTCGTACATCTTGCACCAAAAGGCGTATGATAGGATGCTGTCTTCAGTGGCAGCCATGTTGCTCCTTTCAGCGGTCAGATGGCTCCTAATCTTTGGATTCCGGGGCCAATAAGCCAAATCCACTAATCACTAGTGATTTGACTCATTCACTTCACAAATAACACAAAAAAACCAAGCATCACCTCACTACTGGTGATTTTGGCACACAAAAATAAAACAAAAAACGAAGATTCCAGGACGTCTCCACGGACTGGGGATCTGGGTTCGAAGGACCAATGACACTCCTCGAGCTGGTGGCTCCAACTCGAGCGTAGGTGAAACACGGACTGGCTATCCGGTTTGACTGGGGTTGATGGCTATCTGGGTTGTAAGGCCAGACAATGCCTCCAGGATTGGCAATCTGGGTTGTAAGGCCAAATAACCTTTCTTGGATCAATGAAACTCCCTAACTGATGACTTCAGCTCGAGAGTAGGTATGATGCAAAAGCTCGGACTGACTATCCTAGCTAATCATCAACTAAATGTAGAACTAAAGCTAACTGCCAAAAGACCCAGCAATTACAAAAGCTATAAGCCAATGCACAGTTACTTTAGCTATATGAGTCTACCTTATCCACTACGACTGAGCGACAATAACTGTAAAATATAGCACAAACTGATTATACTATAATAGAACAGAATGGAGACTTTATTAAACAAACAATTAAAACTAATTTCAGGTATACAGCAACCCTAGTTAATCCTAATTACAATTATAACGAAAGTCGAAACTACTAGGTACTTGTTAAGCAGTCGACGAACGGATTCTACAATGTTAAAACTTAAGAGAGACGTGACCAGTCGCACTCAAGCTCAAGACCAGAGTCAGAGAGAGAATGATTTTCTACAGAAGAAAATCTAAGTACTAGACAAAATTATTACAAAAGGAGAGGTGCAATTCATCCTTGCCGCCTCATCCACACGCATGCCGAAGTTTCCAGAACAAACCGTACTCTGTACAAATACAAACAATTCATAAATCCACCAAGCGGCGTCCACTCATACAACATACAAGAAACGATATTAGATTAGCAACTATTACTTTCAATCCACTAACTAATAAACTTGACATCTAGAAATTTTGGCAAGGAGATATATTATTAAACGAAAGATTCTCTACAAGATAGGCCAATAAAATATTTTCTAAACCTTCACAAACTTTTTTGACAACTAACTTTACATAATGCATTATACAGATAAATTTGTACATAAAATATCCTAATGCTTATATCCTATTCTCCTACATTAACGGAGTTCAATACACAAAACAAATATATAAATAAAATCATATTCATATTCACTTCTCCCTCAGTGACAAAATGACAACTGTCACACGTAAGCAACATCATTATCACATAGCTTCATGTACCTATATGGCTCTATCCTCTATCATCAGAGTTTTTTTTCTGTGTCATACAAAAGCTTATTAAAAGAGCAAATAAAACGCAAGTCAATAATCACGAAAAAGGAATTATTTGGATATGTTGCCAAACAAAAATGGGAATAATAAGTTTTCGTCTAGATTATTAGATACACATCATCATCGTGTGGGATAGTAACACAAATTCTTTCATTCATTTATGTGATATAGAGATGAAGGTGCGCTGAGCCGTTTGTTATTATGTATATGAAAAGAGGAGAATGGGGAATCATAGCATAGCATAATGTTTGACAACATGACAACTTGTTGCCAATCTGCATTTCCTTCCTGGGCTAATAAGCCACTTCACTTGGTTCTTCAATTGATGCCTTTGAGCTATATATCTTTCATTCATTTCCACAATTGAGTTTTGCCATGCTGCATGTGTGCCTAATTTAGCTGCACAGATACGAGTGGTATATGTATAACTTTTTTTAATTTTCAAAATCGTACAAAACACGTGTGTTTGCGTACATGTGTACTCTATATTATCTTACCTTGCGCATTCCTTTCGTTTGTAAAAACTAAAATCTGCCCAGAACTGAAATTACAAGAATTTAGGCAAAAAGTAGACTATGAAATTGATATGGGTGCAGTGAGGGTGAAAGTGCACATCCTGTCGTTCCCTTTGATCTAAAAAAAATTTATATAGGTGTACAAAAGATTTTGCCGGCTTTGAAAAAGTGTACACATTCATATTTCAGCATTAGTTGCTGTTGTTTTAAAATTTTACACTTGTTATCCTCATCCAAAAGTATTCTTTTGAGATTCTCCGATATTTTGCTAAAAAGACGTCTTATATTTATGTATGTGTATACGGATGTTGTTGAACATTAAGTAATATAATATGATACCAGGTAAACAATACTAAGGAGTAGTAAAGAGGTGAGGGTGAGGTAAAAAATGCATAGATTCTCTAGAGCATGAAGTCATGCCATTGCGTAACATTTATTAGTAATCTGCATTTTTACGATATCGCATGTGTATGTGAGAAAGAGAAGATGCCTGACTTTGTTACGTATGTGACATTCTGACACCCCATTAACTATAATAACAACCTTCAATGGCAAATTGAGGAATTCCATTGCAGTGATTATTCAAATTTGAGGAATCTCATATGTAAATAGCACACAAAGGCGCACTATACAGAGGATTCACCTATTTTATAAACAATAGCGTACATAAAGATTTGGGTTTTTTTCTTGCAGATATTATTATATACGTAGGTGCTGAGTAAAAAGGAAGTACATAGATTAATTCAAAAAACTTAAAGATGATGATGAGTACTTTTACATTTTTATGAACTTTTTAAATGCATGCTCATTCTATACATCCACGCTAATAAATGTCTTGCGTTCCAATATGGATACAAATGAATTGAGAGACCAAATTATTAAATATCCTTTGTAGGACATTCAAATATATATAAATCCTAAAATTACAAAAAAAACTATTCATTTCTAATTACACGCTGATCAAAAGGGCAATAAACAAATATTATTAAGAGTTCCTCTTTCTTTATACCACTTTGGTGATATGGAATTTAAATCATCTAAGCATCTTCTTGAGAGCACGAAAAGTATTATATGCATTAACATTATTATAAACACCAGCCGGCTGTTTACTACAATTACCTATGCAAATTAATGGTAAACACGAAGATTCCCTACATGTTCCCATTAAAACTGCATTTCTATTAAAATTGTTTCAACTTTCTTGATGAAAATCTCTGCACGTGTTCCTTTCGTAGAAGGAACGCTTTTCCGGTGGTACATATCGTTTATTCTGTGAGCTACATTATATATTTAAATTGGGAGCATGTATTTGTGTAGGCATATGCTGCAATTACTAATTTACATAACATCATCCTTCCGCAGTGTCCCCTGCACCACGTCTTTATAATTTTCACACTATATATGCCATCAAAATATTTTGGTCGGAAATGCACGTAAGTTGTTATCATTCCAAACTTGTATCACACAATCATATTATCATGCCATTCATTCGTAATGAAAAATTTTCTCTTGCATATTTAAGTATTGTGATAATGAGCCAAACCTGAATTTTAAGTGGCCTATTACCCAACTACAATAATATAAAATAAAGAGTAGGAGAGATTAAGGATGCAGTTGAGGTAGGTGGCAGGTAGGTCCTTGCTAATTGAAAACTATGCTTGTAATCGAGTGGAGTGCATTTTATTTGCCTTCATGATGCATTTTGGATGATATACTGCACCCACAGCTGCGGTTTTAAGTAGTAAGAACATTTATTTGCCCTCCAGCTCTAATGCAGATTAGTGCAGAAGCGGAATGAATGGATATAATGATGAGACCAGACGTGACGATGATGAGTCTCGGCATTATACGAGTAGTGTCTTATGTATCTGTGTGCTTTCTACTAAATTAATTTATGTCACCAGTCTCCCCCAAGTGTGATAATACTGATAATATAATATGCAAATGAGTAATGAAAATGATGATGGGAATAGTTGAAGCCGCGGCAGGCTTTTGATTATCGGGATTATGATACTCACCAATGATTTAAGCCCTCCAACGCTGCGCTGGGGATCCTTAATTTAAATAGTCGAAACAAAATATCCCTCATTAAATTAGTGCAAATGTTGCTATATCATATTCGATCCGGGAGAAACGTTGATGCGAAAAAATTAACTCCACCAATTGAATGACGATGTAAATATGTTGTGATGATTATTCGTTTTCTATTTGCATACTATCTCTAAAATATTAGAAATTTGTACCATGTATAGTATACTGAAATTTTGCTCTCGTCAATACCATCAATATAGAATCCAAATTTTCACCATTTATCTACATACTTGAATATGATGTATTACATGACAAAATAGTTGTCATCTTGTAGGCATTCATATATTATTTCTCTGAGATGTACAAGATCATTTATGTATTGTCATGTATTGGATGAGTCAGACACATACAAATTCAATTCTTAAAAACAGCATTTTTTTGTTTCACACATTTCAAATTACAACGGGAACGCACGCATTTCATTCTCAGCAATTTTCAACGCATTAAAACGTGAACAATCATTATTCGTCATGCGTGATGTATGTACAGAGATGAAGATGTCGTTAGAAAAACAAAGTTTCTTTCTCCGAACTCAAAGTGAGTTTTTACACGTATATATGTCTACTTGAACATTAAAATTAAAAGCAAGCATTTATAAAGTGGACACCGACTTAATTATCGCGTACGTATGTTCTACCGATTGGTCATGTAATAATTACTCGTAACTGCAATTACTTGATTTTGAATCCCGCATGTGACATGACATAACATGTTATGCACGCTGCCTGCCTACATAATAATATTATTTGTGCTAGTATAACAATTTAGGGATCATCGTTACAATGATTTAATAGTAGCCCTGATAAAAAGAAATAATCGTGATTCTTCATTTGTGCTACCTATTTATCATAATTAATGATCCACAGGAGCACACCAATCATACCATTATCATTTTTTTGCTGATGTGATATAATCGACCGAATTATTATTTACGAAGAGGAGTTTTGAGCAATTAGACCATTAAAGGCAAATGGAAGCGTACACCTCCTCCTCAATTTCTTCGAACATGTGTCCTATACTCATAAATAAGTGAGAGGGTTTAATCACCCCCTTTTACCAAAACACAAAATGAAATTAAATGTTGCTAACGTCGATGGTGATACAACTGCGGCCCAATATATCTTGGGCAGAGTAGAACATGTCAATGCGTATGTTTACTACATTGTTATATATTGTATTGTTTACGTGAGTTTAAAAAAGTCATTTGCTTTTTGAGGTCCACACATTGGCTTCGCACAGCTTTAAATCATAATTGCTAGCAATTATTTTTTTCTTTTCTTTCCCACAGTCCCCGTCATGATTGTTTAGCAAATGTTACTACACACAGGAGCAATTAATATTCTAAATGTGTACTTGCTCATGTATACCAACATGATTTTGTAAGTTTTTAATTTCAGAAGGCTGCATGGGAGCTGACACCAAATAGAAAAACTGCCCCATCCTTTCAAACTTTTATCATCATTTATTTGAAAGCAAAATTCATCATTATTTTTCATATTTGGGTGCAATCTTTCAAAACTGAAGATGATCTGACTCTTGTTGTGTAGTAATATGTATGTATATATATGAATTGCTGTGTATATGTTATGGTGCGCATTTAAAAATTAAACCGTTGCGCAAAAGAAAACCTTGCGAACATGATGATGATTGTGCGGACTGCAGAGTGCTAAATAAACGATAATTATTGTTGGTATGCTGCAATAGAGCAACCGCACACGGTGGTGTGGGGGATAGAAAATTGTGTATTATTCTGGAAAAGGCTAATTTTGTGTGGTATTGACTTTTGTAGTAATAAACATACCATTAAAGGTTAGAAACCATCTCCCTTGATTTTTCACGTCATAAATATTATCATCATGAGAAATAATAGGCAATGCGTGTTTGCCTTGTTCGAGTATTTCAGTTTTTATTTTGGTTTGGCAGTAATGCGCAAAATGACTTGACAGTGCCAGATGTATGTAGCTGATAGCTACTTATGGTTTCAACTTGAGCTGAAGGAAAAGTGAATAGACAGAAAGTTTGAAAGAAAACTGTAAGCCTTGTGAATATCAAGCCCACACATTCAAACTGGGCGATGCGATGCGTGTGGGATTAAAACAATACATTTGAAAATTTGTAATTACAAAAGGAGATTCACTTGAAAATGGAATTGAATCCAAAAATAGCTTTTCAGTAGCTCATCGTCATCATAATCAAAGTGAGAGTAAAAATTGTTTTGTTTATAATCTCTCCATTGACTTTATTTGGGGAATTGGACAGTAAAGTTTGCATACAATCAAGCATATTATAATAATATTCGAATTGAGCGACTTTTCTTCATAAACACCACCATCGGCTAATATTTTCTTAAAAATAATCATGTTTCAAAAGTATACTCATTAAAATAATAAAAAGGGAGATGTTGACGATGGTGACAGACTTGATAGGGGAAATGTATTTGTGTTGATTTTAGGATTGATAAAAAATGATTGCCATATTTTAATCGGATGGACAGGCCTTCATTGAAAGAATGTTGTCCCGCCGTTTAATGTCTCTTTTGCAACTAGACCTTCTTTTATGATTCTGCCATTATAGAAATCTTCTAGTGAATCAACAAATTGAAGCAGAAAATTTAGGTGGTGAAATGCCTTGGAGGTCCCCAACATTTAATGTTGCAAATAAAGCTATAAAAACTTGAATAATAATACGATTGAAATTTTCCTGTAGATTATGCAGCATCCTGCATATATTGCTATATGTTTGTCTAATGAAGATTGAAGCATTATGCATTTTATCTCAATGAGATAATGACTACCGTTATATTGCGGCCTTTTTTTGGGGAAATTTTATTATTGGTTGAACAAGCCACCCATCAAGTTTGTATTTTTGTGTTGAAATAAATTGGTTGGATTTGGATTCAATGCACAAATTGATCTCGTTAGTGTGGAGTCGGCATTGATAATACTTTTTTGTGAGAGTCTTCAATTTCAATCAAACTGTAATAATATGCGAATACTTAATGATGTTAACGGAAAGAGGGAATGATTAATGTAGAACAATGCGTGCGAGCGCACTAGCTGCAGACCCGATTTTCGTTGGACCTTGACCAATAGATTGCTTTAGAGATTAAACTTTCTCACTAATAATTTTTATTAAGAGTGGAGTATTCTTTGGGTGGTGATAAAAGACTGTCAAATCTTGCTTAATTGGAACTTTTAGTATATATAAGCGCCTATAACAGACACACATAATAATATGCTACATATCAAGAGTTGAGATAGTGTTGAAATGATGATGTTCAATTGGTAATTTTCAAATTCAAAGTCATTCGTTTCTTAACCACATATAAAAATTGAGGGAACCCCTGCCTGCGTTTTTAAGTAGGTGCTTGGTTTAATACCTAATACAAAGTCAGCAGTGGAGAATTTGATGCATCTTCCATAGTTGCAACTGCGACGAAATTATGATCAAAGGACAATGCAATGCAAATGGGTGTTGAGAAGCATACGAAATCATCGTTGCGTATCACAGAACATATTCTAATTTTTTGTCAGACACTTTTTCTCTTGTCATAGCGGAGTTGCTATATAGCGCAATCATTATTATCGCATTACCGTTCAACTTGCATTTCGAATCATTGTCATCAATTTTACTTACTCTTCAATTTTTATAGTCATTTGAGTGCTTGATTCTTCATCGAAAAATGTACTAAATGCCAAGAGCCAAGTGCAATTTACGTAGGTGTTGTTGAATTACAAATCAAAACAACTCGAATTGTGTTTTTGCATTCAAAACATATCATAAACTTCCATATGCCTAATAGATTGTATGTATATGCAAATAAAAAGGTTTTATAAATGGATTATGAAGATTTAGTTAGGATGGAAGATTACATGCAAATATACTTATGCGGAGAGTTTGGATAATTTCGGTGTGCATTCATTTCACATGAATATGATGGTATTATGGAATGCAGCATCTCATTGTGAAAGGCTAAAAGTAGATAATTTCAGCAACGTTTTCAGCTTATACTTTCTAATCTAATTCTATGAAAAAAAAATAAACTGCACACCTAGTTTGTACGTGGTGGTGGTAGTAAATACAGAAAATTTTGATTGCCAAAGAACAAGCTGAAGCAAAGAAGCATCTATTTTTGCTATAAACTTCTTGTTTTGGCTACCTGCAACTACACTCAATAAATATATTTCATTGGAAATGAAAGGGACGACTGGCAACTCTTACTTGACTGTCCAATCCAATCTTTTTACAACATGAATGTTCTTCTTTCAGCATTAAAAAAATCACTTTATATTATTTTATAGGAGTTTATTTATAGACGAATAAATATACTAGATTGCTATTGCAGTAAATTTACCTGTTTTCTAGTCAGGAAAAGCTATATATATATATATGTGTGTGGCTGTAGCTTGGATTGAATGCAAAATGAGTGAAGCTTCTTCAGTTCATTTTATGAGTGAAAGATTTTTTTTAAAAAAATTCATCTGCATAAAATGAGAACAATGAGTAAGACAAGCAAAGCAAAAGTATTTTCATCTTATGTTGAGTGAATTTCACTAGTTGTAAATAAATTATTGTAAAACAAAATCATTTTTTGAATTGAAAACAAAAGCTAACAGTTGCAATACACATGTACGAGTACATAAACACGTGAAGTGTGTTGCTGTCATGTGCTTAAGATGAAAATATTATGGGGACCTAAAAATATATCCTGTTTAGTTCGTAGATTGAAGCAATAATACTCAACACTCATTACTTTTTATTGAGCAGATGAATTCTATAGGGTTGCGTTGGGAGAAATCAAAGTTATGCAGTCATCGTAATCAATTGAGATTGATACAACAATTAAAAGTTCATATTATAGGAATTATGACATACTTCACGCAAAAAAAGAATCGACAGATTTAGATCATGATTTGATTTGATGTTGGATGTGATGTGATGTGATGATATGAGGACGATGCTCATGATGTGCATCATGATGACAGTGTGAACAACAACAACTGACTGAAGTAGAGTGAAGTAAAAGTTGGACAATCATGGAAAGGGTCTCTCTGATTATAATTGAAACTTGAAAGAGCAAAGAACTCACATATTGCATAACCCACATGCTTTGTTGACATGATAAGATTTGTAACATGGTTTTGACAGTTTTATGCACTAAAAGCTATTGCAGATAGTTCAAGTGATATGGGCCTTTTGTAATTCTTGTAATAAAGGCTGTAAATGATGTTTGACAGAAAATGTGCACTAAATAAAATTATGATGATGGTGACGGTAGTCTACAGTCATATCCCGAATATGTATGGCGTATGTTAGTGGTGAATTGAAAATTAAGATACCGACAGCACAAAGCATCTTTCGATCTGCATCCCATCACTTATCATTTGCTCATCATCGTCATCATCATCACATCACCAACCTTTTTTTCAGGGGGCATTCACGAAATCTCAAACAATTCATATCAAATCTTAATCCTACAAAATTCATTGTTACCTGCCCATTCTCACGCTTCCGTCCAAACGTGTGATGAAGTAATTGTTGTGTTCAACTATGCTTTATCACTTAATTGCAAAGTATGTAGCTATGAGCTTCTTTTGAGAGAGTTGGAAAATTGGTTTCAAACTTGTTTCAACCATATATATATGGAAGTAGAATCATATCATGACGCAATGAAATGATTTTGAATATAAGTATTTATTGCACAAAGGACGGTCCGTCAAAAAAAGGTTGAATATGACATGACATAGTCTACTTAAACGAGAGTTTTTTTTGAGCTAATCAAAATTGAGAAATTATCATAGATTTTAAAGTTATGTCTTCTTCTTCTTCTTGATATGATGCAACTTAAAGAGCTCGTTTCCGACAATGAAAGCGAATTGTTTCATTGAGGTACATCCTTAGGTACTACTTAACCTTATGACCTCCACCAAAGCATTAGCGCAATTAGGAACACGTAAAAATTCAGTAAAGCCTTGAGAATTACATGTTGTTAGAATGCGAACGGCAACAAATTATTGTTATGTTTTTGGCTGTTTCTTTGAAGAACAAAAAGGAAATAACATATAAAAGTTACTATATAATATTTACGCATTATTATCTACAAAAAAGTAAGGAATGAGACAGGCAGGAAGATATTATGCCATCAAAAAAATCAAATACTGACGGTGATACATTATATTCAAAGATATTTAGACTTCACATATTTCCATCATTCCAAACTTTATACACAATAAATTAACCATTTAACTACTACCCCTTTCTCTTTTGCGTTAGTAATCAATGATTGCTGCAATTAACACGAAAGTTATATAATTGCGTTTAATTACATATACACTTTGGATTCTTGGTAGGTTTGAATATTTTCTCAGCAGGGATGAAGACCATTATCAAAACAAAAAACCTAATTTCGGGATTGGATGCTAAGCGGAAGAATTTGAGGAACTTTATAACACAGCAGTGAATTAAAAATTACCTGTGGAGTTGTAATAGAATCCTTTAGGCTTTTTTTCATTCTTAGGCATCATGATATGATATTTATTTACTTGGCTCGTGTCCTGTTATTCATAACTTTTTTTTTACAAATTACCACCCCAGGCCCACTGACCAAGGGTTAGAACAAGTTACATATAAAATCATACGTATTTTTGTGTAAAAGAAGACGCTCATATTTCAAACCAACAATGTCGTTATATAACTGAATGAACATTTATTTGTTTTGGGATCGCATCGCATCCCAACTTCAAAAAAACGAAAATGCTACCAAACCTGCCAATAAGAAAAAATATGTCCACTTGTCAATGACGCAATGACAAAACAATGAAGTGGAAAAGATGGATACAAACAAAATTTTTTGATGTCCCCATTTCTATCTCTTTTGCATTTTTCTCATTCAATCCAAGAATCCAAAGAGCTATATACTGAAGGCTTCATAATATTATTGTTATCACAAGGTGATGATGAGATACGATATGATATAAAGTAAATTCATACGTAGGTATCATTATTTTTCTTTGTAAAAAGATTTTTAATCTTAAAAAATCATCGCTTGACTCATTTAGATGGAGAGGTGATTCGTAAATAGGCAAAGATATGGTTTACTAATGCGTACTCATACTCATTACACAATCATAAAACCTGTTAATGATGATGATGATGATGAAAATTATATATGTATGATGATACTGGTGGTGATGCTGCACTCGGAAGCTGAAAAGGATGAGCAGTGTTGATTTTTATGAGATGGCCGACTCATTCATTCCATTAGTTTTACCTTTTCCTGCTAGCTTCCACATGCCCATACTTTATATAGACAACGTTATTATTATTGCTTGAGCAATTTAAGCATAAAAATGTCAAGAGTGTGCTATATTTATGTTCTAGTGTAATACTACACTTTTTAATGTTTTTAGGCCCAAAGGGTTGACTAGGAGGAATACTGATTTGTGGTCAAATATGATTCCGATAATGACGTGGGTTCGCCAAACCAAACGAAGCAAAAATTAAATGAAGTGTCATCATCACCCCTGCCTCTATCACTTGGAAAGATAAAAATTGAATGAATGATCGCCTTCAAAATAATGATGATTTTCTGGTGTCTCTACAATATGCAGGAACATCTTCAGCAGGTCATTGTAATGCTCAATTATCTATTCTAGGCATGCTCGACTTTTATTATTGTTCATCGCCACCAACCATTGCAATCACAATCACAGCCAATTGTGGTGCACTATATATGTTTTATCACCAATTTATAAGCTTGCTTTTTATTACTACTTTCAACAAACCTCAACAATAATATGTTAGGTAGGCATAATGCCTCGATTGTTAAAAATGCAATCTTGTGAGTTACAAGGATTCTATCAGTAATGTTGTAAAGTGGGATGTACACATGATTTCAAGTAAGTGAAAAATGAAGATCTATTTCAAGAAGAAACATCAAAATATATTTGATCTCAAAAGTCAAAGTAATATGTTGAATCTTCCAAAGTATTAGTAAAAATATTGGGTGCAGGCAACAAACGACTTGGTATGAGAGAAGAGGTGCAGAATTTGACAGTTTGTAACACCAACACGTTTCCTCATCACCGTAGTACACACTTGTCCCACTAACTATGAAAAGTTAAGTATATTTACTTGTGCTGTGCTATGTATTGTTTTAAAAAATTTAATGGTCCTCTTTCAGCGAAAAGAAGAACAAAATGTAACAAACGCTCAGCAAACATTGCTTTGTCGAAATTCATGTAAAGTACATCCACAATTACTGTATAGACTAGTCTATCATTATGACTATTATGAGTAAAAGGCAAGCATGGTCAGCAGCGTCAAAAAACCGGAACTACATGCACAAGAAGCATCTTATCATTTGCATTTGAGCGCTTCTGTTTCCTGTTGCAGTTGACATCAAACAAAAAGGCGAATGCTCTTTTACAATTTTCATATAACATTTTATTCATGCTATACTATTATAGTTTATAGTGAGTGCAGACTAGTAGACTTATGTGTTAATTGTAAATTGTGAGTGGTAGTGGCACAAATTGCGTAACAATGTACTTTTCGCTCGTATGACAAAAAGATATATATTTACCAAAATCGTATTATATTCTTTCAAGTGTCATTTTGCGTGTGTGACCTAAATGAATCTTGATAATTGTGGATGACACCTGACTGACACCTTACCCAAGATGGCACATTCAAAAATTGACTGATTGACTGACCAAACTTTGTATTGTTTTTCGTTATTGTTGATTATATTGCTGACTCGCAAAAAAAAAGTCTGCAATGATATTTTTATTGCGATTAGGTTTGGAGATGCACTGTTTTTACTGACAACTAATGTCCAATCATAATTTCTTCTATGGAGTGCAGTGCTGTCCTAAACATGGAGTTCATCATGTTCAAATAATAGTATTTTACTAAAATCAGTAAACGACATGAATTTGCTTTTATCTTCACCAAAAATAAAACATAACGGATTGTGGAGTTGCAGTAGCATAAGTGCAACTCTCAATTTTTGCATACGTACAATTCAATCTGAAGGAATAGTAGAAGGAATATTTCTGACATATTCTGAAAGTAATGTTTGACATCTTCATTTAGCCTTAATGCCACACTGGTGCAGAATCTATCCCCATTTATTTACGTTACCCAATAAATGTGCTTGACATAATCTAATCCTCAAAAAATAAATTGTGGAAAGAAGGGGAAACCAGACAGTTTTGAATAAAAAAAGTTGTAAATGAGGTAAAAAGAATTCTGATACAATGTGCAAACATGCAACTACAAAACAAACGATGTTATCGGAGTAGTTCTTGTCAGTTTTAATAATGCGTATGGTGTACGTACGGTGTATCATCATCATCATTAACTTATGTGTGCACTGCATATTATAATCTTCTGCGTATCCATTCAAGACTTTGCAAATAATAAACAAATGTTAGCAGCTATTAAAAAGGAATTATCTCAGCTATAAAGTTTTACTTTATCATAGCTTAGTCTATAAAATATGGCGAGTTTCCCCCCACTTCTGGTATACATTCTGTAAAAAAAAGTCCAATCATAACCATTAATCTTTGTCTCCAATCCTTTCATAACCTACAATATTTGTGTGGTCTTGCAAATATTTGGGGAAGTATTTAAGATTTAAATATAATCTGCATGCATAGAGTTCCCTTTCAGCTATGAATGCTAATTTTGATTAGGGAGCCAAAGCAAATAGTTAGGAATTGAATTTGATATGATGACATAGATCGCCAAAAAGCAATTGATGGGTTTGCTACGATTATTACTGCAAGAACCAATATTATGTAAACAAAGATTGGCAGAGAATGCTTAGAATCAACGGAATAAAATGGATGATTCGAAAACTCATGAATCAATTATTACGCGATTATATATAAATTCGCGGAAATGCAATGCAACTTCCCATGTATTCAGCTTGAGCAATAATTATGGTGCTTATGTATTGGCCAATTCCTCCTGTCAAATCTCCAAGTTTCTGAACAATGAGCAGGAACCAATTCTAAAAACTCTAAATAATCACACGACAATGTTGGAGGATTCGAGATTCGAGTTCATCTCCAAAATTTCAAAAAGGGATCGTTGCTTATTATAGAAGGAAATCATATACTATATACATGCACGCAGTATACGCACTAATCGAAAAATGTATTAAATGTATATGTATGTATGTATCGTCTACCAGTCTGATTACTATGATTGACTGTTGTATACCTATGTAGAAATATATATTTTACGGTTTTATTACATAATATGGTCATTTTCTTTTGAATTTGTCGGTGATACCTTATTATACAAGAACAAGTAGATCCTCAATAAAATGACAAATCCTTTTCTAAAATAAATTATTAGTTATCATTACAACTTATACTACCGTCGAATTTCAATGGACGTATCAATTCAAAGGGGATCGAAATCGAAATACATTTTATAATATCTCGGCTTCTTCTGGTTTGATGAAGGGTTTCTAACGAGGAATAAATTGTTAAAGTGTTGCACTACTTGTTAAAGAAGGCACAATATATAGTATATAGACCACACGACAGAAGAGCATCATCTATCTCGCACATTCATGAAATGGTCAAGCACCTGTAACCGTTTCATATATTTTCCTCTGTGTGGAAAATTATGCCGGGGTATTTTTCACTACCCTTTTAAGATCACTCTTTTTTTTCTTTGACTGACACTAACAAACCCATCGTTCCCATAAATAAAGCAATTTTGAAAATGAAAGGAATCATTCACAAAAGCATTTCTTCTTCCTAGCTGCAATATATATAAGCTATACTTGATACTGTGTGATTGAGTCAATGCCGTTGCTCAATATTTCAAATGTATGGTCAGCTACCGGCATCGATGATAACGATGAACAATCATGATATGATGATGATGATGAGCAATCGGCTCATACTGCACTCACTCCCACAAAGTCATGAGAATGGCAAGATTAAATGTTGCGTTTTACAATACAGATAAATACCATGAGTTAAAATCTTGCAATCATATTTCATTCAACACAAAAATATTCCAGCACATAAAGGTGAGGCGGAGAAGGAGCAGGAAGAAGAAAACACTTGTGCAATATCACGAAACGAAAGAAAATTTGTTGCATTTTGTGTGCGAATTTAGCTTTGACAATACGAAAGAGCTAAAAATTACAGAAATTGCCGGATGAGTATAACCATCTTTAAAAGGTATTACAAAAGAGTCAAAGTGTATAGTAGTTGGGAAAAGAAGAATAATTTTCTTCAAAGACAAATTAAACCTGAGCGATTATCGCAATTCTCATAAGTAGGTAAAGGGTAGTTCTTATAGAGTTCTTATATATCATCACATCACGTACGTACCCACTTTTGTTGCTTTGTTTGTATTGTTCGTCAATTGCAGGTCGTGAAGCATTTAGTACTACTGCTCCTTATTATCCTTACAGTGCGTTGGCGGTGTGCCTCTTTTCACTCAAGTTACATACTTCATTTGAAAAAGTCCCATTTACAATCAAAAACACAAGTGGCTCGTCAAATCGTCATTCTCCTCATAGACATCAGGCATCATCTCAATTTTTTTCTTCAGAAAATATAATATATGAGTAACGCACATGATGGTTTTAATGCTTAACAAAAGCATTGACAGAAAACTACAGCCGTAGATACACGTAGCCCTATATTGGCACAATGAACCTTCATACGCATGCCAATTTAAAGCGTGGAAACCCAAAAAGAAAGAAAAAGAAGATGGTTCATAAAAAAAACTTGGACTTTTAACCAGAATAACTCTGCATTGTGAAATAAATGTCCAACTAATTGAATGAACAGAGGATTTTGATTGCGTGAAGCTGCAATAAATAATCGCTGTGTTAGCATGATGTGATGTGATGACCATCACTCACAAAGCGATGGAAAAGAAGAAGATGAAGGGTACCAATAATAGATCACGTATGTGTGTGTAACATTACGCATTACGCTCTTTTTATACGCCTTTCTTCTTTACACTCTTGCCAAATGCTGAGAGATGACAGCTATAACAGTTGTAGAAACTTTTTTTTGGAGTGTTTGGTGGTGGTGGGTCTACCCCGATATAGTATCTCACATTATTCATGATCATGATGATTGTTTACATGTGGAGGAACTCAGGTTGAATATGTTTATACCATTTTGATTGCTAATACTAATAATAATAATAAATTCACATCATTATGATTTTCACGTCTATCTCATCTCAAGTATTTCACAGTCTAGGGTAACTCTCTGGCCACAGACAGAGCCACAACCACCACCGAAAGTTTGAGTGAATGAGCGGCTAAGCAAATATAAAGTATAATTTATGGTGTTTTTCTTTTCAGTGGCGACGCAAATCATTATAGAACAGTGGTCTGGTAAACTGGTAGCATATGTGACACATTAGTGAAGATGTGCCACAGAAGATACATTTTGTATTGAAAGTATGTATATATGAGTTAGTCTTAAAATTCACAAGTTGTTCACTTGATGTTTATACAGGAGGCAGCAGGTGTATATTTTACTATAGTCTCAACTCAAGTCATGCCCACCTAATAATAATGTACAAACACAAGACGATGTAAAAAGTTGATAAGATGATGCGCAAGCCAAAAAAATGATAAACGGGAGAGCAGACAAGATATTATGTATGTGTTTTTGGCTGTTATGTATCTTATGAAGTTGAAATATATGTATTAAAAAGGGGGAAAAGGCTCATCTACAATGGTTGGTTAAAACATGACATGAAGATGTTTGAAAGTGAATCTTGTACGTAATGACGATTCCTACATTTGTTGGCGTTATTGTTCACTACTGCACATTACTTTTAGAATTTTTGATATTACAAAGCATATCACGTCACCATTACAAGAGCTTTGAAATATGTGTATGAACATGAACATCCCCAAACATAAGGGCAACTTTTACAACGTGAAGATTGGTCGTGTCGTGGTGTCGCTATCGCTTATGGGATATGTTTTGGTTGTTAATATGGCTGGTAAAGCAACAACGGCAAACGTAGAACGCTGAAAAATGATTTCGGCAAATGGCAAAGCTGTGAATCACTACCAAAAAGCGTAATTTCAAAAAGGTAACCACTGTGCAGGTTACATCGCATAAGATTTTTGAAGAGAAAAAGGGTATGGTCATATACCACTCTGCTCTGAATATTATATATTGACCGTGCAAAAGGTATATAAGGGATCTGTGCAGTAGTCACAATTGCCCAGTCTCAAGTTTTACCTCGTAAGTTTAAGTACATATGGTTCCCAACATATTGCATATATTTTTTTTGTCAATGAGCCAGTGGGGTTTCTATTTTGGAAGTGTGAAGGTTTTTGAGGTTCCTTTTTCTGATCTGGATGATTTGTTTTATTTATTTGATAGATCAGTTTAGTGATTTCTGAGTGGCTGGAACTGGATAATAAAGTTGTGGTGCGTGAGTGACTTAAAATCTGAAGGGAGTCTTACTTTCTGAACAGGAATTTGGACACCTAAGGGGATCTAACGTCATGAGAGCGTTCTTGGTAAGAAAACGGAAATTAAAAACTTTTCGTTGAACATTTTTTTTTGTAAAAAATTGAAACTCTGTCTCTCTTTTTGTCTCCGTATCGTCGTAAGTGTGAAATGAACGATACAACAATTTTTATAATAATAATAGTACAAATGGCTAGCGCAATTCATTAATCTAATTTCGAATCATGACAGGCAGAAACCCTAGTCGGGATTTTCATTTCAGCTGTGTAATTTACAGGCACACATACATAATATTTTTATAAAGTTTTTTTGTCTACCTGACAAATCTCACTTTCATGTCCATGTCAAAATGTTTCTTCCTCGGATTCTCTCTCTCTCGTCTTCTTATTCTGTTCATTTTTTGACACTTTTCATACCAAATATCAATTCTCACACTTTGCATGGTTGAGAAAACATGACAAAAATAGATTTAAAAATAATGATGAATAATGATGAGTAGGTACACTTTGTAATAGATGCATAATGTGGAATGTTATATTGTAACTGTACTTTACATACACTTTCGTATTATGGGAATACAATTTTTCATAAACTTCATATACACAAGTCAAGTCGTCATCTCCAAGTCATCCTTATAACCGAGAATATACACTTATACACAGAAAATTAGCACCTTACAAAGTTTTAGAAAATAATTTTGTGTGCATCCTGAATCAATTTTCATTTTTAAAAATTCCTCTTTCTTCCTTTCCCATTCATTCATACAAAATTCGTCTATTCATTACAAAACATATTTACTCTCTTGTTCTTTCAAAGAACTCATCTTTTTCAAACAGTGACAGAGAGTGAAGGCTAGAAGATTAAAGAAGAAGAGAGGATGATGTGAAAATGGGAGATGTATAAAGAATAGAGTTCTTCTTCTTCAACTAGAAGAACTATAATATGTGATATATACACACATGCTTCCAGATCTATTCACTTGAATAGTAAAAGGAGTCACCATTCCCATTGCAAGTTAATAAGCATAAAATCTTGTAAAAGGGATTTATTATCGTGGTAAATCGTTGTGTCGCCCATGATTACGTTTTCTCAACATTCACCTTTATTGTAGCATATCACAGAGACAAGTCAAGTCAAGTCAATTCAAGTCATACACAGACATTTACGATATCCATATTGCATGCAGTGTATAGCAGGTGACAATAACAAGTAATGATAATTCCGTGTCGTGATGCAAAATATCCGTTTAAAATTCATGTAACCACATCATCAACTTGACTGACGATGAGCAAAAGAAGAGATAGTTTATATATATAGTGACTGTGACTGACTGACTGCAGCCACAATGCAAAAAAATAAAATGTAGCTGGCTAAATGTCGAGTCGAGTCAGTCGTGTGATAAGGATATAAGGTCCATTATATTATCCATACATGCATTACATTTGATTAGCGCTGAGCCTTTTTAGTGGGAGTAATTAGGATGTCTAATCTTTTCTTCCGTTCAATCTTCTTCCCTCTGCATAAAAACATCCTTTTTAAACTTCACGACGATGATCAACTAAAGCTTTTTTTCTTGAAGCCCGCTTTTGTCAACTTGTATAGAGGAGACGGAACATAACACAGCACAACATATTTTGTGTGCAGTGTAACGTGCCACAAAACATGAGTTTACATTGGCAATAACGCTTATGCAGTGAAAGTTGAGTTGACTGACTAAGTGAGTGCATCAGTCAACGAGTCACTTTGACGTTCAGACTATGTCGGTTGTATGTATAAATCCTCAGAGTTTCAGATTAAAAACGTCCCCCCAAAAAAAATGTGTGAATAGAAGGAAAAAGGGAAGGGGGAAATACCACAAAAGTAGCTGAAACAAAAATCGTTTTTGATTCAATACAAAGTAAACTCTTCTATCTAGCACCATACAACATTTTATATTCTATATGAAATCACAGGCAGGCGTTACGTTATGTTGGGTTATTTTTATGAGACAATGTTCAAACTATGAGTGTGTACAATTTATCAAAAAGCAACAAAAATTCAACATTAACCAATGTCTTCACGCTTTAAAACACATAGTGTGTGTGTGACAATTTTCCTGTTTTTAAATTTTAAAATCGTTATATTGCAGCCAGTTTTCATCCCATTTTTTTTCTTTTGATGCGGACGCTTTTAAGCAATGACTGTCGCTTCCACTCCACTATGCAATATTATATACATTGCTTCCTTCCTATATTTTTAACGTTATTTGCAAGCTGAATTGTTTAGCACTATTAAAGCCATTTTCTTATCTCTAAATACCATCTTTGTGTGGGATCTTCTTCCTCTTGAAAAAAGGACTCTGGGCAGTTTTGCTTGTATGAATATAATATATTTTCACGCTCGTTAGCACACTCTACAGTAGCTTTTGTTCTTCTTGTGAAATCGGAATGCCAAGGTGGGAAAACATATTAGAGGGCTAGGTGGGATGGGAACAAGGTAGTAAAATAGTGTGAACAAATTACAAACACATAAACTCTTTTGACAAACTTTTTTTTGAAAGTGTTTTCTTCGATTGAACTTTTAAGTCGTAAATTTACAAATCCTTTCTTCCTGTTACAAATACTGTGGGTACCACCTAACCCATCATAAATTTACTATAGAGTATCATAAAAGTATATGATTTCAAGTTACAAATAATAGTTAGTTGCAGTATGAAAATTCCACTGAAGATTAGTGTAATAACAGATCTTATTGTGAGCATGTAATTTATATCTGTTCAGCCATAACAAGGGAGATATGTCATTAAATCACTAATTTATTGAGGATTGGAGATGCTTTGATATGAAATGTCACTTTTTGAACGCTTTAAATTGCCATCTCCCTAAAACATATTGCATTATAAACAGGGCTAACATACATATTTTACGTACCTTCCGCCGACAATTTTGTTTCACATATATATTCTTTACCGTATTTGTCAAAAGTGGGTAGACGGAATCCTATCCTTATTTGCATTTTTTTTATGTCTGTGACACAATCCGACCAACCACCACGGATGTAATTTAATATACGCAAGTAAAGTACTCGAGTATTCCTATATTTAAGGGAAAATGGTAGAGGACTGCGTTAATGCATGCGCATATATTATATCGACTTCTTAGAAACAAGCATAGTCAAACAAGTAAAGTAATCTTCCCTCAAATATTTGGACAGAACCAAGTTACGTATTTTATAACCTTAATGTATAATATCATGGTTGCACAACATCTTATATATCATAATCATCATGATATTATGATGACTTACATTTTGCATCCATAGCTAAACATGTGTACTTTAAATGCATTTGTCCAAAGTTTCTTCTTGTTATTGCATGCATGTGCTGGCATGTATGGTTTGCAATTTGCAAATATCTCAAGTAATGGTCATTTTACTTGGTGTAGTAGTGAGTAAACGGGGAGTTTGATAGCTTTTTTTTCTTTGGTGATCTTATGTGTTGCATTACGTTGGGATCCTGTCTAGCTACTACTCTATCTATCTCTGGCAAATGATGAATGTGGATAGACGATAATATGATAAGGTGGTAGTACTAGTGGTAGTCTAGAAAAAGGATGTTATGATTATGAGAATTCAACAAAAATGTATGTCAACGTTTGCTCAGCTGTATTGATTAGAAGAAGAAGAGGACGACGACGACGAGTACTTTTGAGAGTGTATGAGCTTATATGAAGTGTTTGCATCTTGTCTCAAGAAGTGAAAGTCTTTTTCTTTCATATGGTGCACACTATTTGTATCATTTCGTTCCTTTTTTGAGTAGTGATTTTTTGGTAGAGATTTGGTTCTCTTTTCCTTGGTTTCCCTATTTCCCATTCCTGTGTGAACCCACTTAATTTCTTATATAACAAGATGAGATGAGTGCATCATATTTTATAAGGTGATTGCCTATATTATGTAGTTACTAGGAAAAGAGCCATAGATTTGCATTGTTGGAATTTTTTTTGGCATGATGTGTGTAATGTCCCCTTTTTAACTTGCTGTAAAAATGATGACGATGATAAATGCTGATTTGATAGGATGATATGATGATATGCGGAGGCTGATGATGATGATGCTGATGAGCGTGATTGAAAGCCTGTCAAGAAATGGACCAAAAAGGTTAACGACTATTATAGTCTAGGCATTCAAAGCAGTGAGCAATTAACTCAGGCAGTGTGCAGTGGCATTTAATTTTGTAAACACGTCTCAAAGACTTTATATATAAGCCTCGTCGTCATCATCGCATCGCATCGGTATGAAGCAAAAAGAAGAGACGGTTGATTAAAAAGCAGATTGTCGGTAAACTGATTACATTAGATTTAAAAAGGACAAGAGAGACGGGACTCTTCCACTTACTGCAGGTATAATGTGAGCGTGTGGACAATAGGCTCATTCTTCATGCAAAACAGCTTTGTTTGGCAGTGATGCAACATGAAACACACGCATCCTCCTATTCTTTTTGCCGTATGCTAGCATCACTCACTCATCCAAATTGTGTATGCTATCTATCACTCCTTCAATATATAATATATATTCGAATTTGAATATGTCAATTGAGATCTTTCTCAAAAAAAATTATTGAATGATGACTTATTGAAACTGACGTGACGAGCTAGTGCCTGATCATGATCATGTGCCGTTTTGTGAATGATGAGCTTGAGCCCAGTAGCAGCTTTATAACATGTAGAATGTGGACATAACATTATTGTACATCTGTGCTTTGCAGCAAAATCCCCATCATCATCATCATCATCAATTCTTTACATTGTTGACTCATCTGCATAATATGTGAGATATGAGTATGTGTATTTTTATTGCGTCACAGATAAAACGAAAACTTTTAGCAGTTGTTCAAAAATCAGCACTTTTATTGTTGTTGTGTATCAACAAGACAACTTAAAGTCTATTCATTGGTACAGAATCTGCAGACTATATATCTCGTTTGCTCATTATTAACTACAGTTGCAGCAATATTTTATGAAAAATTGTCAAGAGAAGTACTTTTTTTCTAAAGCTTATATGTTATTAAGTAGGAGTGAGTACATGGGTTAAGAAAGGCTTTTAAATAAAACTTTTGTAGTGCTTGAAAACTTAACAGAAGCATTATTATTTGAATCTTCTCCTCCTATTGTATTTTATTGTTACCACTACAAACTACAATTGATTATTGCTGCAACATTTGGCTTGGCTTGGCTTGTCGTTGTTGTCCATCTCCGAAGAAAACCACAGACGAGACCAACAAACCATTTACCATAAAGATAAGCTTTCAGTTGTGGTTGCGGATTTACAATTAATTTGGATTATGATGCTAGAAGATTATATACATTCTGTGTGGAGATGAGGGACTCTTGCCAAGTGTCCACAAAGAATATATATATATATATGAAATGAAATAGGATTAATAATTCAATCACTGGCAGCAGCACTACAAATAAATAAGAAGTCACATTAATTTTTCATTTTTATGTCACTGTGTCTGTCTCCTTCTCCTATATATTGTCAGTGGTCTTTCTTTTATTATATGATCTTGTATTGCTGACCACATGTCACAGTCACCAGTGATGCAAGAAGGGCTGCATTGAATCGAAAAGACTACCAAAATATATTTTTTTTAATGTTGAGGTTATTATCTGGAGACGAGGATTGCGATTGCGTGATTTTAGATGTGAAGACTGTCATTTTGATTTTCTAATGATGGGTTTTACATTATACGCTGCACTTGTCCGTGGCATGGCGTGGCGTCCGTAACAATGAAAAGCTTTCTTGGGCAATAACCCGATCATGAAAATACTACCAAACCTAATGAAACTGAATGGGAATACGGTACGGTGCTTCTGCTAGTCAAGACGAATTTGATGAAGAAATCATTTTTTTTTCAATGTGATCAAGACAAATTTCAGTTAATTCAAGGCTAGGGAATTAAGGACAAAAATGCAAATTCACCATGATTAGATTTATTTTAGCTTGAAAAATATTTTTATTTTAATGTGTCTGAAGATTAATTTATGTTTTTGAGTCATTCAAATAAAGTACTAAAGTAGTAAAGAAGTGAAACTTTGCAATGTTGAATGTGATTAAAAAGTTAAGTTTAAATTGCGTGATGATAACCACAAATACAAAACAAGAGACAACAAAATAAGCGCTAAAGTGAAGTAATTACGTTGGAGTCTGCAGTTGAATTTCTCTCTTGTAGGTTAGAGATGAACTTGATTACAGTTATGATTACTATTTTTCAATCATCCATACCATAAACATATTTTACATGCTGAATTTGCTTAGTTGAATGATTGGCTGATAATGCATTGTTAAAAAATGTCATTGCAGGACGAGTTTTTTGTCATGGGATATAAAACTACATGGCTTTCTTGTGCGTTAATTTTTTTGTACAAGAATGCAATATATGAAATTGCAATGATCGACAAGAATGGTATTGCTAATACGTAAGAATATACCTGAAAGTTGATTTGCTGATAAGAGATTTTCAATCACATCAGAGCAATGAAAGTGATGTACATAATATGTTATTTCTTTAGAGTAGTCAACTGACAACATATAGCTGTCATGTGGTACCAAGAAAAAATTGGAATTTCACTAGATTGATGATGTCTATTATGTGTATGTCATCTGGACTGGGGCGAATAATTGATTGAATGTACTTTATCATTTTTGTGGTACGGGAAATATGGGAGACAAGTGTTTAAAAGTATCCTTCTTTTGTGTTTTAAAAACACATGCAGTAATTTTTCAATTGCATCACCTTACGGAGACTAATTTTGACGTGTGCTTTCGAGATTTTATGATTTTCTTATGGTCAGATTAATACTAAAACTGAAATCAATGAGGTAATAATATTGTAAAACATAATTTCAATTTCAGATACTAGCATCCTTGATGGTGCTAGTTGCCGCAGAGGCTCCAACTAGCTACCAACACCGGAGTTCCTCCTCAGACCTCAATTTTCAACCGGTGCCATCAGTAGCGCAGATACACATCCCACCATCTGCTTCCCGTAGGTCATCATCATCTTCTTCCCCCTCTTCTTCTTCTTCATCGTCGTCTTCCTCCTCATCATCCTCTGGCGTTGGAGTTCATACGGCTAGTGAAACATCTCAAATTGCCAGATATGCAGTGCCACCACAGTCTCTGACAGCTTCTCCCAGTGATGAGTCAGCCCCCTCATCAAGTCTCCATCATCAAGCCACGTCATACAGCTCTCCCCAAGCTGTATATGCATCCCCATCTCAATCACATTCTCAACCTCCAACATCATACGCATCTCCATCCTCTCAACAAGCCACATACGCTGCCCCACAAACTGCTTACGGTTCCCCACAATCCGGCTATGGTATTCCACAACTACAAACATTTTCTTATCCACAAGTCCAAATTCAAACACAACCACAATATGCCGCCCCCCAAATTCAGTCCCCAACCCAACAACAACACCAATATGCCCTTCCACCACAACAATATGCATCCCCCCAAAATGTTCAAGTAAATTACGGCGCTCCCCCTCAACTTCCACCAGGTGCTTCTTATGGTCCACCTCCAGTAATTACTGGTGCTGGTCCAGAGCATAATATTGAGTACCGCGTTGTTTATGTTAAAGGGCCCAAAGCACCCAAGCCCGACTTGGTACTTCCACCACCCCCACCAAAGCAGAAAACGATTGTCTACATCTTGATCCCACGTGTGGAGCCACCAGAGCCAATCATTGTTCCAACTCACCCACCAACCCCACCTTCAAAGCCCGAGGTAAAGGTTCCCACAAGGTTCTCAAAAAATATCCAAAGACGATAGATTGTTACATTATGTTTTCGCATTATTACAGGTGTACTTCATCAGGTACAAGGCCAAGAAACAAAACAAGCAGTCATCCTCATCGCTTGTGAATAGTGTTCCACAATCAGAGTACGGAGCTCCGTTTGGTTCCGCTTCAGGACCCAAACCAGTTGTTGTTGAAGCTCCTTCTCCTAACAGGAAAAGGTCTACAGAGTCAGCTACAACAACTGCCAAATCCACCACATCCTCAACAACAGAGTCTGCAACTTCCCCAACTGCAGCTTTCGGCGAGAGGGTCAGAAAACTCCATTAATCGGGTGTCTGCAATATAATCGCTAAAATTATAATATAATTTGTTGATCTTAAACCCGAAACTGAATGATGATATTGATTTCTAAAAAAAAAAGATATCGGGTGCGATTTGTTGTTCGATATATTTGACCCCCTTCATGAAATGACGAATGATATTGAAAACAGATAATCTTGTATTTATGTTTGCCAAACTTTTACACGTATTCATTACATTTTTCATATTATTTTTTAGGGTGAAAGAATGAGGGAATGTGTGATGTGAACAAAAGAATGAACGTGTGATAGTATAAATTTATATATAAAAACGAATTATGGTGACTGTTAGCCAGAGTTTTTTTGTGCAATTGATTTTGTACGCGTTTGTTCAAATTTTATAGAGAAAAAAAAATTATACTTTGACGAGATTTTAATCGATTGTGTATTTTTATAGTTTGCCAACTTCCGAGGCTTACCTTTATTGAGAACCGATGCATCATAACCTCTTTGGGTACCTTTTGATACTAGTCTATTTTCATATTTCAAGCAGTGGTATTTTGATGCTGAAATGTAATAGAATGATGATGATCATGATGATAATTCTTCCAATTCTTTTCGTGAAGTTTTTTTTACACGAATCTACGTCTTTTTTGTATGAATGTTTTTAATAAATGAAAAGTGAATGAATGTTGTTTGCATATGTTGCCATTTTTAAAGCATTGCGTAATTAGGAAACAGCATATATGTAACTACTGTTGAAAATATATTTTGTTAACTGGTTAGGAAATTTTTATCCACTACATACATGCAATGCTAATTTTATAATAAATGTGTAATAATAATTGTAATCGTACAAATTATTTTGTACTTCGGATAAACAATAAAAATAAAAGATTTGCTATGATTTTTTACGGATTTTGTACCATTTTTTCTAAAAAAAATCATGCTTCAATTTCATGCGAGATATAACGAGATCGAGAGTGAATGGTAAAAAAACATTCTTAAAAAAATTAAACAAGGTGACACGATTGAAAAGTACTTTTACTCTTGGAAATTTGATTGCCTGTATCAAATCAGGTATAGGCCTGGTCTAGCTATTCTTGTCTACTTTTTTTTCGGGGATTCATTTTGATTATGTAAATTATTTCTATACAAAATCATGTCGTACTTTCATCTCTAAATTCATTGTCACTCTACTATTACATATTAGTCAAATTGAAGAGTAATCGAGTGGACGTCCACTGCCTATTGTATTTGTTCGCTCATAATTCAAAAATCGAAAGGCTGCGTGTTGATTGTTGTGCGAAAACTACAATCTCAACTCAACTCACCGACTTCCTGAGAATTATAGGGACGACATTATTAAGTACTTTTCAAGTCATTCGAGGAGTAGTAGACAATGAAAAAAATCATGTTCGTTATCTGGCAAGACAAAATAGAAAAAAAGGAACAAAGAAGAATATAATATCAACTTGTGGTGTGGTAGCAACATCAGCGGGGGACAAGGAAAAATCACGGGTATAGACAAGTAAGTATCTGCTTCACTTTTGAAAAGATATATATGCCTGCCTTGGATTTGGCTTACTCACGAATTTTACAGGTGAATTCAAGTTGCTTCTCTGTAGGGCTATTATTCACCCATTTACATCATGATGTGCAATGTTATGTCTCGCATTGTATAAAAAGGAAAGTGGAGTGTGTTCTGCCCTGTTCATATCTCACATTAATAAAGATCAATTTTTAGCAAGTCAACGTCACAGGCAGAAGCCATTTCCCGTTGTTAGAACAAAAAATATCAGAAAGAGAAGGAAAGGATAATAATCTTGGCCGTATAGCTTGAGGGCTAATATTTATCTTGATTTGTCATCTTAAAGCTTTTCAAGAGATTTACAGATCAAACAATAATTTTTTCTTCACTTGACTGTAGCATAATTTGGAATTAGAATTAGAAAGAAGTACTTTTTGACTTTTGCTTCCTCTCAATTCTCAAGTGCGAAAGTGAAAAATATACGTTTATAAACACAACACATAGTTGACTTTATTACAGTTTTTGCTGACTGATTGTCAAAGATAGGTTTAATTTTTAAGTATTTAGGCACCAAAATCGTATAAGCTCTTCCCTTCACCGATGATTGTAAAACTCAGGAGTTTCAAAACCAAGTTTGTAATTTTCTAGAGCAGAACATACTTTCATACTTAAAGACCATCAAATTTAAATGAACTTTGACAACCAGCAAGGCATTTATGTTATTAATATACAAGTGTGCTGAGTAATTGATTATATCCTTGATGGTTTGAAATATTATAAATAGCAGACTTTGCTCACCATCATTTTGCACCTTGTCTGACAGCCGACATATTGTTGCCATTCATTGCTATTTTTAGGCAGGTGGATCATTTTACTTAATGAGCATAAATCCGAAGGTAATAATAATGTATAATGATGAGGGAACAAATGAAAACATGTTGAGCGTCAATTTGAAAGTCAACGTTTTTGGCCGACGACAAATTATATTCAAGTTGATTGCTACTTCGTGATCACTTTTGAAATGTTGAATTAATGATGAATATGGCCTGTATCAATTAACGAGGGCCTAGAGCCATGATTTTAATAGATTGAATCTTTCCAAAGTGTAAAGCTATTAAACTATGGGGCAACTGCGAGTTGGATAGAGAGTGAGTCATTTCTAAAACAAAGAACAGGTGCAATCATGTCATCCTGAAAATCACAATGTCGATGTCAGTGAACCTTCCCCATTTCACAATATGTGGCCTTTCAGTGAAAAAATAATGCGTTTTAGAGAAGAAAATGCTTATATTCAATATTGAACGTTATTAATAGTCCACTCACGGAAAGACTTCTCATTATCCATATTAATTTTATGCTAAAATATCTGCAACACCAATATAACAGATTAGATATGATGTTTCATCGTGATAGCATTCAAGTTGCTGGTTACATCTACATCTTATAAATTAAATTCGTCAAGAATGTTCGCGTGTATTTGTTTTTAACGTCAATTTTATTGCGCCTTGAATAATTTCTTATTAAATATGATTACACCAAAGTCACTCATGTTGACAAATAAGATCGATACCCTAAATTGCAGTAAATATATCCAGAAAGTACGATTAGTGAATTTTTGCATAAAGTAACATAAACATGCCGATGGTCAAACATGACTTCATCATAACTCTATCTGGTCTATCTGCATATTTTACATACTTGACAAGCTTGAGTCATTTTAAAAAGCAATTTCAGAAACTTTATAACATTTTGTCAACTGACAAGGTAGATTTTTGTCTCTGAAGTTACTAATCAAGACTATAAAACAATAAAAGGAACTCACCCAAAATTGCGTACTCGATATTTTACTCTATACGTTTGATATCAATGATTTCCGTGTAATGTAGAATGTAATATAATATCAAGCAAAATAATGAAAATACTGTAACATGCAAAACATTTAGAATAATTTATTTCATTCATTTTAAAATATCACAATCATTTTCCTTAAACTACTAAATTTTAAAATCTCTCATCTCTTACTTTACTTTATTCACAACGAGCACGTAACTTGATAATAATTTCAAAGAGTTGCTGATATGAAAAGAATATTGCGTATTCTTACAAAAATTTTAGAATTTAAAGTCAAAATGAGGATGGCAATATGACGTGTTGAATAAATTGAGTTCACGATTATTGACGACTTGCGTGCAGAATGATATAGGTAACTAAAAAGAACTAAAAAGTGCATGAGTAAATAGGTACTTGAGTATATTTGCCTCTCTCGAATCATTTAGGTGAGAGATCATCAACGTTTGAAATTTATTATGTGATGTAAACCCTAAACTACCTGCTAATGTGGTAACGATTTTTTTTCTTCGTATGATCAATTTAATTTTGATGTCACTTCCATCATAATGGCCTTCTATCATATCAACATCCATTTTTACAGTGTTTTTTTTTATCCCAATGTTTTGTTTTGCTTAATCAAATATGAGATGAGAAAGTAATGTAACAAACGAAACTGATTCTTTTTCATTAAACACCACAAAACAGCTATATGCTATATACTATAACAAGTTTTTCTCTCTCAATTTAGATTTTAAAAGTGAAGATGTTGCTACTGAGTGGTGGTGAAGTAGTAGCAAGTCTGCAAGTGATTGCGCAAGCTTCAGCTCACGATTTTTCTTGCTTTTGCTTCTTTATGATGATTTCGTCGATGCAGACGTGAACTAATTACTTGTAATAGATTACTTTTTTATAGCAAAAGAAGAGAGTCACATAACGCTGTTTGACATGATATAATTATTTTATGTCGATAAAAACTATTGAGCTTGGTTAGTAGGTTGGTGTCTGATGGTGTTAGTATAGCATCCAAAGCTTTTCATGTATCCTTCAAAGTTATGTCAAGAGTTGTGTAGGTGAGTTGCAACTTGTAACTTGGAGTTATCTCGTTAAAGTCAGGTGATCCTCGTCATTACAAGTGACGTGGACAAAAACAGAATTGTTTTTGGAGTAGTAATCGTTTAGAAATTTCGTTTGCTGTTAGCAAACAGTAACCTTTATCTCGTAAATCCTTTTACAGCCTTGACATCTACTTTTTTAGTATTTGTAACGGATTTGAGTAAGACTAATTTCATGTGTATCGCGTTTCCACATTATTGTTGTAGTTAGGCTAGGTATTTCAGATAGATCATTAAAATGTGGTTGAAAGGCAGTCCCAGTTAGTTGGCAGTGTAAAAAAAGTCGGAGTACCTAAGTACACGTTTACTTGTGCTCTGATCTCAAGCTATTTTAATGCATGCATTTATTCGACGAGTGTCTTGTCACATATATTATAGATATAGATATGCACCTATTTATCCACTAATCATGTTTGATTGACGTAAGAAGATACATGCTCATAAATATGACTTAGGTAGGTATTAACATAAAATGTCATTTGATTATCTATACATTTTGTATTTATCTATTGTCTGTGTTTATTTTATTTTAGTAAAAATAGAACGTAACTAACTTGCCAGAGGTCATTCTTAGGGCTTTATTACAGTAAAGATGTAAACATGACTCTCATACAACATTGTTGAACTACACCAAATAGATGTATACTTGATCAACAAACCTAATCGGGATAGAGGTGGGAAACCTTATGAAATCTGGGCTGGAATGGAATGGTATGGTACTTTGCATTCGGCATTATTTATCACATAAAGTTAACCTAAAAGTCTTTAATAAATAAAGGTGAATATTTTTTCCACAAAATAATGTTTGTCGGCAATTTTAATTAAATGATTCTACTACATATACGTATATCTTTGAATATAATGTGTTGTAATTATGTAATACTGAACAAATGAACTGTACCGCACTTGTTTCATCATCACATATTTGTAACTGAACAGGCGGATAAGCACGAAAGACATGTTGCCTCTATCGCATTTACTTTACAATAGAAGTAAATAACTGATAATCCCAACATAACAGTCCCATTTCAGATCTAATTGTAAATTCAAAGCATATATTTGTTATGTTGATCCTATTAATGGCAGTGATAATAATATTATGATATAATGTACCATGATTCATGAGTGACAAACTTGTTTTCGTTTGTTAACAGCCGCATCATATTATGATACCAACGTGTACATTCTAATGTTATCGGTTATATAGTATTCATGTATATTTTCGAAATGAACACATGATTGAAAAACCTGTTTGAAAACTATATTTATGAGAACATTAATGGTCGAGCACACTCGATTACCTTTATTGGGTTCCAACAATACAATGTACACACTTTGAAGATTACAGATTTGAAGGTATAACGCGTGGACAGATGTAAAACAGGTTGCGTTTTTAAATAGTTAACAAAAAATCATTCAATCATCTTCCATTCCTTCCGGTCTCATTTATGATGCCAAACTAATTGAGCATTTATTGAATAACGGAAGTCCCTTTTGATGTGGCATATTTCTTCCCTTTGCATGTCTGTCTGTCTGTTAAATATTTATAGTCAAAAACCGAATCCAGTTCGAGAAAACAAAAACTTTATATTACTCCAGAAGAGTTCTTATCTATATCTATATCTATATAGAGAGAGATATCTTTGGTTCTCATCATGCAACAAAACTGAATTAAGCAATACAATTGCAACAATTAAATCGTAAAACCTGAACACAGTTAGCTTAATGGGAACTTGATGAGTTTAACAAATAGTTCATACATACAATACTTAAACATTTGGTTTTGTTACGTTATCAGATATAAGCCTTTGTGGTTTGAAGTCATTACGTGTGCGCGTGCTTAATGAATCAGTATATGCGTAATATTTACTTCCGCTGTTTTACTACACAGTAATTACTATTTACTTACACTTAAGGTGTTGTATTTAGCTTCATTACAAATGGAAATGAAGAAATTAAAAATTGATTTGTCAAGGAACTATACATGCTGGTTGGGGCGAGGCATCTTCTAACAAAAGCATGCATAAAAAGAATGCGTAACCATCTAGCTCACTTGAACAGGAATAGGATTCATTTCCTTCCGTCCGTTGTTGCATTGCGTTGCAACTTGCAAGTCGTCTCATTAAGTACAAATCACGCACGTATGAAGTGTACATATTTCATATGATGTATCGATAAGAAAAAAAACTAGAATTGCTTACATAACATATGTTGCTGCCCACAAGTTCCTATATGTATGTTTTACAAAATTATGACCTAATAAACCAAAGGTATCGCCCAATTTCTATCAATTGTATCATTTGCTACTTTTGCTAGCATGAAATGGCACCTTCTACTTGAAGTGTGGTTGTTTGGTTTGGAATGCATTGCAATATGAAACTTGCTTGCTTTGAAAGATTCAGTTGCAAAACATTAATCTTCTTCGAATTACTTCCTTCCTGCAGAGGATTCTCAACATGAGCTTTAGTCACAATAGTTTTATGATTAGCACCTGCTGCAAACGTGTAGGCTGTTCAAAATTCATGCTGACAGACAAAGATACAACAGTTCTAATAATACCTTCAAATGAGCAAAACAACTGGGTGAACAGCATAGCAAAAAATAGCAATTGACAATTTATTTTCAGAAAATGATTTCTGAATTTTTGGTAAGTTTTGATTAATAACTCCAAGATTTACAATCTATATTTTACCATTAATTCAATAATGTGACTTTTTATACAGGGTTTAGCATCTTGTTTGATGCTAGCTGACGCTCAGCTACAAATTCAACCACATCTATATCAATCCATGATTCCAAATAATGTTCAACCATTTCAAATCAACTCTGAGCTTATGATGACTCATCAAGCTAACAGTATTTTGAATCAGGACACATCATTTCCAATATCTCCCGGTGTGATGGTATCAGGAACCCCTATTCTTGTCTCACAGGCCACACAAAATATTTTGGATCAGGAACCTAAAATTGTTGGATACAATGTACCTACTCAATCATTTCCGCAACATCAACAGCAGCATCATCAACAACATCAATTGGTGACTGGATTTTTTCAAACTCCCCAACTGATTCCAATATTTCAAACAGGATATAATGCCAATAGTGCAGCTGGTATGCTTCATTAACTTACGATCGTTTAATTGAAGAAACACGATATATAAATTAGTTTATTTTCAGGCCAACAAACTATTCAACTGCAAGGACAGCCACAGACTATAACCTTCCCAGTATTAAACATCGCTCAACAAGAGCAACAACAACAACAACAGCCACTGAATGTCGTGCCTATCCAAGCAGTAGCTTCGTTGAAGAATGTACTTGAGAAATCTAAACTTAAAGAAAGTTCATCGTTTACTAAAACAAAATTTCGTACACCTTCAGCCGAAAACCGATATAAATCTGGGTACAGACGACCCATCATTTCCAGTACTACTCCTCGCCCACAAAGCTCTCAAGTTTATCATGATATTTCTTCGGACCACCCATTGCCCGTACCTTTAGTGCATAAGAAAGTGCCGTCCAGTTATCATCAGAAGGCTAGAAACCATTTCCAAGAACGCCTCAAAATTTCAGATTTTGCTGCTTCAAATCGTGAAAAAGAAACTGAAATTAGCTTTATGAGACCACCACCACTGTCCAGTGATCACCAACGTGCTCCTTCTCAACAAATATCCACCCACCATGAAATTTTCGAACGTCAGAATTACAACAGCGCCAGAAATCATAAGAGCAATGAAAAGGAAAATTATTCTTCTGACCATGATGAACTTTTGAAAGTTAAGAAAAGTCAAAGGGATTCCTCATCACAGTCTTCTGAGAGCTACTATCAGCAAGCTCCTTCACGAACTCATGATGAGCAACTTGCATATGGTGGTTATTCAGCTCCAAGTCAAGGTGGATACTCTTCTGGCGCCGTTGTTCATAAGCACATCTTCGTTCATGCTGCTCCTGAAACTTATGAGGAACAACGGCCGGGGGTTAAAGTGATACGACCAGCTCCAAATGAGAAACATGTCCAAGTGATATTTGTCAAGTCTCCTGCACCTCCTCTACAAGAACAGACTATAGTGGAGCTTCCAGAAAATCCCCCTATGAAGACAGTAGTCTACGTTTTAGCAAAGAACCAGGATCGAGCCAATGATGTGAAAGTTGTTCGCCCACCCCCAACGAAGCCTCCCGCACCTGAAATTTATTTCATTAGATATGGACAGCGATACGGAGACAAAAATAATAATCAAGGCTATCCTGTGCAAAATCTACAAAGTTTGTATGATAACTATGGTGCCTTCAGTCAACCTGCTGAAACTCCTATCAGATCAGGTAGCCCGTTGAGGTCAAAACGGAATCATGATGGACTTGGAATTTATGCACCCTTAATGGCTTACTCTACATCAGGTCAAATCAACGAAATCACTAAAGAAGAAGCTGAGTTTAGACGAACAAATGTTGACGCATACTTCTAAACAAGATTTGTTATAATTATTATTATCATTTGGTTTAGTTAGGCTATGCGCGTAATAAGTTGTATCTCATGCATTTTGTTTCACCAATTCATTCATGTATGATAATGCTTCTACCAAAGCAGCTCAGTCAACAGTATTATTGTTTTGTTTTAGTTTTTATTACCAATTCTATTTTGACATTATGTCACAATATAATACTCAAATTATTAGTTACAATTACAATACACGAGCTAAAATTTATACGTTACAATAAACATGCTATAAGCTATGACGTTGAAAGGGTCATATAATTTTGTCATGATCAGCATATACAACCCAATTATTTGATGTTTGAAATATCATCGAAGTCAATAATTTAAAATTAGTAGACCACACTTCTCAAATCGTCCAATAGTTCCAATGCATTTTTATATTCCTAAAAGGAAAGTAAAAAATTAGTATGAACATATATATAATAATAAAATAGACTGATTCACATACTTCAAGATTATTTTTCAGCTGCACTCTTCTCTCGTGAATATCCTCACGCTCACGGATGAGTTCATCAGCAATATTTTCCGACTCGTTTAGTCGTGCGTTCTGCAAAAATATATGAGTAAAGTACCGTGTAGCATCGAATTATTAACATTTTTCTCCAGTGTGTAAACTATATTCATTCATGCAAAACTCACCAGTTCTCCTCCTACGTTATCTACCGTTTTATAAACCAAAGTGTACAAAATTGCTCTAGCAATAAAGTCCTGCAGTTGATTACGCCCAATTTCAAAAACTTGACAAGCTAAGTTTCTCATCTGCTTGCAACATTTCAGCTGCTCTGAAGATAAATGAGAGGGACCAGGAAGTTCCCTAAAGTTTGCTGAACTTGTAAGGTTACGTATTGCTCCTCCTTCATTTTCCAGCATAGTTATCGGAAGAAGAGCCAAGTCAACCACGGTAATAGGGAGCATTATCTCCTTAAAACTTTCACTATACCTTGTATCTGCAGTAAATGCAGATGAGGATTGGATCTCGAAATATGTTTCCAAAATTTCATGTGTAATTTCCATTTTTGAATCCAGCAATTCCTTGACTATTAATCGAATAGCTTCGTTTACATTTGGGAATCGATTGTTGCTCTCCAAACATTTATCAATCATATCAACCATTTCCTGATAGACTAGCTTGGTGCAGTGATTAGCAACTGGTATCAGCTTTTTACTTTCCTCTTTGATGAAATGGTCCAAAGCAAGCTAAAAGTGCAAGCCATGTTGAGGTATTAAATTTATAAAATACGTTAAATAATATAATAATTTACACGAGCATGAGTACCTCTGGATTGGCCACTCTCGATCCAACAGGCGTAGAATTACGGATAGTTCTCATGATTTCATCATCCCTTAAGTCCGAAAAAGGTGCAAATTCATTCAAGTTGTCCATTAAAATACGATTTATTATTAAATCTATTTGAGCGCCGGAAGTTAGCGGGGACGATTTTATCTCGCTTCTTGACATTCCATCAATTTGAGCTTTGTACTTCTTGGAAAATTTGTCAATCATGAAATATAAAATTTTTCTTTTTTCACTGTCTGAAATTTCACCATCCACCCCAAGAGACTTTAATTCGGTCTCTGCTGCGGTTATAAGATTCCTTAGTCGCATCTGTTTTAATTAAAAATCTAAGCAATTTAAAATTGTTCAAACCAAAAAAAAAATTAAATAATATAAAAAAATGCTAATTACAAGAGTGTCGGGACAAGTAACAAGGATCCGCTGTAGTAAAACTCGAACAAGTTTATTAGCCAAGTTGGTAATCCCGTGTTCATTTGATATTGCTTTAAACTTATCCTCCAAGATCTTCTTTTCATTCTTCAGAACTTCCGACTTGGGTTTGTTTCTGTGATTATCTTCTTCGTTTCGATTAATGACGCCAACAATGCCTAAATTCACTTGGATCACATTACCATTTAAAACCTCTGCAACTTTTTCAACTTCATAATCCTGGACCCGGTCCAGGTGCGTAAGGACAACTATTGTGCGTTCTTGAAGGGGATCAACTTGTCTTGCAATTTGCAAACTTTCATTGTTTGCAATGTCAGAATCTCCTCGGCACACTGCTAATATTATAGCGTTTTCAGAAGATATGTATTCAAGAACTAAGTTTCTAGTTTGTTCAACAATATCTTCGGGCTGATCTTTAGAGTTAATCTACATATTATAAAACAATATTGAATATTACTCAATATTAATTAATTTGGGTAAGAAATTTTACATATATCATACAAATTATATCATACCTGCACTAAGCCAGGTAAATCGACCACAGTCAAATTCAGAACATTGGGAGAATATACAGTTAGCTTAATGCTATCACTTGTGATTCCAGAATTAGTGCCCGCCAGCGTAGCTGTTTGTGCAATTATTTCTTGTTCCACTTTTTTGAAATCGGTAAATGTTGTATTTTCAATATGCTCGAATTCGCACCTTGTGTTTTCATCTGTATAGTCAATTCGATTTTAAATTAATGAAAGACATAAAAAACATTTTGCATAGCTTTGCTAGTTTGTAGCATGAATAATAATAACCTTTAGTATGTATCATTCTCAAACTGATAGGACATCGAGTCACTATTCCCATACCACGAGGTAAGAAGGGTTGCCCAACTAAATTTTCTAGTAGAGAACTCTTTCCACAGCTCTTGAAAGTAAATAAATGCGTATTATATTGCGTATTTTAAACTTCATTACCTATTATGTGAGCATTTATGTGACCAAAATATTTTATGGGATTATAAAACCAAGCAATTGATTACCTGACTCCCTATCACAACTATCTGCGGAAGCTGAATTTCAATCGAGTCCTGTCCTGTCTTTGTACGATCCAAGATATCCTGTATTTTGTCACAGATAGGAATTAAACCTTCCATCCTATCCATGTCTATTGAAATTGGGTCCCTTGACGTTGACATGTTTGTAAAGGACGGAATTTTTACACAATAAGCAAAAGGTTTTGATAGATGATTTGGCAGTTGTGTTTAAAAACGGCCAGTCCTAAAGACTGCTGATTTTTTTAAACTTTTCCCTTGCTTTTATATTATGAGTAATGAATTAATAACTAGCAAAAGTATCTTGCAAAAATGATTCCAGCAAAGAGATGATAAACGCCGAAAACGTCAGCATTTAAATCATTCGTAATTGTTTTTCCTACAGCGGAAGTAGACAAAAAACAAATTATTTGAGTATTGTATTTGTTTAAGCTTAAGAGACACGGCAATGGCTTTGTTTAGTTTTAAATTATTTTATTGGGTAGACACTATAATGTGCAGTTACCAAACTAAAAATTTGTATGCTAAATATTACCACACGCGTAGGTGTAATATTTATTTTATGCAAGAATTTATTTATGTAATATTTATTTTGAATGTTGAATGTAAGTAACACAAGTGAACTGCCAAATGCCAATGTTATATGGAAGTCATCAATGATGGGCGTTTTTTATAACTCATGACATACATATTTCAGCAGGCCAATCAACAAATCTTAGACTTATATAATATATATTAGTTCCCTCAATATTTATGAAGGCGTTGTATTAGTATTATTGCTCTCTGAAATACTAAATGACATTAGTAATGTCACATTACATTACATTATTTTATTGTACATTTGGGACCGTCTCACTCATTATTGTCTGATTAGGAAAGCTAAAGACAACAGTAGTCATCAAATTCATTTTCTATATTAATGTGGCTTCTAATCCCTTAATTAGTTTAAACTCTCAAGGTGATTAGTTTTATAATGAGTGCCCTTCCGGAGTTAATGAAGTTGTTTGCTGGGATGAGGAACGCGCTTACAAAACCCCATGTATTTACTTATCTCACGTCATTACACCCACTACACTTTGATAACGGTATCAAACTAATCAAGCATTTAGATATGGATGCGATGATATGATAATTTAAACGAGTCATAAAAAATAAAAGTGTGACACAATTGATTGTAGACGAGCACATGTCCTCATATCTTTATTTATAAAAGATTATAGTTTCCCACAAAGAAAATTCATTTCATATGCTAAGCCATATAATTTTATGAAAATGAAAACCTAACTCAACTTGCCAACAACTAACTACTATAAGCTCTACTACGGTTGATTTGACTGTGTGTGTGTGTCTTAAAACAGCAAAAATAGCACTAATGCATTTTCTCACTGCACCGCTTTTTATGATACCCTTGCTTTGCCTTGTCTTTTTATTGTAACGTAACCCCTACCACACAAGCTGCATTATTTGCATTTTCTCTCAGCACACTGAAAACAGTCGTTAAAATGTTGTGAACTGAAATGCAACAGGAATACTGACCTAATTTGCCCTACGGACTCTAGGGATGTTTAATTATCGCAAGTTGCATTTTGCAAAATAAGGAAATTGTAGTTTGACGCAACGTTTGCTGTATCTTACGGAAAACTGGGCGATTTCAAAACTCAACTCAACGACAGATTTGACTAGCGACCTGTCAATTTATTATGTGCAGGCAACTCAACGAGAATTTGTACCTGAGAAGCTCACAATTTCTCACCTATCTATAGGAAATACCCAACTAACTAATTATTGTGCTCATTTAATTTTTGATTTGAAAGCACCTAAAATGATCAATAGCGTTGTCACTACTATAAACGTGCCCATACAATGTTGGTAATGTGTGTAGATGACCAATTTTGCATTATGCCTCTGGATCTTCTTAGAAAAAAATACGTCGTAATCAATACGGAAGAAATCACAAATTTTTGATAAAATTGGTGAGACTTGCGATAATGGGAGCTGCTTTATGATTCCTTTGTTGTAAAGGTACAGCAGTTGAAGTTTGTTGTCAACTTTGAAAAGCCGATGATGGACTTTCATCGTCGAACAGAGTACGCATAAAATTGGAATTTATACGTTGTTTTTTTATATCTCTCAATTTAAAAAGTTATCAATAATATAGTCCAAAAATGAAATCAGTAGCTCAAAATACAGATCACTACATCAGGTTATTGGTGCTGCTGGTCACAAATCCAATATATAGTAACAAAAAATTGTGTTTTTTCCTACAAAACTGAAAAGAGCAATGAACGGTTTCCTATGAAAATGTAAGCTACCAAATTAACGATACAAAGTGGTATTGCCAATGGCCGCTATATTTTCCCAATTACACAATTTCTCCCAACTTTTTTGTTCGGAGGAATTACTACATTTTGCATAAATTTAAAAATATGATTGATGAGCGACATAGCGGAAACTGTAACAAAAGGTAAAAGGGCGAAGCAGTTACAGGGAACTAGCGACCAGAGTACATTCTTTTAGGAAAAGTATTTACTACTTTGCAGGGCCCCCACAAAACTTTTATGCTATAAACCTTGTCTTCTTGACATGACACACTGTTTGCTTAAGGGGCCTTAAGAATAGGAGAATACAATACAAAGGTAGGTACGATATATTATGTACCTACTACCTACGTTATTTGAAGTTTACGACTTTATTTGACCGCATCGCATGTGTTTACTCCTTTTTTACAGGATAACTTATTAGGATGCTTGTAATTATAGCTGCTCCTCCCTTTAATCTGCAATATTATACTTGTTCTTTTTTTCAAATGCACAAGTACTAATTTGTTTTTTCTCAGTTTTAATTTTGCCAAAGGTGACTTAATATGCATGTGATCTCATGCTATGCAGCATGCCATTTTACTATACTTCTGTGCACGACAATGTGACGAGCGTCGCTACTTTGTTATCAGTTTGATTGAACGAAAGGAAACACCTGAGGTGCAACTGACGATGCGAGCAAGTTGTCTTTGATTTGAAGCACACGCATGCACTTACATCACAATTGTCGCGATCGCGATATGTGATGTGTGAGAGAGCCAGAGTAAAAAAAATTGATATGTCTGACGAGCTTAACATGAAATATGACACAATAATAACATTGTAGCCATTCTAGGGGTTTGTTCACTATTTGTTATAATAGCACCTATTTGCAACAAGTAGCGGGGAGATTTATGGATTTTGCAATGGGCACATTATATATGTATATATGTACAAGTACAATATGGGATTATGATAAGTTGACAGGAGTTCGGTTTGATTTTTTTGCACATTAATGAATTGTAGGTGCGCTCTACTTGTGCATTCTTGAAGGGACACACGCTCGACTCACCTTAGCCCCGAGACTTACAAACAGGCTAATACATACTTTGAGTCATTCAATGCAAAAATTTCTCACGTGTGATCATCACCTACATGCTGCATTCAGCGTGATGTATATATAATGTATACCTGATTTTACATAACTTTCTGCTTTTTTTTTATTCCCAAAGGCAGATACTAAGCTTATATAAAAGCGAAAGTGGTAAGTTACAGGAAGACATTTAACTTATAGCGCACTGCCGGTACGATACTATTAATTTTGCTGTCGGTTCGTTCGAGGTAGGAATAATTCATGTATAAAAACATCCCCGACAAAGGTAAGATCGGAACGGAAGGAAAGGAACTGGAAGATTAGTTGAAAATGAGGTCGCCGAGTAATGATATTCAAATAGGATTGTGAAAGGTGTGAAGAGGGAACAATGGTCAGAATTGTAAGTGATCATCCGAAATATATTTGTTTGTGAGTTTTATCTTCTAAAGTGGAATAAAGATTTGAAGTGAAATTGTATTTGTGTCTGTAAATTTTTTAAAGGCTTTGCTTCTGCTGGCTGGAGTGATTCCAGTTCTTTCGCAATATCAAAACTATCAGCGAAATCGCTTCACAGATTATGGAGACTATAGTGGATATAGCACGAGTGGAAGTGGGAGCTCTGAGCAACAACAACAGCAGCAGCGGAATGATTTTGGAGTTCAACAACAAAGTTTCTTCCCATCACACTATAATAATAACAATCGTGTCCAACAACAACAAGTTGGAAATAACTTTGGTGTAACTGGTGCAAGTGGTCCAAGTGCTCCCGCAAATAATGTGAACAATAATAATAATAACAATTATTTTGGTCATGACAGACATGCTATTGTTCCATCAAGTTTGCGTGAATTGGAAGAATCATATATTCGTTCTTTGTCTTCATCCTCTTCTACAAGACAACCTTATTTGGATCCGTATTCGGAAAACAGACAAACTCCACCACCTCAACTTGCTCAAGGAGTGGAGAACTACTCAGGGTTTATAGCTAATAGGCAACAACCATTCACTCACAGTCATTATGATAGGAATCAACAAAATCAATATATTCCACAAAAGCAACCACAACAGCAGGGTAACCCAGCTCAAGCTCAATCTGCTCCTATAACTTATGGCTTTCCACTTTTAAATCAACAAATCTCTGCTACAAACTCCATTGAAGCTCAATACGGCCAAAAAGATCAATTTAGTGGAAAGTATTATGACTATCATCAAAAGAGCAATGTTGTGCCACATTTTCCTGATTTCTCGGATCGTCCTCCTATTCCAGAAGAACCGTATATTCCTGATGAAAATGAAGGAAATGAACAGCCGCATCAAAGATTGGTTTTGCCGACACCCTCTGATTTGCGTGGGTTCGGAGCAAATATTAATCCTCCTCCTGCAGCAGCCCCACCACCACAAAGATTTGATCCATCATTTCCTGAGCCTGTTTTGCAACGTGGTTTCATTCCAAGTTTTGGTCCACCTACAAAGGAGCCATGTAAGCCAACTCCGCTTCAAGAAACACCTATTTTGCAGGTGCAAGCGAATAATCATATTCCAGCACAGCCAGATGTTCCAGCAAGTATTATTCCAATTTTACGACCAGAATATTCAAAAGATAAGGAAGAAAATTTGCTCCCAGATGAAGTGTCTTCTAATACCCCAGAAGAGCCCGAATCGCCTACTAGGAAAGGAAAAACTTTTAAACATATTAGTGTGCATGTTCCAGTTGAAGATTTAGACGAAGAAGTGTCAGCACCAATAAGAGTGGTTAAAGTGTCAAAGAAGCCAGAGAAACATTTGAAAGTGATTTTTATCAAGCCACCTGAAACACCCACGCCAAAAACTGAGGTGGAAGTTTCTCCGACACCTCAACATAAAACGTTGGTCTACCTCCTATCACAATCCGGGGGAACCAGAACACCAATCAAACTTGTGACTCCAACCCCATTCAAACCAACACCACCCCAAGTATATTTCCTCCGATATAAGGATCCAAATACTGGAGCTAGCCATCACCATCCGAGCACTGAGAGTGAGGTGTCGGAATCCGAGTCTGCGAGTGGAAGTAGCAGTTCTGAACGTGAGGTGGAACCAACCACCCAAAACCCTCAGCCTCAGGTCATCAGAGATTTACAGAGTCAACCCGACCCGGATGCGGAGCTGTTGCGATCTGCCCCACTACCAGTTATTCCTACATCAGCGTACAGCTCATCATTCAGCAGCCCGAGAACCACCGCCAGCGCTTTTTCTCGATTAGCTGCTCAAACAACGCTTACATCTCCAACTATTTTTACTAACTATAATACTAACCCTACATTTGGTACCCCGTCTCAAATTAGTATTAACAATGGGAATAACAATGACTTGGGTGCATTACAATTTAACACGAATACTTTTCCGTCAACATCAGCTCATTCTATTAACAGTAACCCTTTCGCCCCAAATTACTACAGTTCGCTTTATCACCTTTACCCTCCCCCATCTGTTTCTGCTGCTTCAATCCCTAATCAAAACTTTGTATCAATGTATTTAAATGCTCTTCAGCAGCAGCAACAGAATCATCATCAACCCCCATATCAAAATTTTTATCAGATTGACCAATCGAAATCTGGGACCGAGCAGAAATTACAAGGTTTATATAATGTTGCACCTTATGTTCAAAATCTACAGGGTATTAAACTAAATTCTATTGTTCAGAACTCAGACGGAAAAAGTCGAACGCCAAGGAACTTCATGATGATGAACTATGCGCCTACCTATATGGCCAGTGCATCAGCCTCCGAACACCTTCCTGTCTTCTCTTCCCCTGCGGAGTTCGTAAAGTCTTTGTTAGGAGATTCTTACATGTTCTACAGCAATACAGGAAATAATATCAGCAACACAATTTTCAACGCCAACTCCAACCACAATACTTCTTCCAGTGTTGAGAGCAATGATGCATCATCACCTTCTTTGTCTACACCAACTCTCGACCAACAGCAGGAACAGGAGCTATTTTTACGCGAAAATACTACAATAATACCGACAGCTAATCAAAATCAAAGCGAATCCCAATCTCCAGCCCCACCCCCAACGCCACCACAGACGAAACCGAATACTCTTCCATTGATTTCACAATGGGAAAATCTACAAAATCTCTCAAACCCTAAATTCAGTCAGCAACTGATGCCCTACAAATTTTTACTTGAAAATTTATACGGGGTAAATCATAACAATCATGGTAAAGGAATTTTCCCAAATCCACTTCACACTCAATTTCCCATATTACCCACAGCCACAACAATCCCAATTCCAACAGCGACAATTAGTACTACCACTCATCAGCCCCGCATCTCATCCCCAATTTCAACAGACTTGTCAGTCTCTTCCAAAAACCAACTTGTTCAGCTACCTTTAATTATTTATGAAGGTCAAAAGTATCGGAATATTTCAAGGGAAAATTTAACAACGGCTGACAGTGGTGTCTCATCTCATTTTAGCGAGCTTTTCCAAACAATTCAAACCAACACTAATTCAAATGACTCTGCCAGTTACAGCGAAAGTGGGAGTGGAAGCGAAGAATTGAATGGGGGATATGAAGACGCTATTCCAATATATGGAAATGGTGCAGCAGCTAGGAATAGTAGTATAGTTTTTGTTAATAGCAACGAGAGTAAAAGTACTGGAGCTGGATCCCGAAGAAGATCAGGAAGTAGACGACGAGTGAATCCAGCAAATGTAAAACCTGGAACAAGACTACGTAAAGTAAGAAAACCTCCAAAAAGTAAAAGCAAAGGTGGTGGTGGGGAGGATGGCAATGAAAACAAAAGTCAAAGCTGAAATTTTTTATTGAACTCCTAAATATAATATTTTATTATACCTAATGCACAAAATGCCATTAAAGCTAGTTTGTCTCATTATGCTAATTGTTTTTAGTCATACGTTTGGTTGGTTGTGGAAAGAAAATCAGATTTATTTTTATTATTTAAGCTTCCTTGTGTCAATTTTTTTTAAAGAAGAACACCAATGTTTTACGTGAATATTATTATTACAAAGATATCAATGTAATGTGGATGGATGATGCAATGCTATTAAGTAAACTATGGTGTAAATAAGATGTCCCATACGATAAACCTGAATGAGAACTGATTGTATCTTTTTTATTATATATATTTAGGCTCGGGCGCTATCAGTAAAAACATAATATTATAAGCTCTTTACAGTAGAGCGTATGCATAATGACGACGATAAATTTATGTATGTATGCCGTGTGTTGTTTATGCAACTTATATGCGAGTTATATTTACTTGTTCACAGAAATGAAATGAACTCACACTACTTTTTTTTACAGACAGTGCAGTATTAAAGTCAAGAAAATGCTCTTTTCCTTTTTATAACTTCCTTGAAAAATTAATACTTGCTAATTTAAGTCGCAATCGGTACAATGCTACACAGTATATATTGCATGACGTGGTACGAGTGTTGACTCACTCACAATGGACGAGGCGAGTTTGCTATTACAAATTTTTAGATTTTTGACCTTTCCGTCAATTATCTACATGAGCACTTAATTTTGAACTTTTCTCAATAAAACCAACATAATAAATGAGTTGAGAGCACTTTGCTAAATGGAGATTTTTCTTGTAATGTCCATTAAGATTTTAGCTCCTTAGCCTTGCTATATGCAAGGATTAACCTCGAGTTAACGTACCTTGTGTATAGTTCCATTAACTGAAAGGGACAGTAGATTGAGCTGACTAATATCTTGTTCAACGGAAGTGAAGATAGCTTCTGAATTAAGATGGAGAGCTGTTATAGTAGCATGTACATAATGACCAGAAGAACATATTGTTTGCATAAGTATGGCACGCGCTTCCTCATACACGCAACATGAATATGAAAAACCATTTTGCTTTCTAAATTTGAAAGTACTTTGCAGCATTAAATATTCATCGATTTACTAACGTAATGGTAAGTTGCATTGAATAAAAATGAAAAATTCCATGCATACCCATTTTCTAATTTACTTTCTTGTTCATATATACTAAATTACATATATTTTTCATTTTACCTACGTTCAAAAACCGATCGATTCCGATCATCGTCCTGAACTTTACTTGCACGAACTATATGGAAAATATGCACGGAAACTATCAAAACCTTCACGTTCCGAAAGGTGTACTGAATGGATTAAAACTATTCTTCAACTGCGTTTTATTCATATTTACATTATTTTTAGGCGATGAGCGATCAGACTATTCAGACTAACAAACAATGAAATAGTCACTGCTGAACAACTTTATTGCTCACTGTAGAAAATGTTGACATCTCGGAAGCAATCAATGAAAGGGTCAAATATAATATTTGTTGTAAACTCCAAACGAGAAAATTTTGGAAATCTTCAAATACACAATGAAAAGTCCGAGCAGGGGCAGCAAAGACATCAAAGTCACGCTGACATTCTAAGAATCTATCTTTTGTTTGCGTATTACTTGTGCATCAGTCCGTTTCATATTGTGATGGAATCCAATGGATCTAATGTCGCTAAACGATGGTCTCTTCAATTAGTAAGTTGAAAATAACAATATAGAAACTGCTGAAGTGAATTACAAATTCGGTCAAATTTACACAAGTAGTAAAGTATATGCTGACAATTTTATGAAGGTTCTTTGCAGTATAGTTACGATAGCCTCCCTCTTCACCAGTGTAACAGACGTTCGAAAGGCTTTCCCCACCAAAGATGATGAATGGAATCCCGTGATTTACTTTCGGATATTCTACACTATATGTAACTTTGGCCTGAGTGCGAATGCTTTTTGGAGCCTATGGAGAAAGAGTGCTAGTTTTGTTGCTGTTGTGCAATACCTAGATTCCACAAAATCTCTTCCGCAGTTTTCTGCAAAGGTTTCTTTCAGCAAATTGGTGACAATAGTATGCTTCCTCTACGCTTGTTTGGGCTCTATAAGTGCTTTTTTAGGTTCAGAGTTAATGGAAAGTAGGATTTGGACACCAAGTTTTTGGGTTCGATGTCTCGCTCTGGAAGGTCGCTACAACTTCTTCACAGGACCTGAAAGTAACTGCAATGAAACTATACTGGATTCATTTGTAATAATTTCTACAGGGGATCATATCATGGCTGGGTTCACCGCATTTGGCCAACTATTCAAATTTATTACATCATTTTATTGGGAGCTTCTCATTCTTTTTGGGGTCCTTTCCCTTTGGTTACCTGCAGCAGCATTCGCAGGCGGATTTCAAGATGAAAACGACGATGTTGATGATGATGAGGACGAGATAAATTCTGAAGAGAGAATTCTTGAAGCTGCTGCACAGTGGCCTTGCATTGAGGAACAGTACCTATCGCTGAAGGACTTGTCAGATTTAATTAATAATGCATTTGGGGCAATGGTGTTTTCATACACTTTCTCCTCGATATTCTACTACTCAATTAACTTGGACGCTTTTCTTCTAACATCGGATATTTTGAAGAGGATAAGATTGGTTGTGCTGTATTTGGGAGCAGTTGTTTTGTACATTCTAGCGGCAGATGTCTGCAGGCAGGTACGTAAAATATTTTCTTTTCATATATATGTTTTTGTGTCTCTATTCCTAAAAATGCCAAAGGTTACTACTACTCTAGGTTGGCTACCTTGAAACATGGCTATCGGAATATGCGGATGATGAATGCAAATCAAATGTTCCATTTCATAGACTGACGGTAATCCTTAATGAGCTTTCAACAAACACCATTGGAATATCGGGTTGGAATGTTTTCACAGTTACCTATTCAGTCGTGGCAAATGTAATTTGAAAAATATTCTCAGACCTTGCATGAGTAGTTTTTCTACACAATCATTCATAAGTGTGGTACTATTTTTCATTTTTCAGATGACGAGTGTTCTTATTACCTACTTTATAATATGCGTTCAGTTCCGGACGGACAACAAATAAAGACGTACATCATCGTAGTGTACTTTGCAAAATGAAACTAACTTTTGTTATTAGCGACTGTTGCAACAACTTACAACTTAAACTGACGTTGTGATAAATTTTCAAGTGCCATCCCACTTCAGGATGTTATTATCATTATTTTAGCCTGGCGAGAGAATTATAAATTCACTGCTCTTTATATTACACAAAATAAAAACCAATAAATAATCAATCTGAATAAGATTCCAGAAATTACGTGACAATTTATTATGCTAATTAAAAATGCCTCCAAATCTATTTTAATCTTATCTGAAATGCTTGGATCAAATCAAAATTATCAATGTCCTTGATACGAGACATTAAAACTGCCTGATATATGGAAAGTTGTTTACAACTCTCGGGAAACTCGGACCAGTGATTGAAGTAGCTGTCATCGTCCGATTGGTTTATTACCCTGTACATGTTTAATAATAAAGTAATTATGTCCAGTAGGCGTTTGCATAATCACTAATCAGTCATTAGAATATCATCCGTCACTTCATTAAACTGTCATGATATTCTTAAAATATGTAGAAATGCTGGTAAAGGATGTCACGCATCTTGTAAAGATACTGTACAAAATGTCATGTTCATGGGACGATAATGTTTCATCCCGTGTCTCCAAACAAGAAGGTGATTTCAAAGTTGTTGAGCATTTTACTATTTAAGAACGTTAAGCGTTTCATTCTCTTGTTCAGTTGTGCAAATTCCTACCTTACACCTGCTTCAAAATGAAAACCTTCATGTTATTTGTCTTGGGTGCTTTGGCCTTAGCCACCGTTGAGGGCCATATGAGAATGCTAGAGCCTGCAAGTCGTACTAGCATGTGGCGAAAAGAAGAGTATGCTTACCTTAACCCTGAGCCAATAGCCAACGATGACGAATTTTGGTGTGCTAACATTCGCCAGCTCGAGTCAGATACTAGATGTGGAGTTTGTGGTGACCCTGTAGCTGATCCTTCTCCTAGAGCCGCTGAATACAGAGGCAGATTCTGGCGAGATGGAACCGTTAGGAATTACACAGCAGGACAGGTAACTTTCTCAGGCTTATTAGAGAAAACGAATCATAATGGAAAAATATATTAAAACATTTCTTTTGTGTTTATAGACAATTAACATTCATCTCGAAAGTTATGCTCCACACGGAGGTGGTATTGAGATTCACCTTTGCAACACCGTCCCAGAAACCGAATCATGCTTTACCAAATTAATGCTTGGAAACGGGGACACGTTTTGGCCAATGCGCTTGGGAGATGGGGACTTCAATATCCAAACTACAGCTCAGCTTCCAGCAGGAGTTACCTGTGACCGTTGCGTCCTTCGGATGCATTACAGGGGAGCTCAGAATTGGGGACCTTGCGATGGAAGTAGGACTTGTGAGTGCGACCCTAATTCAGGCCCACCTGGCTCCCAGGGTGGCATGGGATGCTCAGAACAACAAACCTTCAGAGCCTGCTCTGATATTTCAATTCATTAAATACTAGCTACTGTGACTGTGATTTCAAATTTGTCACGATGACTAATTGGTTTCGCTCAATCAATTTTTAAATGTACTGATTAAAATTATTATAACACTTAAATTTGAGTAATAATAAAGGAAATACTCTTTGCATACACTGTGCATTTGAAAGCTTAAAAATATTTAGTAAACGGTAAATATTTAGTAATATTGCCGGTTGAATATTTTTCAGTAGCTTATTTTGTTGCTGCAAATATATTTTGATTAAATGTTCGTTGGTTCGGTAGTTGATGCATTATATTTAGTAAGGAGATTGAAAGTAATTTGATTGTGAACTCTTTGTGGCTTCCTATAATCTATAATCATGCGCTCCAGACCGTAACAATAAAGCCATACCCATTAATTTTTAAATGCCAATTACTTTGACCACAAAAAAAACAGCCAATTCAACAGAGCTACTTTCACTTGTTTGGTAGAAAGATTTTTGCGTCATAAAGCGATCTAATTTCGGCAAGTTTAATAGTTTTAAAGAAAAATGCAGGCTGATTTATCATCGCAAGCGTATATGGCAAAAGCAAAACGCATTTATTTTATCAAGGGTTTCAATTCAAACTTTATAAGTGCATCCTTTGAATCAAAAACTACTTGCAGCTCATATTCCTACCCAAAAATCCGTCAAAGAAACCCAGCGACTGTTATCGAAACGTTTTTAAAATTTTCATATTTGTTTTGCTTTACCCCATTCAAGATCATTAGGAAGAAGAAGAATGGAAGGTAAATCCTACATAAAAGGCTACCTCAAAAAGTAATAGTTTTTTAATATCCCTTAACTTAACCTCTAACATCATGTTATATAATATAATAACATTCTTTATTCTTAGATCATTTGCTTCATGGCGTTATTAACTTCGTTTTGTCTTCGAGCAACAGAGGTACGGACATCTTGGCTTCAGGAGAAGTGGGACCCGTCATCATTTTTCAGAGTGTTTTATAATACATCCAATTTGATTTTTAATGCAATTATCTGGTGGACAGTTTGGTATGAGTCTGAAAGCTTCCTGAAATTAGCCAGATATGCTGATTACAACTACTCTACATCAGGCTCTGAAAGATTTGATAAAATTGTAAGTTATATAATAAAACGTTAATATGAATTAATCACTTCAATAATAAATTGCAATTGGCTTAATGAAAGAATGATGATGGTTTACAGGTTCGCAACGGTACAGCAGTAACTACTTTGTTGAGCATAATTCATGCTGTGACAGCGTCTTTAATTTTCGGATTTGGTCTAGGGATACTTACGTACCCTAGATGGGATCCACAGTTACTTTGGAATTGTCTGAAACTGAAGACGAAGCAAGTGTTGTTCCTTGCTGACAGTGGAAAATGTAGCGAGGCGATTGTTTTGAAGGATGGAACGGTCTTTCTTGAAATTATTTTTGGAATAATAGGAGTCTTCAGTGTTTTTTTTCGAAGAGTGAATGGTCTGTATGGAGAACTGATATTATGTGTTGGGACGCTCTCTTATTGGTTAGCTGCAAAGAATTTTGTAATGAAAATTCAGACCATGACATCCTTTCAACGGTGGCCCTCAGTTTACGCAGAGTATTTAAAGTTAAAGAAATATGGGCATTTGACAAATCGTGCATTCGGGCTTTTGTATTTGGCCTACACTCTAACAGCCTTGTTTTACTATTCCATTAATCTTGACAAGTTTCTGACCAGTCATGATATCTTGGTGCGATTAAAATACAGCGTCTATTACGTCAACCTTTTTACAACTTTCATTTTAGCAGCGGATATAAATAAGAAGGTTTGAAATGCATTAATTCTTTGATACTTTGACACACGGAACACCTTTATGTAACTTTTTAAAATTTATGCTTGTTCACAATAGGTCTCATATGAAATGGAATTGTGGATTTCCCGAAACGCAAATGAGGAGTCTATTTCCGTACGAACGCAAAATCAATTCACATTGATTTTGCATGAAATCACAAATGATAGATTAGGAATGAGTGGCTATAATTTGTTTACCGTTACATATTCCACTGCAGCACAGGTACGCTATAAGCGAATTTATCACAGCTCGTATCTCATACATAACTATTAAAATTACAAGTACTATAGTGGAATAATTTGTATTATCTTAATGGTCCTCTAGATGGCTGGTATTCTAATAACATATTTTATCATTTGCATTCAATGAAGATGCATTTTGTCATCATTTTGTAGATAACCTTTGTGTACCAGATTTAAGCTAGGAAGTCCATAATTAACATAAGTATTGCTTTCTTTTTCATACCTAGTGTCACGCAGTTATAAATTAGCAATAATAATAAAACTTAATAACATGAAACATAGACACAGCTTTATTAGCTGCTTGACAATCCTTCATTGATACATACCATACAATGGCAATCTGATAAGCCTTGGCACAACAACACTACCTGATTCTGCTTGCTTCTGCATGTTTCCCAAGGCAATACCAAAAACTGTTGCTGTAATTAATTAATTTGATTCAAAGACATATTAGGGTGACGGATCGTGATGCTACTTGTTAAAGAAAGAAATAACGTAGTCTGAATGGATGGTAATTTGATGAAATAATATGAAGAGAAAATAAGATGGTGTGCTTCCAAAATTATACAACACTTTTCAAAACCCCACAGAAATTGTAATTTGACAACATAATCTTTGACAAAATGGAATCAGAATATCAGAATGAAGCATCTCCTGAGCTAACAGTGGAAAATACTTCCCAGGGCTCTTTAGTTACCGGCATCCAGTCTCTTTTGGATGAAGTACGCAAGCATAGGTTCATTAGATCCATTACATTGGTTTCAACCAACCCTTTACAATATAATACCATCCCTTTTATAATCTGTAATTTTAGGAAACGGCCAAAATATTTGCATTTCTCAATGTTGAAGAACGTCAAAAGATCCGACCCGTTTGCAAACGTTGGAGAAAGATTATAGACGATGGGTTTGGAATGAAAATTCGGATAAAAAATAGTACCAGCGAGCTCATATCCATGTGTCCAAATGCAATTGACGTTGAACTTAATAGCATGACCATTCCCTTCGAATCAGGAATATCTTTTTCTCAAAGTGTAAAAATCCTTCGTTTTACAAGCATCGTCGTTACCTATAACTTGGCAAACTTTCTTCGAAATTGCAGTGGTATCACCACCCTTTTATTTACAAATGTCGTCATTGACCAACCAATAGGAGATGAATGGAGCCAGAAATTTTGGAAAGAAGAAACTGTCTCGTTGCCATTTTTAGAAAAGATTGAAATCAAATGTTTCAATTTCGCAGAAGGAATCTCTGACATTACAAGACTGTTGCATGATAAATTTGACTTTGGGAGCTTGAAAGAAATATGCATCCTAGCTCAAAATCCGCCAACCTTACCGTTAGAACTGTTGTTTGCTGAGACTCCTGATTTAGCAAATGCTCATTGTATACTCCAACTTTTGTGGAAGAATCAGGACTCTCTAACTCGCTTCCAGATTGGAAGGCAGAACTATCCCATAATCATGAAGTTTTTGGATAGAGATAAGGTCCGGGAGCCACCCGTCCCATTGGGTAGAAATGAATACGTTGCAGCAATACAATTGGAAGAATTTCTTGTCCATCCATATTTCCGAGAAGAATGGGCTCCTCTCTTGAAATCTCAGTTCAACATAACAAATCTTGATATTGGGAGTGTAAACGTTTCTCGGTGGGATGATATTCGCCAGGTCATTATTAGAAACAGCTCAACCCTTAAAAGCTTTACTATCGGAGGTCTTAGCTTTGGACAAGTTTGGGACTGCTCAGTGTTCGAGTCTTGTCATTTGTTAACCACTTTAAATATTATGATAAGTCACAGCCACAAATTCAACATGCAAAGGATCCCCCAACAACTTTTAAATCTACATTTATTTGGCCCAGTGTCGATGGAGGAAATTATGTCGATTGCTGAAAATCTGGTTAATTTGGACACAATTAAGTTTTCACATTTAGGAAGAATCGCAATTGTGGGTGGTCCAGAGGATGAAAGAGTTAACATTGCACTTGTAAAAGCTCTCTTGAAACTGCCCAAATTGACACTGCTCTCTTTCGTCGTTTGCTCGTCCCTAAGTATAGATTGGGATAAGATTGCTCAATGGTGCAGAAGCATTGAAGGGGATGATATTGTGCTGGAGGAACATTTTTATCAAATGCATGGCGAAAATTGTCGTAATGGGCTCACGTTGAAAATATCCGAAAATTTTGATCGAGGGGGATTTGATTGGGATCGTGAAGTTACGGTAGCCAACACTGGTGAAAGTGAAACAACGGATGAATCACAGTCTCAAATTACCCACAGAAGGTCTGTACACTTTAATCTGAGTACTTTCAGCTTTCCATAATAATAAAATTACAATGTGCTTACGATGGAATTAAAGTTACAGGTTAATTATAGTTAATTTGCATGAAGACACATACCTATACATGTTATGTAAATAAGTTTTAACAAGTCATATAAAGAAAGTTCAAAATATTTCGCTAATTCCATTTTTCATCAGAGCGAAATTGGACAGTAATCATGAAATATGTGATCACAAGTCCGGTCATCTATAAATATATATTTCATTATCATTATAATACAGTGCATGGTTTTTGGCATTCAAATTATTGATACAAGTTTTTCGTACCCCAATTAGTAGTGAATATGTTATTGTATATACTCCGCATCCAGATATTCCAACTTTATTATTCGAAATTTCACGTAAAATCGCTTTCAATCGCTTTTCTGGTATTTCAGAAATATCACGGGCTTGAAGTTCAATTAACCAATCTTCAAATGTTTTCATCTACTTATGTGCAAAATCATTAACAAGAAAGATTCAAAATGGCATAAAATTATCAAGAACTAGAAATATGTACTTACGAACCTGTAAACAGACATCCGCCGCTTGAATAAACATTGCAATAACACTAATGTAAAATATTAGTAATCTAATTGATGGCATGAGCCCATCCGCAGTCATTATCAAAATATCCAATCTCCTTGAGTAGTACAAAATTGCAGACACTTGATAAGTTAAAATCATTTTACCAAATGCTCCGTTCACAAGTAGAGACAGTTGCTTTAGGGAGTTATACTGAGATAAAAAATACATCCATGTTTTGAATGAATAAGAACTTCCAATTTGTTTAATGGATTTTGAAAAACTGAAAGCCCTTAGCCACACGGTGGCTACTCCTGTAAAAATCAATAGCTGACAAAATGTTGCATGCATGAAACGAAATAACCTAGCAAAGAATACAACAAAAGCCAGAATAATATCTATTATTGACATTTCATGAAGTGGTAACGCCACTTCTAATTTGCAGAATGGTTTCCCCCCTTGAAAGAAAAGGAAAGACTGAGCTTCCCTTGCAAGGCACCATGGAATGACCCATCGTGCAAAGGATTTCGATTCCACAGCAGCTACTGATATAACAGGCCCAGATATTATTGCCCATAGTGGAAATAACATGTATGAAATGTTACATGCTATCAGAGCCATTTTTAGCGCTCCCTAAATAAAAAATTTTCTTCTAAAATTAGATTCCAATTTGCATACATTAAATATACTAATTGTTAGTTTAAAAGAAATTAGCTTATCATACTTACTGCGTGTTTCAATGAATTGTAATCCATGATTTTCGAGGATTCTAAATGTTCCACTATTTTTAAAACACTTGCAGAATGTCGCCACAAAGTGTACCATGTAACACAGTTAACCATCAAATCAAAAGCTAAACCGAATATGTTTAAATATACCAACGGGTTTAAATTAACCCGTGTCGTTGGGATCGAGTCCTTAATTCCGTTAAGTCTTGCCAGTACCGTAAGAAATGAAATGATACACCATAAAATCTGAAACAAGTGGAATACTGATGATTTAGTATTTATAGGTTTATATGCTCATGACTCATGACGAACAAACTGGTTCCTTACCCTTTGTGTGCCCGATTGTTTTATAGAGAGGGATTCCCTATCCATTTGGATTCGAAAAGGGCTGTAGCCGGTGTAATAGGCAAAGTCTAGTTGTATACAAATCATTCCTTTCAATTCAACACTTGAATGTACTAAGCCTGATGCCATGCTCTGGAATATATATTGGGGAAGCCTTGGCCAGTTCAGAAAGTTCCTTTGAAGTCTACACCGAATCATGTTGTGCGTAATATTGCTACAGAGGAAAAAACTTTCGCTTCACTTCAATAATAATCAAATCAAACGCACAAGCTGAAAACACATGCAACAATGTAAATATGTTGGACTTTTTATGCTAACATGTAACTAATCTTTTATCATAAAGTGATTGATATTTTATATTTATTATTCGTTTTCAATTTTTTATATTGCTTTTTAATTGATTTGTAAACACGTACACATACAACAAAAAGCAATGAGAATAAGAGTCGAGTCCAAATTTTCCTTCTGAACTCATTTTCAACTAGACTCCACATAATTCGTTTGTGGCGATCGGTATTGAATACAAATTATGAAGTAGGTAATGAATAATCCAGCAATCTGTACACATAACAATAACAATAAATGGATTAAAATTCTTTTGTTCATGGAAAGGACAATGAATAATGAGACAGTATGTAGTTAAAAATGTAATGGCTCACATTGGCTACTAAAGAGTAGGTGAAAGTGAAAATGTTTCCAAGTTTCATCCCAATTTTACTCCCAGACAGTTTTTGCATTACCACCGATAAATTATTTTGTGGAATTAGAGGCAAAACTGCAGGAGGTACTTTTGATAGCCATTCATCAAAAGTATTTATCTGCATAAAAATTGATTAGAACCTGATTTAATTCGTTATACCTATTGATCGCATTTTCAATATAACATAAACTTTGCTGGCACCCACTCTGTGTGAAATATCAGCAGCTATGATGAAGATTGAAATTCCAGAGATAATGAATGAAATCTTCCAAATTAGGGATTTCAAGTTCTTTGATGTAATAATTTCATCAACAGTACTGCCTAAACCCATTATTGAAGGAACAGTGAACCAAAAAAAGACAAACGAATTTATCCCGTTGATTACTTCCGCAACCAGTTTTAAAACATGGAAATTTTCATGGAACTTGTTGAATAAAGTTGTAAACGGGACACTGGAGGTTTTAGCTTCTCTAATGCTTCTTTGAAATTCATAAGCTGGAATCCATAAACTAATAACGCCAACAAGTAAAAATAGGTCACCGTAATAGCCGTGGATGTATCTAAATCCTTTTAGAATGCACATTAGAATACCAGTGCTGATCTTTAAATTAAAGAGCCCCTCGCTTTTTAAAACGGTTCCATTACTAGTTGGAGGTAAATAACTGTTAAAGAAAAAAGCACAACCAAATTCAACCGCTAAATTGTTTATCCAGTCTTCTATTCTGAACGATGGAGTAGTAGCATCAACAAAGAATGTCACTGCGCTAAAAAACAAATACAAAATGCATAACAATATGCATACCCGTGTGGCAATTTTCTGTAAAAGAAAAAACAGCAGATTAAATTCACGGCTAATTTTTATAACTTAATGTAAAAAACAGTAAGGTGACATGGATTTGTGTAGAGATGAAGTAGAATTGAGTAACGTACCGCCCTGGTAGGTGATGGTTTTATTAATACAGTTGACGTGCGATATATTTCAAAAATTTTGATGAACTTTTCAGTATTTCGAAAAAAACTTTGCGTAGTGGACACATTGAAAACGATATTTAATAATGCGCCTTGTAGCTTAAAGTAAAACACCGGATTCCAGTTGCTATTCTGGTTGTTAGCAAATTCTTTTGGCAGTTCAGAAAGCCGTATTAGGTTGCTGGATACTGCTAATAGGACACAAATAACCTAAAAAACATTTATCGTAAATGATTGAGGCTTTGAATTATTCTACAATGCGTAAACGTATTTAAGTATACCTGTTGAGCGTTGTTCTTTTGTATATATGCATTTCCACCTTTTGAGATCACTATTTTGAAAGGGCATAAGCCAACGAAATAAGAAAATTTGATGTATGGAAATAAAAATAGTAGAGTGTGGACTGGTTTGTTGTGTAATGGCAAATCTAAAATCTTAGACAGTTGGTTTGTGACTTTCACGTTTTGCTTCATTTTCCAAAGCGGCAACATAATTCCATAACATTAATACCGATTTTATTTAGCTGGATAGAAACAAGTTGTAACTTTATGTGATATTATGTTGGAGCATGCCAGTTTAATCAATTTAATCTCTACCCGATAGAATCTTTTTTTAAACTTACTATATCATGAAGGGGAGAGTATGTGTAAGTGTTCCTTTTAATTGATCCAATTGAGAATTTACGGTGGAATTTTATTTTAATATATGGAACATTCCAAAAAGGAGCATCCTTTTAATGATATTTATTATTCCAAAACCACATTACTTTTTAATGAAATTACTGCTGATTAGGTTGTAGATAGTGGATACTAACCAACGCCCATTGGGTGAAATTTAATACGCGAGGGTGAAATTTAATTGAGATTGAGATATTAGCACTGTTTCATATTTTTTAGAGAAATTTACGTTCTTCCAAATAGCCCTAGTTATATAAGCTATTATGAATATATAAATAGAACAGCATGTATCGTATTGTTTATATAGTATGTAAAAAGAGGTTAAATGTGTTCAGCTTAGCAAAGTGAAAGTTGCAGAAATGGATTGTAATTTGTAATTCACAAACATCTACGTCATCGACTTGTTGACATCAACATATGAACAGAACGTGATGTTTAGTGAGTGGTAGCATCAAGGGCATCCCTAAATAAAATTTAAGCAGTTGACTGTCAGTTTAATCTGCATTTTATTACAAGTAAAAGCTAGTGCTTAAAGAGTTAACTAATGTACGCATTCATCCAAGGGGAGCGGAACTGGACACAGACAATGAAGTAGGTCATAAGAACTCCTGTGATCTATAAATAAATACAATTGTTATATTTAATTATTATTCCAGTAGGTTAATTCAGATTAAAAATGAGCCCAAATTGAAAGATGACACGATCGAAAGACAAACATATCGCACATTTGCCATCACTGAATAAGTGACTACGAAAAGGTTGCCTCCTGTCATTCCAACTTTGCATGATGATAATTCGTGAATAGTTAATGCCAGGGTGTTTTGAGGTATCGTTACCAAACTTTCCCCAGGAATTTCAGACAGCCAATCATCAAAAGCTTTCACCTACGTACATAAAAAGATTGTGCAACAATAATGTTTTCGGTTGAACGACTCAAACTCCGAAAGTATTCATCAACAAATTATTGTTATCATATATTACATACCTTGTGGGAAACATCAGCAGCAAGATGTAAGGTAAGTATAGCAGACAAATAGAACGTCAGTAATCTTACTTTTACAAAGACATTATTTGAAATGACGAAAGCGTCAAGATTACAGGAAAAATACGTTATTGAAGCGGTAATAAACCAAAACATCATTGAACCAAACACATCATTTACTAATTTTGATAAATGTTTGAGGGTGGAGTGTTTTTCATGTAGTATTTCAAACTGGTTCATGAAACACGCATTTGAAGAACCATCTTTATGTTTTATCATTGCGTTAAAACCAGATACTGGTAGCCACAAAGTTGTAACACCAACGAGGAGGAAAAGTTCCCCGATGTAGCCATGAATATGTCGAAATGTTTTTGCAAAATACAGCAGTAGAGCTAACAAATAATCTGTACTAAACAGCTCAATCTGACCTACTTCCTTTGTTCCATTTTTGCAAAGTGGAAATTCGTCATTAAGAAAAGATATATGTTTTGCTTCTTCCTTCATGCACCAAACCCACTCGGTGAAAGTCAATTGAAATCCGTTCATAGAAATTATTCCCATGTCCGCCAGAGATAGTCCAGTTCCCAGTAAGATTTCTCCAAAGATTAATACCATACACATCCATATTGCCCCGTTCTATTAAATCAGTTTTTCTTAGTCAAAATATACCACTTAGTAAACGAAAGCAAATTGTTAGTTAAATCAAATGCATAAGAGATATTACCTTTAACCGATCAACTGGTTTTGGAAGGGTATGGGACGTATTAAGGTAATTTGTAAGTTTTTGAATTTGCTCGGATTGTTTAAATAGGGTGTATGACGAGGAAAGATTAAATACAAGGTTTACAATACCACTTATACATTTGACATAAAAAAGGGGGTTCCAATCAGCTTGAGCCTTTGGCAATCGTTTTCGTACTTCAGCAAAACGAACTAAATTTGTGACAATGACGAGAAACAGGCATGCGCTCTATAATACATATGTTAAAGGAATTAAATTGACTTTATATAATAATATTTATGCAGTATACAATTTGTAAATTGCGATTCAATAGCATTAATTATTATTACCTTCTGAATTGGATTAATTAAAATGGCAACTGCACCATCGTGAAATTTCTTCATTTTGATAGGACTAAATCCTACGTAGTATGAAATATTTAAAAATATTGATAGTTCTGACTTTGAATGCAGATCTACCATTTCTTTTTTAGTTTGCGAATTTTTGGAAACTGATGCAAAAGAACTAATTAAAGATGAGGGCAATGGTTCTTTTCCTTTCATTTCACTTTTGGGTGCAGCGTTATATACTTAGGTACTGGTACAAATATTACACTTTATAATAAATCCTTAACAAAATTATTGTTGAAAGGGAAATGCACTGACTGAATCCTTTTGCTACAATTTGTCGCTCCTAATTTAACTCCTTGCGTTTTATTCCAATAGTACGACAGCCTTTGAAATAACTACCAAAACATCCAAACCCATTAGACTTCGTTTAGCATTAAAAAATAAGTTAATGAAGTGTTGGATAATGTTTATACACTGTTTTATAGTACTCGTACGTACATGATAAAATTAATATGTATAGTTACTTAACCCTACAGATACGCCCTGAAAATTCAAGTTTTTTCCATTGCATGAAATACTTACACGGAAAGTCTCAAGTTCCAACTATTTTAAATTGAAAATGAATGAAGCTATTAGTCAGTTTGATCCACACCCACATCCAATCGAAATTGAACACAAATTATGAAGTAAGTCATCACAACCCCCATTATCTGAAAATTCAATGGACGGAATAGCTTTAATAAGTTGATCATTATTGTTACGTATAAGATTGTACGATAGGCTCAAGAATCAATAGGTTCATACACTTGCAACCATGCTGTATGTTATGGTTAGTTTGCCACATTGAATTCCTACTCTTCTTTCTTGGATTTCATGCAATAATACTTGTACTTGCTCCATCGGTATACAATTTAGTCTGTCATTTTCCAAGGTAGATTTTGAAATCCAATTTTCAAATGTTTTTATCTAAAGTTTGGAACTCAATAAAATGAAGTATCTAAAATGTTGCAGAGCGCCAGCTCCAAAAGTTTGAAGCTACTTAAATTCATTCTTCTGTACCTGATCACAAATATCCGCTCCAAAACCGTAGAAGGCTAGAGCACTTAGAAAGTAAAATATGACGCTTATCTGATGACCCACGGTCTTGCTCATAATCAAAGTTTCAAAATTGAATGAGTAGTAAAATAGAGACAAAACCGTATGCGTCAATATATTTGCCCAAATCGCATCGTTTATTAGGTCACTTAACCTTTTGACAGCTAAATATGACACTTTTAGTGACTCCCATTGAATGTGTAATGGAATCGGACTCGCAATTAGCTCTTTCACTTGTTTTGCAAATCCAAATGAAGAAAGCCAAAGTGTAAAAACTACCATAAAAATCAGCAACTCTTCTAAATATCCTGTTACGTGTCTCAGGTAGAACGATATGATTGTGAAAATTCCAAAAATGATTTCACAAATGAACCAAGAGGTCTGAACCTTTGGCTCTGAATAAATGCTTTCCAAATAGAACCACTTTTTTCCCGTCGAAATGAAAGTGTTGAACCCAATCTCAAAATTCCATTTGTCTGATGTCAGTCCCATGAAGGTGCTAAGAATGGATATTCCAAAGATTTGAATCCAAAGTATGTACGGAAGGATTTTGAAGATGGTCTAAATATGTTCAGAAATTATTCTCATTTTACCAAACAAATAATGCTTTTATGTTGTAAGTAAGTACTTGTAAATGTTTTGGAGGTAAAGGCAAAGCCACAGTGTTCTGAACAAATTTCAGTATTCTGTAGTAGCAACTGCCTTGCCAAAGACTATACCAAAGACTGCAATGAAACACAATGTTCCAATAGCCATAAATTATTTTAAAAAACATTGGAGGGCCCCATTTAACTTGATGTGACGGATGCATCAGTCGTGATTCATAAATCCGAAGCGAAATGCTCACCAGCGTGATCAATGCACTGATTATCTGTAAAAAAACATTCAAGTTACTGTAAACTTGATTGGAAATATAATATGACTGGATGACTTTACTTAATTTAATAAAAGATTCAAGTAAATATTTAAGAAAAAAACTTACTTTGTGGAGTCTAGTAATTTTGACTGTGACATAGCCCTTTTTATCATACCCTATTGTGAAAGGAACAACAAAGGCCCGACTTCCAATCTCAAGAAATGTTTTTAAACCATGAAAATAGCAGTTTTCATTTACTTTCCCTAAATTTGGAACGGAGCTTAGGAAATTGTATGGCAATGCCTTAATTGAACATTCTTTCCCCATTACGCTTTGCTCTGGATAAGTCGGTTTAATATCTTGGCTCAATGAAAATCACTTCTTGCTTTTCTGCAAAACGTGTACTTGTGTAAAACTGTGTCCGGCGTCTGCCATTCTTTATACATATAATGTATACATTAGCGACATACTGACATATTGTAGAAGGGAGTTGTCTTTTAAAGTGATACCTAAAATTAAATTGGTGTGGGAAAGTCTTCTAACTACAGTCATAAGTGGTTTACATAGTATAAAAATTTATTATTACTTATGCATTGATGTGGGCGTGTGCAGTTACAGAGAAATTAATTATTATTATTATTCAATGTAATTTCACAATTATTATGAAAAGATGTTACACTAAATTTATGAATTTATTTACTTTAAATAATATATATGACGTTTGCAGCACTAAAACTTTTATTCCAGCTTTTAGTACTACAACTTATTGGCATTTGCTACTGGAAGAATTACGATATTGCACACAGATAATGAAGTAGGTGATAAGAATACCACTAGCCTGAAACATTATAAAAGCATACTATTATATTATGAAAGTTTGGACGTTGTCCTGCTTGGATGACTGAGAGTAGTATGTAATATATTGGTGCATAAATACTTTATACCAAAACCTACATTTGCGATGAATGAGTAAGTAATAGTAAATCCAACACTTAATGATATTCCGACAGAGTTACTTTGCAACTGATGTATAAGCATTGACAAGCGTTGATGTGAAATCCAAGGGAGATCCTGATCCACAACTTTAGATATCCAAGATTCGAAAGTTTGGATCTGAATAAAATCGCACATTATACATACATATATTATGCAATCGTTATAAGAAAGGTTGTATGTATGACAGATGCACAAAAAGGTTACCTGCTTATGTGCATCTGCTGCAACAATAAAAACTCCTGAACTAACTGTAAACATAATCAAGAATCTAGCCTGGTCAGCCAAATTGTCAAGTAATCCAAAGGTGATGGGAACATCGAATATCAACAAAATAAGTCGATAAAATAGTATTTCTCCGTAAGCATTTTTAACTAGAACCGAAAACTCCTTTAAAGACGAATACCAACCCATCGCATGTTCCCACAAAGTTTGGCTTAACTCTTTGTTATCAATAGCGGACAAAGTGCTGATCCGCTTAGCGAATTCCCTTGAAGACAACCAGAACACGCAGATACCAGTTGGTAAAAGAAGCTCCTCATAGAAGCCACTCATTTGTCGGAATAGTATTCCTATTCCACTACCAATTCCAACTAAAATCTCAACCAAAGACAGAGTTCTATTGACATTGATTTGTTCGCAATTCAGTCCTTCATGAGTTAAAAACATGGCATATTTTCCTCTCTCGAGCCACATGAAAAATATTTTTTTATAGCTTCCGACGCTTTCTTCACTATAAAAGCAGTTCATAAATGCTACTAAAGAATTTGTTCCCAGGAAAACTCCAAATACAACAAACAGGGCTGCAAGAAACGGTGGCAGTAGTTTCACTATCATCTAAGGGTTTCATGGAAGTTAGCAAGTTGTGGTTATGAATCAAAAGTTCAACCTACAATGTGTTATCATCATATCAGATCACCTTTGAGCTAGGTATTGGTAGAGTTTCCGAGTTGTACATGAATCCGACAACCTTCAAAAATGCTTCAGATTTGCACCACATGTATTGCCACATAGTCATATGAAAAATGACTTTTACAAAAGCATGGACAACTCGAAAGTACTCTGCTGGATTCCAATCACTTGAAAAATCATTCAGAATCAGTCGAGATTCTGCAGTCCGAAAAAGTAGACACGGAACTAAATTCATTGCCCACATCATCTAAATAAAAAAGTTCGAGTCAAATTAAAAGGGATAATATATTATAAATATCAGTATCATAGTATATAGTACAAAATATTGTAATTTTATTCAAAATACTTTTGGCAGCCACCATGTTGAAATTACTGGTTGTTTACCAAAGTCTCTTATCATGAAAGGAGAGAGCCCGTGATGGTATGCAAAATTAAAGAAAATCATTATGATATTTGAAAGTGCTTTCTTGTTTTGTTTTTGCGTGGATAGTTTCTTTGTAAAGGTGAATTGAGGGTCAATAGTCAAAACAGTATGTGGTCGCTTCACTGTTGATGTAAATGGATCCATGTTTAATGCACAAAAAGCAATGAATGAACCCTTATGAACGGAAATGCGAATTACTGCCAACTGTTGTAAACATTTTTAGTGCATGTTCATAAAGTAATACTTTGAGGCAATTAGGAATCAATTCTCATAAACGATGTACATTGAGAAATTGAGGTCTGGGTGTGATGCTATAATTTTTAATCTTCATTAATTTTGGAACGCCTTTGTGCTAATACTATAATGCCGAATATAAAAAGTCGTGATCTCATAATACCCCAGTTAAAGTTTCAACCCACGCAGATAAGCAATTTTCATTAGAACCTTGCTATTTGATGTTCTCCCAATATTTGATTAGTTTACATAGGATGACAGTATCAGTCAAGTTTTTAGATATTCGTAATGAATACATATATTGTAAATGCACTAGAAAACATTATAATATATTAGGATTTTATTGAGTATATTTTTTGGTAGCCAGCTATAGTCATTTCATTAGTAGGTCACTATATAGACCTATTATCATATAATACTAGTCAAAGTTTGAACAAGAATATCATGAATTTTAAATTGTACGGATGTGGTCTGGTGGATAAAATCTCGACAACTCACTTTTGGTTACCAATTCATAGAAACTATTATGTCTTTACCTATATTGACAATCGTTCATCACATCACATTTGCACCATTTGTTTAGTGTTGTCAGCTCTCTTTCGAAGTTCTGTGAAACTATTGCGAACGGTAAAATCATTCTGTAACATAAATTGAAAAGATACTTGAACATTTTGAACAAAAATCACGTTTTGAAGTTGCTCAATTACTGACACAGACAGGGAGCTACTATACTATAACTACTCGTTTGCAACATTTTAAGCCACTACAACCTTTCCAATGACCTTGGGCTGGAGTTCTCTTGCTTCAAGCTTAACAATAAATTCCTCTCTCAATCCGGGTTTCACCATAATATCCGTGGCTTTGCCCACTTTGGCTGCCAAGGATTTGGTCAGAAATAAAACCTTTTAACGAGAAAAAAATCAAATTGCTTAACAGATAAATATATATTGAAACAGAAGAGATATATAAATGTATAGCGTTGTCTTATAAGGACTTAATACCCCGTCATTCCTCTCCTCTTCTAAATCTTGAAGAGTCTGCACTTGATCTACGGAAGTGGGATTGAACTGGAAAATGGTGTAACCCAAGTACGGGTTGTCGATACCAGTAGTCATTTTGAGGACCCACTTGTATTCCTCTAGTGTATGTGAAACGATTGGTTGACACTTTGTGCCTTGTTATTTTTAATCGTGGAGGAGCTCCAATAATTTTAGTTTATGAATTAAGTTAAATCAGATCAATTATCACGGCTCAAGAGCTAAATCTTGTGAGCTAGGAAATAATTATCTTGTATATGTATATATCTATTTGTGAGGGCTGACGTTACTTCTGCGTCTATGTAACAATAATGTAATGCAGCAACAATTCCCACGAAAAACCTAGACCTCTGGTCGTGTCGGATTGGGAAATGTAACTAAATCATACTTGAGTGTATTTTATACAGAAAAGTCACAAAAACCTTTCAGTTAGGTTCAGATTCATTGTCAGTATTGCCAGCAAAGCAACAATGCAATGAAGTTGATGATGTATACATATATTAGGATTAGAGCAAGGGCATAATATGAGCTTTGGATTGATGTTCATCATCCGCTTTTTCCTGCTTGATGGTTTACATTTTGCATGAAAAGCTGATAACTTTTCCTTTGGCTTGACTTCAAAACACTTGTAAGACTTTCTTTCTGATACGGTTGCCCGGCTCTCATAATTTGCCAACTACTTTTGCAGTGAATGTGACCAGCAGGCAAAACTTAATATTAGAGACGAGCGTATAATCTTCTACGCTTCAGACGAGCAGCGTAGTATCTATGTAGAGTACTTATAACTCAACAACGCACTATCAATCTTACCACGATCCGCTTTGCTCAACCCCACACTTCCCGATGACCTTGAATGAATGCAACAAACAACAACCTGAAATGCGTAGTTCCAATGTCAAGCTTTAACATAGCTTCTCGTCCGAGGAAAACAAACATGTTTTTGACAGAGAAACCCACAAACTCATTGCATACATAAGGATAGAACTGTAATAAGCCGCTGTTCCAGTACGAAATCTCATGCAGCAGGGAAAGCTTTCACACGCTCCCATTTACGGTTTGCACTTCTTCGAGAGAGACGAAACGCAAAAACTTGCTATAAACTTTGGAAGGACATTTGTGGGTCATCCTTTATACAACACAAAGGAATAATATTTCCTAGTTTTTTTTCTCGAACCACAAGTGATTGAATTTCTAATTTTCGCAGATTATCTTATCAACTGAAATTGGTGGAAAATGGTAACGTTTTATTCTTAACATTTTGATTGAGGATGTCATCTTATTTTCATGAAAATACTAATTGCGTTGTTGTGGGGTATTGTGGAGCATATTATATATTAAGATACTTCCATTAAACTAATCAATATCTTATTCTTCCATATAGGAAGACACAAAGCCATCAACTGAGCGACGACCAAGCAGTAAATTAACCTTTTACCTAATTACTAATATACTGCATTAATACAATTTGTTAAATGAGCATTCATACTGTAGAATGGTTCTATGCATTAAGCATGTATACTTCACAACTACGACCCGCATGATGTTTTAATGAAAGTTCTTATAATTTGCAGTATTGGATCGTTTACTACGCCGCCGTTCTTCCAACTCATTCTCATTAGACGCTAATGAGCCGTTACCCGCTGGACTTGTGTCCAACGCTGGAGGTCAGAAGAGGAAGGAAATTGATGAGGAGGAAGACGAAGGAGTGGTCACAGACGTTCAAAAAAAATACGCCAACCCTGCTATTGCCATTCCCATGCCGTGGAAATGATGAGCCACAAGCTACAATGGAATAATAAGGGGCACCATGCATTCTCTAAATGAGCATGGTCTGACATTTATATTGATGTATCAAGTTTCCGAGTATTTTGAGGGTATATAGATCTATCTTTACCTACACTCTATATTAATTATTTAAATTACTTTCTTAGGTAAACTGTAAGGGACAGAGAGATGGTCTTCAAAGTAGAATAAGTCGAATTATTTTTTAATTGTTGTACTGTATGATTAATGATTTTCTTTGAGAAAAATAGTATTAATGTCGTAACGTACTACAACTTCAATATACAAAGAAATAAAACTAGTATGTGTAATTCAAAATAACATTTAAACTATATAGTATCAGCTTCATTTTTTTTAGTAAAATGTTTATTCTCTGGTACGAGTATGCACAATCATTCAATTCATTTGATCCATAATATCATGATACGAAAGACAACTGCCTTTAACTAAGAAAAGGAATATAGAATTTAGACATTTCTACATGCTCACATCGAATTCATACAAACATCAACATCACAGTTGCTTTTTACCCTCCGATTTCAAGTAGTAATATATAGTATTTACGTAAGAAAGAGACTTCAAACCGGTAAATTGTATAAGAGTACTATAACGGTACATTGAGAGTACAGTTATCTAATATCCTTCCTATAAAAATTCATTCAGAACGTAATAGAAAGTTGGTCCAAGTGACAATGGGTTGAATTTTTAGTTTTCACGCAATAACTTTTGAAACAATTTTGGGCTCATCCATAATCCAAATGGACCGCGAGCACAGATGATTATTGAAGCTAAAAAATAATTATTGTTAAGTACATAATACTTAGAATATAGCACATAGAACTCTGTGCACTGTGCAGTAAAATTCTTACAAGTTTTCAGGAGATGGATCCTCAAAATCTTCTACGACAAGGAATCCGCCGACAAACGCCCAGTTTTCATTTCCGTCTGCCTCCGGTTTGTTTGTTATATAACGTCTCAACTTTGAATTGTAGCCAACATAATTGTGCTCTTTGCAATTGCAAATGCTAAACAAAATGAGATAATTATTTTATTTTATTTTTTAGTACCGAACCGGCCAGATTTTACTTAAGACTTAACTTAAGAACGTATAGACTCGCAACTTACTTGTTGTAAAAATCAGGTACATCTTTTAATCCATAAGACTTGATTAAGCAGATATTCTGGTTGAGATTAGAAGTGCGGTTTTCCACACAGTTAATAAACCGAGCTAAAATTCGTTTTCTATAATCAAAGGAAGATTTAAGATTTAAGTATCTTAAAATTTGCGATGATGTTTTATAACAGAATTAGAATTTAAATTTTAGGAACTGTTTCAGTACCTAATTTCCAAAGCATATGAGCCAATATAAACTCCACAAATGAAGATGGCATCGAAAAGATGAAAGCGTCTGACAAACTGGTAGCGCTTTCCAAAAACGGAAACTTCTTCCGCTATTTCGCCCAAAACAATAGTTCCATACGGTAAGAAAAACTCTGGACAATCCAGACGACGCCAACAGTTGCCTTCAAAATGTAAAATGTTGGAACCTCCACAACCTTTAAATGTAGTGATAATATTAAAAATTTAGCATCAGCAACAAATCAACTATTAAATCAGGAATTCAGACAATGTTATTTGCTTACCAAAAAAGTAACCATGAACCGGTTTATTTATTCCAGCAGTGTGTCGGCTCTGAATTGGAAAGGCCACTAACTCTTTCCTTTCGTGACAGGTTCCAGCTTTAGAAAGGAGAACATCAATTCCTTCGATTCGCACTTCTTTCAAATCAAACAGTTCTGTGTTGCACAAAATAATACAACATATACACATTTAAATGATTCAAAAAAACTCAAAAGTAAAGAAAAACTGCAATGTGCAAACCTTCGTGAATGTTGTACCGCTTAAGAAAATCTTTACATGCTTCAATTGGAAACGTATTTAAACCCACACATTCCTGGAACTTGAGCAAGGAAGGGACATTTTGAAGAGAAGAAATTGAAAAATTTGAAACTCCAACCAGGGCAGCAACTTTATCCTTATTGATCGAGCTTCCACTTCCCATCATCTCACATAAGTTATCAATTGACTGTACTAATTGTGTGCTCAGTCTAACGATAAATAAAGAATGTTTAGTGTTTAGTGTTTAGTTTAGTCTACTACAAGTTTTAGTGTTTTTAAATTTTTATAAAATACCTTATATTACTGTGTCGTATAAATTGAAAGAAATCTGCATGACTTAGGATAACTTTTAAGGGTACTAGGGTCTGAACTTCCATTCTTAGCACCGCCAATCGTCGTCTTACTCTGCGACGAACAATTTTTCTCTGTTCCTGATTATTGACGACCATGTCCAGACAATCAGACAAAAAATCAACTGTGTAGACGGTGTCAGCATTATCAATCTTCCCTTTGCAGATTACAAAACGCTCAGAAGTACACGTAGGACTCGAAGAAGGTTTGTGAATCGAAATACTAGTGAAGCACTTATATAATAGGAAGAGTAAACCAGTTGTAAAAAGGGTAAACGAATCAAAGATTTTACATATAAACGTTCCACCTAAAAAGAATAATTAAACATTAAAAAATCTATTGAACAGTTTGGTTTGACACTCAAACTCAAAGGTTTGATTTTTTAAGCATTAACCTTTGCGCAAACAGCGAAGAGCTATAAGACATTCCACATAAAAGTACTTTTGATACCGAACTTCTCGACAACTTTCATAAGCATACGATACTTCAGGCTGCCAAAAAGTGAAAACAAAGGATTATATAAACATTTAAACCAGTATGGAGAAGATAAAATGGGGAACGCGCATTTAGTTATAAATGAAATCTTACATTATCCACCAAAAATGTATGCAACCCTTTACCACTACTTCGAGCGAGCACAAAATCAACATAGCGATTGATGGTGTCTACCATCAGTATATCTTGTGGATCTGAACACAGCAAAAAAACAAAACTTTCCAATAATATTTTATAGCATTTCAGTAAAACAGTAAGCGACATGAGGTCAAATAATGAACTCTGTTTTCAGCTTTTGCTCACCAGAAAATCCACCACAGGATTCCACCATCTCAGTACAAAGATGCCCAAGATCATCACAATCAGTCTTTAGGGGAGTACGTTCATGAAACAAGATCCCTGCCTTGTCTCTAATTTGCTTCTCTGTGGATCGAGGACCAATGGTCTTCATTGCTAAAATTTTAGTAGAAAATCGTGCCTGATGTTGATTAGTTGCCCATAAGACATACCTAAAAATAAACGTACAAAAGTCATTAACTGACATATTACGTCATTGAGAAAGGTGTGTAAATAAAGTAAGCTACGAAGAAAAAACCAGCTTACTCTCGGAAGCCTTTTGAGTTGTGCCATAGATCGCCAACATAATAAATTTCTTCAAAATCAGACGAATTCACAAGCTCTTTTGGTGATGAGAGATCATACTTTAGTAAGGCATCAAGGTTTGCCATTCTGAGAAAATTTTCTTGATACAAAAAAGACTTTGGTTTGTCATTGTGACAAGAGTGTCGAGTAATCCACAAGTGAAAAGCCGATGGTCCAACACTAGCAATTTTTGTCTAGAAATATATCAGACATTAATTATTAAAAGACAACAAAATTAATGAAAACCTTTTCCATTGCCAATAACATACCTTGGTGGTTAATATGGAAGTAATGGTCTCCGTCAAAATGAATCGCATATCAATTTCCACAGAGAAACTTCGTTTTACTGGACTAAGATTATCCCTTACATAATCCACGTTCACGTTGGACTGATTAAGATGGGATGAAGCAGAGTTTAGCCAAACTATTTTCTCGCCACAAGATTCTTCCTGCACACAGTAGTAAATAAATTATTTGTACTTGTAAGTAAGTAGTTTTAGATAATGATTTTTGAATCAAACAGTATCCAATTTACCTCTACAACTGAAGCCGTTTCGTCAGCACCTTCAATGATGTCAGTCTCAACGTCACCTTCAAGCTTAATATGATTATTGCAGTTATGCGCATCCAGGTTTTCTACTATCCTTATTCTTTTAGACGGAATGGCTGCTGGTGACACTCCATTAGCAGACAAACTGCTCTTAGGTCGCTTCAAATTAGACTTTTTTGGTGGTAGTGTGGATTTATGTGCTATCGCATTTCCCAAATTTAATTCAGCCAAAGCTTCACAGTCTTTCTTTGGTCCATCTCCATCTTCGTCAATTGGTACATCAGTACCTGACCCACTTGTGCTGCAGTTCTTTTCTTCATTGTGACCTCCTTCAGTATGTCCATTACTACTACACTTGACAATCGATTTTGCTTCCGACTCCTCTTCATCGTCAAGATTAGGTGGAGGGGACATTTTTGTGTCAGAAATCGACTCCAAACTGACGTCCATAACGTCAACGTGTGCCATATTCTTTCCTTGTCCAGGCCCAGACTATACAAATACCCGTTCTTCTTTCGTTTGTCACTCACTTGTCCGTCGTCAACCAGTTCAATAATTAAAGCAAAAGGACCAAGGGGAGAGTCCCATCAATGATAATTCCCGATGAATGATGACGCAACACCTCCACACTTCCCCAATCTCACCCAAATGACAGAAAAATCAATTAAAATTGATGGCGCTACATTTCTGAATTCCAACGGAAAATCCTCATTGTTCAAAGCGAGTACGAGAACCCCGGAGGACCAACGGAGGACAAACTCCCACTCCTAAACCTGATACCCAATACTACATGCACCGGCATATAGTTTGGCTTGGCAGTGGATGTTACCTGAAAAACGAATATTTTTTGTTATCCATAATAAGAAGTAAATCTTGAAATAATAATAAAAATTTCATAAACCAGCATCACTAAAATATAAAAATCTTTAACCTGCTCAAGTCCTTTGTTTGTTGAGTTATAAAACACTCCAACGAGTGACAACTCACGAGTATTAAACTCTCACTTTAAAAACTAAATCATTCCATAGCTTCATTCAACTTTTACTTCAACATTATTTTTGTTGCCACACCAAGATCAAGATACTACCGTAAAAACTAAAAACCCACTCCACTCTTCCATTCAAAACCCTATGAATAGCTCATGATTAATGATTCAACGCCAACTTTATTCGAAACTCCTACATGTCAAAAAATGATACATAAAACTTTTAAAGTTCATTTAATAAGTGAACAGTAGCTGTGACTGACACCTCACCAAACAATAATTAATTCCTTTATCGGAAATTACATGATAACCACACCACCACTAATTTAGTATACAGGCAACAGAGAGGAGGTGATGAGGATGATGATAAGAAAGTATCTGTCAGGCCAGGCGAGATGTAAAAACAAGAAACAGAAAATAAATTTGTAGATAGGAATATAAGGATCCTTACGAAATGCATGTACGGATGCAAGGTTTATAAGGTAAACGTAAACCAGTTCCAGTTCACGTCTCTTGTGTATCCTGCTCGCATAACATATACATAAACAGCTGCATAAAGGAGACAAAAGGATGTTTGTAGTTTGTTACACTAAAATGAAATATCCTTTTTTGAGAGTTGGAGTGGGAAAAATAACATGAAGAAACGGTGGTTCAGGTGAAAGCGTCACTCAATGAGGAATGCGTTTGCATATGAATTCTAACGAGATATGTATGAATCTAAAATATATATATATGACTATGAATGTATGAAATATTATGCTGAATATTATGATGGTAAATTGAAATAAAGTTTTTGATGTCTTTGATTTTTTTAATACCTTTTAAATTCATATTTTTATTTCAAGACTAAACTTTAAATTGCGATAACAGAAAAACAGTTACAAAAAGTAGCAAAGAAATTATTGTGTTGAAGGGACTAGACTGGGATTTTTCATGTAAAGCTATATGTGCAAGAAACAAGAACTGACAACAGGAAAGACTTCAGCCAGGGTAGTAGTAAGACCAAAAAGTAGTTTAGCTAGTTAGCCCGATTGAACCACACGCTGCTGATGATTACGACATGAACATGACGACTTGTTGCGACTTTGGACTTATTGATAAGCTCAACCCGCAACGACTATACTGACAAACGGTCAAATTCCACGAGATGTAAAAATATTAGTAGATTTAAGGAGCACCATAAGCTGCAGGAGGTTGATAAGCTGGAGGTCCATATCCGGAGGAACCAGAGTCTCCACCAGTAGTTTGCTCGTTCTTGTAACGGATGAAGTAAACCTGTAATAATAATAATGAGAAACACGATGTTATAATCTATATTCTGTGGGTATTTTTTCATTTGACTTGGCGTAAATTGAATACTGGCCTCTGGCTTGGATGGGCGAGTTGGAGCAGGTCCACGGATTTTGACATCAGCATTATTCTCTGGCTTCTTGACAAGGACGTAGACCAATGTCTTTTGCTCATTTTGTTCTGGAAGGATAACCTCAGTCTGGGATTGGCTTGAGGAAGAGGGAGCCTTAACGAAGATGATGTTTACATGCTTGTCTTGGCCTCCTGGAACTCGGACGATACGGGATTGAGAGTCGGTTGGCCTAAATAAAAAACGAAACATCTTAGAACATTTCTGGTTCCGGTTTTGAATAATTTATAAGAAGGAAATTAAATTGATAACTTACTCATCTGGGGCGACGTGAATATATACATGCCTAGTTTAGAACGTTTCAAACAAGAGAACAAAAGTTAGTTTTGAATATTTATATATAAAAATACGCCTGTCCACAATGAAAATTTCCACCAAAAAAGAGGGAAACTGGACAAAGGACGGAGCCTGATTCATTTATTTAAATGAGTAATTCATCAATAAATAATATGTAAACCTGTGAGTTTGGCCATTTGATGAGCCCTGATCGTAACCTCCACTGGAACCCTGATCATATCCTCCATTGGAGGGTGCTGAATAGTCAAGGGAAAGTGTTGATGGTGGTCCATAGGCGCTACTACTGCCTCCATAGACTGTGGCGACGGACAAAGCCAAGGTGGCTACAAACTGAAAAAAAATGGATATTCCAAGGTCATTTGGTTGTTCCGATGTAATTTGAAACTTTTTGTCAGTCTTTTCTATCTACAAAACCGAAACTCATTTTGATTCTTGTAAACTTACCAAAAACTTGTTCATTTTGAGAATTGAAATTTTTTTGCCAACTGTTTTTGTAGTATTTGTTTGAAATCGTGAACTGAACTGATGATTGGTTTCGGCTAGGCACGATGCTTTTATATATCCACGATCACATAACACATTTCGTGTTTGTATGAAAAAGCCCACAACGCACATTTCAAATGAAGATGATGATCAGGAAGAAGGATGTTTAGTGCGACGGACGAAATGGGTTGATAGGAGCCTCAAGACAGGTTATGCATGCCACGAGGAGCATCTCATACATAATCTCATGTAGTTGCTTTTCTTTCATCATCATAAAAAATATTGAAATACTACACAGGGGCAACCCGATTTAGACAAAAAGTAAATTATCCAAATAAGCCTCATCTTCCTGTGTTCATATTATTCTTCATGTAATTCAAAATCCTAATAAAAATCGTACATTCATCTTAAATGCTTAATCATAAAATATATAATATGTGTAATGTACATAAGTAATGTAATCATACAAAAGAATGATATCTAGGGTGCGATTGCATAAGCTGATAAGTGAGAAACTTTGTAACTTGGCTTGAATTAGAAGATGAGTAATAATGATTAGTTTGCAGTTGGCAGAGCCAAAAGATTTCAAAGAAAATATGAAGATGAAATACATAAAATGTATGTTTGCGTCCACAATTGTTCTTTTATCATCTATATTATATCTCTGTATCTGTGTGGGGTGACTGGTTACTCCTTTTTGTAATTCTGTGCTAGATATGATATTAGAACACATAACATATTATACACTATATTCAATATTCTCACTTTGATTAAATATTTTTCGTTGCATTACATTAAATGGCATGGGGTCAGTTGATGATGCTCATATTCATAAATTCATTTATTACAAACAAAATCATCTTCCTAAAAAGAATTAGGGAATGACAATGTTGAATGTTGTGGAATGAGAGCTATTCCCATTTTACAAATTCGAAGCATAATTTGGATTTTTTTCCATACATTCTTTAATAGTTTACTAGTAGATCTATATACATTAGGATCATTGTATGCCTATGCATAAAATTTTACGACAAATTCTACTACTTTACTTTATTATTACGAATGGGACTTGATCCAATGGTAGTGTAATAGTGCATATTATATAGCATGAGCCGTTTCCTATTTAGGACGCAATTTTATGCAAGCAGCGGATGGCAAAAAAAACAAGTTAAAAAATGAAGATTCACTTTTAATCATTAATATGCGTACCATGTCCACTGAATTGTTCAATTGATGCTGAATTTTTTAATCGACTAAACATGATGTAATATTTGATTTTCTTCAATTTATTTTTTTGATAATAAATGCATACAGAAACACAAACTATGCATGCAATGATGCGATGCACTTATGCATTATTATTAGTACGACACTAATACTGTATACCAAATAAGAATTGCACTTTGATTGTTATCACATCACATTCCTCTATATTCACCGCAACCACACGAATTTATGATCAAGCATTTCAAATTACAATAGAATGCAATTTAACTGATAAAATCTATCATTGGGAACATTATTATGAATGCGCTTTCAGTAGATTGGCACAAAATGGGGTCTATTAAAAGGCTAATAGTGCTTCACATCAACTTGTGTTGTTAGCACCAATTCTAGTTTCACTCAATTTGTACACGATATTATTGACATATCCTAATGTCAAGCAATCACAGAAGCAGTTTTTTTCCTTGATTGATCAAACTTTTTAGTTGCAATAATCTTCAACAACAATATTTTGGTCGACACTGTTGATTGAAAGACGAGAAATTGATATGTTCAATATTGTACAGTAATAGAACTAAATGTCGTAAAAATGATATCTGACAGTAAAAATGCATCACAAAAAATAATTGAAATGCTCACCATATTTGAGTTTGTTTGGACTTTGCCATTGCAGCACCTTGTCTAACCTAATAAATCACTCTTCTCATTATTTTCAACAATGAAAAAAATGTAGTAAATGTTTTCATTTTGTAGAGTATAATATGTGAATAAGCAGAAGCAATTTATAAGGTGTGACGAAAATGAGGCAGGAGCTATGATAGTATGTGTAAAACATTGTGTAGTATATTGGTTGATCATATCATCATCATTCGTAGAGGAAAGAAGATGATAATGATGCTAGATCATATACTCTCATCATTTCTATCATAAATCCTTTGCTCACTCACTTCGTGGTACCGTGCTTCATTATGCATCGAAGTTGAAATATGCAAACAAATAACCGTTGAATGGTTTCAAAGCGCCTTTTTATTTATGTCGTCCGGCGAGATGTACACAAGAAAGTGTTCTTGTGACGGCACGTGGAGATCCATAACTGGTTGTAATGACGTAAGCTTAGGAGAGGGTGCCTAAAAATGATACTTATGATTATAAATTTAAATCAACCAATGTTTGTTTTCTGGTGAAAAAAAATATTAATATGTGGTATTAAGATCATAACCACACGCAATTGCTTGTTTCACTCGATATACCTACATGCTCTTATGACTAGATATGTGGCAAGAGCAAGGAAGGTTGCTTGCTGGTTATTCAAATAATAACGCAATGCATTATTTCCTCTAGGCCTAATTTGCACAATATACAATGCCGAAACGGGCACAAGAGCACGCCCTCATGTCAACAGTTAATCGGTAAAAGCACCTTAAGATTTTTTTTATATTTTGATCAAACAGATTATTTTATCCGTCCCCTTTGGACACTAAATCAATATAAAGACATATGATGATGACATCATGTCAGCTCTTAAGTCTCAAGCCAATAGCTATATTTCAACAGTAGCTATGATATATACATTTACCTTTACCCTGAGAACCTATCCCACAAACTCAACTCTTGGCAAAAGTAATTTTTTATACTCTCTTAAACGGCAATGTAAATTAAAGGGATAAGGATATTATGGCTCATTTTAATTTCCCGAATGACTGGATAAAAAAATAAATGAGCTTAATCTAATCTTGCCTTCATTGATTGTAAATATCCTGACGACTGTTTTACCTCATCGATAAATAATTACCAGTGCCGATATCATATTCGTGACGTGACGTCTGAAAATACACCAAACTTTCATTTATTTTTCCATTCAAATGGCTAATTACAATCGTAAAAGGTATAAAATGTTAAATACAACCCCAATGGCATTCTCTTCTCAATGAGATATATAATTCAATGAAAAGAGTTGATTTCCTTCAAAATTACACACAATTCAAGCTCAATGTCTCCCAATTTATGGAATTCCAATTACTCACTGAATAAACATTGCCAGCAGTTTACCCAATAATGGTTGCATGATATCTTCATAAAATCCCTGAATAAGTAATTAACACCTTTTACGTATTCAGTGTACTACTGTACAAACACATTCATCAGACTTATATAAAAAAAAATGAAGATTCACCAAGATTGAAGATGTACGTGTACATGTGTAGATTATTTGCGTAATTAATATACAAACAAGAATATTTGGCTTGGCCTCCTGGTTTGAGATGACCTTTGCAGCAACATCATATCATAAACGAGCGCTGTATCAAGATGTGTATCGTAGATCACATAATTGTATGCACTTTAAGATTTCAATTGTAATAAAATAATCAAATACTATAGGTTGGGAATGATGTAGACAAATAGAATAGATATTTCAGATCATCCCTATAATATGGCAGTGATTTATTTACAGGCTTGTTCTCTCCAAAGTTGTCCTTATAGAGTTACACATTATTCCTCTCAGCTAATTTTTTTCCCTCTCTTGTTCGATACTGATTATGAAGTCATAGTGTCAACTCATCGTCGCTCCCCTTGTCAGCCTTTTAACAAGTATGTGAATGATGCAACGCGCACTCTGACTCTGACAATATTAATGCCAACAAATCGACTTTCAGTGAACTTCAAAATCAACTCAGGCACTTGATTCAAATTGGCTCACTTTTATAAAGTCAAATAAAAAAAATTGGGATGCTGATAATGATGATACAGAATATTGCGATTACAAACAATATGTATACACTATTTTATTGCATTGTGTCCATTCATCAGCAAACAATAATAATAATAACAATAAAATCCAAGCTGGTTAAAAGCTTCACCTCACCTCATTTTTCAGTGTCGCATTCTCTCATATAGTCTACTGTTTCTTATATCAACCCTTGGAGCCATTAACAGGGGATTCGATGGACAGAATAAGGGGTCGATCATTGGGACATGCGGTGAATAATGTCCACACATCCACCTTTTGCCTTTTATTACCAGAATATATGACGAGCTGCTCATCAACGATACAGTTATGTTATGGTTTCATTTTCCTTTAACTTACAAAAAAAACCTGGCAGGGACAATTTGCTGCGTGATGATTTTGATGTACACACACACATTCCTTCTTGTTAGCTTTATATCCCCGTCACATTTCTCTTTGTTCATTGCAAAGTAATGTGTAACGGGATGTAATCCTATATTGAAGATGAGCATCTCATATTAATGATGTTACGTACTTTGGTTTGAACACCGTGAGTCACAAATAAGACTAAATGGAAGCTATCCCCAGTTAACAAGGCTTTTTATGTTCAAATTACATGTTCTGTCGTCCGCACGCAGAACACATAATATTTAGGGTGGTAAAAAAGCATATAAATATGCGGTGATGTACGGCAAGGCCTGAGCTTATATAACAGTTTATGACAAAACGCACCCCTACTTTAGCCATTACCAAATTGTTGCACATTAAATTTTTTTGGCACTAAACACACAACCACCAACAACGATCTCGATTATTATTATTGTTTGTAGGGTTTTGGAATGGTATTTATAGAGAGGGTTCCTCCATGATCGAACCATTCAGTTTATAATCTTCATCAAGACATTTTGGATTAATAACCAAAGTCAAACGAAATCTTTAAATATGAAGGCAACATTGGTAAGACTAAAAGAAATTTTCAGAAATGTGGAAGTTTTAGTTTGAAAAACTTTGATAGTTCTTGGAATGGGATTAAATTAGTGAATTTGTTCGGAAAAATTAAGTTTGAAGAGTTGAGTTATATGGTGATTTATAGTGTGTTAACCAATATCTAATACTACTTTGTGTGCAATGTGATTAACAGGTTGTTTTGGCTGCCTTGGCTGTCGGAGCCTTGGCTGGAAGCTCAAGTTATGGGCCACCACCCCAACAGGAACAAGAATCTCACGTTCCCCAAACTTTCAAACACATTTACGTTCATGCGGCTCCGGATGAGTATGAACGTTTCGAATTCTTTTAGAGAAACTACATTTGTTACAGAAAACCACGATAATCGTAATGTTCTGTTGTTAAATTAGGCCAACTGATGTGCAAAACCGTGTCATTCGTGTTCCCGGAGGTGACAAGCACGTGAACATCATTTTCGTCAAGACTCCATCTCAATCCAGCCAATCCCAAACGGAGGTCATTCTTCCCGACCAAGATGAGCATAAGAACTTGGTCTACGTTCTCCTCAAGAAGGGTGAGAACCAGAATGATGTCAGGATTCGCCGTCCCGCTGCTCAACGCCCACAAAAGCCAGAGGTCCAATTTGTCATCATCAAATCAATTGAAGTCAAACGAAACAACACCAAGAAAAGATAAGTCATATACATCGTGTTTTGTATTATTACAGGTGTACTTCATCCGTTACAAGGGTCAAGAGCAAGAACAAGGAGGATATCAACAAGCCCCACCTGCTCCTTCTCCAGTTCGCACTCCAAGCTCTGCTTATGGCTCTCCATTCTAAGAAGCTTGAAATTTATCATCATTAACTTATTCATTCTATTTAAGCATTCAGGTCTTGAAATGTTCTTATTCCTTTCTCCTTCAAACCTTTCAACTTTTATCAGTGTCTTCTATTTTTATAAGTCTCTTCAGTCATTTGTCTATCCATCGGCAAAAATGCTGCGTCGCTAGTCCACAATTCTTCTTTTCTTTCTATCTTTCCGTCTTTTCATGCAATTGAGTATTTATACGAATCCTATAATTTACAAGAAATAAAACAATACGAGTTTAAAATTACTTACTAAAGTTTAGCCGATCGTGTTACAAAGTCATTGCATCACGCGCATAAAAAACTGAAAGGATTTGCTAACTGTAGCATTCTATTCTGCTTAAAATTACCTAAAAAAGGAGATGGATCATAGGTCAACGCTAATTAGGAAATGCAACAAAGCATCTTCTTTTCATAAAAAAAAGATTCCGACATTAAATTGCTTGCCGCATATTGCCTCATTCATTCTTACAACATTTTATATGACTTGTTTCAAGCATCGTGAGGAGGAACTCCTCAACAAAAACGTTATTAGGGCCGACTGTGAAGTAGGCAACCTGGATTTGTCATTTTGGTAGATTTTGATAAATTATTAAAGTTAAATGAGGTGCGACAGCTCCGTCAATATTAATTATTGATTTTCATTGTAATGATTGAGGAAGAAGTCCGTGTGAAAGGTGTTGGTCACTGAGCCTAACAATGATAAAAATGCATTTGATTTATGATTGAGCTTGGAAAATTATGAGTAGGATGGCAGCTCATTTTTGTGCAAACTTCCGAGCAGCACGGATGAGAATAAATATTATAGTACATATTGGTTCTATTATGAAACAAATATAAATTGCTAATAATTTTGCAGAAGCTCAACTGGTTTTCTACTATATTCGGCGAAACTTTTTGGTTAGAAATTATGATGTGCTTGTTTATGACTTACTTTTAAATTTAAGGTAAAATCATTTTTTAAATGCAACTCATGGCCTGACACGCTTTGTATATACTTTATAAGTTAAGTTGCAACGTAACAAGTAATAAGTGCATACAAAAATGCAATAGTGAATGGAGCATCTTCACTCACCTTCTTTGATAAATGAGGCACAAATGTCTGATGAAATTTAAAGATTTGCTCTCAAAAACCCAACCAGTAGCACCAGTTCTTTCGGCGTCGTAAAAATGAATGTGCCATTTTGTACAAGTTGACCACAGTTGAGGGCAGCCATAGGCCCTTTGTGCACAGATTAATTTCGTACCTACCATATTTACCAAACTATGTAATTAACTCTTGACTATTTAATGTCATCGTTGTGTGGTTTCGTGTAAACTTGTCATTTGTCACAGATCGTCATCAAAGCCATTTTGGATTAGAAGAACATTTACGCAACAACAAATTGAATTTATGAACTACGCATAGTAAAGAAAATATGAGTTATTTCATTTGTCTTTCAATTATGCTTGTCGTCACTCGACTCAAGAAATAGTTGGTCTCCCTGAGGGCGAACGCAAGAATTTACGACAATTTTTATAGTTTAATAATCCAGCCACGTTCAACTTTTATGACTGTTTATTATTTTAGTAATTTATTAAGGGGCTTATTTAAGTATCGTTTTTTTGCCTAAAAATCTAAAATAAAAAGAATTATTATGATCGGATTTAGATACTTTGTTTACCCCTGGAGAACTCGATGTCAGCATCTATTAAATTTTGCTTCATCACTGCGTGTAAAAGAAAGGTGAAACTTGTATAAATCATATTCATCTACCTAACGAAACAGAAATAATTGCGGACTTTGGTTGTGATTCAGCTGACTTGCGCCTAATTTTCTATGATTATTGCAATATTATGTAAAACATAAATGGGTAGTAGTTTCTTTACCTTTGAAGTTAACCATATTTGCAAACAACCCTCTCTGAAGGACTTTTAGAATGGGGATGGATGCCAGCCAGTGCAGTGCCAACTTATGAAGTCACTAGCGCTCTTTTTCAGCTACTCATTCACATATTATATGATACAACTATAATTACCTTCACAATCAAAAACATTAAATGCACTCATGGAACTATTAATCACTCTGCTTATTGCATTTCACAGCGGGAGCAGCAATTACTGACAAATTCGTGGACTTTCAGAAAAACCTGTAGTTGCTTCAAAAAGACTACTGAAAAGCATTACTGTTCATGATGATCTATGCTAAGTATTTAATACTAGCGGCCAGATAACGGGCCTTGCCCCGTTTCTGAACACCAAACGTTTTTAAGTCACGGTGGTATATATTGTACACCATTTCAATCTTGCAGGCTAGGCGATCGGAACGTCGGCTTTAGTTATCCATGCATTTATGATTTGATTACCAAATGTCAATACAAAATAATCCCATAGAATTTGCTCTTCGAAGTCAAAAACTTGAATAACTCAATAGTTTTGAGACACTGGTTGTTTTACGTTTGATAATAGGTAACTGAATGTCAAATCGTGTCTATGAAATATTTTTAATTAAACTTGTGTTTTTAAAAATCGAATTAAATTATAACCGTTCTATAAAGTAAAAATTTGCAGTATTTGTAAGCAAGGTGAGAGAACTTTCATACTGGGATTAAAAAAGGAAAAAGTTCATCTTATTTTTAGACACCTTTATCTAGTTAATTGAAAGTATTTATGCTCATCGTAGAGGGCAAGTGAATTTTTTATATAGCCGTATAACCACATTTCGCATTTCACTTGTGACATAACCGCATAAGCTCAAATTTAGCATTGCCAGAGAGTCACAAACGTTAAGAGCATAGTCATCAATCCGTCATTTTTTCAAGTGAGCGTACTACCATGACCCTTGCCCTTGCAACAAAATCAGCTAAAGATAAGGACTCATCGAAATTTCGTGAGTTATTTCAGGCTGCATGTCTGCAGTGCTACAATTGTAAGCCCTCTAGAGAAATGCAAATGGATGTGTTTTTTTGGGTTAGCAACAAAATCATTGAAAAGTCACTTTTTTAAGGGACCACATGACCATGATCCGAGTTGCAAACATCAAGTTTAACAGTTGATGTGCACTGGGCAAAGCTTTGCGAATACAATGGTTAAGTTAGGTATGCTACACGTCTGTACTACTTAAATTGCAAACCCTCCAGAGGGATGCAAATGAAGATCCCATTTATTAACCTGCGATCGAAGATCAATCAAAAGCAGGTTATTTAGAATGGATCATAGTCTGTCTGTCCGTCCGTTCGCACGATAACTTTTACACCGTTGAAGATTTTCAAAAATTCTTTTTGCTAAACGACACTATAGGTCAAGGTTAGGTTAGGTTGACTGATTTCGAAGATGAGCAAAATCGGTCAATTGCAACTGGGTCAAAGGTCAAGGTCAAATATTTTTTAATGACAAATCATGGGTTATGATACATCGAAATGATGCTATTTCTTGAGAAAAACTCAACCATGCTATTTTCAAGATTCAGCAATGACCCCAGCGTGACCTATAAGCGTTTAAAGGTCAAATTTTTAAAAAATTTCTCAGCAGCAACCACAATGATTAAATTTTTTTTTAAACCAATGAACTTCTCAGACACATAGCTTATGCTTACTTCATTCAGCATAAACGCTAGATCGCAGGTTCCTATATATTCTGCCAGTTGTCAGGTTTATTTTAACCACAATATTGTATAGATTACCTTTGAATTCATATGCAATTCAAAGGCCCATGGCGCAAATATTTAGTCAAAATCAATATTCAAATTATAATTCGAGTCATCTGCAACCTTTAAGAAGTCCCAGGGCACTGCTAATAAACAGTTCGCTTCAAGTAGTTTTACTCAGGAGGGAGCCAATGGAATATAATTCGTTTGGCAAAATCGTCAAATTTTACAAAAAATGCCAGTTTCATGTGGCTGTATATTCAACATCAAATTTATTAGTATGAAGATAATTATTTATTATGAAACACCAACTCTTTGTGATTCGAATGGTGTACAACATGACCACCCGACTTAAACAACGAAGTCAGTAGGGCCACCGACACATCTTCAGTTTTGGTCGCTGCGAATTAATACCTGAAAAGTGCTCCATAACAAAACACGCATGGTGCAAACATACAATCAATATGGATGTAACGAATATGATTCGATCCATCTGCAATCTTTAAGGAGTCCCAGGGCACTACTAATAAACAGTTCACTTCAAGCAGTTTTACTCAGGAGGGACCGGTTGGAATGTATTTTTTGGGCAAAATCATCAAATTTTACAAAAACTTCCATTTTCATGAGGCTGTGTATTCAACATCAAAGATATTAGTATGAAGATAATTATTTATTATGAAACACCAACTCTTTGTGATTCAAATGGTGTACAACATGACCACCCGACTTAAACAACGAAGTCAGTAGGGCCACCGACACATCTTCAATTTTGGTCGCTAAGGATTTTATTTATATAGATTATTACGCTCCTACACATTACATAAAATCCAACAACCATTATCATATTATAAAACTCTTAATGCAAACGTAAAGGTAGCGGCTTTGTTACCAAAAACTTGAGTTGAAATGACCCGTGGGTGAAGTACATGCTGTTGCAGGGATAAAAATGGTCAAACAATTTCATAAAAAAAACTCATGCAAGCACAAAGATTTATGCATTTGCTCTGGATTTAATGAGATAATATGGTAAATCCATTGTGTTCGTTGACACTCCTGACTTTTTTTGTATTGTGGGTAGTAGTGTAAGGTTTATGATAATGTTGCAATTTTAATTGTCCTAACTGGGCATGATATCATAATATACTTAAGATATATAATGTACCTCTGTACCTTTCGACAAAAGTTAGTATTATGATTTTGATTTTACGATCAACATATCATCATGATAAACATTCAGATTACCTTAATCTGGTACTGGTACACATTTATACATGCATGGAAATAATTCATTTTGATGGTCAAACAATATAATAACTGACGTTTCAAAACTCACATCAATCCCATTTTCCTTTCTATATTCATAAAAAAGCAAATGGGATCTTTGAAGAAATAATTTTATTGTGTCACTTCAAACAAAAGACGAATGCTTGTAGCGAGAAGGCAGTAGAATATGTAACTACCTATGATATTATTAAAGAATTAATATACCTTTTGTACCTTTAATGGTGATAGGGGTATTGTAATAATACCTAAGTGAAAAGTTGTTGGATAAAGGTCAGGAGGACGGACAAAATATTAAGCGTGAATTCTCGAAAAAGAATTAGAATGTTCACCCCTTAAGAAATACCATATATTGCTACTTTCATTAATTTCAATTGTTAATTTTCATCCATTTTAACTCATATAAAATGCAGCACTAAAATGTTTTATTTTTTTTAGTATGGTTTTCCTAAATTAGATGATAAATATTTACAACAAGAGAATGGAAAAGAAGATGAAATTGTTATTTGCACAATTGTGTTTTTTACTAAAAACTACAATTCCCCATTCACCTTACTTTTGCTATATTGTCTTATATATGCTTGAATGTATTGTGCGAGTTAATGAAAAATGATGTCATTGGTAGGCTGTAATTATATCATCTCATCTTCTTTTGATTGTGGTCTATAAGGAACTGGATATGAAGACCCTTCTTGATTGATTGTAATAGTGCAATGGCCCTGAAATGTGATTGTAAATGATGAATATGAAGACTATGAACTAAAGTAGGTTATGCATATACCATCGAATTTTACTGCAGATTGACTGACTTTATTAAAACTTTTGTTTTGATCACACTGATTACAAAATATTTGATAATAGATCAATAATCAATAAATTATCACTTTTGGTGACTAAACGCTAAGAAATTATATATATTAATTTTGCTAATATAACTCCTTCCGTTTCCGACCACTTATCTGCTCCTTTGAACGTTACCTTGAAATTGAGACGGTAATATTCTCAGAGCCGAAAGTTGGACTTTTGCGGAAATTTAGATTGGACTAGAAGAGTGTATATAACGCTAAAGGAATTTAAAACAGAAATATCAATAAAAAAAGTTATAAGCTCACAAAAGAAGAACAAGTTGTAAATGAAACTTCGTGACGTGAAGTGAATGGCTTGAGCAATTGAAATAGAAAGAGTCCTACTTAAAGGCATATTTTGCTAATACATCGGTGGTAGCTTAAAGTATAGGAGCTCATCAGTGTTTAGAAAAGAAGAAAGAAGGAAAGGTAACAAGTAAAAGATAGAAAAAAATAGGTGACAGCGCAGAGAATGACTCAAAGTTTTCAAAAGCGTAATAAGAAGACCGACTCCAAACTCGGAAGAAAACTGGATTTTCATGATGATAAAACTGTTTAGAATGGAGCACCATAGGTTGGGGTTGGTTGACGGACGATTTGTGGGATTGGGGCAGGTGCGCCTTGTTGATATCCTCCACCTTGTTGTTGTCCTTGTCCTTGCTCTTGTCCCTTGTAACGGATAAAGTAAACCTCTGGCTTTTGTGGACGTTGAGCTTGTGGGCGACGGATCTTGATGTCGGAGGAAGCTTCGGCTTTCTTGAGGAGAACATAGACCAAGTTCTTGTGCTCGTCTTGCTCGGGGAGGATGACTTCGGTTTGTTGGTTGGAGGAGGAGGATGGGGTCTTGACGAAAATGATGTTTACGTGTTTGTCACCTCCTGGAACACGGATGGTACGGGCTTGTTGGTCTGCAGGCTCATCGGGGGCCTAAATTTAAAAAAAAAGGGTAAAGTTATTGGATCCTCGTTTGCCGGTGTGCCAAATTAGCCTTTCGCAATTGATAGGCCGATGAAACAGACAGATTAGGTACTTACGACATGTACATAGACGTGCTTGAAGGTCTGCGATTGTTGTTCCTGGGGTCCAGGTCCAATGGGTTGTTGGGGTTGGATTGGTGCCCCATACGCTTGGTATTGAGCATAGGCAGCAGCCACAAGGGCGAAGAAAACCTTAAATAATGAACCACTTTTATAACCACCCTGTTTCTTTAAGAATCTCACTAATTCCAATTTGGAATTTTCACATATTTTTGGAAACTTACCATAAGGACCTTCATTTTGATTTTGGGTTCGAAGATTTGATAAACTCAAAAAAAGTGTTTGTTTTTTAGTAGTGATGATTAGAACTGCTGTTGGTGAACTGTTGTCATTTCGGTCTTCATCGTGGACCTTATATATTAAGGGCTCAAAATACAAGAGACACAGGGTGACCACAAGTTAGGCATAAAATAGTTTACTACTCAGAAGATAACCCCATGTATATTTTGGTATGAATGTGTGAAAATAATGGGTCAAAATCATGTGGCAATGTTGACATGACCGTGATGAGAGTGAATTTGAGTAATTACATAATAATATTAATATTATTGTTATGATACTTTTGTTTTTACCTAACTATCCCAATAATTTCATGTGTGTTGGTTTGGTGCTGCTACCACCAAGTCTCATCTTCATTTTTTTTTCCAATGTATATTTATGTTATATAATTTTGGGTGCATAGATGGATGAATGAATGAATGAATGAATATATAAATTCTCTATCCCCCAAAAAAATCAAGAATTATTCATGCTTATGTAGTAGAATGCATAATATTTAAAGATGCACAATGGTAGTCAAAAGTCTATATATGATATAGGCTGTAAAAAAAAGCCCTTATGGAAGATGAGCCCCCACATAAAATAAAAATACTCACGCACGTACTTTTTTTTCGTTTGAATGTGTGTGTAAAAAGGTCTAGTCTATACATGATGCGTATTAGAAAAAAACTCAATATTATTACAATTCGTGTACTCTCAGTTTTTTTCTTTAACCAGTACAATTAATGTTGATGAACTTCATATATAAGACTTTCATCAGTTTCATTACCCCTTTCTGGTAAATAAAAAAAATCATAAAAAAACCTCCACATTTGCAGTTTGCACACACTTGGACACAGCATTGAATTGAAATACCTGTCCGTCCGTAGTTGATGATGATGATGGTGAGTGAGTGGGATACCTACCCATGTAATTGCATTTTGTGCCAAAGGGCAGACTTTACTCTCCTAGATAGCATCATGTCATGTAATAAGTAAGCATCAGGGGACTGAAGAAAAAAAAGGTTTTGAAGGGATAAAAAATGTAAACAAGCTTATATGACTCAAATTGTCAAATTAGCTGGTAGTAAGCTGCATGAATAAACCAACAACCAACACGTAGTGACCGTAACGAAAAGGAGCTCCGTAGTAGCATTTTGCGTTGTAATGAGTCACCCGCTCGGTGCGATGTGATATGATGGTGTGCTCATCATTTACACTCCCAGGACCGCAATTAAACGAAAACGATCAGGTAATAATGAGCTTTGTAATTAAATGTTGTAAATGTACCCTACTAAAATCTTTTACAGCCGTAAAACGATATGGTTGTGTACGATTAACCAAAAGCTTCCAGTCTTTTATTACCTTTTTTTTAAAGTTTTTCAAACATTTATCACATTGCCCCAGTTGGCCAATTGGTATGCGTAATGTATCATGAAACGACAAAATCTATAAGGGATCGTCAAATGTAAAAACAAATGTTACTATTTATTTGGCAATAGGCAGATTGGCTCTCATTTTTTTTGCAATTTCAAGGGATTTTGGATTTTAGTCGTAAAAATGTTAAGCCATAAAATCCTTTGGGTCACGTAATACCTAAAAACACAAAAAATATGTTAAAGGGATACGAGATGAATTCTAAATTATACTTAGCTAATATGATTATACACACTTAATTACTATTAGCACAAGAAGAAGAGGAAAGTATGAGTTCGTTCTTTATGCTAATCAGTTTTTTTACTAAAAAAATCAGTGTGCTCACGCACGAAATAAGAATAGTCAGAAATTATATAGGTATACATACATCTAAAATATTATAGTTGTTAAAGGAAATATTAGACCTCCAAGGATGCTCTAAAACAACCCAACCGGAGCAACAGTCAAGTATAGGTTACGTATGCACGTAAAATGATAATGAAGTGAAGAAGATATGGCCACACAAAAAAAATGCCGACATCTCATTCATTTGACAATTTAGTTTTTGCCTACTCACTAATTATTTTGTAAATTTGTTAAATAGTACAGCAAAGGGTGCTGATTTAATGTGCTAATGAGTTGAAATCCTAGAACAAAAAATAAAAATCATCTTCTGATTATACATCTTCAAGTCAAGCTTGGATTGCAAGGCACTAAAGTTATTTGCATGTATGCAACGCATTTCGAACAACACTCTTTGAACTCAACGTGATTTTATGCTTAAAAAAGGTGGTACGAGGTACACTTCGGTTTTGATGACTTATGATCCATCCCCGCAATTTAATAAAATATTGGTAAGTAGTCATGACCTGTCAAAGTTTGATGATGTGTGACATGGAGTTGATAATAATTTTGGTGGTTAGCTATATGCACTCACGTCCATAGCGTAATCAACTCCCCAGATATTTTCCCCTCTTTTGACAAATTTGTTTAAGAAATGCATTGATTGAAAAGATAAAGTGGCAGATATTAGACATTGATGGATTTTTCCTCGATTTCGTATAAATTTTCCAATTGAAGTTTGACGTTTGTAAATATGCACGTATTTAAAGAAAATCATTAACTACTCAGTCGTGCTTGATGTTACGGAGAGTTTTATGGATTGTTTGTTTAACAAAAAACGATGTTGCAGGTGAGATCCCGTGTAATTTACATGCGATCGCGTGTGTGTGGGAAATAAGTATGATGCTATCATCATATCATCTTGATTTTTTTATATTTTTTTAGCATATTATATTTTGTTGTTTTAGAACGTATTAATAGAAGTTTTCACATACTAATATACTTAACAGTTATATTGCTTCCAATGCAATACCAGATTATTGACATGTGTGATTTTTGTAATGATATGATTGGCGTTCCCATAAAAATTATAAAGTTGAAGATGAACGATTATCAACTTCTCAATAGTATCCAGTCTTTGACAAGTATTACTTATTTGTCCTATTTCTTGCGTAGGGTTTGAATCATGATCATGATCATGAAATTGCGCATATGCCAGACAGCAAGGGAAAAAAATGCAATTGCAAAAAGTTGAATCCTGGATAGTTGCCATACTTTTTTTCAACACTTTACCAACACTAGCTGTGTATTTGGAGAAGGAGGTGGTTCCCTCTACTTAAATGCTATTTGCCAGTTATAATTAATGACTGACAATTCATCAAAACGTTTACCCCAACTGCGTTAAGTTGGTGAGCTCAGTTCTCGCACGACGCGAGGAACCTTTCAGAAGACGGTAATCATAATTGTAATTAGTAGCAAGGTAACTTCAAAATCCATGTAATTAGAGCTGACAAATTGTTTAAATGCTAATGCATTTTTTGGGGATGATTTCGGCAATATTGGAGGGTGGAAATTAAACGTTTTGCTTAGAGATGGATATGAAGCAATTTTTATGACATTGCTCCTTGATATCCATTCACGAAATATTTTTTTGAAGAGAATATTGTAGAGCTACTTTATGTTTTCCAATTTATTTACTGTCAGTTTTTCAACTGGCATGTCAGTATAAGTTCAACAGTTTGTAGTATACTCAACAAGTAAGTATTATTGCAAAAGCTTGAACAATGGGGTTTGATATGAACATCTCTTCATTGTTATTTAGGGACTCATCGTAGAGATTTATGGGTTGTCACGAATTATAATTATTAATGCAAAGCACATCCTTTTGTTAAAGCCTTGCTGTAATTTTTTTTCTTCATGGGATTGAGATTGAGGGATGCACTTGTGAACGATTAAAAGTGGAGAGAAATGAATCCTCATTTTACACATTGCTGAAGGTTTATGTAAGTAGTAGTCTGCTAATCGCATGTCTGATCGAATCTGAGCTTAAACATTTGAACGGGTAAACTTACTTTGAAGTTAAGTGTGGCAGACAGGAGCAGTTAAAGAAAGGTAACGATTGACAATGGCATCGTGTGCTAAATGCTGACATTGTAGCAAGAAGATAGCACATTGTTGATATCAAACAAACAAGACACCAATTGATCTCCCGTTGTTTGATTATGTTTATTATGTAAGTATTATAAAAGTGAATAGATTTGTGAAAAGAATTGAGATGACTTTGTATAAGATGTGTAAGTATGTTCAAATGCATACAACAATTATTTCATGTATTGCTAGAATTTTGTTCACTACAGAGGATAAAGAGTGATAATTGACTTGACTCTAATATATTATTACAGTGCCTCATCTAAAATGGCCTGAAAAGTTGACATTTCTGTCATTGTATATATGGTACTGTGAATTCTAATATTAATATCCCTGTACCAAACAACATGCTGTTACTTTTATGATAGCAATTTCCCCCATTTTGCAAAGCAATCAACCTTGTAATTCTGCTTAGGTAGGTACATGACGAAACTTGCATTTTCGGTATATGTATATAAAGGTATGTCTACATCTAATCATCTCTCTCTCAACATTTATTTAGCGATGTTTAATGTCACCTTGTTTTGGTATTTTTATTGCTTTTCTGACATCTATAAAAATAATTGCATGGCTCGGCAAGTAATTTGACGAAACATATATATAAAACAATGTGCTGCAAATTTTTTTTTTTACAAATTTTTATCCAACAGGAAAATCGCTCATCATAATAATGACACAAAAGTCACAATAAACATAAACGACATTTCAAACTCGGAACCTTACCTATATGACTTCTATGTGTTTGCTGGTAACCATCTGTTTGTCGTATGTTGTCATAGATCTAAAAAATCAAAAAATGTTGACAATATTTTCATAAACTCTCAGCAACAGCTTTGTCACAATCCCGTAAAACAACTTTTGGTTTTTTTAAAAATATATAAAACAACAGTCGAGTAAACAATAAAGATCTTATACACGAACTGAGTCATACTGTTGCAGGTTTACTCAAAAACAAGGTCAAAGTACAAAGTCAGGCTCACCATTCCAGGTTTGTTATTGACAGGAAATATGACCAATTCTTTTAATACATGAATGTACCCACCTTCAATTAATGAATTAAAAGTATAAATGCTTTTACCTCTTAGCAGAAAAATGATGAGCAAATCTAATCCGAGTTTGGGTCTAACCAAACTAGGGACCTTCCCTTCAAAAGCCATCATTTCATCTGCTTCGAAGCCATCAAGTAGAACTAGTCTTCCAAAAGTCGCAAATGTCACTGAGAAGGGGGATGCAGCAGGACTCATTGGAAAAGGAAAGGTGGAATTAACTAGAGTGCCAACGTTTCCTTTTACCCCGGTTGCTCGCAAACAAAGCTCAGCCCCGACGTTGAACACTGTTCAGAAATTGAGCCCAACAAATAAATTGCAGACTTTAGATATGAAAGGAAACACTTCAACAAAATCTTTGTCAGCAAGAGTTTCTGGTACTCCAGTAGTAGCCCAGGCTGTATTATCAATAGACTCGATTGAGCCAGAGCCTGTGTGTGAAGCTCTTTTAAAAGATCCTCAATTAAAGGCACTCTGCTTATCACTCGGTGTTGGCTCAAACCCAAATACTTTAATTGGCCCAATTCAAAAGGGACAGTTGATCATCGGCACACTTCAAAACAGTCTCAACGACTTGATCAAACTCAAAGTCAAAATCTCAGACAAGAAAGGAGAAAGATTTCACATTCAACAAAGTGGTCTGGATGTAGCTGTTCGAGCATTGGAAAACGCGGAACGATCCTTGAAAACGATTAAAGACTTCAAAGAGCCTATTTTCGGAAGAGCACGAAATCAACGAAGCTTGGAATCCTTTTCCCAAACTCAAAAGACAACTGAAGCCGTCATAAGAATCTTGAAGACAGCCATGGATAAATTTGATAAATTGGAGAATAATCCTATTCCCAACATTATGAAAACTATCCCATTTTTCTCATATTCCTCACCAAGCACAATCACCAGCTCAACTTCATCTAGACGAACAACGGCAATGTCTGGAGTGACACCCGTGACCCCTTACAACACTTCTGGTTCCCGAGCAAAAACTTCAGTCAGTTCTACTTCGGTTGGAAGTAGGAATGGAAAGGGAAGATTGGTTTCTGTCATGCAATGATAGACTGGAAAATATTTACTTGATCTTGTACTGATACTCACTAGCGATTAAAATAAAGGATACAATCGTATTACAATATAGCCATATAACTTTTAAAACGAGTCTTTTGAGAACTTGCTTGCATATTTAGTCATGATCAAATGGTAGTGGTTGTGGTGATGTCAGCAGAACTTGAAACATGTTTTGGTATGAGTAAATTTTTGCAAACAAGATTTCTACAATGAGCAGTATTAAGCTTTTCAAAAGAGATGCACATAATACGACATGAAATTAACATTGAGTCATCATCTCGATTAAAGAAGCATTATGGAGTACATGCATATGGTGAATCAATAAAGTTGTAGTTAGTAAGAAAAAATAATGTTTATTACATCGGATGACCAGGATCAAAACAGAATCAGGAATAAATAGGATATAATATTACTCTCAAGAATCATTCAAGTCTTCATTGAAAAGGTGTTCCGTAAAGACCACTTGGGGTTCTAACAGGCTGGGGAGCTGGAACATCAGCAGGCGTCCCATATTCCCTGCTTGGAGCTCTTACTGGTTGGGGAGCAGAAACTTCTTCTGATGGAGTTCCGTAAACAGGTGCTGGAGGTTGTTGAGGCTGAGCAGCACCAGCACCAGATTCATCAGCATAACGAATGAAGTGGACCTGTAATCAGAAAACTCGTCAAGATTAATTTTTTTATCAAAATGATCTCTCAAACCGTTCCATTTAGATTTATATGTAAAAAAAAAAGTGAACCTCTGGCTTGGATGGTCGGACTGGTTGAGGACGAGTGATTTTGATGTTGTTTTCGGCTTCATTCTTCTTGAGGAGAACGTAGACCAAGTTCTTGTGCTCATCTTGTTCTGGCAAAACGACTTCAGTTTGAGATTGGCTAGATGAAGATGGAGTTTTGACAAAGATGATATTCACATGCTTGTCACCGCCAGGAACACGAATAACTCGATTCTCACGCTGTGGCTCCTCATCATTCGCGGCATGTACATACACATGACGAAAAGTTTGTGGAACGTAATTATCAAAGCCGTTTCCCGAAGAGATTTCAATTGCATCGTTGGATCGAGTTGGAACAGCTCCAGATGATGATGGGCCGCTACTGTAGCCACCAACTGTGCTGTATCCGCTTGGCGGCTCAGCAGCGACAAGCGCCACCACTGTTGCAAAGACCTGATTAAAAAAGTTTTTATTTTTGAATTCTTCATAAATTTTATGTACTTGCTGTTGAGAACTCAAAAGTTGAAAACTTACCACAATGACTTTCATGATTATATTTGTTTCCAAGATTCACACTTAACGAACACTTCTTCACAAACTGGATAACTTGACTGATTGCAACTTTGGCTCAGTGTCAACCTTTATATATTTTGGAATGAAATAATGTTAATGAATCAAATGGCTACTTTATTTATTCCAGTATGTGCATGTACTTGTGAGTGAACAGAGATCATATTTGATACACATGCGTTTTTATTATTATTTCTCACTGCGTCCTTTTGTGGCTCATCTTCTTTCCTTCCTGTATGTACTAAAATCTTGGTGACCATGATAAATTTGCATGAGAAAATGCTGAAGAAGAAATATAGTTTGACAAATAAAAGAGAAATAGCGACCAAAATACATTAATATGAAGATTATGCTGATTCAGTTGATGATGTGAGCAAAATAATCATTGTCCACACGCACACGCCAACTTTGCTAATGTGGAAACATGTGGCGTTGTTGGTTGTAGGGGTACTCATAAAACTGTAATATATGGTCCTAGGTTAATTGTGGATTCAAGAAATGTAGGAAAATTTTTACTACCACCACGTCAAGTGCAGTCAAAAAAGGTACCCAACTTTCGTGTCAAAGTTGCCTGTGTTTTTGGAATAAAACAAAGTTATGAGCATGATTTTCCCATTTAATTTTTTCACCAACGACCAGAAAAGATGGCCCAGTGTGTGAACAGTATTGAATTACGTTTTAATATTTCATGTCATCATATTTGGACTCAAAAACTCGTATACTTAAAATATATATAACATGCAACATGAGAGTGACGCATGACAGGATATCACGGCAATACGGTACTAATCAAGATTCCCCATCTTGTTATCATTCCATACTCATCACATCATCAATATCCTACAAGGTGACAGTTGACATAGACAAAGAAGAGTCACAAGTCAGTCACAAAGGCTTTTATGTCATTTTTGTTTCGTATATTTAAATAAATTAGTGTATCTTTTGGAATATCGACCTTTATTGAAGATCAAAATTTGACCAGACAAGTAAAACAAAAGGTTTTGTTCAGCACTCTGCTATCAAAAACTTCCTCCAAAATGGAAAACTTGATTTGCGTTACCTAAATTTATTTGCAAAAACAAAGTAAACGGTATTTATCTTCAATCTAAGCAATCAACTGTTAACTTAACAGACGCATAAATTTAAGTTTATTTCATCATGCTCATACGCTCCAATTCCTATACCCACATGCATGGAATGAAGACTACTTTTTATTATTATTATTTTAGGTCTTTCATTATTTCAACAATGGATTCAAGGTTGACAGTTTAATCGATAACGATTTCATTATGCTGTGTGATTGACAGAGTCTCGTCATTTGGTATGCAGTAGTTATTTCCAAGTCAGCAGGTGATAATAGACGAATGGAATTGATTAGGACTATTGACAGCTATTAGGTGATTTCCAATTTGTCTAATTTTCTGATAAAGTGTTTGTGTTTTATTGTCACTCACGCAGCAAGAGCCCCGCATCTCCATTTGCAAATTTACGACTTTCTGGAACTAATGAATATTTTACATACTGTAAATCAATTAGTCTGCTCAGTGTCAGCTCTAAAGTGGGTAGAAAAGGAGAGACGTGAATGTGCATCATCAAGATTGGCAAAATAATCATCACGTAGGCACATTATATATCCATACAAGTTCTTGAGAGCATGACTGGGGTGCAGCCTCAAAATGATTTGTGATTGAAACGAAGATGATTCTTTTATGGGGGTTCTCATTCACAAACTTTAAGCATGTGGATCACCATACTGTTGTATTATCGTTAAGTGGAGTTGATCATGATTATAATAGAACAGTTATTTCATCCATCCAACTAATTGTATTGATATTAGACACCGCAAAATAAACGGCATTTTTTTACCTTCAAACAAATGGCGCGATTCATTTCCTTAATCATGGCAATTTTCTGTAAAAAAAAATGCATATAAATTACGGCGTAGGTAACACAATCATAACCATAAATATCATAATTTTTTTGTGATGATATCATATCATAACATCATAAGTGAAAATATGTATTATGTGCATTGCATTTTCTTTTGGCAAAACTGCATAAATTGCTTCACTTTAAAGGAGCGGAAGGTTGCAATTCAACATTAAACTAACTTAAAAGATAGACATCAAAATCATTAATTTTTGCAAAAGATTAAAATAATGCATTTTTGTTTAACTGACTTGTGTAGAGTAGAAATGTAATTATTAGAAAAATCAAGAAAATTATGACAAAGGGCTACATTCTACAATACAACATTTTAAGTAGCTTTGGGCTAAGATAGCTATAAACAATAAAAGGACGAGCAGAGAGCTCTCATGCATCATCCTCAAAATTATTTCAACTTTCATGACGCTATATATAAATGATCCTATATACATTCTTCGAACATCACTGACTACTCTGACAATTTATTAGTTAGTCTCCTAAACTTGTAGTGTGGTCATTGATGTCGTCGTCTCGTGTGTATAAATAATATGATTTTAATGATTACTTGGTGGTATACATCAAATTTACTAGTTAAACCGAGTCACCCCAATCATCGCCGTAGTGGAATGCAAATTAATGCAACTACTCTTCAATGTGTGTGCGAATACCATGAATATACCAAAATCATTTTGACTTAATTTTAATTCCTGCTGTTTTGGCACACCTTCCTCCTGTTCCAATATTTTGTGTGTAGCACTCTTACACTTGTACAACTAAAATATATGTATGTTCTGTTTGTAAAATTCATTTGCTTTGTAAAAAGTCTAAAGGGCACGGCCAAATGATGTTAGCTGTCGTTGCAAATTTCTGTATTTAGTTGTCAGTTGTTGGGGTTGTTACACTTGATGCATCTCATCATCATCCCTTGGTAATTGTCCCAATGAACATTATGACAAGATGATGAAGATAAGGAATACGGGTGGTCATTCAAAGCGGCATATATACAGTTATCTTCATTTCATGGTATTGTTTTACCCCCTCAACCCCACCTTAAAAAGTTATAGCTGAATCTTATCGTCAATTAGTCAGCACTGTCTTAATGTCAGCAGAACTGAACAATAGTGTCATTGAAAGGGGCTGTATGTTTTCAAGAGGGCAACTCATCTTCAAGTTACTACTAAACCAATGTACATAAAATATTCGATATTTTTCGTCAAACCACTTAACTTATTAATTAATCAGTAGGCATTATATATAGGCATTGAAAATTTACACATACATGAGCAATGGTTGTCATTATTGCAGACCTAAAGGTGCGGAGTGGACGCTGTTTTATATGTTAACTAATCGCCAGTAACTTCATACGTAGGCATAATACGACATGACGCACGACATGAAAAAAACTTTAACATCAAACATATATTGTTTTGAGATATTTTTAATTTTTAGTGTATACTTAGAGAACTTTACTACAACTAAAAGTACATATTTTTGGTTATGTTGTAGCCGGTCAGTCTTGGGTCTATTGTAAAAAATATGAAGTTGAATGCTGATGAACTTTGTCATTGAAAAGCGTTTAATTACAGACCCTCATTTAGTGTGATGATAGCTTCTCTCATCGTGATGACTAGCATTGACACACACATACAATACACTCCTTTGCATTTTGTAAACTTTTGCCATTTTATAATTAAGCTTTATTTACGACTCACGGTATTGGCTTTCGCGTGTGACCTTTTTTATTTGGTGGAAAACACAATTTGCACATGTGCATGTTGAGAATCTTATATGCCTATACGAAATGAGATATTTGGGATTGCCACTTGTTGATGATTTCAATACCACCAACCATGCAAGGGTAACAAAAAAAGGGTCTACTTTATCCTCTGTATACCCTTCAAGCTTCTGTTCGTTCAATAATCATAAAAGGGTGACTGCGACTGGAACCCAAATGATGATGACTAATTTGCATTTCCTTTCCCTTGATTGAGCAAATTGTATCAGTCCAAGTGGTTCATCAAGTATTTATCCAATTGTAGGTTAATCAATGAGCATCGATCATTAAACAAAAATTATATGCCTCTTCTGCTTTTAAAAAAATGAATTGCTAGTAAGTACTAGTTAATGAGTTCATTCATTGCGGTCTGTATAATTATATGCTTCAATAATTTTCTTTTATTGAGTGACGTATATTGTTTAGTATTTTCTAGTGAGCAAATAAATAGAGAGCTTATTGTGTTTGAAGACAAATTCAGAGAGGAGTTATTAAATATGAAAGAATTAAAAGCATAGAATCAACTCGAATTGTGTCGAGATATAGTTTGGGAAGAGTTACAGTTAGAAAAGGTCAATTGAGAAGAAGCAGTTACTGCAATCACAGTTTTGATGAGGGAAGAGGGAGAAAAATAAATAACTTGATTAATTCTAGTGAATTAATTTAGACTTGAAAATTGACTTAGAGAGGAACACCATAGCCTGAGCTTGGAACATCAGACTGAGAACGAATGGGTCCTGGAGCAACGGCTGGGCTGTATCCTCCAGCTTGAGAAAATCCACCGTTTCCATTATTGTTGTTGTTGTTGCGGACTGGAGCTGGGGCGAATGAACTGATTTGTGGAGCTGGGGCAATGGAACTGATTTGGTTGTTACGGACTGGAGCTGGACCAACTGATCCGATTTGGGAAACTCCTCCATTTTGAGGTCCTTGTGGGTATCCACCATTGCTACCTCCATTGCTACCTCCATTTTGTTGTTGCTCATCTTGACCCTTGTAACGGATGAAGTACACCTGTAATAATGCAAAACAAAATGAATGACTTATCTTTTTTGGATATTGTTTCGTTTGACGTGAAAAGATATGATGATGACAAATTGGACCTCTGGCTTTTGTGGACGTTGGGCTTGTGGGCGACGGATCTTGATGTTGTTTTCGGCTTCATTCTTCTTGAGGAGGACGTAGACCAAGTTCTTATGCTCGTCTTGCTCGGGGAGGACAACCTCAGTTTGAGATTGGCTAGATTGGGATGGGGTCTTGACGAAAATTATGTTTACGTGTTTGTCACCTCCTGGAACACGGATGGTACGGGCTTGTTGGTCAGCAGGCTCATCGGGTGCCTGTTGGACATAAAAAAAAGGTTATGTTATTGGATCCTCGTTTGCCAGTGCGCCGAATTAGCCTTTCACAATTGACTGGCTGGGATGGATAGATTAGCCACTCGCCTGGTGAACATATACGTGACGGAAAAGTTGTGGGGTATAAGCTTCAGGTTGTTGGGGTTGTTGTGGTTGACCCTGTGGGGGCAATGGTTGTGGGGCTTGTTGAGGGGGTTGTGGTTGGGATTCTTGGAATTCCCTTTGTGGAGGTCCGTAAACTGGACGAGCACCTCCGTTTTGTCTTTGTGGACCAGTGTAATCATACTGTGCAGCTGCAACTGCAACGAGTGCAGCAAGGACCTTTAACACAAAAAAAAACACATTTTATGAAGTTTTTATATGACCAGATTCACTTTTCACCAGAAACCAAAATCACTTAAAATACTGTGTGGTCAACTTTCTCAAAAACTTTAAAACTAATTGCAAAAATTTCTTCGTTTTTTTACCATAAAAGATTTCATGTTGGCTTCCAAAAAAATTTGAAAATTAATAGTGATCAAAGAAAACTCCAAGTAGCCTATTACAAAGGAAGTGCGAATGAAACTGATGCATTTTCGGCTGACACAGTGTCTTTTTAAAGTGTTCACAGAGAGACCTTCAATACCGTCTTCACCTATTCATGACCATGATGATCACCACGATTATGCAATTTGTATATTTGTGGCAATACAAACTAATCCGCAATGATCCCCATAAACATTATATATAGATATTATTAACAATATTTTACTAGTCAAGTGCAGCGTAAAATACACAGCTATTTGAGTAACATAATGGCTTGTTAAGTAAAGTCGGTAACAATGCTTCATCGTTTCTTCCATAAAATTATTAAATACATTAAACAATAGGAAACAGTCACCCTCTCTGTCTCGTATACGGATGATGATGATATCATAATAATGTGCCTATATATGCTTTTTGCTGTGTGAGACAGCCGAACCTTAGAACATACAATAAAGCCATGACGTAGTCTTCGTCAGGCAGTCTGTGACTTTGCTTGGAGTTCAATAATAATCACAATCACCAAACCAATATATTATACAACTATACTTGTGCACACATAGTTGTAAAAAAAATGGGGGATGGAAGTTAAAAAGATGTATTACAGGCATTATGTTCATTAAATGGGAGAAAAGGTACAAAAAATTAATTATCCTTTGGTGTCATATTATCTCCCACACGTCTATTGTCAAAAGGATTTGGAACATCTTCGTTTCGTTCGTGCAACAGCACAACCCTACCAACTCTTTGCTTCGTTCGTGCCTGACGTTTGCATGTCTGAGTCAGCGAAACCTAGACCCAATCACATCCTTCATCATCATCATGTTCTTACGGTGCATAACATTTAGCATAAAAGGGCATTAAAATAACTGCAGATTAGAATGAGCTTTTAAAGATATTTACTTGATATTCATTGCAAGTGTTGACATTGGCACGGCATCTCTCTCTCTCCCCTGAAAAAAATTAATGACCCAAACTAATTGTTACCTATCTTGTGTTTATTATGTGCAAATAATTAGGTAAACTCCACGTAGATGATGAGATGAGCGAGTAATAGTGCAACCATTTTAATTTCAATCAGGTAATTAGATGGCCCTCATTTTCTTCACTTATTCTCTCTTCCCTTTCAACTACCGAAGTAGCTGTGCTCATCAAAAAAAGTGATGCGTGGAGCTTCTGCCTGCTGCTGCTGAAGAAAAAATGTAAAAGTAATAACGAGACGAACTTGCAATTTTCATCTCTTGTAATAGAATGTTGTACATTAACCACACGATATATGGGGATGATGATGACTGACAGCTAAATCTACTAAACTCTGGTAGAAAGGTGGAAATTACATCACGTGCAGTGTCTATTAACGATTGTCTTTAGTTAATGTACCTATATATCAGACTTTTTTTTTATATAATCCCTCCATTAATTTCCGAGCAGAAATATAAATTTTATGACGTTATTTCTGGGTGTGAAGTTTTGGAAATAGGATGTAATTAAGTGGTGTAATTATTCAAGCCTCAAGCACAACAAAGGTAAGAAAATAGGATAAAGGTAACCTTTAAAGTATGTGTTGTGTATTTTGCTTCATTTTTTCGCCTTTTTGCCATGATATTTGGTCACACCATTATGTTGAATAGTATATTGGCCTTGATGACGATTTGCATATAATAACCCTTAATATATATTGATCATCATCACACTTTATGACGTGAGGTTATGGTGGTGTTGTTTATTTTATCTGCTTATAAACACAAAGTATGGTCACTTGGATTTAAGATTCCGTAAGATATCCCTAAAATTATTAAAATTAAAGATTCCCGTAACCCAGTTTCATTATGACTGTCGAAGGATGCAGAAGGTTACGTAAGTAATAAAAAATACTTTATCATACATTTAGGTACATTGTAAAAAAGAAGAAGAAAAAGAATTTCATGAAAACGGGAAGAGTTTTTGGTCACTTGTGAGTGCGATGATTTGTGTGAGCTGTTGTGACTGACTAATCATATGAGTATTGAGCAACACACTCAAAAATTATTGATTCAAATCACAAGGGGCGAATTGATTGAAATTTCAAAATATAGAGAATTTCAAAATATATTAGAAATTCATCAACATGCTTAACAATAAATATTGAGAGGTTCGACTTGGACAATGACCGTGACTCTTTTTGTAAAGAAAAATTGGGGTAAAAGCATACAAAGTGAGAATGGAGGATGGTGGTGTAAAGTATGTAGGCATTATATATAAGGCTTTAAATTTTGTATCGTGTTTATTTGGTAAGCTACAACCGAAACTCATGATTTAACATGCCAAATTATATATTCCGATAATTGCCAGTAATTGCAAAACCGTTCAATCAGTCAAAGTCATGACTGATCACACCAGCAAGCACTCCACTCATCCACTCCAATCCACCAAATGTGATAAACACCATTTCTCCAAGGCGGAGAATTTTGACATGTAAATTATGCTAAGTGCAATTTGTTCAATCTGTTGTTGCTTAAAAACAATTTCCGAGTTTGCATCAAATCAAGTGAAGAAGAGTCTGTCACACGTTTACCTTTTAAGATTTGAAAGGTGGCTGTGATTAGAGAAAATAAATTTGATAGCTCATAAACAATTATGTAACAAGAACAAGTACGTTTTTTTGCAGTACATTGTTGTACATTGTACATTCATTATACTATACATATTATATCGGAGAGTTAGTTGATAGCTGTTCATTATTGACAGCTATGCAAGTTTTGTCCTCTTGCAATAATCAACGTGTAAATTGCCACGTTTGACATGTTTGTTCATGTCAGCTTGTTTTCGTGCACCTCCAGGCAAATCAAGTGATGTAATGAGAAAGAGTTAGTAATAATTTGTGGAGGATTCCTTTTTCCATTTTATATAAAACAAATTTTTAGTATTGAATTGAAATTACAATAATGATTTCCTAACTTTCTTATAGACAATAACTAGTCAGGTCAGCCAGCACTTTAGCTATAAAAGAAAATAAGTTTATTCTACCCTCACCAATAGAGTGACATCGTTTATAAATGATGTCAAACAAACCAACCTTCTTTTTCATCGTAACTCAATCATTAATTAATGAGTCTGCGATCAAAGTTATCAAAAGAGAGAGCGAGAACCAATTAAGATTCGAAAATCTCAATAAGATGGGATTGTTATTTGTTATAAACATTTTAGATCTTATAGATCCGACCAAAAGCGACAAAAGACATTAATTAAGAGAGCATGAGCATAAAATATGAATTGAACGGAGATGGAATTGGAAGGTGTAGGTGTTTTGTAACACTTTTTGTCTACTTCAACCTCAACCTGAATAATAACACTACGAGTTTTTTTTCAAAGTTTGCTTTAATAATTTAGAGTTGCAGTCAGAAACATTGTCGGCACTATGAGGAATGACCTGGTTGAGCTTTACAAGTGTAATTTATAGGTTTATGCTATATATCGTCCTAAAGAATTAGACCATTTTTGAGATCATCTTGAACAGGGCTATTAACACGGACTTGACAGTTTGAAATGAATTATCACATTTTACTACGTACGCCAACTATTGACTGTAAACTCATCCTTTTTTTGCAAAATGGGTCACAATTAGTGCTACACACTGTTCAGTTTTTGAAGTTTTTGAAACGTTACACTTACACCAAAATAATGATGCATTTCTATTTGTTGGATTATTTGCTATCAAGATCCGAAGCAATAAATTACATGGCTAACAAGGCAAGGGCAGGATGACATTTGACAGAATCCTTTATTATAACAAACGACAAGTGGCATATGTCAGCATCCTCATCCCATCTTATGACGCTAGATAGAAAATGTTTACTTCTAATTAGCAGATTGCAATTAACCACAATAATTAGATTGGGATCTTGTGTAGTTGACTTGACCTGATGATTTTCATGAAATTAAATTGCAACATGATGGAATTTGTTTCATAGGGTTCACATGTTAGTTTATCTTAGCATGGCAGCAGATTCGACATTGTCCTTTTGACACAAGTAATTTACAAATTCCTTTTAGGTTAAAAGTTTTAATTTCGTTTTCAAATTAAACAAAACCATAACGGTGAAGTGGATTTTGTTAATTATATATTCTCGTATTGTGGTAGCAGTACCAGACAGTAGTTTTCTTAAAGGCATGTTGTCCTTTTAAGAAAGTCGTAAATAACCATCTTTATTCTGATATAATACAGATCGACAGCTATCAATTTTTATATGCTTGCAGATAAATTACTACTAGCATTGTTATGTAAAGTCAAAACCAAAATTGAATTTAAAATTTAAAAAAAGTCTCCTAGTCTCCGCAAACCAATTTAACATTTGCCTATTTTTCGTACAACTGAAAAATAAAATGAACATACCTTTACGTATGCCACCCAGGGCAAGTACACTTACAAGATATAGGCACGTCAAACAGGTGGTCAGGTAAGGCAGGGCACCAATGAAGGGCACTCCAAAAATAAAATTCGCTCACCGTTGGTATTTACGTGTGGCAGCCTAATCTTTATCACATACTCGTTACCACACGTGAGGTTTCCTTCAGAGACTCGCTGTTTTAATATGGTAATTTTACGCGTTCACTCTCAACAATGGGGATGTAGCTCAGATGGTAGAGCGCTCGCTTAGCATGTGAGAGGTAGCGAGATCGATGCTCGCCATCTCCAGTAAATATATTTTTGATATGATGGCCATAGTTTTTTAAATTTTACAACTAAGAAAGTAGAGTTGAAATCATATTTTTATGCGAAAAAAGCTTTGCCTAGTAGTTTTATGCTGATATCATATTATTTTAATAATTTCCATACATGGATATGAATTATAATTTGTTCATTCGGAAGAATAAAAAGACAAATTACAGACAAGCAGAAATATAGTAAAGAATCACAGAGAATGAGGAATGAATGAAGCTGAAAGACAAACATTCATATAGTCTATAGTCTACAATCATATCCATTAATCCAAGAGAGAATTCAAAGAAGAGTTTTTTTGGAGTTTTAAAAAGGAAAAGTACAGAACCAACTGATTTTCACTGACTAGACCTACCTTATAAATAAATAAGCTCAGGATGAATAAAAAATCTATTGTACAAAATGACAGTCCGGTCCAGATATTGATATAAAACTGATCTTTCGGGGCATGTTGATAAACTGATCATGTAGAAAATTGCAACCATATTATGAAGCATAACCACCACCACCAAGGGAGTTGGGGGATCGTATAACTGGAATCGCTCCGGATATCGCTGAATTCGAACTTTCTGCTTGTGGAGCTGGAGTTGCAGCTTGATCCTTGTACCGGATGAAGTACACCTGTAATAATACGAAAACATAATGTAACAATCTGTTGTCTTTGGATCTTGTTTCGTTTTTCACGAATTGATATTGATATGAAGATGACTCGAGCAATAAATTTGAATTGATATTGAAAAGAAAAATTGAAAGTCTGACCTCTGGCTTCGATGGCTTGGTTGGCGCTGGACCAGAAAATTTGACGTCCGGGGCATCGGCTGCCTTCTTGAGAAGGACGTAAACAAGTGTCTTTCTGCCCCCATCGTTTGGGACCTCAACGACTTGCTGATCTGGAGCTGCTGGGGCAGGAGCTTTCACGAAAATCACGCTCACGTGCTTCTCATCACCTCCTGGTCCTCTGATTCGCCTAATTTGGCTAGATTGTGGCTCGTCGTTTGGAGCTTGATGAATGTAGACGTGTCTGAAAACTTTCAAGTCGATTGGAGCTCCTCTGGGTGGAGCGGATTGGAATTGCTGAGCGTGTTGTGGGGTTGGATTTGTAAGTTGCACGGGAACAAAAAGGTTGGCAGTTGGAACACCGTATTGTGGTCGAGAATCTTGGTATTGAGCAGTGGCAAATGCCATCATCGTGGAGAGCACGACCTAAATTCAAATTCAACAAAAGTTTTAATTTTCCACCAAAGAATTTCTTGTGAGTGCATTAAATTTCTTTGAAACCTTTACCAGCAAAAACTTCATCATTTTAACAAGCAAAGCTTAAAATAAGCACTTGATTTCTTGTCAAGAAATTATCAAAATCTAGCTGAAATGAGCGAATACGCTATTCTTTAATTGAATTGTGCAGAAGCACCCAACTTTTCAAACTGTGACTTTGGTGCAGTCAACATTCGCTTTTATAAACGTGAAAGGTTGAGGGGAGCTGGAAGAATTTTTGGTCAAAAGGAATTCTAGTGCGCAATAACAATCAAAGTGTCATGTCATGGGTGAAATACTGGTCAAGTTCATTTTGAAGGTGCTGCTTATAGGATCATAACCGATAAAAATGATGATTTAGCTCAATTTTGTAACAACAAAAAATCACCGTTTAGGTAGTTGACAATTCAAATACCTACGCTATTAATTCTGATGACAAAAACAAATTACTAATTTGCTTAAATGATTGTGCAAGACAAAAATTAAAAATGGATGAATTCTATTTTCTACACATTCAAACTACCTGTGTGGCTTCTATCTAAATACTCCACATGCATACATACATATAGATGCTACAGAGCATGGACTGATAACTGATGACGATTGTTTGACAGCTGCCAAAAGCAATCCATTTTTGCCTTAAAAGAATAAAGCTGTAGGTATACCATTAATAAATTGTTATATAGGCCCAAATGAAATATTTCTTTAGTGGAAAAGACACTAATGTTTCAACATTGTCCATCATCCATTCATCTACGCCATCGTCGTCATCACTTTTTTTTTTAAAGAAAAGGTTGCCGAAGAGGCTTCTGTTTTCTGTGACTTTCAAAAAGCACTTTGCCTTCTTGTAAAAACCTAAACCATCATCCTAGGTGACAGGGGCAAAAGGTAGCGACAAAATATTTACCAAAAATTTCCAATATTTAATCAGTAATCAGCTAGGTGTAAAATCAATAACTGTTCCTAAATTAAAGGCAAAAAATGCGCTCAAAAACTAAAGAGATATATGAGACCTGTGACGTGACATCAGAGACCGTCAGATTCAATTGAGATGTCAGTTTATTCTGTTCATTGATCATGAATCTTCATTGACAGCTTCAGAATTCGTTGGTACACTGAGCTGTCCGTCAGAACGTGAGTAGTCCAAAAACTTTGTCGGTGACCTCTGATTTATTGAGTGCTGGCTGTGGTTGTTGTATGAATTCATACTATATATTATGTACTTTTCGTGGAAGATTATGATATGTGACACACACAAAAGCGTGATATTATGCATTGTGTCTTCTTGTCACACATGACACAAAACGACGTTTAGGATTGAAGATGTCAATAATTTAAAGGAGCGCACTCACAATTAATCTCCTTTTGTTCAAGATAAAATCTATGTTGTTCTGATTTTGGAATTTCAACAATAGACTGCATTTTAATTGCAATGATGTAACATTTATATTATCAATTGCGGTCGCATTTATTGATAAGAAGAATGCATTCTGGTACCTGCATTTTATTCTTTGCAATTACTATATGAAACAAGTCATGATCATTACCGGTCATATGCGAAGCGTGACAGAAGTGATTAACTTTGCCAGTTCACGAACCAGACTTGTTCTTGATGCACTTTTTTTGACAAATTGATGTTAACTCATTATGTACTAAGCAGTTGTTTCACGGTACTAAATGGCATATGTATATAAGAATGCCGTCTGATAAGATTGGTTAAGATCGGACTGAACTTTGTTATTGTACGATGCTTATGAGATTTTGAAGAAGCTGAGTAAAAATTGGAATATAACATAGGTTTTTTATACAAATAACGTGGGGATGATTTAATGATTTAGGCCGTAGGCAAATTTGAGTTTCCGAAAGACCCATACTGACGGCTTAATAAGCATGCCATATTTTGGCCGTGTCATACAACCTATAATTCATTTTCGCAAAGGTTTCCCGCAAGGAAAATTAGATTGGCTTATTGGACTGTTTTACTGATAAGGAAACTTAATAGGTTCATGGTTCATCCCATTATTCATCAAGTTTGAGCTAATCAAATTTATCAATAGCATACATGGCATGACCATCCGATTACTACTTCGGTAATTAAAAACTAAGGGGGCAAGTTTGTATATATGAAAAAAGTTTGTGTTCAAGGTCGCCTGTTTACTCAGTTACATAATTTCGGACTTGTGTGACCTAAATAATATTAGCAAATCAAAAGGAAAAATTTTGCATGCTAAATATTAAGCTGACATTATGAATTTTATATTTTACTATGAAACATACATATAGACAGACATTTCAAACATTGGATAACGCTTAACACAACACCACACGTTTGAGTGCTTAAAATTTATGGCACCCATTGCTGTATTTGTAACGGAATGTATGCAAATTGATTATTGCGCTGTCATTGTTAGCACAAAGAATGTATTTTTGAATAGCACCTTTGTCTTTGTCCACTGTCCCGTGACATTGAAGCTGGCATAAATACAAAATACATCCATGAAACTGTCCATATAATCGAAATTTATTGGAATTACCTAGAATATCTGGTTTCTTGTCAACTGCTGTCTCTTTTAGATCTTGCGATTTTGATTTTAGGTACAGCTCAAAGCAAGCTCTAACAATACCAAATACTGGGTAGAGTAGTCAAGCATATCATAAGTAAAAATATGATTTTAGCCCAATTGATCAGTTTCCAATTAAATATTCATAAGTTTTGATGTCAACAATATAGACAGCATAATACATACTCAAATTTTGATTTTGCTTAAAAAGGACAAGGGAGACGATTCCAAATCACAGTTTGCATTTGACTTCGAACTTGAAATAACTAAATAATCACATTGGAATCCTATTGTGAATCAAAATATTTTTGTTGTTTTTCTGAAAAATTTGTGAAAATAGTCTCATATTCAACAATGCAGTATCTTTTGGTAAGTCAGTTGCTTTTTTTGTGAAAAAAAAAGTCGAGGAAATTTTTTACTTTAAGTTTCAACATTTCTTTTGCAAAAAAACAGGTATTCGCTTCTATTTTGGCTACTGCGGTAGCGCAATACCCTGATTCAAGACCTCAGTACGGAGCTCCCTCTCCAAATGCTTATCTCCCTCCTCAAGTTAACCATCCCCCTGCTCAAGAGAATGAAGTATTTATTTCACCCAGACCACGGGATGCCCCCATTGACTTGAAAGTTTTCAGACACGTCTTCGTCCATAGCGGTACAAAGCTACTCTATCAAACTTCAGTATAATTCATAAAAATTTCGTGGATTTGCAGCCAATTCTATTTGTTATTCTTCTAGCTCCAAATGACGAGCCACAGAAACAAGAAATTCGTCGCATTCGAGGACCAGGTGGAGACGAAAAGCACGTCAATGTTATATTTGTTAAGGCGCCAGCACCTGCAGCTCCAGATCAACAGGTTGTCGACGTGCAAAATGATGGAGGAAGAAAGACATTGGTTTACGTCCTACTCAAGAAGGCTGCCGATTCCCCAGACGTCAAATTTTCTGGCCCAGCTCCAACAAAGCCTTCAAAGCCAGAGGTCTGGTCAATTCAAATTTATTACTACTCGAGTCATCATTATATCAATATCAATTCATGTCAAACAAAAAATATCCAAAGACGATAGATTGTTACATTGTGTTTTCGCATTATTACAGGTGTACTTCATCAGGTACAAGGATCCTTCCCAACAAGAAACTACCCCTGCTTCAGTTCCAGTTCCACAATCTTCCCCAACTATTTACAGCCTTCCTGCTCAACCTCAGGGTTCATATGGAGCACCAGCTCAAACTGGATACAGCAAGTAGTATTACACTTTTGGGAACTTCAATTTATCTATTTAATCAAATTCATTCTACTATTTAACTATATATTCTCTGCATCTACTTTTCATACTTTCAATTTCAAAATCTACAACTATAGTTTCATTTCTCTATAATTTATTCTTTTTCCTCTCTTCAAATTAAGCACAAACTAAAGTCTTCTTTCTACTCCCTTTCCTATTTCCGATTTTTTCTTAGTTTCTTCCTTTCTTCTTGTTTCAATCTTACACTTTCTTCTTTTTACAACTATTTATTTCTACTCTTCATTTGCCTTCTCTCCAGTATACTTTCCAGTTACCTGATTTTCGTCTTGCTTCTTTTCAATCTAAATCAAATCAAATGGGCACAAGCAATGTAATCAAAACAAAAATAAATATTATACTTAATTACACAGAAACATTTCATTTTTCTTGTTGCTTAATTGTAATCATATACTCATATCATTTTGCTCTTGATTATTTTTTACTATTCAAGTCGTTAACATTTGTTCAACTAAAAGCGTCATCAGAGTCGACAGACTGTCTTGGCCAAGTGGATTGAAATTCAATATTTACTGACTGGTTTTCCTTTCTCATGACCACAACAATGTACATTTTATACATACTTCTCTTATAGATCTTACTTTCAAAGACAAAGTTGAAGGCAGGCGAGACTTTGACGTTAAATACGTTTGACGTTGAAAAAATATATTCAGCCAATAACGTTACAGCAAATGTTTAGACACATTCTCATACTTTATGCCTTCCTGTACTTTTTGCAATATTCCGTATTAACAACTAAATATTCACAATATTATTCTGCACAGTTGATAATGATAGTACGTGCGTAAGTTGTGAAGTTTGCAAATTAACTACAAAAAAAACTAAAATTTTCAACAAGAGTTTACATCAGAGAGTAATTATTATTTATTTATATATTTATTGAACAATTACTATATTACTTATTCTACTATTTCGCGTGTATGCAATCCGCAATTAGTACAATGCGACTATCATATACATATTGAATTGAGTGCAAAACTACAAGACTACTTAATAACAACCAATCTATCCTTGTTTCAGCATACGTGATTCGGATGTAGATTACGAAGATGAGCGTTTAAAAAGTCAATTTTCATCCTTGACTGCATATTATTCACGATGAGCACGTTCTGCAAAGAAAAATAAATGCTGAATGTTACAGCACAGCACCTCCGGCGGCATCCACAATTATTTCTCAAGTGTCTCTACTTATGGAAACATAGTACAAAGATGAAAGTTGAATAACATCATTATTGGTTTTGGGTGAAAATGTTAAAAAGATTGACACAGGCAAAAATAAATCCTTCAGTTTTTACACCCAATAAATCAAACAAGGTAGAACGAAAGAAATACATGATTTGTGATTAGTTGCTCCTTGTGTGAGGTTATACATACTACGTTAGACTATGTTATGTAACCAACAGAAAGATGGACAGAATTGGTCAAGATTCCGTACTTTATTTCCATTCTTTTAGCAACTAACTGCGTATGATGCTGATGTTGCCACTCACGATTTACACTCTTGTCTTCTGTCTGACACGCTTGTACGAATAAGGTTGTTCCGTTCACCTCCTGCTGCTACTCTGCAGTTGGGGATGGTACGTGCTCTTTCGAGGCTTGTTGAGTTTGTGGTGGGTATGCATGTTAAGAAAAAGGAATGAAATAGTGAGCACCTTCCAACATTTGACATGAAAGACAATTTTTCTCATTTAGCAAATCAACAGGCGTACTATGAAATGACAAGAAAAATCTTCATTTGTGGTTTAAAAGGGGATCAGTATAGAAAAGTATAAGCAAAAAATATTATAAATGCATTAAAGAACAAGAAGCCCTTGCATGATGATTAAAAAAATAAATATAGCAACTTAATTACTTGATTGCGGAGAGGTATAATCGGCTATCTGTTTTTTATGGATAATGCTATTGAAAATTGAATGAGATTTAAAATCTGTTCTGTAATCAATACAATTAATATATTTTTAATGTTTTTTTTTATTTCTCGTAGTAAAACTCTAAAATTAGTATACAGATGAAGTGCATAAAGTGCAAAAAGGTAAAGAAGTAACAATTTCAGAAAATATAGTAACTCTCTAAATTATGAAACAAGTGAGCATGTTTAGCAAAGCGTTGACTTCCATTTGAAACCCTGAATTTCTTCCAACAGTCGGTACAGCACACACACTATTGCATTGCATCCAATATATAGTAGTAGTAGTAGTAGTAGTTCAATGTTCAATCTTTCAACAAAAGATGGTCAAGAGAGCTTGTTAGCATTACTGGGGCTAAGTGAGATAACATCATTAGGAGAATAAATTCTGTGGAATTAGTAAGCCCTACTTTTTAATAAAGTCCACCAGCTGGAGCTCCATATTGACCAATAGGTTGAGGAGGTGGAGCAGGTCCGGATGGGACTCCATATTGACTTGGAGGTGGTCCATAACCTCCTTGTTCCTTGTTCTTGTAGCGGATAAAGTACACCTGTAATAATAATGCAAAACACAATGTAATGAAAACCTCTTCTTTGGATGCTGTTTTGCTTGACATGAATTGATATATATGATGATGATTATAATCGGACCTCTGGTTTCGTTGGCCGTACTGGCGGAGCTGGACGAATCTTGACCTCAGGTTCGGGTTCTGGTTTGCGTACTAAAACGTAAACAAGGGTCTTTTGCTCTGGTGCTGGTGGGAGTTCTACAACTTGTTGCTCTGGAGTTGGTGGAGTTGGTGCCTGGAATTTGATGATGAAATAGCGAAATTAGACAAACATTGTACCGCAATGACTAGTGTAAATTTTGCAAAGAAACCAACCTTGATAAAGATGATTTTGTAATGTTTTTCAGGCGGTGGGGGAGGTTTGTATGGTCGAGCTCTTCTTGGCTCTGGAGGCTCTGAAAATTTAGATGAACATTAAGGCGTGTTCTAGATCTTGTAGAACTTTGTTGTAATTTAAGCAGAAACTAGCAATAGTAATACCCTCAGGGCTGACGTGGACAAATACGTGCTTGTGAATTTGGGGGGCTTGTCCATAACCACTTGAAGGAGTTGAGTAGCCGCCACCCGAAGGAGCTCCATATGAAGAATATTGAGCTGTAACAGTATTCGCAAGCATCCCAAAGGACGCCAAAATCTAAACAAAAATCATAATCACCGATGAAATAGCTGAAAAGAAACTAGACCCACCTTTAACAGCTACTGAGTAAATGATGATAGAGATGGACATGAGGAATTACCAGAACCACTTTCATTATATAAAACTTTAAAATTTCCACTGGTTTTTTCACTTGTCACTAAACTAGAAAACCGAATGAAATCAAAATTTTCTTTGTGTCAGTCACGCTATATCCCACTCAACCCCACTAGGAGATGATGATGATCAAGCAAACTTTGTTGTTGCTTGTTTGCGATTTCTCGTAAGACTGCGACTTGTTAAGTCGGACGATTTCCCTTTTAAGCACGAGTTTCAAAGAGATGGGTCAAACTTTATGGGACTTAAAGAGACCATTAGTTAGGTAACACTCGTTCGCATCATCAAACAAAAAATCTTAAAGCATCATCATCACCATCATGAGAGTCGTCAGTCATAACAGCAGCAAAACTTTTAAACAACTTTGCTGTAAGGGCTCCCAGTATTTTACGTCAAGCAAGAAATATGGCTATTAATAATAATGTACCTTAGAAGTCCCAACTTTTAGAGACTCTCATGAAGAAATGATTATGATAATACTTGGTTTTAAAATATGCATATCTATGCGCTCCTACATGCAGATCACATTATTTAACATTTATTTGCCGTACCTACTCATAAGTATTGCACTACTACTTATTATTACCATTTCGCACGTTATAGTTAATTTGAGAGGATACATAGATATATTTTGCCGTTTCTCCTTTTCCAAATCTGAAATGATCCTCATAAGTTTTATGAGCCGCAAGTATCAGAGCAATATTTTATGCCACATACTATATAATATGATAATGCACATCAAGTTGAACACTCAAGAACAAGCAGCGTTAAAACCCAAAATGATGCAGTTTTGTGACAAATTGTGGAGCATCAGTTTACTTATCTGCCTTAAGCTGTTGTTGTTGACGGTTGTGATTACGTTGATGAGCTCACACACACGCTATATTTTCTAAAAAAAAAGAAAAGTAATACTAAAAAGGGGGAAGTACTTTTTTCCATATTTTTCTTCTTTATTTCGGTAGGTAAAAAATTAAAAGAGTTTCTCTAAAGTACTTCGTAATCACAATCACTGTCAAATCTGGTGCATATTCACATATATGTATGCATACAATGTGCATCGAGTCCGCTCCTGTTTTTGAGCAATAATTATTACCAGAAAAGCTTCATATTATATTATGGGAGATAATGTGAAGAACTTAACTAGGAATTCATTTGCATTCTAGTTGAGGTACCCGAACCAATTGGGCGTATGGAATTTGCCTTTGTAAAGCAAAACCTCAACTTTAGGGAAACGTTTAATTTGTAATCTTAAAATCAATTTGCTCGTCATCACCAACAAACCCTTCAAACTTTTGTCACTTACTTTTGTTTGTAATTAGAGCAATGACTTAAGAACTTGTTTACCATTATGAAGGAAAATGGTAGGCCATGCCATATTATGCATATGAATATATTAAATGAGTCAGCACAGCAGACAAAGATGAGTTCATAAAGTTCTCACATTCAAAATCACGAAAAGCCCATAGACATTAAAAGCATTTTAAGAGCATGAAATGACTTTAATAGGATGGGTTCCATTGAAAAGAGTGGGTTGAATGTTATTGTGGTTTTCAATTAGAAAAATGGCAGAATTTGCGTACATATACGTTGAACCTTTAAGAATGAGGAAGTTGGTTGTTTAATGTGAGGATACAAAAAGGAAATTCAGTGCAAATGGCTGGTAATAATGCATTCTTAGAGTGCACTTACCCTCAGGCACCACATCTTTTAAGAAGTGCATCAAAGAGGCTTATCTTTTCCATCAAGCCAGCGCCAGCGAGTGCAATTTCATTTCTTACCAAATTTTACATGAAAAGTATTGATTGAGCGCATATATTTCCGGTTTGGAGAAAAATTAATTTGAGCTTTGAAGCAAGTTTTCTACTCTTGACCATTTATCAGAAACTCGAGTTTGTAATCAGTCAACAAATTGCAGAATTTGAGAACTTTTGCTCTTTAAGCAACCAATTTTGGGTCATCTTCCTAAAAGTTAGTAGGAAACTGAATGCGATTTCACATTTATTAACAGTCAAATCTCTCAATAAAGTTTGACAAATTCATTCATTCATTTTTTACTTGTATCTTTCCTTAATAAACTTGAGAATAGTGTGCAAATATTTGCAGAGTCATTCAAAAAAGTGAGAATGAGATGAATGATGAATGTAGTGATAATGAAACCTAGTTAGTTGATGACTCCACTAATTCATAAAAATTCCACGTGTTCTATAATCCTTTATGAAAAAATGCAACCTTTAATTTTATACTCGGATGATGCTCACGCAATCTTTCACGCATGAGTGTTTGTAATAATGCAATGTTATTATTGATAAATTTGTTTAACACGATCAACAGCAGCGGTCTGGTCTGCTGATGTTTAATAAGAGCATGTGTTTTGTGATGATTTACTATATTATTGCAACTCATCCTTGATCTGAATTTTACAAGAGATGATTAATCGAAACTTTTTAATTTTCAACTCATATCGTCATCAAATGATGATGATGATTAAGTGCGTATTATACCCTACGTGCCTACCCTTTTCTACTAATACTCTTTTGAAGACTAGCAAATTAACTTGAAATTTTGGGACTTTATATAGCTGATCTATTATAATTATAGACGCATAATGATATTGCGTAGTTGAGTCCTTGTTTGCACAAAAGTTTAAAGCGTCACAACATAAGTTTGGTCAATTGACAAGGTAGGTAAATCATCAAAAAGTGTTATGTAAACTTTTAATCATGCTCGTCCATTCAAACGATGATTAGAGATGGGGATCTGGATAAACCCATTTTGATGAATATATAGGCACATGACATATATTTGCGTATCTTGGTGCAATATCAACATTCACTGACGAGTGTGTAAGCAGAAATTGTTTCTTGTGTTTGCTGAGCTTTTCAAATGAACCTGATCCATTCATAAGTGGCCTTAAGTGAGATTTGTCCGATATTAAAAACTATGTAGGTAGATAACTGCTGATGGCATAAAATCTGTCTGTCAGTCTATCATTTGTCAAGTATCCTCATCTCAACAATGAACGTTGTGACTACTGATTTTCTTGTCATGTCATGTCATTTCACAGTACTTAAGACCGACACGGCGGATATCCAGATCATATGGGATTTATTATATGTTAACTAGACTTAAGTCATTATATGTAAATTGATTTCAAACCGTCAGTGGATTTACCTGTAACGCACATACGTAAATGATAGAGCACGTGAAAATATCTCCCTAATACCATTCAACCTAATTGTTGGAAATTTCCTCAATTCAGATTCAAAACTTGTGACTTGATAATATATATGCAAAAATGGTGAAATGCCATTTGCCGCGTGGTCATTATGACAGATGTATTATTTCTTAAAAACAGGTCGTGATTTACAGACTTCTGACAAGTTAATGTAATAGCCTAAAGTGTTATTTCCTGTAAAAATTTAAATCAGCTCGTTTCAAATCGTGATCTTTATAAGAACATAGTGACAACAGGCAGGCTCATTATTAGAAACAAAACAATGGGAGCTGACGTACGCCAACCGGGTATACCATAGATTCATGTCATAATATCTTATACGAAATATTTAGGCAGTGCAAAACCAACCACAACCACCGTAATTTTTGTGACAGCACGATTTTCACCTGCTCATAATGTACGATAATTAAAATTAGCTACTTATTACTCCAATAAAAATTAGGATAAGTTTTCTAATCTGCTCCTTCAACATTGTACCTGCTCATCCATTACGTAAAATTTTCTCAAGTCAGTGCAACATTTAGAACCTTCGTGATTACCAAACGCTTTCATGTAAAAATTATCATAAATTGAGAATAGGCAATCAATAATATCTAAATATAGAGATATAGAGAAATCGTGCACTTTGCTTCGTGTAAACTCACTCTACTCTTCATAAATTCATATTCAATTCATTTCGGTAGCTTATCTTCATAGTTGTTGGCTAATAATGATTCACACTCACAACAAGTGGTGGGCATTCCTAAAATATTGTCCAATCATTTATTTGATCTCTTTCAAAGGAATATAGAGTGTTACAGTGACTTTTGCAATTGTTATAGAGTAGGTAGTAGCATTCTATTGTCATCTTGAACACTTGTTTCGATGAAATCTTCAGCTCTTTAAAGAAAAGCACGTGCACCATTCATTTTTATAGTGCTAGAATGTAAATAACGTAAATCCCGTTAGACACACATAGATCATGTATAGCAGGTGCCTTTATCGTCATCGGAGGTGTTTATAGTTTCTGAAACATTACATTGTTACTCTGTGGCTGTGTGCCTATCATCATCATTAACATGATTATTATATCGCGATGTCAAATATTTAATAACACACGGCATGACTTCATCATCACAACTATATCATATGCTACCTCACTTCATGCAGCTTGATTTACTCTCGGTATTAAATAAAAAAGAAATTAAAAGTATGGGAACGCACATACATAATATGTATATACTACTTAAATTATGATCCATTACAATGAAAAGAAAAAGCGTATACTTACGCATAACTAAATGATAAACTGTTTCATGGTTTAATAACCCTAAACCTACATTTTTTGCGCATCTTTTAATATATGTCTCTTTACAACCTGGTATAAAAGTTATAGAAGCTAAGCCGACGACGAAGAAAAGGAAACGTTTTGAAATACAACATAGACCCTGCTATACTTTTTTACAAGTGACTTCTTTTTTGTTGTTGTATTAACAGGCGACACTTTCTCAAGCGCTTCCGCAAAAATTTTCATCGTACAACATTATTATTTGCTAGATGAAGATAATTTAAATGGTATCTTATGACTTATGAGGCGATGTAGGAGGAATAACATTTTGTGTTTGACTGTTTGATTCTGTTGAGTATGAGTAGAGAAAGGAATTCACATGGTTTAAGGGCGTATATTACCGTGCGGACCTGCCAAGTACACTATACACAACAATTATCATAATCGTCATTATCGTCAAAAGTACTTAATATTATGAGGTTTCAGAATCACATCATTGTAATGTTAGTTTGTCGCTTTGTCGTAGGTGTGAATGAAAAATGGAAAAATCTTGCAAATTTCAAGATGCAAAACAGCGTTGAGACTTAGAGCTAATAAAACAAAAAAAAATTTAAAGTGACTGTCACGCTGCATTGTGTATATTGATACTCATCTATGTCGTCTGTCCATCATTCCGTTGTTTGTTGAATTATATACAGCTGTCCAACATCATTCTCAGATCTTCTCCACCTTCAAAAGTTGTTTGTGGTTTGGTTTGGTTGAGGAGAGCAGCTGCGTTTCTTTTGCAGCGTATCGTTTTCTGAGGATCCGACAATAATATAATGTCCTTTTACCAAATTAAGGGAGCTTTACCATATAATGATGATTTCAGTTTCAATGGGAAAATTCCACATGTACTGCTTAAGTGCTATGTACACCCTTTTTTTCAATTTTGGATATGCAAGCGTTTCTTTTTTAAACTGTTTCTTTTTTGTACTGACTGGGAATATATAATATTTGTTATTATTGTTATCTAGGGCTAATGCAGAACGAACCAAGTGTGTAAACGCTCGTTGTTCAACTGTCAGGTTTTTGTTCGCTTGATAACTATATTACATACTTGTCTTGGCTGCACTACTATAGTCATAGTGTAAGGGATGATGATGATCTTTGTGTGAATGTATGTATGTATGAAAACTGTCCGTCTACATGAAAAACTGTCAAAGTTTTATTTGAATATGGTAGCTTCACACAGGTGATTATGTATTCAATTTTTCTTTATGTTTGCCTTGCCATTTCATTTCGTTTCATTGAATTGCATTCAAGTTTGATTGTGCAATATCCTTCACTATATATTTTCTTTGATAAATCTTTTTGGATGGACATACTGACTGAGAGAGAGAAAATTCCAAATTGCCCTAAATTTCATTTTTGCTTCGAGTGAAGTCAAGTGATTGCTGAGGAGGATTATATTTAAAATGCTCACCGCTGTAATATCTTTTGGTGGAGTATTATATGCGTACCGTTTGATAGAGTATATAGAGTATATGCATGGTCGTGTAATCAGTAAATACTATACTGCGCACAATACAAAATGATGAGTTCTTTGAAAACTGTTGGGAAAACATCATTATGTTTAGACAATGTAGATGACATAATCACTCGAAGTACAATTTTTAAGTGTAAAAAGTGATTTGATGTAAACTCTTCACATAATAATTTTTTGCTCCAAAAATTCAATTTCTTGACTGCCATACCAGTGGCGTTTAAGTGTGATTACACAAGTATTATTTGAAAAAGTAAGTATAATGGACATATCTAAGGTATTTAATACAATACCTAAGTATAGCCTAATGTTGGTAACGTTTTTTTTAGCAGGTAGACATTTCTGTTGTACCTGAGTAAGTTTATCACAATTTATCAATGCGATAGATAGCGATATTTACAATATAGTGGTGGGCGACGAAGTACATAAATAATATATTTCAAAATGTGAGTTTGAGGTTTCAGCCGGAGAGATCAGGGTAGGCTGTGCCAACGAATTGGCCACGTGATCCACTTGTGTAAGTTTGAATTTTGACGACTTGTCCGTTTAATTTCACTCCACACTTGGAATTTGGTCTCGCATAGAAGCACACGGTTGAAAGTGCTAGTTCTAACTCAGGGCTTGTTCCAATATACATTGATGAAACTGGCTTATTAGTATTCATCCATTTAAAGGTAAATTCAAGAATAGATCCTTTCTGGAAATCAGAAGTTAGGGAGCACCAAAAGTTACGAAGCAATACAATTTACCCACGCAAATGTAAATTAAGTTAGATAAAACTTACTGAGCCGAGATTAACATTTTCCATGTAGCGTGTGTAGTCAATATTGGAGGCTGCCTCTTCCAATGCAAAGTATACCCAATTGTGAAATCCCAGTACGTTATCACTTCCTCTCAATTCTGCCATAAATACGTGTTCTAAACCACAGGATCCCAATGCACCATTTCCTCTTGAAAATAATCCAAACCAGAGCTCAAAAAAGTTGTCACGTCCATTTGGTAAATTTTTGGAGGCAAGGAATGCTTGAGCTCTTTGCATGATAGGTGTAGCAAAGATTGTATCCAGGAAATCATTGATTATAGCCAGTTCTGCAGCAGAATATGTTTCTCCTATATTCACATTTGCATCGTAGATAGAATGAACATTCCTCAATTTTTGAATTGTTGGTAGGGAATAGGCAGCAGACGCTACAGTCAAAAGCCTGTAAAAGTATTTTTTTTCGTATGTTAACAATTGTAAAAGTAAATTCAAAATACATATAGTATCAGTTTCTTACGGGCTTGCTTGTAAATTCACTCGGATATGTTGAGCAGCATTGTTGTCTACATCCATTGCTAAAAGTTCTTCACCTAAAGCTTCCAGTTCCCCGTTTGTTACATCATCTAAGGAATTCAATTTAGTATCGATTGTAGTAATCTTCTGGAAAGAAATGACATTTTCCTTTTAAAAAAAATAAACCGTACCGGTTGGCGCACACACATCGCTGTAATCTGGACAACAATCATTGTAATCTACACAAGGCTTATTGCACTGGCAGGGTTTGCTTGGATCGGTTCCACTCTAAACCAATAAAAGATTAATTTAATTTCTTGATAAACATTGCTCAAATATTGTCGTGATTTTTATTAGTTTACATGAACGTATAGTGGATACCTGATCGCATCGACCGACACATGACCCAACAGTTTGCCCCAAACACAAACTGTAGTAATCAGGACCTATATAGTTTACGCAATACTATTAACAATCGGAATCCATTCATGCGATGCTATACAAAAAATGTGTACCTATATTCTACTTTGTACTTACAGCAGTCATTAAAACGAATGCATGCAGTGTTGCACTGACATGGCGCTCCTGGCACCGTTCCCGACACATTGCATCTGCCAACACAAGAGTCATCGGCAAAAATTGATCCTCCTGAATTCGCACAAAGGCAAAATAAAAAAATGCATAGTAATGTATTTACATTGAAAATGAGTTCAGACAGTTCTTGGGACATAAACTCTCTTGCAATTTCTTACTCAAGAGGATTGATGCCTGGCATTGGGCTACCACTACTAGCAATGCTACTAGCAAAACTTGAAACTTGAGAATTCGGTCCATAATGATAATTTTTGGTAAGGTGTAAGCTCTATATGAATCTTTAACTTCTCGAGGTTAAGCTTTGGTAGCACCTGCAGAGCATGTACAAAGTGAAAAACCTTTTTATAGAAACCAGATATTTCAAGGGTAAGGCTAGAGGTAGACAAGTCAAATAATACATGACTATCAAGTATTGGATTAGTGTAAGCTTCTCTTTATCGGATTACATTCCCTCATAACCTATAGATCGGTAATAACATACCGGTGTACTGCGTCAATCCTGGTTACATGAATTTTATATCAGAGTGTCAACGACATTCTTTTTGTATGTGAAGTTAAGTAAATTACACATATCTCTAATCATAATCAGTTCTGCCACGTTACGCAAATATCATTCCATTTTAACGATAAAATTTAGTTTAATTATAGCATTTAAAGAATGCATAATGAGTATAATAGGTGCTTTAATCAATGGTATAAGACTCCAATCCATCAAACTCAACGAACCTTTTCTGACGGAACGACGGAAGGAATATGTTTAAATTAAATATGCCCATGACATTCGATTGATTTGATTCTGGATGACTGATACCTTAATCAAACCAAAGATGATGATATGAGTATGAAAAATGATAACAAGTGATCCAACGATAAAATTAGTTTTGAGTTGTCACGATAGTGCTCTCATCTTATTTTTTATTTCATGAAATCATACATAAACTCGATATTGTGCGACTAAAGTAGTTTAACATATACCACTACCACACATTTAAAAAAAAGTTATTGCTACTTGAAGTAGACAGCATTCATATCTCTAACTGGCCAACAAACAAAAAAAACAATCACAATGATCGAAGGAAATTAATACCCTCATATAAAAAAACCTGCTTATTGGCTTCAGAAAAATTGACTATGTTCAGTACTAACACACAGGACAGGATTTTTTTGTAATGAAGAGTGAGAAGCAGGTTGTCGTAAAAGCTTGTATATATACCATGTGCGCTTGAAACAATATGGCAATTTGTACAAATCACAGTTTATCCATGAAGATATCAGCCTTACCATGCTGATATGTGCATAAAAAGTATAATAAAAAAGGATTACATCTAGAACACAATAGTCTACTTACAGCCTAATGAAGTTGAAACAATGACAATGAGAAAGTATTTTAAAACTATACTTATTATACCCTGTTTGAGCTTAGTTGTAACCTCCACTGCTTTGTGGTGGAGCAGGTGCTCCGTATGCTCCACCAGGGGCTGGAGCTGGACTTCCGTATCCGCCCTCACTTCCCTTGTAACGGATGAAGTACACCTAAAAGATAAAAAACATATCGTTTAATAAATACTTCCCAAGAAAGCCTGCAAAATGCAAATAACCCCAATACAATTAAAGAAAAGAAGCTTACCTCTGGCTTGGAAGGCTTAGTGGGTGCTGGGCCAGAAACACGGACATTGTTGGAGGATTCTGGCTTCTTAACAAGAACGTAGACCAACGTCTTTTGTTGGGGTTGCTCTGGTAAGACGACTTCAGTCTGAGATTGGCTGGATGAAGATGGAGCCTTGACGAAAATAATGTTAACGTGCTTGTCGGCGGCTCCTCCTACTCTGATGACCTTTGATTCTGGGTATGCAACCTATTGAGCAAAATAGGAAGTTGATAAAATTAGCTTTTCAAACCAAATTTTTAAATGGGGAAAGCTATTTTACGCTTCTCACCTCATCAGGAGCGGAATGAATATAGATGTGACTAGTAAAATTTAAAAAATAAAGCAACATTAAATTAGATTTTTTTAAAGATTAAAATAATTAAAATGCAATCTAAATCAAATAAAATTACCGGTGAACTTGGCCACCTGCAGGTGCTCCATATTGTGGCCCTGGGGCTGGAGCTGGTGCTCCATAACTGGATTGAGGACCAGAGGCGGGTGCACCATAGCTGGATTGAAGAACGGCGGATGGGGCTCCATAGCTAGATTCTGGAGCTGCATAACTATTTGATGGTCCAGATAAATCCAATCCGAGAAGTGGAGCAGAATAGGCAGGTGCTGGAGGCTCTGCAACAGCCAAAGCCACGAAGGATGCAATCACAACCTGTCAAATAACCACCAACAAATTTAATCATGTCACTCCATACCACTGAAGCACTTGCGACTTGCACTAGTTACAATAATACACAGAATTTCAAAAGATAATTCTTTTTCAAAGAATCTTTCATTTTCCGATTCCAAACTTCAAACTTACCAACACAGTCTTCATTATTGTTTTGAAATTAGGGAAGATTTCCAAGTAAAGTGTGTACTCTAGTCGAATGGTTATCAGAATATGTGTCACTTGCCATGCCTTCGCGAGGCTTATATAGCAGAATTACTTCGGGACATCCTAGGTACACGCGGAATTATTATGGGTTGGATATAAAAAAAAAGTTTAAAAAATGAAAGGGTCATCCCTTTACAGGAATTATACGAATGGTCTTACAAACGTTTGCTTAGTACTTACACGATGACATACTCGTGCCAAGAAAAAAATTCTAGATTTGGATGGGAAGCAAGTAACTTTATCCTCTGCATCCTCTTTACATTCAAACAATAATATGATACATATCAAAACGGACCAAATACATAATCTGTGTTGTTGCACTCATAATGATGATGATGATGCTGCCGCTGCGGTTATGTCACATTAAGCACGTAAAGAAATGCCAATTGAAATCATTAGTAATTAGGTGAAGTCATCACGTATAGGGTTACACCGTATATAGGACTCCTCCGTCGTAAACTCGTCATTATATAGGTAACAACAATTCTTTGAAACAAAACAAGAAAAACAACACAGATGCAAACATGATGCTTACACTTACACTCAACCACTCGGCAGTCAACAGTTGAGGTAACAGCGAATGCAATTCAACATTCAACCGTTTAAGCGATGAGAGGAGCAAGCAAGAGGTTACCAAATTGCATTATAAGGCATCAATAAAGAAGCAGTTTTTTTGCATCGCATTGAATTGATGCACAGAGGAGTTTGCAGGAAGATTGACGACGTGGTAAAGTAGGCTATATCCATATGTATTTGATTTCAATGTGATATATTCCTATGAAACCTGTGATATTAGCGAAGAGCGGTAGTGGCTTTGCATATTTCGATATATTTCCCTGTGAAGTCGATAAGCAATTTCCTATACTACTGTGTACACCTTTTGAGAAGGTAGGTGGGGTCACGAAGGGACTATATAGAATGTATTGGTCAATTTTAACTCTGATGATGATGAGCAGTGGTTCTCGTAGTACTCATCGTCAGATTCGTCAGTTTGTCATTTACCTATAAATTTCAGAAAACTTCTTTGCACATCTTACTCTCGTAGAATTTTCTAGAATTGCTCAAAAACAATGACCGGATAAGTTCACAACATTTACAAATACGTTGCAACAGTCAAAAAAGTTAGAAGAAGCAATTACACATTTCATACGTTTTTAAAAAAGGATTGCTTGCTTATTGTTGTTGCAAAAACAAAGGAAAATTGAGCCCATTTTATGACATAACGTAACGTAATAGTTATCATCATATTTATGTGATAATATAGAAAATTGTTTGAATGCTCAACTACTAATTTTTGTGAGGATATCTAGAGCAATGGTGCTATGCTGTTGCTGATGACTTTGAAGAGACGGGGTCAGGCATCATCATCATCATCACTTTGAAATACTTGAGTTTCTTTTTTTTCAACACGTACGGCGAAAGTACAAATTATTGTGAGGAGTTAGCATGTCAAAGGAGGAATCACAAATGGAGCAAAAATACGGTTTCATATAATCTTTCACACGCAAGAAAATGCGTGGAGGTTGAGTGCATTTCCTTTATTGCATTGTTGGTGGAAACTAGGTGTCTGTCAATCTAAATTACCAAATTCACTTTTGTTATTGATTTTTTGCTTATCAGTTTAAACGTTTTGCTTGCGGCAATAATCCTCGCGTACTCTCATGTTAGGTTACGTACTTAACATTTTTTTTCCTAGAAAAAGGATAAACAGGAGATATGAGCAAAAAAATGTTGCTTTTATGAGTAATGAGCAGGTTAGTTAGGCCAATAACTGCCGACCATTTAAGCATAGCCGATTGGTAATGATATGGCGCAGCAGTTGTAAGGAGAATTTTTTAAGATTATATGTTAATGAGATGATAGGATATGCCAGTCAGTCCCTTTCCTTTAAACGTACTGGTGATGGTGTGGTGTGGTGGCTGTGTCCATTTCCTTTTTGATTAATTTTACATTTTACATCATCTTAAATCGAAAACGAGACTTTTTGCCGTTGTCATTAATAACTTTTTTTTATGTATCCTGATTCCTACTTGGCTAGACAAGACAAAGCTACGAAACTATAAAGGTAAGTAGTGTAAGGGAATGTAAATCAGAACAGAGATATTTATTTACTTGTAACGATGTAACAAAAAAAAGTGTAGTTTACCTACTTAGCACATCTAGATATGTTAATTCCTGTTTGAAAAATGTAACAATGAGTGCACCTTCGTAATGTGTCGAGCACAAGTTTATTACTGATGATTCACTGCATAAAGCTATCACCATCACTTAACTGTCAAAGCTTCTCAAATCGGTAGTTGTCATTAATGAGCGGTATATATGACGGAACATTTTAGTAGTTCATTGACTACAGTAATTCGATAGAGAGGTGTTCTGAAGTCCTTGTTGTATGAAATATTCCAACTTGTTACTAAAAGCATCAACGTGAGCTGGTTATTATTCCAATTTATAGAGATTAATTGAAACGATACATTTTGGATCCATTAAAGTTTGTTTGGATTTTATGATAAGGGAAGTAAATTCAAAAGAATAAATTGAGTAAAATCATGGCAAATCTTGATTTTTATTACTTTCAAATTTTAAATTGAAACTATAAAAACTTTTGTTTACATTTTACATAGTGCTACCTACAAATTACAAAGGTTTGGGTACTTATATTGGGTTGGGTGCAATCCTTTGGTGCTCTACTAGCACTATAATGCAATTTTTGAAGGAGAATGTGAAGAGGAGTGCATTGTTAATTGTGTTCTTATTTTCTGAATGAGCTCGTGAATATGTCACATTGATTCGATTAGCTCTCAAAAAAACAAGTTAATGTTACATGCACTTCCTATTCTTCTGACATATCAAGACAGGATTAAAATTCATTTTCATTCCTTTCTCGTCCACAAATTCTCATGTACAATTATTATATATTTCTCAATTGTGTATCTAAGCCACATGGGTTTGATGTATAAGTTGTCAATAACTTTTATCTTCCGTTCATTCATGTCAATTCAACCGAATGTCTACATGAAAACACGAACTGGTTCATATTTATTTATACCCATAACTAGCTCGCTGCATCTGACCCCAACTACCACTCTCTACAACTCATTGCTACTTTTTTTTAAACCAAATATATTTTCAGTAAGAGTGAGCAGAATAGAATGCATAAAATTAGTTAGAAATCAAAATGCGACTACTTTTGGATGCATACAAGGAAAAACAGGGTATGAAAATCAAAACAGAAATGATTTAGGGGATTTGGTTAATCTGCATATGTACTTATAAATTTATTTGGTTGTCTTGTACCTAAATGGGAGAACAGACTATAGGAATCCTGGGCTCACTGCCAAATGCATGTACTTCCTTTGGTGGTGGTAGCGTAGTGTAAAATAATTTAACATGACTTATATATAACGCAACGCCTGTATAATAGTAAGTGACCCCATGATTGTAGGAGAAAGTGATCCCATGAAACTTTTACACTTTTTTAAAAAATTTATAAACACATTTAGTAGAAATTTCCACCTTAAAATTACACATCGTCACTTTACTTTTTTTTTTAATTTCGTGGCATAATAACATTTTATATGAAAAATCAAGTGACTAAATTCTTTTTAACAGCTTATTAAATTGCTATAATTACTGTTTCAGAGCTTCTTGGCCTTATCGGGCCTTCATCGCATACACTTTTCACGAATTGGTATTGTTTTAGCCTCTGGAATGACAGAAAATAAGTTTTCTATTTATTGCAATACAACGCACATGCCTATACAAATATTGTTTTTAATAACCGGAACAGGTGCTGGACGACGATTTGGTTAGCCCACTGAAATGATTCGGTTTGAATCGTGAGGGTCAACAACAATGGGGTTTTAAAACAACTGTTTATTATTAACTAAAATTAACACCTTCCCCAGCGTGATCGCTTCTACTAGCTTTAATGTCAGGTAGCCTGATAGTTTCCTAGACATACAAAGGAGATTCCTATTAGGAATACAGTCCGTGACGTGATTTAAAACGATTGTATTTAGGCTCAAGTGTTAAACTTTTTTATCTCGGCTAGTTGCTCGTCTGACTTATATACGAGACTACTTTGTAACGTTATGCCTTGACGAGATGTTAGATACTACTTATCTACAACCTAACTGCATGCTTAATCATTGATGAGCCCAGGATTGATTATGACTAATAACGACTTTATAGATCAATAAGCTGTGACAAGAGAACAATCGTGCGTATAGAGCCCTAGCGTAACAACTAAACTTGACTGAATACATTCTGAGCCAACAGAACGCATGACTAAGCACACCTTCACATTATCAAATATTACCGTGTCTAATAATAACCCTGCACATACTTCTCAGTGTCTAGGTCCTTCAGCTTAGAGGTTCCGGTTGCTTTAATTAAGTAAAATATTTTTTGTTCATCGACTCGGCCAGATAGTGTGTATTACTAACCTTTTAAAAAGTTAATTAAAATAATTTGATGACATTAAAAATTCGGTGCTGCTCCTTCACTTATGAAATTGGGAGTAGCATTAATGTACAGGCAGATGTTTGTGACAATAATGAGTACCCAGTTACATGCTGCAAGGGCTCTTTCGTGCTTCATGTATATTACTCAAAATTAAGAACATCTTTATGTTCAAATTTAGTCATTAGCATAAAATATATTTGATTCAGTGTTTCTTTTAAAAAGTGTCATTTTCATTTGTTTGTGTGATGAAAATCCTGAGTAAGGTACAATTGTTTCATGGGATCAGTTTTTCATTGTGTGATGGGGTCACTTCCTATTATAGAGGTGTGCGATTAAATGTAAGCCATTTAACATTGCGGCCCTACAAGCATTAAAATAACCAGAGAATGAATATCAATGAACAATCTTTTACAATTACAACTACAAACGTGATTATAAATATCTTCGTCCCCCCTCTTGAGAAGAAAAGTAATTTTTGCTAATTGATGTTCATCTCATGAATAGAAACTGTTTCCTTTTGCACCACTTATAGCTTGTGATGAAAAATCACATCACAGACAGACAACCAATAAATCTTATCATATGAAAGTCAGACAGAATAATGTACACGTAGCAAGTACGTACTGCCACCATATCATTTTAATTATTCAAAAATGACCGATATTTGGGTGTACGGAATAGTACGGATGAACTCATTAACTTATTTTTTTCCTTCATTTTTGGAATCGTTAAATTTAATTGTAGTAATTTAACCTATTGCTACCTGATATTGTTACATTTGGCAATAAATGTACACACTCTCATCATGACTATCGCAATCTTAATCATTTGCTTACCTTTTTGATTTGATTGTTGATTTGATACTTTTTGAAGTGTGCATAAAAACTTTGCAACAAGAAGTTAGTAGTACGTGCTTCTAATTCATTTAATCAACATAATACATATATAGCTAATATTGGTGGTCACCTACTAAAACAACAGGACCAGTTTATTGAGTCACGCGGGGGGCAATAAAATACCTTTAACAATTGATTGCTTTTTTTCAGCTTAAAGAAAAAAAGGACGCACGTGGTGTGGTGCTATCTAGAATCAAACGACTTGTTAAATACAATTAATTCATCATAATATTGGGAAAAAGTAAACAAGTCGAAAAAATGTGAAATTAATTATATTATTGTGAAATACGAACAACGTTGCTTATTTGAGCATTGAAGTAATTTTTTTTCATTTGATATCTCTATTTACCAATATCTTATTTCCACAATCATGTTATTTTCCTAAAGAACTCGCATTTTCAAATATGTATTAATTGAATTTGTTGATTCTTATCTTTACACCGGCCGGTAGTAGAGTGGCGCCTGCGTGTGTGTAGAATGGCTGTCGTGATAGTGTGCGACGTGATTCTTTACGCAGGTGCTAGTTCAGGAGATCATAGTAAAATTCATTTTTCTTTGTACCTCATCTTTACTAACTCGCTTCAACTTGGTAACAAGTTACTTATGTAAGGGTGTGCAAATAGGATGACTTTTTTACGCATGAATATGCAAATAGGACTAAATGCCCCAGAATAATAATGATGATGAGGTGGTGCTGAGAGCAACGTTTATCGATAATTTAATTCCCTTTTATTTAAATCCATAAAATTTGTCCCGTTTGACTTGCACTTCACATCTTGTTTTTTTCAGAGAATTTCGAGGTGTTTATACTTGTTGCACTTATCACAACGTCGTGTCATATCATCTACTAAACTGTACCATTCTGAAAAAAACGATATGATATGATAAGATAAGGTAGACCAATGCATTTCTATGAAGTAGTGCAAACTTCTTTGAATTCTCAGTTAGGGAATTCCACAACAGGTCCCTTTTTGTCACAAACAAAGCAACTTCTCACTATGCAAAATACTTGCCCCAGTGAGCGTGTAAAAGAAGAGACAAAGATTAATTGCATAATAAATGGAATTCAGAAGTTTCATTACATTACGTGTATATTTGAATGAGTGATGACCGCAAAAACATGACAACACTGTGAAACTATTAATTACACATTGCATTAGTTGTTGATCGTCCTACTGGGCAGATGCTTTTTTAAAAGATTAGCGTTCGGGGTGATGAAATCTTTGTTAAGACTTGCTATATGAGTGTAATCGGCTTTGAAAATTTATTGACTGCATCAATAATATCTTCTGTTTAAATAAAATAGTGTCAGCACTTTGTTAGTCGAGATATACATACATAGAAGTTGAGTGGTATGGGATTTAGGAAAAAGTGTTTTGAGAATAAGAAACGTTATATGATGGGCATTTAATTTCAATTAAAGCAATGATCGACTGTTTTAATGATTATGATGGATTAGGCAAACAATGAACCTATAATTCAAAAACAGATACACAGTCAGCCCTTCAGTCAATGTCTATTTCGAGAGTCAGTAAAAAATCAAAGATTCACCTATAAAGCAGCAACTTGCCAATATGCATTAGCGTTCATTTCTTCATAACACGTTGTATCTAACAAATTTTTATTACTAAACTGTCACCACCATTTGTAATTATTGTTAGATTATGGTTTGTGATAAGTGCTAACAATGATATTACGAAGAAAAGAACTTCAATTATTTCGCTCTCATAATAATATTTGCAGCCATGAAGATATATAGTAGCTCACCATACTGTCCTGTCAATAACCCGTTGGTACATCGGTATGTCAATGAAAGCTTTCCAGGCAAATATTGAAAACTTCAAGCATGAAGCCATTCTGTAACATAAGCAGCAAAAATATATTTTGCTCATTAAAGTCAGTTACATTTTTACTGAGATTTACTGCTACACGTGTGTCCACTTAGAGTGGATTTCGTCACAGGTCACGTTTTTGCAGGTACCGGGTGATTTTGAAGTTATGCAAAACCCTATTGCAATTTGGGATTCCGCCAATGCAATTACCAATCACGCAACTGACTTTATAATTGACCCTATTCACGAACAGTATGGAGAGTTGTATTTAACGTAATTACAGCGAGTCACCGTATGTCAACATGCAATTTTTTATGAAGTGAACCAAAATTCTTGACTCTTGACAAACACGAGAGAATCAAAAGGTGAACCACACTATTCCAGAGGTGAAGCATTGTTAGAAATTTCAAACCAAAATGGTCTTGTGACTTTGAATTTCATATAGTAGAAACAATTTGTGATTTTTCAAGATTTCAAGCCCAAAACAAGCGTTTCACTTCGTCTTATAAGTTCAATAGAAAAAAAGGAAGGCCCCCGTCGAAAACTGTTACTGTATGTATATATAAAGATTTGGTTTACGGATTTACGACACGCGCGGTATCTTGAGTGGTACCTTAACGTTGGAATTAAGAAATAATTTGTCTAATTCGCCAATGAGTTTATTTCATTCATATGATTTAGTGCTACCCGTCACAGAAGAAAGAATTGAGCATGTGCTCAATTATGTTGCATGAAATCATTCTGTGTAATGCTTTACCCGTAAATTGGCACGAAATTAAGTAAATAATTGTGTTGAAATAATTTTTGCCTCAGTCGCCGCTGACTAACGCAATTTAGCATATTGTTCACTAGAATTTCTCATAAAACTGCCGGATTTTTTTAGATTGAATGGAACTTTTAAAATTCTTTGAACACATTTGAATACTTTATAATAATATAGTCGACATCAACAAATCATTATTTATAACTTTCACATCTTATTTATCAGTGTATTAAAATTTAGTATTTATTACGTGGATTTTTTTGTAGTTACATAACATTTTTCTTTGAAGAATTAATTAGATATTTGCAACAATGTGTGAGAAGTTGTTTCCCACTAGACCCGGCTAGTTCATTTCCATCTATTTCCCTCGTATAAATATCCAGACCATACTGGCCTTCTTCAGGAAATCCTATAAGAAACATTACCTCATCGTTTCGGACAGATTGGCTAACGTATCTGAAATTGATTAAGAGTCACATTAATGAAATATTAAAATGTGTAGACACACAAAAGTATTATGATTTTTTCATGCAGCAGTCTTCATACTTTGATAATTTTTTCTCGTCATTTCCATTTTTATGCAGAGTAGCCATGAAATCCGTCAAGGGTCTAGACATTCTGAACTCAATGGTAAGTTCTCTCCCAGCAAATATTAGAGGATCTGGATGGGAAAGTGGTACAAGTCCAAATAGTCTTGTAGCTTTTGCTGGACCCCATTCGCCGGACGCGCAGTCAGGAAGTGGTACCATTACAGTTGATAAGCTTGGGCAGTCTATTTTTACCTGCATGATTAAAAATCAAAAATGTTTTAAAAATATTTTTCTAAAGTTCCAAACTAATGAACAATTTTTTATGACTTTATTAAAATTAAAGTGTTAATCTACCTTGCATACGGATTTAAACTTCATTGGCTCTCCCGTAAGATATTCTTTAGGTGTGACTGCGTTAGCAAAAATATCCAGCAAAAAGGCTCCAGACGAGGGAGCGTGAACTCTAAAGGAAACTATTGGAGGACTCACACTTTGCATTACAAATCGTTTTAAACTAACACCCTCAAAGACGTCGGCTTCTGTGTCGTACACTTTCAAATTGTAGTGAAATATTAGGCATCCTTCCATCTGTGGGGGCATCCCTATTCTTACAGTTGCAGCACCTGCTTTAAACCGAAAGTATTTGCCACTATATACATAATGTTCTTTTTCATGATGGATGTGACTTATTTACTTGATGAAAATCGAGTATAGCTAAATTATATACTTACCGGAAGAATCAGTGGTCATAACCGCTTTGCAATGCGATATAATCTCTCCGTGACTATTATGAACACCATCACCACTTTGTCCAGGGGGAAAGTAGAGGCCGTACCGAAAAAATAGACTTCTGACAAAAGGCAACTCTTCAAATTCTGTGAGTGTGATTGGTCGTTTAAGAAGTTGCCAATCGGGTTGTTGTGGAAAAAACTCGAAAATGAACTCTTTCGGATCTGTTAGGAAGTAGTGGTCATCATACTCATAGCGCAGAGAATCTGACTTGGACGCTCTCTCTTTGGCATTGACTAAATGTCTGGCTCCCCAATTGCATTGTACGAATCTGATAAAGTAGACAATATACATATATATATATTAATCATATAAATTAATACATCACTGCATTATTTCATTGATGGAACCACATATTATGCCACATGCAGCGTTTTTAATTAAGAAAAGAGTGCACACCTCCAGGCTCCCGCGACGAAGACAGCATTCCACGAGTTTCTGAACCTGTTGTCAGTAAATCGAACCCCAGGTTGGTAGCCTGCAGACTTGCTTAATCCTTTAATTACAACGCAGTGAAGACCGGCATACGAGCAAAGTCTTTTGAATAGAACATGATAGCTCTCCGTGCCTTGTTTTATCCCTCTCAAAAGTCCCATAGGTGTGTCTGTCCTCACGTCTTCGGAGAAATCCATGGCATTCAAATTTTTAACTGTAATCCATCTAAAAATTGTCCTAGCCTTTTCAACATCCGTTCCACATCGGGATACCAGTTGTCGAACTAAATCTGTGAATGTCTTTTGATCTTCTTGGGCCACCTGTGCATAAAATCGTATGCTTAACATTATATGAAAGAATGTATAAATATGTAAAAAATATCAAACTAATCCTTGCACTCACGGATATTGCTATTTGGTCAATGTCTGCAAATTCTACAGGGTCAGAATAAATATCCCGTTTATCTGAGGATGGAGGCGTTGGTGGTGGCGGTTGAAGAGGATACGTTTCATAGTCAACAACTCCATGAATTTCGTCATCATCATCCTCGCCACCGCGCTGAATAAACTCTCGCTTCCTCTCACTAATAAGGTGCATCATTTCCTTGCTTTGTTTTTCAACCAAAGCTGCTGTCGCCGCACTGTCAGGTTAAAATTCGCATTTAAATTTTGAAGCATATTATAATTATGAATGATGAATGCTTTTCGTCATCGCATTCCTCTTGGTCTAAATTAGGCATTTCATTTTACCGTTCATGTTCCAACAGCTTCCGTGTGGTTTGTTCACGTCTCTTGTCCCGCCGTATTGTCATATGTCGCTCAAGGTCTTCTTTTTCTTTCGCTCTTAATTTGCTAACCGTATGAGTATCTTCTTTCATTCGGATGGATTCGAATTTTGAAGCTAATTTATCCAATTCCCGTTCCCACTCCTCTCTAAATTCTGCATTAATTCTAGCCTCCTCTTCTGCCCTCGCTTTCGCAAATTTTTGGTAAAGTAGGTCCTCTTCTTTTCGGTGACGCATTTCTAATTCTGTCTGCTCCTCTTTAGGCTATCAAAAGAAGGAAAAAAACATTTTACCATTTTAGAAATAACAAGCACGCACAGTCATAATACTACAACGGGTTTTATAGTAACAACTCGTCTTTTAAACTCTTTTAATAATATACATATATTTTGCGAGACAACATAAATAACATTGGCGCATGGTGTTCAAGTTTTTTTTTGCAAACATGTTTTCATAAGTTTAACATTCCTTACCAAGTAGTAATGCATTGGCTTTTCCTTTTTGTAAGCTTTCTGAAGTTCTGTGGCCTTGAGAGCGTGGGCAATATGAAGAGCAGAGGCATCAAATCGTCCAAAATTGTGTGACCTGGTTTTGGGGGTTTGAGTTGGTTGACTTGGTGTGTCAAACAACGGGGAAGCACCATTTTCTCTTCGGTGGGGTCGAACATTGTAAGCCTCAATTTCAGAAGAAGCTTTGCTATTATTTCCTCGTATCTAAACACGTGCAAAGGAAAACCAAACAAAAGAAACACATTATTTTACTACAACTTATGTCGTGGGTGGCTCATAAAACGCATATTAAACCTGATCATTGACATAGGGAACAGATTTAGGTACACTAAGTGCTGCACGGATGCCCACAGAGGAACCATCCAGATGTCCTGGTTAAACAAAACAAAAAAAATATTAGTTGTAGAACGTTTCACAATGGAACTTTTGTTATAATGATTTGTAATTTACCTGGTCCGGGCTTCGGGACATGATTCATACAGTATACTTCTTTGTCATCTTGGTCATGTTGGGAATGGTAGTAGGTGCGGAGGCTCAACCGACTGCCACATACGCAGCATTTGAAACAACCAGAATGGAAAAAGGAAAAGTCTTTAAGTGGTCCAACCCTGTAGGAAAACATAATGTAATCTATAAGTCAAAACTCTTCACGACTGTGTGACTCCTGCTCAACAAACGTTACACTCACTCCTCAGTACTGTCATGCGCGACTAAGAGCATTTACTTACCCACTGTAGCTGATTAATTATGAAATCTGATTAATTCAAAATTCGTGACTTCCGGATCCATTGTCTGTCATCCGTATAGTACTCATTCATTACTTACAACCTATACTCAAAATTTGCAGATGATAAATGGGACTTGAAAAAACCTCAAAATGCGTTGAAAAATTATTATTTTTGACTGATTGATGAGTAGCATGGTAAATAGTAGTAGTGGCAATTACATTTTGACTAGGAAAACTACACTTAAAAGCATCAAGTCAATGGATCGTAGTGTGAATGAATATTCCTAACATAAGGAAACTCTTTTCTCTGATGATAATAATACCCATGTGCTTTCAATACCTATGTATATGAGCAGTGTTGATTGGTTGATTGAAACCTTATCATTTTCATAATAATTGGACAAGAATGAAGGAATAATCATCACCATAATTTTCCCTTTTTGTTAATTGAAAGCAAAATCAGAAAACCGGAATTTCAATGGATTTGCTCAAGATGATTCTCATCAACATCATCTCAAGTGTCATCTTCACTCTGTCTAACCAAAGTAAATACAAACAGTTTGGGTGTTATAGAGAGAAAGAGAATAAATGATATAAGCAGATTTTTTTTGTGCTGACTGAACGTGACTAGACTCTAAAATACAAGTATTTTAAAGTATCCTATTTGGCTATTATATTATTGATTCGCATGTGCAAAAGATTAAGATAAAATTGGATTAGACTCAAATATAGTGGTGGCCGGAGGGTAAATCGCAAGTGTGAATTTATTAAGCGTTGGAATTTGATGAATGTAAGTAATAATGTGTGCAATATTTTGAAAAGACTTTCGCAATATGGAAGAATTTCTCACTTGTGTAATTGCTAGAAAATTAGAATCATAATTGAAAATTAAATAATCCGTAACCTGTTGCATATACTGCTATAAAATTATGATTTAGATCAAAACTTAACTACACATGAATTTGAATACCTACGTAGGAGAATCTTTATAATCATTTATGAGCAGCAGCAAAAAATAAAAGACCAACGCACATTTAACGTATGTTAAGGTGCCCACGCAAGGCCAGCATCATCATTATTACTCAACAAATCATTTGTATTGGTTTATAAATTTGCTATATTTTTGCAGCAATCATGTATCTTGTTTGTAAACATTAGGGTATATATAGGAAAAAATGTTTCTGTCGAGGGGATAAATAATCATTACATATTACACGGTCTGCTGCTGCAGGCCATATATATTCTCTATATAAGAGTAGCTTTCACTTTCTGCCATCTGGATGACTTATCGGCTTTTCTATTTTTATACAGCACAATTATGAGCTGATTTTGTAGTGAAAACTTTTAGAAATTAAGAAAAATATGTTGAGAAGAATAAAAAAATTAAATTTTGCTGTCGCAGATGGTTTTTCTTCTAGAGAAGACTTTACGTAAAAAAAGTCATATATCATCATCCTCTCATCCTCACATCATTCACACGTTTTGTAATATACTCATTATTATTAAGAATAAATGGGAAATGGGAGGAGGAGGAGGACATTAAGATTAGTTTTGTATCATCATATCGTATGCCTACTATCCTCCTCTGTTATATAGCTTTCGATAGGAGAGTAATTTGAGTGTGTGGATTGCGATTGTGGAGGTTTGTTGACTACGCGTGTGTGTAGTGGACACGCGTGGTTGTCTGAGACGGCATGATAGACCCGCCTTGAGACACCCACATCGGATTTGCTCATGTTTGTAATATGGATGAACCTGAAGACGAACTAGGGCATTAGGCAAAAAAAAGTGAACGTAAAAATTTCATGTCTGTATGTATACTTTGTGTATTACTGTATTTGAATTTGGACTCTCTGGTGGTTGCGAATTATTATTATAACGATCGTGTTTCTCAGCTTTGGATCTATTTTGCATATCAAGTTACAAAAGATGAAGATGACAAAGCTGGCTAGCAGGCACATTTTCAATTTAAGGACTTGCTGTAATTTGAAACGTTTGGTTTATGATATCATGAAGGCTGTCCAATTACACTATAGATGAAAGCTATCTTTGCTAAAATGACAAAAGCTCACAAAAAATGTGTGACTTCTTATGCTGGAAATGATACTTTTTTCATAAATGATGACATTCGTCACGACACGAGCCGAGCGGTTTAGTACCGGAAACAAATAATGGGTATGAGTGTAACTTTATCCGGATTGAAGAAATTCCAATAATTTGAAGGTATTACTATAAAGCGTTACCTGTCAACAGGGTAGACCGTGTCTCCACATCTGAGACACGCATTTTCCGAATTTCCACGAAACATCACAACGGTTTCCACAAAAATCCTTGTCACATTACACTAACTGATTGTCATCATAGTGTGTCCACAATCATTACATTTTTCGCACTGTTAAGCTATATCACTTATTGATCATCATCACCTCTCACAAAAATTCAATGCAACAAGTGGCTGAAAACAAGTGTAAATCACATCTTTACAATTCCCACGTGTTAAATAGCGTGGAAATATAATGAACGACTGAGGTATTCAAAGATGAATAAATATATGTCACTACTATATGAGCTGTCCTTTGTAGCAGCCACCCCAATCACCAGTATAGTAGTCCACGACACTTCATAAAGACATCACAATCCCCTTTAGTGAAACTGATCCCGTAAATGTAATTTGTACTTTATTTTTGGTATTCTTCTTTGTACTGCTGTCCACTTTCGCATCCGTTTGTTTTACAAAGGGACACTATATTTGTATAGATAGATGGTTTTAACTCAATAACTTTTCATCGTACACAAAAATTCACATTCAAAAAGCTTTTTCTTGTGCTCACATTAATTTATTTTCTTAGAAATTCACCGTCTTCTTTCCTCCCGTCATGTTTTGGTAATATTTCGGCAAAAAAAAGTCCACATAATTTTAAAAAGACGCTTTTTGAAGGATTTAAAGGCAACGGTACTTCTTTCTAGGACACGAATGAATTTAATTTTCTCTCATCTTTTCAACTCAAAAGCGCATTTGCTAATGTAATGCCTAACCTTGAATAGGATAACCTGACTGCCAGCAGTCAGCAAGATCTGGTACAAAAGTTTTCACGTCTTGCATTATACCAGCTCTATTGCTTTTTGCATTGTATCATATAGCTCCGTGTGGTATAGAGTTGAGTAGTAGTAGTAGTAGTAGTAGTAGTAGTAGTAGTAACCAGTGTATTGAATTAGTCTCTATACCTTGTTTTCTTTTCTTCAGTACACTTGCACAAAGTTGACAGCGTTTTTGTGTGGTGCATTGCATGCATATATGAATGTTAGCTATAGATGAGGATGATTACTAATATTATTGTTTGTTGGTAATTCACACTGCTTTTTTTATATATTCATTTTTTCTGCATTCATTCTTCTTCTTTTTTCACCACACACTATGCCTCTACTTCTGTCACACACAATACCACAAACAAACAATACGGGAGATCCTTTTATTCATTTTAATTTCAAAGGGACAACACTGACTGTTTTGTTTGTATATTTATCATCACGTAAAAAATAAGAGGAGGACTGATTAAGGATGAAGGCAAAACAAGGTAGCTCTTCTCTTGATGTTGATTAATCTGATGATTCTACTACGGCTTTATTATATTACTGCCCTACACTTGGTGTGAGAGAATTTATAGCACATATATATACATTATACACGCACACACTGCACACATCATCACAATGAAAAGCCAGAAGAGGAAACAAAAAAAAGTTTCTTGAGAAAATCTCAACCGTCTTGTGGTTACCTGTGTAAACCCTTTTTTAATGGGACAAACACATTGAACTACAAAGTCATCCTGATGTGTTCCTTGCTCTCAACAAGATATATATTCCTCTTCTTCATACGATACGTTTTTCCTCAAAACTTTTTATTACAATAAAAATTTTGTACAAATCTGCCCCGGATGTATACGTAATATGCAGCAGAGATGTGAGTGAGTACACTGAAGAAAAACGGAGAGTAATAGAAGTTGTTCGGGTAAATGATAATATATTTTAGTATATAAAAGCCTTTGAGTTGAAACGGTCGGCCGTGTCTACCTTTTTCAGCTACTTCTTCGGCTGGTTTGATTATTATTACTTATTATTACTTTGTATATATCCATATAAAAAGTCTCGGGATGATGATAACAATAAGACTATGCATGGCAATATCACAAACGTATGTACGTTTGTAGCAGTAGTATAAAATAATAATAATAAAAACTGCAAAAAAATGGGATGCACTGTACTGTTACGATTTTTAGCTATTAGTATTACGATGTGTGTGTGCTCTCCTCAAAAATCTCTCTCTACTCTAGAGAGAAAGGATGAGACAGGTAGACTTCAATCTGAGAAAAAAACTGCGAGTGAGTGAGTATGACTAACTGACAGAAGATTATGAATTCAGACCTGGGTATAGATGATGATGATGATGGTCCTCTTCTTCCTTTGCCAATTCTCTCCGTTTACAATAACATTACAACAGGTATCAAATCCAACATTCAACTGTTGCATATGTACATATATATGAACGTGTATGTAGAGATGCACACGTTTCTATTGTATTGTATTGCAGCCCTGTAAATTCGCTTTTTACAAAATGAGCAAACCAGTAAAGTTAAGCTGTGGGCACAAGCACGGTAGTAACTTAACTTATGAAAAGCAGCCCTCCTGTATGTAACAAATATGTTAGTACCAGAAATAGAGAGGGCAACTTGGCACAGCATCAACATAGTGCCATTTCTTTTTTAACGTAACGTAACGTCTCTTCTTTTCTAGCTTTTCCCTTCTTTGCTACCTCCACCACCACCGCATTTTGACAAGAAATAACGTACATCCAACAAACCAAACCAAACCAACATTGTGGGACAGGTAGTCATTGTTGTGTATTGTGTAGAGGGTTGTGCAGGCAATGATGATGATGATGATGATGAGGATCATCATCAGGATCTCCCTATAACTGAAACGAGGATGTACATTTTCGAGCTGAAAACAGGTAATGTAAAAAGTATGCGTTGTTGCGTCTACATACCGACACAGGTATATATATGTATATATGTTTTTTACTCGCAGGTAGCAAGCATCAGGGGTTCCTCTTCTTTGGCAACAGTTATAAAATGTGATTCTCAATTGTACAAACGATGTATGGACGCACATCTATCTATATTTGTAAAAAAAATGAACAAACTCATTTCATTATATAGCCATAACCGTACTTTATACGTAATAATGTTCTCTCTTCACTAGAATGCGTATAATCTGATGATGATTTACATGAAGATATATCTTGATAGTGCTCTCCCATTATCGCGATGATGATATGGGCTTTATAATACGATTTTTGAATGTGCATGCAACATTCAACAGGAATGCCGAGCTAAGTTTAGTTTGGTTTGGTGGAAAGCTCCTCACTTTATTTTTTTTTCAGTACACATTGAATAGCAAACCACTTAAGCGTACTTTACCTTTCCACTATATATTATATGTATATGTTTCAAATCCTTCTACCCTTAAGCCATGATTTCATTGTTCAGAGAATTTTTCACTCATAGTTCAAAGTGCTGAATATGGAGTTACTAATGTGCAAATATGGGATGAAACAGTTTTTTCTCCTTCGACAATGTACATCAACTATATTTTTCTCATGCTGTAATATGTATCTCAACACGGATACCATCTCTGGTGTGTTTGTTAGTTGTTGTACTGGTGGTAACATAGAAAAAGGGATTTGGTACATGCATTATTTTGCAGCAGCGGCCAAACAAAATATATATATTCCGAAAACGTTGACGATTCATCCATACATCAATGGTCCATTAAAAGTTTCAAACAGTTCATGCGGCAGGACCTAAAGTAAGGCTCACAAAAAAGCTAGGCGGGTCTAAATTGGATGCAACTTGACATCGTAAACCAAAGTTTTATGCTACCTGTCGATGAAATGCTTCTGAAAATGAGGTGCAGCAGCGGAGAGGAGTTAACGTTATGAATGGTTTTTCTTTGTAGCAGCAGTATCCGCGAATCTTTGAGGTAGTAGATAGACCGAAAACAATAAGGTCATTTAAAAAAATTCTTTAGATTTTAAAGTACAAGTCCGATGAAGCAAGCAAGTAAGCAAGTAAAAGCTGAGCCCACCACCGGATCCTGAAAAGAGTCACAAAAAAGTTTGATTATTTAAAATTGTTGGTTACATTACTCGTCGTGCTCAGAGTGAGGGTGAGCATTTATCTCATGATGATCATCCTCATTTTCATAATGGGTACCGACCGACCCAAGCTATTCCGGCCTTCATATGAAATTCACGTTGGATAGCTGAATGAGTCTGGATTTTTTTTAAAAACATTAAATACCTCTCAGCTTTATTTCAACCCGTTTGCTTGCTCACAGTCAAAATGTATTATTTTTTTTTGCTTTTGATCAACACTTTATTCTACGCTACAATACAGAATGCAAAATAGTTTATGCGACTCTGGTGGATGCTGTTGTTGAAGGGGCAGTAGATTAGCAAGTCAACGATGAAACTGATATCATGATGAGGGTGACTTTTGATGGTGTACATTATGTATGCGTATGGAGTTTTATGTACGAGACACGTTTGGCTTTTTTACAGTTGATACCTGAATACCTGCTACCACACCACTCTCAAAGAGTGGAACATTATTAACTCAGAACGACAAGTAATCAGTGGGTGATCGCTGGCATTCATTAACCCAACAACGTAACAAAAAAAATATCGGTAACGTGTCTGGCTGGTCAACATTTGCATAGTCTGTGTGGCAGGAGGAAGCATGCTACTGCAATTTCATCTCTCTCTCTCTCTTGGCCTTACACATCTTTTGGGTAATAAATTTTAGGAAGGTGATTTCCCCACGTCGTGTGGTAGGTAGGTAGAATTGTGTAGTTAAAGTCAGACACAGGAAAAGTTAGTGTAGGGTAACATGAAACAGTAATTTTATATATCGTCGAGGATAATTACAAAGAGAATGAGGAGGGCATGTACAATTGAAAACTGCTGTGAGTATCAAATTCTTTATAGTTAGAATTTTTAGATCATCATCATCATCATCATCATCACCATAATGTTTGTGAACAAAGTCATGTATGCAGCATTCAAAGTCATCCAACCTGATGAAGACTACATACCTACAAAAATATGCATGAGTATATGAGTGAGATGAGATGACGGGGCTACCTACGTGATCATGGGCCCTGGTGAAATGTGAGAGAAATATAAACACAAGAGAACTTGGTCATGTGTGACCGACAAGCTGACGGGATGTGCTTTAGAAATATACTTGTATTAAAAATACGAAAATGTATATGTACACAATACATAAAATATTCTTACGATGCAACTTTACGACTCTATTTGACACAACTTTCGCGTTGTTACACCTACACTTTTAGACACACTCTTACAAACATGCTTGTTCTTACAATGAAGTTGTCTTGTTCGTTGATTCTAAAAAAGGTACAGGGTACTACGTAGAAAATCTTTCACACAAACGAAATCTTTTCAATGTTGTGCTTTGATTCTCGTTCAAAAAGTCATTACCCCATCTGACAAGTATGGTTCGTTTTTATTCACGGACCACTGTCAAACAAAATGCAACCGAATGATTGAGGGTCTTGCTTACAGGTATTTTGGATTTTTTTTACTCCAGTCTACTACTATGGTCTGGTCTAACTAACCTGTTACAGTGCATGAATTTTTCTAATTCTCTGAAAGGCAAACATAGGCACATTCTATACATATTGTTTACTTACACACGTAATAAAGGTTTCTTCCGGTTTACTCTCTTTAACGAGATGTTATGAACACGATGCTGGGAAGAGTAGAACAAAAACGCATAAAAATGTAGAATGTTCACTCAACGGAATTCTTTAAGGAAGAGAGGTTTCTTGTTAACTTGTTACTAGTGGTCGCATATATATGTATGTAGCTTGTCTTAAGTACTTTTATTTTTCTGGTATTATGTCTTGTTGCAACTGGGGCTCATTATTGATTGCGCTTTTGTTTTCTTGATATCCAAGTGAAATATGTAGTTGCCGCATGCAATCATATCACAACTTATGTACTTTTGCTTATCCAACCATTTTATTCGAGTTTATGATCAAGTCGCCTTTATAAGTGGTTGTAATAATATTATTATTATTATTCATTGTTGCACGTTGCAGTTTACGATTCACTGTTTTTTTAAAAGTAACTTCTTAGAAATAAAAATCTCCTAGGTGGTGACGTGTGCATTAGATTTCAAGTTTTCAGAAAATCTCGAAAGTATGTAATTTAAAAGATATGTATTACTTTTGAAATTTGGTAAAATCATGGGGGTATATATGAAAACTTCAGAAAATGATGAGTTTCCACCTTACCACTTATACCACACTCTCTTGTTTGAAAACGTAAACTGGAAACCATACTAATGTATGAAATCAGTTTCTCTTCTCATTACCCAAAAATTTAACCAATTTTTCAATTGAAACTCAAAGAAGCGTTGCATTTCATTGTATGGCATGAACAAAATGTGAGCATATGTATGCACATATTATTCTTCATGGATAACGCGAATGATTGTACTGTGAATTCGAATGCACCTACATACGACCTGCGGCAATAGTTTAAGAATTACTCAGCCATAAAGAAAGACTGTGCAATGTGCATACATATGCCTGTGTGAAAAGCATTTTGTGATCCGCTCATCAGACATTACACCTGCAATTAACACTCAGGATTCGCAACGAGTTCTTTAAAAGTGCAAATAAATATTTAGACTTCCTCCCTACGCCAAGTCAATACACTATGCATACCAACCAGATGTGAGGCACTGCACTCTATTACTTAATACTTTGATTACGGTATTTCTCTTAAGATTTCCCTAATTAATGCTTACAAGATATCTGATGGTGTACTGTATCGGCACATCACATATTATCTACGTATGTAAATCAGGGTAAACACGAGTAAACGCATTTTAAAAAGAAAGAATTAGCCAAACGAAGAATACAACTCATGTGTGTTATCATCACAGTCAGTTAAAAACTAAGCAAGCAAGAAAATTATGTAAACTTGCTCGTCTGGTGGCAAGAAGCTAGAAAATGGATTTTAATTTGATTCAAACAGGTATACTTAAAAAACTAATAATATATCTATACTTGAGTACGCAATATGTATTCATAACAGAATGCACTTCAATGAGCAAACTAGTATATTAGTATTACGGAGAGAGAAGCTTGTGGTAATGGTAAGAGGCTGCGATGCATTAAGTATGCATAAATGCGTAAATTTACCATAATATTTTCTATACTCATGCAGTCATCATCATCATCATCATACGTACCATATTTTTCTGATTATAGCAATTAATTTCAAGCTTAACTATGACAGGCAAAAGTAGCCGCCGTCAATGCTATCATACACAGGTCTTTATGCTATATAGTAGTCATTTCCCACTTGATCAAATGATTCAAAAGTCAACTCTTAAGGCAGATAATTCTTAGTATTTGTGCCGACTTATAAAATGAGGGAAAGGTATCTTAAAGAATATGTTTTCTAGCATCGGTAAAACCCATATACTTGACTCTGATCTGATGTCAGCAGTACATTTCATCGCAAAAAAACTCGGTTCAATTGTTTTGTACCTTTACATAATCAGTTTTCCCTTGAGCTTCATCTCAAGAGGAAAATTTTTCAGGTATTTAACCCCAAGACATTTTGAAAACAATGATGTATGAATAGTAATATAGTAAAAGCTGCTGTTACTGCTGCTCCTGCCTACATTTTTTTAAAACAAGCTTTGCATTAAGTGTCAAGTTTATTATGTACCCATGTGATTACCACAATTGTGTAAGTACCGGTTTACCCATTATCATGTTCGTGTATTTTTGCGATCCAAGGTGAACAGTAAAGCTTGAAGGGGTCGAGCATGTGGCCCAACCCTAAAACACGGGTCACGACAATGTGTCGACGAGAGAAAAGGGAAGATGAGCATTAAGCATTTTATTAGCAAAATAGGATGCTCACTCACATCCAACATCACATCACAACCTAGCCACGGACTATGAAAACATTCACAGCATCAATTGATTACGGGTTGCATCACCAACATAATATCTCACACTTTGCTTGCGCACACACAACACAACTAACTAGTCGAGAAGATTGCCTTTTAAACCTGACATGCAATAATATGCAACTCACATTCGAATAAGTTTCCTTGCGTGCTCATGACTGTGACTTGGTCCATAAGCAACAAAACTCTTTTTATGCAATACATAACTACAACTACAACAGCGCATGTGTCATGCATGCAAAAGCATAATATAATATAATGTTCATGAAAATCATCTTCTGTGTGTTGTGTTATGTTATGACATTTCAGTGATTATGTGTAAGATAAAAATGCGGATATTCATCAGGCGAGGGAATATGCCTTCACTTTTTTTTCATACTCGGCTTACTTATGGGAAGTTTGAAGCATTGTGATTTGTAAAAAAAAAATATACTTGTACGAACGAAAACAAATTGTTCTATTGGATGTAATAGGAATTCCACTGTCGTATTTCATTCAGAAAATGTGACTTTGGCACGAAAATATTTTGTGGAGATGATGTTAACTCATTCTTCAAAAGAAGAAGAAAAATACAGTTTCAAATCTCATTGGATGCTGAAATCATGGATTCTTTGATTCTTCAAATGAACAAATCGCAATCTGCTTCAATTCCAAAGAGGTTTTGAAAATTTCTCCGCAACGTTTGCTATCATCTTATCTCATATTTGTATTCCCATTATTACGCATCTATGTACATATTTGTAATTAAGCAATTTCCGGTTGTAATACATTACGTGCTCCAATTCATCCATAATATGTCTGTACACAACCAGCTCTTTTATTATATGCAGAATACTATATAGCATTAATTTCAGATTGCAAAATGAATTCCTTTTTTTTATCACCAGCAAAAGCTTAGATATGAGCAATAGAAAGTAAATGAGTGGTGGAAGTTACGTGTATACGAATATAAAACAAGACGACACCCATTTTGTCATCTGACTGATGTGACTGATATTCATGACATGACATGCAAGTGAAGTTAAAAGCAGTAATAGCAATAAATAAAGTTTTGTTTGATGAGTGGGGTGGAATGAAATGTTAATGATGCTATATATGCCCATATCATTTATAATATGTATCTATTATCTATAAACCTTTGTTGAGTCTCATATTATTCGACTATAGTGTGTTTTCATGAAGTGAAACACTGTTTTAAAACCAACTTCTTCATTACGTATTAGGTTAGGAGTAGTAAAAACCATGTCTTTAATCCTACTATACTTTATCTTTAAGTGTAAAGACAATTCATCTCACACTCTTGTTATACAAGTCTTGACAAATTATTTCCGACTTTCTTATCGTCTGGTAGGTGATTGATGATGACTGTAATAAAACATAAATAATTTATGAATCATAAGTATCATCGTAAAAGGAAAATAAAACACTTATTATGCAAATGCATATAAGGTCTGTTGATCTGAAAAAGTAGCAACATCAAATTCCTTCATTCGTTTTTGAATGAAAGAGTTGTCCTTTCTCAAATGTTGAAGAATCACGTAAACATATAAACAATACAACATGAAATATGGTTATTGATCATCATTGCATTGTATACCTATAGGAATAGGCCTTGAAATGACCGTTTTTGATGTGAAAAAATACGGACTTAATTTTGAAACAAAATTTATGACTTTGATACGATAAATATTTCATTATTTCTCCAAACTTTCATCCAAGTTTTCTACTACACATATCAGTAACTGTAGTCATTTCATTCATTTTATTTTGGTTGGACAAGTTTGACAATTTTTATTCCTACCCTCCCATTCCATTGTCAAATTAACTCTTTGAATTGCTAAGGTGTGACAAAAATGAAGATTAGACATGAGAGGAAATGTTGTCACCGGATATCCTAATATAACGTAATCAACACACACCAAAATGTTGATTGTCGATAAAAATATTGTACCTTTTCCCCCCCTCTATATGTATCTAATACATTAGTTAATCATTGCATGCTTTTTCTGTGACATCCGTTCGTGTTTCTAAACAGCCAATTTCACTAAATTGTCGGTATAATGAAAGACATTTTTAATGACATACAAATAACCAAGGGATAATTACACTAAGCCACATTCCAGTCCATAAAAAACAGATTATTAAAACCAATACTGATTTAGCTCATAAACTTTTTACACTAGTACAAGCATGAATGAATCAATGTGAAAAGATGAGTAACATCAAGCATGGGAAATGGAAACTATATTATCTAGTTTTCAATTGCAATGAAAATATATGCATTTTTGCAAAGAGACTTATGTAGATGATGACAAAAATGTATGATGTGTTTTGAAAATGGAATACTCTCTTCTGACTGAGCCATATTTCAAGTATTGACGATATATGTCGAACTTTTAGCAACATTGTAACGTAGTAAATACAAAGTTATCCCTGTTTAAATTTTGCAAAAATGATCTTGTAGCGCTCATGAAAAATTGTGGGGTTGTGTGTGTGGCCCGCCCCTATTTCTTATACCATTATTATTTTTTATAGTAATATAATCTTTTCAAACAAGTGTTGTACCAGATAGCAATTATTCATGAGAGACCAGAGAGAAAGCATTAACGATCAAAAGTAAGAACCTTTACATGTCTCATGAATTACTATCAGCTCTTAAAAATAAGAAATGTTTGAAGGATAATGGCTGAATTTAGAATGTGTGAAAACCGAAACAATAGACATACTTGAACAATGTTCGTCGAACAAAAGTACATAAGAACAATGGGGATGTCGGTATTTACGTTTTAAACAGTTTGATTTCAGTTGGTTAGTTAAACACGACTCTTCTCTGTGTGTTCAATCTCGAACAAACCTCTTCTTTATCTACGCATTACCATATACACACGAATTCACCATCATCAAATGTGGTGCCCCACACTAAATCACAATCAAGTCAATTCGGTTAGGCTGACTTTATTTTTTTTAAAGTATGGATAACTTTCCGAAGATGACTACTCAACGCAGCCAAAATAAACTTTGATCGATTTCTCTTATTAGTTTCTCATCCTTAATCTCATATTTCACATAGCCCCAAATTTACCTTCCAAACCTTTGACTGAAATTCAGCTGCTACGCTGTCAAGCAAAACTCTATTGAAGCTCTTTCCTTGGATATAAAACGAGGAAGAATGAATGTCATGTTTAATACTGTTTAATGACTACATTTATGAATGATTTAAAGGTACATTGCATAAATTATCTTTACATATCAAGGTAGGTGTCAAATTTGCAAATTGAAGAAGGAAAAGCAGAAAGGAAGAAGGGAAATCGAGAACGCAGACAAAACTCAAGTGTATACAATATATGCAAGATACAATATACCTTTTCAAATGACAGTCATGTTCATCTAAAAGGTTTTTGTGGAGGTGTTGATGAGTATTTAATTTTTCTCTGGCTGGATCTTCTGACTTTCTCATTCGATTATAATACACAATACATACCAATATTAAAAGTATTATAATAATGTCAACGTTATATTCACGTCATGTCGAACAGTAGAATGAGCACATAATATTATTCATGCATGCATGTATGCATCATGTACATCTTGTTAGCCTGTGGTCTTCCTTCAGTCTCAAAGCCACATTATGATATACCCACGAGCTTTTTTATCTTCCTTCGAAAACTTTGAAGTGTAAATACTTTGCAGTTACAAGTATTGTTACACATAGTATATCACTTTCGATTAGCAAACATGGTAAAATTCGTGAAATGCTTTCAATACACTTTTACATACACATTCTACGTGTGTGGACATTAACCTGCTAACCGTGATAATAAGCCTACTCATTTTGTGCTAAATATTTACTGTATGAAAATTACATACTAGTTATAAGTACTGTATAGGTAAATAATATATAAAAAACGTACAAATATGTATATGTACCTCAAAAGAGTTATAAACATATACTTACGCGTATATGCCTTGTAGCCCGACAAAAACCTACAAGATATAAAGCTGCGGTCATTCATTCATGAGTAAACTCTCAAAAGGGAGCATCAAATTCCTTTTCTATTGAAGAGGTTTACTCAGACCTTTGTGATTTGAGCAAGAAAAACGAAAACAAATTTAATAGATTGGGATTTTAAATGCTGAATGTATTACAGTTTTCATTTTCTTAATGATAATCCACCACCATTATTACCACTTTTACAAGTAGTAAATTGCAATAAATACAACAAAAAGCACAATTCATCGAATCGAAAATCTTTTGGATGTATTAAACATGCCATGCGTCTATTGTGTCCTCTAAAACAAATTTCCATTTCCGGATAAGGATACAACACACATGCATGACCATAAAGCAGGGGCAGGGGACAAGGCTAAGCCAAGCCTACGCATCGTGAGTAAGCATTGACAAAAACTTTTTATGATGATAGATCTTTGATGTGATCTGTCATAGTCATGCTTATCTATCTGTAGTATCGAAAGGTTTGCCGTTTGCATGTCCATTTTTAATTTGCAAATGATTACTTTACGGTCCTATTAAAAACGAGACGCCATAACCCGTGCAGGTGGTAGGCAGACAGACAATAAAGCCCCATTCAAAATGTAAAATCATTACATTTTAAACATATTGATATCAAACTAAAAAATGTTCCATAACTTGCTTCGTTTCATGGCTGTTACAAACTGTTGTGTGTAGCAGCTTCCGATAAACTAGACGAAGGAAAGGTTTTATCATATCCAATCCAAAAAAACGAATGAGAAACTCTTGAGTGTAGAAATAGGAAGCTATGAATTATTTGCCCTTATCTAACCAAACCAATAGCAAAAATGAATTTCAAAAAGAAGAATAATATGAGGAAATGGCAATTATCAATTTTACAGATCAAGTTCTGTTACAGCTTGGTCCGGCCGGCTTAAAGTATTGTTGAGCAGAAGAAAGATGAAAAGCGTATATTATGTATCACTAGTAAAGTAGTCTAGAATGGAAAGACAAGCCACACCATGAGAGAGCTTCATGGTCTAGAAGACAACCACCTTTGAATGTACAAGATCACCGAGTCCATAGCAAAAGCAACCAGCTTTATTCAACATTTTGAAAAAAAAGATTTTGAATTGGAGTGTTTGGTGTTAGTACGTTTTAAAAGAAGTAAGAGTTTAAAAAAATAATATTATGAAGATGTAATGTATTGAAGTATGAATGTGTGAGTAAGTACGTAACCCTACCATATCGCCGGCCTTCATTCATCGTAAGTATTTTGAGTAAATGAATCCAAAACGATAAACTTCGATAGCAATGATAGCATCCTTAATGAATGTGCAACGCAACGTAGAAACGATGGAAAGGGAAATGCACTACCTACGTAGTTTTGAAAGCAAGTCCTAAAAAACATAATTTGAAGCAGTCATGTAATCATTTTCGGCCTATCAGTGAGTCTTATTTCAAACATTCATTCAAGTTTCCATTTCTACATAATATGTAGTAGAAAACAGTCATAAGCACGTTCATGTGAACCATGAAGCAAACGTGTTAATTTTTTAGGCTTTAATGACTCTTATAACTGCACACGATAATTAGCATCATAAAAGCTATCAAGCTTACTACATTTTTTGTTGTGTATGTATCACCAATCCTACAGTTTTCAAAAAAAAATCAAAAGAGTGATCAAGACAGCAGCAGACATGATAGAGAATTTTACCTTTTGATAAGATGCGACGATGCCGTTGACTCATTGAATTATTTGGTTTCTTTATAATATGTATTTAAGATGGAAAGTGTACGTTACGGCTAATATGCCAATTTTAAAATGCATATCAGGTAGAAATCATTGGCATTCCAGCAGTACAAAAGTTTAAGTTGAGTGTGAGAAGAGTAACAACAGTTTTAATTTAATACTTATCTTTGATGGCTACATTTTGTTTTGTCCTGACTACTTTATCATCATTGAGTTGAGAATTTCGAAGTTTCACGATTCCAAAATCTTTAGTCTGGTTTCACTTCACCAACAATACACACCAACCACTATCAAATCACTAAGAAGATTTGATGGATTCCTCCTGTTTCTCTGCAAATCTCCATCGCATATACGCCACTTTCATTCTATCCCAAATATTGTCTACAGAATCCATCGCAGGTCGTACGTCCAGGAGGGCAAATCTGTATGTTTCATCGACTGATCCTCCATCATAGTAATCAATAATGTAGCGGACTTCCTTGCCACACCGGTCAATGATCCAATCATGTCTATCAAAGGGTAGTTCATATCCCATCCTTAAAATAATCATGCATATTTAATATTATTAACAGTTTCACAAATTCTATTCTCTACATAACATTACGCTATATTTGAAACATAGTTTTTGCAAAATTACCAGTGACGAATACGAGCCCTTGGAGAAAAATCTTGAGCCCTTCCTTTAAAACTTTTTAATTTTGGGCACATGCACTCGGTTGTATGGAGAGCTTCCCACTTCAATACTTCACGCCAAGCCTCTTCATTGTTTACATTGTGTATTCTGATTATAGCGTCCATGTCCTCCTTTTTTATGTCTTCTTCATTCCAACGCCAACCCTTTCTCAACATTGCGTTCCAAAACATCTGAAAACATGAATTATGTATGAATATAAAACAAAAGTAAATGAAAGTTAGTATAATGTATTGCATTTTCAGCGTCGTTACCTGCTGGGATGGATAAACCCATCGTTCGGCTTCAGTTCCTGCTTTAGGTATGGAAGAAGTAACCCTTTCCGTCGGTAGAGGAAAAGGTTGATCAGGTGCCGGTCTTTGATTTGGAGGTGGCATCTATTTAATCATAAACACACAACATTAGTTAAATAAATATTTTCATACGCAAATGCAACGGTTTACATGAATACTAGTACAAAATCAGAATCTTTGTTACCATATTTGTTGGATCCAAATCTGCTGTTTGTGGATCATTAACTAATTGACCTGCGGTTGCGGGGCATTCTGAACGCCAGCCACTTTGACCCTATTAATTAAAAAGCAAATTTTGATTAAAGAAAACATTAATTAAACCATGATGCTGCAGTTCCATCAAAATAAAAAGTACGCTTACATGGTTAACTGGACAGCCTCCTCCTGCAGCTCCTTCAGTTCCGTGGTGTCCTTTCCCTGTTGTTTTGTGAACATTTGTATTGGTGGCTATTTGTGGTGACTGATAATGTTGACTAGCAGGGCATTCCCTTGGGGGGTCCATGACTGTTTGTGCTGCAGCTTCAGCACTGGATGCTACATTCCCCATTTTATCTAACAAACAAAGAGTTGAACCTCGATAAGAAATTTTGAAAAATTGTTACAAACAGTTACTTCTGTTTACTAAATACACCAATAAATAAACGTACAACTTACCTGTGCAATTGATTGGCAATAATATTGAATATTTATTGATACTTGATCCGAATGTGATGCCAAAACGAGGGAGATGAAAACGGGCTTAATTATTATTGGAATTTGTGAACCTTCGTGAATACTATAAACTATTACAAGCAAATATTTAAAAAACTTTAACCTAGTTATCCAATTTCAGTAAGATTGGACGTTTCACTCCAACTATGATTATTTATCTCTGATTTTTTTAGGGTAGCAAATTAGATACACCATGTGTGAATTCTATGCAGCCGCGAATGAGATTTACTCGATGCACTCCCCTTGTTTCTTTACGGAACCAGCACAACAACAGGATTGACTTTTAGCGTTGTATTTGGTGTTATCAAATAAATATGAACACGATTGTTAATGATTGCTGAAGCTTATTCACAGGATAAAGTCATATATTTATTAAGGATATATTGAATCAGTTAATAGGTAATTTGTTGATTAATTAACTTGAAAAAACCAATCAAGGTTTACAAAAATCTTTCTCCGTCCGTACTAATATTGAATATATCACTTTCACCACTGCACTATCTTAACTATTGTACATTATTGTATTATTGTAGTAAAAATGTTAACAAATTACAATAAGTTACTCCCACTTCGTTTTTAATATAAGACTACAAGAAAAGTTACAAAGAGATATAAGTTAAATTAGAAGTTTCGAATCGAAATCATCTACTATATGTACAGACAGATTCATTAAAGGTTACGTCAATCCAACAGTTGCTTGTAGTAAACTTTACATTATCTAAGGAAGACTTTCATAAAGCGAGAACGAGTAAAACTGGAGACAAATAATTATTATTATTATAATAGAGTTGCTGAAAGAGAAGGACCCCTTTTGTTATTTCCTAGTTTTCTATGTCTGTGTAGCTAACGCCACTCTGGTTTCTTTTTGGATGCTGAATTGGTGACTGTGGAAGCTGACACCGCAGTGGCTATGACTCTTGGAGGTTGAATACGATTTTGTTTAACAGTTGATCTGGTTGCAGCAACACCACGAACATCTCTAGCAAATTCTTTAAATTCTCTAAGCTTACTTGCGTCTACCTTTCCTCTGTATACCAAGTCAATTTCTACTTTCTAATCGAGAAAAAAACATTTGTGAGCTCATTATGCAATCAATTCAAGAAGAAGAGTGCAAAGTATTATAATGAATACATGTACATTACCTTCCCATCGCCATCAAAATAATCTAGGCGTTCATGGGGTTTGGAAAGGTTGTTATCATCTGGTACTCGGCGGAGTAAGATCGGAGAACCTCCTTCAGAATATGTAACTTCTCCTGGTTTTGCCAAACGGGGTGCCTTACTATTAGTTGAAAGTCCACCGTTACGTCCACTAGTACCGAACTGGAAAACTCTTCCATTAGTTTGCTTCGGTGTGGTGTACTTAGCCTGTTAAAAAAGAACAAGGAACAAGTTTCAATTATTTCAGAATTAATAAGTGTCCATTCATTTTTTGACCGATTTTACCTGATCCATCTTTAATGTTTGCAGGTTTCAATTTGTCAATTAAAGAATGTAAGATTTCTTACCATTTTAGAAGGGCTAGGAAACGTTCTGGCTTGGTGGGGTAAGAATTGGTTAGATTCTTCCTCCTCTTCTGATACTTCAAACAGAGGTTCTTGAATATTGATATGAGGACGTAATGGTGGAATATAGCCGCTTGGGGGTGGAAGACTTACAAGTTTCAAAACCAGTTCTTTAAACGTTCGTGGACAGTCCAGCTACAGTAAAAACACACATTACCATGCTAAAGTAACCACGTTCCCAAAAACTTGACTAGAAGAGATTAGAGAAGACATTGGGCTGAAACGATACTTACCGATTTAATTGCATCAGCCACCCTCCCAATCTTAGCCTCGGGGCACACGCTTGGAATAATTTTTGTGATAGATTCGACATTATCTTTCATCAATTCTATATCTGCATGTAATTTTAAGAGTTCGGTTCGGCCTGTATAATATAAAAAAATTTTGCATGACCTATCTGAGCATAAAACAAATGGCATTTACATTTTTGAATTAAAGTATTTCTAAAACTTACCAGCTAGCTCAAACTCCCGATGTCTCGCACTATTAGTAATGTAGGTAAATGTGCCAATACTTGCTCGTAAATCAGGAAGATCTTCCCATGGTTCTCGTTTATCTGGAAACTTTTCAACATTCTTCTTCTCTGCCAATGGTTTTGTGGACCTTGGAGGAGTTGATGGAGGTGAACTCTCAAAAACATTTGACTCTGCTGATGACACTGGTTGCTCATTTTGGATGTCTTCACTGGCTACCTTTTTCGGTCTGCCTCTCGTGAGGGGATTCTTGGCTCTAGGTTTCTTTGCCGTTTTTGCCTTTGGCATGTTGACGTGATGGAACGATGGAAGTTTTATTTATTTATTTTTCACAAATAATGCCTTAAACAGCAACTGTCAACAGTCAGCAGAACTGATACAAGATAATAAGAGAAAATAACATTGACACTGCTGATTCTGCTGTTACATTCGTCTAGTTTGTCGTTTGATCTGCTTACTCCATACTCCGACCTCACTCGCCAATATCCAGTAAACTAACAATTACCAATTCTGTTGACTGTTAGAATCAGCTTAGCTCACTGTTTAATTATAGTGAACTGGAGTATTTAGTCAAAAGTTCTCCATTAACTATTTACATAAATACGATACAAAAACATGACAGGCTTCTTTCTACCTATGACTGAATATTTCTGTGAATTTGTTTGTGCTTACTCTAATCTAATGCATGTGTACTTTATGAGACTGAAGGGCAATGAGTACTTGTTTGTATTATGATCGTTACATGATATTCAGTCAGATTTGTATTTGTTGGTCTTGTTAGATACTTTTATCTGTAACACTTGGATTTTATGCCTTTGTTGGTCCGTTGGCGGCTGAACCTGTGATGATGTCAATTTGCCGCCTGCCTCTGTATATTATTCCAAATGTGAGTGTACATTCTGTACATAAAAAGTGGAATAGTGTACTTTATAGGTACAAACTTAAGCATAGCACTTTTTTAATGCATGAAATGCAGTATGAATGCATGCCGATATTCTGAAGGAATAGGTTTTTACTTACTTTTCTCATTCTCAGTATAATATCCATTTTTACATTTGAAGGTAAAATTATGGAGCTACTACTGCATTGAGTAGTTCATAGTTGCTTGCAAAGAATATTATCACTTACGATAAGATGATAATCGATTTCAAATGCATGTACATGTACAATGTTCGGAAAGAACGAATGTCATGTCATCAAAGTCGTCTGACCATGAAAGCTACAAGATTATTAGATTTAACGATTTTTAATTTCACTTCATTTGTTTTCAATCCCATTGTATTTAATACATTCTTGATCAATTTTCGCTAATCTTAAGACTAGATACCCAATATATGACCCAATAACTCATAAACTAACTAAAGATATTATTGGAATGGTTATGAATATATGATGAAACACTAATACAATACTAATGACGTAACGGCAAGCAAAATTGCGATAAATGTTAACAATAGTAATTTGGCGTGACATAATATTTAGCCATGCTTGAGGTACAGGTAGGTTTTGTTGAATTAAAAATGTAACAGTTTGAGTAGATCACGAACTTAAACTGAACTGATTTAAATGGGCGGTTAAAACTGAATCGACTAACAAATTACGTAGAGTTTACTAGTGTTATTTATTTATAGCTTCCCGTTCCATTAAAGTTACTTTTTTTTTTAGATAAGGCTAGTTGCTGTGAATTCGAATTCTCTGTCTTTTATTCATCTTCATGGTAGACCATGTAAATCTTGTGTTGTATACAATTCTTCGCACTGATCATAAATCTCCCGAGTTCGACGTATAGCGTCTTGCATCAAAGAAGTCACTTCGTCTCCTTCCATACTAACTCCATTTGCGCAAACCTGAATAAAATATAAGAAATGGTTAGGTGTCATGAATTTTTTAATTGTATTTGAATGCAAAGTAATATTAATGGTGAAAGTTGCACTTTATATACCTTATGAATGAGATCTTTCTTTGTTGGTAAGCCTAGCATAGCAATACCAGCTCCCTTTTGTATCAACCAGGGATGAAACTTAGCTAATGTTTGAGCATATGCGTCTTTGCAAATACGTGATATTCCGTCTTGATCCCCAATTGAATCCATTTTATCAAGGAATATTGATACAAAAACTGCAAAAAATGCAGAATTAACATTTAATACATAAGCTAGACAAATACAACTACAAAACTCACACACTTGCAAGAATATCAGAGATAATTTTTGTTGTGATTTACTTAATGATCTATGCAAGCGTAAAAACGTTCGAGACCCTGACGATTCCTTGTTAGAATGTATATAATCTGTAGTCTTTTCAAACTCTATCATCTTTTCCACAGTTTCGTATTGCGTTCCATTCTCACCACCCCTGTGTTCTTGAAGGATTTCGATCTTGCTTTTAACATCAGAGCCAATGAAGCCAAAGACGGTTCCAAGCATACAAAAGAATCTGTAAAAACGTGAATTACATTTTTACGTTAGGTATGAAAACTTTTCCGTCCTCATGTTACCATTGAACTCATTTACTTTTCATTTGCACTTGCTTGTAAAGTTGCTGAAAGATTTTTATGTACTCATCCATATCCACCTTGCCATCACCATCTCGAATGCATCGCTTCAGGTGTTCATTGAGCAATTTAATATTGAAATGACCAGAAAACTGACCGTCCGCCTCGATTTCTTCAAAAGTTGGAGTGTGACCCTTCGTCTTCTCCCCTGGCGAACCCATGTTATTGTCTACGTCTACGCTGCTGTTGTTGTTATCCATTCGTTGGTGGGACTCTTCGTCAGTCAGGGGTACCAGCGTGTTATCACTATGTAACTTTGAATCTAAAAGAAAGGATGACACACTATCATTATTTGAGTACCCTCCATATTTTTGCATGAGCATGTAGCGTTGACCACTACTACTCGGATTCAGGTCACTATCAAATGTTGTGAAAATGAAGAAACAGCACATGCAGATCACTGTTAAAATGCTATATGTCCGGCAAAACATTTTTCATGGAAATTCGCCAGTGTTTGGCAACCAATTAATTTCATGAGATATTAGCAAAAGCCCACAGACTGTGTGGCTAGTGTGGCATCCTTTTTTGATTAATCTCATGTGTGATGTGATAATATTATCTATTACGTGAAAAACTTGTAAAATAGGATTTAAAAAATGCTACACACTAAATTATTTTCACATGCATGTTTCAATCGCATTTTGAATGAATGATTTAATGCTGAATCAGCAGTGGATCATGTTTTGGCGACTATATGGAATGGCTCTCTCTGATTTCCAGTACGCTTGCACTAGCTAAGATAAGGGCAACTTTATGCTGTCCTTCAGATGCTTTTGCTTCAAATTTACATTGATTTTTATGCTTATAGTTCAGTTGGTACATAAATCACATTATGTCATGTCATATAATATAAAGTTCACAATGCAATGACAGAAACCGTGATGACATAAGATCATGATACTGCACAAACCCTTTTCAGTGGTCCATGTATTCTTTTATTCATTCTTATTCACGATTTTCATACCTATTTATATACATGTAAGCGTGAGAGTATATACGATAGTATACTATTGGATGAAAACTGATGACATGACAAGCTACAAACTTTAGTTTTAACCTACGCATGTCCGTGTACGTTGCATAACTAATAAATATATTGTAACTAGAAGTTTATGGCACATATTATGCATGTATTGTGTAATTCCAGGCCCTGTGTAAAAGCCATATTCATCTTTATATATATACGATATATGAATTATCTCTCAAGTGTCCACAATACAAGGCGTAATGCTGAATGGATCAGTCCAGTCCAGCCTCCAAGTATAGTAAAGAGTAAAAGACATTAAAAACCGTTCAATACAGTTTTATCTTTACCTGAGATTAAGACATTTCGCGATAACAGAAGCAAGAACTCATCTGGTGACTGAACTTCTCCAGCTTACTCAGCAATTAGGAGGATTGGTCATTATCGGGAGGTCATGCTAATTGGTCACCTTACAGACATTGAGGATATGGACTCAACGCAACACACGGAGATGTTATTCCATTAACTCATCTCATCAATGTTTTCTTTGCCAGCCTAATCACTAATTGTCCACATATTACTTTTAAATGCCGAATGGATGTGCGGACAGAATCCAAGAAACTGAATGCACATTACTACAAATTTGTAAATGCGTAATAAGAAAGAATTGCGGGCTAACAGATGTTCAGTAATCTTCATGAATGTACATTTTACCTCCTTCATACATTCTAAGGACAAGGACAAATATTATTAACATCCTCAAATGCACTTATTTCTTCGTAGGAAAATATATTACTTATTACTTCTGTTGTCTGTGTTGTTTGAAAAATGCATTTCTTTTATTACTCAAATGTACCAAACTCCTTTTTACGCAACATGATCCTATATACTCAGACAACCATTTGTTTCTTGTCACCATTAATACACTCTCAAGACTAATATTTAAAATTAAATTAATCTAATTTTCCCACATACCTTACAATCAATTTGAAAGTAGAAAGAGTAGCTGCTTACAGTCACAGTTTTTGTAGTTTCTGTACTATAGATTGGATCCTTAATTAACTTTTACTTTTGGCAATGGCACAACCATACGGCAAGAGAAGCTCTTACAGCCTCTGAAAATTCATTTTACATGATGTTGTACAATTGAACGGTTTATCAATTGAAGCGTATTCTCTAAATTAAATGGAGAGGAGAGACAACGTGGAAACAAATTGTAGCACTGCACATGCACACAATTATTACTTCATTGCATAATTTTATTGAACTCTTTCAGCCGACCAATCTTGAATCTCGCCCACATAATCTATATCTATTTTCACCTTCTGTTCATTTCACTTTTACTGAATCAAAGTGCACTTTGCCATTTCAATATTATTTGCCGAAACAGGAGAATATTATGTAGCAAGCATTGCTTAATTCAGCTTATTCATCCTTATTTTTTTGGTGCCATTGGAAAGGTTTTTTTTATCAGAAAAAAGTATTATATATATACATGTTATGCATGCAATTATTTTCTTTTATAAAACAAGTGGTGAGCGATCTTGCATTTAAAGATTAGATACATGCATTTAAAGATTAGGTACTACTACTTCATTTTTGTTCACACTTATAGTTTACACACGATCAGCTGAACATAGAACATATCTTCCCTAAAGATGAGGTTGTAAAAATTGAACGTGTACACTTGTGACTCTCTATGAAGGAAGGAATACGACGAAACATATTGGGCTTACATATGGAAAAATAGAAGTACAAGTCAGTCATACACTAAAAAGACCCACATGTGTATCACATTGTCAGTTCAATGAAACTAAAGAAGGGACAATGTGAAATCATTTTTTGTATCATGTACGGAATATATGGAATGCTTCATATGTTTGGTCAGATATCTTGTTAGTTGAGCAGGATCGGAAAGTATACTTATTTTACTTATGCTATGATTTTTAAATAAACCCAACAATTCGAGATGTAATCATGGACCTTCAGGTTGTCTTAAATGGTATTGCATGAGTCAAAAAAATTAAAAAGAAAAATTCTTGGCAGTAACATATTTTCTTGTTTACCAGTGCTTTTATAGAGTGATGTTTCTCGGTGAATGCATATTGTGTGAAGATATGTTAAAAGTCCAGCCAGTTGTAAGTTGTAACCTACTTTTGTATTTAAATGGTAGAGCCCAGTCAACAGTTAAACGGAAGGAATAATTTACGTGGTGAGTGGAGTGGAAACATTCACTTGTTGAATAGTTCAGTTTTGTAATGAAGAAGGGTTTGTTTTTTTACGGGGAAGCTAAAAGCCGCTTGTACTCTCGATTATTATTATAAAATTATAATGCATGCGGAAGTAATTATCAATTATTGCAAGCAGAAAAGGAAAACAGAGTCCAGTCAACTTGACTTCACACAAAAATATGATAATATGCAAATTGAGAAGCTTCTCTTGTTAAATGAGATGAACAAAGCCTCATAGTCATAGAGCATTTCTCGTTCAAAATTTAGCGGGAAAGCTAAACGTATGCACGTTATATCATTTAAGTGTGTACATGCATGAACAGTGCACGGAGCATCGTCGACAGTTTCAAGATCAACCACGGACGCTTTTAGGTTTGCTGGTTTTTGTTGTTCAGTTCAGGTGTCAATGTCAAGTGTTAACAGACGACGAATTTGGTTTTAGTTTTTTGAAGTGACCATTGTCATTATCTACTCTTGTTCATTGTTTAGTTTCAAGTATAGTTTATATTGAGTGGAAAATGGAGTGCTCTGTGTGTCAGATCGATGTCGACACGAATAAGGCCTGGTTGAGTCACCTTCTCGAGCCTTTTCATCAAACCAAAGCTCGAAATGAGATTATTCGTTGGAATCAACTGGAAAAGGAATGTGCGCTTGTCGCTTTTTGTGCATCTCCCATCATCGCCTTTGATGAACTTCTCTCCTTTTTCTCAAGGGCAACCTACTATCTAGTCACGGACTTTGTTTGGTTCGAGAATCGCCCCAAAATGGCATTCATCCGGTTTGAGAGCAAGTAAGTTACCATTCATAATTAAATGTATACTTATGCTTTACTACAAAGATACCACATTACGATTGTAAGCCGTACATTTAATTTATATTGTTTTGTGATAGGGACAAGGTAGAAAAGTTCCTGTCCAGTTTGGCAGCTCCAGAAATTCGTGTCAGCAACCAGCTATTTCAACTAAAAAAGGCAGCCGAATGTCTACAACTGGAATGTAAGCCAAAAGCAGGGAACGGATTTATAAATATTTTTTTAGTTATATAAATGAGTATTGAAAAGAAAGTCAAAGTCAGGCGTCAGAATAAATACTACCACTGACTGACAAACTGCATTGTATTCATTATCAGGGCAAGCAATGATTCCATTCCCAATGGATGAGTTGCGAGACAATCAGGCAGATGCTCATGCTCAAGTCGTTCCAGGAGTTTCATCAAATGTCACTAATGGGCTACTAGTCAAGCACTATAAACAGCTTTGCGAAGATATTGAAATCCGTGATGAAGATTACAAGAAAGGTCTCGACTTTTTGCATACGTTAAGAATTGTATTTAACAAGAACTTTCCTGACTGTCAACTCATCTGGTTTCGGAACTGGTATTTGAAACTGAAAAATACGTCTTCATGTGACCCACTAATATTCTTATTAGATCAACAAGGTGAGTCGAAAAAACGAATATGCAAACGAGTTAGTTGTATGTAGGCTGGTATAAAGAATGAAAGGCATTATACAACGAAACGTTTTTTTATTGCACTTAGGAACGTACGCCAAATTAGCGAATGACTCCAATTTCCGTATGCCTAGGAAGGCTAAATCGACTTTCCCTGCGCTTAAGAAGGCTCAAATTACTGCGGCGTTCTCGAGCTCATCTTTAACAGATGAGTTGGGTATCAGGGAAATAACTAACCGAAGTCCTGAAGATGTATCAGAGTGCCATTCTTTCAACTTTTCTTGTCAAAAGAATGATATAATATTCAATATGGCTATGTCACCAACTCACATGCTTCCGGAGATCCAGGCTTGCCGTCTTATTACGTATTTCTGTACTTTCGACTCCCGTGTGAAGCCACTGCTAACGGTAATTCGTTACTGGGCAAAAACTAACAACATCCGTCTTGGTAATCTGGCACAGAACCCAATCAAGCTCGTTCCTGACCCAGCAGCACTGGATTGGCTTGTCATATTCTTCCTTTGCTATGAAAAAAAGATTCTTCCAACCCCAAGGGAAATAATGAAACGTCCCCATATCAAAATTGGCTTTTTACAACTGGACATTGGATTCTCTGAAGATGCAACATTTGCTCAACAATTTTCCTCACGCTATCAAGAAACAGATGAGGAAGTTCATGCCTTCAACATTTTTACTTTAGCCCAAGAGTTTTTCTACTTTTACTCGATTAAGCTTGACCTTGGCAAGGGAGCCAAGGTTGTATTTAACACGATGGACGGAGAACTCATCTCAATGACAGCATTTCTTGGGGATATAGATGCTATCCCCACCAAACTTATTATGCACGAGAGAAAAATCGCAAGAGAAGAAAATGCAGTAAGGAACAAGATGAATCTGTTACTTGTAACGCTTGATGTCTGTCAAAATAATAATAATACTAAAAAATAAATTCATAACTCGTACTTACGATTAGTAGGCAGTTGTTTTCTTCACCCTCTAGTTGATTTTTAAAAATAGTATATTTTCATCATGAGTTTGATCGGAGCATAGAAATGCGAATTTATATTATATTAATTATTCAAGGTGTATAAGGCCCTATACGTATGAGTCGGAATGTATTTTGTTGGTGCATTGTTGTAGTTTGAATTGAAATGATTTGTCATGTATATGCCATAAAATGCATTTGCGCGATGACGATAAAATGACATATTTGCATAGTCTGCAACCATTCCATTATGAGTACTTGTGAAATTCATAAGTTATGCATAACGCAAATGCTATGTCCTAAACTTTTTTAATGTAGTAGCAAAGTATTTTAGTGACATTTAAATAATTATAATTTGTGTTTATTTTGACTTTGCTCACATTTGTATTGAATAATATGGTCTGGAACAATATTTTTGCATAGGTACACAGTTTATTTCTAACTAATGAAATGAGTATGATGAATCGGCCAGCAACTCATCATTTTTCCTGTATCTTTAAACTAGTAGTAATGATAATGGGTTCATATTATTTAGACGCATGTCAGAAATGTCAGAAAATTCCAAATTTGCAGGCACTAGGCATTGTGGTGTGTACGCTAACTTTCAAACACGATCCACGTTTACAACTGCAAGTAAGGGGCGATCATAAGATAGAATACATAAATAATGGTCGGTAAACGGCGTTTGCTTGTTTAAGAGTGTCATTTGAAAACGTATTAATTGACTATCGGCCACCCCAGCCTCCTCCACCTCCACCTGTATTGCAAATAAAAATAAAGTCTTGAATATCTCGTCACATGAAACTAAGATACATGAAACATAAATAAATAATTATTAATTACCGTAGCCGCCTCCACCTCCTTTGCCACCACCTATACATAATTCAGCCGTTTTTTAAAAATGATTCATGAAGGCAAACAAAGTTGAAAACTAAATTTATAACTTACCATAGCCTCCCCCACCTCCTTTACCACCACCTAATAAAAAGATTAACGTATACAAATGTTATCAATCTGTTATACTAAATTTAGGCAATTTAGAGGTTTTAAGTATTTACCTCCTTTCCCACCTCCACCACCCTTGAGCTTTTTCAATAGTTTCTTTAAGAACTTCCCACCTTCAGCCTCGGGGACCATAACCAGCATGCATATTCCCACGAGGAGCAACGAAAATGTTAGCTAAGGCAAAATAAAAAATTCAGTCGAGAATGTTATTTTTATAGATTAAATTTTCTTCCGTCTTTAAATCACTTTTGTTGTGATATATAATGCATGCTTATATATTTCACTCACTATTCGTGCAAAATTCATTGTTAAGTCAGAGTTTCACAGGACACCAAAATGAATGCAACTTGACATGAATTATAATGTGCGTCAAAATTAATGAATTAACAACTGCGAAACAACCACGCTCGCCTGTCAACTTCCTTTTCAGAAGTGTGAATCATGTCTATGAGACGTGGCTTTTATACTCATATATCTGATAATCTTCTGCAAATTGTCTGCTGTAAATTGAAGGCTATTTATTGGTTTCTCATGCTTATTATGAGATTCTACTAGTTCTAGAGTTAGAATCGTATCAAACAGCAAATTACATTAACTTAATGTATAGTGAAGCATGCGTGCACTTACAATGCATATTTTTGCTGTTTTTAATTCTAATTTCGTAAAGCAGAAAACTTTATGAACCCTCCTCTTAAAGTCAAGTACTCAGCTCTTCTTAAACAAGGTCTTTTCTGTAACGCATACGGTCATAAGGATCATGAAAAACCTTGGTATTTAGTTTTCCTCAATCAAGTTTTAGGAAAATAAAAGTGTTCCGCTAGACTGATCAACTTTTCATTCTGAATTGTAAGAAAACCTTGTTTCTTTCATGTAAAAAGTGCCTTTCTTAAGTGTAAACGCAAGGTCCCGGTCGGTGCTTATTGTTTAGTCATCGTAGTCATTTACATTCAAACCACAAATAAAGGTTTCATCAATTTAGTCTCTAGTTTAGTTTAGTATCTAGTGTCTACTAATGATACACCATGATCAGTGATTCCTCAAACGAATTGAAAAGCCTAGTCATCTTTCGCACTAATAGTTATGCATACATAACTATATACACTCATATACTTTTATATATATGAAATGAATAAAAGATGCGCGTACACGCTAATATAAGCTTTACCGTACCGATTGTCGATTGTCAAGTATTATACAGTAGTTTTAACAAAAACTTTTGCAATTTTGGTCTTTGTCAAAACAAATTCAAGACACCTAGATTTCAAAGAATAATTGCCATATAAGCTCAAGTTTTTAACGAAATCGTGTCATCATCATTAAACTTCTATTGCCTGCAACAAAATAATCAGTATCAGGTCGTTTTCAGGACATTTGCCTTTTCATTACAATCTTTTCTGCCAATTCACCAAATTTACATAATTCTCTTATATACTCCAAATTCGTGTAATCTGACTAAAGTGATTTTTCATACGATGTTGTACCTTATACGCTGAAAAGTTCTTTGAGTCGACATAATAATATCAAACATGTAGCCTACTGAAGGTGACCTTCGATACAATGAAAAATGAATGACAGTACAACGGAGTTTGATTTTTAAAAGATTTATCAATTACAAGGTATGGAACATTCCAAATGGCCTTTTTGTATTCCTTACGGAATTGCTATACATATTTAATGCAACACAAAACACAAATTCGGACTGACGATCTACTCTGCTTTTTTATTTGTTGACATTTTAAAATAAGTTATGGGTGAAATTTTATATGATTTTGTTTGAGAAATTTGTAATGTTACATTTTGATTGCAATACTAATTGATTTCCATGCTCGTGGAAAGAAACTACGGTACTAGTGGTACTGGCCAAAGTCATAGTCAGTTTCATGCAGACCATCTCCATAATACATAGACTTGATCCAGTCCTAGTATTCTTGTGGACGTGGACGTGACCATAACAATCTTGGTGGACGACCAGGTCTAGAAATATCTCTTATTATTTTTAAAGACAACGAAGGGTATAGGTTTTTTTAAGTTGATTAAAATCACAATTACATAAAACGATACATTGACTTCCGGTGAGGTGATAAATCGAAACCTTTGAATTAGCACGATACATCAAATCATCCCGGTATAAAGCAGATTCTAAAATGGCAGATGATGGAAACCAAAAACGAGGATCCACCAGGCGAAAAAGCACTGTAAAGGAACCACCTGCAGAGGGTAAGTTATGCACTGGGGCAAAGTAATAATTTAAGCAATAATTTACGACCAAACAAAGCAAGACAGTTGCAGCTGCAGCCAAATTATATATAGATTGATTCATGGTATGAATTTTTACATGAAACAGCATTATCTGGAAACAAACGTCAGTCGACAGCTATTGAGAAATCCAAAACAGGGGATGGAAAGGGGGATACACTTCCAGGGAATTTGGCTGGGAAACTCCAAAGTCTTTTTACTCAAACAGAGAAAGCAGAAGCCCCAGCTTTAAAACCTTTGCGGCGACCAAAAGTAATTCCTACTCAATCTATAATAGTCCTGATGGAAATAGGTTTAAAAACCAAGTTTTAAATTTTTGACAGCTAACTTACCAAAACACGTTTCGGTTGTGGCCATATCGATACTTTAGCAATGACAAGGTTAAATCAGTGTTGGAGCATACATTGGAAGAAATGCTTGGAAACTCAAAGTACGTTTCTGCCACTTCTAATGCTGCAGCAATGAAAATTGCAGAAAAAATTCGAGGTCGCATATTGAGCTTCAGATTTGATCGGTTTGTTCCCAAACTTTTTAGCTAATCATTATAATTCATATAAGAAAATGGTTTTATGCTTACAACAAGAGAATTTTATGTTAAGTTTGTTCCAATTGCAGGTATAAGATCATTGTTCTCGTGCACATTGGTCCTTTGAATCGACAAGGTCTTCACATTGGTATGAGATGCTTATGGGACCCAATGCGTGATTCGTATGTTTCGCACACATATAAAAACCCATCTCTGTACTGCAACTGCGTCGTCTACGGAGTCTATTTTGAATGACCTCAACACAATATTTTATGCAGATATTATAATAACCTGAATGGATTGAGTATTCTATAACTTTAAAGACAACAATATTCCAAACTCTTTTAAACATGCTTATGCCATGAACCAATTAACTAATGTCGCCTCGGATCACCTGAGGCGTGCATTCACAACCCTTTTTAAAACTTCAAGAACTAAAAGAATGAAACTATATAAAAAAAAATATGTTAGCAATATACTATATTGCCGCAATGTTAACCTTCCTTAATCGCATTCAAATTCCATTAGCAATCTAAGGAAATTCTGCATGTATGCGTGAAGGTGAAATAAATATAGTAACTTTAAATACCAATAAATAAAATAGACACAGGTTTATTTACATTTTGTATATATGTGTACGAAACTAATACAGGGAAGGCAACAATAGCTTAATATACTCTTAACTTATCATATTTAACCAAACTTATAAGCGTAAACTAAAAATATTTCATGAATAGGAAGACTTTTTAGACTATTTTTGGTGATCCAGTTACGTGAACTAGTGAACTCCAATCCAAATTCTCAAAGGTTTTTAAGACATTTCCTTCGCATGAACCTTTTGAGCAAACTTCTCGATCACTTCACGAAACAAAACAGGGTCAATACATCCACTAAGCTGCATTAGCATAAACCAATCGCTGTACGAACACTTGTTAACGATGAATGCGACATCGTCAGGAAGAGTCATTGGCGTTTCCCTGCTGAGAATGCTGATTCGAATCCGTTTCGAAAATCCCAACAAGAATCGGTACACCAATGCAGTTAAATCCACAGTTAAAACAGCCATAAAGTAGTACCTAAAAAACGTCAAATAAAGCATTGACAGATATAAAATATAATCTTTCATTTTGGAATTTCTAAAACTAAACTTTCTTCCTTACGGTTAAGACACTTACCAAAAGAAGACAACCGCTCGTTCATTTATGACATTTAAGGGAAGTACACAAATGCCATCATGTGGTTCTATGTTTCCACTAGGTCCGAATTTGTTGAAGGTACATTTTCCAAGAATGGGAAACACTCTACTCATAGGATCCGTTCTTTCGATTGGGGGAGTACGTATATAAGCAAAACTAGCTGCTCCATGCATTGAAAATTCATGTCCAGTAACCATATCCAGCATAATCATTAAGCAGGCAGCGACGACGGTGTTGAGAATTTCACACAGGATAAATCCAAAGGCATACCCTTTATTATACCCCATATGGCAAACCAAGAAGTCTGCAAGATTATCCTCCTGTTTTTGAATGTCTTCATTTCGTGCATACACTTTGCAAGCTTCGATTTTTATTGCTAGTTGCTTTAGACGGCCGTTTTCAATGGATCTCCACAGTTGCCTCGGAGTGTATAACATGACAATCATGATAACTATTATGAAATACATCCATATGTAATAATGGTGGTATCTGACAGAATCCCCTTTAGTGTAACCAGCAATGCCAGGATAAATTTGTCTTCCTGAGTAAATAAAAAAAAACACAAAAATCAGCAACGAGCGACGTTGAACATCAGCTGCACCATCAATCTAATATTTTCAAGCTATAATATTTAAATTACCTGGAAGACGAGTCCGGTTTAAAGAGTACGTTCCATGAACCCAGCAAAAGTCATTCATCACGTCGGCAGTTTTTCCAACTGCCGCTTTATTCGAGAACATACAGGAAATCGGCTTATTTAGTTGCACATACACATATGCAATGGAGTACAGGAAGATGAGCCAACATGACAGTTTGTAGTGAAGACGAAACACAAGTGTGTCAGTCTTCACAGTTTCAAGCTTAAAAGCTGCCTTAAATGAGTCTCCACTGACTTTGTCAACTACTTCAAACATGTTTGATTAGGTTAAAATGATGTATCGGTGAATATCAATTATAGAATATCAATTTAAAAACAACAGACTGATGAGTTTTAAAAAATTGGAGACCACACGTCCTAATATGCAATCCAACTATGGATAATATTTTCTTGATTACATTCAACAAACGGAGGTCAGCAACAACAGAAATCAGATACTAAATTTAGTAAGATCAGATAATACGATTTTTGAACTTACAACCAAATACGTAACGAACACGTTTTCTATGCTAAATCATTATTCCTTTGTTCGCATTTTTCATACACTGCGCGCCACGCGCTACGGAAAATTTGAGAATATGGACTATTAATATTACTAATATACTTATGTACAACAAGGGTTTATCATGCATTATCAATGGGTCGGCTCATAGAAGGAGCGGAGTAACTTAATTACTGATTTCATTTATGCATATTATGTCAAGTCAGAGGTGATTATAAAATAGTGCATACAGGTAGTTTTAGTATATAAAGATTTCACAGAAGTACTAAGCAGTCAAGTAGAGTTTCAAACAGTCAGCAAAGTAACACCACCATGCACCATCATCTTACATTTTATCTTATAGCAAAGCCATTAAGTAATGAGAATCAGCTTCCAACATCATTAACAACACTGTGATAAGGAGCTCGATAAGAGCATCTTACTATAATACTACTATGAAATATGCTACTTCATGACATGACAATGATGTTCAATGCCAAAATCCGTAGTTTGAGGGTCAGTATGAACCAGACATCGTTCAGATTTGGGTTCAAAAGTTCGAAACTCTCATACAGCCATCAAAGCTGGTAACCGACAGAAGAAAAGAAAACTTTGGAAAAAAATTGTGTTTTAACATGTCCTCCGTACCAATTCTATCTCCAAATGTTACTTCACCAAGTAATTTTTCATATCAACCTGGTGACGTGGCATGGATTATGACGGCGTCGGCATTCGTCTGGTTGATGAGCCCAGGAGTAGGCCTGTTTTATAGTGGTCTTACAAAATCGAAAAATGCATTGTCACTTATCATGCTAAGTCTGGCAGCCTCGGCTGTGGTATCAATTCAGGTAACTCATTTATGAAGGAGCTTTTAAATTTCTTGGGGTATATTGGTTGACTAATATTAATGTAAGCCCTTTTATGACATTTTCGGTAACAGTGGCTTTTGATGGGGTACTCCTTGACGTTTTCAAGTAATGGAAACTTTTTCATTGGGAACTTTGACAAAGCATTGTACCGTCAGGTTTGGGATGAGCCGTCTGTGGCTTCGCCAAAGATTCCCGATCTTATATTTTCCATTTATCAAGGAATGTTTGCAATGGTGACGCCTAGTATCATTATTGGATCTGGAGCTGGCAGAGCAAGATTTTTGCCCACGGTCATCTTTATGATAATATGGACAACGCTAGTTTACGACTTTATTGCCTACTGGACCTGGAATCCTTCTGGGTGGGCAAGTAAATTAGGATGTCTTGATTTTGCTGGAGGTATAATATATTAACAAATATTTTTAGCTAAAAAGTTAGCTAACTAATAATATAATTTTGTAAAAATTAAGTAATCTTCTAAATATTTTTAATCCCTCAAATAGGTGGCCCAGTTCATATTAGCAGGTAAATTTTTGAGTCTATATATAAAAGTAAATTTTTATTTGAGCGTTTAAATGTAGTCTTGTCTTATTTAATTTTATTAGTGGGGCTGCAGCTCTTGCTTTTGCAATAGTTTTAGGAAAGCGACAAAACGCCCAAGATGATGCTCCAGATACAATTCAAAATGTCATTGTTGGTGCTGTACTTATCTGGTTTGGTTGGTAAGACCTACTCTTTTCTAACAGTTACAATAATAGTAGTAGTACTTTATCATATATAAAACGAATGATTACAGAAAGGGGATGAACTGTAAAAAAATCCTTTAATGTCACAGGTTCGGTTTCAATGGTGGATCTGCATTAGCGTCAGGAATGAGAGCTATTATGGCATTTCTTGTAACAAACGTCGCCGCTTCATCCGCGGCGATCACATCTGTTATATTGGAGTATCGAAACACCAAACAATTTTCACCTGTCGCATTCTGCTCTGGTGCTATCATTGGTCTCGTTGCGATCACTCCTGGCTCTGGCTTTGTTGGACCACTTGCTAGCATTGTGTTTGGAGCTACTGCAGCGATAATCTGTCATTTGTTAATGCGAATCAAGTATTACGTGGCTGTGGATGATGCTACTGATGTTTTTATAGTACACGCGATAGCAGGACTAATTGGTAACATACTAACTGGAATTTTTGCCCAGTCAGAAGTCGCATCTTTGGACGGAACTATAATTGATGGTGGATGGGTTAATGGAAACTGGATGCAAGTTCCTTATCAACTGGCTGGCTCATTTGCAGCATTGGGATGGTCGTTCGTTTTGAGCTTGGTTATCCTGAAAATCCTTGATAAGATACCGGGATTAAAGTTGCGAGTAGAAACTTCTAGTGAGCTCGAGGGATTAGATAAAGTCGACCTTGGAGTTACAATTTTTCCTCACCCTTGTTGACACGTTAATACAAGTGGACTTGTTAATTTGTTGTTCATGCTATCAAATATTCCTTCTACACAAATATGAGGTAAGACTGGCCAAGGGTTTATTAAGGAATTATTAGTAGAACATATTTCCATATTCCATTTTAAGTTCCGGTTAGAATCAAATTAATTATAAATTGGCATCCGATTGCCCCACTAATGCTCCCAAACTCATATTAATTATCCAGTTGAACAGTTTAATGACATTCGGAAAGTTAAAAGTGTCGTGTCAAGCAGCATTGATTACAAATTGCATCAGTACGCCTTCGTCAAAGTTCAAGCAATCAACTTTTGGCTTGTGTAGAATTTTGAAATGTCGACGGCTGAAACTTCAGTCGACTTGTTTTCATTCTGTTGATTTTCGGTCAAGTCCTATCAAAAATAAAATTTCATTTCGCTATATAATAGTATTCCTCCATACAATTGAAATACTATTAGCATTGCCTTTATTAATTATTCCTCACCATCAACATCATCAAACACACAAGCGTTACTTTTGAGAAAGAGTCCAGCTCGGGAACCATAGATAGAAATACTTTGCTACTTTGTATGTCAACACGACCAGTAATACATCCATCTATTCTTGTAATCTAATGAACAAAAGCACAGGCTAAAAAACTTTGGGATTCTACCTAAATCATAAGTTTCATAGAGCACACGATAATTACAGTTACATAATACAGTCACATCACAACTTTACCTGAAACTCTGTGTGCTCCTGTTGAATTTGTTTTCTCGACACCTGCATCAATAATGCTCCTGTGGGGTCCAAAACATTATAATTATAGGTTGACAACCCCATGTCTTTCATCTTAATGGAACTAATGAGCTGTTCTGTCGCTGACATTAGCTCACAATGCTATAATCCCATATTACAAATCTATATAGCATCCAAATTTTCTTATAAAGCAATAAAAACGTTATAGATCCGTACCATGTCTGTCCCAGAAAGATCTTCATCTTTTTTTATAGTAACACTGAACAACTTGGTAGAGCCCTTTGATTTCTTTGATGAATCGAAAGCTTTCAATTCAAGACTATTCGCATTTTCATCCAAATGTCCAATTATATCTGTAACTGCTGCATTGAAATGATTTTTGACGCTGTATTTTAGTGTGTCTGAAAACAATACGGAAAAATTAAGGCGTAAGAGTTAATATCTGGTCATGAGTTACGATTACGAATATATAAAAAAAACTGTACCTGTATCGTTTGAGGTGTTGCATTCAAGCTTGAGGAAATGTAGCTTGCGGAAAGCTGTAGATAACTCAGGAGCATCCATTGTGCTCAGCTTAAATTGTTTTTGGCATAAGATTTTTAATTATGCTCACTGTTAAACATAGAGTAACAAATAATTAAGGGTAGCAATCCAGAAAATTGCAGAGTAACATCCTAAATGTTGTGGTTCACTAGTTAAAAACATTCTGAATAATATGAGCAAATCTCATTGGCTTGTTTTCAGCATTTCAATGCCAATGCTTATCAGGTGTGATTAGATAACTGGTGGTGTTTACAATCCATTACCGTTTAGCGGATTTCCTTCATTTATATGAATATGCATATATATCATACACTTGTTTAATATTGTATTGTGTGACGATAGCTAATATTTAATCAGTTTCTGTAGCGTCAGTTTTTCGTGGGCATACATTGAGACTTTGAGAATGAATGTGCGAGAGGATGATTGACTTAATGATTACTGTTCTACTGAAAAACACTGTGTTCCATTTTTCAATTCAAATCACATGAACTAAAATTCATTAATGCACACGATGACACACATTTATATGTATTCAATATTTTATCGTTAGTTTGGACCACCGAGAGTAGACTAAAAGGAAATAGTTTTCGTGTAATACTGTGTCAAGTATATATGAATGAACATAATTTCTATAATAAATACACAATACTATTAATTAACAATTCTTTTGAATGAATGCTGTAATGAATCTCTTTTGTGTTTCGTGTGCCTTGTTAGAATATGTTTGCACTATGATTTTATTTATAAGGTCATTAATCCCGAAGTATTCAGCTGTTGTTTCTATATGCATTAATTACTAGATCTCGGATAAAAATCGATGGGAGTCAGAATGAAAGGCATATTTGGAACACGGTAGTTTCTTCACTCTACACTAACGGTGACATTCTTTAATCAGTACTTTTGATCTATATTGCATCAATATTACAGTTCAGGGACAGAAAAAATGGAAAGTGCTACAAGACTGTATTGCTCATTTCTGCTGTTAGCGGTAGTGGTACGGTAAAAATGTAAAAGAAATTGCATTTATTCGTAGTTGTACATCTTACTGACTTTTTTTCTCCTTAAAATTAGGCATTTTGTGACGCATACCCTGGCATTCCTGTTGTAGAACAAGAGTTTAAAGTTGAAGGATATCAGCGTGATGGGGATACTCAGGTTCGTTACATCATTGTATGACAAACGCATAATATAAGATTGAAATAAAATTCTGATAACTTGATGTATTTTGTGAAGACCATTATTTTGAGGATACAACCTAGTAATGCAAAAGAAGTTCCCGTGCCAAATAGAAAGCCGAAACAATTTGAATTTGAATTTGAGGAGGAGGAGGTCGCATCAACCACTCCATTCATTCCAGCAATTATTCCTGGGTTAACTCAAATATTTACAGGATTACTAACTGGAAACTTGAATGAAATCGTTCATGGCTCCACTTCCTTTGCACCTCAAAATGTGAGTCATGCAATTGACTCTGTGTACAATCAAGTTGTTGGACTTCCTCCACCAAATGCAACACCACCTACTTCGCGAAGGCCTCTAGTTGCGGAAGATTCAGCTCCAGCTCAAGCTCCCGCCCAAGCACAAGCTCCTTCCGCTGCACAATCGCTTGCTGGACGACCTTTGGCTGCAACACAAGAATCTGCGACTGAATCTGAAGTAACTGAATCTGAACCCGCAACAACTGTTGCATCAAATGAAGACGATGAAGATGAGTCTGAAGGTTTAGAAAATGGTAGAGCAGTTTCGAGGCGAAGGGGAGTTTCCAAACTTTAATTTACTTGAATTTTTAAGTAATAGATTTCGAAAGATGCAATGTGTGACTACTCTAAATTATTTATACACGTAATGACAAATGTATGCAAATAAAGTACATCTATATACATAAACCAATCAAGAAAGCTCTTTCCATTTAAGTTGTGTCATTTTGTTCTACATGTGTTCCATCAGCATAATATATTATGCTTCCAAAGCTTTTATAACATCAGAACAGATTTATTGCCAAAAAATCACGCATAAATATTCTTACGAGGCAGGTGTAACTGTAATAAATAGCAATTATTATGACACACTTCCGGGAGTAATAACTGGCCAACTATTCACCGTTTCATTAGTGCATATAATGAATTACACATGTGTAATGGTTAACAAGAATGGCTTATCTTTCTAGAGTAGTGGTTCAGATCCAGTGTAGTTGGAGCAGGAGCAATATTACATGAAACATCCATTAATCACAACAGTTGTGTCATAAACACGGTTAGTCCAAGAAGAAAGGACAGTATTATCATCAACTTGACCGAAAATGAAGACCTACGTTGTGCTTGTGTGTGTGACAACTTTCTTCAGTCTAACGGTATGTATGTCGTTTTGAATCAGATATACAGTTTCTATTTTCAAATATATTTATTTGGGGCATTACTTTAATCATTGTGTAGACGATACCGTTGGATGCCGGAAATGTTCCACCGGATGCCGACATTTTAATGGATGAAGCCTCAGCGGATTTAAACAGCACCGTTAGCATGCATGATGACAATGTATGAAAATAAAACATGAATTTAGCTCTACACATTTTCATAATGACCGTGAGTTTTTTTTACTAATTTGTGTTTTCCCTAGGCTGTTCCTATTCCAAGACAAGAAGATGAGGAAAGGCCATACGAATACATTCCTAGAGTGTTTCATTCCTTGCGAAAAATCATTAAAGGTGTTTTGAATGGTAGTTTTCACGAAGTCTTACACGGCTCCTTTAGCTTTGCACCCAGAGAAGTGAGCAATGAAATTATCGGTGTGTACAACCAAGTAGTAGGATTACCCGACCCATTGGATCCTACTACTGAAAAACCGTACAATGCAACCCTTGAAGAGCTACTTGAGGAGGAGTTTGAAGAAGAAGAAGCAGAGGCAAAGTTTAAATAAAGCAGATTATATAAGAAAAATTATTTATTTACGATCGACTTAATAAATAGAAAACTGAACTTGATTTAACTTTACAAAAAAAACTGCAAGACAAAACAAAACAAAAATGTATTTATTCTATTGGTTGTTGGCTGAAGAGTTAGTCATATAAATTTTTGGCTGGTTCCTTTTCTCGAGATCCACTCTTTAGTATATCCTGTGAGTGTAAAATGAAAGCAACTAATTTTCATGATTCTCCGCGCTTTGTATGCTTTCATGCACCTCCGTATCTGTAATCAAGTTACTCACCATTGCTAAAATGACTGCGATAAGAGCTGACTTTTCCAACACATTGCAGCATGCATCAGTGCTAAGTATACAATTTAATCCGGTTTTCATCATGATGTTAGCAAAAGTACCTGTTTTTGTACTCACCTATAATATGAAACAAACAATTAAAGCTCTATAGTTTTCTTTTATACTCTTCCAAATTTTATTTATCCTGCAAAATAAGGTTTGCTTTCATAGACTGTTAATTATTACACTTTACATACGCTATATTCAAGCATCGACGATGTATTCCCTGTTTTCTTAATAACTGGATCGATTGTGAAAGCTGGTTGTCCTTCTTTGTTAAATATCTCACAGGAACGTTGGCTATAGACTCCTCCGTATGTTTCAACATGGGCAATTTTAGTCTTTGGATAAATATAAATAGATGCTTCCTAAAACAAATAATGCGAAATTAATGAGCAAATCATTTACTGGAACTTTTTTGAGGTGTTATGCGATAACCATATATGTTCTTACAGAATTAGTAACTTGTAAATTGTTGGTAGGCTCTATAACAATACGAAATATTTCAGCATTCCTCAAATTTCTTGCTATGATTTTTTCTTTTGTTTTCTTAAAAAACATTGATTTGGGCCGAGATGCTCTTAGTAAAACATTTTTCCGGGTATCCAAAATTTCATGGGTTACATTACTCCTAGTAAAATAGTCCGCTGAAAGTTAGAAAATTATTTTGACTGTAACGCACACAAAGTTTTAATAAACGATAATAATTTGAATTCATCCATTAAAAGCAGTTTGCGAGATACACGTACTTGAAGTCTTCTTTTGGATGATAAAATGTTTGATCGGTTTCAACGCATTAAGACTGTCTAGCTTCATATTGTCTGTAAACATCGAAACAGTAATATTTTTCTATTAGTGTATTCGTAAATAATTAGATTACTTTTTAACATAATGCCTCTACTCTAAAAAGTGAATTAATTACCAGCATCCTCAATGCTTAAGGAACCCTTTTCTAATGACATCCTGGTTTGTAGCTCTGTAGCTGTTCCCATTGTTTATGCAAGTTATACCTTCAACCTTGAGCGAGAATGTTTCTACACTACACTGTCATATTTTTAAATGTTGTTTTCTTGTAATTAAAAATCTATTCAAGAAACTTTTTTTTTAAACCCTTCACTTTTTTAATGCTTACGAAACATCACAATTTGGAGGTAGACAGATTATTTTGTTTGCAGGTTAAACTTTGAACTTTCAGAGACCATTTATTCTAAGACAATCATAATAATTCGAGTTAGACTCTGTACTTTTAATAAGCCAAGGGAAACACGTACTGGTACTAACTAGACAAAAATAAGTTATGCGTGAGCAAATGAAAATTTTACTAAATAAAGACGGATGATGTAATAAGCTAAGCCGTTTTGGTGAAATCATAAAATTTCCTAATGGAGCTATTTTAACTGTGACTCATTTTGATCAGTCCATAGTTCATACTTAAGCGTTATGATTGCAAATACAACTTGACAATGCATAAATTTAATCAATACATGTGTGAATAAATGTATGCTAGACCTACTGAAGTTAAAATTCAATGAATAGAAGCAATTGCATGTTTATTCATTGCATTTGTAAAAAGCGCAATACAAAAAAAGACAAGACAACTACAAGGACAAGCTAAAAGTTTTTTTCTTCTGTTTGTTGGGAAAACCCATTTAATCATACATTTAAATAACCACAAGCCGAGCAAACTATTTTCCTTCAGGTATATTAAGGAAGCTTTCCCCAAAATACACATTCAACTTTTAACTTCCTTAAATTGTTTTACACATAAATCAATCTCATTTTAATTTAGATGCGGAGCAAAATAATGTTTCTCATTTTCCTTAACTTTGTGTGTGCAATGTAATAGTCAACAGTAAACTGATATTACTAGAAGCGTGTTTAAATCATCTTGGTATAGGTTTCAAAAATATTTGGAAAGCTTTAAATATGTACGTCAATATCTGCCTTATTGGCTACGTCGTATTTGCTTATATATAAATGATATATCAGCGCACCACGTCCGAAGCTTTTTCCACTTCAGGCACATTTCATTTTTAGTAAACAAGCTGCATACGTCACCACCAAAGTATAATAAAATGTTTCCTCTTGGTGGTTTTGCATACCATGGAATAGTAGTGGGTTTTATTGATTTGTTTGGATAATAGAATGAGTAAGGCATATTACATAGGAAAAAAACTTATAAGTATCTATACGTAGACCACATAATATCTTCCATGAACCTGAACTTTGAAAAAAATCTGGACACACCGTTACAATAATGGGTTATGAAAAATATGTTATGTTGCAGCAAGTTTCTATTGCGTCCATCTCATCAACTTATTTGATCCATTTAAAAAATTAAAAATGTGGCCTTGAACGCATATATGTATGTTGCATGTTGCATCCATTTATGCATAATATATGCTTAATGTTCTTGTGTAGTAAAACAATATATCCTCCTCTTTGAGAGAGTTTCTTCATTCTCGCTGAGTCGGAATTGCAATATTTTTTTATTGGTCACGTTAAATATTGGCTCTAGCATTGATTAACGACTTATCAAGTACATAAAAAATAGAGAGAAAGATATAAGTAAAGCTTTCACAGGGGGCGGACACGGCGCATATATTTTTAGAATAAACTTAGCTTCTTCAAGTCTCACAACTGTGGCTACGACCATTGACAGATCGTTAGGGCCTAGCGAGTAGATCTGTGGAATATCAATTTTTGCTAGAGGTTTGTTGTGTTTCATTGAGCAATAATTATTGTACAATGTTTTATAAACAACACACCTGAAATTCATAGCCACCTGAGAGGCGATTGAACCTTTGAGCAACTAGTATAGTGTCTCCGTCGTTGTTTTTTACTTCATAGGCATTCGTCCAGTCCTCTTTAATTAGTATGAGTCCAATTATCCCTTTTACACAGAATACTTGGGCACCCTGTGAATTTATAATGAAGTAATTATTACGTTTTTACTTATTAATTTTTATACCTTTGCTCAGACATTCCAACGGCTAAACATTAAACATTTATGATTTGTCACAGCTCACGACCTCAATTATGTCCCTTTTCTTTTCCTCATGAAAACGTTTAATGGGGATTATTCCTAATATTTGTCTTTGCATATCTGGTGACACATCGAATATATCCAGAGGACCATCTTCCATCCCTTGAAATTTCTTTTTTGGCTTGGTCATTTGCTGAATCACAAATTTAATGTCAGAGAGCTCCTGCCGAAAGGTTGCATCACAATAAAATCCAAATCCACCATGAGGTTCTGTGATGAAAGTAATGAAAATTTGTTCTACTTAATTTTGCACGAATAATATAATTGACTTGAGATTTAGCTTTGGTGTGTTCATTAATATTAACATACTTTCACACTTTCTAACGAATATGAAGCTGGTTACGGATTTCAAATTATCAAAGCACAAACCATCATCAATTTCATTTGGTTTAAGCAAAACTTTTCCCAGTCTATGATCAATCGACCTCAGTCTTCCAAGTTGCGTATCTAAAACATTATAACCAGGTGTTGCTTTTTACAGCCACCATAACCATAAATTTTGTTTTAACAAATTGTTTAATAAATTATATGTATTAATTAAACATCTTAAAAATGGAGTACCTGCATATGAGTCAGTAGGGTATGAAGCCTTCCTTGTCGGCATATTAAGTACGGTTTGTCGAACCTCAGATTTACTTTTGCTCACAACACTATGCTTGCTGTTGCCCATTATCAGGTTTAGAAAATCAAACTTTTTCATCCTTTTCTTGGAAACGTAAGAAAACTGAAGGTGAAGGTGGTATAAGTACAGGTCATTTTGATGTCACTATTATTTAAACGTGATTACAGAACGAGGCACCGTCACAATGGAACCAAACCATTCGGGAACAGAAGCCAATAGCATAGTTATCTTTGTTTTGAGGAAATGAAAACTTTTATACCAAATAGCTTTTTCATCTAATTGAGAAAGTAGGCAAAATATTATTAAACTTGTCTTCAACTCACTCTGATAAAAGGTGTGTTAAAGATAACTATATAAATTGTATCAAATTCTAATAGTTTATTCGCCCGTATAAAGGTAGTTTCCACGATGTAACTAATGTAACTATAAACATCGTATGCATGAAGACGAAGACTCATGCACGAAATGAAGAAACGAAATTGAGTAGCGTGTGAAACTATGAACTTGTCAGTCTCATCTTAAATTAGACTCGGAATAGAAAAACCGACGATGTTTGTTTGCACTAGATATATCAACTCGAAATTACATGCATGTACTTATTTGCATAAGTGACTATAAGCAAGTTGATGATGGTGAAGATAATGAATAGTCGTGGCCAACTTATAGGAATCGGGTAGGCTTAGTAAAACAACAAAGTACAATGCACTGTAACTGTATTTTTTACAAAGAGAAATTTTTCCTGATAAGGTTCAGTCACTTTCATATGCAAACACACACTTTCACTCAATTTCGTTCTAACTTTAATTTAGAACGAAATGTATATAGATTCCAATTTTCACCAGCGACTCCGAGTGGATTGTCGTGTGCAATAGACCTTTGTTCTGTCTCCGTCTCCGTCTCGTCTAATCTCCGTTCTGTGAGAATTAGGCTCATATTATGGACTGAATGAGTTTTAACGAAAGCGTTGGAACTCTAATACTGATTGAAAAGTAGCAAACATCATTAATCCACTTTGAGGCTGTGAATTTCCAACGTTGGTAAAAAGGGAAGCGTCAAGTACACTTCAGTTTTCACTGTCTAGGGCAGGTTTGCAATTTTTTTCTTGTCACTTTCATAAAAAATATGAAACGTTGGTATATAGCGTTGGAACGTGCAGACACTTTGCAGAAAAATTCTAATCAGCATAAATAAAGAAAGCTCACTCAACCTTCCTTTTCAATTTTCACACCTCTCATCGTACAACCTTGTCCACTTTCTTTCTTCACGCATTTTCCCTGTGCAGTGGGTGGACTGCCAAGTTTAACGATGAGATATGAAAATTTTTCTCCTTTTTTTTGGTGAAAATGACAAAGTGTCTTGTGGTAACTGTCGCTGTATTTACTCGAGGGAACGCTATTGTACTTCAGTTTACAATTGGATAATGGGTTGAGTAAGAACCAGTAATAGCACGATGTGGGCAGGTGGTGAAAACATTGTGTATACAAACTTCTTGTGGTCTTCCAACTAAAAAAGAAAAGCTGATTGCGACAGGCACCCAAAAAGAGAACAGCAAACTTGTATGTACATACTTTACTTAGTTATTTTTCCCATTGAAGAGTTGACATTAAATGACAAATAGGATCTTATGAATTGGTGATGTGTGGGTTTTCTTAGCTTGCCTAATAAGAGACACTTTATCGATACAAAAATGATATTGCATTGCCATTTATGCAGTACACAAACTAAAATTTGACGTGCGAATCATAGATAGAGCCGTAACAAAAATGTTGTTCAATAATAGCACAATACTAAATACAACTAACTTGTATGCTAACACACGCCCAAACTTATTGTTTGCAGGAGGAGATAAAGGTACTTGAGGATGGGCAGTGGGAAGAATATTTACTTTTATTCACACTCTTTCAATTTGTACCAAGTATTACTCGAAGCTCTGCACCTGGTTGTGGTTTTGGTCAAGCTGGTAATCAAATTGCAATAAAAATGTTCGGCTAGCTAAATGACATGAACTTCCAGTAGCTGGAAATATGCTTAACCGATTCATAAATAAACAGGTGAATGTCGTAGATCATGATACTCATTTCTCCTGCGTGCTTTTAACGTAATATGGATATAATTGATTATTCCTAAACGTCGAATGAATGAAAGTATATAACTATAGACAATAAGATGGGGGAAATTTTAGTTTTTAGACAATCTCAAAAGGGCTGAAGGAAGGTCTGAACTCTATGGACTATCAAAAAAAATTTAAATCGAGTTGAGAAAGATTAGGCTTGCCAGATTTTCCGAGACCGAAACTAGTACATAAAAATTTGAAATTTTTTATATGTACTTATTTGAAATATATTGAATTTCTTTAACTAAAAGGCATTGTTAAACTGAGTCAGATACACATTTTACAAGTAAAGCGACCACATACATTGCATCGTAAAAATTTTCACCTTTGATCCCCAAATATTTAAAACGTATTTCAATATTTCAAATATGTGAATTAATTTTTTAATACGCATACTTTGCAAAATAATAAAACTTAACTGAAAAAATTCCAACTATGCGTATTCAGCTAATAGAATATTAGATTTAGACTCCATTTTAGTACATACTTATATATTGAAATTTCTCTCAAAATTTAAATTTGTTGCTAAAACTGGTTTTAAAATCTTACGTTTTCAATAATTTACAGTAATTTTTGTATATTAAATTACGGGTTTGGGTTATTGTTGTGTAAATTCAAGGTATTTTAAGTTAAATCAAATTTCACCCGCAAACCTGTCTCGAACTCTTGAGCTTATCTAGGCAGTCAGAGCTCAGCGTGCTAATTAGCACTCCTGGAGTGCTATTTAGCACTCCACTTAGGGGTGCAAATTAGCTTGGCACTCCAAGAGTGCTAAATAGCACTCCAAGCTCTAATTAAAATTTAACTATTTTGGGTCGCACGCATGCGTTAGTGGTCGCGACATTAAAAATCAGCTCCTTAATCTAGGCCTTTTTTAGGATTTTTACGCCGTGTAAAGTTTTTTTTTCATTGTGAGCAACTAGCGATACTTAATTTTAAAGATTTAGGTTCAAACAACGATTGTGCTCGATTGAAACGAGATAAAAATTTGGTTTCTTCTCTAATATGTTTTGAATGCATCTAGTAATCAGTAGAGAAGAGTAAAAAAATATTACCTCATTTCAAACTAGCAGAATCTTTTTATTTTTAGAATAGAACTTTAAAATTAAATTTCTCAAGTTTCCCACGATGAAAAAAAAAGTCCCACGGTGTAAAAATCCCAAAAATCACCTAGATTAAGGAACTGATTTTTAATTTCATGAGCACTAAAGTATGCGCGTGAGCAAAAATAGTCCAATTTTATTTAGAGTTCGGAGTGCGAATTAGCACTCCTAGGGGTCCCGATTAGCACTCCGGAGTGTTAATTAGCACTCCAGGAGTGCAAAATAGCACTCCGGGGTGCTAATCGGCACTCCTTGGAGTGCTAATTTGCACCCCTAAGTGGAGTGCTAAATAGCACTCCAGGAGTGCTAATTAGCACGCTGAGCTCTGACTGCTAGGGTAAATCAAGGGGCAAAAATATGAAAGTTGCACAAATTTTGCATACCAAATCCCAAGCTGAAGCACACCATTTAAGTGGACTGTTTACTAACTGTTATTGATAAAGTGAAGCATGTATGACACAGAACAGCCAATTCATTAAAATAATTTGAACTTTAGTTTATCAGTAGAAAACTGACAAATATAAGACACTTTTCACCTTCAGTTGGCAAGAAAAAGAGTAATCGTGCATATGCAATACTTGTCAGAGGTACACCATCTACAAATTGCGAAAATTTGAAAAACAAATGCAGAGAATTAGCACTTTTTTGATAAATTTTGTCCTAAAATTGGATAAAAGTAGCTAAAATCCTCTCTTGAAAAATTCAGATTGGAAAGTAGTACCAGTAGGACACTTTCTTCAAAAGTAGTACTGTACTACTTTTCCGAATTTTCAGGGCTGAAAACTAGTACCGTACTAGTGAAACTAGTACGTCTGGCAACTATAAGAAAGTAGACTCGCGAATTACTTTAATTAGATGCCCAAAACAAAAGAATTTGTTTCTTTTAACATATCATGCAGTATAGATAAGCAAATAACTTTTGGTCATACAAATAAAAAGCAGTGTTTGAGAGTGTTTCTGGGACAGACAAGCTTGTCATAATTTTAAGCAAGCTCAATAGTTGCGGTATTTCATTAAGTGGCTACTCATCAATTTATGACCTATCATCATGCGATCCCGCTTACACGAATAAGGAAATAAGAAAGGATATGGTTTGGTTGTAGAAAATTTTGCTCATATAGCACAAAGCTATACCTGAAAGCTTTCATGATACCAATCTTAATGTATATTTTATCGGAAACAATTTAAACATACCGTGTCAACAAACTACTTACATCCATAATACCTCCTAATGCGTTCAGAAAGTGCAAATATTTTACTTTCTGCACCATCTATAGTAATTTATACGATACTACCCTGCTACAAATTTATCCACATCTCTTTAAATCTCCGTTTGTAATTTGTATAGAAGAAAAGTTAAGTGTTCAGTATAACTAAAAGTTGATATACCGGTACCTGCTGCATAGTTATGCTATCTGCATCTTGGTGAAACAATAAATGAAGTGAACAATGAATGAAATGAAGAGTGGAATAAGACAAACACAAAGCCTGGTTGACGATTGTAATTTTTTTATGAATTTGAAATGTCATATTAACTTTATTTTAGACAGTGTAGGATTAATTTAAGATATCCGACAATTAAACAATAATCACAGCAAGCTACAAAGGCACGGCAGTATAGGGATAGAAATGTTTACATATAGGGTATAATTACCGTTTTTATTGAATCAAGCACATTTATATATAAAAGGATTATGTTATACTTACTCTATATATCACTTTCATAAAAATATATTAACATCTTTAATACTAATTATTATGGAGTCCACACGCTTACAACAAGTTCTTTCCTGCATCTCTGTCCTTTTCGCCCCAAGCTTGTCGCCTGTTTCCACCTCCCATGCTGTTCCTAAATGAGGACTTGTTCGACCCACCTGTTATAATTTTATCCACACCTTTTTGATGAGTTGTTAGATTATAAAAGTTAATGTGATATATACTTTTCACTGTGCTTATAGCTTACCTTTAAAATCAAAGAGGTGAACTGCCGTTGTGTTGGATTTATTTTGGCCTGCTCGGTCATTAGAAACTCTGTTTGGTTTAAAGGATTTTGTGCTACCACCACTGCTCTGTTTGCTAATTAAAGCTCCCATATTTTCTTAGTCAAATTCCACACTAGAATATTAGTATTACTACTTAAATTGAGGTTTATCAGAGAAATTATAACGTCAAAGTACATCCTGGTATATTTTGATTATGATTATTCCGTAACAGGTTTCATGGACTTGGAGTAATATAAACTAAATTATTGTACTCTTGAATTACACTGAGGATTTCATCGTCGTCAACCGTATATTGTGACCTGCACACTACCGACCACTTTCTTACTAGTAATGATAGTCTTATTGTTTCTACTCCTTTTAATTTCTTGGAAGCCATTATGATAGAGTGGTGATGGTCACAGTTTCATATTGAAATTATTATGTATGTACTTTCAAAGGATGTATATCTGTATGTACATAGTATGTATACCCACACTCGTGTAGTCTTGAACCATTTATTTCAAAACCCCTTAGTAGTTTGATAGAACCATCTTCCAGGGATATTGCCCTTCAAATGGAAGTGATAAGGATGTAATGCTTCATGAATATGAAGTACAACTACGTACATATTTTGCCCCCTATATAGCACGCCACGTGAGTTTCGATGTATGCTCGACTACTCGGCGTTGTCAATCAATCCTTCGCTAGCTATACTAAACACATACATATAACTTCATAAATATAACCTTGGTTTTCTAATATTGAGGACAGGTTAAAATCAATAGTTTTTGCAATACGAGAACTATCTATGTAGTGTATTTTTTATTATGTTCATACAACTGTAAATAACAGCTTTAATGTGAACATGGATGTAAAGTAAATTTTTGTTTGAGTGGAGTGAGCCATTCCTCTCTCAATACACAATGAGTAGAATTTTTGGTTTCTAGCAAACAATTGGAATTTTTTTGAAAAAAAAACGTCCAGTCAAATTCTCGGTGAAGATTAAGGGTTTGGATGCCTTGATCAAAACTGACAACTAATAAGATTGCTTATTCCATTGTGACACAAAATGTTATTATTACATTCACATACGAGGTTATTTAATCTTTTTCAACGAGTGGAAATACAGGAATAGCCAAAGTCATCTAACGTATACGTCATGTCATAGTTAAACAATGTGATTAATGAAAAGTTTTTGAACTTCTGCCCATATATTTAACGATCCAGCGATAAAAATGACACATGCTATATTTAATTGCACGCATACCCTGCTCTACCTACCCACCCAAAAAACAAGGTTTAAGTTTTCAAGCATAATAATTATTTGAAGCTTTATATACCATCTTTAATATGCTAAGGTGACTAAGCCCCGTCATTTCAGTAGGGTTCTGTCTTCTGTCCCACTATGGACACTTGTATTTCTTAGAAATATAAAGCTCAGTCAGAAAAAAAAAACGGAATTTTTATGTATATATGTATGAATATGAATATAAAATATTTATTGTCTTCATCACCCATGAAAAATATATAAATAAAAAACAGTTCAAGTGAATTGCATGCACAGTACTATATCCATACTCAATCGTATAGAAAAGAAAGAATGGCTTGGATGAGTATTATACTTAGAACAAGGTCAGCCAAAATAATAGCACCTATAGCTAAATTTCAATAAAATGTATATATAAATTAAGTCATGTCCCAATAACCAATTTTAATATTAGATCACTGGAGTAGGTTCTTTCTGCCAAAGGCGAAGATTCATCCTTGGAATTCTTGTGCTCCTCTTACAGTCTACCAAGGAATTACTGCATTTAAAAAAAATGAGAAATATGTTAGCTTACAAATACACATATTTTCATTACTTTCTCAAGGTTCATCGAATAAAACTAGACTGGAGTAACTTACAAGTCAAAATCTGCTTGCAAAAAGGCAGCTGGTTGCAATGCCTCCAAGTCATCTCCATTATCACAAAGGATTCTCGCAAACGTAACCTTCCGTATTTCTCCAAGTTGCTCTGTAGTAATAAAACATGACATGTGTATTATTGAGATGAAATTTTGTCAATTGATTTACGACATAATATACCAGAATGATAAATCAGTATGAATGATTCATATATTATTTTCTCTCATATACCTGGAGAAAAGGAATGCGAATGTCCTTCAATATCATAAAAATATCGATCCCCTCTCTTTGATCGTGTAAACTGGTCGCCAATAATGCAAGCAAATGTGGGACCCACAAGGGCTCCAGGCAAAGGTCTTTCAGAAATTCCCCCAATCCACAAATCAACGTCGTCTGGATGAGCGTAAAATAGACTCAGTCTGTCAACCGTCTATAAAAATACAAGTTAAAGTTAATGGTATAAAAAAATGTGTCATTGTGACTTTTATGCTTCCTTTTAGGGTGATATAGTACACTTATTAATTTCATTTAATATTAGCATACCTCCGGTGAAATCCAGTCTTTGAAGTCATCAAATGTTCTTGCTCGACGGCCCACTTGGCACAGCTCTCGATAGGAGTTGTATCCGGGAACACCGTGGTCTCTACTACGTTGTATGTTCAGAGAGCTGAGATCCATTCCAAAAGCACCATTAGAACCTTGGAACAGTCTTCCGTTCAACTATACCAACAAGAAAGTAAATCTTATAGGTAGGTACATTTCAAGGACTCTCACTCAGCATTTATGAGTAGACGGAGATAATAAAAATAAATCATCATAAAAATGAATTGTGCTTACGTGCTCAGTTATAAAAGGATCATAGCTTTGAATTGGTTGTTGAGCCATTCCACGTAGCCATTTGTCTACCTGATTTGGTGCTCTAGTTCTCCCTGCATTTTCATCATTTCGACTGATAACACTAACCTCATTATCCCTACCCATCTCATCAATCAGTTTAACTAGGCCTTGAACAAGGGTATGCCCCATTCTAAATGCGGCGGAGGAGAAAGCATTTGCGATGGAAGCATCGATCTTTGGATCATATCCTTTATAATATCCTTTGGTCAATGGCACCACGCCAGCCTTTTCCATGTACTTTCTGCCAATGATTATAGGTAGCCATTCATTATAAATAACGTGCTGATACTCGGCAATAAGAATCCTGCGAGATTCTTGGAAGAGCTCTTCATCCGACCAAAATGGGTTCAATCGTGCCAATTCAAAAGCAAGACGGTTGTGCTCTCTAAACCATACTAAATGCATTATCATCAGACCCTGCATCTCGTTTACTCTATCATCTCCAGCTCTGTAGTCGATGATGCCTTGACCAACATTCCTGAGAGGAAGAAGCATCTTGCCGTCTCCAAGCTCAGAAAATCTCAATAAACCCCCTTGGAACAGACGTAGTTGTCGCATTTGTTCTTCAGTGCTTCCGTAAATGTTAGATGCATCGATCCAGTGTGTCAACGCATTCATTTGGTCTGCATACCCTAAACTACAGTCTATTCTTGGGGCCATGCGAGACCTCACAAAGTTCATGCATCTTTGGCCAAACGTGCTATAAAATGGATCGCTGCTTGGGATCTCAATCGGAAAGCAGTTTGGATGTCTTAGGTCTGGAGATAAGAACCTTCCATTAGTGCAGCAGTTTATACCGGAATTGTTGGCTGTAACGGAAAATTATGGGGGTATTATTAGAATGGACAGTCTTTGTATGCTTGTAATGTTATCTAACAAGGAAGTAAGTTTATAGTAGGGGGCTACATATGCGTGTAGGTCATTTTCTTCTTACCAAATGTAAACACAGGCACAGAAGTGAGCTGGAACAAATAGGAATACATAATAGTTTGTCATTAAAGAGCACTTTGGCTTGTCTAGCTGCATTTTTTGCTTCAGCAAAACAGTGTAAAACATTGCATGAAATTACGAAAATAGATAAATGCTTACATCATGGTCCAAAAATTGCCCAAATTGCATCACCATTAAAGTGAAACGATTGTCAGGAAAATTACGGTCTCCAATAAAGCTCTGACTCAGAAGACGGGCACTTGGTAGCTCAAACCCACGGACAGAAACACGAGGGACCCATCGACCTATGTGATATATCGTAATTCATTTTTGCAAAAATGTCCTTTGTATCCTATCGAGTTGTGTTATAATGAAAAATTCATTTGTATTTACCATCGGCATAAACAGGTTCCAAAATTCTTGCTAATGGTGTAAGCGACTGGCCCATTTTTGGCTTTTGTAAGTTATTGCAGGATCCGTCAGCAGTACGGTATTTGCTAGTCCGACAAGGTCTCTGGAATGGGCATCTATCGTTGAGAGCCTCCATATTGGAGGATTTAAAGTTTTTGAGTCCACGACCTCCAACTTCATTTGTTAGTTGTAGTCTCTCAGAGATATCGTTTGATGTTTGCAATAAAGACAAGCCAATGTCAGAGATTTGTCTGATTCGTTTGGAAGTCTACAACAAGTACAAAGAGAATTTAATGACTTCATTGCTTTGTGTACCATGATGTAGTAAATGGTCTAGAGGCTGCTGGAGTCTAGACTATGCATAAATTAGGTATGCATGAAGTAACTTACGGGAAAGAATCTAGTGTGCCCAAACTCTGGCGTGTTTCGTGAAACTTGAACACTTCTCGACAACAAATTTTGTTCAATGCCATGAAGTTCTTCTAAGAAAAAGTCTCCATAGTCAAATGAATTATTGAGATTTGTTCGGATGAGTCTCCTAATTTGTGGATTAATAACCTTCCGCTTTTGTTTTCTCTTGCCGGCACTGACTGGCCTAAAACTGGATTTTGCCTCTGGTTCTACACAATTTATTATACAAATACATGCATAACTCATTTTAAAAATTGAGAATTTAAGGTAACTAGAAAACGTCAATATTTTTATATATTTCTTACCATCTGAATCTATATCGTCCGCAATGACTAGAGGACAGCATATTCCAACTTGAGTAGGCAACCTGCATTTATACTCTGCTGGATCGATTGGCTCATCATAGTCATCCAAAAGCTCCTGGTAGTAAATTGAACATCTTGCATATTCTTGACAAATTCCAGGTTTTCCACTGGGATCTTCACACTTTAGTGACTTGTCTATTCCCCAAACACTGTCAGTTTCATTGTCAATCTCATTAGTTGAATTTTTCTTTCTTGATTTGATTGTGTTGTCAATCTTTGGGCGTGGTTTGGGTTTCTGTGTTGGTTTCCTGGTGGTTGTTGTCACCTCATCATCATCATCATCATCGTACTCATACTCATCAGAATCATAAACAAGTGGGAAGAAGGGTTTTGGGGTAACTCGACTAGAGGCTGGTCTACGAAGGGGTCTTGAAGTCGTTACTGGACGTCTACCTGGTGCGCCTGGTATACCTGGACGTGAATTTCCCTTTCTTCCACCTCCAAAATAGTCATATTCCTCATAGTAATCGTCTTCATCATCAAGTTTCCCAGAGGATGGCCTTCTTCTGTCTGGTACTGATACTGGACGTCCTCGCCCAGGTGGTACAAGTCTATCTCTTGATACTTGCTCACGCCTTCGGTTATGCAAAAAGTCATCAAATCTGGAGCTTTTTCCACGATCATTAGAAAAGTCTTCTTCTGTTTCTGTGTAGTCATCATCATCATCATAACTATCTTCATCTGAATCTTCATCTCTGCTTGGTGACTTTGTAGTACGGAATGGCTTGGGTAATCTTGGTTTTGAAGTTGTTTCAACTGGTTTCTTTGTGGTTTGGGTTGGAGGTGATGATGGTGCAGCAGCAGAAGGTTTCTTGGTAGAACCTGAAGTCGGTTTGGGAGGAGCTTCCACACTCACACTATCTTCTTCTGAAGATGATTCTTCATACGGATCCTCATCCGATCCTGAGTCATGGCTGAGATCTGGTTTGGCCGTAGTAGTGGAGGAACTAGTCCCTCGAGATTTAGTGGGTGGAGCTGAGGTGGGATGATCCAATACTGGAATTTCCACGCTGTTATCGTTTACCTCCGGATTGGTGGTGTCGAAATCTTTATCTTTTTTCTCTTTACGCTCACCACTTTCATCATACTCGTATACAACGATTTCGTAATTTTTGTGTTTTTTCACGCCCACAACTTTCGGATTACTTTCCGCTATTTCTAAATCCGTCTTATTAAATATTTCCGTTGGTGTCCCTACATTAGCTGTGCACCCAACTATCACTATCACGAAGAAGCCTAGAAAGGCTAAACGTTTGAAATTTTTGGAATTACTCATTTTGCTAAATGAATAAAATTAAATCTTTAGGATCTGACCATGCTCCTGGGTTCCAACACAAAAGCCTTTGTTGATGAAGAAAACTGATAGTCCACCTTAATTTTCAGCGCATCACTTTACCTCACCGTATTCTTGGATCAACTGATGAGCTTCGTGAATTGCGGTTGAAGAAGATACATCTAAAGATACGTTAATAAAAAAATACATACTCATCTCATCTTCAGTTTTGGAAGACTGGATTGCCTTAGACCGGTATAAAAAACGTGGTTTGGAAGGTTAAGGCCAAACCGTAATATGGAAAAATGCTTTTCTGTAGGTGTGGGAAAAAATATGCAGCATGAGATTCTGCTTTGCTGCCAGTCATCAGCCAAGCTGCAAAAAGTCTTTGTTCTTGTGCATGTTTATCATCATAGCATACTATTGCATTATAAGTCGGCATTAAAAAATAGATGAGCATGCATATATGTAGGTCTTGTGTATTCCAGCAAATTGTACTATTATTATATGGATTGGATTAATTGACTAGCTTCTTACTTATGTACGAAGGCATTTCGCGAAAGATCCGGTCAACTTTGATAACGCTTATCTCAAAGAGGACTTCCTCAAATACAATAATCTGCATATCCCCTGAAAGATAAAGATTGTGGCTTTTGAATGATGGGTTGCTTGTAGTAGCAGTCATTTGCTTTGTAGAGTTAGAGCTGGAAACGTAAACGCGAATGTTTTTTACAACGCAAGATATTCGTGCGCAGATGAAACTGCATTTTTGAAGAGCCTTTCTTCGAACTTAATTAGAAATGAGCTTCAAAAAGATGGTTTTGATCCATTGCCAGTGCGATCAACTATTATTGAGTGGTGCAAGCGATTTCGTAGTGGTGACCCATCGCTAGAAAATAAGGCAAACCCAGGATGACCTTTAAGTTTGACTGACGACAGATACGTAGCTAAAGTGAAAGCTGTTGTTGAAAAGGAAAGACGACTCCTGTTGCGAGAAATAGCAGAAAAGGTCAATATAAGTGTCATGTCAGTGTTGAGAATTCTACATTTGACTTTGGGTCTATCTCTTCGCTGTGCAAGGTCGATTCCCAAACTGCTCACACCTCAACAAACGAAATTTAGGTGCAAACGAGCCAAGATAATCTCAACCTCCTTTCTCAGGATAGAGATTTTTTCTGGGGCAAGTTGTGATTGGGGCTGAAAGTTAGCTTCATCTCTATCAGGCAGAGACTACAAGACCGTCATCACAATGGCTCCCAGCTGGTTCACAACCCCCTTTAAAGGTCATACGTAAAACGTCAAGTGCTAAACTTATGATGATCGTTTTTTGGGACCGGTTCTGAGTTTTGTTGACCGAGTTCTACCATAAGGATTCTACATTGACCAGACAAAAATATGCTGATATCTTGGCTAAGCTGAAATCAACATACATCAAGAAACGAGGTCAAAACCAATGGGATGACAGAATTTACTTATTGCATGATAATGCACCATCTCACACTTCGAAGGTCGCATAGCAAAACTACGGGACGTCGGGTTCATTCGACTTTGTCATCCTCCATACAACCGTACCCTTGCTCCATCGGACTACTTTTTGTTCCCAAAACTAAAAAATTACATGCGTGGGAGGAAGTATAATTCGGATGAACATGTCAAAAAAGTGTAATTTCATGGCTTGGACATAGAGGCCCAGCATTCTTCTCTATTGGCATCTCGGCTCTTGAAAAAAGGTGGAAAAAGTGTGTACGAGTTGGGGGAGATTATGTAGAAAAAATAAATTAAATATGTCAAGTGATTATTAAATGAGAGCAAAATAAAGTTGACCTGATGTTTCGCGAAATACCTTCGTACTTTGGGAGATAAGCCATGATTTAAAGCCGGCATCATCCCATCGGTTTGGTCTACCGTTATATTATTCACAGAGTACAAAAAATAAATAAATGAATCATAGCAAACGTAAAACAACCTTGACCACATAATAATATTGGCGTACACCATCGCTATGAATAAAGTACATAGAAAATGGAAACGATGAGTCGAGCAATCAATACTGCGTACCTGAGTACGAAAGTAAATGTGAATGTTTACAATGTACAGTTTATGCGTTTATACACATGAATGGGAATGGAAAAATGTTATATTTATATATGTATGTTATATATGATACTTTTGTGTATGAATAGATATATACCGTTACTTGAGTGCTCAAGATAGCGTGAGAAATTTTCTCGTGCTTCAGTAGTTTTGCAAATTAACTAATCGTTTACTATAATTTTGGAGAATATATGCACACATGTATAGGTACTTATACAAGTTTAAAACGATTAGTTTTGCGAGTTCATCCCATCTTATTACTATTGTTGTTCACAATAATTTGCAATTTAAAGTGTTCCAGTGATTCATTCAAACTTGAAGGCTATTGGAATTTTTTCCTTATTTATTTATTTTAGTCCACATTAGTAATCCTAAACTCATGTTTTCTCATGCTAAATTAATCGTTCGATTTACAGCTTGCAAATTTAGACAATAGAGAAGGAAGTAGTATTGTTGGGGAACGCGTGTATTTTATAGATTTCATTGTTTCATTTTAGACGTGTTAATACATAATGTTCATGAGTTGTAAAAAATGTTTTTATAGCTTGCATCTCGTCTAACATATCACTCTAGAAGTCTCTAGGTGTGCGAATTTTCTGATGGTTATCTATACACTGCAGAATATTCTAATGTATGTACATGATAGGAGTATAGCTGCTTACTTATTGATTAGATGTGAAAATCTTAACCTATTGCTATTTTTATTTTAACTGTCTAGGAATAGGAATCATTTTACAAATTCAAGTTCATATAAGTATTTTTTCCAATATATTCTTTAACATACATAAAGTAGTTTTTTATATAGGTACTTTGTTTTTTTACATAAGGTACATTATAGATGATGGTCTTAGACGTGTCGCGACCTTTAAAAGATTAAAAGATAAAAATTAATCACATGCTTAATTGTTCTAATCAAGTTTCCGCCCTCGTCTTCTATTCCTGTAACATTCGTTTTCATAAAATATTAAACGTTGATGTGTAACATTGATTTGGTTCACAGCATATTGATCTTCGAAAGCTTCTAAAACAGTTCTAGAGCTTTTGTACTTTAATTTCAGTAGATATATTTTTTTCTAGCTACCAAAGGTCACTAGATACAATGAAAAAGCCATAATAAGAGCCTTGTGGCTTAGAGGTAATCCAGATGATAACATATGCGCCACAACCGTCCCTTGCTTGGGAGTACGTAGAGTTGCCACCCAATACGTGACTTCGATACGGCTAACTTTGCAAACCTTTTTTTTTTTTTTTTGAAAACCGAAGCAAATTACAAAAGGAAAAAGAAATATAGTGAGCCAAAGCAAACAATTTCACGCATCTTAAGATAATTTGTTCACGACTGGATAAAGTAATTTTATTAATTCATGCAAAAAATGCACAAACCTCATATTCAGCAGGTTTAAATGCTAAAACCTTCCTCTCCACTCGAAAAAGCATGTTATGAACTTCATCACGAATCTCATGGGAGTAGTCTTTATACGGGAATATGTAGCCAATTGTTCCATACCGCCCGATGACGTCTGTACCCTATAAGAATTTCAAGCAAAAAAAGGAACAGATGCATAATTTATTTCTGCGGCTTTTTAAAACAATTTGAGATACATAAATCATCCTTTGCTTGCATGCTTCTGTTTCTTACTGGACCACACATTTCAATTAAGTTTTTGCGGTGTTTTAGGCTTACTCTTAATGTGCTACCATCCATGAATCGAATTACATTCCGTAATCTAAGGATTTCAGAGCTAAATTCTTCTGTTGTAGTAGGTATATTATCCAGCAAAATAACATCCTCTTTGTAGAGTCTCGAGCTGAGGAAATTATGAACATTCCAGCAACCACATAGTGTACAAGGAAGTCTACGATTTGGCTTACGCCCTTCGTACAGTTTTTCTCTCTTTGTTAACTCGTATACATCATAGACATGGAGAGTTTCTGCAATGAATCGATTATTTGATTAATTTTTCCCATGTTAATAAAATGTGAAATGTGTTTCGACATGGAGGAATTCATCACATTTTGAACATAAGGATATACATTAGGCACATCAAAACATGAATGATGAGTAATTGTTGCACATCAGGCTTTACTTTGAAATTTATATGCATATGCATTTTTTATGTATTGAACAGCTCCTACTAACCATTTTCTACTGCAGAAAGAAATGTTACGAATCCACTCACATCCTTAAGTTTATCAAATTCACGAATGCGTTTGAATATTTCTCCCTAAAAATAGAAGAATATTTATTTAGTTTCACATGTTAGGTTGTGTACGACAGATTGTTTATATTTTTTTATAAAGATGCAGTCAGCCTACGAATGATGATCCAAAAGTAAAATGGCTAAATCAGAATATATAGGAGATAAGTAAATCATAACTTACATAGGGATATGCTTCCTGAAGTGAGATTGCTGACCCTGAGAATCCACTTCCAAGCTGACTCTCCATTTCAGTCTCATTCTCAGTGACTATACTACTGACTTGTTCCGGGTTTACACTATTCCTACCTCCCATGATGCGCTCTGAAGAAATACTTCTCATGACCTCTAAAGTAGTGTGCACCTCTTCTGGAAGAGATGTTTTTGACTCCATCCAGTTCGATAGTCGATTGCTAATAAGAAAATTTACATTGAAGCTTTTCGGCTATGCTTCAGCAAGAGTACAGTATATGGATTTGTATGGCTGTCACACTGTTGTCTTACTCTACGTGTTTAATTACCACGTTTTCTGGAGTATATATCGATTACCACCAACCATATCCACCATTAATTTCTCAAGCTTTTGCATAGAGCCTACACGAACGAACGGAGCATTCAATAAACGATAGTCTAGTCCTCACTAGGACTCTTCGGCTATGCGTGACTTATTAAATAAAAATGGTCGCATGTAAATAGAGACAATAATTCTTTGAAAAAATATAGGGCCAGAGGTATGCAAACGAGAACAATATGGTTTGATGTTGATGTCCGTTACGTACATATATGGTGTATCATTAGATATAACACTGCGTTAGAAATTCTCCACCTCATAGCTGCCGTTTTACATCATGCATAACATATAACATTCGTAAACATGACAGGGACCAAGAAAAACATCCGACCTGTAGTCCTCTTTCTTGTGTAATGGACATAACATTAAAAATATCCTATACAAGCAAAATGGACAGTATACATTTCTTCATGAAACTTTGTATAGGCACAGACACACGGTTTAAAGTCGAACATGTCAAACGAGCCCGTAAGAATTTTATAGAATAAATTGCAAAGCAAGAAATTCAATGGCAGCTGGTGGTGGAACTTGAGTGAAAGGTATAGAGGTTTCAATTATTAATATTGAATGAAATGTAGTAACACAGGGCACAAAGAAATCAATAACTCGTACACTTTTCCAAGACCATTTTTCTCTTGATTGGTTATTGGTAGTTTTCCTAGTACATGGTTTTTTTCGTGACAGTGACAGTTTGTGATGTGTATAGACATTCTTTGTTCTATTTACACTCACGCATTCATAAACTGTCGTGCTGTCAGAGAATGTATGCATTTTGTAAGCATAATGATAGACTAACAGGTTATAATCCTCGCTTACAGTTCATCGGCTTGCGTTTTCATTACACTAATTATATAAACTAATACATACATACTATGTGCCAACTGCAAAAAATTTTTTGGGAACTATACAGCGAGTCTGATAAGTCCTAATAACCCTAACCCAACATCTCAGACTGCTAATAAAAAGTCTAGCACCAGCACCAAACATTTTGATTTTGATCATGTTAGAATGACAGTGTAACCGAGACAATTTGGTGTAATTTTGAAATGTTTTATATTCAATGAAACCAATATGATGGGTAGGCGATAAAATTGCACATTGGGGACAATTGAGACAGAGGCAGATCGATCGACCCAATATTTTTTATGCGAATATCAAATCAACCTAACAACTTTCAAAGGGGATTGAGTATCTTTAAACCCTAACATTTACCATCATGGAAGAGTCTAGAATATGCATAAAATCTCCTAGAAAAGGAAAAAAGAAAAAGTCTAAGAAAGCCAAACCAAAGAAGCCAAAGATTGAGAAGGAGGAGGAGGAGGATGATTTAGATTTTTTGTTAGGAGACCAAACATATCAAGATGCTGCATCGATAGTAGTGTCGGAGATAACAGATCATATGCTAAACCCAGTTACAGCTAACTTAACAGTAGAAGAATTAGTGCTTGAGTCTGAATCGAAGGATTCGCGTACTCCCATCCAATCCGAGGAAACGGAAAAAATACTTGATAAACCACCTCCAAATGAGCAAATCAGTAAAGCGATTGATGAGCAAACAAATTCCCTTTCCAATTCCAAACTTGCAGAAGACGAGAAAAACGAGTCGAAAATCGATACAGTGGATGAAATAATTAAGAGTTCAGACTTTCCTTCAGCTAAAGTTCCCACTCAAAGTAGCGAAGTAGTAAAAGAGAACCTTTCAGATACAAATCAACTTACAACAGCAGCTCTGCTAGACACGGGTGAAAATCTTTCGAAACCCGAAACACCAATTGAGTTTGATTGGAATATAGAAAGTATTCAGATATTCGAATTAAACTTGAATTAAAGATTATCAGCTAAGAAAAACAATAATAATTAGCTACCATATGAATTTTTGCAGATAGTGTCACAACTGAATTCAAAAAGCCTTCACATGAGAAAGTATGCGAATGGATGGCCGTGAAAGCTATAGACGAACAACGAAAATTACTCCAAGGTCAATTTGAGACAACATGCACTTTACTTCCAGAGGGTAGGAAAAAAAATATATTTAATGAGTATACAGAATATCCTTTGATGGATAAAAATGAAGCTCTGAATGCGTTATTCGATTAAGATAAGCAGCAAAAATTTCAAGAGGAAGAGGAAACAGACATTGAAACTTTGAAACCTTCCATTTTCGTTGTAAAAGGCAGTAAATATAGTAGTAGCTTGGATATCGGATACCAATGGGATAGGAAAAAATACAACCCAGTCTTGCTACCTGATTTGAGTAAAGTAGTTTACCCTGATTTAGATTCGTGTTTGGCAAAAGTGCCAATTTGCAACCCGCAAACAACGAAGAAAATAGATTATACTGTAGGATTACGTAACATTATTAAAGTCTCATAATAAGCATTTCAGGTTTCTTACATGAATTATCATTAACATTTGGTATTTCAAGAGCTTATATAAGATTTGTGAAGAAGTAGAGACGAAACCAGAGATACTCCCATCAGATCGTTTGGCTATTAATATTAATCGAAATATAAAACCGAAATTTCTTATGCAAAAGGTAATAAAAATTACAATTTTGATAATCCTTATTATTTTGTGCGATTGGCTTATACTTAAACCCTTTGAATTTTTCGTTTTTTGTTGGCCTTGAATCAGTCTTATAAAGTGTCACAATCGGATGAAGTCTCTGATGGAAATCAAAGCAAAAATGAGGATTTACTTATGTATGTTATGTGGAATTGTATTGCATTGCGATTTTACTTTTTCATCATATATAAATCTTATTTGTGCTTATTTACTCCATTAACTATTAGGGAAGGCAAATCTACGCCTACCCAATGGAAGCCCTTTGTGGACTATCTTCAAAAGGATAGTGAAAAAAGGATAAGAATATACATGAATCCCTTAGTCTGGGACCCATTCGTATGCAGAAGCTTATAATTTAAGCATAAGAGATACGAGGTTAGACGTGTTTGAAGTCTGAGTCTGCTTTATTTTTAGGAAAACCAGCAGCTTGTGTTGTTTGAAGTGGATTCCATATTGTACGAGGAATTTTTTACAGATTGCAAAACACAAGTTGGATTGCTTGAAGCTATTACGGAGCGTGCACATTTCCTTACAAATGAACAGCATTGCTTGCAAACACTTTCCAAAGAAAAATCAAGTGCAAAGACAAAAGACTACGTTCTAAAAAACTCTGCAATGCTAACAGTTCATGGATATCCTTTGAAATGGCAGAAAAAGAAGAAGCAGCGAGTTCTTTTTAAAGTACATGGCATTTACCATGAAGAAGAATTTGTGAATTGTAAGTCCACAGAAGGGCTCCTGAAAGCCGTGAAGAAACGGGCTGAATCCTTAAGTCAACACCAAGACAAATTGAGAGAACAAACAACTCAATTAATAGCGGAATGGCGTCGTCAGACACACAATTTAGAAAATTATGAGTCACTCGAAACATTAGTTGATGAACATGACGGTAAGAATAGGAACAACCTAAGTCTCGACGATTTTCGGGTTCCAAATGTGGATTCTTTGAGCGGTCTTTACCTTGGTGTTAGCCAAAATATAACAAGTTGTTCTTCGTCGGGATCCAAAAATGTGTTTGCAACTATGCGTAATTGGTGGAAAGGAGTTTTTGGAAAGAAGTCAACCAAGTATCGAAAATCAGCACCTGACTTAACAGACCAGACACTGACAGAGGCTGAAACTAATTCGGGTTAATCTTCATTTAATTTCTGTTTTAGATATTGAAGAGTACTTCGTTTAATCTAACTTGTGTTTTTTCCAAAAAACAGAAGACTCGGTTGTCTCATCTAATGAGCTGGTATTTACTGATACTGAGGCAGATTTTATTGACTACCAAATTGCAGCTTCTTTAAACACTGAGATTGACCATGATACGAATAATTTATACGAGGAGACTCATGAAGACCATCCATTTAGCCAAGATGTTCCACGAAGACCTAATCGATTAACGTTTGGAAACTTATTTAAGAAAAAGAATAAGGACAAGACTGTTCAGCCAAGAGAAACCTGAGTGCCAAAGTAAACGCAATGATTGATTCAATGAAGACTTGTATATAATCTTTCGAAACATCTTTTATTTGGTTAAGTATATAGATTTTTTTCTTTTTCAATATTTCCGATCTTACGGAACATTTTTAAGTGTGACAAGTAGTTGTAATCAAGGCATTGGTATGTAGAGCCTCCGTTTTTTTATACTTACCTTAAAAATACATACATGAACATATAACAATAAATAATCCTTAACTATTATAACATAACCAAAGCCGTTTACTGATCAGCTTATAAGCTAAATGATCATAAAGTGTAAATTACAATATTCCAAACAAAAATTAACATGTACCTGCATGGCTTAAAACCTATGATAAAATCACAAGGAACAGTATATATATGCACATGGTATGTGTACAAAATAGCTTTGGTTTTCATCAAAAAAATCACTTTAACATTCTATAGGACTGACTTGAAAATAACATACTCTTTTAAACTTACAAATAAATATGCATAATCCATGTCATAAATAATGTAGTCATTTGCGAACATAAACTGTGTAGAGTGCCTGCTGGTGGTTTGAATAATAACTGTTATTATTATCTATTACTATTATTAATCTAATCAAAAATGTGTAAAGTTAGTGTTGATTCTCTACAAATAATATAATCAATGTCTTTTTTACTTCAATTGGTACGTTGGTAAAATAATCTATCTACAAATAGGAAATAATATAGAGATACACATTTCTCATTTACGCATTTTCGCTGTAATAAATAATTTTTGGTTATTGTGAAAAAAATGTAAACATATTTGGTTCCCTTTTACTACTCATGCATTCTCATCATCCAGTGAAGTGAAGTTGAGTGAAGATGAATGGATCACAATATAGTTTATTATTTGCTTTTGCTTGTTAATTCATGAACTTGGTTGATGCATGCATCCGTCTTCATTCATACAATTTGGGAAAATAGATTTAAATTTAAAATGGAAACCTACGTCGAGAATGGACTAGATACATAATATCATTTATTTGAAAAATAGAGCAAGACACGGGAGGGTGATTTTTTTAAGCTAAATACAAACTGAAGAGTCAACGTTATAATGTCCTACTCGGTTAGGCTTACGTACGTCCGCACGTCACGAATCAAATCATTTCCCAAGCATATTCATATAATATTCAATACATTAATTGTGTTTATAAGTAGTAAGTACACAGTAGTTGAATTTAGACCGACCGCGAATTACGGGCTCAATAATTAATTATATTAGTCATACAAGATTAGTTGTAAGTGTCATATTTGTTTAGTTTAAATGTATTACAAATACAATGTTTGTGTTAGTTAAATATAATATTTTTTCGTTATGTACATATAATATTCAATAGTGTTGTATTACATTTTTATTTCCAGTTTTCGATTATTATGTATATCATTTTAAATGGCTGTGTTGTTTAGTTTGCTAAATTGTATCTACATGTGTATTATTATCATGTTGTCATTCTGACTTACATCACCAAATATATTCTCATGCATTCTTATTAGATCCTTCGTAAATATGTCCATCTAATAATAATTGTAAGTGACACAATCAAAAATTTTCATCAATATTTACTATACCTCCATTTTGATTGAGCAATATCAATCAACACTCTATAGACTCTGTTTTGTTAATGTCAATGTTCTCTTAGCTAGTGTAAGTAAATTTAGGTGAAGTTACATACATTTTATATTGCTACAATTGGAAGTACATGAGTTTATGAATGAACGCACCGAGTGGGTAGATTTTATGTACTACTTTTACTCGTACGTACTGTTTCACGTGTTAGTAATTTAATGTGTATCATGTATCATATTTGTATTTGTTAGTGTGAAGAATACACTGAAATGTGTTTTTTTCGGATTTTTTTTGTCAAGTAATCTTTTAACCTAGATAATCCATCATGCACAATAATAAATGTGGTCGATTGGAAATAGCATACGAAGGAAAATGATAATATGAGTAACGTAAAACTGGCTTGGAGAATATGAGCATGACGGTTATTTATTGAGATTAAGAGCCTCAAGGACAAGTTTCGCGTTATACCGTCACCATCTCCCCGTTTGTGTTTGCCTTCATAGACTACTACAAAGAGACAAGGTGTTACATTCTCTGGAGAAAATAGGCACCTGCTGTTCATACATCAAATTCACATCACCTCGGCCGTTTCCTATATAAATTCATCCAATCTTTGTTCTTCTAGTGTCAACTAATTAAAGGAAAATGGTTGAGGTAGGACCTGCCTAGAGAAAATATATTTGTATGCATTGTGTATTACAGCATTCCACACGCATTCAATACGTACATACATACCATGTAGTTGACTAGGAAGAGAAATATTTGTATGGTTCGAATTCATGTTAGTCAGATGGTAAAATATATTTATGCGTTGAGTTGATTCTACCTACGTGGGTACTAATAATACTGACCTATTGATACCGATACGCGCCTAGTAATCTACATCCAAAGTCATTTTTTTGTCAAACGATTTGACACTAACTATAGAGGAAAGAAGCAAACTTTTTTTAAATTCCATTTTAGCTATTCGGACTGTTTGAATATCATCAGTGAAATATTGTGTATTTTTACCTTCCAGCGGTAAAAATTTCTTTGTAACGGATTCGTAATCGAATCATATATATATATATTATTTTTTCACAGAAAGCCGCAACTATTACAAAAACACGTTTGTAATAATCGCAAGCTGTGTAGTTTTTTAAAGATAAACTTTCTCCAGACAAACCTTTTTTATGTATAGGAATTTGCAGTCAAACTTGCTTAGATATTCTACCACATTCTACTAGCTATATAGAGATACAGTTTAAAAATTTTATTTTCTCAATTAGTCCCTTCTTCCAGTTTTACCAGCAGTGTGTGCATGGTCAAAGAAATCTATTTATTGCACGGGTTCCCCTCTCTTTCAAAAAAGGCAGATTTTGAATGTAGGCATCTAGCTTTTCACTTTGATTTTTAATCCTCTTTACCAAAAGGAAGAAAACAATGATAAATTATTTTTTTAATTCTCTACCCAAAGGCTAGACTAGATTTATTAGTCTACTCTACATTGTTATAAATGTATTATATGTTACAGCTCGTCTTTTGCTTGAGCTCAGCAGGAGGAGAACGTATAAGTTGTGGTGGTAGGCTTACTTACACTTTCTCGTTATTTCTTTCTTTATGAAATGAGATTTGCTTATGTTATTAGGCTACATTTTCCAAATTCAATGTCATTTTGAGAAGGATCACCCAGCCATCAATAAACTATACATAACAAATTCTTTTTGTAACATAATATTTTGTTTTGTTAGTATTGTGTTAAGACAGACTGATGAGGCAATTATTGTAAAGGTACTGAATATCATGTGGTCTCAATCCAAAACTCTTCATAAAATTTAACTAATAATTGGTAATAATTAATGTGCTTGCTGACGGTAATACGTATGTCACAGATAATATAATTGGTACTGTCAAAAAATCAGGGAATTCATTTTTCATATCGTATATCGTTATACTGACTAGATAAAAATGCACTTTGTATTGTAACGCTGCAGCATAAACATAAATTACTACTTTGGTACTATGTAAAAAAACGTTCAACGTATATATTCTGTCTAATGTATGTATATGACACGAAGAAGATAGATATAGTGAAATGTGTTTCTAATATATGAATATAACATATATGTACCTATATTTGAGACTAGGTCTTAAAAACTAATATAAACAAAGGTTGTTTATAATTTTCATGTACGAAAGGCCACTCAAGTTAACGACCGTAGAAAGGCAAATATACAACTGATCATAGAATAAGTAAGTATTTTTGAGACTTTACAACACTCTCTGTCTCTGAGTTAATTGTAAAAATTTTCTTTACATAATCTCTTATTTTCCCTACTACTTATCATCATCATTATGTTTTTTTAAGAATACGGAGATAAGTATTGAAATTTAGGTATAGTTTAGAGATACATAATTATCATAATAGCATCCGAGAGCATTTTAGTGTAGAGAAGTTATGTAATGAAAACTTCTTTGCAATAAAATGATCATTTCTGTGTCTTTTTCGAAAGTCTATGTATTGTATCATTATAAATTATTATACTGCTTCTCTCTTTTCCAGTTAGGTATGGTATAATACACTTGTGAATATTTTAAATAATTATTTACTTAAGTAAACTGTTTCAGATGGGAAGTGAGGCATGTTGTGCATATTTGTTGAAATACGTATATCTACTTATTACAGTTTAAACGTTTTCCGGAGTTGTTAATTCATTTGTAGATCTCACCAGTTTTCATCTCTTACTTTGAGAATGTTGTCAAACTATGAAAATGTAGAGATAGAATAAGATAGATAGATAGAGAGAGAGAGAAAGGTAAAGAGAAGAATGTACTCGCAGAGCAGATAGATTTAGTTTCTTTATGGACACCCCAGTAAAGTGCGTTACTTAAAGTCGTATGGAATTTCACGATGACTTTCATAGATGAGATAAGCGATGAGGGCAATTAAGCACGTAAGAATGATGCAACCAACAATTATATTCTTGATGATGGTGGCTTTCCTTCGAATACCTTGAACCTGTAAACAATCAAGGAGCATAAATTAACAAGTGAGATCTACTCAATCCTCAAAATTGTACAAAATCATTATGCTCATCATCAGCAGAAGCAGTAACTAAAACACAAGAATGGGAACAGGTTAATGGTCCGTGATTATATTTTTTTACCAGCTCCCAGATCATGAGAACTCCTGTTCCAAGAATAATTGCTTTTTGGGATGGCCATAAACTCTCCTCGATCGTGACTGAGGCAGCTTTGAAGTTTGACAGGAGAATAATAGTGGCCACAGGATGTAGACTATCATTGAGCATCTGCAAGATACATAACGTCAAGGAATATAAGAAAAACAACCACTTTTGCTTCTGCTTTCTACATGATACAAGTTCATGCATCTAGGTATTACATGTATCTCAACATCTTAATGGAATAACGTTAAGTACACATCAACAACATTCACCAGCATAAGAGTAAAGCTACATTGTATTACTGCATCCTCTCGTTTGTGATTACTACATGCTACATTTGTTTTCTTTGTGCAGATACTTTCACCGAGAGCTACACACAGCAATGGCAGTGGAGTAAAACAAGCACAGTGAGTACAAGCATACATGATACGATGTCATGTGTGTATCCACTCCTTCCTTTTACCCAATTTGTCCAATTTGAGACTGGAAAAAATTGTGAGGGTTGTAATTCGTTTTATACAAATCCCAAAACTTAAAATAATGTCGGAGCTATTGTCATTTCAATGAATTTTGTGGGTAAAATTTCAACATGAAAACTCTAGATTTTAAGCCAACACCTGCTCTCTCCAAAGAATTTGAGGAATTTGGGTTTCTGACTTTTGTCCAACCATAAATGTGGGATTCCACTACACTCCACACGCAATCATTTATAGCTTTCATCATCAACAACTTTGAGAGATAGAGAGAGTGACTGCAAGCAACACTAACAAATTGGAAAGAAAGGAATGAAAGTGATGGTGCAGTAAATCAACTTTTGTTTGTGCTGCTAGCCCAACTTTCGTTCACAATGAGGATTAGTTACTCTCTCATGAAAATATTGTCCCCATTTTGTCGCATAGAAAGGAGAAAAGCATTTACCCGGAACACAAAGTCAGGCCGTCGGGAGGAGCCCGTCTTTTCCATTTCAATCCCAAGGTTGAAGTAATGTGAGTATCCGTCAGCAGACTCTATCTCATAGATTTGTAATGGTGAAATTTTCGTTGCAGGCTTTGGTCTGATTAGATAAGCTACTGTGACTGGTTCCTCCTCTCCTGGGAATGATATGGCCCATTCGTTGTTTAACTACAGTTAAGAGAAAGCACAATGGCTACTTTTTATCTTTTATTTTTGCTTCACTTTTTTCACTCCTTACTCTTGGAAAGAGATTATAGTAGTGCAGTATTAACGAGAGAGAAAAAAAATTAAGTCTTTTGAGAGGCTTTACCACATCTAATTTATATGTCAGAATTTTCTCCTCAGTGTTCGATGGGTTTTGAAGGAAGACATCAGTGTCGGAATCTATAATCCCCGTGTACAGTATCCTATCCGTTGTCGAACTCTGTATATCTACCAGTCTTGGACCTCCACAACATTCTGAAAAATTTACAACATTTTAAACATGCCCAAATGGGGGTTTTTACTCTTTTGCTTTCACTTCACTTCGTGGTTAAGCTCTAATCAAGTTAATTAATGAGTAGAGGGATCTTGTATCTTTCAGACGATAAACCCATTGGCTTATATATAAAAAACTCACCTGGTGGTGCAAACTTCAAGGTAAAAGTGCTATTAACTTTTAAAGCTCGGAAAGGTTGCGGGCAAACAACGCCTGTAGGAGGTTGTGGTCTGAAACAGTGGAAAAATTGATGAGCACGAGGTAGCCCTCAACTCACACCACCACCTTCTTACTCACACGCCAACTATATATATGGCTGTCCACACTTTTACACAATGTGTGATTTACAATTCTTTTCTATTTACTCTAACATTTTACATTGGCATAATATAATCAAGGTAAACATATAGAAACATTATATGACTTTTGTGAAAGCTTTAGAGGCAATATTAAAAAGAGGCTTTGGCTTACTCTGTAGGCTTCGACTTATGCATCCTGCGACGGAAATAGCAAAAAACAGAAACGAGTAAATTAATAACTCTTCACATTCACTCAAAGAAGTAGTCACTCAACAACAGTAGTACATAATAATAATAATAACAATAACGTTTATTATAATAAATGCATCAAAAGAAAGGAAAAAAACGAGAGACTTTTTTTGAATTCAAACTCATTAAGTTTATCGAGCAAAAGAAAACTAACTCAAAAGTTATATTAAATATATAGTGTACGTGTTATAGTACGAAACATATATATATATAGTACATTGCATGGCATAATGCATTTTTTTTATATAGTTGTTATTTTTAATGCGTTCTTAATGGGCATTTTTTCCAGTCTTGAAAAGTCCGATTAAATACAGCAACAACACTGCACATACATTTATACATTACTTTTAAAATGTTGATTAAGTTGCTGCCGTTGTTGTTCCTTCATTTTTTTTTGACAAAGACGGATTGCATACGGAGGAAATTATATCAGTATTGATTTTGTTCGAGAAAGCATGGCATATATTATTTTATACACAACAAGAAATTTCCAACGTGAAAAAAAGTGAATAACACGACGAGAGCTGATTTTAACAACCACAACAAAAGAAATAGAGTGGAGAGAGCGTAGCACAGTTTAACGAATATAAAGAAATCCCTTCTTTCTCTTTTATTCTAGTCGTTGTTTTTATTTACAATACAATGCGTTGATTTTTTCTGGCATAAAAACTTTTTTGAATAAAATATGCAATGTTTATACAAACGAACACATTTTTATTGTTTTTTTCTAGCAGAAAGCAAAGTACGTCTGTTATTTGTAAATATCCCACATCACATCACATAATATATCCCTACGTGAATTCCTCCTTTTTATTCAGTCAGTCAGTCAGAAAAAGGAAATAAAAGGAGAGAGAGACAGAGATAGTGTAGATACTGAATAAAAATTGTTTCTCTGTACTACTATGATGATGGCTGCTGATAACTATGCTGTTCTAGCTCTAGCAAACCCGGCTCCTCCGGTGAAATGATTGTGGTTGTTGCTACATATACAAAACTGTACTACTGCATCACACTGTTGAAAAGTATTTGAGTGCGTGTAAAAAGATTTTTTTTCTTCGTTTTTTTTTCTTCATGCATTGTATTTTTTTAACTGAGCATGTATGTATATAAAGATAATTTGCTTATGTATTTACATGTGCTTGCTTACTACTAATGTATTCAACGATAGAATCCCTGAAAACCGCTAAAGAAACATGGGTTTTGTGGATAACGTAAATTATAATGTTGGTATTTTCTTATTTCTTATACTTTGTTAAATGAAATCTAATGTGAGTGGCATGTAAGAAGAAGCGGATATGGATGCATGTGGCATTGGCACGTACCAAGATCTCATATATCGTAATATCTTGGATGGAATTGCTCAGGGATTCAGCATAATAAATTGGTGTTGACTGTTATGAATATACAATCGAGGCCATAAATATACGGAATTTATACTTGCATTTTTTGACACCGTTATTTAAGACAATTAATTTCCGACTTTCTACACTATTTGAGATGATAAACATTCCTCATTTAATGGGCTTCCAGATGACGGTGCCTCTTGGCCAATCAAGTTAAGACGCGCCAGCAAAAAAGCATAAACATTGCATGACTTCAAAATATTGGTGGTCAAAAATATACAGAATTTTAGAGTAAATTAATTTTACAACAAAATTTTAATATTTTGCGTGACTTTCCTTAGCTGCAATTACTGGCTAGAGTCTTCGGGGCATTGAGAAGACTAGTGCTTGCTTTACACAAGCTCCAATCGCATTCAATCTTCTTTTAGGGCTCCCTGAAGTCTGGTGAGTTTGCGTGGGTGGAGGGGCTTGGTCTTGAACCTTAATGCCAAGAATATTCCAAAAATTTTCAAGGAAGTTCGTGTCTGGGGGCTGAGAAGTCCATCCAGAACATACACCCTTCAATTTTGGAACAATCCCTGCAGCATTTTTGGTGTAATATTTGTTCCGAGGAAAGGTAAACCACTTTCACAGACCCTGTTTTCTTGTAGATATGTGCAAATTTTGCTCACAAAATTTCTTGATAGGTGAATCTACCCATCGTTGTCGCAACGAGAAAAAGATTTACTACACAGGAAGCTGTCCTACACCCCCACATCATGGTTTTCCTTGAAGTTTTGCACCAAGTCATGCGTACCATGTTGAGAAGATTTTTGCTAATTTTCACCTACCAACCAACCTTACCCGTGCTTTACAGTTTGCATAGCACAATTCGATTTAAATTGTTCTCATGGCTTCCTCACACACTTTGAGCATCGTTAGTGGCCAAAAAACCAAACTTTCTTAAAAAAACTTGAAGCACGGGTGAGATTAGTTGATTGGCCTAAACTAGGCAAAAATTCTCTCAGCATGGTACGTATGACTTGGTGCAAAACTTCAAGGAAAACCATGATGTGGGGGTGTAGGACAGCTTCCTGTATAGGAAATCTTTCGCTCATTCCGTCAACGATGAATAGATTCGCCTATCAAGAAATTTTGTGAGCACAATTTGCACATATCTGCAAGAAAACAGGGTCTGTGAAAGTGGTTTACCTTTCCCCAGAACAAATATTCGAGGCATACACCAAAAATGCTGCAGGGATTGTTCCAAAAATGAAGGGTATATGTTCTGGATGGACTTCCCAGCCCCCAGATACGAACTTCTGTGAACATCTTTCGAATATTCTTGGTATTAAGGTTCAAGACCAAGCCCCTCCACCCACGCAAACTCACCAGACTTTAGGGAGCCCTAAAAGAAGATTGAATGTGATTGGAGCTTATGTAAAGCAAGTGCTAGTCTTCTCAATGTCCCGAAGACTCTAGGCAGTAATTGCAGCTAAGGAAAGTCACGAAAAATATTAAAATTTTGTTGTAAAATTAATTTACTCTAAAATTCTGTATATTTTTGACCACCAATATTTTGAAGTCATGCAATGTTTATGCTTTTTTTGCTGGCGAGTCTTAACTTGATTGGCCAAGAGGCACGTCATCTGGAAGCCCATTAAATGAGGAATGTTTATCATCTCAAATCGCATAGAAACTCGGAAAATAATTGTCTTAAAAAACGGTATCAAGTTATGAAAGTATAAATTCTGTATATTTATGACCTCGATTGTACATAGACTACTGCATACTTACTATCTTCAAGTCACAGATTCAGAATTCATTACTTTTTTTTGCTCATACACATAATATTATTTTGGAAGCTTATTCTCCTAAAGCCCTTTTCTTTTTGAGTTTTTGGCATTCGTTTCCTTTTCTCGTTTCTCCACTGTGAGAGATAGTAGTGATATGAGAGTCTCCTTGTTTCTCTACTAACATACTATAAAAGTCTGGTCCTGCAGTCTGCAGTAAAGTAAACCCAAAAGTCTAAGAACAAGAGTAGTGTTCAGAAGCAGTTCAGTTCACCAACATGAATGCAAGTTCCATGTGGTAGAAGGAAACCATGTTCCTCCGTAAGATATTGTGTCAGTGTAAGTAACGTCTGCAAAACCATACTGCTTAGATAGATATTCAGCAAGAAAACGTATTTTAAAAAGAGACACAAAGTCAGTATCAAAGAGCTCAGCTCATGCATGCATTTCCAACGAACAGTATAAAACTAGATATGAGCATAAAAACGCGGAGAGCAGAATATTACGATATTATTGCCGCATGCCCTGCTGATACTGTTGCGTTGCGTTGAATGCTGGTTTGCTATATTGCTACATTGCCACAGCAAAAAACACACACTGTAATGTAATGAAATGTAATGCTATTATTGTATTTTGCATAGGTTTTAGCTGTATATAGAGCTGCTTGTGTTATGCATGTTATGTTATGTTTTGAATGTAATGCTAAATGCTGACTGCCATGCAATGCTCATTTGCTTTATTTTTCTGGCGAAATGCTGCTTTTGCTACTGGCTCTGATTTACTCTAATAAATTGGCATATTCACCATACATCCAGACGCATTTCATGTATTTTTGTACTTCAGCAGCAGCACGTTTTTGCATTATAACTATAAATACATTCATATATTATACAAAATAGTTATGTATGTAAGCGCTGCATATATATTATTACACATAGCACGTTTCTCTTTTTATCTCTGATCATGTTCGTTTTTGGATGATGGAGTTTAAACTGTAGACAAAAGAGCTAAGGATAGCTTTAAAAAATGCATGATTTTTTTCCTTTCCAATCCCAATTTCATGAATTGGTGATTACATTATATTGGCTGATGGCGATGAAAAAAGGGAGGAAGAGAAGATAGATATATCAAGATCGGAAAAAAATGTTGACTCACTTATCTGTCCGCGGAGGCGGAGGAGGAACCAGTTCGTTCTCAATTTTGATTGTTGTAAGGGAAAGAAGGGCTCCTTTATCCGGAATAGATCCCTGGTTTTCACCAGATGTTATTGAGGAATCACCGCAACCAATACCACTACTGCTCGCAAAAACACTAATAACGGATGCCGGACTCACGGGTTCTGAACTCCTTGATAATTCTTTACTACTTGGTTGGTCGTCTTGAGACTGTTGTTGAGATTGCTGGTCGTCCTTTTTATCTGATGTTGTCTGCTCTTGTTGTATACGAGCCTTCTTTTTGGCCATCACTTTGCCAAAGAACTTGCGACCCACGTCATTTTCAAAGCGGGCTTGTGTCAGCACCTTTATTTTCTCTGGGCACAATAAGTATACAACTCATTATACTTATATGATCTTTATATTATTTACGATTTGTTGTTTCAAGATCATTCCGTCATATTATATGCGGGATGGTTTGGTGGTGTACCCAAAATTATAAACACAAAACCTTACTACATTCTGCTCTGTCTTGTCATACACACACATATTTACATTATAACATCTAATCCACATACAGAGGCATTAAAGAATTCTGGTCTTGGTCTTCTTATACGCAAAAGAGTCACGAGAAAGTTGAGCGAAACTCCTATACAGTGTTTCACTCAACAAGCCAACTCTCATTTCTTATGACATGTTTGTACCTTCACTTTACTTACAAGTCATTCATTCATTCACTCACTGCCTTCAGCCTTCTCTCACTCATTTTCGTCTTGAAAATATAATTGATCGACAGTCTCGAAAGTCTAAACTGACAGAAGGATATTGAAAACAAAGTGTCGGGAACACAAGACTTGGTTACATTGATGATATCACGAAACGGCGCCCATTACATAAGTAAGCTTTTGTTGGACTTGAAAATATAAGTATTACACATGTCGTGCATGTTTAAGTAACATTTCACCTGACCAACTAAGTACACAGCATATAGTATGGTGAACTTTCTACATGCACAAGTTTGGTATGAATGTGTGCATTTCTCTAACTTGATGATGACTAATGTGCAGACACCAGTCATCACATCACCCAATGGAATTCAAAGTGTATAACAGAAAAGTCACTTGTTCAATATTAAGTACATGAATATACTTTTTCATAATTTTGTACTTGACTTTTGGCTACTGTTTCATCAACGTTGCCTTGAATGCGTTTAGGAACAGCTGCCATTAATAAAGACTGAAACCTAAAACTCAAGTAGAGTCAACTTCAACGGCAAGTTTTTTGTGCAACTTTTTTCTCTGTTTCTTCATTCTATTCTCCGACAATGATGGAACTGTCTTTGACTAATTTCTAAACTCTCTCTTTTACATGAGAAAGCATGCATGGCACGGCTCAAGATAGTCAGTCATACAATATCCATCTTATGCTTCAACCATGCTAAATAATTATTTATGCCGCAGCGGCAAAGAATTTGTCTTGTGCTAATATCGACTTTCACATATTAAAAAAGAAGTATGCACACAGCATATACGTTTAGAAGAGAACATTGGTTAAGGCTCCGTAATAAAAAAAATGAAACAGAAGTTACATGCTAAGTTTGGTAAACAGCGGAAGTTGTATTCATACTCTGCATTGGTTACACAAGTGGATTAGCTATTACAATATCCCAAAGGATATTCCTTCCTCCACCACACGTTACTATATTATACAACTCACACTTGACTTACCTTTTTCTTTAGCCTTTGCCTCTTCGCGTTCGTTTTCCAACCGGAGGATTTCCAAATATATCCTCTCTGTCAAGAAAAAAAAAGGAACAAAAGGTTCATGTCATCAAACATTGATCAGATTCTTTGGACGTTTCGTCTACAACGGAAAATGTGGTGCTCTTCATAACCATTCGAGTGAAAATAGAGAGAAGGAAAATCGTAAGAGAAAAAAGAGGTGCAACCAAGGTGGTACATGACACATTTGTGTAATACGAGAAATGAAAGAGAAGATTTGGCAAGAAAAGAAGAGAGCAAACTAAAACCAGATTAAAAGTCTACTACAACTGTAGTATAATGAAATGAAATGAGGTATATCTAGCAAAACAATATAGTATATAGTGCATAGAGGGAAGAGTGAAAGGAGACAATTACAAAAATATTTTGATCACACACATTTATCGTAAATATTAATGAGCATGCTGTCAGACTACAAATGAGGTTGCACAAGTAAATAAAAAAAGAAACATTGAGAGATCGATAAAGAATACAAGAAGAAAAACATTTTTTTCCTCACACTTGAAATATGTACTTGTTGAGAAACCCGGATACACGTTAGAGATAGAGAGAGACAAGGTGGTAGAGACAGGCAGGATGGAAGAAGAAGAAGAAAGTAGAACTGGTATACAAAGTAGTAGTAAGTGTGATTGCAAACACAAACAAACACACACACACACACAAAGAGAGAAGAAGGAGTAGTGAAAACTAGGTTAGTTGTATACTCTCGGGCCTATTTTGATGGTTGTTTTCCTCCGCTAAGAAAAGGGAGTAATGTTTGTGTACTTTGTCTTTTTCAATACTCCAGATAAATATGTAATTTTAATTTATGTGAGTCAGGTTATGTAAAAGGGGAATACTCTTTTTTTTTGAGTTGGTTATTCAAGGAGACAGTCTTCGGATGCGTTTGGTTTGGTTGGTTGCTACTATATAAAATTAAAGCTTTATATAGTAGCATATGCACGTGTGGGTGAATGTTTCAATGCGACGAACACGATTTTGTCTGTGTTTTGCTCACCCAACTGGAAAAACGAGAGCGAGAAAGGAGAGAGGATCGTGCTTTTTTTCATTCAGTTCTAGGAAATTTCACTCACTCCCAAGAAAAAGAAGAGAAAGAGAGAGAGAGAGAGGAAGTATGTGTACAAGAAGAAAAAGGAGGGATACTCAGTTGAAATGCTAGCACTCTTTTGTTTTTTCTTTTAAATAGGGAAACTATAGAGCTCACCGGAGTCTGTTCTGGATAACTTGACCCCACTCATGATACTGGAAGGCTGCTTGCGGCCTAGGCTCTCTTTTCACTCTTTTGTCTCCCCTAAATGACAAAAGGGGTCTTTTTTATTATAGATAGATTGGTTGGTTTTGTACACTTATAGAATATTGGTATTGGTATGCGTGATTTCTCCAGAGGGAAAAGATAGAGAGAAAGGAAATATGAGCTTGTTTGCAGAAACTACTAGTACGATGGCTTATACTTATTATTATTAAGAGTTCTGTACTGTGCTGTGCGGTACTGTACGTTTTTGTATTTGTAGGAAGAGAGGTATATAAAATCAACTTTATTGTGTTGGAGAATGCAAGGGAAATTAGCCTTTTCTCAGCTTTTCCAGTCACTCTCGTTTAGCTCTCCTTGTTCTTTCTTTATTGTTGTTGTTATACTGGCTGCTCCTCTCCTCCTAAACCAAACACACATGATATAGTCACAGTGGGATAAACTGACTTTTTAGCACTCGATGTGTGGTACATCTATAATGCGTGTTGAGCTTCCTTTTTTTAAACGGATTTGTATTGCTATTGCTCTTTTAGGAAAGGTATAATATAATCAGTGTAATACTGAAGCTTTTTGCATCTACCAATTTTCTCTGTAATGTAAGTATCGCAGTGAAAGTTTTGGGAATTGGAGCGAGTACGTACGTACGTTGTTCAGTGTAAAACTATATGTTTTTATTCTTTGTATTTTCTATTTGAGTCGTCGGTGTGTGTATTATTATTATTATTTGTGTGAAATGAAAGGAATTCGACGGGTCAGAATAAAATGAGAAAAGGAATCGACGATCCGGCGAGAGTCATTTCTTCTCTGCTTGAGTGTGCGGTGGTTTTTGAATACCGAGAAGAAGAAGAATCGTAGTAAATCCAATTTTTTTTCAACAAATGCTGCTCCCTTTGCTCGTATTTTTTTGAGAAGCTTCTCTAGTTACAGTTTGTATAACATAAGAACACCACAACTCTTGTTCCAGTACGGAAATACTGATATCACTGGCACAAAAATCAGCACAAAGATACAAAGATTTTATTTCACTGGAGAGCTACTTTATATGTTCTCGTTTTTGTAGCGTACACTTATTTAGCATTAAGGCATGTAGAAAAGACTGACAGGAAGTTGCATAACATGTATGTAGTACGTCAAAAAGGCTTTCTTGTACAAAGAAAATATATATAATTTGCTGAAATGCAAACGGCACTTTTTACTTCAACTTCCTCAGATGTTGGTTATGCTGGTGGTAGTGTTGATGATGATGATGATGATGAAGTCGGGGATGGCACTGGTTCTGCTGCTTGGGCTTGATGAAGCAATTTTGCTTAAAAAACTAAGTTAATGCTGGCACTGCTGGTGATGCTGTTGCCGCTCAATGGATTAGAGCAGAATCCCGATTTAGCCGGAGAATCATATGAAGTGTCTTGCCAATGTAAAGGATGAAGAGGAAAGAAAGTGTTGTCGGAGAAAGCCCTTTTTAGTAGCTAGAAGAGGACCAGTAAAAGCTCTTACTCTCACTGGAGAAACTGGCAACACTACAGAAGAGTCCTTATATAGGAGACCCAGTAGTTATAGCACTGTGCAGAAAAACGCCTTGCTTCACAACATTCCATCCAAAGGAAAATTTTCACAGTAGGGCAAACAGTAGTCGCAGCATACTATATATATATTGGTGTGCCCTATGAATGCATTATCTCAAGCTCACACACTTTGGTTCAAGTCTCGCGTGCACGTCCCTTGTAGTTTGGACCCTCTTGCTTTCCTCTCGTTTATTTGATTTTACTGTTTTTCTTGCTCACTGGAAGACCTTTGTGTACAACTTTAATATGGAACGTATACATATCATGATGGTGTAGTATGATGATGCCGTGCTGATTTTGGTGAATGTTGAGCCTCTCCAAACAACACTTCTTTGTTCTCGATGTGATGCTGAAAATGATGCAAAGAAAAATGGTAACGCAACGCCACAGCACTGGCGGTTTCTTCTATTTAGTTCTTTCCTTTGCTTTGCCACTGGTACAACAGAGTTTTGCCCCTATTGTGTTCCAATTTCAGTGAAGTAGGACCTTTGTTGTGTACACTTTTTTTTGGGAGAAGAGATTTTTTTTCCACGTTTTACAGAATTCCAGTTCAGCAGCAGCAACCAACCATATCCTCAGCCCTAGTAGTAGGGATAGGAGAAGAGATGAAGAAAAAGACGAAGAAAAAATGAAAGTCTCCCGTTGCTTTCCCCTTTACATTGCCATTTCTTCTGTCTCCTCAGCTATATTATGCTGGCTGGTGCCTTTTCCACGATTTTACCGCAACTAAAACGAAATACGTATCACGGTATTTGGCATGCTTTGCATTACATTGCACGAACCTCGCGACTATGAACTAACTTACATTAGAAACATACATACATACATAATATATACACATGGGTACTCGCTTTCTCTCCCTCCTTTCGTTTTTATGCATAAGAATAATATAAAGTTTTATCTGTGAAAGTGTTGTACAATAGTACAAGGTTCATGGCAAAACTACCGCATTGGAACAAAACTTGCGAGTCCTTTGCATTGACTACTACTCCTTCTGCAACTATTATAGCTCTGCCGCTGCGGCTCCTTCCTTACATGTGGACGTACCTACCCCACATTTTTTTTGCTGGATAAACGATAGTAGCAACCACCATCACACAGAAAAAGAAAGGGAGAGAAAGCAACGAGGAACGGGCGGAACGGTACTGGAGCTAACAGAGCTCTCACTACTCCTTCTTCACTCATTCATTCACTCATGCAATATATACACTCACATTCGCTCCCTTTCTCCCTCACAAAAAGACGGCGAGTACTGCTTTCACTACTTACATTTTCCCATTATAGTATTACTTATGCTTCAACATTCGTTATTCTATTTCACTCATTTTTTTAAAATGTTTGTGCAAGGATAAGTATGTATGTACATATATATGCAGACGGCAGACACATCAGTCAGTTGTACACAAGCCAAGTTAAAGTTGGTAATGTTTTCTCTGGTTCCCAGTTTTTTGTCGTGTTGCATGCAGTGTTAATAACTAATGCGAGTTCCAGAAAAAAATATGTGAACTATGTAAAAAAAAAAGTATACTATCGCTTAAGGACAATAATCAATTATGTTTCTACTACTTGTAATAGTATTTATATGCTATTAAGTGTACACTAACGTACTCAATATAAGAAACATTACATACGCTGGTATATATTTATGTAGAATTCCTTTACTGTTGACAATAACGCTGTAAAATTTGCAAGTATTTTTAGGCTCAGCGCTAATAGCTTTTTTCGACTATTTATGGCTAACTCTTGAACTACGCTATCCTATTGTGTGTAAGCATGCATGCATGCGAACGAAATGTGGACGGTCAACGGTGGTACTCATACTCGTCTCGAGTTTGTGAATGTGAGCTCCCCAAAAAATAGCATTCATATTTTTATATCAAGCACTAGAGTAATCCTTCCATAACAATGAAATATCAGACATTCCTCAACTGCTGAAAGACGAATGAGAAGAGGAGGAATTATTTCCTACTCGTTTACATATATATGAGACCTAATGTATATTTAGCATGCGTTGCTTTCACTGACTAAAACTAATTCATTTTATATACTAAAAAAGTGGGACAAAAACCGAGGTTGCCTTAAGTAATTTCTCCCAACTTCCATGCCATGCCATGTAGTGGACATAATAATGACCAAGCTGATACGCATTTTACTCAGCTTTCACGATTACAAGCTCTGCGTAGTAGTTTCATTTTCAGAGGACAATATGGGAGATTAGTACATTCATTTCATTTGTCCTTGTTTTGTGCTTGCATTAAGTACTACTACTGCCATTTATGTTGTTGTTGCTGCTGCTGCTGAATTGAATATGGATGCAAATCTGTGGATCTGTTTATTCACGATATATTTGGTTTTTTATCGGTGTATTTATGTTATTGCGGTTCTGCTGTCAATTTGTCTTTGGTAAACACGTTTCACTTGCACACCCAAAAAGTGGGTATTCTGTACTTTGACTAGTGGAATGCGAATACGGGCTTTGAAGACCAATCTTATTTGACTGTTTCCACTATATTCGGTTCACGTTTATGCAATAATGCGAAAAACAAATCGAATAAAATATGGTGGAGGATGAGATTTTGTAATCATTTGTCAGTCATTTGACATGTCTTGATCCTTATTTGGTTTTGGGCTCCACAAAATCCGCGTAAATATTTTTTTACTAGCTTTTCATTATGCTGCCCTTTTCAGGTGGATGAAGGAAGCCTGGTACGGGTGAAATTATCATGCATGCCAGCAGCACACATGGAAATGAAGATGGAATAGTCAATCCTCATGCACAACTTTGTTTCCTCGCATCGCATGTCTCCTTCCTTTTCTTTGTTGTTTCCGACGGCGTTAGTTTTGATGAACGTGTTTTATTGAACAACGTACGTGGGCGAGGACAAACCCCAGTGCAGTTATCTCCATTAAAAATTTGGTTTTACTTCTTCTTTTCCAGTCACTATCAAAATTTTCTAAGAATTAAGCGAGAGTAAGGTAGTTCTTTGCATTGTTTTATTTCAACAAGCACAGCAGAAAATACCATTGGAGACGTCTGGTCCTTGTCTTTCCAAATTATCAAGAAAGTTTTCACTCGATTCTATGCACATTTCCCCTTTTGTATATTTCAACTTTTCTTGTAGGTGCATTAATAACTTATAAACTTTTGCACTAACTGTATCCCTCGCTGTTACTTATGAGCTCCACTTAACTGCAACTTTCCAGGAAGTCGGTAGCTTAAAATTAATCAAAACTGAATAGAAACAGCAGTTGGTATTTGTAACATTACTTCTTTTCTTTATATAAAGGAGGAGGAGGAGTAGTAGTATCAAATTAGTTTCAAATTTCACGTGCTACACCGTTCCCATGTTAAAACAATCAAGAAGTAGTATGGATGACCTTGGGAAGTTTAACTGTATTAGACTCGGTTGTCCGTCTTGAGAGCGTAGTGTACACATACTTTATACTGACTATATTAGATCTTCAATTTAACGGATTCCGGCCAATTTCCATCTCGTAGCAAATGAGATATTGAGAAGGACGTAGGGCATCACATGTAAAACTCATAAGTTTAAGGTAAATTGCTCGTGTGCATTACATAAAGAACTTTCGCATATGAGCGTACATAAATATGTACATATGTGCCCATATATCACACATCACACTCGTCTCCACTCACATATGGCACCGGGCACCGACCCACTAAAACATTATAGCCTACATACACACAGATTTCGGCACGCATATCTCCATTCACAGACGGGAGAAACAGCTTATTTAGAATGATTGCATTTTTCCTCATGTGATTTAGATAATGCAAAAATTCCTTTTCCAGCATTTCACTTTGCTGGAAAGTTTCACTTCCTCTCAATCAAGCTCCAATGCCATCCCTCAACTCAACTGAACATGCGTTGGCGGAACTCCACTTTAAATGGACGTACCAACTCGTATCTTTATCCGTATAGTATGTCGTTATAAATGTATTTCAATTATTAGACTAGACTTGACAAAAGAATGTGCTTGCTTCTCTGTTCACAAAGGATAGGATATGGAGACGGAGGCTCTATATATCTTTCTGAATTGTTATTGCTAAATATTATGGTTATTATACTGCTACGTAACATCGACACATAAATTTGCAAAGATAAAAAGGTTCACACAACAAAAATTTTGCACACATCACATACCACGTTCATGTATGGATGTATGAGAACATTGAACACATTCACATTCTTCTGCTCTCCTTTAAGATATATTGATTGTTCTTTGGTGGACTACGAGCGTCAAGACACCAAACACTCTCGTTGTTATTCCTTTTTCCGGAGACAGGAAAGCAGTAGGAAATAAATCTCCAGAATTTCAAGAGACTTGTTTTTTATTCTTGTAAAAACAATGAAACAATCCGAGAGACGAGTAAAAACATATATATATAGAACAGACAATGAATACACTTCTTATATATTATGGGTGGCGAGCTGCCGTTGTTGAAGTCACAGTTCGCTTCTTAATAAGGACACCACCAGTTACAGTCCAAGTTGAACATACCGGTTGGACAATAAACACAAAAAGCTTTTTTCTCTCACAAAAGTACTTACGACCGAGGATGATGTTATATAGAAAGTATACAAAAGAGCAGATATAGTTGATTAAATGGGAGATACTACATTATTGTGTGTATTTGTGTGTGTGAGTAAGTAAGGTGGCTTTTGGCAATATGAGTTGGAACAACGTTGGAAGAAGAACCAAAAGAGCTATCTATCTGTCCCTTTCATTTTTATTGGTTCTCCGTACATATCTTCTGTACGTACTCTTTCCCATGTGTAGTTTTCTCTTATCACGCTTTTGTAAGACAAAAATGTTATGCACATAAAAACTGATGTAATGTAACGGACCTGGGTACTACACGGCTTTCTCAATCTCTTAAAAGGATACTACTACTGCTGCTGCTACCGACTTTGGCAAAATAAAAAGAAAATGCGCGAAAAGAAACAAGTCTGAGTGAATAGCGGATTATGAGAGATAATATCTTTTATAGCGGGCTGGCTTGTTACGTGTGTGTACAACAAAAATAATAAATGTATGTATGCAAAACGATAAAAAAAGATGTGTCAAAATTCCACTGCACAGACGACTGCCACGACGAACCTATATATGGTGCATGGTGTTTGGTTGGAGCTCTGACAATGATAATTAAGCGTTGATGACGGATACGGTATGGAGTACGTACGTATATGGTGTGTGGGCACCAGTCAAAAAGAGATTGTAGATGTTATACAAAACCTTTTTGCAAAAGTGGGCTCCCTTCAGGAATCTTTTTTTGGTTGACACAGCGGGCCCCCTTTTGGAGAATAGATTAAGGCAATGAAGATGATGATGATGACGATGATGGGAAGAGTAGGAAGAGGAACACATAAAAACGATATAATGACCAAGAGGAACTAATAACAATAAACATAATATCAGAAAATGTGCAAAGCTAAAAAAGGCTTCATGATACGAAAATAAAAGCCTGAAAGACTTTCGGCTGGCTGGGAATGAGCAAAAATTGTATAAAAATATTACTAATGCTGAATGCTAACTTTTTTATTTTGTCGTAGGAAAAAAAAGGGAAATACGAACCGGAACAGAGAGGAGAGTAAAAGATAGAAAAATAGGAACAAAATAATAGTTGATAGTGAAGAGTTTCTTTTTTGATATTGAAAGGTTGAGTTGTTCCTCTCACTCACAGGATCTTCTTGTCTTGTTTCTCTCTATAGTAGCCTCACTCTTGCTCACAACACAAGAGGAGCATCAAGAGGAAAGCCACACAGCCACATGCTCAAGTAGCTCACATCACACATCAACATCATTGGAAATTTCAAAGGCAAACGAGAGATTTACAGGAGATGTGTCAGGGGTAATATTGCCCGTGAACATATATTTACGTATTTAACTCTCCTCCTCACACATAAGAATCACGGGAAAAAGTTTCGAACAGTTGAAGTCAAGAGGAGAGTTTTTGTGGGTTGCTCACTTAGCCAGGCTTCATTTACTTAACGTGCACACTATCACTAACAACACATATTCATACTTTTTGAGCATCTCATCTTAAATATGAAAACAAGGAAAGCTGAAATATTCAAGGATAGGACAAGAAAATAACATGAATATGCATACATAATATAATATGTACATATCAATTTAAGTTAGCATGTAATGTAACAGATCCATTTCCATATTCTTTTATATGGATAGGGCGGTCGGTTGTCGGTGTTTTGAGATGCAGAATGGAAGCTCTCATGATCATGATCATGATGATGATGATAATTCTCGAGCTCAAGTTCTTTTCCGCTTTTTTATTAGTGTGGAGCACTCAAACCAGTGGTAATAGTAGTGGTAATAGGAGTTTTGGCTAACTTTTAAATATTCTCAACGGGTGTGCAATGTTGGTTGGTGTGTGTATATAGGGTTTATTTCTGATACTATAGTCGGTAGTATGGCGGTAGTGCATCCGAGAAATGTGAGGAGCTTTAGTAAAGACCTGAAAACAGAGAAATAGAAAAGACGGGAGGAATGGTGGTGGTGTTCTTGAAAACAAAACCTATTTATAGCTTCTCATCGTGCTCTTATTTCAATTCATGTCTTTAGAGTGCATGACTGACTGACTGACTTAGTGAGTGGCAGAGTTACATATTTATTTTTCAAGATGTAACAACTTATCCGTGCAAGCTGCTGATTGTCATATATTGAGGACTTGCCTCCCGTAAACTTTGAAATTATTAAGTGTGTGTGATGGGTACTATAACATAGGTTTCTTCTGCTGAATGAGCAACACAACGCTGCTGGAGTAGGTGCCAGAACGCTTAGGAATTTTAAACGCTAATTTTATGCTTTACAGGCGATTTAAACGTTTCCATACTTTCCATACATTGCATGTGGAGAACGTTGAAATTTCATGAGATCGAGATCGAATACGTTAAATTGCATTAGAGGCATAAGGAGGATAAGGTGGCTTTACCTGGGATGCTTCTGGTGACAACTGACAACACAAGTAAACATAGCAAAGTCGAGTGGTTCCCCTGTGTCTTGAAGCGTTTTCCGTTTCTTTGTGTCCCTTTTTAGATGTTGATTCATGTAAGGTAAAGCGCTGAAATATCTGGCGCATGTAATTCAATACTGTTGTTAAAGTTCATTGGGTGGGTTTGAGTTTCTCTGTGTCTCTGTTTTTCATTCGACTATTCAATCCAACACAAGGTTTTAACGCTTGACCTTGACCTAATGTCAGAAAGAATGGCGTTGTTGGGAAATCACAAAGGCTAATGCGAGTAACATCACATCACATTCCATTTACTTTTTTTGTTGATGTATATTTGGTAGTAGTTGGTAATCATGACGGGGCGTGTCACCATCTTCTTGTTTCTTCAACTCTCGCAAGAAGCTACAGCAGATATTTCTTACAAAGCCCCTTTGCCTTCTCATTGAAAGACTTCAGGCTAAAAGTTTGCGTGTAACGCTCTTGCCTGCAATTTCTCGGACTCCCAGTTTCCAACCAAAAATATAAAATGATTTACTAATGTAAATTATGACAATTTTGCCCACAGCAGCTTCAGTCGTCCCATTTGTGGCTTCTTCCCATCAACACAATGAGCAGTTGGGAATGTATACAATTTCATAAGATATTAATTTACTCCATATACTTGCTGGCATATTTATACATCACTGAAACGGCTCTTAACATTTCATGACATGGCTGTCAGTCGTTTTGTTGTTATCTATTCAATCAACAGAAAAAGATATTTCCTATGCCACCAGTGCCACCGCTGTGACACGAAGGAAATAAATGTGACAAATGTATAACAAAAGCGTTCGGGGTACTCATAGCTCTGTGTAGTATTTTGTTATTCCAAATGACATATTAAATCTCCAAATGAAGATGAGAATGGAGATATAGGGACATTAGCAGTCATACGAATGAAAAATTGGGGTACATTGAAAAAAACATGTCATTTCCTAAAGTGAAAACGCAGAGTATACAAGATGTATGTATGCCAAACGCCGTAAGGAATATGGGGTAGTAGCAGCATCACAAGGAAAAGTAGTAGTAATGAGAAACAATGTCATGAGTTTTTTAATAATATTTTTTTTACTCAACGGTTGAGCAACCTTTACAGCCTGCCTGCTTGATAGAAGTGGAACTAGAGAAGAGATCATAAAATATCCTTGTCAAGGCTCTTTTACTTTGTATTTTTGTACCTAGTTACTTCATCTGCAATCAACCATCCGGTGCACAGATAGACTGAACGAATGTGTAAAAATACTATGTTAAATTCACATATCATATAGGATAGTAGAAACACTTTTTACAATAAGTATAATATAGGTATATGTTTGCACGCTGTTAGCGTAGTTTACGAGTAAACTGTGAGTTTTTTGAGATGCTGTCGGAGTTGAGATGTCGAGTCGTCCTGGTGTTCTTCATGAATTTTCTTACAGCCCTCCTGGCTCTGGTGGTGAGGAGGATGCTACGGATGGCTGTTGCCTACTGTAACATGCCTCCGTACACAGATTTGACAGAAGAAGCGCAAGTGGCTCAATTAGTCCATCTCTTCCACTGTTATTCTCATTCTCCCATGATTTTCTCTCCTTTTCGTTGGGATTGTTGGCTCACTAATGATGACAAAACTGGGAGTATCACCATCATCACAGTCAAAAAACATTATATATGTTATTGCTGTGATTATGAGGGTGATGATGAAGTTGTGAAACTATTTCAAATTCTTCAAACATCAGCATAGGTTTTACTTACAGCCAGAGAGAAGAAAATGTATTTCTCCTTCTTCTTCATTGCTGCTGTTGTTATCTCTCAAACTCTCAAGAGGAAGTTGGGAGACAGAAACAGGACATTATGCTACTGTGGCAGTCATCATCATCATCATCGTCAAATGTATCTTTATGTGCACAAATATCTCATAAGACGCGAGAGGAAACGCCTTGTTTAAATTTGCTGCATTTGCTCCTGTATATATTGCTATCAAACTTGTTTTGCAAAACAAAATATTTCAAGCTCGCTGAGTGGAAGCATATTAGCCACGCATCAGGAAGATTCTAGTAGATTGAATACTATAAAGAAATTTATTTACTCATGAGCTCTCCTATCAATTTAATTTGTGTGTTTGCTTGTTTAATGTATATTTTGGTTGGAGCAATTAGCCATACCATTCAACCAAACAAACGATTCTATTTCATTTTCCTGCTCATATACAAACTCACTTTGAAGATGTGTTTGATCAGATCATATCATTCCATTCTATGATACTCTATTATTGCTCATTACTGAAAAATTTCCTGGTATATAAGTATTTGGGTGTGCAAACAAACCCTGTCCTCATGAGACCATAAAATCTCGATGAAAGAACAAACTTCTTTCCGCTTTGGTCCCAAAAACTTTTGCTTGCACAGCAATACCAGTGTAGCATACAAAACACACACAATCTCCACAACGGAACAGGAGTGTTTGTGGTGATATACTAGGTGGAATTAGATGCTGCATTCATCCGTTTCTTTCATCAAACTTCTTCTTCTTTTTTTTACTTGTGGTGGAACGAGGTTGACATTGTAAATTGTGACAGTAGCTCACGTCTCTTGCTTACAAAACATCATCTACCAACATCAGCAACGTGTAGTAGTACCTCATATATACTTTAGACAGGAAAGAGACATGAAAAAGAAAGCGGTAATAAGGAATTTCTTCAACGTTCGAGCAACTTAAGGAAAAAGTCAATAGTAATTTTATTTTCGCTACTTGCTACTTTTTAGTTGACAAGACATAAGAAGAAGGAGAAGGAAGATACACAAAGCTTTTCTCTACACTACTGTACGTTGTTGGGCGCTGACTTACATAATTAATGCAGCATTTGCTTTTGCTTAACTTTCTCATTTGTTGAGAAGCGCAAGGTTTCTATTTTAAAGGAAGAATTTCTACATGTGAAGCACAGCACAACGTGTGTACCAAGTCCCAAGCCATTAGGATGGCTCTCCGTTTTGATGGATGTTCTGTATTGTTACTCAAACGTATTGTTTAATCACACAGAATCACTATGTTAAAGATCCTTACTTGCGACAGAGTGACAAATCGGCTTCCTCTTTGTTCTGTCTTGGAGAATTTCTCATCCCAATGAAAGTAGAATTAAATGTACTTCACTATGTCAGAGGAAGAAATCCGAGCAACTTATTACAGGGGATTAAAAGGATTCCTATGAAATACCAGGAGACCAGATTTTACATTTGTCTCTCATAAAAATTGAAGCTTCAAAAGTTTTGTTCAGCACTGATGGATAACGATAGGCTTAACAACCTTTACGAAAGACTAATTGTAGCATTTACTTTCGTTGTCTAACTCCTCAAAGTCCTTCGAGTAAAAAAACTTTGAGCCAGCCCACAGATGGCAGCTTTACATTGTAGCTGTCTAAAAAGTTTCTCCAGACATTTTGTGTTAGCTTTCTCTTTTGTGTACCACATGTCACAAGACTGGTTAGCAACTGCATATTGTCAAGTTAAACATAGGAGTATTATTACTTTTTCATTTGCATATGTATGTCTCATAACGAAACGAAAAGTATGTCATTTAGAGGAGACGGAGACTGGCATGTATTTGAAAACGATGCCTCTCTTGTTATTAACCCCCACTTTGCCTTCCTCACATTTCCAGTGAATAGAATTAGCTCACAGCTGGAGATCTCTATAAATCCGGGTTGTAAATGGAATGACACTTCTGTGAAAATCCCTTTATTACCATGCACCTGGAAAAGGAACCACAATCCAGATCCAGATGTACATAAAATATATATACGTTGTAGAGGTTTCTGGTAGCATCCACTCGTTCTTCAGCAAAGTAATAATATGATTCCAAGACTTTAGCGTCAGCATTTCCAAGCAGCTAACATAATATAAATGAAAGCTATTTCTCTCTATACATGCCATAATAAATTTTTGCAAAAATACGATTTTCTCATGGACTTTCTTCCTTCTTCTTTTTGTATTTTTATTGGTTGACTCAATACGCCAAGCAGGTAAGGGGACTGTTAACGTTAACAACGGCAAGAAAGAATTAAAGGTAAGCTTTATCTTATTTATCTAGCATATCCTACTCCTATTCATCCCACATTCCCACACACATTTTAGATAGCTAAATACATAATGTTCAGGAACAGGATATTTTATGACGACTCCAAAATTTTGGTTGCCTTGCGTGGGGTGGAATTATATAATTTCATAAATCACATCCAAACCATGTTTGGAGCTTAAACAAACTGAGTTATGACTTCCGTTGGAATGAGCATACAAAGGCCTAATCGTATTTAAATTTTTATAGTAAATAAACGCACCACTGCAAATTTGCAAACGTTTGGGGAAAGAATCGTACATCCGAGTAGATACTGTAGAATAATAAACATCCTTATTATTACTCGCTCAGCATTAAATTTTCACATGAATAAGTTAGTCATTTTTTTTCTACCATTTCCCTCATTTGTTTTCCTATCAGCTTTCAAATTATGTGCATATACCCTCACCAAAGCCACACATGTCACCATTAATCTTGCTGTCATTAAAGAAACCGCATACTTATTGTTAAGAGCACACAAGTACCAATCCGATTCACATTACGTTATTAAGAAGGGAGTGAGTGCGGGGAGAAGAGGATTTTGCTTAGAAAATGTTTACTTTTCATTCCACCAACACCATATAGTTTCTTTCCCTGATGGGCTTTCGAATGAAGTCAAAGCACTGAAAACTAGGGCTGATTTCGGATTCTCTGGACAAAACGAGACATAAGTGGCTGGAAACCTGCATTACATAATATTACTTACTTTTCTTTCATTCCAAAAGAAAGAGTAGTAGTTGTTGAAACCATAAGAGGAAGTAGATTGCAAATCGTAGTTACATTTACTTTGGATACCGATTTAGTTTCTGAGGCCTGAGTGAGTCCATGAATGTATCAGGACAGGAAAGATTCCTAGTTTGGAGCTCATGGAGCACGTAGGATGCCCTATAGCTTGGTTACGGTGAAAGTGAAGAGATGGTTGTCGTATTCACATATACCTATGAGGACGTTTTTATTCCAAACGTGACTCTGCGAATCAATTGGTTTTTATGATGGGATTGCATGCTGGGCTGTGGATACTTACTTCTACTTGCTTTCAGCATCCAAAGTGTATATTCTTCGGCACACAAACCGGAAAAAACTAGAGATTAACTTTCTCTTGGGTTCTTTTTTGGTCAATTCATTTCCCTCATTCCATGTTCTTGAGTTGAGGATAAGAGATTATGTATTTTTCAAGTATGTGCGTTTTTATTCCTAAAAATTTTGCCTGCTTAAAATATTCTCAAATTGCGACTTGTCAAACATATACATACATATACACGCTACCACTTTACTTCCTAATATAATAAGTGTTTGAAGTTGAAAACGTTGAAATAAAATCGAAATGGGTTTTGTGCGAAGCAAAATGAGTTTTCACAAAAAAAAGTGTGCACATTCCATTTCCAAACAACATCAACGACTACTTTTCTCGCATTTTCGCTCTGATCATATACCCTCCAGAAAGACATGGAATGAGAGAAAAGCTTTGTACGACCATGACCCAACTGCATGGAGACTGTGGAGACGAGCGGATGTAGACAATTTGCTGAAATTAGATTTTGAACTAACTTGTTTCTACCATCAGCGTGCTTCAAGGTATATAAAGCAGGGCTTGGGTCTTGGTTAGTTCGGATTTTGATCATGATTGCGCTCACAAAAACTACTTTTTCAAAATACATAGGAATATTGGAGCTAAAGTTCCAAAAATGTGTTATTGTAAATAATCGATATTAGAGACGGAAAAAGTTACGAAGCCATTCAATACACATATAATATACACTTACACACACACATAAGTATTATATTTTGCGCACATAATAGCTTACACGGGGAGAAGAAATGTTAAAAACTTGCTCAACACTTTGCTTCCTCTCTTAAGAAGAACTGTGAACTGGATTTTTAAGAAGTAATAAATTGTGGATTCTTTCCCAACAGCTCACAGGGTGAAAGCAAGTAATTCTACACGAAAAGGTTGAAATGAGCCAAACTAATATAGTTTTTGTAGGGCATCACAGTGAGAAAGAAAGAATAGAAGAAACATTTCGACATTTTTAGGAGTCCTACTTACACGAGAAAAAAAACTATTTTTACAAGCTTAATTAAAGAATCCGAGAATAGTAAATATAGATATCCGAGAAAGAGGTTACGTGTATGTATGTTATGTACTTATGTTATTGTAGAATTATTATAACATGATGCAAAGGTTCATTTTGCGGCTCCCTTGTCGTCATCCCCTGGAAAATATTATTTTTTTTGTAAAAAGTAAGTAGATTTTTAATACATCTCCTTCATATGTTGTAATGCCACACTGTAATGTAAGATAAACATCTGAATAATGTATAATAAACTCCTTCTCAAATCTCTGAATCTTTTATGTACACATAAAATTAATGGAATACGTTGTGTACCTCTAACCTGAGACTGAGTATATTATTACTATTTCATGTGTATATAAACCAGACAATTGTGCAGTGCATACATTTAATCATAATCATCATCATCTTCATTTCATTTTCATTCCTTTCTTCGTCCTTGTCCCCAAACACGCTGCTAGTAGTGAACATACGGAACAACCCAATCTCCCACAACCAGTGCAGGTTACAGACAGACATAAATTAGAGAACTAAAGCTTGCCTGCCGCTTCTATAATACTTAATATGCAGATTCCAACAACTCACTCCACCCTATCATAATCAAGGAACGACAATAATAATATTAAAATCTGAAATGTTTTAACATCGCATCATATTTAACAATAATATGCGTACGTAATACTCAAAAAGTTGCTAATTTTGGCTAACATACATATGTTATACACACATATATGTAGTTCTAGTTCTATACAGAAAAAAGAATTCTATAGCTAGCATTCATTACTTTTACAACTTACTTATCAATGCTTAAGATCAATGGGAATACAAATTTAGTACGACATAATATACGAGCTATACAGCATAAAAATTAATTTATCTTGTTTCCTAAAAATGGCAAATTCAGTAAAGTATCGTCATATACATATGGTTTTATTTAGCAGGTATAGTTTATTTTGTACACTATCACATTCCCATCTATATGCATAAGTAATATATATATTATACTTACGTACACTTTCTCTTTAACAATACAACATACAATAGTATAACAATTCCACTCAAATCCAACTTCAATGACATCTCATCGTTCGATAACATTTAAAAAAAAGTTTGGGTTCTTGTTGAATACTGTTGGAAAGGTTTACAGACAAAATGTTCTGAAGAGAACCTTCATTTCCTGCTCTCTCTAAAATGGATTCTTTGAAGAGAGAGAGGAAGAGTCTGTGAGATGAAATCAGTGAGTTCTGAGTTCTATGGTTAGCTACTAATCCCATAAGTTGTAGTTTTCATTGATAATTAATGATACATACATTTATTATGGACATCACCAGCAACCACCATTAGCAAGTTACGACAGAGGAGTGTTGTGTTGACGCTCAATGGAGGACGACATGAGATTATAAGGATAGAACTCGGATACAAGGGACAATTGACAATGCTCTGTCGCCGGAAGCTGGGAAAAGGGTATGGGCATTATATATAGTTCTATACACAATACAAGAAGAGAATTGTGTAGAGAAATGATGACAAATAAACTAAGCATTATACAACAGGCCAACTGGATGAGTTGCTTCCTCCTGTGGTCGCCCCAGTACTAGTTGTTCCAGACAAAGATGGAGAGCCATAATGGAATTCACTGGTAGTAGAAGCGTTTAATACAGCGTCGGCTGCTGCTGAAAGGACTCCTGTTCCTCCTGAGGACGTTGTGGAATCGGACGTGCGGTCGTTGTTGAAATGAGGAACAGTCGCGGTACGGCGAGAGCCTGCTTCATCGAATGTTCCACAGAGTATACTATCTTCCTTGAATGAGAGAAACATGGAAGAGAAATGATGAAGTAAGTAACCGCCAATTGTGATACATAGCATGAGGAGAAGGGTTATTAAGAGGATTGTGGTTGGACGTAAGTAGCATGAGAGTTTCCCAGCGTCTTGCCGGTCCATAACATCCTACAAAGAGAGAGTGAGAGAGAAAGAGAAAACGAGAAAAAATTAATCTTGAGAAGCCAGCAATGCACTTTATTACTTTGTAATACAGCAAAGTACTTTGTTTAATCAAACGTGGATATAAAAATTGAGTACACACGCACAACCAACCCAACCAACAAAAAAAACTTTAGTACGCAGAGAGATGTGTGATGGGATTCCAATTTCCACACGATGAGTTGAGAACCTGTTCCCACCAAAGTCACAGTGGGATTGAGAAGTCGTGAAATTTGGATTCCGTGAAGGATCTCAGCATTTACTTAATCCTCACGAATCTTTTTTCTCCCCAGTTTATTTCAATCTTGGACCAAGTTTTCCTTCAGGTTTTTTTAAACTCCCGAACAAATAACAATGTTCAAGTAGAATTTGGAGAAAGCCTTATTACATGTAGTATCCTAAGTTAAGTTTGGATTGCTTGCACTTTGAATGAAACACGTCTATAAAATATTTTGAGCCTGGCGGATCTCCGTTTTGATTAGTTCATGAAAAGTAGTGTGGCTAAGCCAACACCACAGTACATGTGTGGTCTGGTAACGTATCAAACACAAAGTTTGCACTTTTCCCCCTTCATTTTTTACAAGTCTCTTTTGCAACTTCACGTAGCATTTTGTAGGCCAAAGTTAAAGCGACACGTACTCGTACCTAACGGAAGAGCGGAATAGAAAACATGTGTGCGTGTGTGTGTTTGTGGTGTGTATACTCGAATATTACGAAGGGAGAATGAGTCGAGTGCAAAGGGTTGGTAAATGCTAAGTTTTTGGTAGCACTTCTTTTTCCTGGAGCCTATTTCATGCATATCTATTTACAATAGAATTAAGTACCGACGAAACAAGCTTTATAGATCTCAACGACTGGAATGAACATGCATATAAACGAGAAAGTTTTTTGGAGGGCTGCTACCTACTACTGCCATACCTTCATAAAATAAATAGTGCATAGTTTTGGCATGTATTCTTTTCATTTATATGTTAAGTGTAGAAACTTGGATATCTCTTCTTCTCACACACTCTCTACCAGCAGCCAGCACCAACCTTTTTTCCTCCCTCTCTGGCATGGCTTTCACAGCCTCTTCTCATCTCATCTCACTTTTCGACTTGTACAAGAGTCAGTGGAATGAAACTAATGAAATAATACATTTAAGAAAAAGTTTTCTACCAATTCCCAACTTCCATAATACATACTACAAGCTACTTATTAAATGAAGGAGAAAAAGTTCACTCAACCGAACCCCCTTCTGTCGACGGGACACAGAGGAGGAACACACACAACATATATATAGTGAACATACAATGAATACTATTTGAAAATGTACACTTTTTTTATGTACACATGAACATGCATTAGTTTGTGGTGCTGGGTTGGCTTGTTGAAAGTTGAGGTTATTGTTCGTGTTGTCGTTTCATTTGAGTCTCACCACCACCGCATCACAGTTGTATTAGCATCATTACATTACCTAATGTTAGCGGAGAAAATGTAGTGTTAACATTTATTTAGCTCTATATTTCATATAAGATTACTCACCATTGCAATTAGGAAGCCAATGAGGCATGCTTTCATGGCAGGTTTCAAATTTTCTCCCATTGTCAAGCTATATGAGTTCTGGTCCTTGTCGATGAATCCAAGGATGGAGCCGTCGTTGTGTTTAACCTTTTATTTTTTCCGTAGAATGATGATGATGATGTTGATGATGACGATAGCGTGTGGATACAATAATGTTGTTTGGCGGAGAGAAAGCCAAAGCATCCAAGGTAGATAGTAGATAGATGGATAGTCAGAGGATGAGGATGGTAATGCATGTAAGACAGTCGTCAACATAAGTAGTGAGCCATGTGTGTGTGTGTGAGAGAGAGTGGGCAAACACGAGAAAAGGTTGAAAGTTGACGTGATAACAGCACCATATATAGTTTCACCAAAGAGGAAAGGATGGGTCGAGAAATTGCATGGAAAGAAAAGAAACAAGTACAAATGGATTTGGTTAACTTTTCGACAGACTAATGCCTTTCGCCTGTCTTGGCGAGAAGCTAATAATTTTTCACAGAAAATAAAACTACATAAACAGAACACACAACTGGATGCAGACCTTACTTTTTTTAGTAAACTGACATTTTTTTTATTTCGTGACAACTTACAGAATTGTCTGTGTGCATAACCTACATCCAGCATATAATTCTTGTTGTAATAATGCTACTAAAAAGTAATGTTGTATGAGTTAAAAAATATAAAAAAAAATTGGAAAAAAAGAAGAGTAGCATGCATGATGTCGAGAGAGAAAAAAAGTATACACAAAAACTTAAGTTGACTTCACTTACCATTAGTTCTGCCCTGTTTTTCCATCGTCCTTTTGTGAACACACTAAATGGTAGGATGGTATCTAGCTGGGGAACCGTTTCATAAGTCGCCTCTGGGCAGCAACAGCAGCTAACACAGCACTCTTTATCCTTAAATATAATACAAAGCGGTTCTTCCGGTTTGAGTTTAAAACTCGCCGTCATTGCTGCAAATCGCAGAGTCTGTAATATGAAAGGACACACACACACACAAAAAATAAAATAAATGCCCTCAGTATTTTTTTAAAGGAACGTCCAACATTATTCATAGCCAAGAAGGATTAAACCACACAAGCTCTTTGCATGTGAAGTGGAGAAGAAAAAAAAATTGGAGAGATGGATCATGTTAAAGTAATGATAGTAATGTTTCATTTTGCATGCGAAACATGTCATCGCTGCAATTCTTTACTCCCATTGCACACGTGGCTCTTTTCTGCAATCCTTTTTGGCTTGAAATGAAACAACCTATTTGCATATTCCATCCATTACTGTATAACGTATAGGTAAATGTGCAACCTACTTCTACGTCTCTGTCGTCTCTCTTTTTTTTACATTATTAGCTCCCATGCAAATCCACATAAACTACTACTATATACTTGTTCCATTACGTTTGTATAAATAGTTTCTTGTTCTAAGCACTCAATATCCATTTAGGAGGTCTTCCATCTGTATTCATTAGTTTCATCTCATTAAATAACTTTCGCAAGTTTTAATAAGTTTCCCTTAAAACCAGCCAGCAGCACATAAAACCTCTGGAGGGGAACGAAAACAGGGCGGAATTTTTAGATTAATTTTCCGGATGAGCTGATGAATTTCATGTCAAATGCATACTTTAGTTTGGTGACTGACTAATAAAGTCAGAATTCAAGACAAGGTCAATAGCTTTCTCAAAGTCTGAAGTAAATGATGGGATGGGTGAAATTGAGTAGAGAGAGAGAGAGAGAGAGAGAGAGTGGTGCAAATAGTAAAACTATAGTGGCTTATACTACTTACTATGTTGACATATATAGTAACTAATGTTGACAGTAAGACATGCATAATGAGCTGTGGATAAATGTCAAGAGAAAATAATGTTAATGACAAACCTGACAGCAAGAAATGGTTCGACTTCTTCCGAACTCTAGTTTGAGCACATGAAACAAAAACAGAAGATACCGATTTCAATTCAAGTCCCTGACATCATATTGTTGACTGATGATGGTTATGACTTGCTCCTCGTTGCACTCTTATTATTTGTATACCAACCAGACTCTTTTCACTGTATCAAATAAACTGATTACCTAGTTTGAGCACGCCTCGTTGATTCCTGTCATGAACCAAAATGACTTTCTGCTGTTGCTTAAAGTATCTTGACCAGATGCTCCCGTTTGTGTCACCCAACACCGTCTCAAAGAGGCATTCTTGACTTTCATCTGACACTTTGTAATAGCACGGCGTGTCTAATACATACAAAAGAAAATACACAAATGAGGGTAATGGTTAAAATTAAACGTGGTTGTTCGTTATCATCAACACCGTGTTTCCATTGATTAAATGTTTGCCCTGCGAATTTCCTTCCTTAATGTTTTCCTTTCTCCTGGAAAATTCGCGAAGCGAAAAAGGGAGTTCAAAGTGACTTTTTAATTACTTACAAACGCCTGAGTAAGTGGCCTTTAAAAGCAGACTACTACTATTTTCCTGGGTGTATGTTAATTTTAATGAAAGCTCGTCGCATTTTCCTCCCTTTCACTTTAGAGCCCTTACGCACATAAGCTTGTTTACATGAGAGTTGCACTACTAACATACATATAAATTTACTTAAATGTGTTGGTTGGTTGAAGGAAAGGGGGGAGAGAAAGTTTAGGTTGAGTTGAGTCGACTTTTGTTGGTTCTGCAAAGTGCTCTTTTATTGCCAAGGCTAATGTATGGAATTAATGGAAAATGCTACTTACTGTCATCAGTAAGTTGAACATACACCTTTCGTACATTCTTTAATATCTCCAGGTCTTTTTCACACGACGGCAGAAACTTGGGACTGGCTTGTTGCTGGTGGTGTTGACTGTGCTCCTCCTGCACTTGATGTTGTTCGTGAGCCCGCTGATCTTGATGATTTTGATGATGATGGCTTAAAGTAATGCTACTTTGAGCCGAGTTCCGACTACTCACATGGTTCTTGATGGTGCTGGGGTTGTTTGTCTTTTGGCCATTGCAAATAATCTCGTTACTTCCACTACTATTCACTAATGCATCGTCTTTTTGCATCACCACCACCGATGACTGTGGTAATGTCATATCAACATCAATTTCAACATGATTACTGACGCTACTCCCAACGCCACAACTTTTGTCGCTATTACCACTTTTACTTTTTCCATTACCACTCTCATTGTTGGCTGGAGTGGGGAAGGGGACTGTTGAAGTCATTTCCATTGTAGGGGCACTTTTTAGCCGATTTTTATTCTGATCCTCGAAAAAAGCTATCATTCCGCCAGGTACTTTGACATCTCTGGGGAGTCCTTGCTGAAACTCTTCCGGTGATTTACTGCCTAGAGTTCTACTCTCGTTTGTGCTTTGATAGTAAGCGTCTGATGATTTCGGGTCACCTCTGAAAATCCTGAGTTTGACCTCGTTGATATCTGAAGGTAAAAGAGAAGAAGAAATATAGAAGGGATGTCGATATGAAAATCGTGGATGATAGCGATTTAGATAGAGATAAGGAATGTGAGCCAGCCATGAGGCCAAAAAGTATTCAAGAAGATGATATATAAAAACTTTGTTTTCTTTCATAGGCCGATCTCTAAACGATAGAATATTATTATTCTTAGCTCGACACATAAAGCCATTTCAGTTTAATCCATTGTCATCTCGCCTCAACAAGTAATATAAAAAGGGCTCACTCCACTGACTGTATATATATATAAGGGAATATGTTTGGGAAAGTGCCTTCACTAACATTTATGTTAAGTTATCGCAATCTAAACAGAGTTTCTTGGGAGGGAGGGAGCAAAGTGAAAACAATATCGAGCTAAAATAATAGATGCATTTTGTATATAACGGTTTAACAATAAGGGCCAAAAGATGCTTTCTTTGTCCGTGTGTCTCAATGTCCATATGAATTGAATGGGGGCAATGGGCGTGTGGTGACTCTAATGAAAACACTTGTCTTGTATGTATATAAGCGATAAAAATATCCATGTTCTCCGGAAGCAATTTCATCTATTTTAACAAGTTTCTTGCGGAACGAAAAACGAAAGAAACTGTAAGTGAAACATGAGCATAAAACCTTTTTGCGTTGTTACACATTACCCTATTCTCACCGCTGATTCCACTCCACTTCTACTGAAGAATGAGTGCTACCCTGGGATGTACTAAAGATATCATGCATGACTCCATTTGTGCCCATATTTGCATAATATAGTAATTGTATCGCATGGGGAAAACCCAAAATTAAATCTTCTATAAGTAGAAAAGTAACATACACTTTACTTCTTTCTTTCTTAGCGTGAACATGATATTATACATGATATTATTGGAACTTTTGGAACATGGAAGAAAACGTGCATCTTTATGAGGCTTTCATTGGATTATTCATAAGACACAATATTTTCCTGTGTATAATAGCATCATTAATGCACTTGTGTTCATGATGGGTTGTTCAGTGTAATTCTAGTCATATTGTGTCAATAAACGTTGTTCTGTTCACTTTCTTATAAACGCTACATGAACACAAGTTTTTACATCTGTCCAACGAGCTACATATGTATTTACATATGAAAAGCTTGGTAATGGGGAGCACCGAGTGTTTTCACAAGTGCTTGAAAGAGTTTGAAAGCTCTTCCTTTTGATTAGAAACCATTTAGTCAGTCAAATCTTCCTGGAATCAATCTGGCTATATGCTTTCCGCTGTATTTTTATGAATATTACAGGGATATAATGATTTTGAAACCATCAGCATAGTTTTCTTGGAAAAATGAAACATGCGGGCATACTTACGTGGTTTCGTAGTTGGAGAGTTGCATTGAAAATATTCTAGCTTTTCCCATTATCCACTCAATCTCCCACGTCATTGTAAACCCGCATATCAAGGATCGATACTTACTTAGTCCAACAAGAATGGATCCTTTAGTATTATCATTTTCAGATTAATTATAGTAGAACTATAAGTGGAAAGCTAACTCTCTGATATTATGAAAGGCAGATTTGGATCAGAAAATGATGCTGTTGTATGTGGCAGCAAGTAGTAGTAAAAGTGGATAGGAGCGGCAAAGCTGGAGGCAAGAGAAAAGAAGGATTGGATAACAGTCCGGGGTTATGTAATGATATTATTATACTCTTTAGCCCAAGTACCAAAAACGTTTGCTATAAGATGTCCTAGCCTGGAATTTTTCATGGTGATGTGAGATGTGATACGCGATCCTATCATGATGTATATATAGGAGTCTGGTGATCATGAAGAGTGGAACCTTATTGATGCATTTTACTCTCGTTATCGCTCATACATACCATCAGATATAAGGCGTTACATCATCCTAACATTCTTTGTATATGATGTTCCTACGTACTTCAGACATCGACATCATATTACATTTCTTACACTGAACTTTCTCCTCTACTTGAAACGGAAAGACAATGACATGATTTTTCCCCAAAACTTCTGTTCCCTGACGCAGTGAAGGAGTGCGCATTAAAGTGAAACTTTATAATGCACATACAGTGTGTGTCTAACTATTATATATAGTATATTAGGGTTACAGTCGACGCCTCCATTGTTCATTTTACGATCGAAGATTTTTGTTTAATACTATCTCTCTACTCACATTATCCAACTTACTCTTACGGTTTTTTGCCACTGCACAGTGCACACACACACCACTGCAAGATGACTTACAATGGCTTCATCAAAAATCGATATACTATGGAAGCGCTTCCTTTTCATCCTGAATACTAAATTCTTTTAGGGTCTTTAGAGATTTTGTTAATATTATATAGAAAGCACATTATATAACGTGTTCTTTGAACTGAACTTCTTCAAGTTATTGCTTGTTATCGCCCATATTCATTCCCGTAATGTTGTACTTGGGAGCACGTGAGCGTGAGTGAGCTTGATACTATTATGCAGGGAAGAAGAAGAAGAAGGAAGCGAGACATTTTTGGAATGTTGAAATACCGTCTAATTCGAAAGAAAGTTTTGGAAGAATAATAATATGCAGAGGGTGAAGGAAAGAGTGTAGCATAAACGTGTACGCTTGACTGTCGGCGGCTGTCATGATATTGATACAATATATATTTTATTTTTCCCTGTAGAACCCAACGATGATACTCTTGTTACATTGGTAAATGATTTTCAAACGAAAATGAAATTTAATCAGCGAAAACAAAATTCCTAAGGGGCCAATACATTAGATATATATATATGATGTACTATATATTGCCAATGCCGCTAGGGTTGGATTGGATGTAGAGAGAAAGTTTTTTTTTTGGAAGGATGGCTTTATTTATTGCTTTTATTGGCTTTTGTTCCAGTTCTAGCTATGTGCTAAGCCTTCTGAGAAAAATGCCTTTGTAACAATAAGGGCTTAAAAAATAATTTAAGGGATTTTGTCAAATGATTGATTTTCATTTCTATTTAAATGTTCGTGAAACAAAGCGGAAATAACAGATTTTTTTAGAAAGTTAAAAATATTCTTCTGTCAATTAACCAAAGAATGTTTTACATTTTTATTAACTGTACTCTACGAAAAATGTGCATTGAGAAGCAGTTACCTGTGTACAATTATATTTTTATGCAAATGTTTTACAAGTTTCAGTGGCGTAAATACGTAATGGCGTAAGTAAATTCTGACAGGACAAGGTCAAAATTGAACAGGCACCATTTGTGTGTGTTCCCTACACAAAAAGCTGGCAATAATACAATATACTTTACTACTTATGTATAGGTATGTCTAATAATGCAATTTGAAGTAATGTTTTCTACGTACCTATACTCTTGAATTATACACATAATAAATTTATTTCCTTTTGTAAAGTAGTTTTCTGAGAAAGTCAAGTATGCCATTCAAAAATCTTTTTTGCACAAATGAACTGGTTTAACAAGAGTTTTCCTTGTCATGAAGTCCAACATGCTATATATACTATACACTATACTACTACAATAAGAAAAGTAATTTCGTACCATGCATTTACTTACCAGGAGGGTCGGAAGGTTGGGGGGACTCCATATCAGTAAAATTTTACAACTCACTTCGTTTCGTCCCTATGCTTGTATTAAACACACCTTTTCTATTCAGGTTGCCAGCACTCATCCGTGTAAACTACAGCAGAGAATATTTATATAAGTATAACTAGCAGGGAGTCTGTTATTTAGGCAATCTCTGTCTGTACTGAGGTAGACGATGTATAATGATAAATGTACTTTAAGAAGTTCGGACGGGTCGCACCAACAAAATACTACACGTTTGTCTCCCTAGCTATCCCTTCACATAATAGGATTTCATTCACTGAGATTCATCACTCGAAAAGTCGATCGTCTGCTCAGTTGAGTGAAAGTAACAAGGAGGAAGATGTGGCATGTTGGCTTTGTGTAACCTCTAAATTCTGGCGAGTTTATGGAAAAGGTACACGGTGGAATAGTTAAAATGAATGTGCTATCCTTCCTCCTCTTGGAACGAATCAAGTGAATAAGTTATGGTGGTTCAGGTAAGAGCGATGAATTGACCAAGGAAAAGGTAACGAGATCTGTGTCCCTGTGACTTACTCCTCAGTGACCACTCTCGACAGGCAGATTCCTGGAGAAAGAACGAACTCTATTTTATTTTCTCTCTCTCTTGCCATTCTACTTCCAATTGTGGACGGTCAAAAGCTTATGATATATTCAGCAGCAAGGGCAAAGTAACACGTAAGAAAATGTAATGAAACAGACCTTGTGACACACTCGTTGTCTCACTCGCTTTCCTCCAACAACGACGAGGCAGATATATTCACTCAGTCTTTCAACTGACTGACTGAGCGGGGAAACAGATGTACGCTTGGTACAAATAAGAAAAGGCTATAGACGAGGAGAAAGCGGTGCAAGGTCCAGAGAGCCTGGCACGGAAGGAAGAGAGAAATGTGCTTGCTGAGAATGGAGCAGTGAGAGCTCCCTGCTTGCCTGCTTGGGACGAGATGGGAAAGAGAAGAGCAATGACAAAGTTACAATGTTCTTCTGCTCCTTTTACCACACTACCAACAGCCCTAATATGCTTCTAGTAGCATGCTCACTCCTTCCTACTGGCAATACTCCACCACTAGCATTGTTACCACCACTTACTACTACCACTGCCGCTCACACAAAAAAAAATTGCACACGGGCTCAACTCCAACTGCATGGAGTTATTATAGTTTGGTGGCAAAGACGCTTTATATATTCATGTCCCTTTTTTTCTTTTCTGTTGGGTCCATTCAAAGCCTTAAAACATGGATACACTCATACAGAGAACTACTAGTAGTCAGTCAGTCACTACATTATTGTGATGTAAACATATTCATATATGCACACGAGAATCAAGCACATGCAAAGTTAAGCAAAAAGCAAAAGCAAGCCACAGGGTTGCTTTCGTTCGCTACCTACCTCATTGAAATACATTTATATTAAGTACATATGTGTATCCCTTTTGCTTTTTACACTGAATGCGATAGGTATTCAGAAGAGTAGTCGTTTGCCTTCAACTCATTCAACCTAGCCTTTAGCTTTACTATCAACTGAAACATTGGATCCCAAAGAAGTTGGGATAAGCAGGGAAAGGCTGCTGCTGCTGTGATGGGATGTGAGTAGTAGCTTTCATTTTTACTAGTTTTACTTACACTCTTATTTCTATCCTTTTTTCTAAACACACATGGAGTACTCTTTTTTAGTACTTTCCGCTTTGTAGCTCTATACCCAAATTATATAACGAATTAAGGGAGTATGTAAAAATCTTTGCGAGACTTTGCTGATGATATCTTCTTGTTCCTCCTGGGTTAGTTTAGGAAAGGAATGAATGCAGACGTGCCATTTTAGGTATTTATGAATGTATATCTATATCTAATACATACAAAAAAAATATCAAAAGCTACATATATATATATATGGTGAGGCAATTTGGTGAGAGTGTATTTTGCTTGCACGACTGACTGACTGAAGGAAAAGAGAAAAAGTGTTGTAGTAAGTTAGTATACTGCTGGCGTGGCAATGTGTGTGCATGTGCCCATTTTCTTAGGATTCCGTGCCAGTGTCATGAAGCTCCTTGCAATTGTTGCAGAAAATAGGTCTATATAGAGAGATAGCTTTCTTTCTTTGTCAGTGATGAAAGGCAATGCCTAAATACAGGGGGATAGAAAATAGGGTATATATTGGATTGGATTTTCCCTGGCACTAGTGAAAGTGGCGAAAGTGGTCGAGTTGACTTGTGTGGGAAGAATAGAATGGACAAGAAACATGCACGGTAGTGCTACATATCAATAAGTGTTAGCTGTTACAAGTTGGATCAATATGCATTATGTGTTTTATATTTCATCCCTACATATATAGATGTACTGCAAGTTATTATGATCACTGCATTCGGATAGATAGATAGATAGATAGATAGATAGGGTAGCATCATATCATTCTCTCAATATAACATTCACAGTGCGGCACTCATCTTCAGTGAAGGGAATCAAAATTCTTACATGTACCTACTATACTAGTTACATCCATTTCATGAAGGAAGCGAGAAAAATGGCTGGGCGAAAGTTGAGAAAATCGCTTTTCCTCTTGTAAAACCTTAAGATAAATATAAGAAAACATATACCTTACAATAAAAGGCAATATATATATGGAGTTGTTCATGCTACTAAAGGAGTTCCATTCTTGATGCGATCCCTTCACTGATATTGACTACCGGTTCTTTTATTAAACATAATAATACTGGAGTTTGGGAAAGGAAGGATGAATCATCATATCAGCGTCCTCATCATCATTCTCTCCTTTTTTTCTCATCATCATCATCGCATCGTCGTCATCATCATCATCTTCATATTTTTTGTTTATATGACTTCCATATTTTGTTATTATGGACAAAGCCAAAGAAGAAAAAATGTACCATAAAATCCCTCACGAAAAATAAATCACGAGCGGGGCGATACGTGGACTCCTGCTGATGGCATGTGTGTGAGCATAAAACTGCCTCTCATTCTTCCCTTTTGTTACTATATTACTATTGTTCTTTGTTGGGAAACGAGCTTTCTGAAAAAAAAACTTTCTCGTCTTCATTCCAACAAAACAAAGGAAATTTTCCATGGAGCAATGCCGAAATGAAAACGGCTTCCATGCTCGTAACTCTTGTTCTTCTTCTTTTTTTGTTTCTTTTTATATGCATTTTTTTGTTGGTTTGTCCTTCCTTTTGCTATTTGAATATCTCAAACAGAAAAGTTAAAAGTAAGGATAAAGCAGTAGTCATTCATTCTTGATGGGTTTATTTATCAATGTGTTGAGCATCTCTCGAGTATGTTTTGAGGTTGCATTTATGGCCTTGCGGGTGAAAGCGTTTTCTGAAAGCAACTCGTCAAAACCCGCGAGAATCTGTGGACAAGGTTGTGCATCTGTAAATAATATGAGGTTGCATAAAATTACGTTGGTAATTGTTCGCGTTCAACTGTGCATTTAGCTGAACGGTAAATCTGACTGTTGTGAGCACAATTTTCATTTTCCCCACATTTTATTCAGGCGTTTGAGCAGCCAGCGGAACTTTGGACTTTGCCAACCATAACTAAAAAGATTTATTGGCTTAGATACGCTGTCAAAAAAGGATATGTACCTTAATGGAATGAAAAAGAGTGAGGAATAAAACACGAAGCACTTTCCATGATGTCGGATATATTTATTTCGATGCTGACTACAAGAGAGATCAGGAGGAGGAGAGTGCAGCATCAGTGGAATTTTTAGACCTCATATTTATTGTGTGTATCTCTATCAATATATAGTTAAGTATTATGTGTATACAAACGTAATGCTGACACTGTACTGGTTTGGAACGTGATACATGTTTCAGGATTTTCAGGATTTAGCTTCAAACGAACGGAGAAAAGGGAGATTATCTCACGAAGCGCGAGATCAGTCAAGCTTTTGCCAAAAAACACCGTCACCGTGTCGTTTGTTGCTTTGTTCTCACATCTTCCAGTCTTGGCTCCCCTTTTCTTCAACATTTTCTGCAACACTAAAAAGAACTTTCTTTTTCTCGAGGCAGTTTTTTTGGGAAGAACACGTCAGACTGGGAATAATATACATGACATACACATGACGGAGATTGATATCGAAATAACTATTGCATACTTTAAATTTATTGACATTCCACTTTTCATCATATACTATATATATCTACTCGCAATTGCGTCCCTCCCATTGCTTCCAGTGTATCCTATGAAATCTCAAATCTCTGAAGATTTCCATGAATTTATGATATTTCAATTTCGCAGTTCTCTGCTTTCTTTGCTTTTAGTGTTTGATTTTTCTCCTTCGATTTATACTGCTCTGGTTCTCCCTTTCCGGGAATAATAAAAACTCTGTTAAATGTGTTTGCTGAACTTTGTACAAAGTACGAAATGCACTTGTCTTCCCGTATTTTTCAGGATACCTCACATAGTCATCACTGAATCCATCGGATCCCATCAGACTTCCACTTTCTCCCAATATTTCAGAAGTCAACTTTCTTTAAAGTTTCTTTTTTCTGTTTTGTAATGCACTAAATAATCCAAATTGCAAACATGAAAGAAGAAAAAAATATTCTTCCATTCCAAAGTGGAATGAACATTTTTTTGCGCATTCAACTGGGCCAATCTGTGCCAATAAAAAATGAATGGATGTCAACTTAACTCTGTAAAGTATTTCAAATAAATTGCCAATCTTATTCCCATCCTGAGCTGTTTGAGTGGAGCCTTTTTAGGCGTCATTTGTTTAAAATTTGACTGATGAAGAGTCAAGAATGGATAAACAAAGAAGGATGGGCTACGTCCTTAATTTTATTTTCCACTGAAGCATCCTTAACATTGATAGAATTTTACTTTCATCTTGTTCCATTCCATCCTATTCCAGATATCAGGACTGAAGATCTCCATTCCAAAGTTGAAACTTAAGACGTTTCCTATTCCTAATGGGACTTTTCCGTTTCATATGATACAAAAGTTGGAGACTCCCATCCAGAAAGAAAATAGTAAAAGAAAGTTGATATTATTGTTCCATTATTAAGGAAACACTGACTTGTTCCGCACATTACTATAAAGGCCTTCCAATAAATAACTTTTCCTATATATACGTTCGTCGATCTCATTAAGCGTTGGATGTAGTATTTTTGAGGATTTTTCTTGTGTCTCATTCCACACCACCCACGCGATAGCAAGGTATACGCTGTACTCTAAACGAATTACGTCATAACACAAAAGATAGAGGAATGCCTAGCTTCTTAACTTTTTAGTATGCAAGCAAACAAGCTAGTACACAAAGCAGGGATTCATGAACCACCGCCTACTCACACATTGCCATTTACTATATACTTTTATATACAAAATAGAATCAATGTGTGAATGATGATGATGATGATCGTCGAGCTGAATTTATGTGACTTATACAACCATAAGCGCAAACGTTCTCCTCATGTATTAAATATTTATCATGAGTGAGGGAAAATAAAATTATCATGATAAAACATCATGTCATGTCATTTGTTTATCTAAACGAATTCCAAGGTGTTGGGCCGAGGCCTATTTTTGGAGTAAACCCAACTCGATAATGCCTATAGCCTTGCCCCTAAACGACTAATTGATATGATGTTTCAGGAAGTGAGAACGAAGATTGATTTTCCTGCTACACGCGACAGCCCTTTTATCTCTATCGTCCTCCTACAGAAAGAGACCATGAATATCAGTGGAGTTGTTTTTGGATCAAACGTCAGAAACATTTGGTTTCAGGGCCACGTCACGGTCTTCTACCCTTCCCCGTTTCAATCTAGCCATTTTGCCAGACCAGAGTCTATTGTGTGAGTAAACCGAACTGTTGCAAGAATGAGAGACAACCCGAGGTCCATTCTATTGTATCTATCCATCGGATCCATCCTCTGCTCTAAGAAGAATAGATTCTGTTAAAGGATTCTCAAAAAAAGTTTATGTTATGCTGCCAACAACTACGATTTTTTTAGACACTTTTGTGCCATGGAGTGTCACTTTCCGTTCGGTCGGCGTTACTGACTGGACGAGAAATCTTATTCAAAAATCAGCAAACTTGCATTTTCATTGAAAGGACGCGGACGGTGTCTCTGCAAATGGACATGTTGGTTGGGGCTTTGCTATATACATACTATTTGTATCTATATACTCTTATATTCTGAACCTTTTAGAGAAAGTGTGGTTGAGTTTTGTTGGAGCATCTTGTGGTATCCCAAGTTGTTCCACTTGATTCCTCACAATAGGAAGAAACAAGGTGGATAGGTAGGGGAGAAATGGAGATTGAGGTCATGATCGTACAAGCATAAAAATCTCAAAAAGTATATATTCTCTACGGTATATTTGCTTGTACATATTGAGAAAGCAATACAGTTTACAAGTAAGAGGTACAACCGAGAGAGAGAGAAAAAATCATTCGTTTTGCAAGTGAACAAAATGTTGGAGTGGGAAAGCAAAAAAAAGTTGCTGTCTTTATATGGAGGAAAAGCAATAAAGTGATTCCATCTCTGAGTCACGCCAGCGTGATACGTGATTTGTTCAGTCCCTTTACAATCTGTATTCGCATAAAACAACTTGAAATGATCAACGTTCTTTTTTTGCGCCACGTCAAGATGAGGAAAATAGACATATATCAAAAGGAGACTGGGAGGGACATAGATCTTTCAATACAATATATTCAAAGTCAAACAATGAATTGTGAATTCCTTTCTTGTTAAGTTGTAATAAGTGGATTGGACTGAAAAACTCTGGGTTTTGGTCTTTTTTTTTCAGATAAAAAATGGGAAAGTACTCTCAGCCTCGAAAATACCTTTTCATTCAACATTCCTAAAAATACGCCTACCATGCAAGATCTTTTGTTTATGAATAGAGGGAAACCCCTTCAAATACTTTGACTGCTATCTCTCTTTCTCCCTATCCTATATTTATATTGCTATGCACATCTATAGATGAAAACGAATACATGTCTGCTCGTATGTATATGCATGTGTTTTACTTATTCATTGTATAAAACGATGTTGAATGCTGAGGCAAAAAAAATTGGTTTGCTGGTAGCAGAAGGGAAAATTTTCATTTCCATTTGGCACTCGCTAGTTTATACGCCTCACTTTGTGAAGCCCATGAGATTTGCAGTTTCCAGTTTGTAAAAAAAAGTACACAGACAGGCAGAGAAAAAGAAAGTTCACAGAATTTGCTTTTTTGTCCTGTCCTCATCCATGCGATAGGGAAATTGTTATGCACAAAGGTCTCCATTTATGCAAATGACTTGGGGTTTTACGTGCTGACTCAATTTTGAATTGGTACGTGAACGTCAACTGAGAATTGGAGACTGTAATTGGAGAAATCAAAGGGATTTAAATGGTTTTTGTAAATTGTGATAATGAAGGCACGTTTTCTGCATGAAGCGCAGAGTTTTTAATGTAATATTCATATCATGTAATGAGCAAACGGAGCAATTTTAAGAGATGATGAATGCTAAGAATGTGCATGCTTCAGCGAGACATAAATTATTCTTAAGATTATTTTGGTGCAATAAACGTACTTACTGAAATTGTCATCTTTTTTTGCTTCTAAGTATTCTTTTAGCATACAAACAGTACATGCTACATGAACATGGGTAAGAAGTGAAAGCCAGCACTAACTTTCACCGCTACCGTCAAATGGTGAAGGTTACCACTTTAGCTGCAATGTCATACACCATGATCCTTGCAGAATGAAAGTTAGATATAGATACCTATATCGACGCGAAGTATAAGTATCATGGCTATACTTTTTAACTGATTTATTAGTGCTTACTGTCTCCGTACAACCAGCTCCACAGTGGGTGTTCCATCGTTTGTACTAACCCGGCCAAAATGCATATATATACATATACAGTCTCCAATCATTCATGCGGATGTGGAGAGCAAAGAGTTTTTAAAAAAAGACACATTATTTCAAATGGGTGAACGAGCACATCCCCCATGTGTAGTGTATCTACAAAATTGTTAAGTACTTTGCAGATAACATTTTGCCTGTATTTTTTACTACAGAGAGTAAATAATACGACTATTCTCATAAGTGGTTTGGTCTAATCGTATGCATTCATTTCATCCGGATGAGTTTTACAAGATGGAAAATACTATTTCTTCCAAAAGTGCTCTCAACTTTAAGTTGGTTCAAGGTCAAAAGCGAAATAAATACATACTTTGCAGAGATTAATAAAAACTGAGTAGGATATATATATAAAACTTTTTCAACTTTAGATCATTATAAAAAAGTAATTTTGGAGGATTGAAATTGAATCAAACGCCGTATTTTAACGAAAGCCAAATTATGCAACACATAAGTGGAAGCTATTGAAGAGCATTTAGCTTACTGAGATTCCCTGAGATTACTGAATACCATAGATGAACGTACATACCCGGGTATATGCAACAATGGTGGAACAATTTGAAAAGCACGAGTTCGTTATTTACTACTCACAAAGTAGTATCGTTGACTTATTTTTAAATTTTAGTTCACATTTGTGCATCATCTACGAGTAGCATGAATGTTTAATCCAGTGACATATTTGAATATATGTATGTATGCAACTGTAAGGCATGAACCTAATTTAAAAATACAACATGTTTACAACTTGAACCACATATGCGAATGAATGTAGAAGTGCTATTAACTAAACGGATTTTCTCCTAAACCTTAAATGTCTCTTCTTCAAATTATCTTATCTATAAATGTATACACTTGGATTTGAACTTGTAACACTTTACTCGACCATGACAAAAATGTACTTGTAAGAGTTGTAAACTTGCATTTCATGAGTCCATTTAAAATTATTGTACGGCCAATTCTAATTTCCATTTTATATTATATTATGTACTTAATGTCTGATACATTAAGAAATTGAAATATTTCTAAAGTTATAATAGCTTTACTTCTTTACCTTCTATTATGGTTCAAATAAGGTAAACACAACTCGAAGAATTTGAATTCATTATAATTATATTTTCATATCCTTATATCCTAGCTTTACAACTGTAATGTCTATATACTTTGGAGCTGTTCAACTTCAAAGCATTACATTTATACTAAAAGTGATGCCATTGTGAGTACTTGCAGATTAGATACACTTATGTGTGTTTTATTTGGCTTACTACAATTTTCTACAATCCACCTAGATTTTACAGGAGCCAATTTATTTATCTGCGATTTTTATAGCATATTCCACAAATTTTGATCCGATTGCAAGTAGCGGAAATTTTTACGTTAGTATCATACAATTCCAATCTAGAATATTACTTGATTTTTTCAGTCTTGTGAAAGTATAACTTTTAAGACATTGCTCTCAATTACGGGAAGCGACTACAGGGTGATAAAAAATTTTAAACTTGGTAAAATTTGTGTGCACTATATAAAGAAAACATTATCTGTCGAATCTTAATGGTTATTGTTTTGTTTACAATAATAGGCAAGCTTCCATTTTGTTTGAAATAATAGCTCAAAATTTTGGCTACAGTAAAAATCACTTAAAATTGATGATTAATAATTGTTAATTCAATGAATCAGTTTTAAGTTCTTTAAGTTCAGTTTAAGTTCTTTTGGAAGGTATTGCTTTAGATTCCGTGTCAGTATTTGAGAAAAAATATGGGACACCTCGGTGTTGTCTGTTGACTATTTTAAAATCTACAGAACTTTTTAAATAAAATTATATTAAATTGTCAGCATCCCATTATGCGGATGGAGTAAATGAGATAAATGTATAAAATAAATGATAAATAAATTCATCCATGTATTCCAAAAACACTTCTTGTAAATGAGATAACTTTTCAGGTCATTAAAGTAGTTTGTAAGTAATTTGCAAACTATTAGTATAAAAATGCAGCAGCAGTTTTTGAATTGTGTGATTAATGGGTAACTATTTGTTATAAATAGATCCATAATCTGGATCTTGGTTGCCTAAATGAAAGTAGTCAATAACTTGGAATCTATAACAGCAAATATGTATATCTCAATCATGTCTTGGTCATTTTAGTTGCAACAGCTTTCGATTGTAGTAGAATTCCATGATTTTTTTTCGCAGGGTCGATTTTGATACAAATTGAATTATACGGTTTACCAATAAATAAAAAAAACAGAATGAACAAGCACATTTTTGCCGTGTTTACGACCTTGATAAACCCTATTGGGTTACACATCATTTATTTTTACTTACAAATATTACGGTCTTTGCCGTACGAATCACAAAACTTATGTTCAATCTTGAATATGAGCCTATTTATCCTTAAGTATCTTATGCTTTATTTTATTAATTTTATTAAATATACCTGTGTTGTATTGTAGTACATTTTGGTAGACTAAGGGATAATTTTAAATTGAACACTTATTGAACTCAAGCTTTTTCTAATATAAAATTTCACAAGTTGTGTAGGAGAAGCTTCCAGACTTGGAACTTGGCAATTAATGACATTGTGAAAATATTGGTTGTCATTTCTAATGATCAGTTTATTGCAGGTGTGTGTATAGCTGTTGGCTAATGTTTAAAGGAACACAAACTTCTGTTTGAACTTTTCATTCCAGTAATGAGTTTGACCATAATTAATAACAGTAACACATGGCTGAGGAAAGTTTAGGTTTGATTTGAAGTGTGGTGTACGAGTACAAAAATGACTGCCACTATAGACCGTAAAAAACAAAGCTCGATTCTAAACAAGGTCCTGCTTAATGTAATAAACTTTATCCATAACAAAGGGTTCCAAATAAACTATTTTGGACGACACGACTGAACGTATTAGTCAGTATACAGACTATAATGAATCAACTTCTACCATAATACTCTTTTATTATTGACATATTATAACGAACAAAAGTTTAAATTTTGGCAATGATATTAAGTATAAATGGGTTAAAACAAATTAGGTTAGAATGCCACATTAGTTTAATTAAATTCTGCTCTTCACAAATGGAAACCAATATTTTAAGTACTTTAGAGAAATTTAGATAATAGCATTTTGAATGTAGGGTTGACATGGAAAGGTAATTATTACAAACTTTCAGGTTGTTTAATTCACACCTCGCTGAATATCATTTCGGCATGCTATGGCATGAAATTCCTTGTGTACTTTTAGCTAGAAAGATGATAATCAAATTTCTACCCTCACGTTTCTAATCACACCCACGCCAATCATTAGTATAATGTCTAAAAAAATTTAGTGCAAAGAACTCAAGCTATCTAAACTCATGTCACATGTAACAAGTCAAACAAACTTGTCCAAAAAAAAGTCTATTTTTGTCAGAGATTTGGATTACAATGCTTTACTAAAAGTGGAGCAAAAACTACATACAAAATTGTTATTTGTACGTATACCTATACTATATACCTACCACTTAGCCCCCATTGCAAAAATACACAAGCCAAAACTTTCTCCGGAATTAACACAATGCCGACATCACACATACACCACAACTTGAGCTTCCCTGCTTTTCATCGTCAGTCAGAAAACAAAGTTTTTTTTGGGAAACTTGCTGCAAATGAACAAAAGTTGGTGAGGTGGAAGAGGGGAGAAAGATGCGGAATGTGAAATAATACCACCCTAGTCTAGCAAAAAGTTGAGCTACTGTATATATAACTTTCCTCTACATGTTTCTGATCACAACTAAATCAAATCATTTCAACCAAACCCATTCCGGTCATTCTTTTTCACAGTCGCTCATTTTTCTTCTGATCGCTCATTTCCCCACGTTTGGCGACAGCAAAGGATGTTACTTGGCATGTGTAGATACATAACTGTATTATTATTACAGCTTTCAAAGTTTTGAGAAGAAAAAATGGTGAGAAATGGAAACAGAACTTTGAATGAATGGATAAACCAAGAAAGAATGGTTTTACACGACTACCACTACTACTATTACTCTTAAAAAAACTTGTAGTGTGTGTCGGCAATCAATAAGTGAAAACTTTTCTCATTAAGCCATATCATCCTCATCCAATTCCAATTGTGTGCTTACAAACTAATAGGAAAACATTTACAGTGTAGTTTGGATGCAGTACTCCGCATACACTTCTCTTGCCAATACCACCCAACATCCCAACATTTTGATCATTACACCCATAAAATCCTTTACGAAATAAGATTGGCATTATTTAAACGGATAAAGTAACAAGTAACTTTTTATTGATTATTATTATTATGTTTTACCATAACCATAAAATATGCGCATCAGCAAACTTTAAGGAGCAGGAGTTTCTTGTCAGCTTGTTCTGACTCACTTCTTTACCAATTCATAACATTACACAAACAAAATAACACTTTAGGAGCAAAATGAACACATTGGATACAAAAACGCATAACAGTACATAAGTTCACAACTGCTTTGAAAAGATGGTACAAAAGTGGAGAATTATGATTCAGTAATCTCCCAGAATATATTTTGAGTATCTTTTCATTAAATTGGCATATCCCTGTGGGCTGGGACCAAAACACCAATTAAAATGGGAATCTACTTTTACTCTATAATTTAGTTGTAATCTGCTTTGAGTTTTTGAGTAAGTAAATACGTTTCATAATATCATGAGCTGAGTTTATAATATCATGACGTGTGATCAGGAAGATGGTACAACGTAAGTATTTAGATTGTACTAAAAATGAGATGCAGAACTGCTATATAAGTAATATATATATAATATGGAGCTGAGGGCAATCTCATTGTGAAAAAAGTAAGCTTCTTACAAATATAATATTTAACGTATGTACTTTGTAGGTCTCGGTTCATATTTGCTTTACACACTAAAAGATTGTTTTGTATCATATCATATCATCTCTTTATAATATGCTCACTTTGATTGTGAGTACGTTATAAATTATTTTATATATATGTACAATACAATGGCTCTAGAGTTTCATTACGAAAATTTTAAGAATTTTTCATGACTAGATATTTGGATTGTTTGGATTACATTATAGATTACCACACCACTCACATTCACAAGTATACTTTTTTTTAAATAATTTAAGTAATTTGGATTTTACAATGTTATACACTTGTGTTCTACTCCTGCCCTTTATACAACAACCATATTATTTTCTTACTCTCATATTTGCCTATATAAAAACACGTAGTACGTTTTCTGTAATTAATTGTATAATAATAGCATGTTCATAATTCTTTCTTCAGTTTTCCCTAATTAAGTTTAAGTATTTGAAGTTGATATTGTGATGATGATGATTTTCCAATAAATCATTAAAGAGCAGCAGCACCTTCAGCATTTTTCTGTGATTGATTTGTTTCCTTGTGTGTGTAGTACTAAAATGTAGCCATAATGTAGTCACCTTGCTTGAAGTTTCATATCATTCCATCTTGATCACATCTTTGAGCATAATTAACTTATACTTACTCATTTTTTTAGAATCAACTTTTTGTAGCTCAGATAATCCTTGCTGCAAATGTGAAAGTTGTATCTCATACATACGCATTCAATTTCGCATAATGCATATATGTATGTATGTTAAATATGTTTTATAACAAATGGAAAGTCTACCCCTTTAAAAATCCGTACTTTCAACTTCCAATGCGCATAATATTTAGTGCCGTATAATGTGCCGTAAGACTGTGTCGAATAAAACCGGAAGTAGACACTGTTCTGAATTGGTACCATCCTCCTTAAAATTTTCATCATCCGTTCTTTTATAAAGATTGAAGTGAGGTTGAATATACATAGAATAACATAAATTGGTGGTCCATCTCAAATACGTAGTTTTTACCATACATTACATTACAAATTACATTATGCTACAATATGTTTTAAAGCTATTTTCTAAAAATCCTTAATATTATGCATTAAATCTCTTAGCGTCTAAAAACGACAATGGTGTTCGGTCAATTTTATTTTGGTAAAAAGACTTTCCTGACTCTGTGTGCAGATTATCTTTTGCCATCCTCTATCCTATGTTATGCTATGATGATGATAAGAGCGAAAAAAGGATACGAGTCAAGTAGTAGTTGTTTATTTCGATGAAAAAAATTGTTTCAAGAAGATTAGCCTCATTTTCCAGAAAAGGCTATCATCCTCCTGGCTTATGTCCTTTTGAAGAGGTGACTGAGCCGATGCTGAGTCCGATGATTGCTAAACATGCTAGGATCACTGGTGCGAGACAAATACATCTGGAACACAAGCTTTCACAACTCACCAAGTTCTGTGTACATGAGAGAAAAAAGGGAAAAGAAAAACATTTATTAGCATTTTTATAAGTTTACACACATCCTACATACATAAACTGGTGTCAGACTGTCTAATGATATAGTATAGTATTTTTGAATAGGCCAACAACATAACATAACGTAAAATACACAATTTCTTAGCAAAATTAGAAGAAAAAAAACTTTCTTTTTCTGTAGGGAATTTTTTTTGCTATTGTTTCGAGAGAAAAACTTACGAGGGTTATCGCACAACCAATGAATAGAGCTTTGTTGGCTGCGCTCACTTCTTCCATAAAAGTCAGTGTGTACTTTTGGCCCTCGCCTCGTTTCCTGTGAATATTTATTATAGCCACGATGCTCCCGTCTGCTCCTTTTATCTAAAACAGTAATAATAACGCAATATTACGTTTTTACAATCTTTAGTACCCGAAAAGATTATTTTTTTCCACAGAGTGCTCAACGTTCAACACTACAACTACTCCTCTGTTGTGTTGAGACTACTCTATAGACAATTTTTTCTCCAGAACTGCAGGTTGTTGGGTTGGAGTAAGGAGAAAGGAACATTATTGAAAAAACTTATTTTTTAAAAGGAATTCCAGAGAAAAAGGGGAGAACAAAAAATCAACATTAGAGTAACATCTAAAAAAACTGAATCGTTTGGATATACATTGTTCTGTCTCAACATTCAGCCCTCATAAATGTGAATTGTTTCCTGACCTCAATGAAACTTTTCCACCACGAAAATACAGTCTCTTGTGTAGTAAAAGCTATTCCATTCATTCTTAGTTGAAATTAGGGAGAGAGAAAAACAATGGGATCGGGTGTATACTTATATATATTACAGTATAGTGGCTTCTCTTCAACTTGAACGTAATGATGGTGGAACATATATAGAAACGATCAAGTTGAAATTGAGCTCTCAAAACAAGGATAATTATGAATAGGTTAGTTCTATAAGCGAACAAGGGAAAAAAAGTTGATTAAAAAGACTTTGCTTTTCTTCTTCTCCTTCATTTTAGCTGAGCTACAAACATATTTACATAAACTAACATTTACACATGCATAAATTATACGTATTAAACGGCTTGTTTTTGCATTCTCAATGTCGGGAACATATAAGCAATCATCAATCTTTAATGTGTGTTTCATGCTTGGAAACGCCATGGAAGGAAATACAAGTCCAACATAACATAGGTAAACCTATGAAGTATCGCGTTTGAAAGGAGTATTGGCGTACCCCTAAATTGACGTGGGATAAGCTCCTAGCTTGAGCAGTAAGAGCAGATCTTCTTGACATTTCTTCAAAGTCAGCTTCATTACGAGTCGCAAAGCAATCCAATAGCTGAATGGAGTTACGACAAATTCATGATTCGGTTAGGACGGAATAGAATAAGAATACAAGCTTTTTTTTTGCTTTTTTACAAAATAGTTTTCGCTGAGTGAGGGAGACTCCACTTTTTATATATGAAGTTGAGAGATACACATAAGTACAAACAGAAAGGAAACTTTACCGACACATCCTGACTCCCAAGAAATTGCACAGCAAACGTTTCTCCCTCCAGGGCATTCAATATCTTCATGGAATACTTCAGCTGTCCCGCTTCAAATAAAATTGCTCCGAAAGGGTTCTCAAAGACGGGGGAAAACACGGCAAAACATCTTTTCTCCTAAAAGATAAAAAATAGTTTATGTCTCGTCCTCATATCCTAACTGAAGCCCACACATGCAGACACACCTTATATTCATAACTCGATGAAGTATAGAGCAAGAGTAGTGTGGGAGATGAATTGACTAACTTTAATAAGAAAAAATACGGTTTGTATTTTGTAGCTGGAAGAGGCACATTTTTATTACGAGTGATTCAACATACTTCATATTTATAAATTGCATTTTATGGACACAAGAGTAACTTGCCAAAGATTAAATTGAAATTTTCCTTGTGCATGACGTAAAAAGATGTCCCTTTCAAATTTATGCATTGCATTACACAACACTATATAGCAAGCATATTATACGTACGATGTTACGTGTACAGACCAATTTTTTCTAGTGTGCTTGCTTCACAACAAGTAAGCCATAAATTATTAATGAATGGATGGGGAGATGTGCACACAAAAAGTAGTAGTAGTAGTAGTAGTAGTCGTTGTGTTATGTTATGTTATGAGAAGTACAAATAAATTGCAGTGACTCCGTGCCTTCTTCAAGGTCCATTAGTGATACATTTGAGAAAAAATATGTAGTTCTGTAATAGTAGATTTAACTCGCTGGAGTCTCCACTCCAGCTCCACTGCGAATCCACATTTTTCCTTTTAGGATTTTTACCCCCAGAACCGACTGTGGCCAACGTCTGTGAGTTGAGTGTTGTAACATATTATTGCATGTCCTATTATTCTGTTTTTCAAGACTCTAGAGAATACTACAGAAAAAAATCTAGGCTACCAGAGGTCAGACGGTATAAGGAAGATACAAAAAAAGTAACACACGAACGCCCCGGGTTTTGTATGCTGGAGCTATTATGCAAGTATGTATCTACCTGGAATGTGTGCTCGTTTTTTTCGAGGATAAATGGCAAAAAAGTGTCATGATGTTTCCTTTACAATTCTTTTATTTCTACCATTACCCGCTACTCTAGACTGTTACACATTATGACTGTCGCCATTCCCACTGCATATAAAGTTACTGCGCATACTATACACTGTGCTATCACGCAAAATGACCTGCAAAGAAGCTTAAAACCAGAAGATAATCGGTTTCTTCACAGCCAACAGAGAATTAGGTATATATTTTTAAGCCCCATTTCCCATAAGCGAATGGGCCATTGGTATCATCATAGGCATAAAATTTACCTCTTATTCTAAATTCTAGAAGATACTCATTTTCTAAACTTTTCTCCCCCTATGTCCCTATGTATATGAACTTCATATTATGAAGTTAAGTGAGTAAAAAAGGGAAAAGGCATGGTTAACTCGGAGTTTTGAGTTTTACGAACGTGACAAGAAAAATGACACAGATATCCTATTATAGACATTTTGGGAGACCTTTCTTTCCATGCTCATCTTTGTACCACTTTTTCTCACTTTTCAGCCAACCCTCATAGCATTAGCCGCAGCATCATCATCATCGTCATCATCACGTCACGTAATTGAAAAAGCGCTTGGTTGTCACTAAAAGGATTAGAAAATGGACGTAGCTTTTCTTCACGGCGGCTTGAAACTGTCAATCCTCATAAAAGACGTGTTCCCAAAAACACCAAAGGTGTCTGTCATTTTCATGGTTGAATGCTAGTTAGTAAGAGCCATTCATCGTTTTTTGGGGCCCGTTTGGAAACACGCAATATGTAAGTATGTTAAAGTGCATGAAAGATTGAGCCTATGTCGAGCGGAGTAATGAAAGAATTTAAAAGGGCTGAATCCCATATTATCCCATTGATTTTTAGAATTGATAAAATGAAATCCAGAATGAAGCCAAAGCGAGAGAGATGATCAAAACTAAAAGTATTCCTGGCTCTCAATTTTCTCCCTATAACTTTGTATAGTTCGCAGTTTGCACCATATAATTTTTATTCATGTATTGGTGGAGCCTGACTGTACCCATCCTTTTTTATTGCAAATGTAGGTATGTTTACCAGAACCGGTGATGATGATGATGATGATGATGATGATGATGTGGTGGTTTGGTAAGCACGAACAAAAGTACTAAAATGCTGATGATGATTCGGCCGAGTACCTCGTTCCTTCACTTTTGGGTCTCAGAGACAGACCTCAAATGACAGTGGGAATGATCTATGAGATGAATAAATGTACGTTGGTATAAATGTACGAACATCCTTGTGCTTTTTCCTTTTACTACTTGAGCTAACTCTCTCTTTCTCTCTCTCTCTCTCTCTAGCTGTGTAAAAGTGCGAGGGCGAGAGTAAAGCGAGTGAAAATATGAGATAGACCATAAGATAAGACAGTGAAAACAATAGTTTCTCATATATATGCGTAAAATGTTGTAGAGCGCTTTAGACTTTTAGAGATACCTTCTTTTTTTACTTAAGTACATATGTACACACTCAAAGAAAAAGTACTGGAAAGTTGCCAAAGGGTTCTCCTACCTCTGAGTCGCATTCACATATGGATGGAGTAAATTTGACTTGGAAAATACAGTCTTCACTCGAATCCTTAATATATATGGACTTTTGTTTTGAGTCAAATGGGCAAAAAAGCGTGTCTGAGGTTCCATTGAGCATAAGTTCCCCTTGTAAATTGTATATCCTGTAACCGGGAGAGCACGTTGTATGTCCCTCAAGCAGTCCTACAGTTCAAAAACAAAAGAGAGAAAAGTGTAGTCAGAAATCACAATCGGCAAGCAATCAAAGTTCATGGATAACATATTCTACTTAGTTTCGAGATAAGTACGTAGGCATACATCCATAATAATATTCAACTTTTCCATTTATTTGCAGTCATTTCCTTTCTCTCAGTTTTCCGATCCTACTTTATATCAGATCCGATTTGATATGAAATGGAGACAAGTGCCAGAGCAAAAGAGGAATATATTATTATTTGTAAAGGGTATTCCAATTGAATTTTTGGAACCTGTTTTTGTGACTCCTTGTTTTGACAGTTATTGTACATGAAGATGATTTAGCTGTGGAATTAGAAGGCAATTAGAATTTGGCTGGCTCAGGTTGAGCAAAATAACTATTCAATGCACACACTTAGCTTAACTCTATATAACCCAGTAGTACCCAAAATTGGCAAGGTACCGACAACTGAAGATTTGCAACACACTTTTTTTTCTTCCTCTGAACCAAAATCCTATTACAACTTCCATATGGACCTGGAGTGAGAGAAAACGTGCCTGGGCTTGTTGGTGCGTTATAGTTTGTGTTCAACTTTCAAATTTATTCCAAATATGTCCTATGGATTACCATTTCGTAATCATTGCCAACAAAATTAACACATGGATATTATTGCTCATATACTAAATGCTTTTGATTATAGAGGATGCGACTACAGCATAAAGATATAGATAGATGTTTTTTTGCAAGCTGTAACATGTCTCTCTTATATGGAGTGGAGACGCGGTCTCCAGGTTTTATCTTCGGAAGTACTTTTAAGGATCGTGTCTTTGCATAAAATCTTGCTCAATAAATTCTACACGATGAGTTTGATTGCGGACACATTACGAAACGAGAGTTGGAGAGGAAGGAGTAGGATTTCCAGGACTGTGATTGAGTTCTTTTGATAGCATGTGATTTTATTGGATTTACTAACCTTGTATAACACCTTCACAATGTCTCATGTATCACGTTGATATATATATGCATCAAGGGAAATCTTTCACTCTGTGTGTGGTCTTTGTAGTTTTAAAGCCCCTCATATAGAATATTATATGCTGTAATATATCATAGTATTTTTGTATGAATATATATGTCCTCTAGTCCTCTTGTGTAAACCAAATCCATATTACTCTTACGAAATTCACACCAAAGTTTATTCGAGGACATATTGGATAATAGTTTCCATCTCCACGTTTTCTCAAGATTCGTTATCTTTATCGAACATATGGAAATATTTATGGCAATCTTCTTCTATTGCGTCAATGACTGCTTGGAACGAATGATAACTTAATGAGCTTCACGCTTCCTCAAAAAACTGGTTTAAGAGCACCTCGGCTCCAAAAGAAAACGTGCTCACAAACAAATTTTTAACTTAATTCAGGGAGAATCTCTATAGAATCATTTGGAATACTTAGGGATTTTTATTTTGAAGGTAGGTGTACAACCTAAGAATTTATGTATATCAGTATCAGCAAACAAACGCTTTCATTTTCATAACTTTCCTTTTTCTGCCCTTTTGATATATATAATCGAGAGTCGAGAATATATATACGTGTAGTAACAAAGGAGCACGAGTATAATTTTCCAACTAAAGCCCCACAGGAGACAAACTACTTTTCATTCATCGGAAGAGAAGTGTTTGCAAACTTGAGTTGGGTTTTTATGCTTGAAATTACTCAACATATGATGATGCAAGATGAGGGAAGATGGAGAGAACAGAAAAAAAGTGATGTAAGATTTTTTTCTTTCGTTCTTTAAGAAAAGGAAAGGAAATAGATAATCTTTTCTTTACCAGCAGTATGGATTTTGAACGATGGTATTCTATCTAAAACTTCTAGACCAGGCAACGGAATTCCAATCTGTGGGCTGATCATTTGTACAGGTCCTCTCCCAAAATTCGAAGGCATTCCTGTGGAAATTTGCGACCCATAAGATTGAATAGGCTGTTCCGTGATTACTTCACCCATTGGGACGGATGTGAATGAGGTATGTTCTTCTGGCCTGTAGATCTTCGCATAATTTCCCTGCTGCCTGTCGAAATCCGTCAGAACTGTCGAAACAATTTAAATTATGCAGGTAGGATTTAACAGTCAAATGCTCCCAGTTTCATTCATGCAATAATCTGCTTCACACATACATACATTATGTACATTTCTATACATACATTTTTATATACATTTACATTCACTATAGATCTTATCAATCATACTAAATCTTTCAGAAAATGTAACCTTTGTACCTGCGGGGTTGCGCGGATAATAGGGATCCGTCATCTCAATATTGTTCTGCATTTTGTTTCTTGGACTTTGGGATGGTCCAACTTTCACCACAAATTTTCACCCGTCAATGATCACAAAAAAAGTTTTCCGACAAAATCTAGATTCCCTTCGTGAGCACCATTTTTTTCTACATGAATGTTGAATGTATATATCTTATCTTTTTGCTACTTTTTCACTTGTTCCAAACTTACTTTTATATTATATTATCCTTTCCTCCTCCTTTTTTTTTATCTCTTTCGTCACATTCTTGGCAAAAGTGTTACTATTACCATTACCTGAAGGTGATGTGATATCTAACAAGATTTGTGAGAAATCTGCATTAGTATATATCATGTACCTTTTTTATATCCTTTCTACAAGACTTATGAATAAAATATTATGATGCTTTAACATAACATAAGAAACGTGCATAGGTTTCAGACGGCTCTCTTTTCTTCAGTTTCAAACATCCACAGTTTCTGATTTTTTGGCAGATTGATTTATATTTTGAGAGCCGGGTGCCTTTTTGACATTATTTGATTAGGCTGATGATCGTCAATTTAGATGATATTAAGCTGTCATCTCAAACTTTCATTTTCTTTTCCATCTACAAAATAAGCCTTGTTCTTGTTATAGTTTATGAGTCTGTGTGAATATCTTGATTGATTGTTTACTACTACATGTCCCAGGATACGCGCGGGGAAGATGATGACGTGTGAATTGTTATGTACAATTTTTATGTACACACAAATAACGGAGCCCTACACTTCATAATTTTATAGTACAGAGTATACAGTACAGTGCAAAACAAACCATCCACTATAAGAAGAACCGTGCAGCAGCTTCACATGATGAAACCTCGCTACAGTAGTAGTACTCATACGAGTCAATCATTTTGCTAGCGTAAATTTGAGATATATGGAAAAAGTTGTTGGATGATGTTGGATCAGATCAGATCATCAGGAGCATATTATTATATAGCCGCTCGTTCACACTCTCTCTCCAATATCCAGTACACCACACATATGTACGGTTTGTTACAAAGAGAGAGGAGCAGATGACGAGGATTAATCGACTTTCCGGTTTTAGTGATTCTTTGTATTACTTTCACATATTACAGCACAAAAAGTGAAATGACTTTTTCCTTCCTTTTCTCTCACCACCAGAGATCAGTTGGGATCTTAGCTTGCACGTATCCTCGTGTATCCTGTTTCTCAATTGTTGTAGGTTGGAGTGCTGGCGTGACTGCTGTCCCAATTTCGTTTTAGCTTAGGTTTATATAGCTTCCTTAGATTCTTTGTAAAAAAGGGAATCCGTACTTAATTGTATGGGTGAAGAAGCAGTAATGTGCTTTTAAATAGAGCAACACTGCATTGCATTACATATTTAATAGTAAACAATTATTTTCACTCGAGTTACAGCACTCACCAACCACCACCTTGCTACAGCCATCAAGATTGGTGATGTGATGATGATTCCTTCCGATGATTTGTTGTTGCTGATGGCTGATGATGATGATGATGTCTATGTTGTTAACTGATCTCTGTGTAGTTAGGTATGTAAAGTACGAGCACAAGAAGCTCTCTCTTGTTTTTCATCTGATACCTTGGTTCAACAACTCAATATTCTGAGACTACTTTCAGTACAACACTTTCCTTTTCACACCAAGTTCCGCCTGCCTGATCCGCTAATGCTGCTGCTGCTCAGGTTGTTTTTTGCTCCTGATGTCCTAATTTACTTTTGAGAAGTGAAAAGTGAAAGGAGAGAAACAAGCAATCCATCTCTAGATATCCTGTCAACCTCGTATTTTTTAGCTACATATTGAGAAAGCACTGAAGCAAAACGGTGACGAAGACGACGACGACAACGATGGAAAGCTCTGTCTCTGTCTATCCGTCCTCTTGCTTGGCTCGTCTCAACTTTAGTGAAAGGGTCGCTCCTTGGCTGCCACGAGCAAAAACACAATTTTCATTAGGTATGCTGAGGTATTAGCAAAAAAAGAAAGTAATGTTGTGTAGTCGTAGTTGAATCTGACGGGAAGAACACAAATGAATTGTATACATTCTTTGAACCTACACACACACAGATCTCTAGAGAGAGACTAGGACTAGACTCTGTTGTTGTTGGCTCAAGATGTTGGAAAGGAGTGAAATGTGTACAGAGTTTTTAGCAGAGCTATACATACCCTGTGTGTGTCTCTCTCTGTACACACAACAGGCTAAGGCTCCAGAGTACAAGTGTGGGTAGGTATTACAACGTGAGTGGATAAGTCAACTGCTGCTTATGACGATGGTGGTGATGATGATGATGCCCAAGGAAAAGTGTATCTCTAAACGGCTAAAACACTGCCTATATATTTTAGGTTGCGCGATGATGAATACTCGCGTGGAGCTCTGGAGAGAACATGAGAGCTGATACATATAAAAGCATTTCTTCTTTTGGTGATGGGATGTTAGTCAAGCCCGTTGATGATGATGATGATGCCCTGGCAAGTATAACATAAAGGGAATGTTTAGAAAGTAGGTTTCATTTCACCGTAGCAAGGCTCCTTTCACTCTCTCTGGGAATCAGCCGTTTGTTGCACTCAATGTGAATGCAGTAGAGAAAGAGAAAGCGAGTGAGAGTTAGAAAGTATATGTAGAAAGCAGGGACCATATATAAAAGCATCTTTATGTGCAACCGGCACGAGACTGTAAGATTTCGCCTAATTTCGGAAAACCCTGCTACTGCTCCTTGGATGCGAGAGAAATGTGTAGTATTGTTGTATATATACACACAGTGAGAGAGTTCTCTACAACTCTGCTTGTACTCATTCGCATCTGAATTATTCTGCATGAGGAAGTATTCTCATGCAATAAGACAGCTGGGAATGGGGAATGCTGTATTAGTGTGTACTATAGAGAAGTATATAGTGCATTGCTGGATTCTGGATTGGATCCCAGCCTATCTCTCCCTTGCTTTACTTAGCAGAAAAATGGGGAGAAAGCTGAGAGAGCACGATCGATACATTTGCTTCTATCTGCAGGAACCGCTCAAACTTTACTACACTGCTTTAGGAGAGCCCATGAAGGCAGTACACGTAAATGGTTTTTTGAGAGAAGGATGGGAAAACCTGAGTAGATTTTTGATATAAATTTCCTGAAGAACACACGGCACTAATGCTACTACCTTTTTTATGGTGATGATGACGCTCATCCCAGCCGAGCAAAGAGAACTGACAAAAATTGAGAGTGATATCGGAACGAACGTACCTTTCTGATGTAAGGATCCGGTAACGACCAGTCCAATTGCCATTTTCCCATTCTCATTGCCACACAGTTATTACAACTAGTAAATGTGTGGCACTGATCAGTAGAAATGGCAGTTGGAGTGGTGAAAAGGATATATAAATGTATGAGTTGTTACTGATCTGAAGAAAGTAGGGAGTTTTCACATAACTTGACATCATATCATGAATCGTAAAAGGGCCCCGTGTAGAAAATAAAAGAAGAGAGTTGAGAAGTAGTGATGAGATGAAGTGAAAGGCAAAAGTCACTAACATGAAAGAGTATAAGTAAGTAACAAGTTCTCGAATTGAGATCTACGACCGTTCTCTTCTTTTTACTTTTTGAATCATTGAATCAATTCGGTTGGACTTGGACAAAGCACAAAACCAGAACTCCCCAAATATATTGCATACGGTTGTATGAGCTCAGCTCATAATGTAATGTAATATGCATAAAGGATATGTTTCACAAAGGGGAAAAGTCTGTAGTCATTAAATGCATTTCTTTTAGTTAAACATTCATTTCTAGCTGTTTAATAGTCATGCCTTTTTTTCTTTCTATTCTTACATATAGTTTTCCCCCAATCTGGTTTGGGAATAAAGTGAAAGTGAGTGGGTAAACAGAATAAAAAGGCACATATGTGGGTATGTACATATCATGCTGGTTTTCACAATTTGCACTTCAAATAAAATATTGAACAGGGTTGTATCTTTTGTGATTTTCAAATATCCTCCAGCATGGGAATCGATTGAAGACAGTATTTTTTTTTATTGAAGTAGTAGCACCATATTTTTTCTTCTTTCTACAATTCCAGTAACTTGTTTATTGTTCCTGCCTACCTTTGTCATCCTTCCTGTGGAGGGATGCATGCAATTTCCCATTTTCATTCATGAACATATATATACACTCCAAAAGCGGATGGCATACCTCTAAAACTGCTGGCTTTATGTTGGTGTGCGGGTTGAGTTGAGTATATTAAGTGTAAGGAGCAGTTAAGTTAGTTCCTTTTGAAATTTAGTGTGTCTGCATCTAGTACCCACCCCAACTCCATAAAGTGTTCTACCTCCGTGCGTACATGGATATTGCATTGCCACTGCTTTTCATTCCATTTATTTTATGTTTTTGTAGGTGTGCAAGTCTGAGCACGAAACCAAAACCATGAAAATCTTACAAAAAAGCAAAACAGGGAAGAATCTATAAACATTAGAGAAAACCTTTCGAAAACAGACAAGACAGAAGCAAGAGAGCCCATTTAAGAATAAACATGGTGGGTCCAACCCGGCATATTAAGTGAAAAAATGTATGTACTATTACTACAAATACACTATGTAACAAAGTAACGAGAAAGAAAGTAAGAAAATAGAGAAAATACAATAGTACTGCATTCTAATTTACATGGCACACACACGAAAAACTGTTGGAGCAGAAGGCAGAAATCTGACAATGAGAAACGGCACACGCTGCTTGAAAAGGTACTTATCGTGAATGAATGAATACAAGGAAGCACACACGTAGCAGTTTCCCATTCCATTCCAGCTTCATATTATGCTGCACTGTATGTGTGTGTGTGTGAAGAGAAAGTAAGAACAGGTAGAAAACCGACAGACCAGACTTAAAACCAACTTGTCCCGTAGATAAGTACGTACATACATTTTCCTTTAATGCTAACTTTCGGGGACAGCACCTGAAAACAATTTTTGGTGTGGTGTATGGCCTAGTCTGGATGGGAATTTGCAGTTAGTAGCAGCAAGCACTAACAAGGACTCTGCCAACTCAAAGAATTCTAAATTACTTTGTGAGATACAATGACGTGAAAATTTTAATAATTACATGTTCATGACAAGTGTTACAAAAAGGAGTTTGTAGAATTCCCAGAAATAAAAAATTAAAATGCTTTTTTTAATGCACGTTCCAAAGCGAAGAAAACTATAGGAGTCAGGACTAACCGGGCCAAGTCATAAGCTAAGTTTCGCAATGGACGAAAGGAGCAGACCAGGCTAATAATATTCAACGTGTGTTTTGCTAGATCCATCCTGAATTTAAAGACAGTAGAGCTTACTTTAAAAAAGTTAAGCCATGCTCATACACATATGTCAAAAGATTTCTATTTCCTATATTTTTTCACACACACACACAAGTGAGTGAGTACATAACATGGCAGCAGGCTCAATCTCGTTTTCACAATTTTTCACAGAATTGAGCAAAGGAATGGAACAGAAAAGAATTCCATTCCATTTTCCCCTTTATACTGACTATATATGTGTCGTCGTCCCGACCGTTTTGACTTTTACATACGGTGCTTTCTTACCTACAAATTTTTTCACTTACTCAAACCGATTCGATATCAGCACAGCTTAGTGCCTATAACATTCATACATTTATGTTATCGTAAATACATGCATTCATTGAGAAAGAGAGTTCTTTGGGCTGGAATTGAAACCTTATTCAATTTCTTTTGCGTTTTAGTGAGCAGTCATATGATGTGTGCGGTAGCAAATAGAACATTGGTCTGGTTGGTGTAGCAGCTATTTTTACGATTTTTTTTAAGTTTCTCTCTCAATTCTGTATTGCTTTTTGCTCGATAATGATGATGAGGAAAAAGGGACGATGGGAGGAAGAAAGAGAAAAAAAGAGGAAACCGAATATTTTGGAATCTCTCTATCTCTATTTTTCTCTCCATAACCTTTTTCCCTTCCTGTTCTGATTTCTTTTCCCGTTATTGCTGAGTAACATACACACTGCACTGGCCCGCTCGACTGCTGTTACTTTCAAGATGTTGTTATGTTAGTTACTGTGCTTTCATCTGTGCCTGCCTCGTGTTTTTCAAGTGAAGCCAACCCAAAGCCAGTTTCTATTATGATGCATATTATTGATGATCGTAAATGGTAGAAAATGTTCAACAAAAAAAAATGTAATATCTAATGTATATGTATGTATCTATATGTTGGATAGAAAAGGGGAAAGAAGGAGAGAGAGAATGGAATGTGTAGAGAAAAGTTATTGAAAGTATTGTGACATTTCGAGAGTTATGTACTATTTCACGAGGAAAAAATGTGCTGTGTGTGTATCGTATATATAGTTCTCCAGAGTCACTACATTCTTCGTAGCATCCTGACTGTCTGTAATTTTTGTAAACTGCAACAAAAAATATGACTTTTCCAGTCATTCTCCCTTTTCCATCGGTACCTTTGCAGCTCCTCGTCTCTATAAAACTTTGTACATTACAGCTTTTACTGACTGTGATCGTGAAAAGATGCCGATGGATGTATGCAAGCCAAAGCCAACCCTTCCATTACGCCTCCCTCTCTGTATAGGTGATAAGAATGTACAAGTAGTGATTGTTTGGATTGGTTGGATAATGAAAGTCAGGACGGCAGAAGGGAACTGAAAAACCTATTTCCCTGAATGAACTGACATTCTCCATTTGAAAAGGGTAGAATGACATGGAAGGATTTTTCCTCCTACCCAACAGAAAGACCATGCAGGAACCAGACCAGAATATAAGTTCTCGCTAAAGATATATAAAGTAGGGCATTTGAAAATGTTAAACACATTTTTGTGCTACAGCTGCAGGGTCCCAGGCCATCCATCTGAATTGTAGAATGTAGTTTTTCCACATGTGCTCTCACTGGAAACGCATCATGTTTCTGTCAGTTGTGTGTATATGAACAGAAGATAATATGATATATACACACACACACACAACTTGTACGAAGACTGATGATACAATCACCAAGTTATTTTTTTTCTCCAGAAGTGTAAAGTAAAGTACAAATGAAAAAAATCTTATACATTGTACAAACACACACTCACACCGTAGATATCATCCGACCAAGTGGTCCAATTTCAACTCAACTTCAAGACTTCAACTCCTGCACTTACGTAACTAGTCCATATACACAATGTATATATATACAATGAGCAAAGCCCTGCTACCAAAAAAAAGATAGGTTCTTTCCCAAGTTGTAAACTTGATTGGTAGTGTTCTAGCACAAGGAGCATTGACTGCAGATTTTCCTCTAGCTTTAGCTTCCATATCCCAAACTGTATCTGTTTCTGACTTGTAAGTAACAGGAGGAGTAGAACGAGAGGATACAAAAAAAAGTAGAGAGAAAAGAGAGGAAAAACGAATGTTGAATGTATACATAACAAACTCAGGGATCCAGGAGAGGGCCTTGAGGCCTCTATAAAATTACAACCGTTATATAAAGACGTTAACAAGACTAAAAGTTGTGAGAACTAGTAGACTAGCTAAATCCAAGTGATTTCAAGTCCAATAGGGAAACAGACAGCATTACACGACGACACCACAGAGGATTGTAGTTCAACTTTCACTTACTCCTCTTGTTCCTTGTTCACAATCCCATACATCTTATGCACAGAGACTAGGAGAGAACACTAGTCAAGTCACCATCACCAGCTCTCTTTTCTTCTTCCTCCTTTCTCAAATTTAGTGGATGGGATGAGTCTCGCTCTGGTCTTCTAACTGATAGTTATTTAATACCTACGGGAGGGATCTAAAAAGTTGAGTTTGGTTTTTCATTCTCTGGATGGATGTGCAGATGTATGTATGAATGTATACTCTTTTTTTTTGCTTATTTCCATTTCAAGAAAATACTTCTTTTAACTAACGCTTTCATCATGCTGAGTTTTCCAAAGTTATTAGGGTCTAGTCAGTCTCTGAGTGAGAATAAAACGATGGGATCCAGTGGAGTGACAATATAGTGGCAATAAAGCAAAAACGTTGTGAGTACTACGGAATAATGGCACATTGGAAGAAGTGGTGTAGCAAAAAAAAAGAAAGCTTTAGCCATCCTTTTTAGAAAATGTGATATCCACACTCATTATATGGTTACTTATTGCAACAAACTACAATGTTTTTTTAGAAGAAGTTGCACTAGAGTTGAAGAGAATGAGAAAATTCCGTTCTGAGAAGCAAATGAGTGTACACAAGCGTCCACTATACGCTTTTTCCTAGAAGGAGACAGTTTGTCTCATCTTTCAATGAAAAGAAACGAGGCAATGCAATTCTACCCAGTGTCTCGGAAATTGATTGCTCTAACTGGCTTCTTCCATCCATTCCATTCAATGCAAATTCAGCAAGAAATGAGTTTCATCCTTGCTAAAGACGACGAGAAGAACACAAAGTCACACACAACATCTTGGAAAATTTGAATATTCCTATTACCAACATCGACTTTCTCTTTTGGGTTGAGTTCCTCATCCCCCTCTTGCTCTTGGTAATAGAAATTTCGAGAATATTATATGACAAGAGTAATCCTGTTAAATAAATGAATATCATAATTTGGTAAAAACTCATCTCCGTTGACCTGGGTCATTCTTATATATTATATTCCTGCTTGCTCTGCTCCTGGGAGGCTTTCCCCCGTCTTTGTATGTAACAATCTCAACAAATTCTTAGCTAAAGTAACACTATAGAGCACAGTAAGCGGTTAAGAGCCACTGTCGGTCATGGTTCAAGAGGGATTTTTCCGGATCAGTATCAGAATTTGACAAAAACAACCTTCATCATATAGACTCGAGGGCATTATCTAAGACCGCAGCAGTAAAAGTGGAAAGACTACGCAAGGAAGAAGATGATGTACAACATATGTAGAAGTTACAGGGCAAGAGACAGTTATGAAAGTAACAGTATGCATGCAGCACCCGGGAGTTTATTTTTTTTTGCTTCCAGTGTATACCTTTTGTGGACATGGAAAGCTTCAAAATCAATTTAGGGAGAGAAAACGTAAGCTCTTCCTAAGTCTTCGTACTTATTGCTTATGTTGTCCTTTTTCTTCCACTACTCTCATATTATGTATCATATATATGGAAGGATCATGGTTGGAATTATTTTTTTTTGATATAATATCATGAAATCATGATGAGTGGATGGAGTGAAAGTGTGTGTGTGAGGAAACAATATCCGTGACATAATAATATGGGAACGAGATGGGTGGCTGAATACAACATGGGATCGGGGGGATGATGCAAAAAGGCTGATAAAGAAGGAAGTAGAGCACAAAACGTTAGTGCACGTGGGCAATATATATTGTCTTGTGAGTATAGATATATGTGGCACTTATAGTTTTCACAAACTTTATGTACTTCACCCCGACCAAACCAAAACTACCTTTTCTTGTGTGTTATATGTCGTCCTTCGTTAGAGTTGAAGAGAAGTATGGATCTGGATCATGATAGATCTAGTAGTGGTACTACACACATATATATAAAGAGTGTGGTGGTTTCGAGGATCCTGAGTTTGAGCGTGTACTGCTAAAATTTGGTTTATTTACACTTGGGAACATCATGCCATCCAAAGATCTATCCAACCAGGTGAATATACTCAAGAGTTGTTTGGAAACTAATGCAATTTGACGTGATGCTAAGGAACATGGCGCCATAGTCGTCCTCTTCTTTCTATCCCTTTCTTCCAATTCTGTATCCTTCTGAGTTGCTTACAAACTCTCTCTCTCTTTCTCTTCTGTTATTCCCTTGGCATAAGATAATGCTTTCGCTGCTGATACGAAATAAAGTACTTATACAAAAAATGGCAAAGGTACATTAGTTGGAAGCAGACACAAAACCAAAGACTCTTTTCTAGAACAGATACTTTTGTTTACTAGGTACTATATATTCTGGATGCACGTCGAGCCCATAAAACCAATATAATAATATACTGTTACCTCATCATTGTGTTTCAATAACAAGAACACCGTTTTATATTCGTTTGACTGGAATGAGTCGCTACACTACTAGCAATAGGGAGTCGATGAAGAGAGTAGGAGACGACGAAAGTGAAAAAATTGGGGATACAAGAGGACAAAACCTTTATATCTTTTAATTCTCCAGATTTAGTAAGTAGAAATTCCACATGGGAGCACCTTTAATAATGATCGAGAAAAACGGAGAAAGCAAAATAACTAGAGAATAGGCACACACACAACACAAAACACCACACCATATTATGTAATATACGGGGAGAACCCATGAAGCCAACATAATAATAAGCATATATGTGTATCGTTGAAGAAGTTACAGACGGCATTATTTCTAATGCAGCATATCTTTTATCTGGCAACTAGCACGTATGCCATCGTGTTCTATTAAGCTTGAATGGGGTGGAATATGTAAGGTTAGGTGATATGTTTTCAACTGTTCTTTTCCACTATCTCTTTCCAACTGCAAAAGGAGGATTTAAGGGAAAATCCTATCCTGAAAGAGTAGACTCGAGGATTAGTGATTATCTGAAGAAAATTGTGTGGATTCATTCTGGCATGGCATGTGAGATCCTAGTCTCAAAGGAAATCTTTTCTTTCGAAAGATATACGTCAAATGAAAAGGCGAGAGGGAAATATGTAATAATATGTGATATTAGAGAAAGAAAAAGGAACCAGATTGAATAGCATCATCGGTTTTCATAAGCTTCAGTCAGTGCATCTAATGCCGAAATATTAAAAAAAAATGACTGGTTCTTGATAGGAATTCCAATTTCCAACTCTTCTTTAGCAGTTACATAACTATATGTTATGTACACCTGGATTCATCTCCACAATATCTCAACCGTTTCCATTTACTTTGCCTTCGCTGATTAAGTTACGTTTTATGATTTTGATGAGATACTGCTCTGTCAACGGATTTATTAATAGATTTGTATCCAGCTTATATGTATGAATGGTACCTGAGAGACTCATGAGAAGTAAGGTTCTTATAAAGCCGGGAGATTTCCGAGAGGCAAAACAAATACATTTTCGTTAATTAACCTTTGACGAAAAATTTAATTTAATTTATTATGCTGACGAATGAAATGAAAAGGGAGTTTGAGTTTTTCAGCACTTTTCCTGCCGACACTAAATATACCTTTCCAGATATTCCTTTTGCCAGATTTTCTGAAATTCGTCAGACTTTGAGTCATATATGAAGAGTCATTTTTTATATTTTTGCTTGAATAGATGCAAACACTACCTTCTCCATTGAAACCTCAAAATAATTACTGACAAGACGAACCATACACTACCACACATGTCTTGCCATCATCATTCAATAACAATTAAGTTTTCTAGGAATCCGTGACGAATATGTGTACATAATAGTCATCGAATAAACACAGAATTTGACATTAATCATTTTTCGGAGAAATCATTATATTAATGTAACACAAACTTTCTAAAAACATCATCATGCTGGTTTTAAGGACTCTTACATATGTCAGTTCCAAGTCCAGGTCTATCTCATCCTCAAAAACGTTGTCAGATAGTATAACAAACTACATATAAATTTTGAATCTACTTTATAGCAGCAAACTCTATACGTATATCATGTTTGTATCTAGTTTCATCTATATAGAGTATGATATTAGAAAGCATAAAAGGTCATTTATCGTGTTCTCATTACTTCAATGCAAGAAACACAAAACTCTACTATACTGTGTATACTGCTGCTATTGCTTACTAGCAGCTATGAGAATGGGACGGAACGACATTCTAATGAAGCTGTCATTCTTCTCTCCATGTATCATACATGCATCCTCAGTAAACAAAGGCTGGTGAAAGTTGGTATTAAGTAGTTCTCGGCAAATACAACAGCTGCAGTAGCAAAATCACAAAAGACAGTGACAATATACATGTAGAAAGGCGGCCTTTCTACGTTCCTACATGACAATACAATAGGAATTTCATTTAAAAAGAAGCAAAAGTTTTTCATAAAACATTGTTCTGGAATACAAAAAAAGAAAAACTCAAGCTAGTATTAAAATAAGCCATCCGCACATTCACAATGAAACATCGTATATGTACGTGTTTCATTGAGTATAGTATTGAAAAGAATCCTTTTCCTATGAAACAATAAGCGTTGATGTTTGTCCGTCTTTCTATTTTGAATAAATCAAAGTAGACTTATTCCAGTCGGAAATACTAATAGCTGCATTAATTTTTTTTGTACTTTAACAGATTGACATTAACGAATTTTGAAGTGCTTTTCTGCGTTCAATTTTGATAGCATCATAAAATAAAATAATCAAACACATGTATTTACTCTTTGTACAACAACACTTTTACCTTTTCATTTCATACATTTTATGTTCTTCCAAAAACTGATCAATGTTGAAAGTTAAGGGCTTCAAACAAGGTTTACAAATATTCTCGTATGTGCATTTAGCATAAAAAAAGGAACAGAATGCTTCCTCATCCTCTCCTCAGTGTGTAGCTAATGAAACGGAAGAGCTGAGAGCTTTCTATTGGTTATACAATGTGCACGTAAAGCTTATATGTCAATCTTTTTCCTTGGATGAGTGGAGCAAGAGTGAAAGCCGGAAGCACCACTACTTGGCACATATTTGTTTAGCTCAAGAAGTTGTCTAAGTTTGAATGCCTGCAGGACTATACATGGATATGGATAAAACGGGTTGTGCATCGAATTCGGCTTGAAGTATCAGAATTTTCTTTTATTGCTACATTCAAAAAATTCAATCTTGTTTGATATAACGTTACGTTGTAAAGATTGGGAAATAAAGTTTCATATCTCGCAGAAAATAAATGTTACGACTAAAATAGAATGTTCTGCGCTAGCGACTATTTGTGAATTTAATTTCAAATCTAAATACGCCAAACCGTATCAGTAAAGAGCACAGTTCATGTTCATACTATCATGCAACCCATCATATTCGTTCTATTCGTAATTACATATTCATACGTAAATACTATGCAAAGTTTTTACTCATTACCGTTTCCAACCTGCTCTAACTGACGATGACATAATGTGATGAGTATGCATATTTAAGCATGAACGTAATGAAAAGAGCAGAGCTTACGACACAGAACCCCAATCAGATGAGCAACGGAGCTGAGCCATCCTGTTTTTCTACATCGTAAGATTACTGAGAATTCAGTGATATTCTTCATATAAACGTGTATATATATATGCCCATGATTATAAAGTTGCTCCCACGCCGTGTGTGCAGGCGTAGTAATTTTAAACTTTCATCCCGAAACGCGTTTCATGGATAAAAGTGAGAGAGAGCTCAGCCCGGAGGTGAAATAATAGTGATGTGATAGCACATGATGAAAATGATTCTCGACCTAAACTAAACTCTTCCAAACGGAGAGAAGGAACTTACCATTACCAAACAAAACTTATCCTTTTTACTCATCTTTCCAGAGGAAACTTGTTAATTTTCCTACAACTTTTCATTCCATTTTCCTTCTCATTACTTTTCACTTGTTTGACAAAATGAGTGGAAAAATGCTGAGAAGGAATACATGTGCTGAGCAAAAGTATTGTATTGGCAAAACGGAAAAGTTCACTCCAAAAAACTGACAGTCAAACCAATAGAGTTGTGTATGATTCCACAGTAATGTATCCGTTGGGGCAAAAAAAGAAAGATTGCTCTGCCCCGTCACTTCGGGTACTTTGCTTTCACTATACATATGCCCAAATATAGAGGCGGCACCATCACCTATATGTATGTATATGAAACATATACAAAGAGCAAAATATTAGCATTTGATTAATGTTTTTCATACTTGTTTGCATGTTTTTCCGTTTCCACTTAGAAAAATAGAAATTGGAAAGGGAGTGGGAGGCTCCGGTAGTCCATGTCATTTTAACAAGTAAACAACATTTTTGGTTGAAAACGAAAACTTTAACAAAAAAATAAGGCATCAGATTTGTATATATTATTCTATATACACAGATATTTGGCATGAAGCAAATTCTAATGAAGTTTCTTTTTTTCCAAATGTCGTTATTCTTAGAAATCTCATTATACCCTTTCGCTAACATTTACTCTATATACACACATGCTCGTTTTACGTTCTTTGATTTATATTAAAGCATATTCATCCACAAATTCAATTGATCTGGGATGTAAAGTACATACGAGGTATGTAAAAATGGGTTAAAAAATATAGCGTGAACTGATTGCTGTCAATTTGCTACCCATTTCACTTTTGACATTTGCAGAAAAAGTGCTGAATAAAACTGATTGCGAGGAATTCGCCCGTAAAGTTTGAGGACGGCTGACGCTGAACTTTCAAAAAAAAGTTTTTTCTCTGTAACATCTACTACACTACGTTTTTATGCTCGTTTTGTAGATTTATCACATCACTGTTATCATCATCGTCACATATGAGTGACAAATAAACAGCATTAGATGTTCAAGCACGTTCGTTCTCATAAATTCCTTATAGCGTAAATAAATGTATAATAGGCATAAATAAAATATGTAAGTTGATTTTCATCTTTTTGAGTTGTTTCCGTTTGCAGTTTAAAATATATATATTGCCTGTCGTATATTATGCTGATTCTATTTCTTGTACATATCTTCTTCTGAATATTTTTATATGTATTGTATTGGTATGAAGCAAAATTCCTGTTAGATAAGAATATGATTGTTCATAATCATAAGCAGATTTTGAAGTTCTTCTTGGAAATCAGGCAAAGTGCTACTGATTTTCTTTAAGATGCTTATAAGTATTACTGGGTTGACTTTCACATATAGCCTTTCAAAGTTACAAATCTATCAAATCGATCTTGAACCGCAGTATGGCTTGTATAATGGTATGCGTTCATAAAATATTTGGTTTAGTCGTGAATTCTTACATTATTTCTAGCAGATTGTGTTTTCCACCAACTTCGGCTTGTAAAGTATGTCCAAGAAAGAAAGAGTAAATTCATTACGAAAACAGGATCGACAACTTTCTCTTGAATTATTTTTCAAAGTTCTGAAAATTTTGCAGGGTTTATTTGAAGAAAAAAATGTATGAAAAGTAAATAATGTATTCTGACTAAGGATTTTCAATAGATGGAAACCAAACTTCTTACACACACACACACCCTATTATGATGACAAGCTCCAGACATAGTACTTGACACATCTTGTTGGATCTGAATAGAAAATGAGTGTCTGCCCTTCAACCTTTGTGTTTTCAATGGTCCCCCAAAAATAAGTTGAAGCATGAAGAGTAGTAGCTATTCCAATTCCATCCTCTTAATTTGATTAAATATTAAAGATATGCTCGATAGAGATGTTTGTTTTATGCCAACAGTCAGACAACTTGCAACATGACTTTGTAGATATTGGAAGAAACATTTCAAGTTGGTAATTAGCAGCAGTTTCATAAATACAGCTGTATACACACACGCCCAATTTTGTTGTAGCTTCTATATATATTCAAGCTAAAAGCTAGACACCTAAACCTAATCAAATCTAATTATCAAGACATCATACTAATTAGTGGATGATGAGAAAGGAAGCTCGCCTAGCTGAATGGAGCTAGCGATGTAGCCGTAGTTGCCCCGAAATATTTTGTAATGCAAACACATCTAGTGGTAATAGAATTATATTTACAGTTAGTAGATGTGAAATTCTACCCGAAACTATGAGCTCTCCCGTTCCCCTCCTGAAATATTCAGCAGCCACTTTTTGCGTGTGTAAGCTGCTAAAGCTAAAACGTCTTCGACCCTTTTAAAAAATAAAATTTTGAGCTACTTTTTGCCCCGTAGCTTCTCAGAGACTTGTGTGTATAATATTTTCTTTTGAATGCAGTCATTAAAATGCTTTCTTTGCAAGTGAAATTTGCCAAATTTACATCAACCGAGCCCCCCAGGTCACCAACAAAAGACGTGAATTGCATTATTATGAAGAGAGCGAGAGAGGATTACATTTTGTGGAATGAACTGACCGAGTGTGAGAGAAAATTAGAGAAAAGGGAATGAATCTTTGCAAAACTTCCTCTCCTTTTCCTTCCCCTCTCATTATTAACTCAGTGCTCAAAACTGAGAAAATCATATACTGAAATTATTTTTATTATGCATGCAGAAAATGTGTGCATGTATATGTGTGTGTAGATTTCTAGCACTCGTGTGGTGCCAGACGGAGATGAGGTGTAATAATCAGGTCGCCTGGAGTTTCGTTTCAACAGCATGGTCCCGTTGCCCGCAACGGGCATGCATGTATTTTCTCAGACCTGCATGAGAAAACGACCTCCAGCCATAACATTCAGCTAGTTTCACTTGAGCTTCACTCATATATAAACATCGAGGTTTTCCTTTTGGTGAACGAACCTTATGTATGTACTTACATGGATTCAACATTACTTTATCAAGATAGTATTTCAAGCCTGTCGAAAAAAAAACTTTTTCCGCAAACGAAGAGGCTCTGCCAACCACGACAACTTCCTCCGTTTCTTTTCCTTCATTTGCAACGTTACACTGGGAACAGTAACATAAAGCAATGGTGGTAGCAGCTTGGTTATTCATCAAAACCCGCATGAAAGAGCTTCCCCATGTTATTTTCATCAGAGTGAATTCAACCTTATTTGTCGACTAAATTCAGAATTATGCGAGCTTTATTACACCCTTTTAGATATATAGTTCCATTTTCGCACATTTTAAATTACTTTGATTTCATACCAAATATCATACCGTATTAACTTCAGCTCACATCATCATCATCATTCATTACCCAAATGGAAATTCTCCTAATTTAACTTTTCCTTTCTGTCCCTACATCCTAATCAACAACAAGTTGGTTCTTTAAAAGATGAAAGATTTTCTAGTGTTATAAAAATTTCCATTCATGTTCATCATACACAGAAACATTTTCTGTACATCTAACTGATTGAATATTTTTGAGAACTCCTATGTACTTCCAAATAGATTTCCTATGTGTGTGTACTTCCATGCGGTTGTCACGTTATCATGCAAATCATGCGTTATAACGTTGATGATAAAAAGTGATGAGGTAATAACACATTCGATTCACTTGGTCATATCCTGCTTCAAATCAACCATTCAACTCATTCAGGTAGGATCCAACAGTTTCAAAAGTTTCCAGGGAAGAGAGCTCCATTTATATATTGTCTGGCTTGGTTATATGGAACACGAGTAGGAAACTGTGGAATACTATACTATATGGTTGCATAGATAGGAAGCACTAATGAAAGGGCAAAGAGAGCCTTTTCGATTCTAATGGCTTTGTAAAAGTAATAAGTGGTAGACACCACCTAACCTTATTACCACTCGTTTCTGTGCAGTTCCCCACTTGAAGATATAATATATAATGAAAGGTTTTTGTTCTTTCTAACCATTTTCGAGTTGCATGCAAATTTTTGGGAGCCTCTCCGCATCTGTACACACTCTCTCTCTCTTTCTTTAGGTTTCTATGTATGGATGTAGATTCGGTGTGCGGTTTTGTCATGGATGAAATGGAGGTAGGTGTTTGTGAATTTGTGGTAAATAATTCATGAACAGTTCGTCTGCTAATGTTTTCTATGAACGTAACATCAAAAAAATATGCATGAAAAAGAAGAAATCCCTGTTTGCCTTTTGATATTGATGGTACTGCATTTTCGTTTTTGGGCTTGTTCCCTATAGTCACAATGATGATGATGATGATGAGGACGCGAGGTTGGTAATGGTGCTTCACACAGAGAATGTCCCACTGTTACAATAATTTGCTTGCTTAGGGGCAGGGCTGGGAAAGGACGAGCACGGCGGAAACTGGCAGGTTTTCTTTCTTTTGTGAGCATAACATTATTATTATTATTTGTATGTTTAAAGTTAGGAACAAGAGAAAAAGAGATGAGAAATGAGGAGGAGTAGGTTTATTACAACCTCCACAAAATATTCCCATTTCCATACCAAATTTATCGTGGCAGATGAAAAATGTGAAAATTATTCCGAGTACCGGGAGAACGATTGATGAGCAAAGTTTTCCTCCCGTAAAATAAAAAGAGAAAGGACGACATATAGTTATATAGTTATGTTATAAGCACATGAAGCCAATCTGTACACGCACACTTCACTACGGAAGTTGTTGTATGTCATGTTTCGCCTTTTTCCATGTGTGCTCCTGTAAAGTGCCCAATTTCCAGGAGGAAACTACATAAAAATTTATTGCAAAATCCTTAGCTATAAATGCACACCTTTCATTTGACATTTAGGGTAGAAAAACAAAAAAATAAAACTACTACCATTACACAAATGCATATTCACGGACAAGTTGGAAACATTTAGGATTTAATGCTGTATAGCTGTATTAAGCAAACTCACGTTATTGGAAATGATGAACTAAGTTTTGTTTTCTTTTTCATTTTCCAAAATCCGATTTCTGAAAATCCATTTGGAGTGAAGTGTGTACGTAAGGCTAATACTGCATGAGGTTTGGTGCTGATGGGCAAAGGTCAACGAAGCAGTTAAATCATTTCGAAAGGCTCAACAAAGCTTCAAATATTGTGTTTGTGTTGTTTTTTATACCATGTAATTTCCATTTTTGCATTATTATTTGGTTTTATCACGCAAAACTACTCCCAAATTTAAATTGGGGCATAAAGAAACACAGTATAAAATGTTTCGCAATAGGCATACTTTAGTATCTCTTGGGATTTCTGGGGAGAGATTTGGTGGGCTTATTGACACACAAAAAAAATCGTTGAATTCTAAGCAGCTAACTCTAACTCTCACTTTCATGTAGGAAATCCAAGTGTCAAATTATCGTTCTATTGGAGTTATAAAAGAGAATGCCACCTAAGCTTGGGTGCGGTAACTAGCAAAAGCAAGAGATGTCCGGGAGATGAGAGCTCCATAGCCTTCTACTTTCAATCTTTGTTAAGATATAGGAGTAGCAGCAGTAGGAAATTCGGTGAAGCTGAAGAGTAAAAGTATGTTCTTCTGGGGCTGCATGTGTATGATGCAAAAATGAAAAATCGGATAGGATGAGGATAACTCACGACGTGCAAAATCTCATGACAATGGAAATAAAATGGAAAAGTAATCAGTTTTCATCTTGAGCGAATCAATGAAGGTCAAAAGTTAATCGGTTTCTTGGAGTAATCTTTGAACCCCACTTCAATATATTTTTTCGTTTCCCAAAAGAGCGAGACCAGGTTTAAAGAGAAAACATATATTATAGAGAATCCAGACAACTCCTTTTCTCCGCTGAAGACTGAAGATCTGCGTGTAATGCAACTTTAATTTGGTTTATGAGAAAAAATGACAAAACTGAATTTGAACGACACCTCATTTCATTCTGTCAGTGTGGGCGAAAGAAAAGGAATCAAATCAGTGAAATACAATCTTGTGTTGTTACACCAAAAAAATTAATGAATATTTCTGGTAAACCAACCAAACACCAAAATATTTTTTTGCTGAGGATGTGATGTGATGTGTGTTGCATATATTTTGTGTTTTGTATCATCATAACAATATTATCTGGGCCAGCTGCAGCTGGCGTTTCACAGACTTGACGACAGTGTGTGCAGCGTGAATTTATATCCTCCAAATGCAAAGTGGATCACTGAGTTTCCTTGTCCCATGAGAAACTCAAGATATTACATTTTGTTTTCGATTGTCGACGATATTATAGGTACCCCTTTTCAGCATCTGTCCTTGCGTTAGTTGTGACTACCCTGAGAAAAATAAACTGCTGGTAAGCAGACCTAGATACGTAGCTGAACTGAGTGATGAATATGAATTCTAGGCGATGAATGGGAATTCTGGGTGATGAATATGAATTCTAGGCGATGAATGGGAATTCTGGGTGATGAATATGAATTCTAGGCGATGAATGGGAATTCTGGGTGATGAATAGGAATTCTGGGCGATGAATATGAATTCTAGGCGATGAATGCGAATTCTGGGCGATGAATAGGAATATTTTTGAATTTTTGCACTCAAAACGACATGAAAAACTATTACTAGAGCATTAACGCCATAAGGAATCGATTCAGCATATCAAATAACCCATAAATACTAAATCTCAGCCAGATCGATGAATTTTTGAATTTTCGCGCCATAACTTTCAAACTATTTGACTGATTTGGCTGAAAAGAAATAGCAGGCAAGCTCTTGAAGTGTACTACCTATGTGCCAAATTTGGTGGAAATCGGTAAACGCATGTCGACAGGAGAGTGCGGACAGACGGACAGACGGACAAACTTAGTAAAATTATAACTACGCTGACTCAGATCAGCTACGTAATAAATTGCAGTGCCAAGTGAGTGGGAAGGGAAAATTGTAGTTATGTACGGAGAACAAACAAAACAGGGTATAGACAAGGAAAAGAGAACAAGAAAAAGTCCCCCAAAGTCTTTGTCCTGCACGACGCGCGACGCTACGATATTCAATCTTTTATAACTTGCTTTCAATGTTAGAAATATACAAATATACATACATATGGAATGTTATACATTTTACTGAAAAGAAATATAAGCTTTATTTTTTCCGATTCTTATTAGATCAGATCTCTCTATATTAAGTAATTTTGTTGAAAAAACTTTAGAAAGCAGACGTGTATATACATACATACATACATACATAGTGATACTATAAATATTCAATATCCAAAGCTTTTCGACTGCAGCTGACTCCAATTTTCAGGGCTGTACAATCTGCCAGGAAAGTAGTGGGTTGGATACCGTTTAAGAGCTTCATAACTATAATGACCATCTTTATACGTTCTTAATTTCATCCAGGTGGACTTGCCAAACGGTTGCGAATAACGAGGAGAACAAACATTTCAACAATTTCTACCGCTGTCAGAACAGAACAGCCCAGAAATAGACCAAATGTTCCCCCAACGTCACATAGAAATGCAATCATATCGTATGAATCTTTCTGTTCAACTATTTCGTACCTGAAGAAAGAAAAATACAAGGACAAATAATAAAAAAAGGAAGGAGAAGCAATTGGAAATAATGATCGGTCACGAAAAAGGCTGGAGGAGACAGCCAAGGACTCGTCTTATACGGAAACAGACATATAAGCATACAAAAGTGGAAGGCAGCGATGGAGTGAGGGGGTTATTTGTGGAGATATCATCATGGTGATCCTTATTATCGGTATACATGCATACATACTTATGTGCAATCATATTTATCATACCTACTTCTAACAAGGGAAATACTGGAAAGTAAATTGGAAGAGAAAATTGTATAGAGCGAGATGTGATGTCGAATCTAATCTCCGTGCCTTCAACTCTACCTACTTGATTGTGAAGTGTCTACTCAACAGCCTTTTTTTTTAACGTACTGTGACTTTCTCTGGAGTATCAATATCTCGAAGTTTTCATGCAATAAGAGAGATAATCTCCCATATATTTTAATTTCATATTATTTCAGCGTAAATGTAAATGGAGGAAGATAACGCCAAGAAAGAACACATATTTTAATGGAAATAACAATGAAAAGATTTATAGATAAAATATTTCTTCCATGGGAATGGAGGAAGGTATAGTCCCCAGCATGCTAATGGCATTTCCTCTCTGAATAGCCAAAGATATTCGCTGGTATAGGAAGTGTCTCGAACGTAGATCGCCGCTTTGAATGATTAATTGTGAACCGATAGAATCCACTAGACTTTTTGCTTCAGCGGACCAGGGTCCTAGAGTCTCAACAGCAAAGGCGACAAAATGATGGTTTTGGGACAAAGATTGGTATTTGGTTTCTTTACGTTTGCTAGCAATCTCAGCGGCTGCTCCTGCTTGTTTCGTAGTAGTATCAATATAGCTAGCAGCTAAGGTGTCAACACAAGTAGCATCCCAAACTAAGCATTTGCCTTTTGACCAGGGGACGAAACTCATTCCATCAGGGCGTTTCCCATCATCACGGAATAAACCAACAGGTTCCAGAGTGGAAGGTACATGAATGCTTCTTAATGACCTTTGGATTATATTATTGAGTTCTGAGTGCCTTGAAAAACGACCGGAGCTTTTTTTACAGCTTAGTCCATGTAATCCTTTTTCATCAACTTCTGTACCACAGTTACAAGTGTGTGGGCGACAAACTTTAGCGCCGAGTCTTAGACTGACGCACATTCGAAAAGATTGATCGTCAAGGAAGGTTCCGATGTTAGGGGAAGGAATTGCTTGAAGCCATGTTCCAGATTCTTGTTTTTGGAGAGCTAAAAAGCGAGCGGTATCAATGCTGTTGTCGAAAATCATATCATCCTTAACAATTCGATTGGTATTAATAATGTCCCAATTTTTCTGAAATGGTGTGATTGGTGGACGAATGCAATCATTTAACTTGTCCCAACATTTCAATGCTTCATCCAGATATTCGATTTGAAACTCATCTATTGGTTTATTCAAAATTTTGGCGACGAGTTCAGAAACGGAAAAGGCTGAAGAAATGAAAGCTGGTAGCGCTACATCTTGTATTTGTCTTATTCCAATACCACCATTAAGGACAGGTAGTGAGGCTTGCGTCCATTGTTTGGCATCAAATTGAGCGTTGAGAATTTCTTCCATAGTATTCTTTATGCATGAGTCAATGGTGTTCATAAATTCTGGAAATTTCCAAACTGGGAAGGTCCTCATGATATATGTAAATTTCGGTATTGCGAAACAGTTCTTTAGCAAGAAGTAAGCATAATGCGTTCTTAGTTTTGGGAGCTTAGAGAACATATTGTTCAAAACTTCAAGTTGAGTTTTCACATGAGACATAAAACCGTCAAGAAGAATTGGAGATCCAAGCAAATTCAATTCATTGGAATTGACAATCCTAATGCCAGGGGCAATGGTTTCGAACTTGGAGAGTGTATCCTGATTGACTTGTCCCGAACAGAAACTATATATATAAACTTGTCCCATATATTGCATAAAACTTATCTCATCTCTCTTACATCTACTATCTACGATACAAGAACTACCCACCCTCTTCTCTCCAAATACTTACCACATTTCCGGAAAATAAATTTTAAATTTTCCAATAGTTTCCTCAGCTGCCACGACCACGCTCTCGACATACGGTGTGTAAATAAGCTTTTGACATTCGATTGGACACACTGTTCCGCATTCAGCCCATAGTTCTAAATTCGATTGAGATTCTTTCCAAAATGTTTTCATAGCTTGGCTGTAAATATCCGCAGGATAGCACCAATTTCCAAGTGCTTCAGACATGAAAGGCAACCTGATTGAATTTCATGAGAATTATTAGCCACGTACCAAACGATGATATGAAACACCTACTGTGGTGTTTTATATATTAGATTTTGTGCCATCAAACATTAACTGCTCTGCTTGCTACCACTACGATATCATCCATCATGTATGTAAATATATTCGTATATCATGTGTCCTGCCATGCCACTACACAGCATTAACTTTGAGAGTTCTTACAATGCTCACAAAGCATTGTCCCAAAAACATGAACATTTCTCCCTGTACTTCATATTTTGCTTACCTGCACTTTATCAGTTGATGAAGATTTCTATTGAAGCATTTGTTGACGCAAACTGAGCGAGAGTAGTGAAATTCGCTGATACACGGGTGCTCTTTTCGATTCAGACTTTTAAACTCTTTGATGCGAATCGCAAGGCTTATATCCTCTCGCGGCGCAACGTTTATGCCCTCGACTTCAGTCAACGGTTCATCTTTTCGCTCGTGGAAGAACACTTTGATCCCTTCTAGATCACTCCAAAGTTTAGAGTGAGCCACCTCGTTCCACTTGATTGATATAGACATGCCGAATGAAAGCCCACTTGCTTGTATCTCTCCATCTGGAGAACCAACATTGAAACCAAGCTCCATATGCACATTATTTTTTTAAGAATAAAAAAAACAGGGGATACGTGAGAAATGCAACTAAGATTTTGATGTCATGCTTGCAATATGCAAAATAAGAATAATATGTACTATGTATTCTGCATACTCAACCAACACGTATGACGTAAATAGTAAACATACATGTACACGAGAATAAACCATCAGAAATTTATACGGGCCAACTATTTTACCGTGTGTTTGGGATGTAATGAAGTTGTGACAGGAAATTTGATGGGATATGATGAAGAACAGGTTGTGTTGCTTGTGCAGTGCAGTAGAGATTTTTTACCTTTGAGAGGTTTTACTTTCAAAGGCTTCTGGCTGGAAGAAGCCGTATGTACTATTCACGGAATGCAATAAGCAATCTCAAAATTTGTACACCGAGAAAAGCAAGTGACTTGAACTGACTTGACTACAAAACAAACACAAAAACTACAAATATGTTTGATAAAGTTTTCTTTGATATCTAACCATATTGATGTGATATACAGGCACCCATCGTTGTAAAGATTGTTTTCCAGTTTTCACGCGTGTTCACAAAGTTCACAGAACTCTGTAAAATTAAATTTTTATGCATGAAATGTGAACTATTAGATAAAGTGATTGATCCAGGTCGAAATCTTTTTGAACACATTACGTGTAGGATTTCAGCCCTTTCACCTCCATAAATTTTTTCCAAGAACTTATGGCTAGGGTTAGTTTGTGCGCGGTTGAGGCTGTGTGTGTGTGTGTGATCAAATCAGATATCACATCACAACATATTTATGTGTAGCTTAGCTTTAGTACTTACAGCACTTATGATTTTGTGTGTTGAGGACAAATTTTGCCAAAGTTGTGATAAGTTGAGGAAACTTTGGAGTGAATAGTTATAGCTTGGCGTACCATCCTCTGTCAGTCCCATTTCTCTCAGTTTATCAGGCCTGAAATCGTGTGATAAATTGAATAAGAGCATAAAATTGTCACATGAATTATAAGCATACTTGCGTAAATTAAAACATGACTGTGTTCTGACATCCATGTTTTAAGAGAATGGTTAGAGGCGTGCATTCGATAGATCCCGCATCAACCTTTTGGACCCCGAATACAAATATTTTACAGAGGAAAAGGTACGCAGCTAAAGGGCTGATGATGCATGATATGATAGGTTAAATCGGTAAAGACATCTATCTCTATTAGATGAAAAATATGTCACAACAGAGAGTTTATATCGATCTTTCTCGATTCCCATTTTTAATACGGGAGGAAACTAGGCAGCTGTAGAATTGAAGGAAAACACACTATACGGACCCCCCTCTGAGTGAGTACGCGAACGCGATCCAAATGTGAAGTATATAAGGCTTTCCTTCCAACAAATATATACAACAAAAATATTTTGACAAATGCATTGCTTGTACCTGAAGGGAGTGTTGGGACATATAGTGACATCCGGCAGCCTCAAACTGTCATTTTGCTTTAGAATCACTGAAACTTGCGTTGGAAGAGACATCATAAGTAAAAGGCGGTTGGTAACGTAGTAAGCAACAATGACACAGCAGGCCAGTAAAGATGAAATCCACAGTAGGCGTCTGCCAACCAAAACAAATTTCTTTATCGACTTTCAATTTTTCCTTCGTTCGTGCTTGCACTCCAATAATCCAATGGAGGAAATAGAAAAAAAAACTATTTTTCAGATTGAGAGGCGAGGGTATCCCTCCCCAATCTTTGGGTCCATCAGATTTGTTCCAAGTGCAAATTTAATATTCATGAAATGAACCTACAGAGATTGTTTACCTGGTCCAACCAATGTCGGTGTTCCATATGTACTTTACCCCAATGATGGAGAGGTCACCCGACTGCTGCTGTTGTTCACCCTGACTGTTTAACTTTTTACTTAAATTCTCAGACTTGGAGGTATAAGCGTCTCCATTCGGTTTCAAATTAAATAGAAATCTTCCTATTTCTCTGGAGTGAAATGGAATTGATGCAGTATGATGTTTCATTTTAAAACTTTCCTTTTGGAGTTTATTTTAGCAAAGAGCATCACAACAAACGTACTTCTTTTATGCGATGTGGGCAATTGAGTGTAAGTGTGTTAACGTCAGCTACATTTATATTTTGTATTTCATGTTCAAAGGAAATAAAGTTTAGAATGTCGAAAGACAAGCATAAAGCATTGCCTAATTTGAGTTTTTCAACAACAGCACACAAAAGAAGTTTTGAACTATGAGTACTCTCTCCAATCTGGCTCGTTATATATAATCAAAAATATCTCAAATTTTGACTAACCCCCATAATTTAGCTTGTTAGGAGTAACTTTGTGAAAAAATATAATGTTGTAATTTCCACTGCATCAACATCAAACAGCTCTTTACTTTACATTTACACAGAGTATGCCATTTTTGTGAGCTCTCTTTTACTGAAATAATCAAAAAGTTATTGAAGGAATACCATGCAGAAAAACAAATATTATGCACGTTCGTATGTAAACACACTACACTACTACGGCATCTGTATGGTATGCAGAGTAGGGGTTGCATTACATTGCATGTCTCCATCTCGGATTTGGATTACATTCCCACGAGCTTTATTTCCATACAACAAGAAATTTGTTTCGATAAAATATATAAAATCTCATTGCATGTAACGTAACCTAATAAATACTTATAAAAGAAATAATATGCGCAAGTATATAATTTGCTGCTTTTTTCACTTCTTCACCCACGTTCATATAAGTAGAGCCAGGGAAGGAGCGCAAACAGACCGATGACTAGAACACAAAACAACGGGATCCATATAAAGGAGCACCTCATGTCTGATTCGCGTTGCCGGATATCCTATTTCATGAAGAGAAAAATCTTAGATATGCAATTGAATCGCATCCTCTCTCTTGAAATTTGATGTATTAAAATTGGATACATGGACGCAACATTATTTTTATTAACACACTTCCATACCATTGCAATCGTGAGTCCAATCAGGAGAGCCTTATCTGTCGAAGAAGCATCTCCCAAAATACTGAGTCCATAATACATAATATCACCGCGAAATCCTCTAAAAATTTCTACCGAAGCCAGTCGTTCTCCTGCCTCCGTCTTAATCTATACAAAACAAAGAAAGGCCTTTATGGTGGAACATATTTAAAAGATTTATTGCTTGTGGCAATAGCCTTGAAATATATTTCTTTTAAGATTTCGTCCCTGCTTTGTAATGTAATGTTATGTTATGTTATCATATATACCGAGTAAGAATTGGTCCCTTGCTTCCGCCGTAAAGACCGACATTTTTCAGAGGCATTATAAATATCTACGATATTCCCCTGAAAATGTATGGCTCCAATTGCCTTCTTTTCTCCTGGTATCATCACCACGTAGACACAGTTCTGCAGGCAAAAAAAACAGACAATGAAATTTAGCAAAAGGGGCACCCTCAACCAGAAAATGGAGATCTTTCTACGGAGAGAACAATGGTCGAGCAGAGCACGCTGTGATTGCAGGCATAATTCATCTTTGCAATTTTGCAGCTGCTCTCTCCACTTAAAAGAAAAAGTTTTGAGAGAGAGCTTGAAAAATATAGCGACTTTCCTATTTCATAGTTGGATGTTTTAGAGCGACATACTTGAAAATCATGTAATTTACGTAATATAAAGCCATGTTAAAAATATGCATGAGCGTCACTTGTCATATCATATTATGTGTTATATTCTATACCTTTGGTTGTATACACGAAGCTCGCGGAAGGTACACCAACTCCAAGGACTTGCCCCAGTAGTGTCGTAACCGAACACGGGATTTTGCATTGCATAAAAAGTTACACCATGAAGTCCCAGCTTTCCCTACCAAATAGTCATCCTCATACTGAACACTTATGGAATATCCAGAAAAACAGGAAACTCCTAAAACATATACATGACAAGGGGGAGATAAAAAGTCATCAATTTCACATTTCAAATCATGACGCACTTTAGTGGAGTTTGCAAAAAAAGAAGAAGAAAAAGTATTCCGCCAAAAGAAACACATTATACCACAATACTATAAGCCGCTACCACCATTCACCATCATCACAGTCAGTGGAACAGTCATAAAGAAAGTATTAGTGGAAGAGGAAGTCTTTCGCAAAAAATCATATTTTCCGGAAAATATCACAAATTCCACCATTTTATTGCGATAATGCGTAGGCAGCAAAAAAACATACGAATTGCTACCGTCACTTTTATATTCATCCATTATCTCAAAACCATGAGTGATGTGAGGTGGCAAGGCAAACGCGTGTATTCTTATTTTTCTTATTATTATTATTACATCAACTTTTATGTTCTGTAGCTTCTTTTGCCTTACTCCACATGCATATACTATAAAAATCAGCCATATGAGAAAACATTATTCCAATTCCCAGCCACTTTAGGAAAGGCTTACCTGTTCTAGAAACGTCAAATCGAATGTAATCATCTAAAAAGTCAAAGTAATTCGTAAGTTTGAGTTTATCGGCTTCTTCCTCACTGGATGAAAAATTCGTTCCACTACTTCCTTCCTCATCCTGAGCAGCATTATCAGCAGCAGCATCATCAATAATATTCTTTTGATCAGCAGCGGTAGCTTTCACATCACTTGGGATTGTGGATACACTGCTGTAGCCACTATAAAGGCGAGAAGTGTCGGTTTCAGATGTAGCTGGCAAAATGCAAGCAGCAGCTCCGTTTAGAGTACTGTTACACAGCTCAGCTACATTTCCAACTGTTATCTTGCTCGCACCCACATCATCTTGCTTCCTAGTTTCATGGAGGTTCTTAAAATCTAATTGTGACTCTTTTGGGATTTCCACCAAAATTGAGAACATTTGGTTGTTTTACTAGTGGTGTCTCAAATATGTATGACAATATAATAATCTGTAGAGAGAGTACAAAATGTAATTTTGGTAACAGAGCTATATAATTGCTTTTATACACATCCAACAGCACGCATTTGTTTTGTGTTCCTCCGAAAATGGTAAGATATGCATGAAAAGTAGTAGGGCTCTCTCAAATTTCATAAAAAGCTCTTTTGTTCAAAACGAGGCTGCTGGTTTTATCATCGACTTGCTTTCCACTTTAGAACTACAATTAAAATGTACAAGGATCACAACGTAATCATCACAATTCCCTACTCGCTATTAAAATTTGCACAGTACTAAAATGAAGCTATTGCCATTGCAGACAAAGTTCTCTGTATAATTATTCGCACTTGCACTGCATACATCATTATCATCATTACATCTGCAACAAAACCACCAGCAGCATAATATGTTTTATGGTGCAGTGTGATAGCAGAAAGAGCCCAAAGCCCAATCAACCTCACTCCTGTTTCTCACTCTTAAAACCTTGAACTCAAGCTGTCGTGAGAAGTTAAAAACTTTAGTACTTAGACTTACGTCAGTAATATTTCTTTATTTCACAAAACCACATTATGGTTCCTGTTAAAGTTTCTATTGTTCCTGGCACAGCACCGCACCATATAAATAATATACACGCCCTGTTTAGAAAACTAACTCTTTTATTTCGGATGGAGAGGGCAGATCTAATCAAATTTTAAAACTTTAGTGTGTGCAAAAACTTTTCCATAAGAACAAATACACTTTAGGAGTAAATGAAACTTTTGCATGGCCAGGTTTTCTTCGTATTCATATACTTTCTTGGAGTGTATCATAATAGTAAGCCCTCGAAAAATAAAATCGTAATGATTTAATTCAATTTTTGGAGCAGTAGTGTTGCCGTTTTATGTTGCTCTTTTAGCCAAAATGTGAAAGTAAACAATATCCCGAAATGCAAACGTCAACAAAGAGTAGTATAGAGTCCATGACTTCTCTCATTCCATTTTGTTTTGTTTGTAACTAACTGAATGAATACTTTTCATGGAACAACCGCTGTACAATACAAAACACAAATTATATTATACACATTGCGAACAAATTCATGCTCTTTATTCAGTAAAATTAACTAATATATTCTTTGATTAACTAAGTATTTTTTGTTGCTTGAGTGGAAAATTTGAGTTCAAGTTCAACACAATGACATGCAAATGCAAATGGATACAATCTGCTGAGAAACAAGAGCACAAAATTATAACTTGTTGTCCATCCATTTACTGCTTGTTCTGTGTGGTGTGTCTCCTCGAAGCAGCAATAACATCATCAACACTTTTACGTTTAAAGGACTCTTTGGTTTAAACTCATTTGTTATAATAATATATGAGCGCATACTTATATTGAGACGGAGAGAGGATGAGAATGATAATATACATTGGAATATTATGCACATCATATCTAATCATAAGAAAAGGGTGGAAACAATAGTACATCTTTGTTTACCATCTTCACGCATGTATCCATCCACGTAGAAACTCGACTGGCAGTGCACAGTGTTCCAGCGACCGTCAATTTTGCTCGAAATTGTTTTTTGTAGACTTTTTTGTATGAAGGAATTTTTGGGTTTTTTTAATTGGAGCTTGTGCAGCGTGTCAAACTGTGCTAGAAAAAAAATATTGAATAATTTTAAAGTGAAAATTGTTGCAAATTTTAATTAAAAACTATCAAAAACACATGTTTTTGATAGTTTTTTATAAATTATTAGTATTATCTGGTTCCATAACCTCTTCAAATCATATACATAAGAAAGCCCATGCTTTTTTCTCTGGGATAGCGTTGGAACCAAAAAGTTATCGGTCCAGATAAGACATGTAATTAATTACTGAAGATGGCAACTTCTTGACCATCGGCAATCAGAGCTGGGCAAATTACAACATATATATGACCACTTACAAAATCATCGTTTTAACCGAAAAACGACAAAATGCGATAATGTAAACCGTCAGATACCCTAAAAATCACGAAGATAAGCAGTGGGTAAAATTTTAATTATCACTCAAAAACTTAAATCCTATTAACACAAAACTGATGAGTAGTAATGTATACAATAGTAATTAATTAATTAATTAACACTTAAATAATAAAAATTCTTGAATCTAGTAATTGATTAACACTGAATTAATAATAATACTAATTGAATTAAACTTAATTAATAATAATTAAAATACTTGAAACCACTAATTGAATAATACTTAATTAATAATAATTAAAATTCTCGAAACTAATAATTGGTTTATACTTAATTTATTTATCAATAATGACAAGTTTTCTCCCTAAATCCACATAATAAACTGCTGATACAACGAACTATCAACACTTGTCGAATTTTAATACATATATAAATGCACTTACGACAGTCGACTCCGAGGCAAAGGGACGTTGGTTACCTTACTTATAATTCCGATTAAAAACTTGAATGAAACAATCCCCGTCCAGGGCGTATGTATTTTTTTATAAAAGCTTATGCCGTTTACGCGGAGCAAATGAAAATTTTGCAAAACCCCCCGGTAAAGGGCCTTTGGCCCTTTACCATTCCCTCGATGAATCCCATGGGGTGGCCGGGAAGGGCCCCGGAGCTGAAAATAAACCCCGGCCTATAGCCCCATGGGAGGAGTGGGACAGCTCCGAGGGGGAGGAGATGGATTCAAAAGCAGGCACCCCCCTGTTGCCTCAGGTTGGTTTAACCCACCAGCCTGGGGGCAATCCGTCGGTGTCCCGGCCGGCGGAGGCTGTACCACAAGGGAGCCATGAGGAGGGCCCACGTCCTCATGGTGGTTGTACTCGAGAGGCCCAACACGAAGCCAGGGATAGCGCCCTGACCGACCCTTCTGAGCTCGCGGGAGTGGTTTCAAACATAAGGGGAGCTAGCCCAGTTGCGGGCGCATCACAGGAAAATGCTGGGAGTCGTGACCCAGCCGCCCTTCCTGAGTTCGCGGGACAGGGTTCAAGCGTAAGGGGAGCACTTGTTCGACCGTTTACTGGATTGGTCGCGTTGGGAACCAAAGCCGAACTTTTGTCTTACTACAAACAAAATACGAACGCCACCCCCGCGTGCTATGTTAGACACCTAGAGCAAAAGCTTAGTTTTATATTTAATGAATCAGAAGAGGCTCAGATAATCTCAGCATTACGTAATGTAAAATCTAAAGCCAAGATTCTATCCACCAAACAAGGGAGACCAAAAGAAAAGGTGTTTCCACCTAATGAGCTCTTTCATGTCAGCTTGGTAGAAACTGATAACGTCACAGAGGTTCCAATAGACACCTCTAAATCGATTGGTCGCCCGAGAAAAGCTTACATTGATGCAGCCCCCAGCACAAAGAGAAAGAAGTTGGAGACTGCTGTAGCATCAACAAGCGAAATACCACTGGAAGACCTCATAATCAAGATTGTCAAGTCTAGCGATTTAGCAAACAAGCAAGAAATGCTGAAGGTCTTTCAATATTGTTTAGGAACACCTGGAAAACTAAAATTCATGGCAGCAAAGATGCGGGAAAAGGAAGCAAACAAACTGCCAGTGGAATACACACCTATGGAAGCTTTAAGACTGCTACTAGATGAAGATTTAACTGTTCACCAATACAAGAGCATTCGGCAAGGAGCATTAGGCCATAATTTTGCACTTTATCCAAGCTACAATCGAGTACTTGAAGCAAAGGCCGATCTTAGACCACCAGAAACCGAGATCGAGGTGACAGATAGTTTTGCACGCGTTAAGCTACAGGCACTTCTAAATATTACATGCCGTAGATTGCTTGAAATGTGCGAAGAAGTCATTGAGGCCATATTGAAACAGCACAGTAGTACCGACTTCAACATGCAGGTAAGTTGGGGATTTGATGGCAGTACTGGCCAGTCAAACTATAAAATGCAGATGACAGTAGGTGGGCCTCCAGATCCGGATGAAGAAGAGCCAGTAAGAATACGTGCAAACCCTAATTCTGACTCGTCTTTGTTCGTTTGCACATTAATACCACTACAAATTGTCCAGAAGGGAGTTACCGAAGATGGTCTTATCTTGTGGCGTAACATTGTTCCACAGTCGGTCAGATTTTGCCGCCCAATCAGCATGGAATTTGCCAAAGAAACAAGTGAGCTAATTAGGCAGAGTAGAGCATCCATTGAAAACGAGATATCCAAACTAATTCCCTTCGAATTTACGACAAAAGTAACGTCAACACTTATTAAAGTTAATTTCGAATGCTACTTGACAATTATTGATGGGAAGGCATTAAATGTAATAACAGACACAAGCTCAAGCATGACATGTCCAATTTGTAAGTCAACCCCAAAGACATTTAACGACCTTTCAAATATTGGGACTCAACAATTTTCACCAAAATCTTCCGAAAATCTTAAGCATGGGATTAATCCAATGCATGCATATATAAGACTCTTAGAACTTGTCCTACACATTTCATACAGACTGGACTTTAAAAAATGGCAGGCTAGATCTTCACAAGAAAAGCAGTCTGTTGACGCCAAAAAGAAACATCTCCAGATAGAGCTTTTCCAAAACATGGGCCTTTTGATTGATTTTCCAGCGTCAGGAGGAAGCGGAAATTCGAATAACGGGAATAACGCTAGAAAAGCATTCAAAAAATGCGATGAATTTGGTGATATTTTGGGACTTGATATTGAGTTACTTAAACGTTTTAGAATAATCCTCATTTCAATAAACCACAGTTATGCAGTGGATGGCGAAAAATTTGGCAAATACTGCCTAGAAACGGCACGTTTATACGTGCAAAAGTATCCTTGGTACTATATGAGTGCAACTCTGCACAAAATTTTAATACATGGACAGGCGATAATTGAAAACAGCGCTTTGCCATTAGGAATGCTTTCTGAACATGCAGGGGAATCTAAAAACAAGCATTACAGACGAGACAGGGAACACCATGCAAGAAAAACTAGCAGAATTGCAAACATGAAGGACACATTTTTTAGGGCAATAGATTCATCAGACCCACTAATTTCTACGCTGTCTTTGAGTGATAGGCAAAAGAATTTGAGAAAAGATCCTTTGCCACATGACGTAATACAGCTTCTGCTTGCTCCTTCATTACCTCCATCGACACCTTTAGAATTATTTCCAGAAGAAGAAGACGAGGACGAAGATTTCATGCCATCAGACGAAATCCAACTTACAAACGAAGAAGATCTGCTTTTTGAGCGTCTAGAGCGAGAAGATTCTGATGACGAAAATGAAAATAGTTAATATTTAGTTTTTAAACTACCCCGCGAATTCTGCATTCGTGGGAGGGAAACCCGGGGGCCAGTAAAATCTCTCGTTTCCCAAAAACTCATCCTGGCGCTCGGGCATGTAGTTTGCGGGGGAGCGGGAGCCTCTGGTGGATGATGTTGGGGTCTTTCAACTTTATAATGTATTTTGTCTTTATTTATACCCCAACGGACGCCAGAGCCCCGGGGATCCACCTCTAAAGGCCGCTCTAATGGGGTGGATCTCCCTCCCACGAGCCGTCCTACAGGCGTTAACCAGGGGAGCCATCCTACTGGCTTTAAACAGGGGGGCCCAATGGGTCGATGAGTGATGCTCTCATCCTGACGATGGCTACAGCAGGCCGAAACCCTAAAAGGTCTTTTACCTTTTACATGTCATAACTAATTTTATTGCATTTTGCCGTACTGATAATAGATATAAGGGAATTCCAGGCACTTATGGTAGATATTATTGGCAGGGTTACCACAGTCATATACCGGACTGCACTCGGTCTTTCTATTCAGCACTTCAATGAAATGCGGTGCTCAGAGTGGCGAAATAAACATGAGTGAACTCCACTTTTACTGTTCAACCTCAAAGATTAAATTTATTGGCGAAGGGTTTTGCTAAAACAGAGCTTCATCGGGACGTAGTTAGTAGGAAAATTCACTTATAAATAGTTACATAAAAATTTTGTGAGGTTAGTTTTAATAATTTAAAAGGATATTTAAAAATTATATTCAATTAGGTATCACACCATAGTCATAGAAACTATTGGCAGGGTCGCCACAGTCATATACCGGACTGCACTCGGTTTGTCCCATCAGTATATCAAGTTACTTAGCTGTTCGCCACAATTTCCACTCCTAGACCTAGGAAGTTATCCCTTGAAGGATTCCAGTTAAAGGAGTTTATTGTTAGGTTAAGGATTTTTCTCTAACCAGGAAATCAGGTAGAAGATTGTAAAGGAATGCGCTATTGAATGGTAGACTTTACTCTATATTAGCCATTACGCATTCCACAGAGATCATCTTAAGGCTACGTTTAGCACTTGTCAATATTGATAATCTCAATGAATTAAGTATAAATCAATTAGTAGATTCAAGAATTTTTATTATTTAAGTGTTAATTAATTAATTAATTACTATTGTATACATTACTACTCATCAGTTTTGTGTTAATAGGATTTAAGTTTTTGAGTGATAATTAAAATTTTACCCACTGCTTATCTTCGTGATTTTTAGGGTATCTGACGGTTTACATTATCGCATTTTGTCGTTTTTCGGTTAAAACGATGATTTTGTAAGTGGTCATATATATGTTGTAATTTGCCCAGCTCTGATTGCCGATGGTCAAGAAGTTGCCATCTTCAGTAATTAATTACATGTCTTATCTGGACCGATAACTTTTTGGTTCCAACGCTATCCCAGAGAAAAAAGCATGGGCTTTCTTATGTATATGATTTGAAGAGGTTATGGAACCAGATAATACTAATAATTTATAAAAAACTATCAAAAACATGTGTTTTTGATAGTTTTTAATTAAAATTTGCAACAATTTTCACTTTAAAATTATTCAATATTTTTTTTCTAGCACAGTTTGACACGCTGCACAAGCTCCAATTAAAAAAACCCAAAAATTCCTTCATACAAAAAAGTCTACAAAAAACAATTTCGAGCAAAATTGACGGTCGCTGGAACACACTGCAGTGTGTTGGTGGAGTACATACCTAAACATATTATTTACACGCTTGTAATATCATATCAGTCAGGAATTTAAATACGCAGCTAACAGACAGGTTTTTTACACATAATATCCTTCTATTGAATCCCCATACGGTTTAATGTAGATACATGAACCCCAGCTGAACAACTTGTATTACAGATTCCATATTAGGATTGGATTTACATATGATTACCACTAGCTGGCTGATCATGTCGTCTATAAAAGATACAATGAGAAGAGGTACTCAGATGTGCGTCAAGCAACTCAAACCAGAAGAAGCTGGAATTCAAGATGTAAGACTACAAAAAACTCTTTGTTGCTGTTTCACATCTCTGCCAAACAAAATCGAAGGAGTTTCAGACTGTCTCAGTTTTCAAGCCAGCCATAACCTCATGCAGATGAGAACAATGGACAAACAATATATGGAACTCCATAATATGTATGTGTAATTTCAAGCTACATGGATCTTCCCCATTTGTAGTAAGTTTAAAATCTCAGCATGCATGGATGTCAATAGTTCTAGGTCTACACTTTTGTTGCTTAAACAGAAGAATTTATATGGAAGAATTTTTGCTTACAGAAGCATATTATTCAATGATCTCATTCTCTCATAACTATTATATCTCTCATTTGTCATATAACAAGAACGAAACATTATAGTTTACTGCATTCGTTAAATAGGAATAAAAGTAAACCTAAAGCTTTTGCAATTATTTCACACATGTGAACAGATCCATTCCCTAATACAGTAGCGAAATACACTTCCTTTCTAACTCAAATTTAAGAAAGGAGTTGTTGGAGTAGTCGTCAACGTTCTCGCCAAATCATCATCATCATTACGCTTTCTGGAAAGTAATAAAGTCAACTTTTATTGTTTAGTGCAAAAGCCGTGTGGTTTGCATTAAAGAGCTGAAGCGTCATTATGTTGCACACCGTATGATGATGATTAAAAGTTTGGTGAGAACCACGGTGTCCTTGAATAGAATCTTATAGAGCGAGTTAATGCTTTGTTTTGTTACTTTACACGGCCTAATATACACATATACCAAGCTACAAAATCGTAGCTGTTTTGTTTACTGTTTCAGTGAAGAAGAGTTGGAAAGGTAAGTATATAGTATGCTATTAACAGGAAGGAAATTATTATTATATAACGTAGCATATAGCTGGTTCTCGGCTCGTTTAGGAGGCAATCAAGAGAGATCTAGCTGTACTATGCATAATATGTGACCACTCCTGTTTCACAGTCACTCTTTGTAAAGTCATTGAAGTGTAGTTAATAAGTGACAAAGTTAAATAAAGCACCCTTTAACAACGCATTAAAGTAAATGAGAACGTGTGAAGGGACGTAATGCTATCTAATCCTGTAAATAAATGACAGCTGCTTTCATTTAGAAAAAAAAGCAACTCCAATATCAATACTGATGGGCACGTCATATACTTTTTCATCCCATCACTTTTATTTCGTGCTTCATGAGTCAGTTAACTACATACTTTGAAATGATCCCTTTTTCCATTGCTTCCTGCCTTTATGTTGGACGTTGGAAGAATGAAGCTTACATAAACTCATAAACCTTGCTAAATATAGGTATGTTTTATGGCTTATGGCATACGTAAGCTGTCGAGAGAGAGAGAGAGAGTGAATCATGTACACATTCACATAGACCTTTTTAAGTTTGGCTTGATGTTGGATGTGTCATCCAACATCCATTCGCTTATTGGTCCTGGTACTGGGATACAAATAATTCCACACATTTGTATGCTATATATATAGTACCCGGTCCATTCGATTCGATGTCATAATTTTCCTTTCATGAGCTATTTTCATGAGGTAGGTGATAGGAGCGGCTTTGATGACACGTAATTCTGGATTTTTGCCCCTACTTTTAATGTATTGTAATCTTCTAATGATAAGAGTTTTAACCATTTGGATTTGATTACGAAAGATTTCATTGTGACACGAATACCTAAGAAGATTACCTAAGTATCTGTGTCTGCAATGAGCATAGTATCATGTTTCTTGTCGTTCGATTTTACTGGATTTTACTATACATTGATGTACAGTATAGGTAAATTCGAAAATTCTACTTCTTACAAGACTTAGTATTAGTTTCCCATTTAATTATATGTATATAAGATCTTGCTGCATATATGACGCAACTTGTAGAGTATTTGATTTCAAATTTCGATATGTCAGGCATTGATGCTCAGGGATTTCTCTTTTTCCAACAACTTTCTCTAATCAAGGAAGAGCCCCTACTTTATATAAGTAGTACCAGGAAGTATTTATATAGACTTGGTGTAATTCCTTGAACGGTATTAAGTTTCTTGAACATCCCAGTGGTTTGCTTTCTCTGACGGTTGATTTTTAATGCCTGAAGATAAGTAAGTCAGGGAGCAAAAGTAAGCAGCTTATAACCATCAACGATTTGTCAGCTCGGAGACTCAATGGAGGGCTGTGTACCGTGTTGCATACCTTCTAATTCTAATATCCATGGGGCTGCTGCTTTCCTATATCTACAATCTACCATCCAGAATCTACAAATTCTACCTTAACGTTAGAAAGCGTTAAAAAATGAGCTATAATTGGAAAGTAGGTTTTATTAGACATGGTGGAACAACTCCTAAATTCCCTATACACACCAACACACCAACACACTGTCTTCTCCTTCATCCTTTCCTTTTCCCCATTTTGCTTTTCAATTCTAGTCGCTTACTAAACGTCTACGCATGATGTATTTGATGATGTTGGCGTCTGAATGTTTCTAGGAAAGAATGAATAAAAACAGGAAATTATCAGAGATCTATATCTGTACATTATTTCGATCGGTTTCTGACCCATAAGCCATCATTCAATTGAACAATAAAGCCATCATCATTCGAGACTAAGACTGATGATGTAGCATCAACTTGTGCTTCTGACTATCTTTGCTGAAAAATAAAATGGTAAGTGAGTAGATATAGGTCCATGTTGGAGGACACGCTAACAAATAGAAACTTCACAGTATGGATTGAAAAAAATCGGAAAAGTTGATCGAGAGGAAGATGAGTGGACGCATGAGTGGAAATAAGTTGACTGCTGGCATTGGAGCAAAAAGGAGATTATTAATCATGATAATAGCTTACATCATAAACTTCCTTGTAATATTTTGGTATGGTTCAGTTATAAATGTATGAGTTATATGTGCATGTTACAAAATATTATTTTTTGCACAAAATGTAGACATACACGCCAACCCACGTACTCACCGTGTACGTACACTTTGTCATGTTGATGATGAACGGAAGTCAATCTCCGGTTCGACTTTTCGCTACCAAAGTGAACAATTTAAGATGGATACGGTGTGACTACTATACGAATGTAACGAAGCTCGTAAACGAATTATTATGGGAGTACAGAGGCGCACAATCTCATTTGTCCGTCTAATACGTTTTAATTAGTAGAATAGTGCGAAGAGCAATCAGATTTCGTTAATTATAAGTGCGGAGGGGACGGGCCATTTGCGATTACAAACTGGGAGTTAAAGGAGGACCATTTTATTAGATATTATTTACTAAACAAGCAGAAAGAGGTAAATGAGCATTTCGATAATGTTGAAATGGTATTGATAAGTCTGCGAAAACTGAAAACGGGGGATATCCACAGTTAAAACTTGAGACGTTGAGACATTCAAGAATGTTTTTTTTATCCATCTCTGCCACACATCTTAATAATATATCATCGAAAGTTGAAAAGGGAATTGAATGATCAAGAGTACGCTCATCAGTGAAGCAGTTGTATCCTACTACTTCCTGAAAGTTAATTTATTCTCGTCACTCTTTTTCCTTAAAAATATTTGTTTCAGTTTCAATGCAATATATCCCCACTATACACCACCTACTATATACCACCCACTTCTTTTTCTCGTGTCTTGTATGGTATGGTTTTAGTTTTAGCAAAACTCTGCCTACACGGTAGCATATTCCCAGATCTAGCATCGTAAAACAGGAAGTTCGATGTTTTCTGTATTTCTGGCTCTGAATAATGATACGAATACGGGTAATACACTAAAGTTTTTGATGCAATAATTTGATGCAAAGTAGGAATCTATATACCTGTATGTCACGGTTGGTTCACATCTGCATTTCCTCGTATTCCTTCTCAGCAGATTGACTTGGTCTTGTTACGTAGACCAGAATAATAGCGACTTACCTGAGTTGAGTGAGCTGGCTTTTCAGGATAAAATATCACATTGTAATTTGGTTAGCTAGTTGACTTGGCGTGATCTAAAGCTACGAAAAAAGAGTTAAAGATGCAAGAGGTCTTCTGGGATACATTTCGCATACACGCCACGCTGCCTCCTTTCTATTCGCTTCTGAATGGTGTTCGTTAGTTTCCATGAAGGTAGGCATGTGTGTGAGTGTGTGCTTAAGCAGACTATTTTTTCGCTCCCCCGAAATTCCAGTCAGTGTTAGCATAACTGTTGTCCCTTGATAACAGAGGGAAAGGATGATGCACAAAGCAAGCAAGCGTGCATGCAAAGTCCCTGTGGTTTTGCTTGAGCAATGGACCGAGTGAAATGCTCATTTTGATTCCGTTCCTCTCCTACTTCCTACTCTTCCAATATTGCCAATGTACATCACTCTTTTTATAGACTATATAATCCAGGCTACTTTCAAGATCCATTTTTTCTCCATTATCGAACTTTTTTGTGTATAAGAGTTCTGTACCATTTAGCAGGATTTTAGAATGTTCGTAGCTTCAATTCCTATGTCGCTTCCCAAAAGACTTTACATTTTGTACGTTGAAGCAAACACTGATGACTTGAATTCGTTCCGTGTGGCCCCCCTGGCAATTCATCTGATGATGAGTATTGTTCGACCTCATGCATCATTTTTGTGTCCACAGTTTGGTTTGGTTTGGTCGTACACAAAAGCGATAATAAAAACCATGTATGCATATTCTTGCATATGCAACGCCTTGTAAAAAGATTTTTTTTTATATATTGAGGAGAAAGTCATAAAAAATTATATTACGAGTGGAAGAAAGATAGTATAATGCGTTGGCCTTGCTCGTACAGTAGCAAATCCGTCATAAAATGATGGTTTAACATCCAGCAGTTGTATGAAATATGTATATATGCGACAGTTTTAGTAGTCAGTAGTCATGCATGGCGACTTGCAGTTATAACTCCGTGGAATCAACGGCATTGCCAAAAAGGATTATGTAAAAAACCAAGAAATCATATGTCGTGAAATTACATAACATAAATTCCTCAGTTTATTGTGTTATCAAAGAGAATCGGCAATTTTTGAAAAATAAACCAACATTTTACAAGAGGAAGCTTTAAGCAAATATTTTTCAACGATTGTAAATTTTACGTTCCATTCTCTAAAATGACATGTTGGAACAGTAAAATTTAAAGCAGCGTACAGCCACAATTATTACTAACCCTATTTTTGGCTAGTCATAATCCCTAGTTCACTATATCTAACAACACTAGATCCACACATTTATGTGCACCACTCGAGTCACATTTTACAATATATATATATACTTTTTTGCTTTTGCGGAATAAGTAGGCATTTTTTACATTTACTTAAAATTATCTATTTGTATAACTACAACAAAACAATTTGCAATTACTTGAAGATATATATACTTGTATCATCATCATTATATCAATAATTTATATGTATATTGGCATATCTTCTTCCAGGAGATTTCTGTCCACTTTATAATTTCACTTTTAATTATGTTGACATTTAATCAAAACATATGGAAAAATATCATCGCAGTACAGTAGTACATACACATACATATGTACACTACAATTATATAATACTATGTAATGTTCCAATTAGGAGTGGTCAACACGCATATATTATCGTCACGTATAATATTATACTGATAATTTTGAATTGTTTGATTGTTACAAAACGTGCTTGTTCACAACATTTATCATTTTTACGGTTTAGTTTTTTTTATGTATACCATCCTACTATTCATCGGACGAATTCCAGAATATGTACTTTCCATATTTTTTTTGCCATTTCCTACACAATTTGATAGTTTGGTTGGTAGTTGGTAATATGTAAATAGCAACATGTATTTTTTTTATAACTAGTTACAATTTGGATAATTTAATTTTGGATTGGATATTTCTTGTGCGACACTTATAAAAACATTGATATTCATTTCTCTCTTGAACTTGAGTAAAAGTTGTGGAACACATATATAGTATGTACTTAAACAGTAACAATAATCCTCATTGAACACATGAAGCAAATATGGTATGAAATATATTTTGGGAACATATAAGCAAGCACACACTGCTTACAAGATTACAAGACAAAAAAAATGCTTAAATCAATACACGTTACAAACATGTATGATAGATAATTAAATTAAAGGAGTAGCATAACACACAAACATATATTATGGTATTTTCTATGGTTCGCTCGTCTTAAAGTAGCGTTTTGTGACCATTACATACAACATGAGTCATGACACGTAAAAAAGATAACAATCAAACTAAGCAAATATTATTTATTTGAATATAATCGGCTCGGTACGGTTTAATACTGACCACAGTTGCGGATCTACAACCACAGATGAAGTTTCATCAGGGGAATATATATTAAAGCTCATTGATTGTCACAAAATATATATATTTTACACGTAGATTATACATACATATACGTAAGTATCTACAATCTACATACACCAAAGAATTTTTTTAGTATGTACAGTTTTTATATAGGTTTTGTATATAATAAGAAATACGTTTTGCGTTTGCTGACACAAAAAGATTTAAGGTAAAAGTATTTATATGTATGGTATGTGTAGCAATGAAAACAGACAAGGATTGACTTAGGAAAAGATCAATGTCTAATGTTGAAATAGAGAAAGTAAATGCAAAGGTATAAATTCATTCACAGTTTTGAGAAACTTATAAAACCACAGGTAGATACTTCAAAATTCAGTATGCGTAGCATTTTTATTACAGTATATAAAAAACTTTTTTTCCATCTAATATTGAATATACACAAAGAATAAGTATGTATACACATGATGTATGTATGTACGCACGGACAATAATTAATAAAGAAATTCCAATGTAACAACCATACTTTTATATACGAAACATGGAGAGAGTTTATATAATACGTACATACGTAGGCAGCAGTAAAATTAGCAGAATTAGCAGGGCCACACAGATATATATATATATATAGAAGATACAATTACTTTTTAATATTACAATATTATATACAATACTGATAGATTATAATATTTTATATATGAGTCTCAAGCAAACCAAGCAACCCAGGTTGGGCAACACACTCCAGCAAGACAGCATAGACACATTCCCAAACACGTGTTTAGCTTTTCTGCAAATGCGATGTGCTGTCAGAGAGAAAAGAGAGAAAGAACAGATAATGAAACCAAAATCTGGAATAATATAGTCAAAGTAGTAGTATTTTTTTCATATACAATATTTCATCTTTTTCCTTTTTATAATGACCTTTTTTAATTAGTAATATAGCTTCAAAATTCATTAGTGATTGATCAAGTACAAAGTTTACATGTGCTCCTTTCATTTAAGCTCAGACATATATAATTAATGTGTATGATGTGTATGATAATGATGATATATAGAGATTTCGTTTGTAATTTACTAAAATGTGTGTAAGTATACAGGTATAGTGTATAGTGAGTGAATGTGAAGAGAGAAGAAATGAAAAACTAAAAACAAGGTGTTTGCTATAGGTATGTGCCTCAACAGGAGATTACTTTGAACTTATAATCTAGCACACATAATGCTGCTATATTATGCATACCTATGTGTTATATTATGCATTTTCTAGGATGGTGGATGGTTATGTTATGGAGTGAAAGGGGAAAGTGGTTGGAATTGGAGGAGTTGGTGGGTACTGGGTACGAAACAAAATAAGTACGTCATGCATATCCCGTGAACGGAGAGTTAGATTAGATTATTATATATGCATATTTTGAAAATACTACCTAAAGGGGTAACGTACTACCGTACACAAACAATTTCATAGAAATGATGAAGATGAATGCGGTATTTAAGCATGAACATATAGAATACTATATACTAGAAATAGATATATGTATATATGCTCTAAAAAGAGAGAATGGAAAAATTAATCTTGCACCAGAATCATGGCGAAGACGATGAACATGGCTTTAACGTTAGGACTAAGCTCGGGCTTGGTGAAGCTCACTTTGTAGAGACGTCGATGACCCAGCCGTCGAGCAGTCACTTTGGCCACGACTTCTTCATTGTTCTGTTTCACCTATGGATAGATATATCAAACAAAATACATGAGCTAACACGAGCCCCCATCATCACCATAAAACATCATATATGTATATATGTGTACGTTATGCTGGAAGCTTTTATAACTAAAATGTTTTATACAATGGATGAACTGGACTGGATTCTCAGCCCCATTTGAAAATCATCATGAAGTAAAAAGTAAAGTACAGAGTGCTCCAGCAAAATACAATATTCTCATGCACTGATGCACACACCCATTAAAGATATTGAATCTGTGGTTAGTATAAACTGGAAAAAAGAGAACTTACCACAAACTCTGAAGATGATACGAGTACTTCAACATCAAACTGCACTTTCTCACTTTCCGACAAGTGACAAGTAAGAGCGAATTTACGATCGCATTTGCAAGGTCCATATGCTGTTTTTACGATTGTTCCGAATTGCCCACCGGATGGAAGCGTAAGTTTGGCTTCGATAGTCTAGCATAAAATGAAAAGAAATGATGGAATGCCGACCTCATTCTCCAATCACTTTGTGAGTACGTCATGCAAGCATTTTAAACAAATGATGGTGGATGAACTTCTGTGTGTGGAAGAAGAAAAAGAAGAAAAAGATTGGGAACAGAAACTCTAAATGGAAAAGGTAATCATCTCGCTGCATTTGTACTTTTTTTTTTATATAAATAATGTATGCTTTCAATGTGCTGTTGATGATCACATGAATTGTTCCATTCAGCGATTCAGCACTATAGTTATGTAGTCTTCAGCGAGTGATTGCGTGTGTGTAAATGTTAGTGTTAGTAGGAAGTAAGTGCCAGAGCCGTCATATGACTTAGTTTATGCTATGGCTTTGGCTATAGGTTGGTTGGTGTGAAAGTATGGATTATTACGGGTTAAGAAAATTTTGAGAGTGGAATAATATACAACATTAGAGGTAAAAAGTATGTATTCGTCCCATCATCACCACTAGGTTTAATTCTCTTGAATGAGAATTTTTGGAATAAGAAAGGAAATGAAACACATCACCATTATTACCTTAAACCATGAGCAACAATATGGAGTCTCAGTTTTGACATGCAAAACGTGAACATTGTCCAATGTCTGAAATACCAACAGCCTTGTTGCAGATGATTCGGAAGGTAGACACTTAAATAAAATTCTTCCGTCTGGTCCATCTATCGTAAAACCAACGCTACGAATCTCTGGAGCGTAAGCTAAGGATAAGAAAGATGGAAAGAAAAATCGCATGAGCACAAAAAACATATACACGAACACGATACGACATTTTTATGAAAGCTTTATACCATCTAAAAGTATATCATAGTCTCTACTCTTAATGCTTTTACATTTATAATACTTTTTTTTCTTTTTTAGACAGTTATTTTCCTTTTTTTTCTAGTCTATTTTGACATCTCTCTACTTGAGAGGAACTAACTGCCCCCATTTAAGATGTGGTGTATTGAGCAGAACGTGAAAAATGAAAGCTCTTGAGTTGTCCTAGCATAATACGTTCGTACAATGCAGGAAGAGTATAGAATGGTCGAGTAACTATATAGCATCTATCCACTTTGGTTCGCCATCATGTTTTCCTTCCTTTTTTCTTCTTTTGACATGGTAAGTTTACATTACACATCACATTACACATCTACACATCACTCGAGTAATATTTTACATTGTGTTGGGTGATGTTTGAAAGAAGTGGAAGAGAAAGATGGAATGTGAGCATTTACTACATGGATCCATTATACAATTCGATCAATAGCTCACTGTCACTCAAAGACGCAAAATTATTTCATGGAAAATACTTTCAACCAAAAGTAGGAAGCACTACATAATCAATAGAAAACCAAATAAATCTACTGCTTACATCAACATCAGCATAAACATGGAGGCATTCACACAACTAAGAGAGAAATATGAAACGCATGCTCAATTTTATTAGTTTCTAGAATCCTCGCCAGAATCAAACAGAGGAAAAAGAAATGACGATATAAAAGCGACAGTGGACTACTAGCAACTGGCCAAATCAACCATGTTATTTTCGTTCGTTGTCCCTTAATTGGACACATTGAATATTTTTCTTGACTTTCCTGTTGCATTTAATGACCTACTTGCTAGACCAACTGGTGACTGGTATATAATGTAATCAATGATGTCATGAAAGTGCAGGTTTTGAAGAGTTTTCGATGGTTTTTACTTGTGAACTGCTTTTAGCTACTGATTTTCCTTTGCTTAAAGTTTCCTGTTAGAGAAAAAGGATTTGAATTTAATCTGAAAAGGTCACCTTTATATCAACATTTGGTACTAAATATATAAAAATGATACTAATAGTAATAACGGGTATTATTGTGTACACCCATTAAAATATCAAATTCCTACACAAAGTGCCTTCAACTTCAAGTTCAACTTCATTTCGACAATTAACGTACTGCTTACTAATCTGGAAGTATTTATCAGAAGCTAGAAACCATATATAAGCGTAGCAGATATACTAGTCACTCTTGTTACTTTTGGTTTTGCATGTTGTCATCCACTTGAACATATTATGTCTGAAGAGCTTATTAAAACGATGCCTAAGTTTGCTTAATATGTTTTGACAAGTAGTAAAAAGGGTTTCAACATGCAGGATACAACTGGCAACAAAAGGGTTGTCGGATTTTGTTCTAACTTTCTAATCTAATAGAAGCCAAGCTAGAGGCAACTGTTGGGAACCCATTTAATATAACCAGAAGGCTCGCATGTAACTCGACTCGACCAACTTTCAATTTAAATGCAGTCAGATTCACACATAATCAGATTGGATAATCGTGAATGATTGATATATTTATGTGTATATGGTTGTGGTATTGCTAACTACATTCATAACTAGGTATTTGCTTTCCCTGATAGCAAAATCAATTTCCTCCGTAGTCCTTTTTCAATTACAGTTGACAGCATTTCCCATTCTCATGCAGGATACGTAATGCATTCATATGGTGGTGTGGTGTGGTGTGGTGACAGTTCATGAAACTTGGAGAAATCAGGTATGTACATAAATACTTATATGTCATCACATCTTTTTCCTATTGTCAACATTTTATCAAATATGGATAAAATGATACTTATTGGATTCATGATGTATACATATGTATGCAAATAAAATCCTCATAAATTACACGAGTACACACCTCTCTTATCGTCTGTCACCATATATATATATATTTTAGTTTCTGTATCTGGCAAACCAGTTAATCCAGCACAAACAGAAATAGAACACCGAAAGGGATAGCATAATTATTGATTTCATGCATACTAATGAACTAGAAGCAGGCAAGAATATCTACACATAATATGGATGAATGCCTTGTTGTGGCCTTTCATTTCTCCAAAGTTATTTATTACTTTTAGCATGCTATATATTAATAATAATGACAACTACTAAAAAGAGAACATTTCATACAGACAGACACAAAAGAACTGAGAAGTAAAATACGTGTTCAACACACAATCAACAAGAGACAAAAACCAAAGCATACAAACAAACAAACACACATTTATATTTTCATGCGTACCTACTTTTATCAGGGTTGATGTCAACAGAGTCAACAGCAGCTAAAACTTGAAGTCCAGATAAAACGGGTGGAGCATCGGGCGGAAGGTTAATGCTTATAAAGTTTGATGAATCTTCACTGGTACTTCGCTGAGTCTGTGGAACCGATGGCAGATCCTTGCTGCCCGTCTTTCTCGGTTGTTTTTTAATCGGCGGCTTCATCACCATCGCATGATGTTCACTATTGGCGATCGTGTTATAACTCCCAATTATCGTACTTGTGTACATTTTGGGTGATGAGAGCGAGAACGGCTTGTCAAGTAACGAAACAAACAACACAAAGTATATACTACGAGTATAAATCCAAAAGTGGTGTGGTGATAACAACTATGAGGGAAAACAATGGGAGAAAGTGTTCTCTCAATAAAGGAGACTTGACTGGTTGGAGAAACTGATGATAAGGGACAAGCACCAAACTGCTGTTCCTACAGTTGTTGAGAGCTCAGCACTTCTGGAGCTTCTAGTAGTAGTATCTAGCATGTGTGTGTGAAGACTCAAGACCCAATGTGAGCTCGTCCACTCCTCTTATGAAATAATCGGAAGCTGTTGCTTTCTCCCACTGTTCCAATATGTACTTATGCAGCCCGATATGTGATAGCATTGATGCCTCTCCGCTTTTGTTTGTGACACACAAAATTTGGAGCTTGTTGTTCCCCTTAATTTCTTTATGTGTGTACATATGGATTCTCTTTGAAGGAGGAGAGAAGATACGAGGAGTCAGTCAGCTTATTTTCTCCCTAGAGTTATTAACAAAAAGTTCATTTCTTTTGTTAGTCACTCTGAAATTTTGCTTGGACTTATCCTTATCATATCATACAAAATGCATGGGGGGTACACATATACTTATATGAATTATACATGTAATTTTCAATACACTACGTATGTGTAGAAGTATGCATGCATGACACATATTATTAGATAGTGTAAATTCCTTGTTTCAACCTTTCCTTTTCAACTAAGCATTTTTCTCTGCGTCATGTATTATGTACTTATACTATCCTGATATGGCGATGATAGATAACAACGATGCATTTCTGAAATACCATGAAGAAAAGGCAATAAAGGAATGTGGTGCGCATAATACATGTATTTGGCTGCTAGCTTGCGTAGGCGTTACATATGTGTATGCATTCGCATTCCTATAAGGTTATCCAGAAGAAGTGACCGTGTGCCGAAATAAAAAAAAAAGGTTCTTTATTCTGATATTCTATTCTTTACTCAATACATTCATGACACTTTCTCCTGTTGGTACAGATAAAACCACAAAAATTATTTTGGCTCACAAATTCTGTATAAAAAGTGGAGCGTGGAAAGGAACGATAAAACCTGTTATGGCTTTCATGCTTTCAATTAGTGAGCAAAGCCAAAATGAAGTCTGTCCTCTGTTTGCTTGTCAAATTAGTGGAATAGTTGTGGCCATGAAAAATAAACAAATAAAAAAAGGTTTGGGAATGGTATTTAAAATATGGAGTTGAAAGTCTCTTGTGTTTATAATAGAGTACATGATTGCATTTTGAGGATAAACTAGGGAAAAAACTACGTAATACGTCAGTTTCTTACAGTAATTAGCTGTTTTATTAGATTGACTGAGCGAATTGAGGTAAACTAGTTGGAATTGAATGTCTCTCTTGTGCTATAAACTCCCTCTCTTATATCCATCCCAATAAACCCTGAAATGAAGAGAAAAGTTGAATCGTCTTGTTTATCTCGATCATTTGCAATCCTTTTATTTCATTGGGTTTTAGTAAACCGTATGGAAAATAAATGGTCAAAGTAAGCAGATTTCTATAAGTGTAGAGATAGAGATAAAGGCTATATATATTGCTGCAATGCAAGGGATTGTTTTTCGTGTTTTTTTAGCTTTAGTTACAACGAACGCGATTAATTAATAATGTATATGAATGTGTTTTCGGATAACAGTAAATGTCCTTCATTCAATGCTCTTTCTAACGATTTTATCGTATCTACAGGCTCGTGTTAAAAGTTACTACATTTCCTTTTCCACCGGTTATGGATCTCTTTCGTTTTCAATAATACTTGAACTACGTGTACATACATACTCTCGTTGTGAATTCTTTGTACGTACGTATTCTCAAATATTCGAGGAGTACTCAACAGCCCCACACAAAATGGTTTTGCTTACGGTTTACTACTGCATCCACACCTCCTGATTTATTTATAAGATTGATTCCAGATTAGATACTAAAATATCTGTTGCTTCAAGTTGGCGTGTTGGCACTTTCCGGTAAGGTTGGAGTAAGTGAGAAATGAAAGCCACACACTATTGTAATTGCATAGCATGTACAATGTACTTATCGTCACCTCTTGTCACACAGTCAGAAAAATAACTAGCCTGTCACAAAATAAATTATGATTTAATCTTACGTTGAGAATATGATTGGCGTTTGCAAAAAAAATTGTATGTAGCTCTTAATGCTTACATATCCTGACATGAAACAATGCTTCAAAAACTCTTAATCGATGTCTTTTTATCAATTCTACTGTAATATAATATTGATAGGGAGAATGTGTAATAATATTGTTTTCAATCCACCTCCGTCTGTAAAAGTATGTTAATAACTTAAAGATGTGGAACACGAAAAGGAGAACGAACAACTAAAGTAAGTTTAGTGGAAAAGACTTTGACACGAAAAGCAACGTCTACCAGTCTTTTTCGTGGGGGCCAAACTCACACATTCTTAGATAGAATGTGGTGGTGGTGGTGGTGTGGTGTGGTGAAAGTAAGAGAGAAAGTGGAAAACGGATGTGTGCAACTTATTTGTTCCGTGAAATGCAAGTCATGTTATGTACACAGCTACAAAGTTTTTTTCTCTTTCTTTTGTGCTTTCACCATCTAATACGCGTCTGTCGATGTCGTTTCGTGGTTGTACTTGTGTCAGACGAACCTAGTTTTTGGTTCAGCTGGACGAACAAGTGTCTCTCAACTCAAGTATTAATATAAATGCATGTGGATTCGGGGGATGGTGACATGAAGAGCGAAAAATGTACTTACGCACACAGCGAACGAACGGAAGGAAAAGCGACAGAACAAGCGAAACAAGACAGTCCGCAATATTATATGTTATGGTGTTGTTTTACCTTTAATGCGCGTACTTTCCCAACAGCAGGTTTCAACCTTTTAGTAAAATGTTCCTTACTTAATGTATACTACCGTCTCAAACACTCAACCAACGAACCTAGCAAGACAACATGGAGAAAGTGAATAGGGGAAATACAAGATCTGTTTTATTGGTCGTTGTCCCTGCGTCTTTGCTAGTGGTACTAGTAGTAACATACCACGAACCACTACACTTTTATCTTTCTCTACATCTCAAAGAAGAATTTTTTTTCTAGAGAGTGAGATGCATATACGAGGTAATGTCGGAAGAAGAGTTTGAGACGAAATGTTGATATATGGAAGGAAAAACAGTGTTGACTTCGGCCAACTTTTTTTACGGTGCGAGAAAGTAGTTGAATAATAGGAGAAAATGGAAGCGGTAGCAGCGTCGCTTGCCACCATATAGGCCTACCCTATGTGGTGGTAATGATGATGATGTCGACGATATAGTGAAAGTGGTGGAGGAGTTCTATGTAGTAATAGCAATTGCAAAGATACAAAAATGTTCATGAAAGCTGAATATTATATGTACATACTATTGTGTGTGTATATGTGTGTGTGTGTGTAGAGGGTAGAATCACAAAACTATCGATCCAGCTCTGAAACCTCAACTGGGTAAAGATTCTCTCAATTCATACGACTTTCATCTGTCCTGCTTGCTGCCAAGTTTTTTACCTCTGTTCTCTATATTATTACGTATCTTCCAGCTCTCTCACCTTATGAGTCTTTACCTTTAACGGAGAGCTTTTACAATTCTCTCTCTCTTTCTATCTTCCTGTTTTCGTCTCGCGGCTCTTATTTCCTTCGTTTCGCAAAAAAAAACCTTTGGTATCGTATCGTATCCTTTTGCTGGCAAAATATGTACCTAAAAAATGGGCTATATGCGTTTGTGGCTGACAATGACTATGACTATCTATAATGGAGCTTGAGAGTGGAGGCGCAAATGAAAGAAGTCATGGCACAAGATAAGGAATATGAAGAATGTCAATAGCCGTATACATTTGGTACCAAAATGTGTGTAGTCGTGTGAGGGTACTTTAAATACACACACACACACACACACAACAGACAGCTTATCTACGGAATATATCTTTCACTCACTTTCTGTATTCTTGGCTTAGCGGTATATCCTCGGAATATAGGTGGATGTGTTGGTGAACATGCGAGTTTCTGAAGCACTGGTAGGAAACGAAGAAAAGGAGGTTGCAAAGAAGAAGCTTGTTCAAGTAGCCGATTTGAAAGGAAGGAGAATAAAGTTGCGTGCTGAGAGCAAGACTTCTCCGATGGAACTGCCAACGAACAACTGTTTTAACTGTATCGAGAGAGAGCACATTATGTATATCTTTTGTGAAGAGACCGAGTTGTCCATAGCTTTCGCCTTTACATACGGCGATGTGCACTCTGGTTATGAACTCGGCTCAGGGAAATGAGGAGCAAAAAGGCATATGAAAATATATGATTGTCTAGTAGTAGTAGTAGTAATGGTAGTCATGTTTGGATAGAAGCTTTCGGACTACCATTTCACACATTGAAGAACACCACACAGACTCATTCCTTTTCCTTTTTAGATGGAAAGAGAGAGACGCTATTGTGTTACACTTTCAGTAACATGACCCAACTTCCATCCCCTTTCTTTATATGATTCGCAATAAAGCTTCAATTAAGACGGATGTTGAAAGGCCTGGCTTTCCTTTTGTGTTATTTCTGGGGTATTATTGAAACAAACATTGTACAACGTAGTACTCGTTTTTGATCTGTGTTGGAATGATGATAAACTTTGCAATATGTGTCGGCTGTAAATGGGAATTGACTGAAGATGAATGCTAGTATGCTACAAACTACAATATACTTCTTAATGGATGTCTTAGGTCTTTGGAGGATGAATGTTTATAGCATACATCTTTATCATACATACATGTTTATCTCACGCAGTTGAAATTTAAAAGCTTGTTCTTTTCATCCTTGGGATAGAATTTTGAGATAATGATTTCCCACTACAAAATAATTTCACACATAGTACTAGAAATTAGAAAGCAATCCCGTGTTAACTGTTAACCAACCTTTACTAAATCATCGAATCCTAAATTTCCTACCTAACTCAACACAAAATAATAAATAACTTGATTTTCATTTTGTAGTAGCTTTGACTGCTGACGTTGCATGATTATGCTGATTAAGAGTAAACATTACCATTACAAATATTACCTATCAATTAGAATCACACAAAGAGTCGACGTATATATTAAAAAGTTAAATGTTTTACTTTTGTACGGATAAAACAATATAAATGTAATTTTTAAAACAATTGTCATACAATAATGCGTCCTCATCTCGTTTATAACTAACATAGAATACAAAATGCAGATCTTTTTATTTATTTTACGTTAAAGTGTCTTCACTTCTAATGTATTCACCAATATCGGCTTGATGAAAGCAAACTACCGTTCCTGGATCTGTATGACGGCATTCTGTGGTAGATTTTGCGGCTGTACCGAATCCCTAAATTGAGAAGAAAAACACACATTAATCAGCAATCAAAACTAAGTGCTACGATTGCTTCACCTGCGTATGTATCGTTGCTTTAAATTGAAGTAAACAAAATTAATACATAATCATCCACATACCAATGGAATGTCATTCATTGAGTAAACAACAACTCCACTATACTTTTGTGTATTTTCGGAAATCCTTCCAAGGCCTGATTTCATGACATTATGTCCATAAAGAAATTGCTGCTCAGCAGAAGGCTTCAACCACATTTTAGCCTGCGGAAATGGAAATAAATGAACGAATAATTCATAACTATTGTTTTCAATAGCATAAGTTATAGATAATAGATACATGAAAAACAAGGTTTTGGATTTGACTAAAATTACCTGAGCATACGGTGCAAGGTAATCAAGAGCAGTGATGTGCAACCGAAACTTTTTCGTTTTTGTAAATTTCCCCAAGCAAGTCCCCAAACAGACCAAGTTATCCCTCGATATATTTCCAGCTTTCTTCATAATTTCTTCCGAAACATAATACACTCGCTCCTTATGAAGTCTGAAACAGAATGGGCCATCCGGACGATCAATAAGAATTTTGATGTTTTCACCAATGCTAAAAATTAAGATAAATAAAACAAATTTAGCTGAAATTTTACGTGTCAATCATTAATAATAAATCACTTTTGTCCTGTCCTTAATCTGATATGCTAAATAAATGTTGAATTTAAAAACACACAATTAGACCGTAGATATTGAATTGATAAATTCAAAACTTACTATTTCGCAAGTTTTTCAAAAAACAAACGCGTCTCCTCCTCCGTTAAAGGTCGCATTTTTAGGAATTTCACAGAAGCTTTTTTAACTACAGAATATTCGTGTTATCACTAATCACCGTCAAAACGAGCAGATGATAATCAATCAAAATATTCTTAAAAACTTTTTTCAAAAGCACATTTGTTTGATTACTAACTTTGCTTGAGCACATGAGATGATTTGATCAAGTATCAAGTAAAGTCCAAAAGCATGGCAAACTGCATTTAGGAAATTCGGTTCCCTCGAACGTATTTACAAGTTTCCCTTAGCCCCACTTCTGATGCGCGATGAAACTCACGTGTGATCCCATCCCAGAATATCCCTAAAAAATATACATAAGAACGAAAGGAACAGTTTTTAGGCGAATGACAGAAGATTACTGGGGCAGAGTAAGAAAAGACCACCACCGATGATGATTGATACCGATGCGATTATCAACATCAACGACTGATATGGATAAAATATTCCTTACTCGGCTCTTCCAGAGGTATTCTACGTTGTGTATTCGTGTGTATGTGTGTGTCTGTCTGTAAACATTCTTTGAATTAAATGATCTGTCATACATTACAGCACTGAGTACCCTTTATATTGCGAAGACTTGAAGGAAATGCGGGATTTGTGTACTTCCATCGCATCATTGATAATTGAGTCTCAGTTAAATGGAGATTAAAAACGTTTAGTTTAGTTAAGTTGGAGCAGCCGCTTTTGATTCCACTCAGAGTAGGCTAAACCTCCTGGAGAAGTTGAATGGATATTATGACGTTGAAGGAAGATTTCAGGAGAATCAAAACAAGACACTAACTAACGGAAACCGGCTGGAAAATGAGATGAGATTGTCAAGTCTCAAGAAGTACAATTTGTTAAACATTGACTTGAATGATAAAACGCAAGAAGACAGGAAACATTTATTTAATGAAATGATTGATCACAAGTCAGGCAGAATAGTGTGATAATTTTGTGCCTTACTAGACAGTACTGGTGACTGGTTGAAACATTTAAAGTAGGTTGAAGGTGTTTGTGTTCAATGTTTACAAATCAACTAATTGAAGCATAATATCTCACAAGTTTATGTGGAGAAGTGAAACAAATCAGTGGAAGCAATAAAATGGCTACCGAAGACAACTCGGAGAACTCCATCAATTTGGAGAACTTACTTTCTCCATTTACTTATGTAGCGGAAACGCCGCTTCTTAAAACTACACCTGAGGTCCCTGGAGGATACTATCTTTCCGGATTTATATCTCAAGGTATGTATGTTGAATATCAAGTATCTTATTGCTAGAGTTTAGATTCTAATCAACTTGCTTTATTTGTGTTGTGTCTAGATTGTACTTGGGGCTGCTCCTACAATCATTCAGTGATCAAATGTTTCCCGGTGGAAAGATATTTTGACGACAATCGTGCTGGTAGTGGAGGTCGTACTCATAACCCTTCAATTGCAATTTCTTGTGCCAGTTACACTTTTCCTGGAGGGAGAATTACTTGTGTCACAGAATTAGCAATTCATAACCAGCGAACTTCATCAGGTACGAGAAAGTTGTTACTGGGTATATCATATACGCAGCAGGATAATAACAACAAGGATCTCCGAGGAGCCGTTGTCCTTTTTGATCCATTACGATGTGTTCCAATGAAGTGGATAGAAATTCCTGACCCGGTATGAGAATATATCACATGGGATTTGCAATTCCTTAAGCGTTTATAGTCGTTGTGTATTCATGCATTTGTCAAACATTCATTTTTTTAGGTCAGCAGCATTACGGTACTGAGTCATTTCGAAGAAGGAGGCAGTACTCGCCCATTTTTTAATGAAACTATGATGGCTATGGTTGGAGTTGCAGCGGTTGGCCTTCGTGGGGGCTCTGTAATTATTGTAGATTTGGGTCTTGATGATCCTAGATTACTCGCTAATACAGTGGATGTAAAAAATATAGCGGATCTAACATACAGGTTGCTCTACGTCAATCCACACGAATATGTCATTGCCACAAAGCGACACAAGGCAGTTGCCAAACAAAGATTGATTGCTTTACGTTTTGCAAGTATGTCTGAATTAAATATTCTGTATTGTTTGATGTCCAATTTTTTGGGTCACCTAAAGCTTTATTTTTTTACACTTTTTTAGACGAACCAGAGGAAGGTGATGTTGATCCCGACGCATTTTACTATTGTAGACCAAATGGAGAGAGCTATTTTATGCTTCCTAAGAATGCGGTGGCGGTGACTTGCATAGAGTATGTTCCATTTATTGGTTCACTGCTGGTTGGCTTTACTTGTGGAACTTTTCAAATATGGAGAGTCGACAATATGGAATTACAGTAATTGAAACATTTCTTATAAAGTGCTTTTGAAATTAGTATTGATTGTTGTTGTAATTATGATTCATGATTGGTTTTATTGTTGCTGCCCCTATGGTAGGTTTAGCTCGGAACCTGTTAAAAATTTAGCAAGGTGTATACCTGTTTTTGGATTCAGCTTTCAGCAACCGATTGATGATCCAAAGAATTATTGTTATGTGTGGGTGGTGCTTGGAAATAATTCAAACGAGTGCGGAAACTCGAATATGGAGCTTTACAGCCTGTATTATGAGCGAAAGACGTACATTGAAAATTTTGGATTTACATATAACGTAATTACTTATTCATTTCTTGATATCTCAATCATTGGATCAGAGTAGCCGAACAGTCGAAGCTTAAATATTTGTGAAACTAATCATACATTTTACTCATCTACAGGGATTTAGGCTGTGTTCAAAAAGATTACAGTTTCCATTGCAAGATGACTTCCTACCCACGGACGGTGAAAGAGAAGACAGCAGCATGCGTAATAATACTCGTCCGTTAAGAATTTGGACACAGCCTGATACCGAACTTATGTTTTGCGCATGGGAAGTTATTAGAGGAGGAATTTACTATGTGGGTGCATTTGACCTTAATCAGTGGTACTCCAATCATACGAAAGATTACATTATCTATAATCCAATAACTGGTCTTTGTCCTTACTGGGTAGCGTTACCCATTGATATCCCGCGTAAGCTAATATTTTTTGTTATTCCAGTGAAATTAGAACTAACATTCACATGTTTTGAAGGAAAAAATATTAATCAACGAAAACGCTTGTTTGCTTTATAGATCATTCAAATATTGTCTTGGACTTGAGGATAATTCCTAAAAGTTTGATGCGCTGGGAAAATCCTCACAGTAAACTCGATGTGCATCTATATCCAGCCTCCGTCTCGTTCAGTGAGACCTCTTGAAATCACATATAGTTTTTATATACCAAACTATATTCCTAATGAACTTTTTGTTGCTATTATAGGAGCTGTTTGTCTTACTAATAATGGTATTTCTGCGTTTGAACATTTTGGGGTGCAGGAAAAATTAATTCGTTTTGTGATGAAAGATGGTCCAGCTCATATGATACAACCGGCAAACGTGAAAAACTCTTTCATGAAATATGGTCTGGAACCAGTATTTCCACTTGGCTACGACGATCATTTGTCAGATACGGTATAAAAATATTAACTATTGTTAACAAATTTAGAGTAAACCAAGTTACTCATATTTTCGTGATATAAATATAGGATCGGGATAGGTTTTTTCTATTCTCTGTACTACTGGAAAGTCGTCGTTCTGCTGCTATATTGCTTTTGGCTAACTCATGGCTGGATGGTTCATACGCTAACGTCGGCTGCACCATAGATCTTATTATCGACTGGATAACGAGTTACATGACAGCTATACGCAGTGTGGCTGATAGTCAATGGGAAAATTTGTTCTCATTTTCTAATGATACTCTTCCTCCGGGAACTGTCCATTTTATAAATTTTTCAAACTTTGCATGGACTTCATTACATATGATGCTTATAACATTTATGCATCCAGCTGAAATTTATACAGGTACTTTAAAAGAATGATTTTAATGCGTTGATAGATTTAGCAAGCAATGTTGTTCATTTTTTTTTGTTTTTCCTTAGCAAGAGGTCTTGAGCTTGAAGACATTGAGTTTGGACTCGGAAAACTTGTCCAGTACTCAGCCGCACTTCTTATGATGTACAAATCAAAGCTATTGCCTCATAAAGATGGAAACTTTATAAGACTGTTAACCGAATATTATAAGCGAAGACGTGCAAACGCCAAAAGTCTTCTGGAAGCTTCAGTATCGATTGATAACCAGTATAAAAAAGTAAGTCCAACTCTGAATCCGTAATTGATAAAGTAAAAGTAATTTTTATACTTACACTGCTTTTTTTTAATCTGTATAGTCGCATCCTTTGATGATTGACCATTTCATGGATGCTCTTCTCCCAGAAGAAACAATTAGGGAGGAATGGCACACTCCTGAAGGTCAACCATTGTATCCTCCTCAACATGTTGGCTATCTCCTAAACATGTTCATGTGGCCGGATGCTGACCCTAAAGCTGTATCGCGTGTATTTATGTATTTCTTATTGGATTTGAATGCTAAGGATAAATACGAGGAATGGCTCCACTGCAACAACGTACCAATACCATATAGAAGGTAATATATAAACTGGAGATTTAAGTTTTATGTGAGGAAGAAGAAAGTCTATGAAAGAAATAATTAAATGATTTATATATTAATTGGTGTAGTGATGTCGAACAAAGGGTACGTGGAGATTTCAAGGCTGTTATGTGCAGTGGTGCAGACGAATATTCAGAGGTATCATCTTTGTGGATGCTAGACCATGAAGATTGTGGCGACGCAATGGTCCACTTGAAGGAAAAAAATAGATTGTTCGAAACAGATGGTCTACCTTGGTGTGCTGCTGCGGTGGCATTGACTGCTGCTAGTTACACTTACGAGAATCAAATTGCAGAGTTGCTCATAAGATCATGTCCAGTTAACCTTGCCAGGTAATAATATCGTGTGGTTTTAAAATTTAAAGCGTCTGAAGAAGCATAATATTGTATGGAATATTTTATTTTTTTTTATCTTTTATATAGACTACTATTTTGCCTTATGACAGCCTCAGGTACTAAATATAGTTCCCTCGCGGAGTTGATGGTGAACAGTAGTTTAAATACAGATGACGAATTGCTACAACAATTTTTTGAAAGTATGAACGTTTAAATATTCTGCTTTGCCAATTGGATCAAGTATCAATGCTCTGAGTAACCTAAAAGTTTTTTTTTTCATGTTCATGTAGTTTCTAAAGCTCGTCATCGGCTTGGGGAATTTATTCGAACAAAATCAAAGGAACTTACCGAGAGGATGAGGCGTGCTTTGCTCGGGTTTCTCAAAGAAACTAACTCTATTGAGCACGTCACTCTTCTCTTAATGTTTTACGTTTATACGGAGGATTACTCAAAGCTCGAGGAAGAGTTTATGCAAGTCCAAAACACTCTACGTCACCGCAATTTATCGGATTCAGATCGCAGAAAGTGGAAGTTTCAAGAAAATTATATAACTCATCTATTAAGTGTTAAAAGAGTAAACAACGTAAATCAATTCTTGCGGCTGCAAACTTCTCAAATTAGTAAGTGAAATTATTCACATTAAAATTATTGACGTATATTACCATTGGACGGATTTTATTCATAGTTTTGTATTGTTCTTTATAGCTCGGCAAGTTAACAGCACTGTAAGTATCAAAGCGAATCCTGCATCTCAAATGGAACCCACAACCCCTGAAAGGTCCCAGATACGCATCAAAGTTTCTAAATTACCTCCACAACTTCGGAAACTCTCAGAAACTTTTTCTCAAGACCCTCTAAGTCCTTTGCGACGATATGCAGGCAGAATACAGAATGCAGTTACAGCTGACACTACTGTGTTTGATCAGGAAGAACTTGAAAAGGATGTCAGACCTACTGCTCAAAGATTTTCTAGACAGTCATTTTCCAGAAGATCCTCCCTCGCCCTCGTTTCTCATAAACCCAGGTTCTCGCTTGGGAATAGGACTTTGTTTGAAAATACTGTTCTAAATGAAACAATTTCTGAAGAGGGAGAGAGATTAAACCAAACGACGAGGACTAACATTGATCTCATTAGTTTATTGAAGGCTCCAACCATTGACCATCGATTAGAAAATAGTCAAAGAATTTCTAGGAACGTAAGCATTAGTTGCACACAAAACGAGACGGTGGGAACAGAGGATGAGTCTCTTTTACAGCCTGTAGCTGTACATTCAATTATGAAGGTAGGACAGTTTTTCACTATTTATTTCTTCACATGATGTGTGTTTATACGGTTAAGAGTGCCTGCTAACTTTATTGTGAATTAATGAATCTGTTGACTTCGCGTTTCAGGAAAAAGATTCATCTAAGCCTAAACGAATGGTGGAATTGCGGTTTGATGACGTGTCAACATCAGAAGACGAAAATAATGAAACTATATATGAAGATGCCAATGATTTAAACGGTGAAACGTCTGGAATTCAGGTGCTTGGTGCAGACTCAGGTGACGCTGATGCTTTGTGTGCTGATACTAGCTTGGAGGAGGACATGGATTTGCCTCCGAAATCATTGTGTGAAAATGTGATCTGTGATGAAGCGTCACATATTACAGCAACTGATGATCCAGCTCCGCTCCATTTACCTACTGCAGCTCCGCCCGTAGCTAGTTCTATTTATGAAAGTTCATTTTTTAAAGTAAACAATCCCGATGATGATGATGATGATGATGATGTGATTCTTGGTGCATCAAACATGGACGAAACTAGAGAGGAATTGAACATTTCTGTTGGAGAAGACATGGAATGTACTAATGTAGAGAAACCTGTAGAATCCGATAATATTTTCATAAAGCCAACCCAGCCAATAAACTCCTCGTCACACACAAATACCGTTACTTATAGAAAAATAGAAGAAGAGAATGAAGACACAATTCCTGTCACAGAGGGAGAAGTTGAAGAGAAACCGGATGTTCCCCAACAGAAGAAGGCTCGATTGTCAAAACCCACAACCACACCGAAAGAAGTTACAGGGGAAAGTGAAACTACCCCTCAAGACGTAGTAAATTCAAGGAGTACCAGGTCCTCAGAAACTGTAATTAGAGATGTGATTGGAGAGACTCAGGAGGATTTATTAACGAAACATACCCAACGCGTAACCCGCACCTCTCGTTCTAGGACTCCAACTAGAGAATATACTGAAATTACGGAGGTGGAGCACATTTCTACAAGTCGTGTTAAACGTACATCACGATCACGAACTCCAACTCGAGAACAGACTGAAACTCGGGATGAAGAAGTTACCCCTGTGAATCGGGTTACAAGAAGATCATCGCGTTCAAGAACTCCGACTCGAGAACATGTGGAGCCTCAAGACGTAGACGAGACATCTGCTAGACGCATTACTAGATCTAGAACACCAACGAGGGAGGCGGTTGAAACTACTGACGAGCTACAAGTTAAACGGATTCGTACGAGCGGTCGTACTTCTCGTTCAACAACGCCTACAAGAGATGCCAACGAAGATGTTACGGAAGAGAGTCAGGGTTTGCCACTTCGCCGCAAAAGACGAATTTCAAAGTCCACAACTCCAACAAGAGAAATGAGTGTAACTAGGGATAACGAAGGACAAGAATTGAGTGAATCCTTAGATGATGATGATACTAGTAAGCCTGTTCGAAGAAGTGCAAGAACTTCCAAGTCAAGAGCTCGTGAAATGCTTTACGAAGACGAGATTGATGAACAATTAGAAAGCAAAGCTGCAAATGTACGTCGTAGTACACGGTCCAGAACGCCAACGAGGGATGTTGCCGCAGAGCAGCCTGACGTAACCATCAGCAAAATCCCAAAACGAAGACAAAGTGTATCTCGATCAGTTACACCAACAAGGGATGTGCAAACAGAAAGCATAATTGAAGAGCCAGAAACTAGCAGACGATCTACTCGGATATCGCGTTCCAGAGACAGTGTGGGTAGGGAACTACAAGGTATACCTGAAGAAAGTCAAGAAGAATTAGAAACCAAGTCGTTGCGAAGAAGCACTCGAGTTTCTAAGACACCGACCCGAGAATTTTTTGAGGAAAGTGGCATTGTTGAGGGTGGTGATGATTCCGAGGTTAAAACTCCTCGCAAGCGAAAAAGTGGCAGATCTTCTCAACCAAAGTCAATACAGTCATCACCTGCTGATTCGGATATTACCATTGCAGAGGATAATGACGATGACGAAAGTGCTGAAGACAATACGCAAGAAACGGAGCAACCTGAAAAGTCACGAAGAAATAAAAAGCCGAGAGAAAAGCCCAAGGCGCCTAAGCGAAGATTAAAATACTTTGACCATCATCAGAATTTATCAACATTAGTGGAACAAGATAGTAGTACTGAAGTAACCGTATCCGATCCATCCATATTAGAAGCAACTATACTGCCTGTTCCCATTCCCGTACCTGCTGTTACTCAAAAACCAAAACGAAGAATAAAAGGAATCAGAGCACGTGTTGAGGAGCCAGAACCGGAAGTGGAACCTATACAGACAAAGCCCAGTAAACGACGTAAAGCTACAAATGAGGATGTGTTGGATGAAGAAGATTCAGACCAACTGTCAACTCGCAGCGGTCGTAGTACTAGTAGTAGTAAAAGAAGTGCGAGCTCCTCGAAATCAAAAGGTTCCCGTCGTAAAGGTCGGTCTTCAAGCCAACCAACGGCTTAAAGTTTAGAATAAACCTTTAGTCATCTCTCGTCACATGACAAAGGCAATCATCAGTCGATGTAAATGTGGTTGGTTTTTTGTCCTCCTACACTAAAGGATATTCATTCCGATTTCCCCCACCTGATTGTACTGTAGCTTTAGATTATAATACATTGTTTATTTCATACAAATATATTACTTGCGTAATGAATACATTTGTACAGATTAATTAAAAACTGTTTTGAATAACATTTAATTGAACACACTTTTGTGAAATAATAACGTATTTGAAATTAAACATGTAGCCTATCAGATATTGATATGTATTAATATCAAATTGCGGTTTGCGAGAATGAAGGCGAGTACAAAGTACTACAGTCGATATGCATGCAATTGTGTTTCTTCACTTGTATTTCATATAAACGGGTAATTCGCTACTTTGGAGAATCCCATGCGTCGAATTCGTCTCCAGTTTGATCTCTTCTAAACTGCTCAGGTGGGCGTGTTGTCGATGCAGCAATCCTGAAATGGCATACAAATCATTCACATTAATATTAAAACAGCATTATTGAGATCAATCTTTTCATAAAAAAACTGAATGGAAATGCTTACGGAGTATCAAGCTGCAGATCCGAGCCCGGTGTGTAGGGCGTTGTTAAAGGGCTTTGTTCCCTAGAATTACGCTGCGCAACTTCTGAAGTTATATTGTGTCTAAACGTTGAGCCTGACGTGGACCCTGTTTGCCTTAAGGAACTGTCTGTGAGTAATTGAGAACCGGAACTACCTCCTAATGCTGTATTCAGTAAATTTATTGCACTCGAAGAGCTTAGTTGATCTCGCACCCTAAAAATCAGAATTGTTAATTAAACTATTAACTTGTTTTAAAATCACAAAGTAATCTAATAAGTTTAATCTGTACCTTCGAAGTTCTGACAATGCTGTCTCTCTTTCACGTTTTTCAGAGTCCAATTGTCTACGTGTACGATCTAACTCATTTTGAAGTTCTATAGATTTCAAACGATATCTGGAAACTTCTGTGTTTAATGACTCGCTAGAATAGAAACCAAATATTATTGAGCTTTAAAACTCTATTTATAAAAAGGAATAAAGCAAAAACACTCAGCACCTTCTTTGTTGTAAATTCATTAGTTTCCCCGTCAATTCATCTCTTTCTCTTGATATATCTAGAGTTGTTTTTTCCAATTGGAAATCCTTTTCACGCGAATTCGCTACTAAAGTTTCTAATTGCTGCTGCCGTCCGGTTTCCTCTAACAAACGACTTTCCAATGAAGCTATGTGCTCAGTTAACTCACTATTTTCAGCTTCCAGCTATAAATGGCATATTACATGAAAGAATTATTAAAAATGTGAAAAGGGGTGCGGTTTCAGTGATGAAAGAAGGTATCAATGTACAGTTGTACCTGCTTCCGTTTACTATCACAATCAGCAAAGTCTAATTTTAACTTATCCATTTGAATTTCAAGGCGATATAGAAGGTCCTTAGATGCCTTTGTATCTGATTCTAGCATCTTTTCCTTCTCCATACTAGTGCTTGCTTGATTTTCTAACTGTGAGATTTGCTGAGTTAGCCGTTGTATTTCTGTTAAACGATAAATTTATAAAGTATTAGTGGTAAAAAAGAATCAAACAAATTTCAATGGGAATTAACTGAAAACCTTCTTCCAAAGATGAAACTAGGGCGTTTTGTGATGCTAGCTGGGTTTTGTAGCTAATGTTTTGATCCACTGTATCTCGAACACTATCACGAATAGATGATGCTTCTCTCTCTAGACTAGTTCTTTGTGCTTCCAAGTTATTGTTTTCAGCTGTTAGGGATCTATAATGCTGAATTAGCATTTCCATTTCTTCTTCCTATTTGTAAAATTTAAAAGATTGTTAATGTATGAATCCAGTCATATCATAATCATAAATAATAATAACATTCATTCTGTATCCTCCTTCATATTTACCTTATCCAAAAGTAATTCCTCAATCCTTCGAACTTCATCAATATAACGCTGAACCTGCCTTCTAAGATCATCCGCTTCTTTGCTTTTAACTTCCAGTTCTGTCTCGACACCTCGTCTCTCCATCTGACCTTTCACATGCGCCCCAGAAAGCTTATGCAGTTCCTTCAATGAATCATCTCTTTCTCTAATTGTTTTCTCTAAATCACGACGATTGGATTCCAATTGCTTCTTCAAAAACTCAACTTCCCGACCTTGTTCTTTAGCCGATTCTCCTGTATGACTAATGTTTATAAAAAAAATTATAAGTAGAATTTCAGTATAAGGAATGCGCTAGCAAAACATGAACATACTTTATTTGAAGTTCTGCATTTTTCAGTCGTAATTTTAGCTGAGATATTTCGTCCACGAATTTTGAAGCATCATTGGATATTCGAGCTAGCTTTTCATCTTTACGGTCTAGTTCAACACGCATTTCGTCTTTGTCTCTGTCCAAACTTGATAAAGCAGCGCGGAGATTAACTATCTCACGTTCCAACTCCATGGGTGTTGTACCCCTCCGGAATGAACCATCAGATCCTATTGCTGAATTCATCAGCATCCTGGCGGTGGACTCATTATGTTGTTCTCGTAGTCTGTCAAAAAAAATGCAATTTATACACACATACATAACAGAAATGTAATGGAGGTTAGGAAAGCCTTTCACACATTCAACACTGACCTTCTTAGTTCGGAAGTTGCCAAGTCTCGCTCTTGTTTTTCTACTTGAAGCATATGTTTCGTTCTTTCCAACTCGCCTTGTAGCTCGAATGATTTAAGTTGATGTCGTGAACTGTCCGTATGTAACTCATCTCTACATATGATTTAATGTAATTTAAAAAATCATCATACTATGCAATTCCTAACGTTCATGCTCATAGTTAACAAAAAAAATCTTACAACTTTCTTTGAAGCACTCCAACTTTCTCCAAAAGCGTTTTCTTTTCTTGGGAATCGCCTCTGTCCAACGGAGGTAAACCAGTTCGATAATTCTCAGTATTGACCCCAACAGACCTCATATTATTACGACTCTCCTCATATGCTCTATTCTGCCCTCTAGGATTATCAAAACCTATTGGACCGAACCTGCTTCTATCATCATATGTTGATTTACTATGTGAGGCTGCATAAGAAGTTTCTCCTCGCTTGACCCCCCCTCTATTACCAAGATCTAATCCGCTTCTTTTCGGGTCTCTGGAAAATGATGCATCACTAATCTCTCCGTATGAAGCTGTGGCATCAGCATCAGTATCACCGGCTCGGTTAAATTCTATGTCAGCTACTCCAACCTGATCTTTTCTTAAATTTCTAGACGGCTCACGGAAGTATTGCTCTGTTACAGGGGCTCGTTCTCGGTCAAAAGATAATTGACCTTGCGCTCGAGAGGGCTTACTGCTGGTGTCACTGTATGGGTTCTGGGGTTCAAATTCATTTTTTCTTTCGGGATATGATGTTCCTGGTTGTTTACGGGCTAGAGTAGCTTCTTGTTCCTGAGCGTCGTAAGCAGGAAGACGTCTTGGGTTTGCATACCGTTCTTGTTCATTATTAGATTTCATTGGGTTACCAACAGGGAAACGTCGATTTGTAATATTATCCTCATCATTATCATTCGGGTTTCCTTCCAGCCCTGAGATTGACAGTAAGGATGGTTGTTCCACTGCTGATATTCCATGCTTTGATTTATCGTCTGTGTATAAATATTTATCCTCTTTGCCATTATCACCGTGACGGGAATATTGTGGCCCAGAATCTTGTGAACCCGACACATACCTTTGCTGTTGTCGTTGGGTCGCTGCTGTTAAAGGGTTGTTACTTGATGTTTTAATGCCGCTAGATGTTTCATCCTGTACCATATCAATACTAACTGTTCTCTTAAAGTCAGACGTCGTTCTTTGACCTCCTTCTTTCCTATAAACAGGGTTAGCATGTATGGACTCCATACCAGGCGCATTCATGTTACGGTTGGCTAGTTTTTGAGATTGAGGCTCATTTGACATTTCTCTTTTACGACTCATTGATTCAACGCTATCACCCGCAGCTCCTAATGCGATTTCTTGATCTTCAAAGTCTTTCAATTCAGATTTGCTATAGGAAGGCTGTGGAGGGATCGGATCCTCCATGATATCAGACTCTGCTGAAGATGCAGCATCATCTTTTGGTGCATAATCTTGATCAAAATAATTTCCATCTTCGGAAAATGGAATTATATTCCCACCAGTTCCTCGTTTAGTTGGCTTATCAATGTTACTTACACGTGGTTGGCTAGAGGATCTTGAGACACCTACTGATTTATTAGTGTCACTCTGCTTTAATGCCTTTGGCTCACCACGTTTTGCTTTTGAGTCGCCCTGCTTAATTCCTTTCGCATCATCCCGTTTTGTTGTATGAGGGTCATTGTACTTCTTTGATGGCTGAGTATCATTGCGTATCTTTGCTTGCTGGTCACCACGCTTTAATGTCTGAGGATCACTATGCTTCATAGTCTGCTGGTCACCACGCTTTAATGTTTGAGGATCACTATGTTTCATTGTCTGAGGATCACGATGTTTCATTGCCTGCTGGTCACCACGCTTTAATGTCTGAGGATCACGATCTTTCATTGCCTGCTGGTCACCGCGGTTTAACGTCTGTGGATCACGATGTTTCATTGCCTGCTGGTCACCACGTTTCAACGTCTGTGGATCACGATGTTTCATTGTCTGCTGGTCCCCACGGTTCAACGTCTGTGGATCACGATCTTTCATTGCCTGCTGGTCACCACGTTTCAACGTCTGTGGATCACGATGGTTCATTGCCTGCTGGTCACCGCGGTTTAACGTCTGAGGATCACGATCTTTCATTGCCTGCTGGTTCCCACGCTTTAATGTCTGAGGATCACTGTATTTTGCTTTAGTTGTTTGTTGGTCACTCCGTTTCACTGCTTGCTGACTGTCAAGTTTCAAAGCTTCCCGTTCAGTTTCTCTGTTATTTTCTGGGATAGGTCCGGTATATACACTTTTACGAGCATTATCCAACTTTGAATCCTTGTACCTAGGTCCTCTTTCACCTTTCAGGTGACTTGTATTCTCTTCATCAAAATAAGAAGGTTCTACCGATCGCTGAAAATCTCTATTGCCATTTTCCTTAGTCCCAGCCCGGCCAGCTCTCTTATTTACACCGTGATTGGCTTCATGGTGATTTCTTGCCCTAGAGCCATTTTCACTTTCCAATTCTTCATCAGATACGTAAAATTCGTCTGAGAGTTCATCAGATGATGCGTTATCTAGTTCACGTTCTGCATATTTGTCACCGTTTTCATCAATCATACTTTCAGCTTTGCCACCAGCCCTATTAGGAGCGGTCCTGAATCTGGAACCACCTCGTGCGGAAGGCTTCGCGTCCGGATGCACACCCTGACTTCTAAGTCGTCCAACCGGATTTACATTACTAATTTGTCGTGCACCTGATTTTCGGACCCCTTCCGAATGTGTTTTTCCCATGGGGTCAGTGGTGTACAAAGCAGCACCGGGTTGCCGACTTTGATTTGCAGTAGTAGCTTTAGAGGTAAGAGATTGCTTCTTCCCTGATAAATCCTTCTTAGCCTTCGAATCTTTAGGGTTGAGATTCTTTCTTGCATATTTATTCATCAATGCTCTTTCGCCCTTTGATCTAGATTGACGCTCTGTAGTAGCAGTAGCTATGTCATGTTCCATAATTTGATCAAGTGCATCATCCTCATCGCTATGCTGATCATCAGACTCAGCTTCCTCTTCACTATCAAAATACGCATATTCATCTGACTGATATCCAATGGCGTCCATCTCTTCTATGTGTTTTTTTGAGTTCAATAATGCTGAACTTTTATTATCGATGATATCTCTTTGCTGTTTATGAAATTTTCGGGCTTCTGTTACAGATTGTGTTTGGAGTGAGCCCTTCGTATGCCTATATTTCATTTCTCCGGTTTCCATTTCAGATGTTTTTCTAGCATAATCATTCTGTGATGATGGCATGAATTGAGGTTCCCGTTTTCCCTTTATATTCTTAACAGGTGGAACGTGGTGCTTGAGTTGTACATTGTTCATTACATCATGTGAAAGTTTTCTTTCTCGTGCTAGCTTTTGATATCCTTTTTTCCCTTTTAATCCATCTATATTTCGCTCATCTAATTCCTCTCCATCAGTATCATCCATGGAGCTCAATTGAGAGTCTACTTCATTTTCACAAGAAACTTCCTCGTCATCTTCATCATCATTTTCGGAAACGGATTCAAGAGTTACGGATTCTTCTTCTATGTCATTTATATGTTGCATTTTCTTCACATTTTTAAGTTTTGTTGAAACTTTAGCAACATGACTTGACTTGTCACCAAGTTTTCGTTGGGCTGAAATAGTCGGTCTCGTCATTTGCTTCTGATGTCCTAGAGTCTTGATCGTTGGTTTAGAAAGACTAGGTTTTTGCTGACTGAAGCGAACTGACGCATCCGTTCTTCTATTTAAAATGAATCTTTTCGGTGAGCGACCTAGGGAAGATTTCTTCAATACTATATCCTTATCTTCATCATGTAGCTGCGAATTTTTGTGCTTCAGGCGACACTCTTCCAAGAGGTTTTTAAGAACAGCCTTTTCCTTGCAACAATGAGATAACTGACGCTCTAAATAATATAGTTTTTCTAGGAGAGACATTTTATCATGTGATGGATATTTATCAAGTTCTTTTTCCAAAAATCCCGACGGCACATTTGGCATTCCAAAATTATTGGATAGTTTTCCAAGCATAAAATCCTCGTGCTCTTGTACTACGGACGAAATCATTAATACAAAAGTTAAATCATAATCCTTCGAAGGATGATAACATTATGACTTTGGTTTTTATCAGTTTGTTTGCGTAAGTAAATACTTACGAATGGATTTTTTAAGTTTATCCTCCAGCTCAATGTTCCTGCGTTGCAAAATCTGTAGCTGCATTTCAGCAGCTTTCAACCCAACAACGACATTTCTCTCCATTTTATCATTTCTTTTATCGTAGTCCAAAGCATTGGCAAAATTATCTCGTCCCGGTCGAATTCTTATTAGCTCTCGTAGTTTTTCTATTTCCGTTTCTCTAGTATCAACTCTATTCTTTAATGATGCAATCATAGATAAATGCTCTTTTTCAGCATTTTTTAAACTTCGAAGTTGTAGTTGCAACGCTTCTATTCTGCTGTCCGCCAACTGCAATAATCAATTCAATAATTTCATTAAATTATACGGACACAGAGATTTTACAATATTTACTGTTTTGGCTAAACATTATAATTATTACCTTCATATAGTCCACAGCTTTGGGATTTCGGTCAGAGGTTTTGTTGTACTCAGCAAAGTTTCTAAGGCGGATACACTGAGGGCAGGCATCAGGCACAAAATAGTCTACTTCCATTGATTGCTTGCATGGTTGAGACATGATTCTTTTATTTCTTTCTGGTAATAAAAATGATTATTTGTATGATTAATTAGCTCGTTAGCTGGGAGTGTAACTTGGAAAAACATAAGACTGAAACATAGGGAATTAAAAAATTCCACCACATAACAGCCCAGCGCACCTGTCACCACAATGTTCGCAGTTAGCATTTTTTCCTGTAGTTTCTCAATTCGCTTTGTTTTCTCTAATACTTCAATATCACTTTTCTTAACTCGTTCAGCAAACTGGCTCGCCAACAATTTCAAATCATTGTTCTCTGCTTCCAAGTCCCGTACACGAGACAAAGGATCTGAAAGTGAAATAGAGTGAAGAATGGTATATAAGTTATATGATTACACATACGCAACTGAGAAAGGAAAGAGAAATACTTGATACTTTGTTACACACCTCGGGCTTTGTCATCGGCTTCCTCGATAGCTCTAGCAATGCCCATTCTCAGCTTACTGTTTTCTTTGTTCAGGCGAATATTCTCTTCCTTGAACGGAGCAACTCCGTTCTCCAGTTCATCAGCCACCTTTGAAAAAACGATCATTGAGTTGAGTAAATTATCAACATTATGTATCCTCACTTCCATTGTAAGTTGTCATAAATCTACCCCTATTTCCAATTATGCAAACGAAAGAGTTCCGGTTTTCCAGAACTATATGTAAACTTTAAGTAGTGAGCGTATGAATGCAAACATATACCTACCTAACAATGAGGACGGCATGATGTGACATTCACGTTAATCATTATTCTAATGAGCTGAGACAGGTAAAGAAAGTGCTAGGCTAGAACAACCAATACCAATGCGTGTAGATGTCTTTCATCCTGAGGACGTTCTATAAATCTGCTAGTGAGAAATTTCCGAAAATACGTGCCTAAATGGAGTACGGAGTAGTAACGTCAAGAAAGCTTTTCATATTTAACATGCATTTTCATGAACCACCTACCACCTACTTGCGTGCCTAATCAAATCTGAAGTCAAAGCCATAAACAATTTTAGTCCCATACACGGGCACGGTCCATTTTATGCTTTTGTTAGAAAACCAACCACACGCGTAGCGTTAACAATAAGTACCCTTGGAAGTGCTGGATCATAATTTTCCTATCTAGCATAATCATAACCCACCTCTGCATCATTTCTACTACAACTACACTACTACACATAATTCATTGTATATTCATAAAAAATGTAGAGCAACTGAAAGTGAATGACATCTTGTATTCATTGCATTTTACAGCAGGAGTGCGGATTTTGTCATTGGTGAGGGAGTAGTGTGTGGTAATTCCATGTAGGCAATGGTAGTGACATCACGATATCGGGAAATCAATATTTCTAGCGTAGAAAAAGAAAGAAAGAAAAGAACCAAGAATGCAAACTACCAAACCAACCATACATGCCCCCTTGTTAAAGTTAATGGGAAAAACAGTAACAGGTAACGTTGCGATTCTGTAAAATCCGTATAAGACCTGCGAACCAGGAACCAAATACGGTGATAATGAAGGTTTTTCAATGTGGCACGCAAGCAATGTACGAAGACTTTTGGCATTAGAGCAGACTGTTTCGGACTCCCGACTATTGACTATAGAATGTTGGATATATTTTGGGTATGCATGCTTGGAAAAGGGAAAACGAAACAGAGATAATCTAAAAAAAAAAAGCTTTCATAAAAGTGAAAGTGTTTGACTGGCACAGGTGCAGGGCAGAGTTATGCAGTAAACCTGAGTAAACCAACCATATATGTATTCGATTCATGTTCCATTGTCCATTACTATTATTCATTTCGTATAATTTTTTATCACTCGAGTTGCTGCCTCTAAAATTCTTACATTTCAGGTCAAGTTTCGTGAAAATAAAAATTATCGCTTGCCACAACCAACACAATAATAATGTAGGTCAACAAGCGAGTTTCTCCAAGTTGAGTCCAAGTCCAAACAGCTCCTTATATAATAAAGTAAAGTATAATATAGCAAAACATATATTTAACTATACTTTCTGAACTATCATTACTTTTAGTACTTGCTACTCTACCTACGAACAAGCATATTTGTAATGGCACATAAGGATGTCTCGAATTGAAATGGAAAGAACGCACGACAATACTTTTACTTTTATTTCATGCGTATCTGAAGTTAACCACATCATCGTAAAACAAACTTCTCCACTTTATACTTGTGGATCATCCTTCAAAAAAAATGTGTAGTCAGAAAATAGTTTTTGGTATACTCAATTCATAAAAACTATACAAATAACCGTCTTCCGATTTTTATTAGCACTCTAAATACATATGAGGTTCTCCGTCTAACGCTGTAAAATTATAGCTTACGAACGAGCTAAACAAGATTGCAATTTGAGGTTGAGCTGAGAGCGAGTACTCAAGCGTTGCATTATATTCATTCACAAACTTACGCTACGTGTGGTGTGCATAGTTCAAGTTGCCCCATTACACTCTTTTAAGTACTAGTATAGTAAGTTTATAGCTTTTCCAAGTCTTAGCCACAGCGAATATTTATCAAGTATAACTGACGTCAACTATCAAGAATTAACTTAATTACAATTAAGTTTCTGATGAGCCTATTCAGGTTAATTTTTCATTGAATATTCTTGGGCTGACTGACATGCTGATTTAATCTTATAATAGAAATGTACACGCACTGTAATAAAAAAAATGATATGCTGATTTATGTTGTTTGAATTTGTAAATAGTTTTAATGATTACGTTAATCCAACAATTCCACATAAACGTAACAAAACCACCATCAGCAATTACAACAGTGCATCGCTAGCCCTCCTGAAGCATGTGAGACTACGTCACATGTCGCAGAATCAGAATTTCATGATACATGCACCCAAGCGTGCTTTTCATTCTGACGTAGCCTAATTAATAGCTTGATGTCCTGCCGCTTCATGGTACATCTTCAGCTCAGTTCATTCTGATTCCCTATGTCTACGTTCTCTACCACCACCAGTCACCAGTTTCTGAACTAGAATGGTGGACTGCAGAGGTTTTACAAGTAACATCATCGTCTCGTTCAATAGACATGTCACGCAGTACAGATATGCAAATTAATTTGGCTGTCCAAGAGATAATAAGTACATCTTAAACCTACGGCAGAAAATGCAGAGCAGAAGTGACACTTTCTCTTGTCATTAATCATTGATCAATTGCATGCCTACTTAGCTATTCCTCCATTTCCACTATCCTACCCAGCTCCATGATGGTAGTAGAATCTACTGGTAGTCACGGTTCAGCTCAAACATTATATTACTATAGCTGAAAGTGAAATAATTTGACATGACATGGGTAGTAATGTGTAATGCTATAGAAGTTAACAAAACTGGTGTCTGGAAAATCAAGCTACTGCTACAAGCTGGACTACTCTACCATCTATTTATCATTACTTCAACGGAATGTTGAACACTTTCACATTTCATGGCATGATTGAGCTGACTAAAATTTCATAAAAACGCAACCCATCTAATAATACCAAACTCTTACAGACTGTCAATCGATAATTATTATAAAAGACGAAAGAAACAAAGTAGCAAATGTTTCATACCCTTTTATAATGAGCATATTCTTCCAGCGTTTTCTGAAGGCTTTCCGTAGTTTTCAGTAGGTCACCAAACAGATGCTCTACAAGCCTTAATGAATCCAACCCGAAACTTTCTAGATATCCACCATCATCCAAGCTTCTTCGGAGTTTCGAAAACCTCGCCTCCACCTCCGAAACGCCCGGCCCAACCATCTTCGTAACTTAAATGTACTGCAATCCTCTAAAAAACTTCTGACATGACGGCTGGAGAAAGGTGAAAGTTTTTTTAATTGGGAGCAATTAAACTAAACAACACAACAGTCAACATAACAGTACAAATACAAACTTATAAGATATAGAGATACACAGTACACTTGTTTGGGAACTTACAACTAAAACTATCAATTCATGGCAAAAGTTTATACCGATGATTGATGAAATTGTTTTCATACATGTATTTGGATTTTATGTATTACATACTTTATACAGATTTGTTGTGTATGTTGTGCACAACGTTGTTGATCAATATGACTCTGATGTGATCATGAGAATTTTTTTGATACCCTTTTGTTTTTCTTGTCAGTTGCTAAAATACCGATTGATCCATCTCGCGCCATATATATAGACCAGATATGCCTAAATCCTTTCTTTTAGGGGTAAAGGAATACAAATACCAGGTAGGTGGTCAAGTACATAGTACAAACTCACAAAGTATGGGTTTTTTGCTATATATAGGTGCTTAGTAAAGTTGATGTGAAGATGTAGTAGCGTTTCAAAAGGCACAAGGAATTTACATGTGCGAGTACAAGGAAATGAAATGAATTTGTAGAGAGTAAAGTTTTAGAGATGAAGATTTTAAAGGACAAAGGAAAAGCTTTATTAATGTAATACAAGAATTTCGTGGTTTATTATACATACCCTATTAAATTCCTACATTTAAACAATGAATTTTATATAACTATTCTTCTTCTTCTTCAATAAATTCACCAATTCATGTCAAATCAATCCACAAGCCGCTTTGGTTGCCTTTCCTTGTCTTGAGCTTGCATTAACCATAATCATATATATACCAAAATATGAAAGGATGATCATAGCACATCACAAATAATTTCTTTAGTATTTGGTTAAGTCGGAAATTGTAAAACAGCACCCTGAATCAAAAACAACACAGGGTATATCATAAACACTATTACATTACCACAAGGCATGTTTGTCCAACAATTAAATCAAATCTTCGAATCAGTAGTTAACATTTAAATTAAAACGCTACAGATCTACATAAAAACAATAAATATCGATTTGGATGTGCAAATGGAGTATGGGACAGTTAATTCATCATGGTTTCACCTTTCACTATCAGGAAAGGAAATTAACAATGAGTCATCCATCTCTATGTAAAGTCTTTGGAACAAATTACATTCAAGTAGTAAGGAATTCAATAAGAAACATGAAGTAATAATTGTACCAACAATGTATCCTAAAGTTTAACGGCTGCATTTGTGCTAGGTAAATTGAGTTCAAATTATTATTATTATTATTGTTGCTTGTCACTTCATGTCAAAACCTAATTTTAATCACAAATCTTATATTTTATGGCAATATATAAGTACTTGTGCAAACCGTGTATTAGATTATAGCGTCTTAAAAATGACTAAAAATTCATTTCGTATAGTACAACGTAAAAACTAGTTACTTGATTGTAGAACACATGTCAAAATAATAAATACAATATGCATTAAACTTTCGAGGCTACTTTAAATGTACGTCATGAAATGTGCTTTTATGCTACAAAGCATGTTATAAAATGTTCAATTTTGTGCATTTCTATTCTCATTAAACTTTGTGTAGTAAATGAACAATAACAGCAAATTCATTTGCATTGCACATTATAAGGTCTTCCGCAAGATTACAACATTCCTAGACCATCCTGCTCTTGATTCTGAGTTTTCTCAAAGAACATGAAATCCTAAAAACAAAAACGTAATTTAGAAACAAAGTGGTTGAGCTTGTGGAAATTGTAGTATAAAATATATCACAGAAAATAAATTCCTTACAATCAGGAAGCATGCGCCAAGCATAACTGCTTTCATTCGAACATCTAGATCAATTGGGAAACTTATTCCAAAGTTGTCAGCATCCGTAAAAGCTTCCCTTAAAAGGCCAGACCACTTCTTTGAAATCTTTCCAACCTGGGCGCCACCATCTCTTGACATAATCTACAACACATTAATTTTTAATAAATGTCCGATGTTTGATCGTAATCTTTCACATTCAAGCTCAACAAGTCATTTGTAGTTTATTCTCGTAATTATACAACATAAGGATTACCTGAAACTCAACGCTTCCACACACTGAATACGTACACATTGGTCCTTCTATTCTAAGCACGACATTTCCCTGAGCATCTTTTACAACGAATTGTGGAGTACATAAGCTCCACTCTTGCTCAACAGTGCCTGCTAATTGTCCTGGAGGTGCGAATACCTCAATTTTCTGCGATAGAATACATATAATCACGATATGATTTTTTAAATAAATTACATGAAAGCTATAGCTATACTTTACAATAAGAAAATCCCAAGAGAAACCATAAGTACCTGAAGACAGCATGGGAACCAACAAGATCCACAAGCGAAAGGCCGTGAAAGATGGATAATCTCTCGGTCACTCAAATCCTTGACTTTAATGTCGAACGGGCGAATAGATCCACAACAGTTTCTGGTACAACAATCAGTATCCTCCTTGGCAGTATACAAATCTCTTCCTTGAGAATCTTTAACCTTGTACTTGTTCTTTGTCTCACATCCAAGAAAAGCTAAAATTCAAATACAGCTTTAATCATAAGGTTAACGCAACAAAAAATGTTGAGCTTCATAAATTACAAAAATACATGAAAGCAAAATGTACGTTTTATCAAAGACTGCATGATAATTACGCTTTTCATGCAAAGAGAAAGGCGTTCTACAATAATGCAGAACTAGAAGACTTTTCTAGAGTCTCATATTTTAAAAAAGGCTTAATTAATATAATGTCGCAATGAGCATCTAAACCATCAGCTATTAAAAAAGTAGAAATGATTTTTCTACGACTAGTGTCACGTTGAGACCTAGATTAAACACCTAGATTACCATACACTACACGCCTAAACTACGCATTTCATTAGAATTATACAGCGTACTACTTCAATTAAATTAAAGATCTAAACCGAGACTGACTTTTAAGATTTTAAGAAATATTAATTGTTTGTTTATCTATTAGAGCCAACTTTTCTGTTATTACTGTTATTGTTAGTTATATTTTATTTAATGCATTTATGTATAAAAAAATTATTACTTTCGGGGAAAAAATATTTCAATTTCAATAATACTACCATAATATATACTATTAGATCTAGATCGGGATGGTAGGGATATCATGTTAATGTAGTTTCTCTAATTCTAATAAATAACATTAAACTTAATGTCAAGAAAAGTCGGTTTTACCACTTCACAATTTTCGCTCACCAAAAACGGCAGCTTTGAGAATAATGCACAGACAGAAAAAATCACAGATTCATTATTATTATTATAACAATAACTGCGCCTCTAATTGCATGAACATGAAGAACCTCTAATTGCTATTTTTATTATTTTTTTTATTATACATTTATGTGCATCAGCTTCTTCATAGTATTTTCTGTTGATTATTGGACTTACCTTCTAAAAGTTCCACCTTTTGCTTAACGATCAACCGATCTAATTGAGTTAGAAATTCCAAACCAGGAGGAACATTGAGAGGTACAGACTGCCCCGGAGCACCATAGCCTAAACACAATTTAGTAGAGTTATCGTTTTAATTAAAAAAAACTCTTCATGTTTTAATAAGTACATTAATCGATTAATAATTAAGCAACCACATGCATTGCAATTAGTTTGATCAATTGGATTCTGGATTCATTGAGGTTACGTGTTACGTCCATGATTGAAGATTAGTGATTTTACAAACTCATGCAAATTTTAAACAAAAGCACCACCGTTAACTCCTGAATATAAACAATTTGGAAAACAAAGCCATGCAACATGCAAATAATGCTGAATGTAAAACTTGACATGCAAACTTTATTTCTTCTATCGAATCCCTAAAACGCTAAATTTCCAACACCAACCATTGTAAAATGTTAAAATTTCCACAAAGCACATTCGGTTTTAATTTAATCATATACTTCATCTATCATGCATCAATAGGTACAGCTACCAGTTCTAAAATTGTATACCAAAAGAGATAGTTTTTTTGCCTACAAGTATTTAGCGGTCGTATAGTAAGGTGTATAAGTATAAGGTCAGGAAGCCTCCGAAGAGAAAACATTTTTAATTCGTTACTCCCTTATTTAACCAAGGGTTTCTTGTCATGAAGCATCTTCAACTAACCTGCTTGCATTGGTTGTGCCATAACTGGTTGTTGAGGAGCATAACCTACATTTGGAGGTAGTTGCCCTCCATAGGGCGATTGTTGAGATGGAGGATAACCTCCACCCCCTCCATAGGGTGATTGCTGTGGTGGAGGATAACCACCGCCTCCATAAGGGGGAGGTGGATAACCTGTTTGCATAGTAAATTACAATGAAGAATATAAGTGGGGGTTTCACACACTTGGAACTAAACCGGGGAACAGATTATTCGTTACAGATTACTGATTCACTATAAATTCAGTGAGTAAATAGCTACTGGATGCATGCGTAATTGTAAAGGTTGGCTTTTTAGGGTACTAATGATAATGATTTTAATATTACTAGATATTTCGTAACTTCGTTATATGCACTACTACTACGGTTAAGGGCACTAAATTTCATTTCATTTTGACATTATGCGTTTTGCTCCGTGTTACTTTCACCGTAATACGTACTAAGTCTGTTCTACACTATGTCACTACTGATACTGATACGTGGGAGACCAACTGCATTAGCTAGGTCTGAATTGTACAACCGCTACTCAACAAATGACAAAAAAATGTAATCCAACAAGATAAGACAAATAGAATGCTTGTTTGATCACAGCAAACACTAGATAAAATTTTAGTTGAATTGCAAAAATGGTTTGCCTTTTAGTTCAGACAGTTCAACTAAAAGAATAAAACCTATTATTATATTACGACATACTGTTATATACTACCACTTACTATTGTTTGAAGTTTCTTTGCATGTGGTAAATTTATACATACGTGCTACATAATATATCTTGATAGTTAGTTCTACTAAGCACGTCATCAAGTGATCTGAATTTGAAGAAGGTGAAGGAGTGGCTGTACTAGATGCGAGTAAAGTGAAAGCATTTTTATGTGTAACATTTCAAAAATTCAAGAGTGGGCAAAAAAAAGGAAGAGAATTTTATGATATGACAAACACTTTTCAAACCTTCTGGTGGAGGAATAATTGGATAATATCCTGTTGCAGCGGTAGAAAAAATGTCCACATTATATTATAAATTTGTATACTTGTTCTTACTTCTTATTACTAGACAGACAGCTTTAGTGAATTGAATTATTATTGCTGAAAAAGAATATTTATTTTGGAACAATAATGCTCTTACCTCCTGGAGTGGGCTGTGATGTAATTGGTGCATGCTCAGATGGTTGTACAGGAACCGGTACCGGTGGATAAGCATAACCTGGAGGGGGTGCTTGTGGTTGTGGATATCCCATCATTGGCATGTCTCCACCAGGCCCAGATGGATACGGGGGGTAACCTAATACATTTACATAAATTACAAACTAATTAATAACTCTTTAAAAAATTAGTTTAGTCACGCCTTCAAACGTTCACTACAAATATTCAAATAAATGTCTTAAGTTTTGTAAGTTCAGTTCAATCTTAGGAAATATCCTTCTTAGGTCAATCGTGTTGCAAAATCTCACAAACCTTTTTGTCCAGGTGGAAGGTTAATATAATCGCGATCCATGTTAACTTGTGCTGTTAATATTAGGAATAAATAGAAACTTTTATAGCTTCCCGAAATGACTTTTCATCAGCTAACCTCCTTTCTTGGAAAGCTTATAAATATAATATTTATTGCAGAAGCTATAAGCTTAAAAGAAGAACCAGACTTCATCTACTTCTTGACAGAAATGAGGAAAACGTTTAAGACGACAAATGGAAGATAACACAATACAGTCTGGTGTACGTCACAAGAAGCACATTTCATTTTTCACTTAGATGCATAGCATATCTATATCTACACTTTGTAAGATGTTTCTTCCTTTCCTACTTCTTGCAGAGATTGCTTTTGTACATGCTTATAGAATGACTCTTTGAACGTACTCTACACATCTACAATATACAAAAACTAAGCTGCCTTTATTTTATATAAAAGATATTAACATAACGGTTGCAATAAGATATTAACATATACCGGACAACATTTTAAGAATTATATTATATGAATTGAACAGTTCCACGTAAATATGAATGAATATTAGAACCACAGTTCATAGTGAACATAGAAGCTCTCGGCTCGAGATAATGCTTCTGATAACGGATTTGTCCTTTTTACATATGCCTATTCTGATCTGTAGTCGCCCTATGACTCACTGACTTAATGATTTTTCATTTCCATGAGCCATAGTTGCTTAAGTAAAATCATCGATCAGTACATCCTTGTTTGTAAGAATGACAATTGGTTTGCAACAACACCGGAAATACTGTGTTGCTGCAAGCAAACATTGCATTGGGGAAAAGCACATGAATAGCATAATGAAGTTATGTTGAGATGTTAATGTTGGCGTGCTTTCTTGAAGACTATTCAATCAGTGGCTAACAAATTCAAATCTATTTCCTTTTCATGATGCCTACGAAGTGAAACATTAATTTCAATGGGTTATGGAAAAACCTAGCACGATCCCTGTCCTTTTTATCTACCTATTCGAAGACATAATCTTAGATTCTATTGAATGAATGCACTCAAATGATTTCAAAATTGATAAAGTAAAAAATAGACTATCGAATCTACAAAAACATTCATAATTTCATAAAACTTAATTGAAATCCAAAAATAATGTTTTGTGATGTTAATTACAAGAAGTGGTACGCGTTTGGGTCATATCAGAATTTAGAATTGTAGACTTTAAAGAAAACTTTTAGCTCTTTAGTTTCATAAACTTAAACAAATTCATTCGGACATTTATGTCATCTTCTGAACACGAACATGTCATCATGGACAAATAACCTGTGACATAATGGACAATTAACAAATGCATATCATCATGCATAAGAACGTACGCGTACGCATCGAACATATAGACCATAAGCTAACCAAGAGGATAACAAACTTTTTCTCTAGTCCAAGTCTTATGTGAAAAATGAGCTTTGGTCATTTCATTTCATTAGTCTAGAAACGGACATATATGTTTGTAAAAGCTTAAGATTAAGATTACTAGATTAGATACGACGGACACGGACGAAGGACGAAGCGAAGTCATCGCAGACATTTATAAAGAGTGAGATAAGCAGAAGAATGTCAGTGGCCAGCGAGTAGCTGTCAATTTCTTCACTGAACAAAACGAAGACAAACAAACACAACACTAAATTTACAGTAGTATAAGAATCAAGTCTTATTGCGCAACATTACAAATGATAGCTTTGAAACACGGCCTAATTCAATTAGTTTGTATTTGCATACCTGGTGTACCAGTTGGAGGAGCTGTGGGCTGGTAGTTTGGGTTGTAAGCCATGATTGATTGGTGCGAGGTGATTGTCCACTCCGCGTTTCGTGTGGCGTTAGTGCTTTAAATAAACTTTAGTTTATTCTTCTTCGATTCTTATTATTCAATTATTCTTTAAGCACTTTGCAACCAGCACCCACGCAGTAAGTCTCAACACTGGACTGGCAAAAACTACTGACAATGAAAATGGAACTACTCCGTTGACGACACAATTGCCACAAAAATGGAAGGTGGTGAAGTAAATTCGCCGTCTTTAGAGCACCATAACTCACGTTTACAACAATGCTTCGCTTGGTTCTTGTTCACGTTCACCCCAAGGGCCTGACTGTTAAAAAATCATATTCATTGCAGTCATTATTACTACTACACTACAATTAAAGTAAACGCTGCCATGTTTAATACAGAATAGAATGTATGTTGCATTCAAGATAATTATTCCGTTATTATTATTATTGGAATTGGGCACAAATGTTTCCCACACCTAGTATTATTCTCATAATCTTCTACCATATATATACAAACCTATAGGTGAATAAACGCCTTTTTTAAGCAGAGCGAATATTGAGAATACTTTAACTAAACTAAACTGAAGTTAGCTGTGCTGGAAAATGCTATTTATGCAATCAAGCAAAGCAGCACCCAATTTTAACCTTCATTTCATACATCATCATGCATTGCTACACCTTCTTTCTAACAAAGCATAACATTCTCTTCTCTTACCCAGTTACCCATCAACTTTGTATAAATTCCAGCATTCATCATTATCAATTTTATCATCACTCGCTGTCACATTATCTATCAGATCGGATTCCCTACTTACGCTATCAATTATTTTCCAGTCTCACAAACACCTTAAAGCCCTGACAATCAAAAGTCGAAATTTTTCTTAACTATTTGATCATCACATCACATTCTGCTGTTCGGTAACATCAAACATTAATTTTGCCTAGCATAACCTTGCCTGCCTACTGACTGACAAGTTTAACCTAGCTCTTCAATTAGGAACAGGAATAATAACATGACAATTTTACAAAAAGTCCAAGTCCAAAGAACGGAAATAGGCGTGTGTGTGGAAATTGGATGTCTTTGAGCTTCCTAACTTGATCTTGATACAACATTTGATTCATATTTAATTACAATTTACATTATGATAGAATTGACAACTAACCTTTTCAATGAAGCCGAAAAGTATCCACTTGTCTACAAATATGTATATAGTTGTCAGATTGGCAAACTCGTTTAAGATGTAAACTAATTTGTCAAACCAAGTGCTTTTACTTTTTAGTGTTTTGGTTCACTCCTCTCGTTTATGATGAACGAAGGCTTACTCACATTTTTCGGCTCTGTTTGCACGAAAGGTCCGTCTGACTAAACCAAACCCATTGTGTACATCTATATCTACATGTATATAATATGTAGGTACATACACTTTTTACAAGGTTCCTTTCTGTTTTCTGTATTTTACATTACACGATTATACCTAAGAGCATTTGCATGTGTATCACGTATATCTGAAAAGAACAAAAAAACAAGTTTTGTAATCATATCTGATGATGAACATGAACGATTGCGACTTAGGTCGCCCTATGTATTATCATGTCACATTTAAATGCTAATACTATGCTTTATCATACATTATCAGAGATGATTGTTAAGGTATGATCGAGTTGTCTTCATCGCTTCTCACGTATTACTTGTATGAAATTGAAACTTGGGTTATCCATCAAATTTTTCAATAATCTGCATGCAAGCATCACTTTCCCCGTTGTCACCTTTCTTTTGGTAATTACAATGCAAAATATTTAAGTTCCTTACACCGTAATGTTAATTGATATAAGGGATATAATAGCTTAATCGCTAAAGTACAGAAGGGGTAATGTAAGAACTGTTACTTGCTTTCACTGATATGCAATCACAATTATTATTATATCACAGTACCTTTTGATTTGAAATACTTTCACTTGCTATTGCTTGCTACGCTAAAAAGTTGCAACTGTTGTAAGCCTGGATAGTTTGATAAAATGGTATTTTAATTGTAAGTAAGAGTGTGGCTCCTATCCTATCATTTAGATGAGTTAGTAAAGAAAACCTCAGTCAGATCAGAAGGATGCAGGTGGTATATTTATGTGGATAGTGCACACAACATGCAAGAATGCATGCCCAATGCCATTTTAATTTCCATTAGATTCAGTAAATTGTAACGTGACTTCATGACAAATCATTCATGTATTCGAGTATATGTATGTATATAGTTGATACTGGACAATGAAAGGCATACTTTGTATATATATGATTATTGTGGTACTTTTCTTCCTTGCCTGCAAACAAGGAACACGAAACCATACGTAGTAACATATTTTGAGGAGTTTACAGGAAGTGAAGGCGATAAAACTGTTTGGTAGAAGTAAATGTGTTCTGTGCTCTTCTGTACTAGCGGCCGGACATGCAATACGAACTGCAGGCAAGACAAGTAAGCGCAATGAGATGGCTTTTCGAACCCCGCATCAACACCAACTTCACTGTTAACATACAAGTAGGTATGCAACATGACACACATGACGATCAGCTATAGTTACGTTGGCTGCTGTTGGCTATCACTGTTATTTATAAAGTTGTTTTCTAACCACGAAATATAATACTGCCTTCGTTTTCAACGACAGAAAGTTGTATACAAGGAAATTCATTCAGGCACGGAAACCGACTTTAAAGACATGACTCAGATTTTCTGTGTACCGTGAGGGATGTATGTCTTTATGCATATAATGTAGTAAATGCGTTCGTAATGGTTTATATATTTATATACATTTTTAGACAGCTTGAATTTTGGACTTCATGGTATAACTAAACTTGCAAGACAACTAACTAGCAATACACTTCCTTGACTAAAAAACTAACACATGTAATTATGCTAAAAACTAAGATCCATAGCAAATTCTGAATACATCATCACTTTCTTTTACTCTGTATACTTATTGGTATTGTAAATGCTCAAAAATAAGAGATTATCTCACACATTAGAACACGTCATTGGTGCTTTATTTTAAATGACATTTAAGCTCACGAACATACATATTAATTACAAAGTCAACGATTACGTTACAGATTGTATTGGTTATGATTTCATTGCTAACAAACTGTTTGTATTTATTATGACAATTGCCTAAAAGATTGCTAATTATCAAAATGTGAAATAAATTATATCTGATATTTCAAAGGAAAAATTACATTCATGAGTATAAACAAAAAATACTTAACCTTTCAGTTGTGGTTAATTAGTTTACTTTGCTTAATTACGTACACATGGAAGTTCTTATTTTCTATCCGTACTTAAAAGACGACGCAAATCCATAACCTGCGATGGCTATATTTATTTACTGCGAGAGAGATCCTTAATTTTGAGTTATGGAAAATTACTTGCCTTCGTCGCAAGACGAAACGTGACTTGGTTCTCCTTTGATATCTTCAAAGAATGCGCGAGGAGTGGCTATTACACATTCTTTAAAGCAAGCAATTTTCATTAATGTGTCCCAGTTGCTACAAGTAAATAGTAATATCTAATTAGTTTACAACTCCGAAGATTTAAGATATAACTATTAATAATAATAATAATAATAAGATTGCAATTATTAGTGATTCAAATGCACTCCTTACCTTTGGCAATAAGTCCGAATCTCTTGAAGTACCTCTACTTCAGCATTGTGCATATAAGCTATGATTGAAATGCGCCCAATGTTATCATTGTTGATCTTTTCGCAAAGTCTCCGGAAGCACTGAGTTTTCAGATCGGTCAGCTCATACTTATCACTTGCTTCCACCAAACTCACTAAATAATCCATGTCAGACGCATGCCTAATATCTCCAGTGTAAATATAATCTAGCATGCCTGTAACTGCAGCCGCAGTCATATCATTGATTTTCACGATTTTGGAACGGTTCTCTATCGTATCATGCTTCAGCATTGCTTCAAACACTTTACTCCGAGCTGCAACAATAAAGTACTTTTGTGAGTAAATTTTTACTATGCAAGTGGCAAGTATTTTTATATATAAATGATATAGGTATAATTGCTCTCACCAGTTAATATAGCTTTATGAACGGGAAAGTTTTTCCCTTCGCATTCAATGGTAAAGTCTGCTCCGTTATGACTTTTTAGGAGCCTTCTAAAATCCTTTTTAAGTAATGCAGTGCTTGGATCATCCTCGTAGTCCATGGTGTCAGTATCGCCACGTCTCCTTTTGTTGCTTCCAGATTTATTGCCTATGCTTGGTCTCTTGTACCGACTCACCAGGTCACCCAAAATGTCCAATTGTATGCGCAGTCTCAAAGTATTATCAGCCAAATAAACTTCACGCTCATCCCATAAAGTCTCAATTGTGATTATGTACCCCATTCCCCAACCATTATCTTCTGGAGTGAAGATTTGATTCTTATCACAACCTTAAAAGTAAAACCGAAAATTCATTACAACTACTACAAAGTTGATAATAATTAACTACATAAACACTTAAGTAGAAAATCGATTTGATTGCAAAATACTATTGACCATCTATTACAGACATTAAATCGACAGTAGTGCACCACTGCTTAACTTACGTCGCCGTAGTAGAGTAGTACCATCAGCCTTCATAATCATGACGGTTAGATGAACGGAAATTTCTTTGATAAGTTCTGTGAATATCTTCTTGAGATATAGCCAGATTTGTAAGTATCCAGACTCAGCACTCAAAATAAGTTCCCTGTGAGTTTAGGAATTATGAAATTAGTAATGTGAATAACGACAAAATTTTGACATTTAGTAGGAGTATGTTCGTATCCTATTTTGAAATATTATGTGCATTATTACCATTCTGACTCTCTCCCGATTTCTCCACCTGCCTTAAATGGGTTAGATGAGATGGGTTCAAACTCTTCGTTTTCTGGTGTGCAAATACGATCGAAATTTTTGATGTCCCAGTGGTAAATTATTCTGTGCATTTGAACCTAAAGGCATAAGAATAGATAATTTATAATTTGTTGGCAATAGAAGCACAGATTGGCTACTATTCATTTTTTGCCAATTGCACATCTCGCCTTTCACATGTCAAATCAAAAATTAATAGAACGAAGAAATAATTATATTATGCATACAAACAAAAAGAGAAAATTAATACAAACATACCTCCGTCTCTGCACATATTACAGACTTGCTGGTAGCATGAGTAGCCATTTTGTACAATGAATACTTAGACGCGCTCTTAAACCGATTGTTTCGATTACTTCCAGGTACTTGAAGTACTATTTCCTTTGTTTCACTTAACTTTACACAAGTGTCACACTTTCTTACTATTTTTTACTCCTCAAGGATCCCAATGCCTCAATTTTCTATGTAAACTTAATGTATTTAAAACTAATTTATCGAAGTGGCATTTCCATTCCCTTATCATATAACATGCAGACCAACATTCCGACTAGTGTTATTAACTTTACGGCTATATTCATCCACCAAGCAATGGCGAAAGAATAAAACCGCCATAAAAAATAATTCAACACCTTACTGATGAATGTAATGTGTTAAATATAGAAACTTAAATATATGCGAATGTTTGCGTCGGCATTTTCATATCGCATGCAGTATAGCTACGGACTAACATTATTAAATAAAACAATAATCAGATCGTGGGACGGGTTAGTCATGTTATTTAAGGAGGTTTGGAAATGCCATCCACACTTATACCTTACCCAAATTTAATTCTATAGCTTTTAAAATAGGTGTAATTGAACCGACAATTCAAACAACCACTAAATTATACCTACGGCTTACTAGTAATTACATTGTACAGTAAAAATCATTATCATTACAAAAGTTTTGAGCTTGACAGCTAAATAGGTGACAGGTCAATTAATCAGTTAGTAACTATTTGTAGTCTTCTAATTCGAAGCGAATGGTGACAATGTCCAAACTGAGATTCTTTTTATATGTACTAGATCTGGATTGAAGGTCAAAGGATGAAGATGAAGGGGGGAGTAGTTCACCAGCCACCTGCGATTAAAAATCCACAACATGATTGATAATTGAAATGACACCAACAACCAAATATTAATTATGTTTTTTAAAGCATAGTAATTGGATTGACAATGGCTGATACGTATTCTACGCATTAATTACAACCAGACCACCATTTTTTTACCAACTGACCTACCTATGAGAATGATGTGCGACTACCCAATTTAAAACGTGAACACATTTATTTAAAAAAAAAACTTAAAAGTAAAAGTTGTAAGTAGTAAATCTACAACTGGTTGACCACACCAAAACCGAATCCCTCTCGACACTCGAACACAGCCTCGATATAATCTGTACACTAAACTCTTATGTATGTCTATAAGAAAAGTCATATAATGTATAAAATGTTTGGGATGCGTTTACAACAGCTATTATTAAAATCACGATAAGTGTCAATGGCCAACGTTAAATTAAAAAGTTAAAATGAAGTAGTCATCAGTCATTATGAATAGATTACACTCCAACAATCCTCAAAGACAGCACTATATATTCACTTGTTGAAAACCTCCTTCCTCCTTGGATTTAATTCTCCACCTCACTATTCTGTTCGTCAACACCACCACTCAAGAAGACACATAAAAACCTTCAACCGATTCCAACATCTTATGCTACCAACCAATATCATCATCATCTTCATTTGTGATGTTGTGATATATCACACATCCCATCTCACATCTACAAATATTTTAAATACGTATCCCCATACACTGTGCTTACACACAATACATAACACACACCAATAATATTGTTCCCAAAGCTCAAAGTCACTTGGACGGATATGGATATTGGTGCTGATGGGGAATGAATGAATGTATTTTCGTTTTTGCTGGATGGATTCCTATCATTCTTCTCAGTCTCTACCTTTTCAGCTCTACAATACAACTCAATGCAATACACGTATAAGCTCTAGAGCTGCTTTTCTTTCTATTATATTTTGGTTCTTACAATGTAGAGAAGACAGAAGAAGAAAAAGTGATTATACCTGTCCCATTTGAAATGATGACTCCCGCGAAGCCGTGGAGCTGTTGTTGAAGGTGTCTTGATAGATGTCTGGATTTTCACTACTTCTGAACCTGTGCAAGTTTTGACTTCATCCAGAAAGCGTTCCATCCATATCGCACCACCGCACGTACACGACCTACACCCCTACTAAATGTACTTTTGCCGTCCCTATTCTGTGCATAGTCTATGCATATAGTATGTATTTATGTTGTGCTGCAATGCAATGCATGCATGGTTTTAATCTTAATTAAAACAATTTTGTTGGGAAATATGTATTTTAATTGATATTGAAGGTTGTTAATACTATTTTTTGTCATTTTTGGTTACAATAGGTCTGTCGTCAGTAACTGATTTAGCTGTGCTTTGGCATATTAACTCAAGGTCATTCGTTGTAAGTAGTTTTCCCAAGATGCCCCAACGTAATCATCCTTATTCATCCTTACATTCATGGATATAATCTGGTATTGAAATTGCTTTGAGGAAAGAATGTACAAGTGTTGTATAAACATTAACACAACCGAACCTAAATTGATTTTATATTATGGAAAGATTAAACGAACTCCAATTCTTTTGGGGTTCGTTGATCTGATGGGTGCCGAATTCTGATGAGATGGGTTTGGCCCAACGCTTATAGCTTTCTTTCATTACGCATTACAGATGAGTTTTTCTCCCTTTTCAATAACGGATTCTACTCCCTTATCTTGATCTTAAATAGATTTTTATCTTTCCGAATATTGGTCACTCAATATTTGAACTGGTCATCATAGCCCACGTAATTTATCAATTCAAGCATTACATTGCTCTATATTGCTGCCAATTTTTCCTCCCCTTCGCAAGCCCAAAGCCTTAGTTTGACAAGCTCGAAAGAAAAATGACAAGATGAGCACAGTGAAGAGGGGTGGAATGAAATGATCTTTTGATGCCTCATGAATACAAGAAAATATTCCTCGTAATCGTAATGTATGTATGAAAGCGTGGTATGGTGTTCCCACAATGACGCACAATTACTTTGTCAAAAAAAATGGTCATTTTCTTTATAACCCAAGTAAACCTTGCCATACGAAAATAATCATCACTCTCTTGAGAATACAACCACCCGTACATAATTTTGGACAATAGTTTATGCTAACATGTGTAAAACTACCCATTCCGACACATATTTCATTGTGGTCCAAAAGGGAAGCTAAGCAATATCGAAGCTGAATCAACGATATCTTCTCTTCATGCGGCTGGCAACTAGTAAATAGTGTGTTGACCCTCTCGTAGTACACTATATACATATTTTGTGTGTACTACATATCACCAATTGTAGTATGACATCATTATTCCAAGAAAGATTGACCATTGAGCATGCCCTGCCATCAACCGTGGGACTATTACTGACGACCGTAATAGTGAAAGAATTAGTTTTGTCACTACATTCCACCACCATGTCATTCCCAACACTTTTATAATGTGCAGCGTGGGAGAAACCACTGAAAAACATTATCCTTACTTTACCCGCATTATCGAAGTATCATCATTGATGTTTAACTGCCACCCTCATTACGAGGTTTCATTACTCCAGTCTTCTCCAAGTTTTTACGTCCAAACTTTCGACTCACTTTATATCGAGCGCAGTAATTCTGGGACGAGTTTCCGAACTTTTAAATCGCACACATGGCAAATGGCAAGCTGCTCTACCTCTTGCATTCAAAGGTTTTGAGAGCAGGACTTTTACTTTTGAGGTTTGCAGCAGTTCTTGTCAACTTGAGCCGGTTATTGGACATTCTGAATAACAAACAACAGAAAAGTGTAATGGTAATGTACATACTGTGTACAATATATTTACCAAAATGGGGATAGGTAGTAAAAACACATTAGGGTTGTATTATATGTTATGACTCCATGTGCGCAAGGTGCACACAGGAATTTTTACTTTTACCAAAAGTACCCTAAATGTGAAATGGTCATCCTTATAGATGGAGCCCGAAAAGCACTAAAATTTGGGCACGTGTCCGTATGTTGGGGCAAGGGAAAGTCTTACTCATCATCTCCTTTCGTTCATGTGGTATATCTTAGTGTATCTTGTATGTACCATGGATGGATTGTAAGTAACAATCAATGTGAAAGACTGCAAAGTAAAGAATTTACATGCAAGCTTATGGAGAATCTTATAGGTGCATGGCTTGAATGCATCTGGTAATTCACATTTTAATATCCTTCTTTTAACAACCACGTTTGACGTTATATACACAGTTGTATTGTATAAAATGCAATTTAACCAACGTTGTGTCGTTTATCCATCCTTATCCGTCTACAACTTATACTTCATTGCTACACATCAACCAATCTTGGGTTGCTGCTGTTTAACTAAAATGTTTCACTATCACTGCTTCATTTTGCAATGACAATTTTTGTTGTTCTCGTCGAATGGAAGTTGGAAAAAGCATTTTATGGCACTCTCTGACTCGCTGTTAGATGAAATAACAAGCAAGGGGAAACGAGGGTCACAAAACCATCATTCTACAAATATTCTATATCGTTCTATAACTTAAAAAGCATAGCAGCGGAGAAAGAATCCTATAAAATAAATGAAAGTTGCTTTCCCCTCCTAAAATGCACAGCTACAATATACGCGTGTTTACAAGCGTTTTCATCACATGTGTGTACATGTACATGTAATTTCTTTCTCATCCACAGAACAATTTCAAGTAAGTTTTTGGTTCGGCATATGAGGAAAGGGATATCAAGATTAAATTGAGGCTGCAAGTGTAATGAAACGAAATGAAGTTTTACCATCATATTTAAAATGAGATATTGTGCAAGCAATGCCACGTGCACTTTTTTGTAGATTATCTTACGATGAGTAGGAAACCCCAGTAGGAGAAAAGAAAAGAAAAGCCAAAGTTAGTAAAGAGTTTGAAGCTGAAGAATCTGTATGGACATTAGCATGTCAATTTTGCTACAGTATTTTATTCAATTCCCAACATTAAAAATTGCAACTAAACTACCTTACCATGACCTTACCATATCTGCACCTGTATTCCAAATTATAAGTTAACTTTCTTTGTTAAACTATCATTATTGACAAACATCACACTATACTATGGCGTATGGGTTAAGTCTATAATCTAGATATAGAAATGCTGTTTTGTGTTTGTTGTGAATGTTTTTTTCGCAAAAGGCCTGCTAAGAAATGTTATTGGACTCTTTTAAAACAGAATTAATGTTTCATAAACTCCTAAGAGGAACTCTTTCCTGTTCTCATAAAATCTTTTTATCTTCAGGTTTCATTAAATTACGTACATTCTTGAGATCGAGTCTTCAAGCTCAGCCAAGCAAAGCATTAAGAATCTTGAGGTGGACTTTCACTTTGGAAAAATGATAAGTATATAATTTCTTTTGAACAGCATTGTGGAACATCTTTATGAAACTGCACTAGCGATAAATACCATTATGTAATTGTTAAAGTTAACAATTTGTGCATGAATTCACAGAATTTTCTACAAATTGACAAGAACTTTGTCAGTTTTTACTACCATATATATGTGTCCACATTGTCTTTCGCTAGCACTAGTTTTGTTCTAAATACTGGAAGAAAACGTACATTGTATGAGTATGATATTTAAAAAGTAATAAAACGAGACGAGACGAGAGAAAGTCTGTCAAAAACAAGACGCAAGTTGCACGCATATGTATAAATGAAAGTAATATTATTAGAAGCACTGGTTGGTTTGTATTCATGTAGGCATTTTGTAGAATGGAATGGACACTGAATCTTTAATACACAACAAACATATCAATCAAATGCTATACAAACATAACGTTTATGACTTTTTCCTTTGCACAAAATTCAACTGTATGCAATAAAAGTCTTCATGGGTGGTTGACAATGGATTAGCTTCTTGCATTACCCACACCACCACATATTTCGTATCTCATATATCTATCATTATGCATTTCACAACAACCTCTGGTTACGATTACGATACAACAGAAATTGTGATTACAAACATCTGTGGGGAAATTTCATATTTGGGAACGCATATACCCACCATGGTGTTGTGTTGAACGCGAAGGATTACTGAACTTTCATTCTATCACTCAAGTATATAGTCAGTAGCCAAAGCCATCCATATGTAATGAATACGCATTGATGCAGGGGGAAAAGAAAAATAGCCACAAGAAAAGAAATACGTTTCTGTCCAAATAATATGCAATAAAAACCTACGCACTCCACAAACCACTCCATCATAACTGCTTTTACTGCCTGGATAAACCCACCAGATATTTTCAGTGCCAGTTGCAGGTTGAGGCTTGGCTTGGCTATGGGATGGGGCACGGGGGTGCTGAAGTGGTGGAATCAAGATTTTATGTAATATATATGTATAATATACATACTTATTCTTCGTATCAAAGTTTAGCTGCTAAAATGCATGTTGTCAGGAATAAAGATATCGTAAAACCCAAATGCAATTTTATGAGTCCACAATCTATGAACATATGGTAGAGGAAACGTAAAATTATTTTGTCAGATCTTAAACGATATGATGCACATACACATGGAAAGCCTTCGTCCAAAAGTCACATAAAAAGATAGAGATTATGTATATTGTATACGTCATATATTCGCCCATAGATATCGACTTTGTTGAACTTTACTTGCTTGAATTCTTAGATCAGTTTGCCCAAATCGTGTATAAAATCATAAAATGGGATATTTGGTTCTGTATTTGTCAGGTGCAACTGTGGCTAGGGGAAATGTATCTTGGAGAAAGAACGAGGGGCCAAAATTAGAATAATGTTAGTTACAAACCCAACCCATTTACTTAGAATCAAAAGAGGTAAAGATTCTATAATTGGCCTTAATCAGCCCGATGTATTATGAGAGACACTGGTTACTGCACGTGCATTATTGAAAACGGAAAAGTAGACTAAAAATGGTGTTTTATGCGAATTTTATATGTGAGTTCAATGTCTGTTTTTCACAAGCAATGAGAAACTAAAAGTGCTGGTATGTAGGGCAAGCCTTTAAAAGCTTAAACGTAATTGCTGCGATTTAAGAGGATATACAAATTCTTTTGTGTATGGAATGAAGTTGAATATTCCAGCAATTCATTCAATGCTTTCCCAGGTACCGACGACAGAGACAAAATGTATGTTTTATTTTCCATTATTCTTCACCCTGCTCCTGTTCCGACATTAAAATTTCTCATCTGCTTTCACTCACACACGCACCAATGAGATTATATGAGGTGATACAGTAAAGTTTGTTCAATTTCATTATTCCACCAGAAACACCAAGTTTCTGGTTACGATTTCGGTCATTTATGCATGTATGAGCAGCAACAGAAATTGTTAGCGTGGCAGTGAAATTATTAATTATTTGCGTTTAATTCCCTTGGATAACTAGGCATAAAACTAATTTTACATTCACCCTTCTCCTCTTCTCCACGACCAGAACAGGAGGCGGAGGACAAATGCAGATTTATACTATTATGTCGCATACAGGAACATTTCTCCAACATTTATTAATGCTTTCAACAGCACTGCTATACTGCTGCTGTTGCAATATTCATGTAAAATTTATACAAAGCACACACTTTATAAGCAACAAAATCCCTCACGATAATTACGCATATGACACATACGAAATGACATTTTACGTTTTATTAGATGATGATACCATGCTGCGCTACCCCATTTTCTGCATGCATTCTGCTTCATTCTTTAATTTTATATTCGTATGGCACCATTCATAAAGAAAATCAGTGAAATGAGCAAAAGTCAGTTTCGAATTTCAAATCCCAGTCTTCATATGTCATTTAGTGGGTTTTGTGGCTGTGAGAACGAAATCCCTCAAACCCACATGCCGTTTTAGACACCACCACCGCAGGAGAAGCATGCAGTCCAGTAAAAACTCACAATAGGCTGCATAGTAAAATACATGCTTCTGCTGAATGTAAAGTCACCAAAGTACAAAAAAGCTGTCATGAATTTTTTGTCACCACTGCTTCTGCTGCTGTGCATTCTACTACTACCACCTTATACATTTCCCCTTCTAACATTACTAGTTTGACACGCACGTATGAGAGTAGTAATGGAACCATCAACGAATTTGTAGCCTGTAAAAAACGAAGAACCCTGACTGAGGTTTCATCTTGATATTAAAAGACTCACTGGTATTCATTCTATTCTTCTTGCTCTATTCAAAATGAAATTATGTGCATAGCATATATAATATTCTTTTACAACAACAAGGTAAATATCATATCCTATCAAATCAGCTCATGTTATTTATTTGTACACTTTTGGAGTTGCCAAGAATTGTAATCCTAGTTATTTGTAAAAAACCTCCTGTAAAAACAACAAAACGTTCAAATTCCATCTCGTTTTCCATCCAGGTAAGCCATGTCAGTTGTCAGAAATCCAATTTATCCTCAGCTTACTTATACGGTGTTTGTTAAGCTACCTACCAAAATATCATGCAAAATATCCTCCTGTAGAATAACTCCGATGAGCCTATATATGTACTAGATTTTATTATAAGAACACGAAAGGAAAGTTTGAATAAATGAAATAATACAAATTGCTTATTTGTTTAGTCTGGATGCATACGTCCAATCCAAATGCATATGTATGTATGTGTTTGGAAATCCTTAGAAATGCTTGTCTCGTTGGTTTTGTCAAAACGAGGAGCATCAACTTCGACATGGCTTGACAAAAAAAGCACAATCACTAAAGTCTCAATCTTTTTTGGAGAATACGTAAAAAAAAAGATTGTATATATAGACGGCATTACTCCAACTGTATCACAATCATAGTAGTAATGCCCTAAGATAATAAAGTCAACAAACATATCACAAATTACAGAAAAAGAAAGACAGCGAAGCGAAAAAGATCAATTTCATAAAAGATTTTCTTCCATGCTGTGCATTTGTTTGGATGCAAATTCAGATAACGACTAACCTATACAATCATAGATTGGGTTGTTGCATGCAGAGAGTATAATGCAGTTGGAAATAAGGGGTTCAAAAATTTCCTAAACCTCTTCAAAAACCGGAAAAGAAATGACAGTGACTGTTGGTTACACAGGAAAATCAGGGAGGACTGGTGGAGCAGCAAATAACTATATACAAGACATTACACTTACATTTGGAATTGTACGGGAGGCAAGTAGACGATGCAGGAAGAAAGAAAGAGAAAGTGCTTCCCTTCCGTCAATTGTACAATTCTACAAAACGAGCCCACCTAATTCAGGAAAACGAGTTGCAGTTGGTGAACTTGCATGTTAAAATGACATGCATGCATATGCATCTACTAAACTTGTGTGTTTACAACCTGACAGATGTTGTGCTACCACGTACAATTACTATGATTCAAGCAGTGCGTCGAAATGAGTATAAAAGGAAAGGAGTAGTGGAGCTACAATAGTAAAAAGGATAATGCTGTCGAGCGAGTAGTTGAAGTGAGAAAAGTTTGTCCCTTGTTTGCAGCAAAACCACCCCCTGGATATTGTTCCCTTCTGATTATACAGATTACTACTTCTATTGCTATATGCTAAAACTTGCCAGTCACTATAAATATATATGTATATTAATAAAACTGACTCGTTGACTATAGGTTGGGTGAAGGAACCTATGCATTATGTACTTAAGAAAGTAAGCTGTATACGACCCAAGTGGAGAGTTCCCAACAAATGCAGCCATGAGCCAGCTATAAATTATGTGCATGCTTTATATCAGATTCGCGTGATCAACACCAGCACAAAGTTTGAAACTCCCTTACGCATACATATATATACATTTGGCATTACTACTTTTCTCCCAGTATAAAGTAGTAAAGAAGAAATCAGATCAGCAGGAATCTGTCATCAACAAACTCCTAGTTCTTGTAATAATATAATGGTGCGTACGAATATATATTGTATATGTATATATATATGGATATATATGGTATTTCATCATTTTATTCAAAAAGAGGAAAATTTGAGTTTGACTCAATAGATTTTCTTCGTGGTAATTCACCCAACTACACACTTTACACTTGGAATGCGTACATAACGGGTGGATGGCATTGAATTTTGAATGAGAAACTTTCTCAAGCTTACACGAACAGCAGCAGTGCAACTTCACGGGCAGCGGACTTATCTGTAGTGTGGGAGTGGGATATAGAATCAAGTGGCAAACATGTCTGAATCCACATGTACACTTACTTGGGATGGGATGTGAGAGCACGCGAACAAGAATGAATGAATAAGTTACGTACGCAACTTTATGCATAGGTAATTGTGTAAGAAGTTGAACCTAAGGATATTATCCGTCATCTCATTTTCCGGAGATTGAATTAGAATCGAAATTGAAAAGCAAAAACTTCTTCTCGTTCCACTTCCTGAACTTGCGGCGCGAACTGTAATAAAGCTATTCACAGTAATGGACTATTTGATACATTTCCATAATGATTTTGTATCCTGGTGAATTGCAGAAGAAAGTGTGTTTAACCTCTACAAACTGTAGTACACGCACATATTTGTTTGTGTGCTCGTTTTCGTGTACGGAATTCTATTGTGTTAATTTGGGGTAACCTGAAAAGCATTTAAAGTATGGTTTTGCGAAGGTAGCTTTCGTTTACAAATCTACAGAATATCACTTTCACTCTTTTACTTTCAAGTTAAATATAACGTTTGTGAATACTTAGATGTTTGTTTATTATTCTCAAAGAATATCAGAATGATTTAAACTTCCTACTCAAATAAATTGAAACGCATATATACACATGCATCAATCATAACGAGGAGTGAATTAAACATTTCATGAATTCTTTGATATGTACATTTCTGAGAATCATCTCCAGAAATGCACAACAATTGCAGCAATCTTCCTTAAAGTTGTTCACTTTTTACATGTTATGAATATACATAAGCATAAGTATTAAGTGGAAGCAGATGTCGGCCTGCAGCTGCATGCATCAGTAATCTGACTTGCAATATAAGAAGACACTAATGTGCTTCCCCATGCACTGGAGCTACAGAAGGAAACAGTTGAAACGAAACTCTCCGAGAATCTCTACAGCATTCCATGTTGTATGTAAGAATGGAAAGAAGTATAAGTTATACTTCTTCGGAGTTCTCATTTTACAATTTTGTCATCTTACTCATCACTTCTACTAAGGGTCAATTTACTGTGACTTGACGTTGTTACGTTTCCGTAGTCAAATGAAAACAATCAAAGGTTGACAAAGGCAATCTTCTTTTAACAGTGGAGGAGGAGGACTCGTCTTGAGGCGTCGATTATATGTACATTACTACGTGTAGTATGTCCTTAAAGGCATCGAATCACCAGAATCTAGCCTTTATTAGTTTCAAGTGCCAAAGTCACACACTTGACATTGACACAGCTTACGTAGGATACGATTATTATCATCGTTTAAACCAAACATATAAACTGCTGATTCAGTAAGAGATCTGACATGATTTGACTTAAAAATCGCAAACTAAGCCTCACGTCTCATCATTTACGCCATTGTGTGGACACAAAATTTTAAAAGACAAATATTTGCTGAAACTATGAGTTGCTACTCATAAGCCTACATAAAGTATATGCCATTTCCTATAGCACATGCACGATGAACGTTTTGTATTTTTATGGAAATCACACTCATAAGTTTTATTTTGTTCCGTTTTTTCACATTAAGTCAAAAATGTTTGTCTGCTCTTAGCAGTACCTAAATTTTATATCGCTTGTGCTTCAGTCAGCATAATAAGACTGTTGACTGTCAAACAAAAGTGTCAAATCAGATTCCTACAGCTTGTTGTACCTTAATAAAACTGTGGAGTATAAAATACGTTTTGCCCAATTTTATCGAGCTCAGTTCAAAAGTAATTGATAGGTTTTCGCATTTAAAAATAGACTCTCGATCAAAAATTTGGATAGATAGTTACTTATGTTCCGGAACACAAGCAAGAACTAGAACTGGAGCGTATCCTTAAAATAAAGTAAATGGCTTGTCATGTAGCGTATCTGCACATCGAGTTTTAAAGTTTAAACTATTACACATAGTATCATTATCAACCTTATAATCCTTTTGATTAAAATGATGGCGGCCAAATAGAAGTGTATATGGTAAGTCATGTCATTTTATGCAAACACAAACCATATAGGATGCCAACTGGCACTGCTACTAGTACTGACTGACGATGAGTGAAAAGGCAAAAGGCTTTTACTTACCCATTTATAATTGTCTAAAGTTGCTCAAACTCCTGTGCTTGTTCTTTCTTGTATTCAGCGTGTTACAAGTTACAAATGCTATTAAAAAAGGCTCGCTTTCATCAAGTATTTAGATCATGCCTTTAAAAACTTTTCTATAAAGCAAATATAAACAATTCTCAAATGAAGAATTTTTAATTAAATGGCCGGTCATGGAATAAAGTTTGCAGTGTAAACTGGGCTAGTTGGTTGTCCACCAATTAAGCTCGTTTCATTTACTATTTTTTCCATGGAATACATTTTATCGCTGCTGCCTATATCGTAGATTAAGATTTGAAATATTTATTACAATCTAATCACTTCTAGCATCCATACCCTGCGTCAAATGTAATACTAGTTTTTTCATTACCTTTTGATATTCATTTGACTCATACTTTAGATTGTGTTGCATTGGTGTAGTCAATTTGGAGCTTGTTAGGAAAAGTAACTTCTCTGCTGAGCTGACAGAAATATTGGAATGGAACACGAAACCTAGTCTAAATTTTGGACTTTAGACAACTTCTAGTTGAATTCCCTACAGAGTGCATTGACAGTTGGTATTTAGAGCATGAAAATACTCACCGAAACGGAGATTACGATTTCCCAAACTGCAGCCTAGTCAAATTTAGTTTGTGCTAATGACCAGTCTCCATTGTTCACAAAAGAACAACGAACTATACAACAACTTATTGAGCCATCCATATGGTTTGAGCTCCGTTTGTCTACACATATTAAAATGTCTGTACTTCTTTAGTTGTATAGATCTCTATAGTAGAGAAAGTGAGAATATGAGATTTTTTCCCTCAAAATTTTTTTGGGTTTGGCGTTCGAAATATTATGAGGGAGCATATTAGGTGAACCATAGAGGTAGTAGCACAGAACGTTAATTTCCTTTTATGATGTGATGAGTGATGAAATTTTAATGGGAAATCTCCAGCTCTTGTGATGATGAAGGCCTTTGTGGAGCGTCATATGTGTAAAGCTCATGCAACATTCAGTAATTGTCTTTTGGGCAAGAACGCCTACCTACATTCATACACTAAAGATATAATATGCTTGATTTGCAGCTGAATGAACAAAAGCTTCAACATTAAAATAGATGCAAAGCAATTCATATGCATAACGCAGCAGTTTTTAAAGTGTTTTGGTTTCTGCTTTGTACTACAATGTATAATACTGTCTATAAGCGAGGAAATTACTGAAATTAGTTATACGATACCCTTTTGAGATATACACAACACACATGGTTATTCATTAGATATTCATCCGTGGGTTTTTGCTGCATCCACCAAAACGGGCGACTTCGTACTTTGTACAAGTATCAGTGTACAACTCCATGTTTCTTTTCTTCAATGACCTTTACCACTTTAATACGAACAAATCCTACCCAACCCATTCATACATATACCCACTCCCCGATTATAATTCATCTTTCATGCTAAAATGAAGCTCCAAGTCATCAGTTATCATGCAGTGTAGCATGACATATTACTGCAATCAAATAAGGGCTGGATTTCTAACCACGCCACTGTTTCAAAGCTCTTCTGTTCAATTTTATATAGCGGGTATTGGTTATATATAGCAAAATACCTGAAAAAATTTATGGAATCCCCATTGTCGCTTTTTTATACTCTATTCGCGGATCAAGTGGATTTCAGCATAAAATAGAATCCTTTTGTACTTTTGTATGGACGGATGCACAATTGATACTTTGGAAATGCTCGCCATTCGCAAAATTTACCAGCAGCGCTACTATTCATTCAACAGTCTGAACAATAAAGAGAAAAATGGGGAATCGTGAAAAGAAAATGGCAAGCAAACCGGAGAAAGCAAAAATATCAGTTCTATTTTGTTCCAATTATTATCAACAAAATGCAGGAGCAACTCCAACATATTTTTTTTTACAGAATTCCTTTGTTTGGTGCATCCCCATCCTCCATTGCATCACATCAGGGAAGAAGAGAAAGAGAGGAGGCGCAGATGCTGTTGGAGTATTGAAATAAATTGGAAACTATTGGGCTTACGCTATGATAAATTTGGAGACTTGTCGGAAGAAGAAGAATAGATTGATTTTTTTTCTTACACGCCTACTTTATCCAAATAACAGATTGAGAGTTGAGATCACGAAGCTTTTGATACGGGCAGCCCGGAAGAGAACAAAGCATTGAGGGAACCAGCACAGTTGGATTTTTGGATGATTGCCTGGTGATAAGAGGGCGATTTCCCCGTTGAATATATTTTCAACCCCCATATAACTCACCACGTGTCTCAACATTTACAATACTAGAATTGATGGATAATGATTTGAATGTATCGTTTAGACTGAACAATAGAACAGTTGGATTTAGTCTGTTCGCTTCCAAAAACCAAACCGTAACCGTCGATGCACTTTTGAATTATATGGAATTTTCGCCCAGATGAATATCTACATTAAACACTACTCCATTTTACATACAAACCAGAATAAAGTACTTGAACTTTTAACAGAACCAAAAATGTTTGAAATATTTTGTTAGAGAAATCATAAGTTGTGAGGTGTTTGTAATGTCGTATCATATAATATGCGTTCTTGAAAAAAATGAAAAGACAATGGTTTCGTTTGAATCATGCAGAATATTGGGAATTTCGAGTGGAATGCTTTTAAAAGGGAATTTCCCAAATCATTTGAAAAAGTGTACTAGCCACACAGTCAAACGCAATCCCCTTTGTATCACTTTATGTCGTGCATGTGGGCACCCCTAAATCTTCTGCTTCCCCTCCAAGAGTCGCGTTAAAGCGGCCAAAGAGGCTCGACACAAGAGAAAAGTCGTCTTTTAAACATGATGGAAATGGAAACATTACTTTTCTTACATAAATTTTTTCTTTTAGTTTCGGTTCAAGACTTCGCATCCATTTTAAGAACTGTACATTACTTCCCCCACGACATAAAATACATTTCCCAATCTTGAAAACACTTGGTTTTTTTGGCTGTGACATGAAGCAGTAACCTTTGAATTGTTTTCAACGAAAAGGTCTTCTCCTTACGTATTTCTCCTGTCGTAATCCTTAAACCAATACCGACATCAAGCGTGAAGTAGCTTTCGTGTTGAGAAGGCCGCTGCAGGCTAAACTCAATCGAGTGAAAAATATTACTTGTGCCGATGTTGGATGTCGATACCACCATGATACGTTTGTCCGATACACCCAAACACATACTATGTTTCACTATTCAATATAGAGCAGGATTCTTCAGAGTAAGGAATGGTCGTATAAATTTTTTTGTAGTTGGTTTTTAGCGTTGTTGGAAATGGTTTACCTACCTTATTTCCTACTTGGGACGAGGCTCAAGAATCCGGGTAGTATAGTATCCAAGAATAAAGTGTTACCTGGAGGCAATGCTTAGTAGTAGAAATAAGCTATTCTGTAAACCACGAAAAGTTGAGGTGCTGGTTTGGCTTCCAGATTCTGAAGCATTTTTTATTCATTCATGAATTTAAGAAGCCAGTTTGCTTGTTGCAATATCTGTCAAAAGCACACCCGATATGATAAGTGACGAGGGGGAGATGGAGATAAGTGAATGCATAATAAATCAGTGTGTATAAGAACTTGAATTCCTCCACACATTTCATGGTGGGGTCTCTGATGTGATGCAGATCTGTACACTGTTAAATCATTTTCCGGATACTTTGAACGATGTTAAAAGGTGATACAGCGGAGATTTTCATTTTGATAGTGTGTGTGTGTACCTTTCACATAAAAATGAGGCTTCAATTTTAAGAAGGAAGAGTTGTAAACCATTGTCAGCTCCCTTTAAGCTAAATATTTCCATTTTTTTGGAAGGAATAACTGACAAGGCAAACTTTATTCTTGTACAGTACAGTCAACAATGTACACCACTACGTCTTCGTAAAACGGGACAGGGTTAGGTATCCAATTGAAAGTAAGATGCAGGTGTCAAAAGGATATTAAATCATCCTGCATGACCTGGCTGGCTTCTATACGTAGTTTAAAAATGGGTCATACTCATGCATAAATTTTTATAGTATAAATTCCGTTCCCTTTCTTCACGACTGTGTTGTGTATTATCGTCGTCATTACTTTTGCTTCTTTTTTCTCTGCTACTTTGAAACAAGCCAAATAATTTTTGGTCTGGCTTATCCGATTTGGAAAAGTATAAAGATATATAATGAACGTAATTTTTCTTTTGTTTATCACTGCGCCATGTCATTGGATTGGGTATACACACATACGAACAATAAATCATTAAAAGTTTTTTAAACGCTTATTTAAAAACATGGTAAAACGCAGGAAAGAATGTACTCTTCTCTTATTAAGAATGACTTGCTCATTGCTGTTCAAGCATGTGTCAACAAGACCTGAAGATGAAGATATTATCTGCCTGAAAATGCGTATGCTTTTGAAACCTTTACAATGCTAAAAATGAAAAGATCATCTTGACTTTTTTAAAGTTAATGCCTTGTTTAGGAGACATGAAATATGCACCATTTTTTTCTTTCAACTGCTTATCATTATATACACAATGCAATGCGCAGGGAAAGTGATCTTGCAACCATATTGTGAATCTTGACACGCGACTTTCCTGAGTTGTGTTGTAAAACCTAAAAAAAATGCAACGAGCAATGTTGATAATAGGAATGAAAGCATATTTTTAGAAATTCTCTGTGATACACTCATAATGATGACAACAAGACGACAGCAACAGTCTCATTTTTGCACTTAACGCCTTCTCCTGATGACGAGGTTAAAAATATTTCTGTCGACGATTTTATATTAGAAAACCTTCGCTGGTAGAGATGAAGAATGTAGCTTCAAGCAGACACTTTGTCGCCTTAAAAAGCACACTGCACATGCATTTACACATTTTTTGTGTATGATATACGTTTTAATACTCTTGGTTAAATTGGACCTCACTTTCCCTTGTCGTTTACTTGCATGAGCTTCTCCACATATATGAAGCACAATGCTTCACTAATAAACGACTGTTGAAATGTTGAAGATTTCTGCTTAATGATACAGCGCTTTTACTTACAGCAACACTGAAATAAATGTCTTTTACTCATTGCAAATCATACAAGGTTTGCTCCAACTCCCATTTTTTGTATCTTTGTATAGAAAATGCCACCTCATCAACTCAAACTTTTTTTAACACAAGCCCAGCAATGATATTATCATGTAGACGGATAGTAACTGGAAAGGAGCAGTAGTAGTCGTATGTGCGCATAAAATGCTACGCTCATATTAAAAATATGAGATGAGGAAAGTATTTTAATGTACTGTACGAAATGATATATAGGTATTTTCTAACTGTAAGGCGCAAAAAAGGCAGTGCGTTCACGGACCATTTAACAATCCCTGTGCGTGTCTTTTCTTCGTTTTTTTCATGTGCTTCTTTTATTCATACATTCATACATATTGCTCCATTTTTCAGTGTTCCCTAAAGCACAAAATGTTGTTTAGGAAGGCAAATATACATGATGGTAAGAGGTAAGTAATGTTTTTCCCTCCGATTTTTCTCTGAAACGGTGTGATATGCTGATAACTTGTCGGTTTTGACTTCTCACGAAAGAAATTTGAAATTGATAAATTTTGATAAGTTTACAAAGATGTTTTCCCGTAAGGAGTCACTTTTTTCTTCTTCATGAGGGCATTTCTCCAACTTGGAAATAAAGTTATTGAGAGGAAAAGGAAACATTTTTATTTCTACCAAGCTATATAGTAGTGAGACACATATGCGGATATGGAAACATATAAAGCCCACTACATCCATATATATGTAGCTTCAGTGTCTTTTTTAGAAATGTATAATACATGCAGCTCAATACTATGCATGGATAGGTGCATTTTGAAATGATTGCATTTCAAATAATCGGAAATTCCACCACGTTTGCAGAGCACTCAACAGCATAATAAAAATCGGAAGACGTAAGGAACAGAAAAAAATGAAACGGAGCACAGAAAAAAGGATATCGAATCTTATGCAAAAGGAATGAAATATTGCTTTGAAACGCTTGAATACAGACTATTTCCTCGATTTTTCATGTGCGTACGTGTGCCATTTTTAGTTTGCAAAGAGCTCATAAAACTTGAGAAAAAGTATCCGCTTCCTTGTGGAATATATAAAAAAAGAGAGACGAACACAGTTGAAAACATTTCATGCCATAATCGTATGGATCGTTTCGGGTTTTCGATCTTTTCATATATTACCCATTTCAAACTTCATTGTATCTATAAGCTCTGTGGAACATTGGTGTATTAGCGCCGCCATTCCCTTGCCATTAGTAAAAAAATGTACTAGTTCGTTGAGTGCGAGTATCGTATATTATTCGGTTTCACATATAATATATATACCTATACGGTTATTTTAAAATCTTCTTTGAAAGCTAAGATATGTGCGCGGTGAGATATAAAGAAAATCCGAAATCTTCATATTTCTCATGTTTTCTCTTGATGTGAAGAAATAAATAATATGGGTGAAAAATGCTCGTGGTTTATGCCTCATCCTTTGTTATTTAAAGACCATTTCATCAGATTCCGTTCTGAGAGCTTTGTGCCACGCCACACCACGTTTTCATCACCATTTAACCCCTTGTTTGTTATTTACAATGTCGTTCCATTCTTCAAGAAAATCTCTCTAACAGAAAAAAAATCGTTCGCTTCCATTCATTTGGAACGTGGTATTTTGCTCCATTTGTAAGTGGATGAGACCTGAGCTTTCAATCTTGTAATGATATTCCATCCATACAGAAAGAAAACGGTTGACGGTTTCTTGTGTCACCAAAAACGGCAATCTTCTGTACATGATAGGCAAAAATATCCATTGAAAAGCTTAATACTGCAGTATAAGCAAGTTTGACAAAGACTTTAAAAGCGTACATCCAATGGTAAAAGGCATCATGCATTGCAGCATGTAGATAGATAGATAGATAGATAGATACATACATATATATAATACACGCTGTGTAGTGGCATTTCATATTGATGCTAGTATTGCATGTAAGACTAGCGTTTGAAGGAATTTTTTTATGTAGTCAGTTCAGTAGAAAAAAAATCTAACGATAATTCTGGCAAGTTTTCATACATTTCGACAGAGATTTGCTCTTTCCTTCCTTCCGTCCTTCTCTCTCTCTCCTTTCTTTTACTTTCGCTTCTTTCTGAGAAGATTTATTTTCACGAGGATATTAAAAATCGCACCCGACTCAGTGACAAATATTGCCATGACTTATGGCAATTTTTCCTCGTTGGTGAAAGTGATATGCTACAACGACTCGTGAAGCTCCAGAGTGAGGGAGGAACCTATAAAGGAAAAAGCATGGCACTTTTTGTTAAAATACACCATCATTTTACAACAGCAGCAGTTCCTGGAAACCTCGACTCCCATTCAAGTTGCATATTGGATGTATAGTGTACTGTTGTTTGGGAGCTTCGCCTGAAATTTTCTTTTCTTACTCATTGCTTTCTTGAGTTTTCGTGTCAGTGTTGTTTACGAGACTGCTTATATATTTTTTTTTAATATTTTCATATTAGCAACACCCTTATTTGTCTCAAGTCCCATATATCTGAATACAAAAGATGTAAAAAATGATTGAACATATTGCGTTTATTACGGACTTCCCCTGAATAATGTATAAAATTGGTATGTCTTAATATGAAATTATGTATTTTGCAAAGCAACCAAATTTTATGTAGAGTAGTAGCAGCGTTCCCCCTTTTGCTGCTCCCGCAGTAGCATAAAAAATATGGATGTAGGGGCAATAATGATGATGGAATATCCTGGTTCGGGTGCTATTTCCCAAAACTGGTTGAGAAGATCGCATTGCGAAATGTTAAGTATAGGTATAAGTCAAAAGTAGGACATGGGTAGTGATGAGATGAGGAAGTATTTTTTGTTTTTGTAGCTCTTTTGAAGGAAAATACTCTCGTTAAAACGGACATTTAATGTATGTAAAACCTTACTTCCATGTGGGCCCGTGGAAGGCCTTTCTTTAAAATACTTTAATCATGTGTGCACATTCCGAAAAAGCGAAATGGTATGTTACGGTTACGGGAATGAGATACACAGTCTTTATTTACGAACGGTGATATTACATACACACGGAAAGTATTTAAATTAGAAAAAAGTTTCAACAGTTTTAAAAGATTGAGTTGAAACAACGTGAACAAGCGCAAAACCTTTAGGATGAGTAAAAAAAGTGAATGCTTGAGTATAATATTCTGTTTTTGGTTGTATATACATACATCTATGCGTTTCTTATAAGAAGAAGACAAATGTATATTTTTATAGTCGTATTTCATTCAACTTTTTCCACTTTCATTTTCAATTCTCTTTCTCTCTTTCACCCTTCCGTCTGTCTGTTCCTTCTCATTATCATTTAGTTTATAGCGTCGTTTTCATTTTTATACTGTTCCCTTTTGTACTTTGTTCATTTAATGTGATGCGTTGGTTGGTTGGTAGGAAGAAAATGTATTGGAAAAGACACGAGTGCTTCCAGTACTCTGCAATCTCTCTATTTTCCCTTTGGTGGATGTGATTCAAGGAAGACGCCACGTTGTTGCTCTTCATACCAAATACGTTTACCTTAAGGCTTCAAAACATGAAATTTTATGATTCGATTCTTTCGTGGAAATTGTGTTCGGTTTCGGATCTAGGACTGATGACTATAGTGTTTTAGTTACAGTAGTCAAAACGTTTCAATAGTTTTCCAAAGAGGGGATGCCCAATATTTAATGTTGAATGTAAACAATTTTTCACCTGAAAAGCATGCACAGTGTCGTTTTCGACCGTTTCATTTCATCCAATGTCTATTTGAATTAATCAACCCTAGGTGATTACAGATGACGTATATGAAGCGACTTCACGTGATTTAGTGGATATGACAAGTAATTTAATAGTAACTTGATAAGAAGCCGTGATGTAACATTACCATTATATATAGCAAATGTGAAATGGATTGATAACCTTTTACTTATTATATATATGTATTAATATATGTATCTATACAACAGGGTTTATAATTATTTAAGTTTGGTCAAGTAGGTGTATAATATGAATCATGGTTATCTTATCAGTTCAAATTACACCGATAACAGGAAATACACGAGGTATACATACTTTTATATTGTTTTCTCGCACAAAATGAACATTGTAAGTGGCATATAAACGTAGTTGTATTTGATATGGCGTTTGAACTTGATAGTTATTCAAGGTGCAGGACAGCTAGTAATTTTATTGTCATATGACAAAAATTCAATCAATCATACATTTTTACCTATTAAAATACTAACTTTTATTCGAAATGATTAGTTCTACAATTAAGTTTTCAGCTTCCGTTTTATTAACATCTTTAGCCACTTCTTCATTTGCACAAAGATATCGACCCAGTGCTGAACAATGTGAAAAATATTGTTTTGCGTACGCTTAAGCTACATTTAAAACATTTCGTTAATATTTTAGAGGCTTAGAATAAATTTACACAAGAGTATAATAAATTACTTCATTAAATTTCTTTTTAAATCTTGTAGAGATTGCAGCCAGTACATCAATGACATTTCAAGGACATGGGTTTGGGGTATCATTCGGACTGTTCGCACACAAAATGAGCACACTGACTGTGTGACAGCAAATGCAACTTGCAATTGCGAATCTCGTTTCAGGTACTTTAATATTTTTAATGTAAGGGCAATGTATCCTTATCGTACATTAAATAACAAAGCTGTAATCATTTATATTAACCTACGCTTAGTTTCAGCAATCCTCTTTTAATATTGGGTCTTGTAACGTTTTGCCTCATCCTAATACTTGTGTTTTACCATTTGTATCGCCGATGTCACAACACTAAACAACAGAATGGACCAACAACCATTAGGATTTATGCACGTAAGACAAAATTGAAAAGTCACGTCAATTGAATGATTAAGAATACTGGAATAATAGTCCCTTATGTATAGATCCAATCGCCCCGTCGGCAAATACAATGAACGGAAACGGAATTTTTGCAGCAGCCAATACTCAAACTTATAACACGTTCCAGACTCCCACTGGAGTAGCTGATACTCCCCCAGAGTATTTACCACCACCGTCATACTACGAAGTTGCTGATAATCCGACCAAAATAGAATTAAAATGAAAATCGACTCTGACAATTTTATACTGAAAAAATAAAACTTATTAGAAATACTTGCTAATCTAAAACTTTTAAAGTTTTGATATGGTATTGGGGCATTTAAAATGTAGTTCAACTGATCATTAGTATAACTTTTAAAAGATAACGTTACGGACTAACGAACCGCTCATGTAGCGGAGAGATAGTTTTAATTGAAAAAACTTTATTGAATATTTTACATTTTCATTAGTGTAATAATAGCCTACGACCTAGATACTTTAATATTGTAGGCCCATCTCGTTCGTTCATAGACTTAAATGAGTTACTCTGTGAAGTTTAGAAATTTATGCTGATGAATTTATTCCATGTGAGTACGTGCCATGTATATAACGTCAGATACTCGAGGATTCCTTCCTTCCATACAACTACACTACCTTTTAAAGGAAACTTCTCTTTTCTGAAGCAATGGCTTGGTTTTTGCTCTGTTGGAATAATTACATTCTACAAAGGATACAGAGAGGCTCGTTCTCCTTTTTTTCGTCCACAATAATGACTGTACATATATACTAGTGGTAGCGAAACACACATTTCTTGTTTCCCTTTTATACCTACCTCATCAAAAGTTTTAGTTGAATAAAGAGAGGAAGAGTCTTTGCAAATAGGTTTCTCATCAAGTTACCAATTGCTGCTGTTTCCAACATTTTAAGCAAAGACTTCAAAAGAAAGTTCAGACATTGGTTGCTGGTTTCTTTGTGGATACATTTGGTTGAGGATTTTCGGTTTTGGAATGAGAGGGCATTATAATACTTTCCAAACTGGTATGGTTTGGTGTGTGCAATACGAGACTCCCGCTTCCTCCTTGCGAATGCTAAATACTAATCCATTCTATATTAGTTTGGGACTGTTTCCAAATTTCCGAGTGAGAGTGAGGTATCATCAGTGAGACGGAACAAAAAAGTTACTCACAGCGGTTTTTCTTGTTGCTCCCTCCACACACATTTCGATCACAATGAAAATTTCCCACGTTGTGTGTTGCGCTCCAGATCAGGAGTTGGGTGGAAGCAATCTTTGAATACTTATGAGCTCAACTATAATAATGCATGTCGTGTAGAGAGGTCTTCATTTCTGATGCAAATGTGTATAGCTTTTAGAATTATTTGAGAACTTGGAAATGCGTATTAATTACTTATACCCTGTTTTTTTACAAAAGCCTTTTCATGAAGGTGGGAAAGTGGCTCAGCTGAAGAAATCATTTTTAGATTTGCAAACCCAGCTGCGCAATTTGTAGAAGAAACCACTAAACCCTGGCTCACATACATTATCTCCAAAAAAAGAAAAAGTTTTTCATGAGGAAGGACATGGCGTATGTAATATATAGTAGTACTGCTCTACAAAGTTTATTGACAAAGAAAACTACTGCTAAAGTTGAAATCAATCAAATAAAATTCCTCTGCTGATTCATCAAATTTGAAGTCTGTGTGCCACTTTTTTTTTTATATAAATGAAGTTTTGGGATGGAAAATATTTTTCACTATTTCAGATTAAATGGGTTGGCATTAAAATCATATTATTCTCAATGAACCCGCAAACCAAATGTGCCTAAAAATTTGCGGATCATGAAAATATATGTAGCGGAGCATAGGAAATATTATAGATCGGAATCTGTATATAATTCATCCTGAAGGATTTGTTAGGCGGCGTAGGTCACAGATGGTTTGCTATCGGTAATAAAATAAAGATGTTGATCAAGGGAAAGCAAGCGGTAGTAATCTCCAAAGGGAAAGCTCTTCCATTCTGTATAACAAGCCATTTGAATCAGATAGCCGGAGGTAAACGTAAACCCATATTCAACATTATTTCATGCTCATAAAAAATGTCTGGTGTTCTGGAGATTTATATGGTTCGTACTTCCAACGTAATTCTTTTTTTTGTAGTCGTCCTCTCTAAAGACAGAAGTAGAAACGGTTAAGAAATAACCTGGTTGCCTCTCCTGTTATTACAGAGCACTTACTTACCGTATGAAATTGGGAGGACGAAAGTCCCATTGAGAGCAAAAAAAATTCTAGTGTTATGCTATGCTATCCCTGTTCAACTGACTAAATGTGCTCTCCATCAAAATTCTTTTTAAAGGTTGAAGCAGAAAACTTTAGTTTCAACGTAATTTCATTGAGATTATTTCCAGTCCAGGAGGACTCGCTCTATTTAACTGCGGTGAGCATTTGGCCAAAGATCAAAAAGCGCTGTCAGGATATTTTTTTGCAACCTTACTCATTTGTTGAAGTCCATGTCCAACTCCAACTGAACCAAAAAACAGGGAGAGAAAGACAGAGAGACAGCACAGGGCTTGGGTAAGTTCTCCCTCGTTGAACATGCATAAGTGGAATGGTAGTGTGGGGAAGATGCGTGCACTCTTTTCCCCTTCTGTATGGTGTGCTTTGTGAAGATATCCTTATCGCTCTGTCACCCTACTGGCTATGTACCACCCCTTCTCCTGTCCACCTTCCTCTATTTTGTACCCTTGCTGTGCGTGGCATCAGCAAGACACGGAATCATCATCATCATCATCCAAACCATAACCACTAGGTTATACTGTGCGCATACCCACTTCTTCCTGGATCTCCGTCCTGTACGTACCTCTGGCTGTGAGGAGCAGCTAGCAGTGTATATTTGTAGAAGTCAACCTTATGTTGACTTGTGATTAGAATCATTCATTTCATTTCCAATTCTGTTTAATAAATTCCTGAGTTATTATTTTGTTTGTTAAATATAAATCTGTGTGTTAACATCATCCAGTTATTTATGTAGTTATCATAATATCTAATTCTTTCATAATCCACTGTGGGTAGAATAACCGTCCGTCTTTATGAGATGATAGGGATGTTATGTGATACTGATGAGTTACACTAACTAATTATTATGACGACTATTCTAGCCACGTGGATTATGAAAGAATTAGATATTATGATAACTACATAAATAACTGGATGATGTTAACACACAGATTTATATTTAACAAACAAAATAATAACTCAGGAATTTATTAAACAGAATTGGAAATGAAATGAATGATTCTAATCACAAGTCAACATAAGGTTGACTTCTACAAATATACACTGCTAGCTGCTCCTCACAGCCAGAGGTACGTACAGGACGGAGATCCAGGAAGAAGTGGGTATGCGCACAGTATAACCTAGTGGTTATGGTTTGGATGATGATGATGATGATTCCGTGTCTTGCTGATGCCACGCACAGCAAGGGTACAAAATAGAGGAAGGTGGACAGGAGAAGGGGTGGTACATAGCCAGTAGGGTGACAGAGCGATAAGGATATCTTCACAAAGCACACCATACAGAAGGGGAAAAGAGTGCACGCATCTTCCCCACAGTAGTTGGGACCTTTTGAGAAAGGATTACATTTCCATAATTCCACCATGCAAAAGTTCCCGTTGTGTTGCGTCGAGAAAGATTTATGGCTAATGGTTTGCGAGATGTAATTCCCGGACAGTTATATGAGGAACGTGGTCACCTCACGCTACGCACACACTTCATACTATAGCACATTATACTTTTTACGTGCGTATTAGCCATATTCATAAAATGCGTGAGTGTATGATTTTATATGGGATCAGTTGTTAAAACTCTGTGCGAAACCCATGCTAAAATATAACATGGGATTAATGACCGAAGGATTTGCCAAAGTCTTTGGGCTACGATTACGATTCCCATTTAATCCATATAAGTAACCGTAATGGCAAAATATAAGAATTAAAAATTTTGCTTGGTATTACGAAACTTTTGAGTTTCTCTATTTTATTATCTCGTCGAGAAGAAATAATAATCATCAAATGAATTTATATATAATAAATATAATAAATCGTTACTTTTATATTACGTAAAGTTTATCGTATAGTATTCGTATTAATAGTTAAGTATACACATGTACATATTTACTTCAACTCAGAATACGCATAATTATTATATCTAACATATATGAACAAACTAACTAAGATAACGTGTATGTATATTTGAAACTGATGGATTTCATGCTAGTTACAGGGTTATATAGTTTAAATGTTTAATCAAGTACGAGTAACAACATGCTTTGTCGTGTTGTAAATTGTAATATATCAAATTTCTAGCTCACTGTCGGTGTACAATAGGGTGTCAAATTATTTGCTTTTTCTTTGACTGACTTTTCACTATTCACCAGTATTAGAATTGGATGGAAAACAACGAGATTTTGTATGTACTATATAAATGTATGTATGGTATGTGTTCCAAACCAATTTAAATGATTTACCTTAATCAAATTTATTTCCTCCAGTCTGTGTTTCGGTTTCCCAAGATGAAGTGTAGATAATGTGGTAAGAACAGTGCTTCATAAACCTTTTTAGCGGAGCACCAAAAGTATAAAGAGTTTTACTTTTACTTAACCAGTTTTTTCAGCTTGCAACGATATAATATAATTTCATGATGTTTTATTACATTCTCAAACTTTGCATGTTTTTCCTTACATTTAAACAAAACATCAACTTTTTTTAATGAGAAATACACACATTAATTTACATTTTTTACATTAAACAGTGCATTTTTACGAGAGCTAAAAACTAGAGTGACCAGTCATTTAGAAATATTTTTTTAAAACTCCAAGTAGTAGTACAATAATTTTTACCTAACCTACCCTCTAAAATATCACGTTCAACTTCACGTGGAACTTTTTTACATGTCATAAATTAACGGTAATGAATAGCTTATACACGTGTGTGTGCAGTAAGTAAAATATGTACATAATATTTATGTTCGTAGATAGGTATTATCTATGCTTAAAAATCACTTTCCAACCAACAATATATTTTTCCTTATGGTATGTCTGCGCTATACGGATTAATAATATCTAACATAAATATTCGTCGTATTCGTATTAACTTAATAATTTCATGCGAACAAGTATGATAATCTATTCTTTTATTTCACAGAGATGTAGTTCTACTCTACACTCCACTCCCCCTATTATCCTACACGTAATGAACCGAGTTCTTATACATTATTTAGCTAACCCTAGTTTATTGCTGTTTAAGAAATACTCTCTCCTTCCAACAAAGTTGTCGTACGACTCTAGACGCGATAAAAATTTAGAGTTTTCTTCTGTCTTCTTAATGACTAAACTTACGCAGTAACACACAAAAACGTATTTAATGATGGCAGGGGATGATAATAAAACTTATTTGGATTACACAACAACAATATCATGAAGACTAAACAAGAGAGGCGAGGAGAAAGTAGGATAAAGATGATGAAAGTGAAGAGTAAGAGTAGTAACCAAACAGAACTTTTCATCAAGCTTTTCGTTTCCCCCTTAAAAAAAAGTTGGAATAAGTAGTGGAGAGAAAGATTAAAAGAAATGAAGAAACAAAACTGGAATGAGCAGTGCAATGCAACAGCTGCTTTGTACTGCCAAAAATGAGTCTTCTTACAAAAGTACATACATTTAATATGACGTAAGTTTCTCTTTTTTTTACTGAGGAAAAAATAACATTTCACTTATTACAATCTCTCATGGCTTTCTTTTCATACATTCTTTTTGCTGCTGCTAATGACTTCTCCGGAAAAGGAAGGTAATTGTTACTCAAATGCCTTTAGCTGCTGCTACTACTGCCTTTTAGGTTGTTGGCTAGTTGAGTTGAGTTGAGTTAAGAGTGTGCTCTACTTCGTAATAATCTGAGAAAATGAAAATCTCTACAATGTAATATATTTCTCTTCTGTATACCATTTAGTTTGTAATGTCTTTACGACGAGTGGATTCTGCAAACAAGCAAAACTAAGATAGAGCAGAGATACAGTGGATTCTCCTTTATGATTTTTAGATTTACACAAGAAACAAAAATGACCGTTTTTTTGCTTCTTCTTCTTCTCAAATAACATGGTCATCATCATCATCATCATCTTACCCAAGGCTCAAACTACGCTAAATTTGTTTTTCCTCATCAGTTGGTCAACAACTATTACTCGAGAAAAGAAATTTATCTCTTGCAAAAAAAACGACAAAAATAATAGGACGACTGTATGGGAAAATCTGGAAGCAATTTTTGTGTATTTATTTTCCTCTAACTTTCTCATTTTCTTACACTAATGATGATAATGCTTCTCAGAGACGTGGTGAAATAGCCCGTACAAGACAAAAAGCAATAATAGTAGAGAGTAGTGCAAATAATATGAGAGTTATTTATTTAATATCCATTTTCGTCCTGGAACTGAAGGCTCATTTAAGCAATATATCGTAGACGTATTGACTGCAAAAAATATCATGATGTTGCTATACTTATTGCTGTTCATTTTTGGTAGTAGAGAAATCATCATTAGTTTCACTCATCAGGAAAATTTCGGCAATAACGAGGAAATCCAATAGTTATATAGGAAGAGAGAAAGCGGATAATAATTCTATATATATTTGTATGGTTGTATATTTGTATTTGGCTTATATATAGTAGAATATGTGCATGTACATCGCAGTGATAAGAAACAAGGGTAAATGCTTTCTTTTTAAAATTCTTTCATTGTTATATTACTTTCTACAATTTTTTTCCTTCTGTTGTACTTACATTGATTCTTATACTAGTACACTGGGCACTTGTTTGACTCGATTCATACTGGGGAAATCTGGATATTCGTAGTGAACGATCACTGGTGGATTGTGTTGTTGCTGGTGTTTGGAGTGTTTTGGAGAGTGCTGGCGGTGATGCGAGTAATGCTTCGGAGAATAGCCCATTGTCGGTGAGTGATGTTGATGGCCATGATGAAGGAGCAGCTGCTGATGTTTCTGTTGTTGTTTTCGACTCAGCGACTGAACTTGATTTGGAAACTGTAATGGGATTGGTATCGGTGGAGGTGGTTCAATAGGAGCGTAACAACGTTCCAACTGCTCACGATGGCCAAAATGCTGACTTCGATGATGTTGCTGTTGCTGCTCCTCATCTTCTCCATCATCATCTTCATCGTCATCCTCATCCTGATAACTATCGCTGTAATCCATTGACATTGCTATCGGGTGATTACCATTACCATTCCGACCAAGGGTTCCACTGCTACCACCACCACCATTTCCAACCCCAATAACACAACCACTCGTCGTGAGCGGAATGCTAGTGCCGTTTCCACAGTAGAGCAACGTAGTTGCAGGATGCTCCCCTAGGATTGATTTCCCATTTGGTATATTGGCATTGAAATTGGGAGGTGGGGCAACTGGGGCCAAGTCTCTACGTAATGCAATGGTCATAGAATCAAAAAATAATTTATCTGATGACTGCTTCTCCTTTCGGGACTTGAGGTGACAGCAGTTGGTTGTGGAACAGTGGGTTTTACAAAAGGAGGAGAGTCGACGGAAAACTCCACAAACACAACAAAGTTTTATTGCGAGTGTTAAAAATATGAGAGAAAGTATTCCGGCTGCGATACAAATAACCATGATTTGAAATTGGTCATCTGCCGTGAAACAGTGCTCAAAATCGGAGGGTTTCAAGTCTTTCACGAGCACCCCACCAAGATTACTTGGAGATTGGCAGCGCACGTAAAGCAAGTTTGGCCTAGTATTCATATTGTTATTGTTATTACTGAAGTTATTGTTTTTGGAAAACGAACGGGAGTTGGAGCTGGAGCTAGAGCGGGAGGATGAGGTGGATTGGTGACTAATTAAATTCGGATTAGAGTTGGATGATAATTTAGTGGTGGGTTGACTTGAAGAATTGGATTTTCCTCCTACTCCATCATCATTAGGATTTGAGCGAAAGGCATTTTCACGAATTAGGTTATTGTTCTCGTCTCTGAATCCGCTTACTATCGATTGGTCAAATTTGTAGGGAGAGTTTGAGGATGGAGCGGAAGCTCCCAGGTCTTGTGTGACAAACTGAAAAAATGAATGTGCTGAACAGTTGCAGTCAATTGGATTCCCAGCCAAATCCAAACAACCCACAATGTCGGAAATGGGTGGCTGGAAAAACTCTGGTGAAAGTGAGGAAATGGAGGCATACTTCATGGAGAAATTTTCGAGAAACACTTTATTTTTCAGGAGATTAGGACTGATTTCTGTTACATTTGATAAATAGTCAGCTTCAAAGTTGATCAAATTAATGTTTTCAGATAGTGCGTCTGGGTCGATGTTGAGGATTTCGGGGTTGTCACTTAGCTGGAGCGACTCAACATTGACTAAACCTCGAAAAGCATTTTTTGAGATGTGATCGGAAATCCGGTTAGAGGAGAGATCTAATTGACGGAGGGTTGACCCAAGTTTTTCCAAAGATTCTGTGGGCACTCGGCCCAATCGATTTTGGCTCAAGTTTACCCTCTCCAAATGTCCTGTGGCAGAAGTTTGCGTGGAAGAGATGAGAAATGCTTTCTCTTCCAATGTGTGTATGTAATTGCAACACAAATTGAGTTCCTTCAGAGCTCCAAATATCACCAATCCATAATCCTTTACCCGGGTTAATTGGTTAGAGCTGAGATCTAAGTAGCGAACGCTTTTTAGCGTCCAACTTGAAACTTCCCCTCCAGTCCTGCTAACTGTCATGTTGACGCTGCTACCACCACTACTGTTCTTATAATTACTTTGGTTCTTACTCGTAAGTCCACCAACAACAGCACCACCACCAATACTGCTGCTTCCGCCACTTAATAGGGAAAAGCTTGTGCTGGGCTCAATCACTTGTATGAAATTAAACTTTGCACTGATTCGCTCAAGAGTGTCGAGACCACGGAACAAGTCCCAATCTAAAAATTCTAGTCTATTCCTATCCAAAATGATTTCTTTAATGCCTGATAGACTCCAAAAAATTTCACGCTCCACCCGATCCAATTGGTTTCCACTCAGGTCCACCACTCTGATGTGAGCTAATCCTGTGAACACCCCGTTCTCCAGTGCTTTTATTGAGTTGTATGAAACATTGAGGAGGTGAAGACTTCTCAAAGACTCAAAATTAGTCTTTCCTAGAGACTCAAGTTTATTGTGAGAAATGTCAAGTACTTGGAGCTCAGAGTAAAACTGGAGGGACATTGTAATGTCTTTTATCTGGTTTTTTGAAAGGGATAAAAACTTTATCTGAGGATTGAGGAATATTGGCACAACCCGCAGGTTACTTGCCGAATGACAGTCTACAGATAATGCTATATCATCACAGGAACAATATGGAGGACAAAATGACGACGTACTGGACAAGTTCCAGCTGAAGACTAGTAAAAACAGAAACCATGTTGATGTTGATGATGATGGTGGTGGCAGTGGAAGCAGTTGATTGTAGCTTCTGGAATTTCGATTGAAGGCAGCAGCACAACCAGAAGTTGAACTTGTCGCATAGAATATTGAGGAAACATCATGGTTGCCTGGCTTTTGCAAAGTTAAGGCATCATTTCCTCCTCCTTTTGAACTGGTACAGCTGCTACTCGTGTCTTTAGAGCTTTTTAAGTTCGGGAAAAGCTCCTCACTTGGCTCGTTTGCTAAACTTATTTGGATATCTACATTGGAGCTATTACATTCCTCCTCTCGTCTTCTACTCCGACTCCTACTTCTTCTGTTGCTCTTCCAACTGCTTTTTGGTCTTGTGCTGTTGCTGATGAACATAGTTGTTCCACAGTAGCTGTTTACGTTATGCCCATGCATGATGATGATGATCGTGTAGTGGAACAACCATCAAATGATGATGCTTCGTTTCTTTCCTCTTCAATCCAAGTTGAAACTGCTGTTGACAACTTTTTTTATCCTTCGCATATATGTATTTTCCTTCCTTACATAATATGAATACTTCGTATTCTCTTGTTGGCTCTCTTCCGTTGATCCTAGTTTTTATCTCTTCTCCTTCTTCCTTCCTTCTGCTGCTGCTGCTGCTACTGTTCCAGTTTTCCGTTGTTTGATCACGTCCATCTCCTGGAAAAAATTCAGAGAGACACAAAAAGTGAAATGTCAGCTTTTCTAAACTATTTTTTTCTGCTACCCTTTTATTTTCCTACTTTATCTGTTTTTACCTTGTGAAATGCTTACTAAGTATAAAGGAATGAACGCAACGTACGCGTATGCTATTTCTTTTTAAAATGAACTAGAGTTTGCTACATGCTTGTCCCTAACTCTCATTTTTTACTAGCTGAGCTTTGTTCTTTTCTGCCACCACCACCACGATGCCAATGATGTGGCAGTGTGGGAACATGGAGGAGAGATGAGAGCAAGGCAAAGAAAAAGTTGACATGACAGTTTTTATATTCCTCCCTGACATCCTCATCCTATTTTCCATACCTAAGATATTCTGAAAAGTTGTCAAGCTCGTGTTCAAGTTCCAACACACAATAATGTGGTACAAGTGAACATGGTGGTGGTGGTTTGGTTGCAATGGTGTGGCTAGCAAAAACTGCTACTCCGTTACTTTTACGTATATTATGTTATATTTTGCTCGTGCGGTGGAAACAAAAGATGTGTATCTACGACTGTTATTCATGAACTGTATGATGATGATAAAAATTATGTAGCGAGTGTTAGTTTAATGAGAATGTGAATGGTTTGTTAAAAGTAGAAGATGCATGGGGTAGGATGAGACTTCAGAAATAAGTAAGTATGCAGACAAGCAAGGAAGGTGTAATTTAGTAAGTCAAATTTAATGTGGTCTGATCTCTGCGCTCTGGGCAGTTGAGTTGGCGAAAGAAGAGTGAAGAGTGGCTGTCAAATGAAAGTTGTACAAAGAATATATATAGAATAGTTTTGGTAATGATTCATGTAGTAAAGGACATTCAACTCATCGTAGAATCAAAGATATTTTACATTAGAAGTAGAACTCATGGCATGTAGGTATTAGCATAAATAGTAATTACACAAATACATAAAAAGACTTCAGTCAAGAATAAAGGTTGAAACGAGAGTCAGTCATTGACTCTCACATAAAAAAGGTAACGATTATAATATTTCTCAAATGAGTCCAGAAGGGACTTAACACTCCGCCTCATAAAACGATTAAAAAATTCAAGAGTTTTATTTAAAATAGCGAAATACTACAGATCTAGATGTGATGGTCATGAAAAGAAGAGAGTAGAGAAAAGATGATAGATCACGCACACACGGAGAGCCCATTGATTGTATCCTCAAATGAAGATGTTATGCGTTCTCACAGACGACTTTTAAGTGGGCTCAATCCGATAGGGAACTGTCTGGGTTTTTACGCCCGGGCCCCTACTACTCAACATCACACACTCTAATAGGATAGTGAAAAGAAATGACCATACACACTTTCGATCTGCAATAAGACACCGTAGGACAAGAGAAAAAGCATCAAGTATTCTAAATATGGAAAATCACACAAATTATTCATCATGAGCAAGTAATGGACATAATTTATTAGTTGGACGCTTGTAAATGCCAGTAGAAGTACGAAGAGTAACGACCCGAACGAGATTGTCCTTGCCAGGATGAACTTCTATGACTCTTCCCATTTTCCAGTGCAATGGACCGTAGTTCTCGTCCTTCAGAAGGACAAGGTCGTTGACTGCTAGTTCCGTCCGCTTCATGCACCAAATGAATCGCTGCTGTAAAGTTGAAAGATATTCCTCACGCCAGCGGCGCCAGAAATGTTGCGCTAACTGAACAGTTAACTGCCATCTTGATAGACGGTTGGTCTTGGTCAGCATCAAATCGGGATGAGGGAGGGCTGTTATTGGTCCACCGACGAGGAAGTGTCCAGGGGTGAGAGCGTGGATGTCGTTGGGATCCGTAGACAATGAGCACAGTGGTCTTGAATTCAGGCACGCTTCAACCTGACATAACACTGTCTCAAATTCATCATAAGCTAGGGTGGTGGTTCCAATTATCTTCTTGAGGTGGGTTTTCACGGATTTAACGCCTGCTTCCCAAAGTCCTCCTTGGTTTGGTGCCGCAGGTGGGTTGAAATGCCACACAATTCCTCGGGATGAAATGCTGTTGGCTATTTTCTCATGATGAGAATTGGAACTCCACATTTTTTGTAATTGATTATCTGCTCCAACAAAATTAGTTCCGCAATCGCTAAAGATGTTGCTGATGGGACCACGACGAGAGATGAATCTGGTCAAGGCTGCAATGAAGGCTTCTGTCGTCATGTCTCGAACAACCTCCAGGTGGATGGCCTTGGTAGCCATGCAAACAAATATTACGAAGTAGCCTTTGGTCAGCTTGGTACTCCGCCCCGTGATGACTCGTAGTTGGAATGGACCGGCGTAGTCGACTCCAACATTTGAGAAAACTTTAGCTTGATTAACTCGAGGTGGGGGAAGTGAGCCCATAAGTTGATTCGTAACTTTGGCTCGGTGGCGGCGACATGTAATGCATTTCCTAATCACATTACGAATGGTATCTCGTGCACGAAGGATCCAGAAGGTTTGCTGTAGATTAGACCAAAGTAACTGGAAGCCAGCATGGAGTAACATAGCGTGATGATGACGAATTAATAGGAATGTAAAGCGATGATTATGTGGGAGTATAATAGGAAACTTTTGTGATTCTGGGATGTCAGCATTTTGTAGTCTTCCACCTACTCGCAATAGTCCATCATGATCCACCAATGGGGTGAGGGTACGTAGCTTGCTTTTGTTTGAAACATGACCCATAGTCTTCAGTGTTACCAGTTCCTCTGGAAATGCTGTTGATTGTATTCTTTTTATCCAAGTGAATTCAGCGAATTCTAGTTCTGCAGGTGTGATGACAGGGCCATAGCTGCCAACAGGAACTTGCTTAGTCTTCATCTTAATAAATCGAATACAATGGGCTGTAACTCGAAGGAGTTTGGAATATGATGAGTACTTATCGTATAACTGTAAGTCATCAGTGGTGTGAGCGACAAGTACATATTTCTTTCTTTCCTCTAAATCTCCAGTAGCAGGAGGTAGTGGGGTGAACAATGGTATGTCCTTTTGTTCCAACCAGTCAGGGCCGTTCCACCAAAGGGACGATGAGTGAAGCTCTGCTGCTGAAATTCCTCTGGAAGCGCAATCGGCTGGGTTGAATTCCGATGGAACATGTTTCCATTGTTCTGCTGGGATTAGGTTTTGGATTTTTGATACGCGATTAGCAACGTAGCATTGCCACCGTCCTGGGAATGCTGCTAACCAACGTAAAACAATAGTGCTGTCCGTCCATCCGTGGAGGGTGGATGAAAGCTGCAAATATTTTTGAACTGATGTGAGAAGTTCAGCACACAAAAGGGCTCCACAAAGCTCCAGTCTAGGAAGGGATACTTGTTGGATGGGTGCGACCTTGGTTTTAGCAGTAACCAGTCGCACTGTAAAGGTTCCGTTTTCATTAGCTGACTTGAGGTACACACAGGCGGCATATGCTTTCTCAGAGGCATCACTAAATCCATGTAGCTCAAACTGCTCACATTTTTCAGTGACAAGGCATCTTGGAATTGTTATGGTTTTGATGACTGTGAACTCATTATAGTAGTCTAACCAGGATTGAATAAATGGATCAGGAAGAGCGTCATCCCAACCAATGTTCAGTTTCCACAGGCCTTGTAGTAAAAGTTTTGCACGAATAGTAAATGGAGAGAGGAAGCCAATTGGATCAAATACTTTGGCTAACTCTGAGAGTAATGTGCGCTTAGTTGGCTTGTCACAAATATTTGTTTCTGTAAATGGTTTCCATTGAATGCCCAATGCTTTAATGTTGTTGTCATTATCAAACTGGAGGGTAGAAACGGTTTCCCGGTGCTCGGGAGGAATAGTCTCCATGAATGCTGTTGAATTAGATGACCATTTCCTCAACTCAAGTTTAGCTTGATCCAAAACGGTAGTCAGATCTTGCTTTAGTTTAATTGCATCCTTCACTGTTGATTTACCAGTATGAACGTCATCAACATACGTATCGTCAAGGATGGCTTTGGCAGCATCAGGGAATGATTCCACATTTTCATTGGCAGTTTCTTGAAGACATCTGGATGCTGCAAACGGTGCTGATCCTGTTCCATAAGTGACTGTTATCAATTTGTACTCCTTGATGGGGTCGTCAGGGGACTCACGCCAAAGGATTCGTTGGAAATCTGCATGTTCTTTTCTCATTTTAAATTGACGAAACATTTTTGGAATATCACCTTTAATAACAATCAAATGAATTCGAAAACGAATAACTATAGTTAGTATATCTCCATGTACTGTAGGACCAACCAGTAGACAGTCATTTAGGGATGAACCGGAACTACTTCTTGCGGAGCCGTCAAACACGACTCTGAATTTGGTTGATGAACTATCCATTTTTAGCACAAAATGGTGAGGCAAGTAATGAGTTTTGCCAATCTTTTCTCCAATTTCACTTTCAGGAACAAGTTGCATATGACCCAGCTGCTCATATTCACGCATGAATTGATTGTACTGCTCACGGTACTCAGGCTTCATGGCAATGCGTTTCTCCACGCTTCGTAGTCTATTCATGGCAAGTTGTCTGGAACTGCCAAGGGTTGATTCCTTTCCGTTGAAGGGAAGTTCCACAATAAAACGACCGTCGCTATCACGCGAATGGGTGTTTAGGAAATGTTCCTCACATTGTTGCTCAGTTTTTGTTAAATACTTCACGAAAGGAAGCTCCTCCACCTCCCAAAATCGACGTAGGATTTTCTCCGTTTCACATTCAACATGGTTGATTGTGACTGTTTTTGATAATGATAATGGAATTTTACCAGATAGGATCCATCCAAAAATTGTGTTTTGAGCCGTGGGCTCACCTTGTTTACCAGCTCGTTTTCCATTCAGCATTACTTCTCCTAAATAATCAGCACCTAGTAGGATGTCAATCCTGTCAGGTTTGTTGTAGAGCGGGTCTGCTAGGGGCAATCCGCGAACGTGATTCCAATGCTGTTGATTGAATTCCACCTTGGGAAATGCTCCTGTGACTTTTGGCAAAATAAATGCTGTGATGTTTAACGATTGATTACTGGTGTTGGATTCTAAATTCATAGAAACTTCGCCTCTTGCTGCTTCTGATGATGATGATGAAATCCCGGTGACACGAACGCTTGTGTGGCTGCGTGTCAGGCCAAGTCTCGACATGCACTTTTCTGTGATTAGGGTCGCTTGAGAACCCGAGTCCAACAATAAACGACAGAGCTGGTCTTCGCCATTGATGTCCTTCACGGTGACAACTGCTGTTGACAAAAGTACTTGATTCTCTTCTAGTTCACTGCTTGCAACGTTGGTTGTAAGCGTCTCTCCTGCTCCGCCTCTTGGGGTACTGCTACCGGCTGGTGGGTCCGTACTCCTCTCAAGATGAAGCATAGTATGATGAGTGCGTTTGCACTTTTTGCATTTTGAATTGCTGGTACAGTCAATCGAACGGTGATCTGACCGCAAGCAATTAAAACACAAATTTGATCTCTTCACTGTGTTGATGCGCTCTTGCACCGATAAATTTTTGAATTTTTCACACTTAAAGGTTTGATGGTTTTGTTTGCAAACAAAACATTTTGATTCAAATGCATGATGATTTGATGAAACTCGTTGCTGTCCTTGTTTGGTGCCACTGCTAGCGAGTAGACCACGGATATGCTTATCCAAAAAATCTTGAAGTTGCTTGTATTTGGGCAGGTCTGTCCCTGATAACTGCATCGCCCACTGTTTGCGAGTTTCAGGATCAAGTTTGTCCACAGTAAAATAAACAATGATGTCGTCCCAGTGCTCAGTGGGTAGAAATAAAACTTGAAGGGTTGAGAGACACTCGTTTGTAGTATCCAGCAGTTTTTGAAGGGTAGGTGCACACTCTTTCTGGATACGTTGTTGACTGAATAACCGCTTGAGCACTGTGCTAACTATTTCACGTTTGTTATTGTATCTGTCTTTAAGAATTTTCCAAGCTTGCGGATAGTTACTGTTTGTGATGGAAAGTGAGCGAATGAGAAGTTCTGGCTCACCCTTCACTGAATACTTTAAATATTGTAGTTTCTCTGAGTCACTCAAGGAGGTATCACTGTCAATTGTAGCACTGAATAAGTCTTGGAAGGAAGGCCATGTGTCATATTGCCCCTCAAACTTGGGAAGCTCAATTGATGGGAGTTTTACTCTTCTGGAACTGGAAGGATGTGCTGGTTTGGATGATGATGATGAGCCTGTGTCCGTAAGTGACTGCAGTTGTAAAAGTGATGACCGAAGCTCCGTGTAAAGATCAAATATTGCTCCATGGGCGTCCATTTGAATATCAATACCGTCTTGATCAGGACAAATTTCTACAATGTCGTCATTGTACGATTCTGCTCTTAGCCAAATTCCGCTCAGTTTTTCCAGGAAGACGGAAATCTCCTCAGCTGACCTGTCAATAATGTCACCGTTTGTATCAGTCTGGTGAAGTGTGGTCCTCATTCTTCTAAGTTGCCCCTTGATTGAGTTTTGCTTGCGTTGAAGTGTATCCATTTCACAAACTCGAAAAAAAATACTTGAAAAAATTAAAAACTGTAATTCACTGAAAATCTAGAAAAAGCACTAGCTATCAGTGGTTTTTGTTCGAAGGACCAAAATGTTATTCATGAACTGTATGATGATGATAAAAATTATGTAGCGAGTGTTAGTTTAATGAGAATGTGAATGGTTTGTTAAAAGTAGAAGATGCATGGGGTAGGATGAGACTTCAGAAATAAGTAAGTATGCAGACAAGCAAGGAAGGTGTAATTTAGTAAGTCAAATTTAATGTGGTCTGATCTCTGCGCTCTGGGCAGTTGAGTTGGCGAAAGAAGAGTGAAGAGTGGCTGTCAAATGAAAGTTGTACAAAGAATATATATAGAATAGTTTTGGTAATGATTCATGTAGTAAAGGACATTCAACTCATCGTAGAATCAAAGATATTTTACATTAGAAGTAGAACTCATGGCATGTAGGTATTAGCATAAATAGTAATTACACAAATACATAAAAAGACTTCAGTCAAGAATAAAGGTTGAAACGAGAGTCAGTCATTGACTCTCACATAAAAAAGGTAACGATTATAATATTTCTCAAATGAGTCCAGAAGGGACTTAACAACGACTGCGGAAGGAAGGAACCAACTTTTCCATTTTCTAATAAAACCTATCATCCACATCTATTCATGCGGAGACAATGCATGTCACACGCAGAATAACGATACGATACGCATTCACGATACACTTCATGCATAGAATGAGAATATTACTATTATGGTAAAAGAATGTGCATTATTGTATTGTCTAGTACGCTATTGAACTTATTTCAAACAGATGATGTAACGTGTAAGTGTAATACAATCGTCGTGTAATATATGTGTGAGTCCCTCATTGTAATGATGTATTGTAGCGAAAAGTGACTTGCAAATTATCCTTGCTTTGATGTTTAATACACTTTAGATACTCCATAATACATTACATGCCATTTTGAAAATGAGGGCTTTTCATTTAGTGATGCAAAATTTAACTTTCCATACTTCAAACCAAGACCATTAGTTTTTGACATTATATAGTTGCAAGAGAAATACCAAGAATATTTTGGTGAACAAAAGTAAAGTATGCTCATTACATTACACCGCAAGCACATACATATATGAGCAGCTTCTGATCGATGATGAAAGTGATGAGTGATCATCATCATCATGTATACATATGATCACAAAGGTAGATAGCAAAATTCACTTTGCCAAAGCGTTTGAACACATAAAACTACGTTTGAAGTTGGAATATTACCCGCATAAGTAGCTTATCATTTGTAATGTAGCTTCCATACTCATATTGTTCAAGCTGACGTCAGTTAATTTGTGAGATAATGCCCAGACGAAATGAAAAGAAAGCAAACAAAACAGGATTTAAAAGTATTTGTAGCATGTTTTCAAAAAAAACACACATGCGAAATCGTGTTTTGTCTATAATAAGCTATGAAATAAAAGCCCTTATTTGAATGTCTAACATTCAATGAAGCAAGAATATTCTGAAGCATACGGATAGTATACATGCTCGTATTATTTTGGTTCGTGGAACTGACAGAGTTGCTGTCACACAGTTTGAAATATCTGATAAGTACATGAACATAATTGCTCCGTCCGTATAGGAGCAGATCATTACCGAAACAGCAGAGTTGACATTAGAGGACATACATATAGACAACAGTAGTAGTAGCAGGACATGAAAAATGCTGTAGAACATGACGCTTAGCAAAATATGGAAAAGTAAATAGGCTGGTAATAGGATCAAAGCATTAGGGCATGGGGATGTAGTTGGTAAGATCAGGCAGAAAACCAGACGGATTTGCCATTCATTTATTCCCATTAGGGATTCCTTGGCTGTCATTCATTCTCTGTTTCTAAAATGTGACATTTTGTCCCACATTACATGCCATGACTCTACATATATAAAACACACACAAAATGTAAAAACATTTTATGCTCAGCCTGTAAAGAACCCTGAAGCTTGAAATAGGGACGTGTATTTTTATGAAATCCTTCCCCTATTTTCATTAGCACATGGAAAAAAAGATGATTTGGTATGAGCACAGAGAAGATCTCCAAAAGAGATATGATACGACACGACACAAACCTTTGGTTTCATATTCGTAGCGAGTGAAAGGAGTGAGTCCAAGAGATAAATCTGGCTTTAGTTTGAATAAATTTTTACTAAAAAGGATGAAATGGGCTTGTTAATGGTGGCTGATAAATGACTGCGCATATGTCTAGCTTGATTTCATCCCCCTTTTCAAGGAAATATGCGTAGAGATAATAGATAATACAAAATTATTATTGTTATGGCTGGAGTCGATAGGAGAGAAGTACAACAAAAGACTTGACTAATTAATGGTCTCACAAGAGTATCGGGGATTATTCTAAGTAAAAAACAGTATAAAATAAAATGTGTGCAGTGCTAATGCTGGCGTCCAATGATTGTGTGGCATGGTGAGGCTTTATAAACCGTAACCAAACCAGTTCTCCATTCTCTAAATGGCATCCTGGAGAGTTATAAATAGGCCATGAAAATTTCAAAGGGTGCGTACACATTTGATTTCCCAATTAATGAGGTCATTTGATTAATTAATCGCCATAAAAATCAGTATGTGATTTCGATAAGCCATTTAGAGTGGCTTTGTGCATTATATTTTTAGTCTTTTGAACTATTATATTCCTCATGCTGATTTTTACTACTTTTTTGGCAATCAGTTTTCAAGGAAAAACTGGGTAATTGTATTAAGAAGAATGATTTACATGAGTGACATGGGGCTGGGCTCATTCCAAAAAATAAAGAGTCGATGCTCCTATATTTCTCTTTGAAAGTTTTCACCTCACCAGATGGGATACGGTGAAAATTATTATTCTAGTCTATTACTGTCATGCAAAGTAGTTTTGGAATCGATTGTTCATGTGACTGTCACATTTTCATCTAAATCAAAGCAATTTCTTCATTTTCAACCCAAATTACTTTCCGTTAGTAAATATGCATGTGCACACCACGTAGTTTAGACACAAAATGAACATTTACTCCAGGGACTTGCGAAGCAATAGGTCAATATTTTATAAACCCTTTCTTCAAACATATGCAGGCTTGGTTTCCCAACTTTTGACTTTATGTGGAGGGAAAAACAACATCGTGTGAGCAAAATAATTATACGCCGTTACATTAATGTTTTACGGTTATGTCGTTTTCCCAGTTTTAAGTCTTTCCACCCAGCCAGCCGAGGTCATCAAAGCAAAACATGCATGGTGGTGGCTTGGTGGCCGGGTGCAAACGGGAATTTAGTAAAGTATTAACAACAACACACTACTATTGCAACCTGCGAAATTTCAACACGTGATATGAAGGCCTCTTCTCTCTTCCTCCTCATACAAATTGCAAAACCAGATTGCTACAAGGGACTTGTTCAGCTCACCACGAAATGTGTAGTACCACTTACCTAACTCACCAACCTTATGAAACAACAGAATACACACACATTGCTTTAGTTAGAGAAAGCGTGCACTGCATCCATACTTTGACAACTATGAAAGTTCATGTAGGTCGTAGGTAAAAAAAGCTTCATCCAAGGATAATATGGAGTAAGCCTTTGGTCTCTAGTTGTTTTTCTCCCGTTAACTTAATTTCTCACAACACCTGCCGAATACAAAGGCAATCAAGAATTTACGTACAAGCAGCATAGTTCAGGTTTTTGAGATACTTGATCGCTACTACAACTAGGACTTTACTCTCTTGTTCAGTTGGAGTTGGAGAGATTGCCACTTGCCCTCGTTTCCCGTCCTTTTTGCCTCATCTTTATCAACCTAACATCACATCATGTGCATATGTACAATCTACATCTGTACCTCATCTCATTGTGTGTGCCATACCATTCCCCGCAGTGGTTCTCTGGGTTATATGTACATCTAATTCTATCAAGATAAATGGCTAGCAAAATTGGCAATCGCAACTCTTGGGAAAGGAAAACGAAGTCAACGAGCCGAAGAGATAGTGGCAAATTTACCGAGTACTTTCACATGAAAGTATATACACGCTCTTGCCATTTCCTTTTCCGAAATCTTGAGCCTTCTGGTCTGGTTCTTTTGAATGTATCTATGTTTAATGTTACACACATATGTACGTATTTGCCTTGCTTGTTCCCAACTTTTACCTGTTCAGATATGGAGGTACTATGTTATATTGCAAAAGTACTCGCTTGCCGTTTGTACTTGTATAAATGAACTCACAAAAAAGAGTTTGCAATTCAATGCACAATCTTATCTACATCAAATTGTTTGTCTACTCACAATATAACGAAAAATGAGCAATCATATAAGGAAAACAAGGCAAAGGTCTTACAGGTGTATATATATATATTCACTACACTACACATTCCCTTTTCCCCTTTGAATACAAGGAACTTGTGTACGTACTATTAATATGATGTAATAGAAATCGCAAATAAGGTTGAACTCATCTGAGAGCCTGGAGAAAACTATATAGCATGCCCCATCAACCATGTATGGAAAGTAATAAAAGCACATCTGAACTCACTCCACCCCATTCTGGTGTAATATACTTGTGTACGTCCGTACATACTCTTTTTTAGATGTGGAACATGATTTCTTTGGATGAGATGGGAAAGAGCAATTCGCAAATGGAATTCACATTCACATTTTGCATGCATCATACAATTTTTACTACAAACTTAATTGTCTGCTTATGACTCTTGCTTGTTTGTACCTCAGAGGAGAATGAACGTTGGATGTTGTTGGTGCAGATGAAATCAAATTTGGTATGCAAAGTTTTACGCAAATATTTTACAATTGTTGTCTCACGATTATACTCATATATTTGGGTGGTAGCCTATTAAGCCCATATTTTCAAGTACTATTATATTGTCTAGAGGGCAAAGTGCTTGTATATTATTGCGTACCTCGACTGGAGGCAAATGGAAATTGAAGATAGGACTTTGTGATGTGGGCATTACTTCCCTCGGTGCATATTTAAATATCTAAAATTACCTTCCATTAGAATTGGACGTTGTCAGAATATGTGATCTGATATGAGGAAAACAAGTTTGTGCAAAAAAGGTTAGTCAAAAATTAAGACAGTTAGTTCTAATGTGTCTCAGTCTATCTATGTATGTGCGGTCGCGCGTGGGTCTCGGTTAGTGGTCGTGTGCCCATTACATATGTATGGAGAGAATTAACGTGACCAGAACATTTGTATTCGGGGAAAACTAGACACTAATTTCTCCCCGATAATGGCACGTCAGTGAGTACTACCGTTAGGCTTCACTTCTTAATTTTTCAGTAATGTTCTGAAATGTTTGCTGCTGCCATGAGCAGGAGACCAAAACAACCTCCAAACTAAAAGTATGAATATGTAATGGAGCTCAGGAGCCGGGTTTGGGGACCACTTGCTGGAAGGAAAGAGCTTATTTGATATCTCTCACAAACATAAAAAGTAGGCCTGAAATGAATATTTCAGGTAAATTATCCCTCAACTTCTGAGTGTGAGTAATGAAATTCAAAAAATAGGTATGATCATCTCTACCTCATGTAGACCCGTGTGTAGACCGTAAAATATAATGCTGAAATATGTTTTGTGATTTTCAATTAGACTTGCATGAGAATATGCCTAAACAATTGTATAATATGACTATGACTATATCAACATCAGCAACCAAAGACCAACAAAAATGTTGAGTATTTACCCTGTGTTTTAGAAGCGAAATGGTTCCGTTTCCTCTTTTTTTGCTTGTTTTAACGCTTTCCTGTGCTTTCAATGAGTATGTTTTTATACTAAAAGTGATGGAGTAAGGAATTGGCCTCTTGCCATTCGCCATCGGCGTGACTATTGCTTTTATGTTCAACAAAATCTATTGTATTTTGTACACACACATATGTACATTCTATACGTACTTACTCACTATATAGAGTTTTGATTCTTTCAGCACACTTTGCTAAATACAATTCTTTTTGTTGTTAGGAAAGATGGGAAAGAATCACGTCCTTGTAAATACGCTAGTTTAGGTGGGAAAGAAGGAGCGAAGAAATGACCATTTTCCACTTTTCCGCACTACTACGGTAATACAAAGACATGTCGTTTGAGCAAGCAACAAGGAAAAGTAAGATAGTGGAAGAAAGGAAACAAAGAAATAGTGCGTTCAGCAACACGATCGAGAGAAAAAACTGAAAGTAGCATGTATGTATACCATGTACTACAACTACAAGTCAACAAATACACATTTTCTATTTGACTCAATAAATGAGTAAACGTTGTCCTTTTCCTAGTTCAGTTTAGGGTTCTAAAAAACTGAACTGTTGAACTTCCATCAACATCATCGTCCTCTTTAACCAGAGCAAGCCAAAACGTCTTAGCCAAGCTTTCAGCCTTTTTCCCATCAAACCCATCGACTGCTTGAATGCCCTTTTCTTTTTCTTATGCCATTTTGGAAGAGACTCAACATAAAAAAAGAGATAAGAGCATCTCTCAGTCTTCTTAAACAAGCTAAAGAAAACTGATTGTCAGCAAAAAAATAGCCGACAGACGCTGTCGAGCATGCATGCATGTCAAGCGTCTTGAAAGCGTATGTATGTAAGCCAAACTCAATAGGAAGAAGGATTTCAATTCGTTTTGTTATGCTTTACTTGCACACATCACATATAATATACATATACATTGGTAGCTACTTCCCCTTTAGTAATGCTACTCGTATTTATGAAGCATAACATTGGTTGTTTTTCAGCATTCAACCCTATTCCACGGCGGTGATGTGATATATAGGTATATTGAATGTGCGTTCACTAGGAATAAGAAAAAAAGGTAACGAAACGTTGAAGGATCTATCAATCTTATTGTGAGACATTCAAATGTCCTTATGATATAATGCTCCAACTCCGAAACGAAAGCAGATCCAGGAGTTCGAGTTGAATGATGCACGACCTGTATATATACGTACGTACGTTGTTATAAATGTCTGTTATTATACGACGAGAATCGGAATATGCTAGTGAAGAAGAAGAAGAAGAAGAAGAAGGGCTCCTTGACTCGTCCATTAAATTTACAAGGAAAAAAGTGATGCATGTCGACAATGTGTCGTCGGAATAAATACGGCTTTCATGACGGTATGACTACTGCTCCCTCAGTATAAAAAGAGTATTTTTTTTTGTAAATGAAGGAATGGCGGATTTGCCACTTAACAAACAACGGCTGCTTTCAGCTGCGCATAGCCTGTAAACTTTCCACAACTGCTTATTGCTTGCTTGCCAAAATCATAATGTGTTTTTCACATTATATTTAAAGAGGCTCATAATTGCATTTCAAAACAATAATTCCATCCTTCTTTTTCCACACAAGTTGACAGTCATTAACATCACGTATGTAAAGTATGAAGAATAAATTCCTAATATTATGCACTCATGGTTTAATAATAGCGTTGGGGATTTTATTGCCTTCATGATTAAAGCTCATTTACTCGTCGGTCTTTTACTACCCTCTCTTTTCATGTACTACATATCCATTTTAATTGGAATTTGATTTATGATATTTTAGCACGATTTCAGACTGCCCCACAAAAAATCAAGTGCCTACTTACAATACTTACTTTATTGTTTTCTCAATATTATGAGCAGCACCTTTTGTGTTAGTTGTTGGAGTCATTGTAACGTTGTGAACATGAGAAGTTTTCCTTCTCACACCCAAATGCAAATACTCTGAATGTTGTGTTATGTCAAGACTCCATCTCAACTCAGCACTTGGCCCGTCAATGAACAAATTTCACTGCATTATCATTAAAATTTCCATGCTAGTTTGAACTCTGATATATGTAATTTTGGATGAATGCACAGTAAATTTATTTACCACACACACACACACACACTTGTGGAAATACTTGAGACGAGTGTGGTGTTTTGTGTATGTATATAGCTACAACTACGACCTACATTGTGTTGATATGTACATACATTCAAGAAATTCTGGAATAAATCCTATCGCCGTGAGTTTTTCGGAAGGGATTTGCCTCCCGAGAAGGCTTATGCCAATTGGAGATTTGTGATTCGAAGTTAAATAGACAAATGGTGGGTGTATGGGCAATTCATTATAAGCAAAAGTCATTTGTGAAATCAAGCAGCAGACATGCATCAGTTTCTTTTGTTATATTCTGAATGTCGTGCACTATATAAAGCTATAAGTGTGGTAATAAGCCGAACACAAAACTCCCTTTGGAGTACTCACCCAAGCCGACCCAACCCTCAAAGAAGTCATTTCTTAAGTTTGCATGCGAGCATGTAGTCTTTAAATCCTCTTGATATCAGTTTTATGGAATGCATTTGTAACTTCACAAACCATTGCCACAACCGTTACATACACACAAGACACAGTATAGCACGCAACGGAAGTGCTAAACGTATTCTATGAAGTTCTAAAGCGATTTTGTGAGGAATTCCCTATTATTTATGTATTCCGTGCAGACAGGAATTCATTCGTAAAGACAGGGAAAAGTGGTTCCCATTTGAGAAGGATTTGCAAAGGCAGGTTGCGAATTCCCTTAAGAGATATGTTTCCCTCTAGATGCAGCATGGGAACAAGTAAAGTCAAGCCACGAAATGCCGGATATGCATGTAAAGTAAAAACATTCTAGTTTCAAAGATAGTGAAAAGGAGTGTTTTACGTGTGAACCATATCTGAGCATTCGAAATAAAGCCTTTTAGTGATGATCGTCATCAACTTTATAAGTCAGCTTCTGAAGAAAAAAACACACACTCAACTCAACTCCAACCAAACCAGCAGAATTTCTCACAGCAAGTCTTATTTAGGAAAGCCGCTTTGAGAAGCAAGAGGCAAAGCCTTATATCGCTTTAGAAAAAATGGCAACAGCTCAGCTTTCTGCCTCTGTCCTTTTCTTTTGTTGTTAGTGTAATGGTTCTTTCTGTGGGCCCTGAGAAAACGCATTTCTGGGATTCCATCTTGCGTTCTGTACACATTTGTTACTCACATGTGGAGGCAAAACCAGAAAGTTGCAATGACTCCTTTCACTCCAATTTCTAAAAACAACGAGACATGTTGCTTCGGTTCTGACTTTACTCACATGCAATTTGAATCAGCATGTTGTGCACCCGTTTTAAACCGCTCTCCTCCTTTTTTGAGAACCAAAGGACAAAATTACTGAAACTCCTTTCCCTTTTTATTGGTCCATAACACGTATGTGTTTTCTAATTTCAATGCCTTTAAGGCCAAAAAAGAAACAACAACGACACAGTGGTCTGGTGTATGTACATTCTTATGAAAATTCTTGACTTGAGCTTAAAATACATGCAGTTGGAGTTGGATTGGATCGAAACAACGTAAAGTTTTCAAAGAGCACATTATTTGCTGCTGTTGTTGATGCAACCTAAATGCTTAGCCATGTGAGATCTCGCTCACGATGTGAACTGAATATATATCATTTTCCGAAGCCTGAGAACAGTAAAACAAGGTATACATGCTCATGCTTCAAAGCAAATACATGGAGATAGTTTCTTCAAGAAAGTAAGACATTTTAGTACTTCTATGTGTATCTATGTATGCACATGTATTCTTATTTCCAAAAGCATCAACTTTACTTTACTACGGAGCGCCAAAAGTTTATAATATTCCGTTTTTGTACTAAAATGAAGAATATATAGGTTAAATCTTATTCTGAAGCTTTCATATAGCAGGTTATAAAAGCTATTTTAAGCAACTTATACTTGCATACTAAATTTTTTTCCGAATGTACATTTTGATCTTGATCTGTATGGAGATTCCAGAAAAAAATACAAGACCGCCTTTACAGGATAGGTAAGGCTAGAATGTATTTTGTGAAAAAAAAATATGGGTTTTGAAATATGCATTGACTTTCCAAGGAAAGTCTGTAGTCTACCAGAACAGGAACAGCATGTCGGGTTTTCGTGTTCTCTGACTCTACACACACAAAAACGAGCATTAAGGTAGTAAAGTATAAAGTGTAAATCCTTCTCGACAGCTAATGGTCACTTTCACTTTATGTATTGTGAATATTTTATGCTCTCCGTGGTGCATTACAAATGTATATATGCTTTTTTACTGTCGGAACATATGAAGCTCGTGCTTTTTCATTCCACATTTATGTTTTTCTTGATGCCAGAAAAGAAAAATTGGTGGCCTCATGGAACTTTCCATCATTTCAGTTGTACCAAATGTGGAGAGAAAGTCACGGGGTCAAACTATCATGGAACGTGTGCCTTTTTTTCTTTTTAAAAAAATGTTTCGCATTATTTGGGTGCAAAAGTTAGAACTGTCTGATTTCATTTTTCATCGGAATATATATAACTTATTTTGCTTATTACATTTTCTGAAACAAATAATGAAACATTTCTTATTAAAAACTCACTTCTGTGATGTGTTGTATGATTTCTTTCTAAAAAGGAGCAAAATATGTTGATATAAATTCCTAATAGATTTTTTTTCAAGCGATCATTTGATGCAAACGTTTTAAAACGAAATTGCATTTGTTTTCCAATATTCACATAAACAGAAACAATAAGGTACTGTATATATAGCTCCTTTTGGATATGATATTCTAAATCAGAAATTGATGTTGAAGGCACAAGCGTGGTCTAGGTTTGAATACGCGGATCCAGATAAAAGTGACATCTTTAAATGGGCAAAGCTCAAACAAAAGAAACGAGAGAAACAAAATGGCAATAAGGAAAGACTCAAGTCAAGACTTGTATTCTGCATAATTTATATGGGTGCTGCATCATCATCCTTTTCTGATATTTGAACAAAGTAACAGTTTATCTTTATATACGCTTCTTCATCATGCATTACGCTCCCTTTCCCTGCTCTTTCTGCCTCAGAACGTATTCCGTCAGATGTTTTTGAAGGGTCCTAGAAAACTTATTATACTAGCTTGAGCGTTGTCTCAAATTCCCTTTGTCATAAGTATTGTCGTCATTCTTGATATTTGCAATCATATTGGCACACATATTTTTTTATTTGTTGTTGCCTATCTTCCTATACAGATATACGCTCCAGTTATTCCGAAATTCGATTCACCACCGTAAATAAAGTATTCACTTTGGGAGAATATGGAACCGTAAATGGAAGGCATATATATAATGCTAAAATATCAAATACAACATGCACAAAGTATTAAAGGCGCTGGAAAAGACATAAACTTAATCGCTATTTCATATCTTTCCACCAACTTTTACTTCCTAGTTCTAGCTACCCCGTAGTAGTTGTATTGCCACTGGCTAAGGCTGCTGATGATAATATGATGGTGCATGCAAACGTTTTGAATGCATTATCGTTTTCAGTTTCAGCTCAACACACTGAAACATCAAAAACAACCGACAGCATTTTCCTGTTCGGTAAACATGTATCGCTCGCTCGTTTCTTTTTCTAACTCTTGGCAAAATACTTAAGATTCTGTAACATTCTTTGAAAGTTAACTTTTTTATGCGATAAAGCTCCCATCGCATACACACACACACAAAACAGTATCAAACACGAAATGAAACTTTTGCCACTTTTTCTACATATTTTCTTTAGTCTTCAGCTATGTATAGGGTGTAGGGTTTACTAAATTTCTGTCAATATCTCTACTCTTTCCTTCTTTTCTTTTCAATCTTCAAATTCGATCAGTCAAAATAGGCCGCCGACGTCTGCTGTTTATTTATTATTTTTGCAAGGAGCAGGCACTTAAGATATGGTGCTTCAATGCGTAATATCAAATAAATTTAGCAATGTGATATTAGCAACGACCTTATGACACGATATTTGCATATTCCACGCGATAGCACACGATGATGCGATATGAGAGTGTAGGCTCGTGGTGATAAGCCGCATATGTGTAGGGCCATAAAAATACCTCTAGACCAAAAATATGTATCATATTATACTGTATCCAGTTTCTGTATTCTTCTTTTAATGGTATACATAGTTTGGCTTCCTTTTTCCTTAACATTTTTGCAACAAAAATGTACACCGGGGAAAAGAAAGGAAGTAACCGTGTGGAGCTGCTGCAGTTTTATATTACAGTGGAAGCAAGACCCGAGGTGACTTGGTGACTGTATCACATGCATGTCATTGTGAGTTTGACTCACTTAACCTCTGACATTTCTTTAGTACCTGCTTTTATCTTACTTGTCCATGGATGGAGCTAAGTCGATGGAAAGTAGGAACTCAATGCAGTTTAGAGGAACCCTCTGGCTGGCTTCCGTAGTTGTTTCCTTGATTTTGATTCCATACATTTAGCCTCCGTATTACATACATATAAAATACACAAGGGCTAAGCCGAGTGTGAAGCCGAACTGCTTACTTACACTAATATGTTACTGAGTTAAGCAGGAAAACCACGCCAAGTATAGATACTGAGCTTGATTAAGAATGTAATACTCTACATCTATACCTGTATGATAAAAAAGAGATCAAATGCTTCCTTAACGTATTAGCCTCTTTAGTTTTCAATTTTTGTCCGCCTTTATGTCTCTTCACCTTCGTGGAAAACAGGTGTATTGACATACTCGTGGAGCCAAAAAATGTAAGTGCATTTGCGCACACATTAAGAAGCTTTACCACTCCTTCTTGGCCTGTTCTTACTTGAAAAATGGGACAAATCCCTGAAGGGGCTCAATCAATTTGAATCAGTGTCAGTGGAATGGGAAAAGCATAAATTGGGATTTCGCTCCTCCATCTTCTTCCACCACTTACACTCAACATGAACATACATACACATGCATATACGTTGGTACCTTACTTTCCCTACATGTATTTCCCTGTTAGTAGAAGACTGGAAAATGGCTTATGAATCTTACTCTATTCAAATTTAGGCTAAAAGGAAACTGTATCTTTGTGCTTGTAACCCACAAAAAATAGTATAAGAGCTCTCCATATCAATATCACAAACACTCTCAATCTCTTTGTTGCAAAGGTGAAAGTTACGTAGAACGAAAAGGTAAGAAGTACTAGAAACTAGACTAGTATTTCACTATCCAGTGATATTGACACTGTAACAATGTTCAATATGAGCTTCAGCAAGGCATTGGTGACCTAATAATAAGAAGGTAAGAAAGTGAAGCACCATATGGGATCTTATTATTATCGTTCAAAAAATGTGCGGTAATAATAATACAACGTTCCCTTTTCTTCTTTCACCCTCCTTCCCACCTATATAGCAATCTAAAGTTGACAAAAAAGTCTTTAACTCCACCTCTTCCATTTCTAAACGAACAAATATGAATGTCGTAGTTTTGAGAGCATACTTTAATATTATGAAGGCAAATCTTTATATTTATTGTATTTAATCTTTTCATAAATGTGGCAATGGGCAAACACGAGCTTAGCTAAAAGTATGTGTGTATGGGAGTGAGAAAAAATGAGTCATTTTCCCTCCGGAATGAACTAGTGGATGGGTGGGTATTGGTAAATAATGTTTGCCTCTCGTATTTATATAGTAGCTGCCGACTCCGTTTTTCCTTTACAACTTTTTTCTTTTTCTATTTATCTTTTCTTGTGCACACAACTTCCATCCCATTCTTCTCTTGTTAGCAAGGAGGAAAAAGCAAGGAAAGTGAAATGGGAAAAAAGGAAGAGATAGAGATGAAAGCGAAACTTTCTCTGCTTGACATTTACTGTTATGGATGGAAAGACAAGAAGTGTGTAAGGGTAAGCAGTCAGGAGCAAAGGGGCCTTCGCGGATAATTGATGACCTGTTACATACTCACTCCGTAACAACTACTTTGATGTACTTTCTTTGCTGAACAAAAAAAAACCTCCATTATCCTGCTCCAGAGTGTACTAGACTAGGTCACTATATTTATCTTTTGTAATGATTCCCCCTGCTGAGAGAAAGTGGACATGGGGAGAGAAGTTGAAGAAGAAAAAATGATGAAGGTATGTTTACTAAACGCCTACAACAGTTTGTTTTCCTTTCTTTAGTGTCATAAAAAAGAGCGATCAGTAAAGTAGAAGCGAGTTACTGAGCTCCTTGAGTTCAACCCAACCTTTTAACATGTCTAAGAAAGTGAGCCAAAATCTATATATATCTAATAAATTTTCTCCAAAAGAAAAATCCCATTTCCTCCAAACAATGAGCCCCTGCGTTCTATCATTATCCTTGTGCGTTCTTAATTTACATCGTTCTACAGAGATTTTGATAGAAATAATATTAAGTAAAGCATAAAGGCCGCCTCCCAAAGAATTTCATTTCCTTCATTTCTTGCAACATAATGAATCTTGTATTATCCTTCTTCTAGAAACAAAAAAAGGCATCCGCCACTCTGAACTGGAAGATAGACACTCTTCTACGTAGAGGTATTCATATTCCGTGTATCGGACATAAAACTTGCAAGAAGTACGCCTTATAGCTATCTCTATAATATTTACAACAAAGCCCCACAGAGACGACTTGAGTAAGTTCAATTACAAAGCGGAGGAATTCCTAAAAACACACATTATACAAGAGATCTAATATATGTAATACATGCGGGGAATTCTTTTCTCCGACAACTTTTTTTGATAAAAAAGGGAGAGAGAGAAGAGAGAGAGAGCTGAATGAGCTAAGTTGAAGTTGAGTGTTACGACAGCAGTAATAATTCGACTTTAATACCAAACTTTATCGCTCACTCAACTTTAAGGATTATGACAACAAAGTGCATCATCATCCCTCAAGAAGTCCATATCATACGCCAAACTAACGATGATGATATGGGCCGTTTTCATGAACGGCTGAGATCAGTTTGTGTTGCTTGCTGCTGGTTGCTCCTCCTCGGAAAGGAAAATAGTTTTTTTTGTGTCTGTATAAGCAGAAAAAAGGAAAAAGCAAGTGCACTGCATTTTGTTGCTTAATGCAATAAATAATACAAGGAGGACAGTTGACAACCTCTTAAAGTAAGTCTTACAACAGTTTCTTCTCTCAGGATTCCCTACAGGAACAAGAAGACCAGCTTTAAAATTGGAAGACGGAGAAACTCACAGAGACAAAAACAAGTTTCTTTAGCTCTCTCCCTGCCCAAGAAATTTTCTCTCCTTTTCCTCTATGCTAACTTCCATTCACAAACACATTCATTCTCCGAGAGACCGGATGGAAGAGTGAACATATAGCAGAGAGAAAAACGTTTTTTGCAGAATAAGGACTTGTGGCTGGATGACTAAAAATGGCTACTACTAGAAATATACACATTCACTTTCTCCCCTTGCTTGCATTCTTGCATTTTAGCCGACAGGATATGAAACCTTGTTCTATCAGATGTGCTACTTGTTTAATACGATGCGCTGCTTCACTATACAGAAGAGGAGATGAGGATATAAAGTAAATGGTCAGAAGGAAGGAGCACAAGTTATGAAGAGGAAAAAGATCGGTGGTGGGAGAATAAGAGAAGGGCCGAAAAGAGATTCTCATCCTTTCTTTCTTCCTTAGTCATCTCATGCGTTTATATTATACACTTCCGTGAAATAACAAGATAACATTCCAAAAAGAAAATACGGCATCGTATCGTCCGTTACACGTTATGAAATAAAAAGCAAAGCCAGCAGTGTGGAGAGTATGGATATAGCAAGAGCACAAAGCGGACAAACAAGAAACGCAGGACTCGCAAAAGTAATAAAGGAAGAAACCATAAATTCCTGAGAACCAATATACCTACCTACAAAGAAGTGGATGGGTGTACTAAAATGGGATACAGCGAGGAGAAAGCAGCGTGTTATGGACTGTGTATTACATTATGTTTGGGGGGATCTTCACCAAATTTATATTTTCGTCTATAAAACAAAACATACTCAAGTAGGTACATGAATGTTGTACTAACACTGACTACTGACTTGCCTTCGCTTATTGTCCCTAAACACAAAAGGTTCTTTGCTTGTATTTTGAGCAGAGGCAAGAGCAAGAGATGTAGACGTAGACGAAAAATAAAACATTAGTCCACCCGGTAAGAATATATCCCTTTCTCATCTTGTTGGGATAGGAAATAAGTACATAAGCTCTTCTTGTGCATTATGGCTTTCCCCATCACACTGCTATTTGCTATCTATCATCATGTTTGCTGCTCGTCTCAGAGAAAGTGTGTATTATTCAGTCGGTAACAGAAACAAGAACGCTAATAATGATACGGAGTCGCCAGGAAGGAAGCATAAGGAAAAAATCTTCCGTTTCGGGTAATGGATGGATGGTCACAGAAGTACTCTCACAAAGCAAACCTATGAAGATGACATAAAAGGTATGTATATTGGTATAAGTACATACATAAGCAAGAATTTCATTGGGTCGGCTGTCGGCGCTCCATGATATATTCTTCATTAGCTACCAGATATATTATGATGTCACTCGTGTTCTTAAGGTAGTTAAGTGGCTATCACTCCAGTGAGACAGAATTGCTCTGTAAACATATGGAGAAGGAAAAAATAATTGTATCTACAAAGACGAACTCATCAAACAGCATAAATAAAAGTCGTAATGGTGATGGTAGTCGTATCAGGAGGAGTGGTCCCCACTTTTTGGTCCCTATACACATTGATCCCCGTCAGAAAGATCCCTAGGAAAACTGGTCGACACCATTTTTGGTTCGACAGGGAAAACTGGTCGACAGTTTTTTTGTTCGACGAGGAAAACTGATCGACAGTTTTTTTGATCGATGGGGAAAACTGATCGACAGGTTTTTTTGGTCGACGTGGAAAACAGATCGACAGTTTATTTCACCGACAAGGAAAAATGATCGAATGCTTCATTGTGTGCGTCTCATATCTGCATTGTCAATTGGGCTGCATTGCTTGAAATGCAGCCATCATGTAAATGAAACGAGAATGCGACTTCATCTGTACCAATACTGAGTACCAACCATTTCAATCATTTATGTGTATGTATTTTACCAACGCAAAGGAAAAATAGCCTTCATCTTGCTTCCAATTTTTTGCATGTATTAGCCGAGTACGCGAAATACGCGTAATTTTACACTTCGTAAAGGTAAGCGAAAGCGTGCTAGACAAGCCATTACACAGCCTGAAGTTGTAGATGAATCTGAAGTTGACACATAGTTTTTACTTTCATGATCGTTGATTGAACATTTGTCATTTGTATCTATTCAGAATATTCGTAAACTTATTGTACGTTCATTTTACCTATCTTGATTTGATACACACACGCTTGTTTTAATAACTTTTAGCTAATGAGTACTTTTTGGTACAGATGTTGGTATTTTATGAATAATTTCGCAACAGATAATACACAAAAAATAATTGACTAACGGTGATACTAAATGGTTTTAAAAACCCTAAAAATATTAATACATAAATATAAAATAAATCTGGTAACACATGAGTGTACGAACAAGCAATTTAGAGTTTATGAAAGGAAACTATGACATTTGACACTTAAGTCTTAAGATAACATCCAAGATAAGCGCGCATATCATGGTTGTTGGTCTTCTCTAATATCGTGCTGAAATGGCGTATTTGAAATGTATAGAAAGGGATTCCGTATTCGAAATTCATAGCAAGAGATTCTCCACTTGAGAGGCATACGATACAAGTTAGGCCCGTCCTCCCTATGGGAGGACCCCAAAACCAACACTCGAACGATTAAACCCTTTCCTAGTCCCCGATAAACAGAATCGAAGTTTAAATATTTCCCCAGTTAACATTTCTTAATACACCAAAAACAATTTAATGATCCACCACTTCCTACATTTAATTATTCTCCCAAAACCAACGTTTGACATCGCACCGACAATTAACTATCCAATTAACAATTAACTATCGCATATAACTATCCTCCACCTCCCAGCAATCAACATAATATAAATAATTTAGTCCACCACCTCCAAGCAATCAGCATAATATAAATAATATAATATAATCAGCGTGAATAATAACACACGGTCTCATACCTCAATTAAAATGTAAAATTAACTTATTACTCATGGCAAAGGTTGTGGGTAGACCCCAATTGAATTGAAAGTCGTTATTGGTAGTAGTTGTTCGGTGCGAACGACCACATTTGTTATGAAGAATTTGTAGTTGTTCGGTGCGAACGACCACGTTTGTTATGAAGAATAGTAGTTGTTCGGTGCGAACGACCACGTTTGTTATGAAGAATAGTAGTTGTTCGGTGCGAACGACCACGTTTGTTATGAAGAATTTGTAGTTGCTCGGTGCGAACGACCACGTTTGTTATAAAGAATTTGTAGTTGTTAAACCTTCCAACGTAAGCTATACTGGTAAATCTAAAAATGAAAGTAAATGAAACTTGATATGTGATGTGCATTACAATGAAACTACCATTCCCAAGTTCAATACACGTTATTATACTAAAAGGATACCGCTTGCGTTAAGTCGTCAATTGTTAAAGACTTCCCTATAAACGACATTTTTGGTGAATACATTATCACGTCCTTCAAGCAGTTTTCCCTGTTCTGCAGTGTCATAGACTTTGACCTTAACATCAATTCCACGTCTAACTCGAGAAAATGCAACGTATAATTGTCCGTGTCCAAAAACGGGCTCAGAAAGATGGATTCCAACTTTATCTAACGTTTGACCCTGCGACTTATTAATGGTCATTGCAAATGAGGGTTTAATCGGAAACTGCCTGCGTCTCATCGTAAAAGGTATTGTATTATCAGAATTTGTCAAGTCAATGCGTGGAATTAAAACTATTTGTCCTTTACCGGATCCAGTCAATACCTCAGCTTCAATCACGTTGTTCATCATGCTTCGAACTACTAATCTTGTACCATTGCAAAGACCTTTCTTAGTGTTCAGATTTCGCAAAAGCATTACTATAGTACCAACTTTTAAAGTCAATTTATGAGCAGGCATTCCAGAAAGATTAAGAGTGTTTAGAAACTCTATTGAGAAATTAGCTCTTTCATCGTCATCATCAGTTACAACTTTATCATCACTAAAATATGTACGACTTTCACCGTCAATAATGTTAATAATTTCCTCATTGATTTTATCAACGTCAACATTTTTGGGGCATAATATGGCTCTATTAGTAAATAAGTCAATGTTGTCTAATGAAATTTGTTCACCAAATATTTCTTTAATCAATGAATCTTGACACAGATATTCCTGTGGAATTTCTATCACGTCTTCTCCTAATTCATATTCATTTTGTAAAAGTCCACTTCCTAATTTCAAAAGCCATTCACTATACGATGGATCTACAGATCTCATGTTAGCTGTTAGGCTAAGCTTTTGAAAATGATTCCAAAGGGTGCTTTTTATTAAACACGATTCTACTATAGCTGGGCGCATTGCATGAGGTACAATTGTCAAACACTGTCGGAAATCACCTCCAAGTAGCAAAGTTTTTCCTCCAAACGGAATCTTATTGTCCATAATTGATTGCAAAAGACGATCAATACAGTCCAAAACATGACTTGATGCCATCGTACATTCGTCAACTATCAGTAGTTTTGACTGCCTTATATTATTTGCATCTGCAGTTCTCATTCCTAATCTGGAAGTTGAGGTTTCATTTATTGGGATTGGCAATGCAAACAAAGAATGATAAGTTCTTCCTCCAATCAAGAGATTAGCTGCAATCCCAGTTGAAGCAGATGGTAAACACAATTCATTTCTTCCACGAAAGTAATGCAAAAGGGCAGTGTATAAATACGTTTTCCCACTTCCTCCAGGACCATCCAAAAATAAACACTTTGATCTCAATGTAGTATCATTGGTTGCATCAATAATGATATCGAACGCAATTTTTTGTCCATCGTTTAAAGATTGAATCATTTCTTGTGCAACTAACATTTCATCTTCTGGGTCAAAGTGTTGTAAATTTAAGTCTGGTAAACTGTCAAGTTGACTTGGACATGGAAGATTGAATGATGTCAAGGTGCATCTTAGCAATTCCAGAGTTTCTTTAAGATCGTGTAGAGCGTATAATTCACAATTGCGACAATCTCCTTGCTTTTCATGTATTTTGTAGCAAAAATCTTCAATCATATCTTCTTTGTTGTCATTCCAAAGTTTTAATTTATCTGAAGGAGGACCCATTGCACAAATGTATGCAAATAATTGTCTCAATTGATATGGCATAGCGTAAGTTTTCGCATCATCAATTGTGCTTTGCCAAATGGTTTCATCTAAAAAGTAACCTTTTTCTTTAGCAGCTTCATTGTATGTAGGCATAATAATAGTTTCATTATCACTGTGAATTGTTCGTAAATCTGCAAACGAAGTTGCTCCCTTTTCATGTGACAAAAGAAGTCTAAGAAAATATCTTTCTTGATCTTTTAAACTAACAGTATACATTCTGCCAATGACTTTATCGCCACCTCTTTTACGCTTGTTCCATTTTGTATCCTTAGCATTCCATGTGTAGTGGATGGGTATCTCCCAATATTTATACTCACGTGCACTTGGATCAATTTTATTTAATTCAAACCAAGCAGTCAATTTAGTATATTTTGACTCTGCACGTTCAACTGCAGCATTTTCATTTCCTGCCTGAAAACAAATTGTTTGTTCATCTTGAAGGTGTACAGGAAGTCGATATATGGTATGAGATTGTTCATGCATTCTAAAAGAGAATAGCCTCCATATTGCTTCAGGTGAACTTACGTATCTTGAGTCTACATATTCCTTAGATTCATCTCTTAGTTTTTCAGAATTTGCAGAATCTGCGATATTGCTTTCCTTCACTTGCACATTTGCACAATCATGTCCCTTATAAACATACTTAAATAAGTACTTTACGGATTTAATGGAAGCACAAATCTCAACATTTATATGGCAATTGTATTTAAGACTAAGATAAGGGTTGTAAGGGACTACCCAACTATTGTCAACCTTATTGCCTCTAGAATCAGCAGCAGTTGTACCTTTTCTGCGTTTATATTGTGGATATCCATCGATATTTCCCAATGTAGTATCTTGGAATTGCTTAGGAAACGATTTCGAACACTTTCCATCCACCATGCATGGGCTATTAGGACCTTTCTTGCCACACGGAGTGTGTATCATATTTTTTGTTACAATTTCAAACAATCTCGGTGACTTATCCTTATCTGGAATTTCAGCTTTCACAACACGATCAATATCTTCCACTGAAGTTAATTTGTGGTCTTTCGCCAAAATAATTAATATGTGAGCGTGTGGAAGTCCTCTCTTTTGAAACTCGATCACGTGTATAATTGCCAAAACTTCTCCAAATAGAGACTTGTTCTTAGACTTTATATCGTCTAATACTTGCTTTAATTTTAAGTTAAAAACCCTTGCTACTAAATCAGGCCTATGCTCCGCTTTCTGCCACGGCTCAAGATTTTCTACTATTTCCTTCCACTTTGGATTGCATGTCATTGTAACGAAAAGGTCTGGTTTACCATATTTGGTAACAATAGCCATTGCATCCTGATAATGCTGTTGCATATTTCTTGGACTTCCTTGGAAGCTTGATGGTAAAATTATTGCTGTTCCTGGTTTGTCATTGTTTCCAATAGCATCATTGTTTATGTGGTCTACCAAGCTACTGTATTTATCAGCTCGAAGTTGTGGTTGATGAGTGCGAATAAAATTAAGGTCATTTGCTTCAGCTCTTACGTATGCATCAACAATGTATTGCTGAGTTAATTTTCCAGCGTTCAAAAGAGGATTAAATTCCGGTCGAACAGATAATCTGTATGAAAAATACTCACGCATGCTTATGGTTTTACGGGACTTTATTGCAGTCCGTTCGGGTAATTCCTCTTCTTCCTCTTTTTCTTGATCATTGGTTGACTTTTTATCTATTCTTGGAAGATCAGTACTCCAACCAAAATCACCATTCGGAAAAAGTAACGGATATGTAAGTGGGTCCAAGTTGGGACTCAGAATGTTTATTCTCTGGGTTTTGAACTTATTGGTTGAATCATTTCTCAGATGCATAATTATATCTCTTTCAAATGGAGGTTCGCCGTCTCTGCTTTGGAAAACTACAGCCACTTCATTTACAGCTTGAATATTGTACCTTCTTTGATCCTTAGATCTATCGTGTAGTATAGCCAATTTTACCTCAGTTAGTGGTATTCCGTTTATTTCGGCTTGTTGTTTTGCTTCTTCTTCAACTTCATGTAGCATTTTCATTGATTTTGCAAATGGATTAAGGTCAATAATTTCAGCAATCTTTCTCATCAACAATTGAGTACAATCTTTATTTTCAGGCAAAGACATTCTTTGGTATATTGCTTCTTCGGGATCAAGAATATAAATCTGGGAAAATTTTCTCACATCATCGTTATCAGGATGCAAAGCCCCAGTACGATGTGTTATTTGTCCACAAACTCTGAAGCAGTAAGTTCCACTTCCAGGTGGAGGCTTTACATTAGCTCCAGTTGAAGCAAAAGCAAATGAACTATTGTACGATCTAATGCAGTTCATAAAATTAGTACTTTCTGGTACCTCGCGTTTCATTAGCTTTTCAAGATATTCAGGGTAAGGCTTGTATGGATCAAGTTTCACTTGCCCTTTTTGACAACATCTTGTAAATTCAGTTTTATTTGAAGCCGTAATTTCACCTGAGAAGTTCAGTGAAAAACACTGAGAGCATTTTACGCTTAAAGCACCTAAATAACTTTCTGGAACCGAAGCTTCATCAATTTCAGCGTTTAATGCTAATTGCATAAAAATTTCATTTTTTCTGGATGTTAGTAAGCCCGATATAGCTGCTCTTTGCGCAAGTCTTGCATTTCTTTCTTGAGCGGATTCATCTTGGCGCAATATACGTTGCCGCTCAGCATTTTTATCAAGGCGTGATCTATTTGCTTCTACGGATTCATTTTCTATTGAAATTCTTTTTCGTTCTGCATCTTTTGCCAACCGTGCGTTATTATCGTCCTGTGCTTCGTCGCCGGTTTGTTCCGTGGCTTTTCTTTCTTTAAGCAGTTTACGGCGCTTTCTATCTTTTTCAAGCCGTTGCTCTTTTTGCTCAGAAGTTTCATTTTGTCTCTTATTTCGTCGATTCTCATTGTCCTTATCAAGTCTTGCCCTTTTCTGTTCAGGCGTCTCATCAAGTCGATTACCTTTTTGCTCACCGGTCTGTCCAAAATTTTCCATTTTTCGTGTTCAGAATTTAGATTAAATGCAGAATGATAAATGATTAGGCTCAGATAAGCTTTTTATTCAAAACATGAATCAACACAATGAATGTGAAATATTTCCCAAAGGAACCAACACAATGAATGTGACGATTTTTTCCCGAAGGAATCAACACAACGAATGTGAAGATTTTTCCCGAAGGAATCAACACAACGAATGTGTAGATTTTTTCCCGAAGGAACCAACACAACGAATGTGTGGCTTTGTCCACGAATGAAATGCTCGAAAGCAGAGTGTGGGCGTATGTACTTTTTTCGTACACACGATTCTGTAGCTGTGTATTGTGTACTGGGGTTGGATCTGAAAAATATTTTAAAAAATCTTAGACGTGATCATTCATATACATGTTTATGCATAATTTAACCCTTACTTAGTAGACCACCCTTTTTTACACAGCTCAAGTTTCGAAATCTGCAAAAATAATCCAAAGTAAATATTTTTAATGTTTTCATATAAAGCTATGGCAAAGGGTAATATATTGAAGTAAACACAATTTTTTACCTTTTTTGGCAGTTACTGCAAGGTTCTCCCAAAAACGCTACAAAGTTGGTTGATTTTAATTCTGGGTAAATTTGTTGGCAGTTGCTGCAAGTTTCACCAAAAACGCCACAAAGTTGGTTTGGTTGAATTCTTGGTAAGTTTGTTCAGTTGATTTCACTCGCTAATTGTTCTAATAATATGTCACCCCAAAGCCCCTAGTTTACTGAAAACATTAACCACAACAGTTACTTTACAATATATTATGCGAATATTGCTAATTGTAAAACATCGCAAATATATCTTACCTTCTTTCTCCGCTGATCTCACTCGCTAATTGTTCTTAAAAGAACACTTTTCCGTCACCCAAAAGGCACCTGGTTTACTGAAAAAAATCTTGATATTTTTATTTCCACTGTTATGCCAATTGCTATAATTTAATTATTAATTTACCTTACCTTGTTTTAACACTGTTAACAGTTTATCCACGACAATATTCACGCGATTATGATCGTTGAAAGTTTTTAAATAACAATTCCACGCACGCAAAAAGATGAATGACAAAATTGTTTTGTTGATATAAAGTAAAAAATCTGTGACTGCATATTTAAATTGCCAGCAAGTTCCCGGTCAAGAAAATATCTTTCAGTGGAGAAGCAACGGCACTGCCGCAAGTGACCGGAATAAAGGAAGTAGTAGTTGTTCGATGCGTACAAACACATTTCTTATGAAGAATTTGTTGGTTGGCTTAGTTGTTCGATGCGAACGAATACATTTCTTATGAAGAATTTGTTGGTTGCTCTTATTAGTAGTAGTTGTTCGATGCGAACGAATACGTTGAAGATTTTGTCGGTTGCCTTATGAAATGTTCCTTGCGTTTTTATGGATTGACTTCATCTATTACGCATTCATAAAATTATTGCTTGCTTCTGAGCTTGACGATTATGTGAAGGAACATCAATAAGTGGTATCTCCACCAATCATGGCCTATCGCCAGGAAAAAAGCCTTCCTTTCACCAATCTCGTCGAGGGACATTGACCCCGAGAAAACTACACGCTTACTTAAACTTAAAAGAAGAAAGTGAGCTTGATCCTACTCACTCACATCATTCAGATCAGTCTATTTGTTCTGTGCTCAACTCACTAAATTTTGTTTGCTGAGAAGTTTTGTGACAGGCGTGTTTTTGTTAATATTCCATTTGTAAACTTGCTGATTTATCTTATCGGAAGTTTAAAATACTGATCTTGAAATGAATCCAATTCGGGGAACTGGAGGAGGTGCGTCTAACCACTTGCCTATTTTTATAGGCAAGCACGACCGTTGGTGCGTCTATTGTGGAGGGTTGATTGCTCGTCAAAATCAACAAAAGAGTGGTAATAATACAATTTATATTGATGATGTACATTATATTAAAAAGCCACTATTTAATTTCGGTTCATTCTTTGCTATGATTTATGTTTTTCATTTTTAGTGAACTGTCCTCATCCAGGTTGTAAACGTGCGCTACCGCTTCGTGGGGGCACCTGGATTCAACGCAATAACACGGGGATGGGGCGCTGTCCAGTTTGCGATTCCTTCGTTCACCGTAAAGACTTAAATCATAAAAACTTTATTATGCTGTGCCGTATATATATAAGTTAGTAAAAATAAATTTCGTTTTTTTGTAGGTACATTCTTGTATTGTCAAGTTTGCAGAAACGCTAATGAAGAAGGACTGACTCGACGAAACGAATCTAACGAACGGGCGCTTAGAGAGGAACGGGAGTCTAATAAGCGTCTGAAAATGGAAGTGGAGATTTTGAAGAAGCAGAGGGATCAGTTCATGGACATTGATACTTCAAGTGAAAAGGGTGGAGGAGTAAACGCGAAAGGGCAGAGTACATCTTCTGCTGGATGTTGTATTCCATCTGCTTCGGATGGGAGTATCCAGTCCGACACTTCATTGAGTGGTCAGAACGCTGCTGTCCCCATATCTCAGGAGTGAGCACATAAATACTACGGTTATTTATTAGACGAAAAATATTTTGTTTGCACGCCATAATTAATACTTTTCTCATTTTAGGTCTTTTGTTGCTTTGGTTGGTGTCACCGAGGATGATCTTCGGGACCCTGATGATGAAGAAGAGGCTTTATAATTCGGGATTGTGATATGATACGTTTTAAAATATTTTTAGTCATTTGTTGTTCCTTTTTTAAAACGTTATAAAGAATTAAAGCGGTTTGACTGAACTTCAAAAATCCTGTTATGTTCATTACTAATTACTTTTTAATCTAAACAAATAGTGTACGCATAAATCTGGCTTTTGGTCTTGCTCGTTGTAGGGAGAAGTAAAAAAATCTTCAGTTAATGTAGTTTAGGCATTAGGAGCATCGGGATGTAAGCATTAGGATAATTAATGCATAAATTTATCTTTTTAATGCAAAAATAGGTCCATTCAATTATATATTGTATGTGCATGGCGTGTGGTGGATTTATGGGTTGTCTCTTCTGGAATTTTCGGTTGCGTTTTGGTAGGGCAGAGTATGCGTGAGAAATAGGCATGGTACCTCCTTTTAGTAATAGAATAGTAGTTGCTCGATGCGAACGAACACATTTCTTATGAAGAATTTGTTGATTGCCCTTATGAGCAGTAGTTGTTCGATGCGAACGAACTCCTTTCTTCGGAAGAATTTGTTGGTTGCCTTATGAATAGTAGTTGTTCGTTTCGAACGAACTCCTTTTTTAGGAAGAATTTGTTGGTTGCTTAATAGTAGTGGTTCGTTTCGAATTCCTATGAAGAATTTGTCGATAAAACGATGACATCATTGTAAGGAGAAGGTATAAACATGCATGCAAGCAAAAACCAATGCTAGTGGATGCTTTAATTTTTTGCAAAAAAATTCCAGCCAGGATTCGAAGCCGTGACGAATGACGCATGACCGCAACCTTAACCCCATAGCTACAAACCCAATTCTGTTCAAGTGGTGAATATAATCTTTACTAATAGCAACAACATGAGAATCCGCCGTACGGATACATACGCTTTACGTACTCTAGTATTTGACAAGTTAGGCCCGTCCTCCCTATGGGAGGACCCCAAAACCAACACTCGAACGATTAAACCCTTTCCTAGTCCCCGATAAACAGAATCGAAGTTTAAATATTTCCCCAGTTAACATTTCTTAATACACCAAAAACAATTTAATGATCCACCACTTCCTACATTTAATTATTCTCCCAAAACCAACGTTTGACATCGCACCGACAATTAACTATCCAATTAACAATTAACTATCGCATATAACTATCCTCCACCTCCCAGCAATCAACATAATATAAATAATTTAGTCCACCACCTCCAAGCAATCAGCATAATATAAATAATATAATATAATCAGCGTGAATAATAACACACGGTCTCATACCTCAATTAAAATGTAAAATTAACTTATTACTCATGGCAAAGGTTGTGGGTAGACCCCAATTGAATTGAAAGTCGTTATTAGTAGTAGTTGTTCGGTGCGAACGACCACATTTGTTATGAAGAATTTGTAGTTGTTCGGTGCGAACGACCACGTTTGTTATGAAGAATAGTAGTTGTTCGGTGCGAACGACCACGTTTGTTATGAAGAATAGTAGTTGTTCGGTGCGAACGACCACGTTTGTTATGAAGAATTTGTAGTTGCTCGGTGCGAACGACCACGTTTGTTATAAAGAATTTGTAGTTGTTAAACCTTCCAACGTAAGCTATACTGGTAAATCTAAAAATGAAAGTAAATGAAACTTGATATGTGATGTGCATTACAATGAAACTACCATTCCCAAGTTCAATACACGTTATTATACTAAAAGGATACCGCTTGCGTTAAGTCGTCAATTGTTAAAGACTTCCCTATAAACGACATTTTTGGTGAATACATTATCACGTCCTTCAAGCAGTTTTCCCTGTTCTGCAGTGTCATAGACTTTGACCTTAACATCAATTCCACGTCTAACTCGAGAAAATGCAACGTATAATTGTCCGTGTCCAAAAACGGGCTCAGAAAGATGGATTCCAACTTTATCTAACGTTTGACCCTGCGACTTATTAATGGTCATTGCAAATGAGGGTTTAATCGGAAACTGCCTGCGTCTCATCGTAAAAGGTATTGTATTATCAGAATTTGTCAAGTCAATGCGTGGAATTAAAACTATTTGTCCTTTACCGGATCCAGTCAATACCTCAGCTTCAATCACGTTGTTCATCATGCTTCGAACTACTAATCTTGTACCATTGCAAAGACCTTTCTTAGTGTTCAGATTTCGCAAAAGCATTACTATAGTACCAACTTTTAAAGTCAATTTATGAGCAGGCATTCCAGAAAGATTAAGAGTGTTTAGAAACTCTATTGAGAAATTAGCTCTTTCATCGTCATCATCAGTTACAACTTTATCATCACTAAAATATGTACGACTTTCACCGTCAATAATGTTAATAATTTCCTCATTGATTTTATCAACGTCAACATTTTTGGGGCATAATATGGCTCTATTAGTAAATAAGTCAATGTTGTCTAATGAAATTTGTTCACCAAATATTTCTTTAATCAATGAATCTTGACACAGATATTCCTGTGGAATTTCTATCACGTCTTCTCCTAATTCATATTCATTTTGTAAAAGTCCACTTCCTAATTTCAAAAGCCATTCACTATACGATGGATCTACAGATCTCATGTTAGCTGTTAGGCTAAGCTTTTGAAAATGATTCCAAAGGGTGCTTTTTATTAAACACGATTCTACTATAGCTGGGCGCATTGCATGAGGTACAATTGTCAAACACTGTCGGAAATCACCTCCAAGTAGCAAAGTTTTTCCTCCAAACGGAATCTTATTGTCCATAATTGATTGCAAAAGACGATCAATACAGTCCAAAACATGACTTGATGCCATCGTACATTCGTCAACTATCAGTAGTTTTGACTGCCTTATATTATTTGCATCTGCAGTTCTCATTCCTAATCTGGAAGTTGAGGTTTCATTTATTGGGATTGGCAATGCAAACAAAGAATGATAAGTTCTTCCTCCAATCAAGAGATTAGCTGCAATCCCAGTTGAAGCAGATGGTAAACACAATTCATTTCTTCCACGAAAGTAATGCAAAAGGGCAGTGTATAAATACGTTTTCCCACTTCCTCCAGGACCATCCAAAAATAAACACTTTGATCTCAATGTAGTATCATTGGTTGCATCAATAATGATATCGAACGCAATTTTTTGTCCATCGTTTAAAGATTGAATCATTTCTTGTGCAACTAACATTTCATCTTCTGGGTCAAAGTGTTGTAAATTTAAGTCTGGTAAACTGTCAAGTTGACTTGGACATGGAAGATTGAATGATGTCAAGGTGCATCTTAGCAATTCCAGAGTTTCTTTAAGATCGTGTAGAGCGTATAATTCACAATTGCGACAATCTCCTTGCTTTTCATGTATTTTGTAGCAAAAATCTTCAATCATATCTTCTTTGTTGTCATTCCAAAGTTTTAATTTATCTGAAGGAGGACCCATTGCACAAATGTATGCAAATAATTGTCTCAATTGATATGGCATAGCGTAAGTTTTCGCATCATCAATTGTGCTTTGCCAAATGGTTTCATCTAAAAAGTAACCTTTTTCTTTAGCAGCTTCATTGTATGTAGGCATAATAATAGTTTCATTATCACTGTGAATTGTTCGTAAATCTGCAAACGAAGTTGCTCCCTTTTCATGTGACAAAAGAAGTCTAAGAAAATATCTTTCTTGATCTTTTAAACTAACAGTATACATTCTGCCAATGACTTTATCGCCACCTCTTTTACGCTTGTTCCATTTTGTATCCTTAGCATTCCATGTGTAGTGGATGGGTATCTCCCAATATTTATACTCACGTGCACTTGGATCAATTTTATTTAATTCAAACCAAGCAGTCAATTTAGTATATTTTGACTCTGCACGTTCAACTGCAGCATTTTCATTTCCTGCCTGAAAACAAATTGTTTGTTCATCTTGAAGGTGTACAGGAAGTCGATATATGGTATGAGATTGTTCATGCATTCTAAAAGAGAATAGCCTCCATATTGCTTCAGGTGAACTTACGTATCTTGAGTCTACATATTCCTTAGATTCATCTCTTAGTTTTTCAGAATTTGCAGAATCTGCGATATTGCTTTCCTTCACTTGCACATTTGCACAATCATGTCCCTTATAAACATACTTAAATAAGTACTTTACGGATTTAATGGAAGCACAAATCTCAACATTTATATGGCAATTGTATTTAAGACTAAGATAAGGGTTGTAAGGGACTACCCAACTATTGTCAACCTTATTGCCTCTAGAATCAGCAGCAGTTGTACCTTTTCTGCGTTTATATTGTGGATATCCATCGATATTTCCCAATGTAGTATCTTGGAATTGCTTAGGAAACGATTTCGAACACTTTCCATCCACCATGCATGGGCTATTAGGACCTTTCTTGCCACACGGAGTGTGTATCATATTTTTTGTTACAATTTCAAACAATCTCGGTGACTTATCCTTATCTGGAATTTCAGCTTTCACAACACGATCAATATCTTCCACTGAAGTTAATTTGTGGTCTTTCGCCAAAATAATTAATATGTGAGCGTGTGGAAGTCCTCTCTTTTGAAACTCGATCACGTGTATAATTGCCAAAACTTCTCCAAATAGAGACTTGTTCTTAGACTTTATATCGTCTAATACTTGCTTTAATTTTAAGTTAAAAACCCTTGCTACTAAATCAGGCCTATGCTCCGCTTTCTGCCACGGCTCAAGATTTTCTACTATTTCCTTCCACTTTGGATTGCATGTCATTGTAACGAAAAGGTCTGGTTTACCATATTTGGTAACAATAGCCATTGCATCCTGATAATGCTGTTGCATATTTCTTGGACTTCCTTGGAAGCTTGATGGTAAAATTATTGCTGTTCCTGGTTTGTCATTGTTTCCAATAGCATCATTGTTTATGTGGTCTACCAAGCTACTGTATTTATCAGCTCGAAGTTGTGGTTGATGAGTGCGAATAAAATTAAGGTCATTTGCTTCAGCTCTTACGTATGCATCAACAATGTATTGCTGAGTTAATTTTCCAGCGTTCAAAAGAGGATTAAATTCCGGTCGAACAGATAATCTGTATGAAAAATACTCACGCATGCTTATGGTTTTACGGGACTTTATTGCAGTCCGTTCGGGTAATTCCTCTTCTTCCTCTTTTTCTTGATCATTGGTTGACTTTTTATCTATTCTTGGAAGATCAGTACTCCAACCAAAATCACCATTCGGAAAAAGTAACGGATATGTAAGTGGGTCCAAGTTGGGACTCAGAATGTTTATTCTCTGGGTTTTGAACTTATTGGTTGAATCATTTCTCAGATGCATAATTATATCTCTTTCAAATGGAGGTTCGCCGTCTCTGCTTTGGAAAACTACAGCCACTTCATTTACAGCTTGAATATTGTACCTTCTTTGATCCTTAGATCTATCGTGTAGTATAGCCAATTTTACCTCAGTTAGTGGTATTCCGTTTATTTCGGCTTGTTGTTTTGCTTCTTCTTCAACTTCATGTAGCATTTTCATTGATTTTGCAAATGGATTAAGGTCAATAATTTCAGCAATCTTTCTCATCAACAATTGAGTACAATCTTTATTTTCAGGCAAAGACATTCTTTGGTATATTGCTTCTTCGGGATCAAGAATATAAATCTGGGAAAATTTTCTCACATCATCGTTATCAGGATGCAAAGCCCCAGTACGATGTGTTATTTGTCCACAAACTCTGAAGCAGTAAGTTCCACTTCCAGGTGGAGGCTTTACATTAGCTCCAGTTGAAGCAAAAGCAAATGAACTATTGTACGATCTAATGCAGTTCATAAAATTAGTACTTTCTGGTACCTCGCGTTTCATTAGCTTTTCAAGATATTCAGGGTAAGGCTTGTATGGATCAAGTTTCACTTGCCCTTTTTGACAACATCTTGTAAATTCAGTTTTATTTGAAGCCGTAATTTCACCTGAGAAGTTCAGTGAAAAACACTGAGAGCATTTTACGCTTAAAGCACCTAAATAACTTTCTGGAACCGAAGCTTCATCAATTTCAGCGTTTAATGCTAATTGCATAAAAATTTCATTTTTTCTGGATGTTAGTAAGCCCGATATAGCTGCTCTTTGCGCAAGTCTTGCATTTCTTTCTTGAGCGGATTCATCTTGGCGCAATATACGTTGCCGCTCAGCATTTTTATCAAGGCGTGATCTATTTGCTTCTACGGATTCATTTTCTATTGAAATTCTTTTTCGTTCTGCATCTTTTGCCAACCGTGCGTTATTATCGTCCTGTGCTTCGTCGCCGGTTTGTTCCGTGGCTTTTCTTTCTTTAAGCAGTTTACGGCGCTTTCTATCTTTTTCAAGCCGTTGCTCTTTTTGCTCAGAAGTTTCATTTTGTCTCTTATTTCGTCGATTCTCATTGTCCTTATCAAGTCTTGCCCTTTTCTGTTCAGGCGTCTCATCAAGTCGATTACCTTTTTGCTCACCGGTCTGTCCAAAATTTTCCATTTTTCGTGTTCAGAATTTAGATTAAATGCAGAATGATAAATGATTAGGCTCAGATAAGCTTTTTATTCAAAACATGAATCAACACAATGAATGTGAAATATTTCCCAAAGGAACCAACACAATGAATGTGACGATTTTTTCCCGAAGGAATCAACACAACGAATGTGAAGATTTTTCCCGAAGGAATCAACACAACGAATGTGTAGATTTTTTCCCGAAGGAACCAACACAACGAATGTGTGGCTTTGTCCACGAATGAAATGCTCGAAAGCAGAGTGTGGGCGTATGTACTTTTTTCGTACACACGATTCTGTAGCTGTGTATTGTGTACTGGGGTTGGATCTGAAAAATATTTTAAAAAATCTTAGACGTGATCATTCATATACATGTTTATGCATAATTTAACCCTTACTTAGTAGACCACCCTTTTTTACACAGCTCAAGTTTCGAAATCTGCAAAAATAATCCAAAGTAAATATTTTTAATGTTTTCATATAAAGCTATGGCAAAGGGTAATATATTGAAGTAAACACAATTTTTTACCTTTTTTGGCAGTTACTGCAAGGTTCTCCCAAAAACGCTACAAAGTTGGTTGATTTTAATTCTGGGTAAATTTGTTGGCAGTTGCTGCAAGTTTCACCAAAAACGCCACAAAGTTGGTTTGGTTGAATTCTTGGTAAGTTTGTTCAGTTGATTTCACTCGCTAATTGTTCTAATAATATGTCACCCCAAAGCCCCTAGTTTACTGAAAACATTAACCACAACAGTTACTTTACAATATATTATGCGAATATTGCTAATTGTAAAACATCGCAAATATATCTTACCTTCTTTCTCCGCTGATCTCACTCGCTAATTGTTCTTAAAAGAACACTTTTCCGTCACCCAAAAGGCACCTGGTTTACTGAAAAAAATCTTGATATTTTTATTTCCACTGTTATGCCAATTGCTATAATTTAATTATTAATTTACCTTACCTTGTTTTAACACTGTTAACAGTTTATCCACGACAATATTCACGCGATTATGATCGTTGAAAGTTTTTAAATAACAATTCCACGCACGCAAAAAGATGAATGACAAAATTGTTTTGTTGATATAAAGTAAAAAATCTGTGACTGCATATTTAAATTGCCAGCAAGTTCCCGGTCAAGAAAATATCTTTCAGTGGAGAAGCAACGGCACTGCCGCAAGTGACCGGAATAAAGGAAGTAGTAGTTGTTCGATGCGTACAAACACATTTCTTATGAAGAATTTGTTGGTTGGCTTAGTTGTTCGATGCGAACGAATACATTTCTTATGAAGAATTTGTTGGTTGCTCTTATTAGTAGTAGTTGTTCGATGCGAACGAATACGTTGAAGATTTTGTCGGTTGCCTTATGAAATGTTCCTTGCGTTTTTATGGATTGACTTCATCTATTACGCATTCATAAAATTATTGCTTGCTTCTGAGCTTGACGATTATGTGAAGGAACATCAATAAGTGGTATCTCCACCAATCATGGCCTATCGCCAGGAAAAAAGCCTTCCTTTCACCAATCTCGTCGAGGGACATTGACCCCGAGAAAACTACACGCTTACTTAAACTTAAAAGAAGAAAGTGAGCTTGATCCTACTCACTCACATCATTCAGATCAGTCTATTTGTTCTGTGCTCAACTCACTAAATTTTGTTTGCTGAGAAGTTTTGTGACAGGCGTGTTTTTGTTAATATTCCATTTGTAAACTTGCTGATTTATCTTATCGGAAGTTTAAAATACTGATCTTGAAATGAATCCAATTCGGGGAACTGGAGGAGGTGCGTCTAACCACTTGCCTATTTTTATAGGCAAGCACGACCGTTGGTGCGTCTATTGTGGAGGGTTGATTGCTCGTCAAAATCAACAAAAGAGTGGTAATAATACAATTTATATTGATGATGTACATTATATTAAAAAGCCACTATTTAATTTCGGTTCATTCTTTGCTATGATTTATGTTTTTCATTTTTAGTGAACTGTCCTCATCCAGGTTGTAAACGTGCGCTACCGCTTCGTGGGGGCACCTGGATTCAACGCAATAACACGGGGATGGGGCGCTGTCCAGTTTGCGATTCCTTCGTTCACCGTAAAGACTTAAATCATAAAAACTTTATTATGCTGTGCCGTATATATATAAGTTAGTAAAAATAAATTTCGTTTTTTTGTAGGTACATTCTTGTATTGTCAAGTTTGCAGAAACGCTAATGAAGAAGGACTGACTCGACGAAACGAATCTAACGAACGGGCGCTTAGAGAGGAACGGGAGTCTAATAAGCGTCTGAAAATGGAAGTGGAGATTTTGAAGAAGCAGAGGGATCAGTTCATGGACATTGATACTTCAAGTGAAAAGGGTGGAGGAGTAAACGCGAAAGGGCAGAGTACATCTTCTGCTGGATGTTGTATTCCATCTGCTTCGGATGGGAGTATCCAGTCCGACACTTCATTGAGTGGTCAGAACGCTGCTGTCCCCATATCTCAGGAGTGAGCACATAAATACTACGGTTATTTATTAGACGAAAAATATTTTGTTTGCACGCCATAATTAATACTTTTCTCATTTTAGGTCTTTTGTTGCTTTGGTTGGTGTCACCGAGGATGATCTTCGGGACCCTGATGATGAAGAAGAGGCTTTATAATTCGGGATTGTGATATGATACGTTTTAAAATATTTTTAGTCATTTGTTGTTCCTTTTTTAAAACGTTATAAAGAATTAAAGCGGTTTGACTGAACTTCAAAAATCCTGTTATGTTCATTACTAATTACTTTTTAATCTAAACAAATAGTGTACGCATAAATCTGGCTTTTGGTCTTGCTCGTTGTAGGGAGAAGTAAAAAAATCTTCAGTTAATGTAGTTTAGGCATTAGGAGCATCGGGATGTAAGCATTAGGATAATTAATGCATAAATTTATCTTTTTAATGCAAAAATAGGTCCATTCAATTATATATTGTATGTGCATGGCGTGTGGTGGATTTATGGGTTGTCTCTTCTGGAATTTTCGGTTGCGTTTTGGTAGGGCAGAGTATGCGTGAGAAATAGGCATGGTACCTCCTTTTAGTAATAGAATAGTAGTTGCTCGATGCGAACGAACACATTTCTTATGAAGAATTTGTTGATTGCCCTTATGAGCAGTAGTTGTTCGATGCGAACGAACTCCTTTCTTCGGAAGAATTTGTTGGTTGCCTTATGAATAGTAGTTGTTCGTTTCGAACGAACTCCTTTTTTAGGAAGAATTTGTTGGTTGCTTAATAGTAGTGGTTCGTTTCGAATTCCTATGAAGAATTTGTCGATAAAACGATGACATCATTGTAAGGAGAAGGTATAAACATGCATGCAAGCAAAAACCAATGCTAGTGGATGCTTTAATTTTTTGCAAAAAAATTCCAGCCAGGATTCGAAGCCGTGACGAATGACGCATGACCGCAACCTTAACCCCATAGCTACAAACCCAATTCTGTTCAAGTGGTGAATATAATCTTTACTAATAGCAACAACATGAGAATCCGCCGTACGGATACATACGCTTTACGTACTCTAGTATTTGATACCTGAAGCTTGAAAAAATGAGGGGGTAAGACCTTTTCCCCCCAGGGGTAACTCCGTTTGGGCCCAAAATTGAACTTGATTCCTCATTTTTTTCCTAAGCTATCGATTGGCGCAAACAGAATTTAAAAAAGTAAAAGTGTTCTCGAGTTATCGTGCCCCCATACGGAAAGACGGAACGACGGACAGACTGGACTTTCCTATAACAAGCAATAAATTGCTTGTAATAAATTCATTATAAACTTGTATATAGTGCAGTTCTGTTGATGCTTCGTTTCATTAGTGTTGTTTAAATCTAGGAAAATCGTTCTATATGCAGTATTTACATTCATGTTTATTAGTCTCGTGTCTAGTCATGCTCATTTCATTTGTATAAAACTTAATGCTTACATGAATGCTGCAGTTATAGCAATGCATATACGAAATGGAGGCATTGGACCTTTCAATCATTTTCCCCCGTCAAATAAAACACTTGTCGATCAGTTTTCCTCGTCGACCAAAAAAACTTGTCGATCAGTTTTCCTCGTCGACCAAAAAAACCTGTCGATCAGTTTTCCCCATCGATCAAAAAAACTGTCGATCAGTTTTCCTCGTCGAACAAAAAAACTGTCGACCAGTTTTCCCTGTCGAACCAAAAATGGTGTCGACCAGTTTTCCTAGGGATCTTTCTGACGGGGATCAATGTGTATAGGGACCAAAAAGTGGGGACCAAGTTTCACCAACTCGATGGTAGTAGCCCTGAGGAAAGTTGAAAGTGGACCCTGCATTTTCTCAGGAACCCCCAAAAAATACATGTAAGCAGAGAATGGTAGGAAAGCTCCTGACGCTGACGTTTAGCAAATGTTGATGTTCAAACGTTGATGTGAAAAGGAAGAGGCGGCTAGTTGAGAATAGGTACTATATATTTTTTTTGAAGATAAAAAGGGAAAGAAAAGAGAGAGCGGTGAAGCGGTGCCTTTTTGATGATGCTCGTGCATGAATTGCAAGTGCTGAGTGGAATGAGTGTGTAAGTGAGACAGATAGAGGAGGCAGCATCAAACTGATATTATTCTGGTGGAGTACGTATCATCAAAAAAAATACAAGAATTTACCCTAACCATTTTCGCAATGCTACTAGGCATATTTCAAAGACATGGCCTTAAAGTACCTTTTTCCTTTTCAACTCGACAGGAGGAGGCGAGCAGAAAAAAAGAGTCTCTTGGATCTCAACTGGGATGTGAATGATAGAAGTTCGTATGGTGTATCCGGATACTAAGAAATATGGCAATGTCAACTATGGAGTACGACCACTGCCTGCTGCTTTCCTGATGTCTTCTTACGCTTTATGGCCTAGACTTGGTATATATGCATACACTCGATCTCAGACCCTTTTCAGATCTCCCACTTACAACGATCTGCAATACAGATAATAAAAGATTGTATGTGTGTAGTAGAAGATGTCTTTTCTGAAACCAAGAAACGCAACCGATTACTGACAGAATAAGCCTTCTTTTTCCTTCTGGCTCCCGCCGACCTCTACTATTCTACTACTACTTCAGCCTACATACTATATCAAGCTCTATAACAAAAAAACCAATCTGACGAAAATAGCAAGAAAAGAGGAAAGTGAAGAAAAATCCAAGTGACAGCTCGGGAAAGCCCACCACATCACAGGAGCATTGTACATGAAAAAATCTCAAGTACATGTACATCACATATTTAGGTGCATTTTGTAGGTACGTGAGCAGTATCTGTATTGTATGTACTTACTATGCAATGTACAATGTTATGTAATATTCCCATATATATACCTAGCTACATTACAATGCAAGAGATTCTCTCTCAAGAAAGAGCCAAATTGCTTGCCATTTTTTCTCACAACTTTTCCTCTCTTGTGAATTCGAATGCACATTATGGGAAAAGTAGTACAGCTGAGCAATGTCACGTTAGGTAACGTACGACAGTGTCCAATGACTAAATGGGTACGAGCCCTTTTAGATGACAGGTTAAAAGGAGGCTAGCACTTGTTCCCTTATTGTTGGGAAGTAAAGTAGGACTCTTGACCAATGCAATGGCTTTTAAAAAGGCGACACATGGTCAAACAGCTTGTCGAACAAGAATTGTAAAGAAATCATGTGACTGGTACAGCTCAGGTCATTTTATGTAACACAAAATGCTTTCTCTCCATTCTTGCCAGTCACTCATATATTCACGCTCTATTTCCATTATTATGAGCAGATAGGACTCTAGTTCTAGGTCTGGCTGGTCTTTGTTATGTCATGCTACCGTGCGAAATTTGAAGGACGAATGAATTGGCTGACTAAACTCCATCTCATAAGCTTATAGTATTTCTTGAGCTCACAAAGTACGGAGCGCATATAACGTAAGGCATTATATATAATTCAAAAGTAGTGCAGAGATGAAGAAAATGTGAATGTGAAGCACTGAATGCGCTTTGAATAAATGACAAATACGTTTGTTAACGGGGATAAGGAGAATGAAGCTAGTAGTCGTCAACTGTTCAATCTTCAATTCCCCGTTTCCCATTCTTGCCCCTTCCATTCATACAATACGTCTGTTTATTACACAACGTTGCATATGTGCTCTGTATGTAGTACAATGTCAACAATAGTAAATTGAGAACGGTACGTAAATACGTGAATAAATTCACTGTATTTGTTTGCACAACTTATGTGTTTTCATCAATTTAATACTAGAGCATTCCATAGATTCCGTGGAAAGCTGAATAAGAAAGAGAGAAGAAAAAAAGAAACGACTTGAATTTCCGTTTCGTTATTCCTCTCTCTCTCAAGAAAAAGAAGGAGAGCAAATTCCAGCGTCGTTATCCACGTCTCGCTTCAAACAAACATGCATGTAACAGGCATATATAGGATATGGAGTCATTCTCCTTGCTTATGTAAACATAAAGTGCTATTCTAACATGCATAATAGATATATAAAGTAATGTAATGTTCACTCGCACTGAACGATGGGATGTATGTAGTCAACTACTTTTTTTCTATATACACACATCAAGAAGAAGAGTTGCTCCCTATGTGTATTTTGCATCGTCAGGTTACGGTACGTTTGTTCTTAACAAAAGTCTCTTTCTTTCACTTTCATAAGATTTCCCCTTTGTCTGATCTACATCCTATAGTGTAAACTATACGTATTATACTTAGGTATTAAGCAAGAAGTATTCATATACAGTTGAAGATTCATATGCAAATACACATTTTCAACAATGTAACTTTACTTTAAAGTCCTTTTGTCCTAAAACATCAGTGCGTTTACTTTTTCGTTTTAACCATTGTGTCGCTTTTCTTTTCTTATAACCAAAACTTAGCATCTTCTTGAGATCGGTAACTTTTCCCCATATACATGTACTTACTTATGTAGTGCCTGCGTACACTGTCCCTTATTTTTTTTAATGTGTATACATATGTCCATTTTGAATTTTTGAACAAAACAGAGCAACCAAAGGATAAACAAATAAAAGAAAAGGATAAGAATGATGAAAGTTTGCAATGTTCTATTTGTAGATTATCATTGAACTCTGCGTTCACATATATATTGTCTACTCAAATAAAGTTGTGTTGTGTAGTTCCGTATTTTTTAAGAAAAGAGAAAAAAAATCAGAAATATTAGAACTTCTAAAAATTCATAGAGGTTCTTTTTTTCTTTATACATTCACATGCAATGCATTTACAATGGAGATTGCGTGTATTCAATGAGAAAAGGGTATAAGTTTGTAGGAGGGAAGCAAGAATGAAAAATCTTTAGGGCTCGTGGTATTTTCTTATTTCCTGTCTAAAGAAAACTCAACGACTTTCCTCCTTCCGATTTATAATGTATTGAGAGCTTTCAATATAAGATATTCCAAATGTAATGTATGTGAAGTAGTCAAAGCGTATGCAGTGAGATATTTTGAAACGATCTCAATAAGGATTTGATAGTGCAGTCGAGTCGAGGAAAGGTGGGTTAGGGTTGGTTTGTTGTAAGTATATATTTTTTTTATGTTTTCCTCTTTCTTTGCCATGAATCTCCTTCTATCCTTTCCCCTCGACATTCGTTAGAGTTAGAATGGCTTTATAGATGACGAATGAAGAAATGCAGTACAGCCACTTGAATCTCCATAGACTGGAAGATTTCCCATCATTATTATTATTACTCCAGCAAAAAAGAAAGAGAAAATAAGGGAGGGGGCAAGATAGTGGTGGCTGGATCTAAGAAAGTGGAAGGAATCGGAAAATCCTTTAATCTCTCCGGGAAATCAGTGCATCCCTGGGCTGTTTATTCTTCATTTTAAACTGATTTTATATTGAACTCCAAGAAAAAGATGCATGCATACATAATATATATTGAATTTCCTATATATTGGCAACGTTGATATTATAAGTAAGTATATGTACGACGTACTCACTCGCTTTCTCCATTATATCTAGCATTACATTTCATGATAACAAAGATGAGAAATGCAAAGGGTATCTACTCTACGAGTCTCATGCGTGAAATCATATCCAAATAACTTGTGCAAAGTGTTGATTGAAAAGGAAAGAAGAGAGGAAATGATGATGATGTTGATGATGATGATCATGGGGGCCGATGCAGAAAGAAATTGATGAAAACTGAGGGCTCAAAATCTCAAAGGTGAAAGAATAATGGTTGTCTGTAAAGAATGCATATGCAGCCACAAACTGGAGATTCACACGCGCATTTTTCAAAATCAAAGACTCATTTGAGAGGAACGCTCTCCCAAGTACAGACAAGAAAAGTCAAAACTTTTTGAATGGGAGAATAAAGAAGGAGGAAATAAAATAAAATCCATTATATCTCTCTCATTCTCTACCCATGGATCTTATCAACCAGCACAAATGTAGTGTTGCCTAAGCCTACAGGGAATTTTTCTTCTTTCTACAAGAATAATATACCAATCTATATAATATATCTCTGTATAAAAAAACTGATGCACAAGTTGAAAAATTATTGAGCTAATTTTTTCCGCATTTTGAGTCTGACTTATCATACTCATCTAAATAATTATGCATTATTTAGACCCAACTGCACATTATTTTGAAGTTTTTGGGGGGACACGATCACTTCTACTCCTTGCACAAAGCTGAATCAAACAAGTACTTAAACCACAGAGCAGGTTTACAAATACAGCTTGGGACTTGGGATAGCCAAAAATCCATCCAGTCTATCAACTGGATCATTGCTGCTGTTGACATTTATCACTCTGATATTTCATGGGTTGTACATGGTAAAGCATTTGTGCAAAGACGAAACAGGAGGATCATTTGATAGATGACGATGATATGGCATAAACCATTAAAGCTCCCTTGCGTTTCACTTGCAAACTATGGATGGGGTCCGGGCAAAAGTTTTAACGAATTTTAAGAAAATCCCTATACTTTCTTACGTTAAGAAAGGAGAAAAGTGGGAACGTCGCCATGAATTCGTTTCATTCAGCTCTCACTTGCTGACTCCATCCATCCTCATGTCGCATTCAATTATTATTATTTTTTCTTTATAATAATAATATGATTTCGTACTTTAACTTTTTGTGCATTGACTGAAAAGGCGTAAAAGTAGAAGCACTTGAGAATGTGAGAGACGCTTTAAATAGGATTTCATCTCTGATGCTTTCCAAACCTAAACACGACTTTTCTCTCCTCTTTCTTAAGGGAGGTGGATTTCATTTTGCTAGACAGTGAGATCTTGAAATGTGATTTCCCTCTCACTACTAAAGTCTAAGAGAAGCTCCATCATTTCGTGACTGGATGGGCTGAATGTGAAGAGAGAGAGAGATGCGTGTGTATCGTATCACTACCATGTGCATTCTTTCCAAAAAAAAGCATAGGCTTGAAATGAAGTTTTTTCCTCCTTTTTCCCTATTTTCTCTTCATTCCTTTTCTCCGTGGACGGAGGATGTGGATAAAAGAAAAGGGAAGAAAAGTTTTCTTTTTGAAGGGAGAAAATGATATATAAAAACGGATGATGTTGGATCTAATATGTTAGGCAGGAAAAGCAAAAATAGTATTTTTTTATGTCGGGAGGACCTTGTTGATGATAATAATCTCGATATAAGTGCTTTGGGGTTGTTCGGCAAGACATTCAAAATGCATTTATGTGTAGTTGGAAGCTTTTCTCTGGTACTCGCAATGACTTGTCTAATGGCTATATTGCGTCTTTCTCGTTACGTGTTTTGATTCTGTATATGAATGATAGCTTACAGTCATACAGTCAGTAGAGTATTATTTTGTGCAGTTTCTGTATACTTATTGGAAGAGTCTACGAGTCTAGTGTGGTAGAGACTAGAAGTATGGATATTTTAGTTTGTTCCCACTGAATAGTCAGTCGATTATGCGATACATTAAGACTGCTTCATAAAATATAATGGCTGTTTCGAACCCTTCATGAGAATAGGTGATTTTTAGTGGTTGGGATGGGGCTGTGATGATGCTATATATCATTTATGAGTGTCTGGTGTCTGCTCTCTCCACTTTTGTAGTCCCTTTCTCTCTGCTCTCGTCGTCAATCGTCCTTGGTATCTACTTCATTTCATATTCACATATGACCATTCCAAACCAGCCAATATTGAATATTGCTTCCTTAATCGACCCATATGTATCAGATAACCTAACACAGGGCAATGGGACCGGCCATGATAAATTCTTAACCAAGCTCAAATTAGTGCAATCATCTTTTATTAACGATGTATGTTGTATTTAGTGCAAAAACATGTGCTGAAAGTGAAGTAAATATTACCTGTTTTATACATCTACATATATTTAACATCAGACTATGCGAATCTAGGCGTATATATAAATAAAAAAGATGAATGGAATGTCAAATCTATAATAGACAAAATTAGTTATCGATCATTAATCAGTTTGGATTACAACGTTCCAATCTTTTTCTTTATTAACAATTTCCAGCTGCCTGAAAAAAGATTGACCTAGCTAAGTGAAAAGTGAACACATCTGTAAAGCATTTTTTTTTATATATTTGGATCCGTTCAATTATGTGAATCGAATATTAAATGTATATCAAATAATGAATACAATAAAAGTCGCATCTAGGGACGTGTCATAGAACTCATTTAATAAATGTATTTATAAGTAGGGTGAGCTACCCCAAGTCAACAAACTCTCTACATAAAAAAACATGTCTTGTGTTGATTCATTAATCTTCCTTAATTATGAACAAAAGGAGTTGATTTTTTAAGGAAGACGAAGAGGGTACGTATAGTAAGTACAAGAGGCATAATGCATTTTTAAGCTTCAGGGCTCCCTACTCGAGGATAATGAGGCAAAACAACAATATTATACAATGCGACAACAGAAAGAAAATGAGAAAAAAACGCAGAATGAAAATGAAGAAGACGAAGCCACAAACGACCCACTTGACTCAACCAAAGGAGGTATTTAGTTAGTTAAAGGAGTCAACTTTACATTTTTTATCTTATTTTAACTATCACCACTCCACTTTCTAAGTATCTCCCTGGAGGCTCCATATCCCAACATTGTGCTACCAGCCAATAAAGAAGCAAAGATGAGGTCTCGAGGTCTCACATCCCTCCATATTTTATCTTGAATAACAAGATTTTTGTAATCCTTTCTAGATTTTGTAAGAAAAAAAGCGGTGGCATAATTTTTCTTTCGTAATTACTAACAATATTTTTCCTCGTCTTCTTATATAAAAAAAAGTTTCTTAGTTTTAGTACTTATTTTTTTCCACTGTACTTAATATTCAGTAGTATCTTGCATTTCCAAGTAAGTTGACGATTACACAACTATCTAATTCATGTGATCTTGTTTTAGAAGCCTGAAAGCTATAACAATGTTGTATACACTTACTGACTAACTTAAGAAATTGCAGTTTTCACCAAAAACTTTGGTACTTTCTTCCTAAAGAGAATCACTGGGAGGCAGCGTGTGGTATATATATATGCCTAAAAAGAAGTGAAAGGGGGGAAAAGGATGAAAAATTATTCGACTTCACGGGTCGCTAGATCCTTAGTTCTGATTCCTATTACTCTCCTTCATCCAACAATAGAGTAGGGAGTGTGGAGCTCCCTATATTCATATAAGAAAGTAAAGAAAAGGAACATGAAATACAATACCAACAGTATAAATGCTTATGCTGGCTGTTCACATCTCCCGATAAGACGAATAAATGTATATATGTATAAAATGTGAGTACATATCTCAGCTTTGCAGTAGTAGCATCGGGTGTTGTACAACTGTATGTACTACCAAAGAACGACACAAATACAACACAATACACTTATCTACCTTTGTCAGGACAGACAATAAAAACAGGAGAAAAGCATGGAGGATTACATGAGATTGGTCTTAAATCTAATCTAGTGTACCATAATGGCTCGTTACAACTGTTCAAAAGGGTAATAAAGCATTCTTCTTCTTTTGCTTCCTTGCTAACTTGTGCGCTCCGTCTTTAAGAACTTCTCCAATTCCTTTTGCTGTCAACAGAACAGTGCCAGCCGAGTCCTCCTCTAATATACAAGGCGATCACGACAGGCAGGAGAGAGAGAGAGAGTTTGTGAGGAGGACCAAAATGTGCACACATTATTATGTGGCTACTTGGCTACATATCCGAGAGTTGACTTGAAGGAATCTGAATCAGCAAGCAAGAAACTTGCTAATAGCATTAGTCCTTAAAGATCCCAGTTTCTTGATAGTGTTCTACTATTCACTCGACTCACTCACTCTTGTTCTCTCACATGGCCAATTTATCTTGGGATGGGGTTTGACAAGTATAAAAACGTTTGCTAGTAGATGATAGCCTCCCATGATATCCCATCATTACAATGTGTACTACCAATTAATGATGGTTTGGCGAGATAATAAAAATTATTACCGAATTATATGTTCCTCCATTTCCTTTTGTAATAATAACCCTTGCAGATTTCCCAACTTGTAATGGCTGTCTATCCATACTACTGAATCTGACAAGCGACATTTGTGAGTCACCGTCAGTCATCGCATAGATTTTACTGGCATTAATACTAATAATAATACGTATATCAATTTCCGGATTGCAAACTTTAGGAGGACATTAAAAAAAGGGTTCCTAAATTAGTGCACATATGTATGTACCTAGGTACGATTAATCCAAGAAATGTGAAGGAGTCAGAATGCCATTCTTTTAATGACTACCACTTTCATATAAATGCATGTGGAAAAACCGACATCCAATCTTCCAAGTAGGCACACGGAGAGAATAATGACTTTCACTCGGAGGGAATACAATAAGCTGTATTTTCCATTATCAGAGCAGAAGAAGTGGAGCATAGGAAAGGGTGCTTTTCCTCTTTCTCTTATAGCTAGACTGATTGTGAATGCTTAACATGATGCCCCTGTCGTCTTTTCTTTAATTACACTGACAGACATGGTTGTAAAAGGGAATCTTTTCCATAACAATAGCGGAATAACGATGATGCTAATGTCACATTTTCCTTCTTTCTCCTTTCTCCTTTCCCTCTTTGTTTTTTTGTGTTTCCGAGAGAGTTTAGACCCGGTTATATTTCCTCTAAAGATATGCAAGCAGATGGACGTGTAATAATAACCTAATGATACTAGATGAGTGGAGTAGAATGGCCAATGACTTCAAAAGATGTGCTTGCAACAGCAGAAAAACTGCCGGAGGAACTTGGATCTTCTCCTCTCCCACTGAAACTAAGAAAATGGAATGGAGGGAGTGAATCTTATACAACCTCCTCTTTTTTTTATTTCTAGTGAAGGTGCTCTCAGCAATTATGATATCATGAATACCATTCCGGGAATACAAAAAGGTAGTAGGATACGATGAGCTCTAGAGCGTAATATAGAAGCACATACAAAAAAACACACATACACACTTACCAAAAACTATCATTGTGTATCTATGTAGTAGTTGACTTTCTACTTTTCACTAGGAAAAGTGCATAATGACAAGAGAATGAGAGAAAAAAGGAATGGAAAGTAATGGGATGTAATGTAATGGCCGTTGTAAAACACTTAAGTAAGTCAGATCATGTCGGATGAGGCGAATATGGAAAGAGGAAAATGCGAGAAAAGGGATGTATGGTTGGGCGCTACACAAAATGTTCCTTTTTTTGGTGGAGGAATGAGAAACTATGCTTGATTCCTGCGTATACGTATTATTATGTGTGTGTGCATTCTTTCCATCAAAAGGAAACCCCAGAAACTGTGGCTATAAGACTTTTTCTCTCCATTCCACATACATTATACATACGTACTTATTCGTTTCCTTTTCTTTATTCAGGAAGTGTCCTTAGCTCCCTCACATACACATACACACACACACTCATTCATCTGAAATGATACAGACTTTGCGGAATTTCCTTCTGCTTTCACTTCAACCGGTGATGTATACAAAAACGACGAGAAATTTTTTTCAGACACAAGTCTACCAGCTACTCTCCCAGTATTACATGCATACATGCATGGGCACGCTTTCTCTGTAGTATATATTATGGTTTGCAGCCATATAGAGATGGTATGTACATGGTGATGAACTGATGTGGCACTCAAGGGAGATACGGCTGCCACTGCTACTACTACTACATCTTCTCTTGGCTCTTCCTTTCTTTTGTTTGCTTACAGAAAACTTTGTAACTGTGTGTGTCTCTCTCTCTCACTCGCTCACTTTTCTCCACACTCGAAACCAGAAAAAAAGAGGAAAAGGCAAACTGAAAACCTGGCTTGGCTTTTGTAGAAACTGCACACGGAATAATGGTCATTTCCTGAGCATATAATATAACATAAGAGAGTGTGTTGCTCCTTTTTTGAATCCTCCTTTGGCATTCATTTAGAGAGACATTTTCATCATTTGTGTGAAGAGCAAGAGGCGATCTTAAAGAAGAGGATACTTGAGACACACTAGTCATAGTCCGGAGACAATAATGCTTTGCTCTTCCATTTCATTACTATGTAAAAGGATCTTATGTTGCCATTATCAAAAAATTTTCAGGCTTTACTACTCCCATTTAATTCTACGCAGTAGAGAAAAGGAATAAGATGAGAAACTGTTTGAATGCTAAATAGTCATATTATTATTTAAGGAAATGGAGATGACCAAAAACCAGTAATGGTAAGTTGGGTAGTGGCAGCAGGCAGCAGCGGTGAAGACATTATGCCAAATGCCAACAACTCCCTGGCACTACATTACACATGGCATTAATCCATCTGTACAGTTACTTTCTTGCCGTATGCAATATCCACAATAGCACCTAAGGAGCCACAATGCGAGCATTTTGGATGGTATGATGATGGTGTGTACGCACTTTCATAAACCTTGAAATGATGACTAGTATAGTAGAGAAGTATGGTATGTATGTAGTCGAACAATGGGAAAGTCGAATGGTGAATTTCCACAAAAGATCTACGGCTCAGGAAACATAATACTTGGGGAAAGGAGCTAGGCGTAAAGGCGTAGTTCCGCACTTTCTCCATTCTCTTGGTGAAACTGAGAACGGAAATGTGCAAAGAGACCATTAGTTTAATGTACGAATGAACGTATCTGTCCGTTGCGGCGAGCCATGCTTTCAAAGCAATGTGAATTATATAAGCTCACTCAGCTCAGCTCAGGGTTCAGTTTGTGTAAATAGTGCATGTGCATTGTGCGCTTGGAAAATAATGATGGACAAAAAATGACATTTTTTAATTCAAAACTTTAGTGACAAAATGTGTTCAGTAATACTTATACAACTTTGGGTTAAAGTTGCTTGCTATGTAAGCAAGATTTTTTTTTACATTTGTAACTCGCTCTTTAATAACAAGGGAATTCACAATTACTCCAGCATGCGACTCACTGATCTGAATCTCATGGATGATAAAAATTCATCACTCATTATTAGAATCATATGTATTCATTCGTCTGAAATTAGGTTGAATTTCCCAATTACTTCCTTTTGGTAGTCGACAAAGTTCGAATTAAGTAATACTAGTCCAGCTAGTTTACTCCACTTTACTCACATCTTTTCATGTGTAGAAGTAGGAGAAATGTTCCATAATGCATGAACTTTTAGAATGTTCAACTTTTGAAAGGAGCAACAGACGAATGCTCCTCGAACTCCAACCCACTTTCAATTTCCAGTTCAACTGAACCGTCAAATGCAATTCAGTTCCCGCAGTTTCCCAGATGTACGTCTTAGGTATATTGAACAAATGCATTACTTTCATAATAGCTAACCAAACCACATACTTCATATATTACTACAACGTTGATGATAGCCCATTCATTCAGTTCCCCTAAGTAAATAATGTAATGAACACCTGGTTACACTTGAAATCTTTCATGCAAAATGGGCCGAGCACCCAGAAAAAAATCTCCAATTTAGTGGCATATGCATATTTCTCCTTCGCCTACACTTCCCATTATTATGGATGTTGATGCTCTTTGACTTTTACAGCCAATAATAGATATATGGGCACATAAAATATATATGGGTGGGTGTACCATTGGGAAAAGCGATGTGAGTTCTAAATATCAATATGTATATGAGAGAAAAAGAAGATGAGTGAACCTTCATCAGCGCATTTACGTGTATAATTCGAGAATGAAGTAAATGGGCTCCTCGAGGAGTTTACCAGTTCGTTACGTATGAATGCAATCAGCAGCTTGCTTGGGATGCTCAATATATATGATGCTCATGCTCATACCTAAAATGTACCACAGGGCCCATTTCCCTACAATAATTTACTATTGCATTGGATTGGTAATGGGAGCTCCATGTGTGGCTTTTCTTTCAGCTATGAGAGTTTCAATATTCTGTAAAAACGATAATGGTTTTTTGGGGGCGTGCATTTTTCTTGGATTTTCTTACTTACTTTTCTACACATTTACATGCATACCTACCTTTTCATTCCTCTGGAATTTACGTCTGTTTGCAAAAAGGTTAATAATTCGAGTAGGTATTTATTTATATTTATGAGTTTGAATGAATCCAATATTACGATTGTGGAACGCTCTATAGCTTCAGCTTCATTCTAAAATATATCATTCTCTATTAAGCCAAACACACGCATATACAATTCGCAATTTCTTGTTGCTAGATTTTTTTTAAAAACTTTTTTCGTTCTCTTTCTTCTTCTTTTTACTTTGTTATTTCAAATACACCAGGGATCAAGGAAAAGCTTCTGGAAATGACATAATGCCTAGTTATTGATTCTGAGTTTTAGGAGTAAGCTGGGAAACAACCACGTACGTAGCAAAGGATATTATTCACCTTTTCCCCTTTTGGTTTTGCCGTTTGCACCAGGTGTGCCCACGAAATGAAGGAATATGAACGTCAATTCCACTCCCGTTTCTCACTAGCAGTCTAACCATTCATGCATGTAGCAAACATATAAAATCCAAGAATGCCTTTTTATTTATTTCTATATCCGTCCGTTTACAATCAGGATATTGTGATTACTAACCTTATGGTTTAGATGTTGTGTGTGCGAGTGAGCTCCAAAAATAGGTCTCTGATTGTTGAGTACACAGAAATCAAGGGAAATCGGTATCCCCGCCCGGCAAAACCTACCACTTTCTTCTTATAGTCTTAGTCCATTCCAAGTTTTGTAGCAGTTTGTCTGATAAACAGAAAAAGATTATTATTACACATGCAAGAATTTTTTTGGAGAAGAAGAAAAACAAGAAAGGTAAAAGTAACTTTGCATGGTAATTTTTTCCTGTGAAATCTGCAATCATGCAATAGGGTAAATTTTTTGGGAAAAATTATTCCAATTTGGCACGCCCTGAACGCTCCTTTTTCATGCGTAATTGGCACCTTTTCCTAATCTTAAAGAAGGGACCAAGCAAAATAACTTTTATCAAATGAGCCCATAAATATCTTTTACTTATTTGCTACTCAATTTTCATGTGAACAGTTTGGTATTAGCAATCCAATTTATTCAAATGAGTGACGTTCCTCTTAATGTAAAATTTACGCCATTCTTCCGCAATTTGTCACTTGTCCAATATGGTTCAGCATCCTCAGACAGAAAATGAGCAGTTACCTATGTACTTTTGTGTGGGCGTAAATATGATTATTGAAATACGAGCAGTTTTAGAAACACTTCAAAAGCATAACTTTTACCTTTCGTGCTGTTGGAAAAGGTTGCCCAAAATTTACATGTAATGCTCAGGATGAAAATTATATTTTTGTTTATTTCTTACACCCGCATATTTAATTTAACCAGATGTGCCTATTCCTTGTACATATTTAAATTAAATAATACTACCCATTTCCTTTTGATTTAAAATGCTTATGTGAGCACGTGAAGTGAATACGCATGCAAAATTCTTTTTTCTTTCATATTCATATTATTAAGCATAACAAAAACCGTATTGAATTTGCTGTTTTCTCCTTCGCAATAATAACAGCTTTCCTTTCGGAAGTTGTGTATTTAATGACCGATTTACGGTAAGTCGGTCAAACTTGAAACGGCAAACCATAAGTAAATGCACGAAGGGGTGAATGAGAAGCACGGAAAAAATCTTGGTATGCAAATGTTTTCATGTATGAATTTTTATTTGGGTCTATCTAATCACGAAACAATAAAAAAAATATTTGCCATTTGTACAACACTAACTTTTTCCTTTTGGAGGCAATATATCTATAAATATATATATACTTAACGTCAGTACTTTCTCACTCACTTAATTCTTGAAATCATAAGTCATACCATCGCTTGGTTTATCCATCTCATGTATGTTGTCAACGTTTTTCTGTCGGTGGAACCAGCACGAGAACAAAAAACCTTTCAAAAAGTTTGTAATTTTTTTTCATTCATTTGCATAGACATGTGGTATGGTTCCATAAAGAAACATAATCGTGTTTACTCAGCCGGATTCTTTCTTCCCCAGTTGGTTTGGCTGGGAAAAGCTCAACTAACTCAGCCCAAATGGCAATGCTTCATGGATGGAAAAGTAGCAAAGAATGACGATAATATATCATCCTCCTGATAATATGCGTGGAGATAGAAGTGAAGTGTTGTATACAATAATATTTCCCTAATAGCAAAAGTGGGAAAGGATTCGTTCATTCATCAAAACAAGAAGGAAGCAAAGCAAAAATGGTAAATGGATTAGAAAAGCATTCTATAAAGCTTATAATGTGGTAGGTAGGTAGGTATCCATATAATAATATATGTATGTGCATCGATTGGAAATGGCTAGAGTTGGAATAGGTTAAAGAGATGAGTTTGATTTTTCCCAAGTGCCGACTATCAACATTCATAACAATAACATGAAAGTGAATGTGAGTATGGGCGGTTAGAGCTGCTTTTCACCACCAGAAAAAAAGTTAAAAGCAGGGAAATTATGACGGGCAAATCATACGGGGTCTAGACACGCACACCGTGTGAGCAGCATTGGTCACATATGGACATTCATATTTTGTAACTATATCCTGCCTGTTATAAGAGTAATGAGTCGCACCGCAGTCCGCACAAAAGGGTAATAATAACGATAATAACAAAAGAGCGACATTGGGGGATGAAAAGATTGGATCAAAATATTAAGGGAATCTCCATGTTTATCTAAACTATTACTACTACTACCATACGAACCAGCTGCGAAGCCTGCTCACGTTTTATGTTCAGTGGAAGGCTATATCATTGCGTCCCTTACATTTATATATTGATGCATGCCCATTATCCATACCAACTCTCTATTATATTATGTATCATCATCGCACTCATATCATACTGAGAAGGCGAACAAGAGAAGAGTTCGTTTTTTATTTCAAATTCATTCATTCATTCAGCTTGGCTAAAACAAACCAGGGATCCTACCTCCAGTGTGAAAGTGTATGCCATACATATTGTCTGTTTTTTCGTGATAATCGTGATACACTTACTCAGCTTTTAAAAATTGCCTTATCAAAACTTCCCATCGCACATGGACATTTACTATTAAATCCAACTGGGACTTTTTATTATTACTCGCCCCGTTTTTTCCCCGTGTTCCTCCTGTGTGAGCTAAACATGGCAATGGCAAAGCCTAGAAGCAATGAGCAGTTTATTTAAATTAACAAAACCTTTGCATGTTTCATTTTTTGCTTTTTCATTGCGGTCCCTGGCATGTGTATTTAAGCTTAAAATGCCCCATGAAATATGTTAAACTGTCATTTCCAGCACCACATCTTTCTCTTCCGAGCTTCTGGTGCTAATAGGAGTCATGAAAGCCATTTTGACAGTGATGAATTTATACGAATTTCATTTTTTTTTCTGCCTTCATTTTTGTTTCATTTCTCCTTCGGGTTCTATCAAATGATAGTGACTGAGAGTTGTGTTGTGTGTGCCCCTGATTCCTTTTTGCGTCGATGTGGCACAGTATTTATCGCATTGCGTATATTTGTACATGATCACACTTTTTCTCAGCGGAACCCTTGTATCCTTGTGGCTATACAAGCAAAATGAGAGTTTTATCGATTTTTTTTCTCGCTCGCCTGTCTTAAAAGAAACGCTTTTGTCTTAAGTGGCTGAAAAAGAATTGGCCTGCTTTTTTGCCGCATTACGAAGTGTGAACTTATGGCTATAGCGATACATTCAGTTCTGACAGTAATAATGTGCGAGGCTTGAGAATAAACGAATGGAGAAACATTCGTAGATTTTTTTCCACTCGCCTTCGCCTTCCTACTCCCATTGAATGGCATGTATCAAAGTGTAGCTGAGCAGCAATTCACTTCACGCATTTCACTCATTCCATTGGAAAGAGTGGCCTAGTCTGGTAGTCATCGACTCAACGATTCCGATTCCCAATCCAGTAAGTACACCGTCAACATTCAACATTGAGCAGAGTGTCCCATAAAAATTCTTGTTTGGGAACAGAACGAGGCACACTATCATATATGGCCCATTGCCTAAAAATTCTACTACGATGAATAGTTGAAGAACCTATTGTGCACAGTAATTTTTAACGAGAAACAATCATTGCTCAAGTCGACTTGATTGACACTTGCCAAGATATAGGCTAATTTAATGAGTTGGCTTATGAATGCGAATTCCTCCATTATTTTATTCCCCTCTTTCCCCACTTACTTGGAGGAGGAGATACGTTTTTTTAAATTCTCAATTTAAATTGTTAATGCATTTTTCCAAGATTAAATATAAATATATAGTCTTCCGCATTGTTTAGTAAAAAAAATGAGGAGAAGAGGTCATTTGATGAGATTGCTTACGTAATCATATAGTGAAATGACACATAATGTGTAGCGTCGAAAAATGTGCTTCTATTTGTACTCTTTCGTTTCGCAACTGAACAAGTCTATCATTGTCCCCTTTATAGATACTTAAGCACTTTTTCACAGTTTAAACACATTATTAATTCCTCCCACGTAATGCCATAAGCTTTTGTGGAACTCTCTGGTGGCATCCTTTCCCGTGTGGCCGCCCCTGTCCTGTTCAATACGTATTACATGAACATTTCAAAGGGGGTGCTTATGAGTTTTAATGTCAACAATTGCACAGTTTCACAGTGCTTCCTTAAAAGGTAGCCCAACCCACGTATTTTACGTTCGAACCCTGTCATTTACAACTAGATTGACTTCAAACATTCTGCTGACAAATGTAAAAAAAAGAAGGTTTTTATGAATAAATGCTGACTTGAAGGACTTTTTGCTAATACAATAATTTATACAGCAAAAGTGTTGCTTTGAAGCTAGGTAAAAAGCTTCTTGAGAGAGAGAGAAAAAAAAGTGAAAAATAACAGGATTGAAAGCTCTTGTAACTTTCTTTTAAAAACACTTTCAGTCATTTTAGCTAGAAAAACTTTGAATTCACTCCTTTTCCAAGTTCCTTTTTAGTCAACTTTCAAGTCCACTTCTAGACCTCCTTCTGGGCTCAAGTTCTGTTTTACATTTTATTTTATATACCGCGTTCTTCCAACTCTTTTTTTTCTGCATGAGTGTTAGGAAAGGTGATATATACACACATCATGACATTATGCGCATCAAAGCTAAGAAAAAGAAATCCATAAAAAGTATTAAAGTCAAAGTTTTTGGATGAGGTACATACATAATAAGCATTTACATCATGTATCGCACACCTATTAAGTAAGTTGAAGAAAGTACCACAAACTTTTTTTTCCAGAACTTACTTTATCCAAAGAAGTCTTATAAGAGTGTATGAAAGCAACAGAGAAAAACAATGATGATGATGACTCTGAAGCAATAATATAATGTTTAGTTCCAACTTCCAACCACTCCGAACTTTTTCCTACCCAAAAAAAGACACCTCTCACCTCTGCTGACTTGTTTATTCCTAACAAAATTAAAGTCGCTCCAACCAAACTCCCTGCATTTAAAAGTCCTATTTAACCAGTGAGAGAGAAAGAGCAGTGTAGGATGGATAATGAAAGCGCACCCTAATTTTTTTCCCTTTTGCATTTTTTCCCATGAAAGAAAAGTTGTATGTTACGTACAAAATTCATAGGGTTATCCACTTTCCTGCTGGTTTGGTGCGTTGTAACAGTTTCTGTCGAGGCAGAAAACATTATATATGTCAGTGCATGCACACTTGAGTTTTTTATACTACTACTTCCCCGTTAACATTTTATATGGGTCCCATTAAAAACGTCAAGTGAATGGGATGAGATGAGATGAGAAGGGAGCCAAAAACTTAACCTTGTGTGTGTATATCACATCAAATAAGCAGCTTGGATCCATTATCCACATCCGCAAACACACACTGACTGAGTAAAAAAAAAAGAGCTGAAAGGTAACGATGATATTTATGTGCGAGCACTGCATTACTCTCCGGAAGACTAATCTGATCTCTTAACAACATATAATTATTTATCCCAGAAAGTTCATACATACACATTACATTACACTTTTTTTATATACCATTCTACTTACATACATATATTACAGCTCGTTGACATTGCACTGACTGAGATAGAAGATATAGAAGTTTATTTTATTTGATCAACTTGGCAAATCGTGGCTAACCCGTTAGCTTTAATGGGTCTCATGAGGGCTTATATAGAAAAACCTAGAGGCACTACTGGCGTGGCATGTACGTTTGCATGTATCCATTCTGACTTGATTATGTTTTCTACATGCATGCGCTTGCTTAGTTCACTTTGAATTTTATGAATATACCTCCAGCATACATAATCGGAAGTCAAGTCATCATGTTGTTTAGATTATACTTGCTCCCCAAAAAAATGTATACAAAAGGTTTTGTGATGTTTTGCTTGTCTCTCATCCTCATTTTCAAGTGTTGATATCATTACCATTCTTCACAAAAGCTGAGATCCGAATCAGCAGGGAATAAAGGATGCAAGCTGCAACTTTCTCAGCTGTTCTTCATGTCAAAGTCCATTAAAAAACTTGGAATGAGATGGAAGAGAGTGTGTCGACCATATTTCGGTGTGTGTGTGTGTGCTTCCTCACATGACCGAACTTTGATGTAATAATAGAAAAAAACCTGCTGGTCTCCTTCCTGCTGTTTCTCGCTACATGACTGATATCATTATTATACGGCGCTTTTTGCTATTGATGCATGAATGTAATCATCTACTGTTGCGAACCGCCCCAGCGCACTGTCAGTCAACACACACATACAACAGCACAAGACTCCCATTTAATGCACCAAAGGGAAATGATCCTTAACATTGTGTTGCCGTGTGTGTGCGGTAGTACAGTTATGGTGGCATGATGTACAAAAGTTACTATTGCTATTATGTACTGTTGCAAAAGAGACATGTATGAAACGTCACATTTACTTTCTCAGATGAACCTACCGCAGCGCATCACCATCATCATCATCATCTCCATCAACATCGTCCTCATCAAAGAGCTCACACACACACACCACACGGAAGATGGAAAAAAAGAAATGATGCGCATTTGCAACAACTGTAATGGCACAACAGTCATAGAACTGAGCCTAAGTACTTGTCGTTGTAGTAGTTGCAATAGCTTTTACTTTTTCCTCCTAGTTTTAAGGATCCCATTAAGGTTACAAAAGAAGGGAAAAAATCCGAAACGAAAAATATATCAATATGAGCCGGCTCTTTCCCACCGCCACCAGACCAGTATCATCTCTTCACAGTGGATATATATGTTTGTGTGAAGTTAATACTAGTTTGACAAGAGCTAAGCTCTCTTGAAGCTTTTTTTTCTCTGGAGTTTTCACTCTCTTTGTGTATTTATCTTTCCAAAAAGCCTACCTATCCATCTCTCGCTCTTCTCCTCTCAATGTTTGTTAACTGTAATAGGCTTACCTACCCGTATAATTTGATCCTGTGATCCGTGACTCTTTTCAGTAGTGGGCAGGAAGAAGCACTAACAAAATAAGTATGACTCTCACATTGCATTGCCACCATCACCACAACTTGGTTTAGTTCTGCTTCCTGGTGTCCTCTTGACCAGCAGCATCAATAGGAGGTAAAATGTACACCTCACATGAAACACAGTGTGGCTATATTATATCTACAATGTAATTTTGACCATGATGAGCAGAATGATGTTAAATATCTCAGAGTTTTCTTACCGTCCGTCCAAGTTTCACTACCGGTACCAACGGACATTACACTTTTTCGCTGGTTCACAGCTAAATAATGAACATATAAGGTTATATAAGAACTCTGAAAGACAACGTGGGCTGACATGCATTGGTTGCTGTATACGAAACAGTTTATATTCATTTTGAGCTATCCTATAGCATCGCCAAAGGAATCAGTTGGTGGTCTTTCTCCCTTACTTTTTGTGGAAATAGTTTTGTTGGATTTAGCTCGTTATAAACGCGTGCCACAGATCCAATTGAATTTGAAAGGCTTAGTGAACATGTGAAGACTAGCGGTAACAATGGGAGAGACCATATAGTGTAGTATTTTGGTATTTGGCTGAGTACACTTATTCCACATTGCTTTGCTGTGGAATGCTCGGCGATAGACAAGTAAATATTTTACTTTGGGTCAGTTCACTCTTACATCCTCGGTGTATAAAGTAAGTAAAACGAAAGGGAAAGTGGCTGGATCGAATATATATATAAAAAAATCAGTTGACTTTAGTACACGCACGCAGGGCAAAGTAATATATAACGTGTGTGTGGCTGCCAGCATACAGTCTCGTCTAGTCGCCAAATTATTATTATGACTACTCTTCTTTTTCAGTTTCAGCACATCATCATAAGTATATCCACACGCTTGATAAAGGCCATTTCAACACATTAATCCCGAGAGAGTCAGTGTATTTGATTTTTATGCATGCTACTTCAATTTATGATCCAGTGCGGAACATGGAAAACCACAAAGCTGGCAGGAGAAGTAATGTCTTTTAGAAAAGTCATTGTGTTTCACCGAATGAATGAAAGTAGACTTTAGAGTGTGTAGGTAAATAAAAGCCTAGAGGCACAATGAGAAAGTGTAAAGGGCTCTAGCTAGTCTGGCATGGAACTATACTATAACTATATGTTCACCCACATTTGCCTTGCATGTGGCTTGATATATGAAATCGTAAGCACTTCCCATGAAAACCAAATGAAGACAATTTGACCGAAATCAGGAAATAACTGAAGCTCACTTGTCTCTTTCACATTTAACACATCTTGACTGCTGGGGAAAGAGCGTAGCCTAAGCACATGTACTGTGTCAGATAGACTACTACTCCTTGCTAGTTTCGTATCAAACACGGGGAAATCAGGTCTATGCAGTCACTTTAGCTGAAAGGGCAACAGCTTGCCTTTCTCTTTCCCTTCTCTCCTTGTTTGTCAGATGAATGTCAGTTTGAGTTAGTCTCTCCGTATAATATTCACTTGCTGCATGGAGCTGCACATCATGATGGTAAAAGAGATTGAGGGAGCACATGCTCATTCTAATTCTTCTTCGTTGCTGACTCTCTGATGCGTGCACTTCTAAAATGCTGTTTGAAATCAATTTCCCTTTGTATTATTAGTGCTGGAACGTACTATTACTATGTAGATTTTATTATGTACTAGTTCAGTAGTGCGATGCACGATTCTCTGTGTATTTTAACTTATAATTCCGATGCTCAAGACCTGGGCTCCAACAGACAATAATATTTACAGCATGAAAACCATATCATCTCACTCCGAGAGACATGCATTGAATTCTCTCACCGGATCACGCAAAATTTAATGAAGGAAGGAAGCAACGGAATCATCCCTCATTTTCCACGCCGAGCAGAACACCATCGTATCGCCATCAGTGATATAATAGCTTTTTGGGTCAACTGATGCACACAAACTCTTGATGAGATACTTTCATTTTGACATTTCCGCTGAATAAACAATATTGCATGAGCAGAATTTAGAAGTTGGGAAATGTTTATTATATGCTTTAATTTCTTCTTTACAAATGATGAGTAAACAGTTTGTGGAGAATATGATATAAAGAACAAAAGCGACTTCCATCCATCCTGGAGTTAAGCGTATATATATTGATCAAACATTGCAGCGACGCAAAACTAGACAAGAGTTGGAAAATATATATGTTAAGGATTATATTTTGACTGCTGATGTTTGCAATAATTTTTGTAAGTGACCAATAAACAGAGCGGAGCTCTTGCATTCCTTTTTTTATGAAGAGAAATGTAATTTGTAGACAGTACTGACGTGTCCGTGAACCAAAGTCCAAACATGGACTAATGAATATTTGAATCGAATTTGACGGTTCTTAGTACTACTGCTATGGATGCCTATATAAATTGCAAAATTCAATTCGAGTTTGTTTTAAGTAGCCAAAAGTTATGGCACAGTGCAGATCATGAATGGCTGGGCAATGAAACCGCACATACATAACTCAAGTGTATATTACATTGAAAAGTCTGCACTGCAATGAGATGATCCTATACAGCCAGTCCGTTACTCTACTTTTCTACCGTTAGCATTTGCGGCCAGCAATTGGATATACTTTCCCAAACTGTCATATTTTTCAAAAAACAGAAATGGAAAGGCTTCGTTGTAAACCAACATAGTAGGTCCAGGTGGTTTTGCAACCAGCACGTAATGCGGATTTCGATGCACAGTGAAGCGAATGTAAGCACTTGCAATTTGAACTACCGCAGCCGTAGAGCAGAGTAATAATAATGTATCCTTTCTCCCATTTGTGAGCTTTTCCATGAGTTTGCTCTTTGATCAATTCTTTTTACCACAAATTTTAACACGCCTCTATCTAAACTATTCATACCTACCTCTATGACCAGCACCCATTAGGATAGTTTTGTGTGAAATGGAAGAAATGGAATAGATAAAGGTGGTATGGAACACTAAGCGAAAGTATGTGAAGTAAATAATTTGATAGATAGAATATAATCAAATGCTCTTAACACCACACAGTAGTGGGCATCATATTACAGAGAAAAAGTGTGACTGAGCCTCAGAAACAAAAGGGAAAATCGGTTTCATCATCATCACATCACATAGTTTTTCTACCACAACCACTCAAAAACCAAAAGCCTTTAACGGTGCAGTATCGCTAAAACAGCAAAAACCTCCAAAACAAGGCTAGCCAATATAATAACGAAGCACAAAATCCTCCGGCTGTTTTTAGGGTTAAGACAAGTGAAAGTAGCAATAATAAAAGTAACAAATAAGCTAAGCTGTCTATATCTGTTTATTTTGTGAATGAAGCCTTAACAAGTCTGGTCTAGCGTTAACTGAGACTACTCCAAACCCCAACTCTCATAAAACCAGAGTTGTTACTGGTAGAGAATAGAGTATATAGACATACATACACACATGTATGTATTCAATCTAAAGCGATTTTAGGGCTTTGGTAACTTCAGCGTACGAACATTCGTGCCTAAGTATCCAAAGGCTATTGTTATCTCACTGGAGAGCAATAATACAAAATTCTCGAGTATTTCTATTATTTCATTGAATTTTCTCTTAACCATTGCCTTTTACCTCACAGTTCTGACTTTTTATATTATTAACAAAAAAGCAAAGAGCTATAAGATAAAAAGAGGGTGCACTAAAATCTATCGGTTTCGATTGTTTACTTTTCTCATCAAATCAGGTTTGGATTTTCGTATGCTACTGCTGACTGACTGTGGTAAAAAAAATAGCTCTTGGTGATATGAGTTTTGTGCCAACTAGATTGTATTTGTGGTTGAGCAAAACGTTACAATTCTTGGGAACCTTTTATATATCTCGTGGATATTTACAATAAAAAACAGTGCTTCATTCTTTGATTACTCCACTTTTGATAACTTTTTGCAGAATTATACAAAGAGCAAATATGGAGCTGACTGAACACAAATTACAAAAAAATACGAAACCCAAAGACCATTTAGATTGCTAATAGCACACGGTTCCAGGTCGCTTGTCACACAATACAATGTTGTGGACTGCTTACAAAAACTAATATTTCCCCTTTTGTATATTTGTTTAATTCACTTATGGGAAAGGATGGAAAGTTACATGAAAATGCCGCATACAAACCAAAAAGTAACAGCAAGCGCAAGCGGCACGTGCAAAGTCGACATGGGAGAGAGAGTTTAAACAAAAAGCGACAGAAAAAAAACCAATCAAATGGAACATGAAGGGAAATGGGAATTAAAGAATGAAACGTATGAGTATCATGCAAAAAAAACTGAATAAGCGACCGACGGATGATATTGATACTTTGTTATTACTAATGAGCTGAATTAATAGGCGGACTCTTCGTGTATTATCAACGTTCTTTTCTGTGTTTGTTGAGCTACCCACTCCCTGTGAGTCCACAACTGCGAAGCCATATGGACTATAGCTCGAGGATTCAAGCAAAATATCCAATCTCATCGAAAACAAAAATAAACTATAGGTAACCCTGCATTGGACAGCCACGATGAAAACAAAGAGAAATTAGCAGAGGCAGCACGCGTGTCTCTTGACGTTAAGGTGAACTTTCTGCCAAATACATGTGTGTGGCACAAAAAAAACTAGTAAGTTACGTACGTGTACCTTCGTCGGCCTAAAGAAAATTGACAAGCGAGCAAAGCCAAACAGCAAAGATTTCAGATATTATTGGACAGGTTGCACTTTTCCACACATAATATACATGTAGACCCAATGTGGCAATGGCAATCGAATCGATGTTGTTTCCTCCTTGCTCATTCCTAATGTTACGTAGAGCGCAGCTATAAATCATTCAATTACACATTTGCATGCCAATCTCATTTCCTTTGTGCTCTTCGGCCAATGAGCCTTAACTTGTGAGTGGTTTCTGTATTCACAAACTACAAACATTGTATACTTCGTGACAAAGAGTTTTTTTACCTATTTATCCATCATATGTACATTTCACTTCATCATCATTTCATATGCATGCGTTTAGCATATAACCAATCACACTTTCACATTTCACAAGAATAATAAGATATGCATGCTTCGAGTTTTTTTGTGTATACGCTCCGTATGTGTAGTTACAACACAATGAGAACTTGGCACATGTCCCAATAATGTTTCATAATGCCCAACAATTTTTACTCAAGTTTTAATGAAAGTTCACAAAAACTGCGTGCACAATGGCCGTTTAGAAATTCAATGTTCACCTCTTTATAATAAATAAAAATGGCAAGTGGGCCGACTAGTCGGATGTAGGTAGGCAGGCTTTTGGCATTATTAACGTAAAAATTGCTTTTCTCAACTTTATATTTTCATCGTGCGTACATATTTTTTTCGGGCCTTCCTTCTCCTTTGTATTTGCTTACAAAAATATATGTAGAATAGAAAGCAAAAACCAACTAATTCATTTTCTAGAAGGATATTGTTATGTATTGGAGAAAAGAAATTCATTCAGTTCAGTCATCCAGTTTGATTATGTGAATTGCAACCGTGAATTCACTCGCTGCTAACCACAACTACAAACCACATGGGGCAAAGCCATAGCTCAAATTGGCTTGATACCCTGCTGCTCTCATTTCTGAAGATAGGAAATAGTGAGAAGGAAAATGCACCACACACTTATTTGCTTTCTATCTTTTACATTGTGTAGCAGCAGCTCCACAAAATTAAGAATTTTGGAAAGATATATGCATGCACACGATGCAAAGCAGCTTGAAGCTGATAATAGGAACTTATTTTTAATTTATATATAGGATAAAACCTACATGATTGAATGCATTTCTAATAATAATATTATTCTACTTTCATTGGAACTATTCACTTTCCCAGTAAAAAAAGATTCGTGCGATAATCTGATTTTATAATGGTCAAGCCCATGTTCAATGGTTACTTGACTGGCTGGTGACGAATGATTAATTACTTAGTATTTGATGTCACTGGCGATATTTCTATTGCCGATATGGTTGAGTACAAATTTGTTAACGAAGCAAGTCCAGCTAAAAGCTTATTGAAAACAACTACCTGTCATTTCATTGGAATTGGTTCGCCTACCGGCCTACCAATCCAAAATCCAGCCTAGGTCTCAGCTTCGACGAAGGCTTAATTTATTTACTTGTTTGTTAGTCATAGAGTTGTTATTATCAGCTCAGTGGATAGCCTTGGGAGCTGTTCAATGGAAAGTTACGTAAGCGTATAGCATTCCCAATTCCAAGCATCCAACTTAATTAGGAGCTTTTTCTTGAGAAACTTGTTTTCCCTAGAAATGTCATCGTTGGTTGCTGATGATGATGATACTGCTCCTAAATACTTTTTTGTTACGCACGTGTGTGACTACAAACACCGCCGCATCTCACAAAAGAAAAACAGCAACGATAACGGAAGAGACAATGAGCTTTATGGTATTGTATAGATGTAAATGCAACAATCCTGGAGCTATAAAATATTAACGGAGAAAGTTTAATGACTACATCCACAGAATACCTCCGTAACTTTTATTGCGAACAAAATGGGATAAAGGAGATGGATAAAGGGAGTAAAGTAATCTTTTGAAAATAAAACATGGAAAAATAAGTAACAATTTGCATAATGCCACATTCCGAATTAATAGACGCACAAGGGCAAAACACGGGAAGCAGGAGTCAAGAAAATTTACTTTGGACTCGAACATGTATACTTTTATTTACAAAAGTCGTTTCCCATGCACTTTTATATTCCCATTTTGCATTTTCCTCTCACATTTATTTCTGCTCTGTTGCTGGTTCTTGCCATCGCTGTGGCATAACTCATTATAAATATGCAAATTCACTTAGAAAAAACGCACGAGATGAAGGAACGAGGATCGCAGATGAAAGAAAGTCTGTGTTGCGTACTTTCACGTGTGCATTACGTTATATCTAAGAAATATTCGTATTATATCTCTAGCTATGATTATGCCAATGACTCTAACGGAGTTTAAAAGAAAAAGTCTGAAATGCCTTTCAGGTGGTGGCGTGGTGTTTTGCGATGTTTTTTTGTAAAACAACGAGTAGTAAACGGAAGTTTGATATTATTTTCGTGCAAGATAATATAACGCATTGGATATTAGTGTACAGGGGAAAGAATGTCTCGTCGTGCCATGGATATTTTTACTTTCTCTGGTGTGGCTGGACTGGTTGTACGCGTACGGTGAAATTTTTAGCAAAATTTTCTTTCTGCGTGAACTTACTCCCGCTGCACCACACCAGACCGCTTTTTTTTTTTTAGTTTGGACTTGAATGGAATGGAACCATGCATGAGGAGTTGCATTTATGTACTGCGTTGGCGGAATGAAAGTGGAAATGTCTTCAAGTTTTCTAGACACGTCGGTGTATAGAGTTCGCAAGACTTGTGAAATTTATACCACGTCATGTCATAAATTTTCAGCCTGTTATTTGTAATGGACTAGAGAGAAAGATCCCTTTTTGCTGTTTGATACACGAGCGGCAACGCATGACACAAGGTGCTCGGAGCACTGCTGGCTGTGTGTGTGAACAGGTTTCTGTGATTTGCATACGTAATTAGAACTCCAAAAATATAATTTGATGATGGAACTTTTTTCCATGCCATGCCATGCCCCACTATGATATTCTACAATGTAATCTAATTTTGTTTATGTTTGCTCCCTACACAATGCTTGTCATCAGCGGATTACAATACTGCTTCGTTGCGGCAATACTACCAAATTAGAAAGTTTGGAAGTGTTTGTAGTTTGTACTCCACTAAGAAATGCAAAAAAAAAGTTCTTCGACCTTCACTACAACTTTCTTCTACCTTATCGCTTCACACTTCCTGTCTGGTTAAATTAAAATATACTAAACGCCAAAGGGAAAAGTACGACAATGACAAGAGGGCTGTAAAAACTTACCACTGAGTATGAGAATCCAAAGGTAAAGGAATCCGATAATGTTTATACAATATACAAAAGTCAATTCGGGTCACTATCACTTTAAATACATTTTGTTTATGGTATATCCACACAAATGTTGAATGTTAGCATTGTATTGTAGGTTTTAACTAACAACGTTCTGAAGTACACACTTTGCAACCGACTTTGGGGCAAAGTAGTAAATCATAAACTGCTGTTTCTTTCAACTGTTTCAAGTCACTAAACTATAGTATAGTCACAAATAACAAAGGTACTTTTCTTCTTTACGAGAAAATCTATTACAAATGTGAATATTCTTGAAGTCAAAAACTTAAACACTACAGAAGCAATGAGGACTAAACACTGATTTTAAGCTAAATTGTCTTTGTCTTTAAAAATTGTTTTCAAGCACAATAAAACAAGTTTATTTAGTTTTAATAACTTTTGTTGCACTAGCACTCTGTACAATTCTTATATCTACACTGCTTTAAAGCTTTCTGTCAATGTTTTGGAAGAAATCCCAAAGAAACGAAGCTGCAAAGCAGAGTCAAAAGTACATGTGCAATTAACACCACCACTCACTTCTCATGTTCAAGATATCAGTTTTCCAGAGCTCCAACCAACATGGTCCTATCCGTTGGAACGTTAAAGCTGAAGTGAGAGCTCACCCGGAAAGGTACATTGATTTTGGTTGTAAGTATTCCCCTCTCTATCTCTCTTTCTCCATCAGCCTTCAGCAATGTTGCTCTTGCTTTACTTGCCTTTTGGTATAGTAAAGCAGTTGGGTTAGAGTTTCTCGGCTGAGTCTGCTTTTTTACACACAATACTACTTCTCAAACATACACAATGTGAGCAGTTTCGGTTTCTTTCCAAGGATTTGAGATTGTGCGACTGTGTGTGTGTGTTACTGACTGAATCCAATGTTGATGGTGTGTTGCCTGTGTGCCTTACAACTTGCTACTGCTTCAAGTTTGGGTCCCACACTTTGGGGTCTTTTGCCAGAAGCTGTTGTAGTAATACTAACAGAGGCGGTTGTATAAACGTCGGATTTTGCTATCCCATGCTGTCTGGCACGTCAGGTACTCGGCACGTATCTTCTGCATTTGATCACATATGTAGCAGACATGAAACATGGTATATATAGAAGAACGCTTTTGCTTCCGATGATTAAGTAATATAACCATACGGCCTGTTACATAAGTGCTCTCGGAGTATGAAGATGCCTTATGCCAACCTATTCCCTTAATACTTTCCTAACAACAAAAACGCTCTTTTCTCTCTCTCTTCTTTGCCAAGAAGGTGATACATTCCGTTGCCTTTGCTGTTCTTTTTTTTTCTCACATGGATTCCTTCTTGCTGTCATTATAATAAGGGCCAATGCTATTATTATGATTATTACGTATTTTGGGATGCGGATCTTCTGCCCTGGTCCTAAAGACCCGTAGCTTTTTTCTCGTTTGTTTGCTACATTATCCCTTACAACGTGTGATCCCTTTTTTACCTTTTTTCTTCTCCCATTCTTTTGATCATACAGTCAGAAGAAAAAAAGGGTACGAAAGATGTCCTTATTCTCACTTGGTCTTTTTAGCATTAGGAACTGTTCCAAATCCTTTTCTATAGTCCAAAACATAATGCTTACATTATATTCATTCATGGAAAAATAACCTCACCTGTCTGTTAAACATACAAACGTGTGTACAATGTGAACGTGAACATTATTATTCTTGCCACAAAACTCTTTTCTCTACACATATAATCTCACGAGTACACAAACGGCTGTAGATTATCATTTTTCTACCAACGATGATTCATATTCATGCACACTCAAAATGAATGCATGTTTTATGTATCCTTGTAAAAATGCAGGATATAAATACACCAAACAGAAAATATTTAATGGTCAGTCTCTCCGTCGACAATTGGATGAAATTAGAAATTCTCGTGCTTACTAATAACCAAACTACACAAAAGAAGACGTACAGTTGGCTTTTTGCAAGAATAAAGGAAAGAAAGCCATAAACAAAGAAAAAACGAAGGGATTGATGTTCCCCCTTCCCAAAAGTAAACACAGGTTAAACATTTTCTGTAAAACCGAAGTGAAAAGAAGAAGTAGTAGCTCTTTTCTGACTCTTGACTTCTGTCAGGATAAAATACACTTCATTTTACGTTGGGTTTGTGTATTGTATATTCGGATAAATCTACATAGGTTTGGTTTGGGAGAGAAGGAAGAGGCTAAATGTAATGTAATGTAATAGTAATACCTAAAGAAGTCGAAGAGATTCTGTCTGTTGTTGGTGGATATTGATGTACTAGCCGGTGTCGTGCTCGGAGTCGAAAAGAAGGAAAAGGTATCAAATAAAAAGAAAATGAAGCATGCTTTTTATACTTGTATACACATTCATACATCTCTTCTTCTCATTCGTTTCTTGCATCTAGTTTTTTTAGACAGATCCTTTGTAAAGTGGCTGTATGTTTGTACAAAGGTTCTGTCAGAATAACAAAGGTGTTTCCCCCTTTCCCATATTCTTATTGAAAGAGGTGACTGGCATTATACCACGGTGTGATCGTATCGAACAAGCTTAACTTGAGTTTTCCTTGGGTCTGAGTCTAGCTTTTTCCAAAAACTATTGCATTACATGTACATTCGCGGATCTTCAGGATCCGGTTCCCTTCAAGACGATTTCAAGAAGAAGAGACACCTGGAGAATAAGCCCAAGAAATAAGATATTGAGTTTGTCTTGTTGAATTTTACGTACGTAGCTCTTCAGTCCTTACACATAATATGAACATTAAGTAAAGCTACTGTGTAAAGAAATATTGCTTGTGTATATCCATTTATTAAAGAACGCTTTCCGAGAAAAGATCCTTTTGTGGCTTTGGCTCGTTCTCTCCTCTCTCTCTCTCTCTCTCTCTCTCTCTCTCTCTATCCATCCGCTTTTCTTCTCCGTTGTTTCAACCAATTTTCTATATTATTTGGTCTTCAGCCAAACGAAGAATTAAGGCAAAGTAAAAGTATAAGGGAAGGAACCAAACCAGCTGAGCTTTTTCTACCAGCTCTCCAATTGAAACGTTTTCTCTTCTCCTTCAGCGAAACCGGCAATATGTGCCCACCACATTAGGAAAGGACATGATATAGATAGAACTAGTCAACCAAAGTACAAGCTAGGCTGGCAGGAAGGGTAAAGTAAAATCCAAGTAAAACTTGCACTTGTGTAGTTGTTTCGTTTTATTCAACTTTTTTTTTACTTCCGTAAGGAACGTTACAAAAAAATCCCCGTCCTTTGAGTTTCCCCATCTCCAACAAGATTCTCAGAAGTAATCAGGCTAAATATCCAAAAATTTCTTGGATAAATTTTCTATTTGCTTGATGGTTTATGTTAATGTGATCTGAAGAATAAAAGTATGGTGGAAGATGTATGACACTATTGTCGTTGTTTCAAATGAAAAGAAAGGAAAAAGTATTCTTTTATATTGGAATAATGGGAGGCTCAAACAAGCACAGGGAAATGAAATGTTTGTCTCCACGTAATGGACATACAAAACCCGCTTGTTTAGCCGTCGTGTCTAGTATATAGTTGCTGTTTGTATACAATTTTCTTGGAAATATCAAGCATCGTTGTTTTTTTTGGCTGGACTCTGTTCCCATTCTTTTCATAGGAATCTCGCAACAATTGAAGGGGAAGAAAAGTTTTTGGAAGTAACCAAAAAAGTATTTATTCTTCTGACATTGCAAAAAAAAATATGCTGAGACATCAACATCCAGTTGTCCTATGTTAAGACACCACGAACAATGCTCTTTGAACACTCTGATATACAAAAGAAGAACGAGTGAAGGGACGAATGATTTTGCATAGAAATCGTAAATGTGGATGTAGTGGATACAAAGCTTTAGCGACAGCAACAGTCCTAGTCCCTCTGCAGTGAAACTCGTACTCATGTGTGCAGAAAAACGGTGAGGGAAAAGAAAAACTAAGTATTGCGAGAAACCATCTCCCGAGACACAAAATGATGAAGAGCTACATCAAAAAAAAGTTGTAGGAGTCTTTGAACATTGCTGATGATGCGGATGGTGGGTGATGCCATCCGCCAGTAGTTTTTGGATTCGAACTTTATATAGTTTAGTTGGGGAGCTGGCACAATGCATAATGTTGGTCGTAAAAACATCAAATGATAGACATGTATGTAAGCATCATATATTTACTTAAGTTTATGGGGAAAATGAAAGCTCAAAATGATTGAATGGTGGATGATGACGATGATTATGACGGTGGTGATGATGATCATCAACATAACAGCGGTGTAATAAAAACATGAGTGATGAAAATGAGTGAAACTCTCTGGCAATTACTTGTCCAGTTTAGTTGGGTAATAATAATCTATATAAATACACACACACACAACGTTTCTTGCTTGTTGCCTTCACAGCTTTTTTGATAGTGTTTCCTCTACACATTCTTTCGTGATAGGAAAGGTAGTATGAAAACCATAATATGAAAACAAGGTTATCTTGTGTATACATCCACAATAACGACCAGCATAAACACAACACGGAAACTAAACTATTATTGCTTCTTGCTTCCAATTTAGACTTTATTTGAGGAAGCACCCTCTGTGTCTCACGTGCAGTTGTTCCACAGCTCACCACATTGCATTTCTTGTTCCTCCCATTCCAAGTAAAAGTCTTGGCTTTTGCTGCTTTATCGATAATGCACAGCCTGGAGCATGTAATGAAATAAAAAACATTCCATTTCCCTGTAAAGCACACAAAATAACAGTGAGTTGAGCTGAGGTAGGTAGGTTGGAATAGGAAGGTGGATATAAATGGTTATTGACTGAAATTGGGAAGGCTGGCTCTCTCCTCTCCGGTGCAACCAAGTGCATCATCACAATCACAAGCAACTTGCATCACATCACGTTGCACTGCTCTTGGTTTTGTGTGTTGCAGTTGTTTTTTGTGGCTAAATTGCATTGCGTGCTGCGTTGGCCACCGAAAATCGAAAAGATTAATGTAGGAAAGAAAGGAAGCCCCTAAAGAGTCAGCTCTCGTCCACCGCTGCATAGGATGTACTTACGCTTTCTTTCTTACATTTACAAAGCCCACAAACTCGCCGTTGCTACTTGGTTGCGTAGAGAAGCGAGGTAATGATTATAATTTGGCGTGGGGAAAATCATGAAACTTTTCTGTGGAGAAAGCACGTCAGAAATCCAGACGACTCAGCCGGCACCTTGACTTGATACATTTGTAATGTACTCTTACGTGTTCTTGGCCATCATACATATCATCATCATCATTTTGCTTGTTACATGCCGTGCACTAACTGTGCTAGCGGATCCTCTGTTGTTCCAAACAATACAAAGAACAAACAGCAATGCAACAAGCCTACGGGTAAGTATACGCGTATGGCCAGGCCACACCGTATTTTTATTCTTTTGTCACGAACATTATATTTCTTAACAGGTCGTCTACTTCTCATTTCTCATTCACAAGAAAATAACCAAAAACCCTCGTTCGCCCTTTCTCTCTCTCTCTTTCTGTTCTCGCATTCATAATCATCGTCGACTGCTCCTTTTCATTTTTTTGTGAGAAACTCCCTCTTCTCAAATCATTAGCGGTGTACCTTTCAATCATTTATTTCATCTAACTGAGCATTTCATGCATTCAAAAGGATGTGTGTTTTTGCTCTGTTCTAACAAAAAAGGTACAATTTTTGTGAAATAACACACGTCACTGACTCGGAACGTTCCCAGGAGCCGGAATGAAATAAATGGACGAGGGGTGAAAATAACAATGTACTCCATAAACATAAATACATTGCCAGATGGGTTCTTCGCAGTTCCAAGCCTTTCTTCTCTTGGGGAGCCTCAACCAGCATATGAAATTCACGGTCATCATCCCGTATACAGTATGGGGACAAAAAACCAGATAGGATATATCACACATGTGTTTTTAAATGGATCTGGATTTAGTAGTAGTGTGTATCTCTATGAGGCTGGTAAGCAATGTTCTTTTTATTCGGGATAATAATCTTAGAATATTTTTTCGATTTTCCTTCTTCCCCTTCCACACGGTTCTCAATAACTAAAAAGGCCCCGTGTTATCCTGAAACTAGTAGGGTGTTATCCTGGTAATAAGCATAAGAAATGGGAAAAAGATAATGCGTCGCACTACACATATTTTCTGAAACAGTTTGTTCGGATGATGCAACCATTGAAAACTTCAGGCCCACATGGCTTCCTTTTTATTTTATGATTTCACAAGGTGAGAATGGATATTATGGGAATTTAACATACTTGTTGTAGTTGAGAGAGGACTCTTTGAATTGAATGGATCTGATCATTTCCCAAAGAAAATGTGCTGATTCCAACTTTATACGACTGCTGCTAAAAACAGTGGGTTTACCCAGCCAAAGAATTTGATTAGAATGCAGTATGTGTGTGTGAAATGTTCAAATAATGCACCTTGAGATGATATGGAATTCGTTGAGGCTGACATTGGGATGGAGAAAATATCGTAAGTTACATATTCGTAGAGCTGTTATCTTCAACATTACATTACATTTTTTCTTCCTTGGTGCCCAATCCAAAATGCCTTTTTACATTCCTTCTTTTTGTCTGTTCCATTCTATTCGTTTTGTGTTCTTTGGGATTTTCTTTGTACCATAAAAACGTCTTCAGCTCATATACTGATTGACATTATCGGCACTTTATGACACGACGTGCTCTACAAATGTGTCTTCCAAGAATGAAAAAAGAATTGAGAACATGAAAAGTCAACAGGATTTCTCCGGAGATTTTTTAGCAGCTAGGGCAATTCTCTGGATAACTATTTCGCATGGAAACGTACCATTCACGAAAATTTCGCAAACATTTCGCTTATTGGTACTCACGTTGGAATTTTTCGAGAACGGAAATTTCACGTTAATTTCGCTAATGGAAAAAATGAACTTTTTCACCCAGGTGACTGCACGAAACAGGGCACCCTTTTTTCGCTGCGACGAAAACGAAATCAGCCATGAAATATGCTCATACACAATGATATCATATCTTTCTTGACAAACAGATTACGAATAATTTTTCTAGTAGTTCTAATAATGGTGGCGTGTATAAAAGGTAAGGTAGAACAACTTCAGTAATTTTTTCACGAATGGAAAAGGTTATTCATGGCATATTCTTTAATTTTAATATAGCACTAATTATTACGACAGTCTGAGATCCGAAGACTTTCTGAAGAGTTAAAACACAAAGGAAACAGTCTGTTTTATAGTTTTTTAACCAGAAGTAATGAAATTTTCATAGTTAACACGGCACGATAAACTGTTGCTCCGTCAATCTATTAGCTCAAGTCACGATCTGAAAGATTCTCAAACTTTTGGGATGTTAAAATGTGAATTTGTTGCATAAAAATGGGGTATGTATGGCTAATTCTTAGAAAACGAATCTACTTATTCATTTACTAAAATAGCAGATTATTCCATTCCTATGTTTGCAAAAGTTGTTTTGGTTTGGTTACAATATTTTTATAATAACACAACATGTCATCCCTGGGTTTTCATTTACGTTAATCGCTTCATTGAAACAATGAATGTTAATTCTTTTAAGCATAATCAAATCTTAAAATGAGAATCCGTGTTTGATTGTATAACCATTCATGATACAGATTTTGGAAAAGCGATTTTCGAAACAACTGTCGTGAGTACTAGTAAGCGAAATCAAAATGAATTCATGAATGAAAACAACTTTTCGCTGGAATTCCAGTGAAAATTTCGTTTCCATGCAGAAGTCATTTTCCGTTATTATTCCATTTCGCCACGTACCACGTCGTGAGAGCGTAAAAGTGTCCCTTATAAAAGCTAAAAAGGAAAAGATTGATACATTATTTCATTCTGCCGAAACTAATAAAAGGTATGTACATATATGTTTTCTTCAACGTTGAATGTAGCACTGCAGTTTTTTCGTGTTTGGCAAAATCCCCAATGAATTCCCGAACCAGCTACAAAATCCATTCAGCCCGAATTGAAGACTAAATATGCAATATTTTTCTTTGTATTTTAGCTGGACACTGTTAGGTTGGGTTTCTGCAAACGATGAATGTGATGTTGTCCCCGCGTTTTTAAACGAAATAAATTTTTATTGTGTTGCGTGATACAAACGATAAGTAATTTACCATGTATTCTGTTGATTGAAATTGATTTTCAAGAATTCATACTAAAGACGTGTGTATTTGTGAAAGGACTTGAAATGGATTTTTTTCCTTTGGTTTTAATGATTTTGTTCTTAACGCTTTATAAATAATAGAAAGTTTAAAATGTATGCAGGAAAAGTGTCTATATAAATACAAAGTCAAATGCGATTTACCCCAACACACAGCTCCTGCTGCTACTGCTCCTTTTAAGAACTTAAGTAAGTACAATGAATCTGCATAATTCGCTGACTTTGTAAATCCGATTCACTATATTTCCGATTTCATCTACACCCCAATAGCATTAGTTAGTTTGTAATGGCCAAACTATAGTATTAAAAATAGAAGCAAGTCCCCTCAAGTCTTCTTGCTGGTATATGGTCTACCTACGAGCCAAAGAACAAACCAAAAGGAGAGAGAAGGAGTCGAAATTAAGTCGAATTAATTTTTCCGTGCTAATTCCAACTCTATTTCCATTCTCCTATAACGCCATCGTTTTCATTTCGTTGTCGTTCCAATTCAACTTTCTATGAAAGCCGTGAAAGGAAGGATGAACGAACGAGTACATCTTCTCTTCTTTCATGATGATAAGGCTTTTACGTTATGTATGTAAATATATGCAAGAATTTCTTTTCAACTGAAAGTGTATAAGACTAAGACAAAGATTGCCCTTTCATTTACTTCATTACTTACTTACCCCACCTTCAACTTCAACCAATCATTATAGATGTAGGTATACGTTGCAGGTTTAGCTATGGGATGACTTCAGAAGTACGCATATGTTAGAAATGTGGGAAGATATTAAAGCATGAATGTATATAGTGCAGTGCCTTAACCTAGTACATGTGCTCTTCATCAAGCTCCTTTCATCTGTCCTCAGGGTTTGGAACAACGACGCAAGAAGCGGATGGAGTTAGTTTTGCATGTAACTTTTGTGCATGATGACGATGACATTCCTTCCCTGAAGTAGGTATATCATCTTGCGTTAATTTCATTTCCTCCTTTCCCATGCATACTTGTCTATTTCTTCATCAATCTAATCAGGTCGTATAAATGCTTCCACGGTTCTCTCAACAGGGAGATATAATACTGAGCTGAAATCTCTGGAAGACAGTGTCAACTCATGCAGACTCTTTTACTCTCTTCTTCCTTTTATGCTAAATAGGTGAACTTCAAAATCTGTTTCTCTTACTTCTTTGCAACTAAATGTATGTATAAACTCATCATAGATACATTATCGAAATGGATTTGTGGGATCCTATGCCTACCTGTGTTTTATAATAGGTGCTGATAGTGGATCCTGGAGGATGTGAAGAGGAAATGAAAGTCTTTATAGTTCTTGCTATATAATAAGCCTACTTGTAAAGTAACCACTTTTACCATTCTCGTGTTGCCCTACTTTCGTTAACTTCACTCCTGTCCTTTTTGTCATGTGAAAGGAAAGTGACAAGAGCAAGATTTCAGACAGAAAACAAATCTCATCCTTCTTAACAAATCTTAAAATGACTATGCTCGTCTCAAGTGCTACACTTGTTCTTGCACTTGCTCGCAACCTCATAAAGTAAAATTTGTAGAGGTATATAGGCCCATAAATCCAAATACTAATGACGCACGAACCAACTAACTTTTGAATTAGGAAATAAAATATAGATATACTATCACATATCTACCCGCCCACTCTAATATAATATATTTTAAATATAATTAAGAGAACTAGTTTGTGAAAGGGACCATTTCTTGTGAATGAAGCACAAACTATAGCGAGTATTGTGGTGTATGGCAGCATTGTAAACAGAGGTGCATGCAAAAATTAATTGGAAGATATTATATCATATTATATGTTTATACTTACATAGGAATAACAGTAACATAAATGTAATGTTACACAATCAAATCAAATAAGCTGAAGGATCCGCCAAGAGCTTGAATAATGTCCCTTGGTGAGTATTAAATTCCAATGCATTGCCCTCTTATGCAACATCCAGTCCAAGGATATTCTTACTTTGTGCAGTGTACAAAAGCATGGCAATAAAAACTTGGTAGATGAAGTGGAACCAAATAATGCAAGGCAAGAAACTTAGCTTTTACCTTTACTGAATCGTTGAAGAAAAGTTTTCTACAATGTTTGACTAAATTAACTAAAGTGGCTGCTATTGTGAAACCAAAAAATAGTCATGTTAAATTTTATAAAGCGCGTGGTACTTATGTACATATATTTTTACTTTTATGCATTCATACGTATCGATTCCAATTTGGCGTTTTAAACTAAAGATGACCATACTGTGTAGGATTTTGGATTCAGCTCAGGTGTGTGTTCTACCTATTTATGACTTACCTCCTGTGCAACGACTATACTTAACCTAGTTCAAATACTGAATTGCCGAGAGTAACATTCTAAGGCTTTTAACAGATTAAAAAATTATTCATTTTGATTTTTTAAATGACGTACCAATATTAGGCAAATGAGTTTCTTTGCGGTTGACTAGAAGATTTGATAACTTTAGTTTCGTACATCTTTATGAGATGAAAAATTTATTCCAGAGAGAATATATGATCGCTTTCCAATAAGAATTTGTTTATATATTGCATGTGTTAAGATAAAAGGCAGATTTTGCAACAGTGTGTCTGAACTAATTTGCAATCTGCACGTATTATACGCTTATGTAGTATGAAAACGTTATTAAAGGTTCAAAGAAACTGGAAACGGCCTTCATTACATTAGTGTTCCTGATTGCGGAAAACAAAGCTGCATGAACCATTCAAAATTATGTACTTTACGAACCCACCAGTACTCTGGCTCCCTATTCAAGAACCGCAATGCCATATTGCACATTTGGTGGTGTAGAACTTGATACGTTTTCAACGAGTGAACTCCTTTCGAGACACTGCAATTTGTTCAGCCACCGTAGTCTTGCCTTTTTTCTTATTTTATAGCTTTCTCGTTTGTTTTACTTGTTGTTGTTATTTCAGTTTGGCTCCTAGTCAACTCACTTTATTTTTAATCTCGACCAAATCTTTTTCTTTACGCTTTAAATTTATAGTCCTCTCCTTGCTAATGGGCAGGACTCTGAGATCTGCTCTCCTTTGCTGTGATATCTTTGTATGCTGTTGTGCTCAAGAAAAGAATGTAAATTACAGGCTATATGGTGGAAAATGTCTCGTTTCATGGTAAGATAATGCTAACTCCCTCCCTTTTTGTAAGGAAGAACGCATTAAGATCCTTAACCCATTCGAAATGAGAAACAAATATATACAACAGAGCAGGGTATATTCAAAATACATTCATATGAACAATTACTGCACATACCTACTACTACAAACAAGTACTTACGTATATAAGCTTATGTAACACAATATCAACGAGAAGGGAAAGGTTAGATGAATTGCAAGTTTGGTTATGAGCAAACAACACAACTTATCTATTTCCTGAAACGGTTTGTAGCCACTTCGTTTTCAAGAGCCAAAAAATGACATTTGTGCTTGTTAAAAGAATAAAGTATGCAAGAAACATTTCCAAGTACGCAAAGCCCGAGCATGAACCTTAGCACTTTCAAGCTGTAAATTTTATTTCCTGGCCGCATCCAAAGCAATGCAGTTTCATTATCTTCAACAATAAAACCAGAGTGGTAGAGAGCTCTTTTCTAGTAAGAGTTTGCCTCTGACTCAGTGTGTAACTAAAGAGTAGCAAAACTCAGCAATCTGATCTGGTTCAAAAGAGAAGCAAATGTATTATCACACCGCCAAATAGCATGCACTGATCGTGAGCTGGCTTTTGTCTTGTCTCTTTTGTAAGGTGGAAAAAATTCTTTAGGAAAGTATGGTTGGAATTCCACAGCTCTTAAGTATCACCACATACTTTCCCACATGTATTCACAGTATGGAAAAAGCGGAGCAGTCATTTTTCATGGAGGTTTTATCTCACAAAAGTAAAAGATTCCGGAATTTATCAGTTGAACAATGAATTTCGCAATTCAATTAAGGCTTAAATGCTTTGATTGACTTTTGACTCGGTTGAGAATCCAAAACTTGAAGGAAGGTCCGTAAATTTTACAGTTGAAAGAAAACAGAGACTCTAGTTCTCTTCTCTAAAAGCTGTGGTGTTCATTCGCAACCTGAACACGCACACGATATAAATGGAGGTTGATGAAGTGCGTGCAGAAGTATCAAAGACAGAGGGGAAAGAAGTGTGCAGGAATGTGATATTCATACATCATTCATTTGCATCTGCTCTCAAAATTTGCACGTACTGGAATGAGAAGGAGACGGGTATGCTTTGAATTCGACAATTACTTTCAATTAAAACAATAATGAAGCTCAATCCTCGAAATTCCAGGGCGTAGGCTGCCTCACCGCAAATCTTGAGAAGATTTAGAAAATCAGCATCTTAAATTCGTTTACTGCCACAAGTTTGTGATTGCGAAACTTGTGTTAGCGAATCAGTAAAGTGGTATACATATATTATATGACAGTAGATGCAAGACATATACATACATCCGTTTGCTTTTGTCATTTGTAGTAAGCATATTTGCAATCAACAAGTTTTAAGTATTCTTTAATGTACTTAATTTAATTAACGAATGCTTAGCTCCAAGAAAGTTTTTCATAAACCAAACCTCCACTCCACACTGTCACAGACACAAACTTCTTAGCTCATCTGCGAGTCTTCGTTTATTTTCTCAGATATATATTTTCGCGAAGAAAAAAAAACTTATCACTACCTTGGTTAGTACAAACAGACCGGTGAAATTCATTATTCACAGAAATTGTTTTGAATTTACGAATACGTAACAACTTGTAAGAGTTCTTAAACCTTAAAACCACATGACAGGTTGCATTGTTTTTACCTTGCTGGCTGCATATTTAAATGCATGGAATAAACTTCGTAAAAGAGCCAGATTCAAGTTTCATCTTTAAAGAATCTGTACTTTCTTTGGTGCATCCTAAAGTGTACCGGCTTTTGTATATTCTGAAGCTGTCGAGACGTTGGAGCCGCATAGATGCTAAATTAAATTTTAGTCTGCATTTCATTGTATTACTACTCAAAACATGAATATAATATATGTATACACATATACAAAACTCTGTTCTTTCTGATTAAGCATCTCAGACTAATTTCTCACTCATTCTTACTAAAACTGAAAATCTGGGCGTGGGTGAAGATTGTAGCGATTTGTGCAAAGCTGCGAACAAAAGTGTTTGTAAAATAACAAAAAAAAAACATTTTTGTTATGTTCAAGTTTCAAGTGCTCATGACTTAACCATACAGATATTGCGGGTGCTGTAGCATTTTATGCTGGAAAATCGCTGTAGGTTATGTTATGCAGCACAAAGTATAGACACATACTTTGGGTTGCGGTGTTGCTGCAAATGAGCACAAAATGCTTATGGATACAGCGGCATCAAAAGAAAAGGCCAGACCAAACGTAACCAACGTAAGTATCTTGTTAGCTGTTTTTATCCAACATTATTATTTCTTCACCATCAAGGTATCTTGGAGAAGCCCATATGTACGCTTCTCGCGTAGATATTATGGTGTTTTAGGAAGAATTATAGAGAGAAACGTTCACTTCCGAAACATAAACTTTGCTCTTTAAGTATTCAAGGTTTTGATGGTACAGCTTGTAACTTTTGGTAAACAAACTAAAATTCTACGCAATGTGAGTAAAGAAAAAGAAAACAAAGCGTGTACAAAAGCTCATGTCACGACTGTTGGGCCGTTTTTGTCTGTGCACATACTGACTATCTTCCTTCCTCCACCTAAACGTGTACCTTTGTATATCTGTATTGTATTACTATAGCATATCATCATATCATTTAGAAGAGTTGTACTTGGAGAGAGGCTCACGAAGCAGCACGTAGATTTCCAAGTTTTGCTTTTCCATTAAATTTTAGCTGTCTTGTCGTCGTTGGTTTAACTTTGCTTCATCTCTTTTGTAACTCACAAACTCACTCAGGATTATAATGAAGCGTGATCACTGTGATTTGCCACTTTCCCTTTGTGCACAACCGAAAACCGAAGCAATGTAGATTGAGCATGAGCCTTGTCGCTCCATCCAACTTAAATAAGCGACAAACAAAAACATGTTTATAAGTTATGAAGTTTTGTGTTGCATTCTGTTGTGTATATAAGAAGAAAAAGAAGATGATGATGATGATAAGGGAAAAGTGATGGTATTAGTAAGAGTATGAGGAGCAGCAGTAGTAGTAGGTGTGTATATTTAAAACAGGAGACTTTTGAGTGGGAAGTTTGCATTTAATAAAATAGGAATAAACTGATAAAGATGGGCCGATAAAAGTGAATGATAACGAGGGAATTGTTTGGGAGTTTTAACAAGCATTATGCGTTTGCTTTGTCAAAAGTCTTTACTTTCTCTTTTCAGCTCATAGAACACTCTAACCAAGATCATACGTCCGTGCCTCATTTAATTTTGTGTGGGAGGAAAATCTACTTTTTCGAGAAAGTCGATCTCTCTCTCTTCTCTAGCAAAACTAAAAGTAATGCAATAATCCTACTTTTAGGATACTTCCTCCTGCAAAAGTTTGGTGGAGTTTGTGCTGATACAGTAACGGTAATTGCTCAAAATACATAAAACATCAAACGCAGCAAACCCTGTTACACTACTAAAGATCATTTTTGCTACAATAAACTTTCTATTTCGCATTTTCCATGTTATTACATATATATTATGCTACAAATATATATACATACACGGTAGTGTTTTACACAAAGGCTTTAAGCAGCAAGATTCATTGGAAAGACAGATGAAAATCATTTTTCATGAGTCTTCCTCTTCCTGTGTAGTAATCTTTCTTGTACTTATTCCCTCCATTGTCATATTTGTAATCGTATTGTGATTGCAAAGCAGCAGGAAAAAATAATTTAGCGAGCAGTGATAGATTTATTGTAATTTTTCATGCTGTGAACCTTGCCAAGTTGTTTGTTACTTGATATCAATGATTGTCAAGGAGCACTAACAACGGGAAGAGTCAGTATATCTTTCAGGAATACTTTTGGCTGTCTACCTCTCGAGTAATGGGGAAAATCTACTTATGTATCTCAAGAAAATATCCTATTATTACTGCACTTGCCTTGCCATTGCCACTTATCAGCATGAAGAACAAAAATAATATTACATAGAAAAAGTATCATATAGGAAATGAAAGCAAGCTGCTACATCTCTCTTTTGCAAAAACTGCTTACGATTAGCAAAGCGTGTGGTGATGATAGAAATGAGTATTGTACAGTGGTTTATGTCCATTCATCTGTCTTCCTGTCTGTCGACCCATCACCGGTTGCTTGGCTCAGCCCTTTTCATCTTTTCCTTTACTCCCTCTTTTCAATTCACACACGAGTTTTCTATTAGAATTATTATGTTAAGTAGATATAATAGGAAATACAACGTTGGTAAAGTATTTGCATCAACTTGCCAAAAATTACTTCATTATTCAGCGCATAGTAAACAAGACAGGTTTAGAGGAATGATGAGTGATTTTGACACTTGCTGGCACACGATCCTTGTAACAGCATCACCAATGTAATTTTGTATTCCGTATGAGATTCTAAAGGAACCTTTTTTCCACACATTTTCTGGGCTCGTTTACTCTGGCAAGTCATTATCATCGTAGTTAAGAGATAAGATAATATCATTGCTGTACATCAGCTTGTGAAAAGTGAGCATGGAAAGAGCCATGGTCCTTTTCAGTCACAGACGAAGTGTCGGTGTCTTGTACTTAAATGACATGGATGAGCGTGACTGATGGAAATAGTTTTTAAAGAAAGGTGTGGGCATTGCTCTTAAGACTTTCATTTTTACTTATCACCTCAAAGCACATTATGTCATGTATAAAAATAAGCTGCTTCTGCTAGCTGTAACTAGTGCTACTACATAATATAACGCTTTCAAACATCAAACGTCAAGTCAAACGAGAAATGTGTCCGTTCTCTACGATCCCAACTTCTTCTTGTTAAGAAACAAGTTTAAAAAAGTGAAGGAGAAAAAGAGATGTGAAAATGAATTCATATATGTATGCTGTACTGTAATGTAACAGAAATGCAGCCGGAGATGAACATGTCACCCTGTGACTCATATAAACACGAAAAAGATACATTTAGTCAAGATAATAAGAAAAGGAGGAAGATGAGTTCATTTTAATTCAACCTCCGGATGTCTAAATGGAATATAAATTCAAAAGAAAATCCTCAACTCCGGTCCGTTGAGCCTTTTATTCCAGTCTCCAGCTCGGAGTTAAGACACAAGAAAAAATGAGTGAAAGAGGAAAAAAGCAACAGCGAAAAGATGATATGTGTTACTTGTTACTGTGCGTAGGCATACATACATACATAGATAGCATTTGAGCTAAGCCATTTTACGCTTACATACCTACGCATAATGATACATGGTTTCATTCATGCTCCTTCTCTATTTATACAGCTCCATAATATAGCTTTATAGAGCCACATCCGAACTGGTCTCATTCATTTCTGGCAACAAATCTGTCATTGTCTTCACGGGTGCAGCTTCACTTTCCCAGTTTGTCAACGTCTCTTCACATTTCCCACAGATAAGTTGAGTGAGCTCAGCTAAGGAAGGAGAAGGCACAGAAGACGAGCAAAGTGTGTAGGAACTTCTTGTCTTTTCCCTTTTTCTTTTCCTCCCAACTTTGAATGATATTTTATATCTTTTCAGGGAGAAGGGTAAATTCATGATGATGTTTTCTACGTTTCTACCACTCTCACATCTCAGCATGTTAGATCTAGTAGAAACGAAATGGATGGGCAAAAAAGGGGTATATAACACAACACGCACTCATGCAACCAAACCACTATCTTTAAGAAGGTACAACTTGCCCCAGATGGTTGAATACGATGTCTTTCTTTCTACCAAAAATCTACTTGCAGGTAGGTAGTGTATGTATATAAAAAGTGTGCATTGTGTAATACCTCTATATATATTATGGATATGATATACATTTCCTGTTGGTTTGCCTCAGTGCTCAATCCGCCTGCAGTGGCTGACTTTTCCATTTCTATTCCTTCCCAAGAAAGTTGAATTATCCTTGAATTCTCCCTTCATTTCCCCCTTGAGCTGGTGCGTATCTCGTATATATACATATATATATCCCCAGTCAAGTTTTTGAGCTTTCCCTTTTCTCATTTCATCTCGCCAGTCATCTTCTCAACCACTCACCCATGTGTTAAGAAACCCTCACACTTGCTATCTAGCTAGTTGTCTCGAAATCCATCTGAGCTACATGCTATCTAAACAACGGCAAATGATGATTGAAGTACGCCAAGAAGTCTCGAAATGAAAATCCGAAGGAAACTAACTCCTTTCAGATGTCAATTATGAGATGTATGGGTTTAATGTGTCGTTTGTGTAGTCAACAATAGATTTGCTCAACAATGACACCAACATTGTGCCTACAATGTCAGATTTTTTGTACTTGATTATGTAAACCTTTGGGGTTGAACTTGATTGAAGATGTGGGGCGTAACATGATGCTTTTTGAAAAATTGCGATTTTGACAAAAGAAAAATTGAGATGAAAAGTAGAAAAAGGGGATTCCATATTGAAAAGAGAACCTCAGGGAAATCATTGTGAAACATGAGACGGAGGTGTTTCGGTAAGGTCATCTGATTTTACCAGAGTATACAATACATAGTCATTTAGTCCCTTACTTCAGAACAAAATCTGGCTTCACAAGAGCTAAACAAACAATTTTTTACCACCGCAGTATTTAAATATGGATTTTACATTAATGCATATAGTTAGTGTTAGTTGTTAGTAGAGAGCGAGAGTTTCTGCGTAGAAATACAAAGTAGAAGCGAGTCTGACATTTAGCTCCCAAAAAATTGTCACATTTTACAAGGGATATTAACAGTGTGACTATTAAAAAGATTGCAGTAATAGTGCAGCCTAACGATCAGGAAAAAAAGTATTGCCCTTTCCGGTGTTGCTACTCCTGTTGTATTTCAAGTCATAAATAATGAGTTTACACAGTTTATAATGACGATAGGATTATCTTAATGAACTGCACTGTTGTGGAGAATCCTCACAAGTAACTAGCAAAAACTGAACCAACAAAAAAAGTATTTTTCCGCTTGCATGAGCACCACAGACATACGACACATTCATTGCTTATTCCATTGCCAAGGGTAGGATGAATGTTATCCAAAAGCATTTCAGGCAACACAACAGCAATAATAAATGCTATTAACGGAAACTTTTCTAGTCGTGATGTTTCATGTTTCGTAGGTCCCATCCCATATATACACTACATAGGCATGACAGTTTCAGTCATTTATTAATTGAGAAAAGTGGATGGTGGTGGTGCTGTAAATTTTTTAGGTCAAATATTTTGACTCTCAACCCACCTCGAAGAAAATGCCTCTCTTATCTTGTGCTATTTAAAATCGCACATAAATTCTTGTACATTTTTTCTTGACAACTATATAGCTATATGTTTATATACACCGTGTGCAGCATAACTATTCTGTTGAGGATAACAGATAACATTCCAGTTAGTTCTACTTTTACAGAACTCGATCATTCTGATAGGCGGTATGAAATCCTAAGACTCCAGGAAGATGCACAATAAATTACGCATTTTGTTTTTTATGTAGCAGACTTCCTAATTCCATATAGGAAGAACTATTTTCGTGACTGTTAAAAGAAGTGGAATAAGCCTTGCATTAATTCATTCTCTCATATATGTGCAACACAACACAGGCACTCACTCAATGAGCCGACAGAGAAAAACAGGATTAGTGTTTTTTGTCATTCTCATCTCCTGATAATATTTATTAGGGATTACAAACATGATATATGGCTAATCTTCCCCATTTGTATTACGAAATATACGAATTACGCGGTGTGCACCAAGAAAATATAGGACATGGCTATCATGGGCATATAATGCACAATATGTGCACATGAATTGAAGTAGTCTGGAGGGAATGCAAAGGACCCCGTTTCTGAAAGAGTTTTAAGAAATCCCATTTAAAACCGGTAAGGGTTGTGCACATATATTCAAATGAGAATGGATGAATGAGAGCTCGAGCAATGAATACAGGGGCTATTTGCATGCAAATTATTCTAACAAAATCCCACAACTCAAAGTAAATGTAAGTGAATCAAAGCCGTTTATATGGGTTCACGTATTAACATTCAACATCCCTTTCACTTCCCAAATACTTTGAATGGAACCAAGAGAGTTTCTTCTTGAGAGAAAGCAGAGAATAATAAATAGAGTATTGTGAAACGGAGAAAAAGGTCTCTCAGTTAGTAATGGTGTATTCTTCTCCATTCTCCGTTAGTTCGTCTCACATCTCTCAAATTCCATTTAAGGGAAGCAACCAAATAACTTGTTATGTTGAAACAAAAAAAAAAAGGAATACTACTACTCTAAAACTGGTACGAATAATGCAAAGCAAAGTAGAGAAAAAAGCTCTCTCTCTCTCGTCCTATGCATATAAGTATTCATTAATGGGCGACCCATAAAAAACAGAGAAGCACTTGAACTACTTAGTTTAATAGCGTTTTTCAAAAAGTAGAATGAATACTTTGCAAAATCGCAATGGAGGAATGAAAAAAGCAGGAGCAAGTAGCGTCATCATCACCACCATCATCATTATCATCAAAGCGTTAAAAATTTATTTTCCTTTTCGTTCCATTTTACGCTTTTTAAGAACGCAAAGATGATGGTGATGGCAGGGTAGGTAGGACCAGCAGCACGTTTTCTAAACTGGTTGACGACGCCAAGTTAAAAATCAGGGTTGGAGGAGAGCGAGGAACAGACACACACTCATATTTAAATTACGGATGTTGAGCAATACAGCTAGATTTTTCGTAGATGCCACGTACAAAAAGTTCAAATCTGTTAGTTTGCGAATGAAGCTACCGGAAATTAATTATGAGGAAATGTCTGCTTTTTTTTACATACGTGACTATTTTGCATATTTTTTGCAAATGGTTCATAAAACTGTGACATTTATGAATCCCTAGATTTTAATAACCTTTTGGAAAGTTTACATAATTGTCCCGTTTTTCTTAGAAACACACTTTCTGCTACTCGAACGTGAGCTCAAAGACAAAAAAGGATTTATCTTTATTTATATGTATAGCTTTTTCATACGTGAATTCATATATACAGATATATTAAGATGTCGATAAGATTCGATTTTCATACGGGATGATGATACTGGTTCCATGATATATGACGTACAAATTATTCGTTTCCGTTCTATTTCTTATGTAATATGCTATACTACAATTAGATTTTACTTTCATGAATATTATTTAAAAACGGTTGCACTTTGCTGAATTGCATTTGATGTCATCGAAAACAATGAGGGATTGGAGGAAGAAATAGGTACAAAATTTCCCCCAACCCATTCATCATTGAAAGCAATAAAATTGGATTTGAACCACAATTTAAGCTTTAAAATAAACAATTTGGTTTAACTCACAGTTCAACTTCAAACATAACTACGTTTTATGGCAGTGAAAGGGCTAAATTGAGTGAAATCCATTTAATACGAAGTGAGTCCTAGGGGATTCGCATTAAGAAGACGATTCGGATACAATCAAGTGTTTATAGCAGAATTTATCTTTTAATGTCTAATTCAACTTCTTTTAAGACGTTTCACGCAAGGCGACATATAACATAGTAGCTGTTAAACTCGAAATCCATAGGCATTTATCAATTTTTGGACGGTTGAGCAACAACCAAAATCCCAATCTTGTATCACAATTTCTCTTGAACATTTCCGACCTTTTATCAGTACAGCAACCCTTTGAGATCAAAGTATAAAATTCATGCTGACGTGTGATATTAGGGTGTTTAATTACCCATAAGCCTGGCTTCATGCTTTTAGAAGATCGTAGGGCAAAGGCAAAATATAGTGAGGAATTGAAATAGACAGAGGAGAGAAGAGCAAACCATGAAATTTTGTGAGACTCCAACTCACTAATTACCAAAAGGTGGCACGTGCAAGCTTGCTTTTTTATGTACTAAAACTAAAACCAATGTAAGCAGACATCCTGCTTGCTAAAACACTACTTTCATCGTCACTGGTGGAACAACCTTTCTATCTCTTGCTCTCATCATCATGGAGTATCTATATAGGCATATGGGATAGACAGTATGCACTTTTCCTATTGTATAAAATAACAGAGCTTAATCGACAACTCTGTAGAATTTCTCCCTTGAGATTGGACCAGAACAAGGAGATGAAGGGAGAAAAAGAACGCATTTAATTTGACTGATATCCATCCGCACTCTCTTGTGCAACCCAAAGCATAAAGTTATACGAACCTTTACACACATCGAACGCTCGTTGATTTACTTTTCCCAAAAAGTTTTCCCTCTCTTTGACTTTTTGTTCTTGTTCTCCACTTATGAAAAAGTCAGGCGGAAGTGACTTGTGTGAAGACACTACTCATTTACTTGAGTTATTAAGGAGATAAAACGGGATCGAACATCCGCTACGTAGTTTGCTAGGGAAAATGACTGACGGTGAAGAATTTTGAGCTGAACGATCACATCCACATAATATAATATAGACGAAATGGTCTAGCGTGCATACTTACATGCATGAGCATGCTTTTTTTCAAGATGAAGTTGAGGAATGAATGGCTGCTATGTGAAAATACATTTTCCTAAAAGTCAATATATATAGATGTTTCTCAATCCACACAAGTTTGACAAGGAATTCTTTTGACCAAACAAATTCTTGGTCGTCGTCAGTTTATTGAGATATAAACTAGAGATACGACCATAAATTGGAAAGAATGGTGGGTGACCAACCATCATGAGACAGATAAATGTATGCTTTTTTTCACTAGAGTCAAATGAAATCAAATGCATGGCTAAGCTAAAATAGGATTCCGAAGAGGGGAATGGGGAATCGGAAACCTAAACTAAAAACAGTGGACAAGTGTGTGTGTGAGTCCTAACGTGCCGCAAACGTGTGTGCATCTGTGTAATCTTAAAGAACCTTGTTCAGAAAGAAAAAGAAGAGAAAAAAAACTCGAGGAAAGAAAGCGATCACCGGAAAATACCTCTTAGTCTCCATTACTCAAGGGCTCGATGTGGCTTTCACATTGACAGTTTCCAAAAGTATTGAGTGTGACCCACACTCTCGAAAGACCACTTGCACTTTCTAAAAACCCAAAAGCAATAGCAGCAGTTAACTGAAAAAATGTTCAGATTACATCAAAGAAACGCATCAATGTATCCTGAAATAGTATCACCAATAAAGCATCACAGAGTGAACAAGACAGCATCCTGCCGCCATCCCCATACTAATCCAAGAGCAACGAAAAGACTACTGGGTGGCTGTAATACAATATGTCACAAGGAAAAATGGTTTGACGATCCTATTTCCCCTAGCTTTCACTCGTAGAAGTTGGTGACTTTCTCTTATAACTTGCTCCGCACACACACACACACATACGCTCATGATGTATGAACACTGAGTGAGTAATATCCACTATCTCATGTCGAACTTTTGACTGCTTGAGTGAATCGGAATATTATTGGTCATCGGTAATGCATCACCTTCTTCTACTCATGTTATCTAATGCTACCAAACTCGCAAGATATGAATGTCAAACGCTTATGTGTAGCGTATAGTGTGGTATATATATATATATATGAGGCTGACAAAAAAGGCAATTTACTACACATAAATGTGAAGCTTTAAGTTTCAACCAAAAATAAAATAAGATAAGAGGGAGAAAGACGTTAAAGTAGAAAAATAATAACTGACTTTTATCGGATTTGACTTCACCCAAGGCTTTATGTGGGCTCCACATCCACATGAATGCAATCTTGCACTCTAAAAATGTAGAAAAAGTAAGCCATTTTGTCGCTTCGATTTCTCCCTTCTTACTTTTTTTGGCAGTGTTGACTGGGCCATATATTTTTTGCAAGGACTAAATGTAAGAAAAACTGCACAACAGCGTCCCTTATTTTTCTCTATTTCCCACTTTCAGACCCTTTTTAAAACATCGATCTCCCACTAATATGACTTTCTGCTTTCCCAGAAACCTCGCGCAAATGACTTGGCCAAGTCGTTGAAAAAGAATTGTGTCTTACTGAGCAAAAATACGAGGCAGGAAGAACAAGAAGTTAAGAAGATACTTTTTAATACTTTTCAAGTTGTAGTGGTGCGGTCCAACTAGTTCAAAATAATCTAATGTACATTGGCTTCACTGTCTATAAAAGCTAGGAGGCATATTTATAGACAAAAAAGTGGTTTGGTTTGGGAGTGGATGGCGTTTCTATCTTATGACCGCATAAAACAGTATACCGTCTCGTCGTAGCACACAAAAATGGAAGGAGTAACCAAAGACGAAAACAGAGAAGAATTTTTTTTTGTAAAGGGTGATTAAATGTCAAGCCAATTTCGTTAGGGCATGAATTAATGTCTTAGAACCTGACTAAAAACTGCACGGTGACCGAACAAAAAAGAACTACGGAGTCCTGAATGATGATAGCCTTTTTCTGTTTACTACTAAAGCGGTCCCTCTCCAACTTCCTCTTCCTATTGTACAAGTTTGATATCTCGGTAGTCCAGCAGCACACACACACACACACACACATACATTATACATCTATATAGCCACGTTAGTTTGTGACTAGGATGTCGTTGGTCGACCCAGATATTTAAGTTAGGATTTATCTTCACAGGGATGCTGTAACTCATTTGAGCAAATGTTGGCCATTTTTTATTTCCTTTTTTTTTATTTTCTGTCACAGATATGCTCCGACCAACCCTCCACCACCCGATATTTCCTCGTTTTCGCCACGCTTCATGATGTTCTGATGAGCAACTAAATTAAAGTGTGCCACATAAAGTCTAAGTGCATACAGTATATAATATATAAGATTTATATAAGCTTGCATAAATATATAGCTCAATCCCCTAGTAATCCAACGAAGCAATAATGAATGGGCGAATCAGGTTGTCTCATCTCTATATATTTTTCCGTGCATCAGTCAGCACTTGCAATGTAATACTGCAGGCGGTCTCGGCTTCATGTGCTCTTCATGATTCCTGCTGTGGAAAAGTGATTTTTTTCGCCAAAATAACCACGAGAATTTAATCTCGATCCGGTAATAAATTATCTACAAGCTCTGCCAAAATTTTTGGAAAGCAATTTGCAAACACATTCTCTCAACAATTATTTTCTTGGGGGATTTCCAATTAAAGTGAATTTTAGTGGGCTCCCATAATAATTTTGAATGATTCATGGGTTCTTTAATCTGCATCTGGATTACTGACTTTGCTTGCTAAATACTTTTACTGACTGCATCCTGCTCTTTAGCCTGTTGACTTCTTCTAAAGACTATTAGTGCAAGTATAATAGGATCAAGGATCAGATCAGTATTCTGGAAAACATGAAAGGCAATGTGGGAATAAAGTTTGATATTGGGAACCCATTCAACAAGGAAAAATTTTCCTCAAACAATACATCAACTTCTTTTTGTATCCATTTCACAATTTTGTATCCGTCTCCCCCAATGAAAAAAGAAAGTATCCATTTCTTTGGAAAAGTAAAAACTTTTCTGAAATATTGAAGAGGAAATCGAAAGACGCCGGAAGTATAAGTACTACCAATCACAGTATAAAAAACGTTTTCATATAACATTATATTAGCTTTGAGAAACTTCTTTCAACAAACAGTCAAAAACAGGATTTTTCTTGTTGTTGTTTTTTTACTCAATCGTTATGTGTTATGTGTACTCCACTCCATGCCATGCTCCGATGTATACATTATAATATAGGTGAGGTAGGTGGTGTACACTTTTTATTTCATTGAATGAGCTTATTTCACTTTCTCCAAACTTTTTTTCCTTCTTTCCCAGTTCCTCCATTCAGTCATTCTTACATGTTCAATATCCGGAGGCCTTTTCCTTTCAACAACATCGACAAAGTACTCTATCCATGCTCTGTACAGAGGGAACAAGTTGTAGCACGAGTTCCTTTCCTTTTTTTACAAGATCATATCCACTTGTAATCATGTATTAGCTGTTTTCCCCAATTTCATTTTGTCTGTACCTTTTTCTAGAAACTTGTATTTTCTTACCTACACACGTTTCTGTTCCTATTTGTGCATGTGCCTTTGCCTTTTATGATGCTGACGATGATTGATGTGACAAGAGTATACCTTTTTAGTAAAGTTACATTTAATACATGAGTACATGTAAAAAATGGTATAACAAAAAATGTCCTACCTTTTCTTTTCAACCAAAAGCTCTCTCTACAATCCTAATAAAATAACCGGGTCAAAATCTAGTTTCTTGAGTATTTGGTGTATCGGAAAATACACAAAAGTGCTCTAATGTCAACACACTGATTTTCTCTTTTTAACAAGCCTAGCTCCTACCTCCCTTACCTTATTTGCTAGTACGTTTTTTATTTGCCGCAATCGCCTTTCACTGTCTTCTTCCTCCTTAAAAAATCTCGTTTCTCCTCCAAAATGACTTGGCATTATACTTACTAGATACTTGGCTATATTGGGTGAGGAAGCGTTGAAAGTGTGAGGAAAATGTGGTATGGGACATAATTTTATATCGACAAATCTCATTTTTTGGCAAGCAAGTAAACGATCACCGGAGATGAAATCGGATCTTCAGAAGAGAAAGTTGTTTCTCAAGTCGTCCAGATTTTTAAGGCTGTTATTTTATATGCTTCCCCTCTAGTGTACCATATTTAGCTGTAACGCAGATACACACAATGTGTCTATATCTAGCATGCTCTTTGGCATTAGACAATCTTCTTTTTTTTATATTTTTACACATTCACATAAGCTACAAAAGATGATGATGTTCAAATGAGATTGAACATTTTGGAGGAAAGCTGTGTGTAACGAACATGAAGAGTTGTTTATGCCGAATTGATTTTTGCAGTTGACAACCATGCATCCGTTCTTCACACTTTGCACAACCGTTGTTGTAGTCAGCCCCTGTTTGTAATAAGCACTGTAATAGTAAAATTGAAACATAACCATAATCATAAGAATAATCGTTGAGTTTCATTTCAGCATTTATAACTTTCTCTCGTTTAATGTTCGATACGAATCATTGTAACGACGTTTTTAATGTCAGGAATGCATTAGACTCGTGTCGAATCTTGGAAATGAATTTCAATGTATTATTTTTGCCTCACGGCATGAGTGGCAACGGAACAAATGTGTAGCATTTCCTGGGAACAGTTGGGGAAAATACTTTAACCGTACTTGTAAATGTAATGGTTCACAATGATTTTGAATGAGGTATAATAATGCAATGCTGTATGAGAAATCATATGAAATTTTCAATCACCAAATCCAATTCTGCACTCCTTGAGTATATGGAAGAGGCTCTGTAATAAGAGCTAGAATCTGGAATTACTTGACGTTAGGTTGCACTACCCACAAAAAAGAGACAGACGGAGAGTGAGAGAGAGGAAGGAGATGAGAAAAGGGCATCAACTACTGTGAACTCTTGATAGCATATGCCTCAACACAAGTGGGGCTTGAACCTAATGAATTTACAATGAGTGTAGGCTTGCCTGATTGTGTGTATCGTTATCACAATACAATGTTTACACTTTGTCATGTCAAAAATTACTTGCCTAAAGCAAAAAACACTCACTTTGGGTGTATGTACGTGTATTGTACACCACTCGAGAAAACATACAATTCTCGTAGACTAAAAGTCCTCTTACTCGGAGCGTACTACTAGAGTTTTGTGGTGAAAGTAAAAACAAACAAGATATACACAACTACGGCCGCCACCACTACCACCACATTCCCATTCAATTTTTCAATTTTCATCAAAATAAATGGTGAAATTGTGTTCACTTTAAACAGAGCGTATATATAATACTTCGACGTTGTTGCTTTTTAGGAATAAGTGGGTGGATGAAATTACTCTTCACTTATGCATGGAAAGTACACAGAGCAGAAAATGAGCAAATATGAAAGAAAACGATGAAAAACATATTTTCCGGATATGCATGCGTAACTAAATACACAAAAGTTGGTACATAAATGAGCGATTTACTCATACAAAACTTGAGAAAAGATCAGGACAGAGGACTGAAACATACACACAGAGATAGAATTTTCGTTTATTATATTTACCAGTATTTTCATACATATGAATGTATTTTTTTCCCTTCTACAAAAGTAGATACAGACAAAAAGAATATCCTGCTTCGTCTGTTTTGTTAACATAGTGCTTTCTCCCATGATTTTCCGAGAAAATCAAATTAATCATAACTTACACTTGATTCTTACACCATTTCCATGTTTTTGTAACAAGCATTACGGCGTATTAACTGCTTTGAGCTAATGTGCAGATACGAGAGCATGAACAAGTCCTAAAACAAGAAACGTACATATATTATCATATGAATTGTAGTCTAGAGCAGAGTTCTAAGTATTTTAGTCACACTCCCCATAATTTTCTCTTTGCTTTTACACACACACAATCCCATTTTCTCTATAAACAGCACATTTCTTTATCTGTCAGCAACTCCTTGTTTTTTTGTGGCAAGTTAATGTGAGGTCAAGCTGTGAGCTTTCCCACGGCAAGCCCACACTTTCCCCGATGAAAAAAGGCCATTAGGAAAAACAGCCTGCGCATTTTTCAAGTGAATGGTAGCATATAATCAACATGATTACCACGTTTAATTCTTCGTCACGGTCTACTTAATTTTGATCTTTCTCTTGACACTCCTCTTTTGTTTCTTCCCTCGTAAAATTTTCAGCATCAAGCCGAGACTTGCTTCCGCTGGAAGGTGGTACACACATATCATGTACTTACTTTAAGGTAGAGTGTTGTGCTCACCTTCTACAACTTACGCAAACCTTGAGGCAAAAAGTACTTAACATGCTACTCTGGTCTCTCTCAGTAGACTTCAGAATGTTCTCTTATACTTTCTCTTTTTGTCTTGTTGAATGTTTTTTACTTCAACTAAGCACGTCCGTCCTCCTCCTCTTTTGGTAAGCATTATTGCGTTGGGTTGGGATGTTGCTTTGTTACTATTTTGGCGTTCTCTGTCATGTTCATAAATCAAATGGGGATTTATGATACACTATGTAACCCTCCTAGTGAAGCCTATCTTGTTGTTTTTCCATTTCCTGTGTTTTATGACGTGATTTTGACATTTGCTATCGTAGAAAGCTGCAACCATGTTCTTTCTTGTATCATCTAAGCAATATTATGAGAGAAAAGGAATGAGAAAAAAGGACAAAACTTTGTTCAACACATTCATGATAATGGACAATTTCCAGCCGTTTGTTCCAAATTTTATTTTTATGGTCGACTGTACATTTTATTAATCTTGGAGAAACAAAAAAAACTGATCTATAAAACATTGTTTCATATTTCATTCCATTTAAAGACCGGGAGTTTAAAAGATTGTGCTCACGCGCTCGTATTTACGTGCGATTTACTTTCCCTTCCTAATAAACAACCCCTCATATAAATTGGTGCGTGTGCAAGGAAATCATATTTTTACTTAAATAATCAGGATACATATTCAACTGATAAATTTAAAGAGAAAAAAAAGCAAAAGACGAAAAATTCATAAGGTGAGGGTAGATAAAAAATACTAAATGTGAATTTTTATCGGGTTGACAAGTGGAGCGTGCATTTTCCTATTTAATGTAGAAGCATCATAATCAAGAATCATTAAGTATATTTTTTCCCGTTCCGGTTACTTGCCCCGTGCACTTTTACTCTCCCATTAGCCCACCACAATGAAAGTAGAGTTGTGTAAGCATCGTGTGTCCCGTCCTCATAAAATGAAGAGATGGAACAGCGGTATTTGAGTACAGTCAGTATACTACATACATATTGTTATCTTGGTTTCCATCAAATTTCCTTTGTAAAATGCTTTACATTGAAAATGTTTCTAGGCACGGCATATTTTTTCTTGAATAAACACCTACTATAACCCTCGAAAACTACCTACACAGTATATATTTTTAGACGGAAATACTGTAATAATATAAAATGTAGGGAAACTGAAATGCAACGCAATGGTTCTTAAGACGAGTGTGCAACTGCATCCAAAATTTAATGTAGTGCATTTCAGCAATCCAGCAAATGACTATAAGCGAGTGAATGAACAAGGAGCACACTACAAGTATCATTCATGTTGTACAGAATATTATGTCATTTTTCATCGCTCCATTCGAAACATCACCCCTGGATGCATTCATCCCCTCAGAAAAGTAAGTAATGATGATGCATACTTTCCTAACCAGTGCCGAATTTTCTTTAATGTTTGGGCAGATTGCTGGGAGAAAATGGTTTTAAAAATTTAAGGTTCATCTTTCTGTGATCCACAACCATTCACCGCTTTATAAGTGCGGTGCTGTGAAAATGTGGGTTCCTTTTCCTCCATTCCATTTCAAAGTATGAATGCTGGTAGTTTTCATGTCTGGAACTGATGCTCTAGAGTTTTTATATTTTGGTTCCCCCCTTTTCCATTCTTCCTGATTTCTCGTTACGTTTCAATGGAGTTTTTCCTGAAACTCGCACCACATTTTCCTCGATCATTCAGCTTACTTCATCGCCAAATTCATGAAGACTTAATACAAGCAGCATACATATATACATTCACTTTACAAAAGTTGTGCAGAGATGCACTTTTGAATTTTTAAGAAAGCAAATATCCTCTCGGCATGCAAGTGGAAATGAAGTACAATTCAACACGGGCTACCATTTCATCAAGAGTTTCCTATAACTCTTTGTATAGCATTCTGCTGACTAACTCAATAAGATGAAGAGCTTTACACTCCTCCACCTTTCCTTACTTAAAATTTAGAGAGTAGAGAGTATACACATTCCAACACAAAACACATTAGCATTGGGCAACATATACAAAATATTATATAGATGTTGCAGCCTGAATCCGGGATGTGCGTGCTAACTTAACTCCTAAAGCTGTCAGTATGAAACTTCAGTTGTGTAGATTTCGAACGTATTGAGTTGAACTTCTGGCGAATCTCTCAGGGTTGCTGGTGGAACCTCTCCGGACTTGGTTGAAGTGGCAAGCCTCAAACGATCAAGAAAATGGAAAGAAACACCAGGGAATAATATACATACTTGAGCACATCATGAAACCACATGCGTTCCAAGCACGTAGAAGTCGGCACAAGCAAACGAGTGAAAACTAAGATACATTATTATGTGGCGAACAGAAAGTTGCAGAATGTTATGAACAGGAGAATAGTGTGTGCAAGCAAGGGCTCTGCTCTGCTTCTCTCTTCAGCTTTGCTGCCTCAGGTGTCCCAAAGGAGGCCTGCCTACTTTTGTGCCTTATGTACATACCATTCGCTTGCAATTCTTACATCATTTACACAACATTTATTTTTCCGACTTTCCCTAGGCCATCGTCAAGTGATTGCTCAGAATGTTCAAGCGGAAAGCTAAAGGCGAGTGAAGCGTGCCGTGCTGATTAGGTAAACAATTTTCCAACGGGGGTACAAAGGGGCTCAAAATGAATAAAGACCCTTAATTAGTCAGCAAAGATGGATGAAGGAATGTACATGGATAATATGTCTAGAGAAAGTTTACACGGATAAAGTTCAAAATATCCATGCTTGTCCGTGTAAACTTTGCCACAGCCTCTCATTCCACTTTTAATATGAGCTGTATAATATAAAAGAAAAGGGGTAAAAAGTTGTGAAGATGACGGCTGACAGTGAACGACGATGAGGTGGTGGGTATAAGGATTTCATTATGTATTTGTATTCCCTCCACTCATAAAGTGTATAATTCAGAAGCAACTTTCAACTTTAAAAGACAACGAAATGTATAGTTTAGCGAATCAGTCAACCTTGTCAAAATAGGCAAATGCACAAGTATAACACGAGTTACAACTGTGGTTGATGAGATGAGACAAATTTAAATGTATTCAAGAATCATCTCGTCTTCCTCTCTCTCTTTCTCTGTTTCTCTTCTCGGTCCTACACAAAACATGACATTAATATGATCCTAAATGGTGAAGACAATGTGTTTCTTTTGTGGTGGATTTGTAAATATGAACAAGTCAAAAGATAAAAAAGATGAGATGGGGAGATGCCAAATGGAATGGTTGGAAATGGAGTAATATTTATCGCTATCAGAGTAAAACCTTGCATTATATACAGCGTCCTAAATTACACATGTATATCCATAAATGCTTAAAGCAGAAAGGCTACAGAGGAGATGATGAGACATGGCCCAACCCAAAGTTAAACATTGAATCGTTATCATTTAAAACTTGTAGACGGTTCGTTCTCAGTTTCTATTCCATTCCAGACGTCCTCGCTTTCTAGCTGCTGTTCTCACTACGTTTTCTATACACTTTCCATCATTATATAGTCTGTGCGAGAGCTTCTCCATCTCAAAACCTCATCTTTACAACTACAACAGCGGGACTCGGTTGTTGTCTAATTTCACAAGTTTGCACACTAATTGGCTAAAATGCACCAGGAAGAGCGGAGCAGCTACGGAGGAAAAGGCACAGCGGAAATTTAATGCAAAGAGTAAATAAAGCAAACGCAAACGGGCATGTCGAAAACAACCATATATGCCAATATAGCCTATGCCAATGATTCATCATCATCACTGGAAAGATTCTCTGTTTCTGTAATTGCTTAAACATACGCGATGGAAATCATTAAACCGCGCATGTAAGACTCGGGACTAGGATGGAGAAAAGCTTTTGTTGGAAACCGAACCAGTCTTGCTTTTTGTGTACAAATTAATTGCAAACTGAATAAATATCGATTACATATACATTTGGTCCTACATCAAATGTTGGTTCGTCTAAAACTTAAATCAATGCTCACATCTACTTTAGGCTACCATATTCTGTAGTTAATTCTGCCACATCTTACAAAGTTTCCCTATTAATAAATATTTTGGTTGAAGTAAGTAACCACACGCTCTTCTACTTAAAGCTAAAATTGGAACATTGTCGTTCATGATTGCGGAGTGAAGATGATGTCGAAGAAGGAGTCATAGGAGGGAGTAGTACAACACGAACGGCAAATTACACCCAAACTCGTCAAGAATTTCAAAATGGAGCAAATCCACACAGCCATCAGCAACTCAAATCTATTCACTATGTGTGTAAAAAGTTTCTTTTTGTGTTTAAAATGTTAAATATTTTACGCGTGCTACAACCGAGGCTTAAAATAAGTAAACGAAATGTAGCAAAAATAGTAAATGATGCATAATTCAATGGTGGATGAATAGAACACTTGGGTTTTACGCTGCATCATCTTTAGTAGTGCCAGAGTTTCTTCAGTGGGGAATTATAAGCTCTCAGTTTTTTTCTGGTTGTCTGTATCTATTCATCTACTTTAAGGATCCGTTCATGGTTGATATGAGGCAGAGAAAATGAAACAGAAAATAAGTATACGAGGTTTTTGAAGAGTATACAAGAGGTAGAGGTAGAATATATTTGACTGCTAATGCCACAGCAGCTTCTCTCTCATCTCCTGCCTCTAATACTTTTCCTCATATTCATCCATTTATGCATGATAATGGGCCAGTGTAAATGAGTGTGTTGATGGTCAGGTCATCAATCATTTTTTTTACTCTGGAGAGAGCGTGAGCACAACTGAGAAACTTGCTTCTTTCTCACCCACCCACAGGATTCACCCAGCTAGTCAAAGCCAGTCAATATGAAGGAGTGAGGGGAGCAAAGCTGGATGTCTTTTTGAATTGAACAGATGCGTTGTGCTAGAGTAAAGTGGTATGTGTTCTTTTATCTTAACGCTTCGTCTTTCATACCCAATCTGTCAGAATATTGTATGCTCAGTAAAAAGGGTGATGGGTTTTTGTAACTCACTTTCCCTTTCACGTAATATAATGTGCAATACAATGTTACTAAAATTAAATGAAGGTTGATATTTCATATTTTCTTGTAAACGAGCTGTAAACTGATACCTTATTTATTTAGTTAATATATTTGCCTAAAATAAATTGCCGTAACCTGTGCGTTTAACCTCTGAAGCAGTAATAGTACAATGTGTTGGCTTAAATTTTGGTATGGTAAAGGACATGAATAAAATGGATGAATGATGTAAGTAATGATTTAAAACGTTAGAGATGGCATTTGAAATTCGGATTCAAATGTAAACCACCGTATGCTTGAAGATGCGAAGTATATTTGCTTTCGCTTGGTAGTCATGCCAGAGATGCAGCTAGAGTAACATTAATTGTTGGATTGGTTGTTTTAAATAACTCGTAATACTCTCTTCTGAGACGGGATACCAAGACGGTATGCCAATCAATCTGATCCGGCTAGTGAAGCCCATCGGGGCAATAGGAGTCAACTACGGAAATAATGTTTCTAGCGTTGTGTAGAGTAACTGTCTGCTACTTCCCAAAATCAAGGAACACATCAAGCATATAAGGATGCCCATATCGTCGTGAAATTGCATTGCAATGTTTGGAAAGTATAGAAACTTTCTTTTCGTAAATACATAATACACACAATACAACTGTTTGGAGCCATAAGAATTTACAAATGCATATTGCACACTGAAGTGAGTTGAAATAGTTGGACATTCGATGCTTTTGAGTATTATTGTAAAGACGATCATCCTCCATTTCAAACCTAATCTTTTTCCAAGATGGATGGAATTGTCACCCTTTGTGCTGACTGTAAAGAAAGACCGTCTAAGGGCAGATAGATTTGTTGCAATTCTAACACTTGAAAGAAGTAGTATATAGTAAAATTGGACGAAGACATACGGTCGGAAAGGATATTATGCTCTGCCAGATTACTTCTATTTTCCGTTACGTTTCCCTTCAACGATGATAGACAGACGGCGATAAAGAGTTTTTGCCTCACACAATCTCTTCAATCGCAATTCAACCAAACAAATGCAAACTTTATTGTACAAACGAGCCACAAAGAATACCTATTTCCTACTCATGTGTACGTACGTATGGTCAAACAAGTATCAAAGAAATAATACAAGATCGCACCATAATGAAAAAGACACTCTGATATGAGCATTCATCTTCATCTTTCCATGCAAAAAGATGCTACGCAAGCCGTCAAGTGGTTAGACAAGCGTTAGGGAATTCAAAACACCTCCATATTTTTCTTCACAATAACTCTATTAAAAACAAATCCTAAGCAAGGTAAAATGTTATGCTCGTAAATACTTGTGCAAAGAATAGAACGTTTCGTCAAACTGTTTAAACATTCACAAGACATATTTCTGTTATGAAAACTCAATAGAAATAATGGTTTTATGTAAATCTGTCCCACTGGAGTTGCAGAAACGTGTCGTGCAGCTTCCGCTCCATATTCATGGGGAAGTACTATTTCAAGGCAAGGGGAGAAAACTCCTGGTAAGTTTCCGGAAACGATTAGAGCTGCATAAAACTCCATTACAATATGCCGCCTTTGTAGATATGTAATGTTATTCGCAAAAGAAAATAAAGCATGTCCAAAACACTAAAAGTTAGAATAGCCACAGTTCCAGTCGAATAAAGCCCTTGAATTTTTGGAAACCAGGAGAAAGAAGAGTCTCGCCAAGGACCAGTGCAGAAGGCAGACAAATCCAAAAAAAAATCTTTTATTCTTCAACTTACATTTCGGTATTTGGAAGGCTGCCTCTGTTTTGTCTAACAAAATCAAGAATTGGGATCACGTTCTGTATTGCGATTTACGCAAAAAAGGGGAGATAAAATTGATGGTAAAGTTTTTCCATACAGCACCACTCCCTCACACTCTTCCTTCTGCCACTTAACATGGTTGCACTTAATACTTGGAATGGCTAGCGTATACGCGTATATGAAGTACTTGAATGTGGTTGTGGATAATGTTTCATCGTCAAGTTCCGTTTTTTTGAGAGCGAGAGTGACTAGATGTATCTCAACCCTTACATTTGCAGTCCCAGGATATTTCATCCCTTTTCTCTCACCGTGCCATATAAGATAACGTATCATACATCTTACTCGTCTCTCAAACTCTATTTCTCATGTACCATAATCGCACACATACGATTGCCAGTAATAGCCATGAAATTCAACCCGATGAGCTTTGAAGTAGTAGGAAAAAAGCAAAAGTCTTATATCTCATGAAATTCTTGGTAAGTGTTACTGCTTCATAATGGAGTTGTAACCTAAGTTTTACGACCTGCGAATGTTTCACGTTATGGTATGGAGGAACATGGTTTTATATAGTTAACAGCCAACCCTTCTTCCATTACCCACTGGCTTCTTATAAAACTGAGTCATTGTTTGGCTGGTGAAAGCATTTCGCAGGGTGGAATTCATACGTCAGTGAATTCAAAATTTAGTTGTACTTCCTATAGTAAAGTACGTGTATGAATTATTTTGACGATTCACTAAATCGTAAAAAAATTGTTTATGAATGCATAAACTTTTACGAATTTTTAGCCTAACGTCACACATCGTAAAGGTAAATGTAAGGATCATTTAAAACAGCAAAAACTCAATTATTTTAGTAAGCTAATGGTTCGTTTTACATCCATACACAAAGCTGACATGCAGTCAATGGTATGAGTACGAACGAGGAAAGTAATTTGTGAGAGTGCCAATGCCATTATATATATCAGAAGAACTAATTTTAAAAACGAAATGACAAGCACATGAAGTAGATCTATGAAAAGAAAGTCTGTGTTTCTTCTTTTCCTTGTAATATTACATATAAAAGTTTCCACAAATCTTAACCCCCTCCTGTTGGTGTTAATTCAACATGTGCCACGTAGCATACACTCAGCAACAAACATGCAGTCAAGACATATACTTTCCTAATTACCTGTAAATTCACCCCTAAAGCTCTAGCAAACGATCTACCGAAAACCACACCACTACTTAATGCCACCACTGCTTGGTTTATCTCAGTGATTATTCACAGCTTAACGAGCGAGACATAACTCACAGGTAACTTTAATTTGTTAACTTTCTTTCCCGACCACGAGGGAAAACATATAGTAAGCGTAGAGTAGTTGGCAGTAAATAACACAGCAAGTGAAAAGAAAGGGGGTTGCAACAACGTGGAAATTAATACAGCGAGGCTTAGACCGATGCAAGCTCAAAGTGCAGCAGCATTGCTACTACGTCATTATATTACATTTTGTTACATTCGCTATTGCAAGCTGCAACTATTGCGTTCGTGTTCTTACTGAAAGTCTGTGATGTGGTGCTAGTATAAATTACAGCATTTCGTGAGAATTATCAAAACACTTGACTAGCCTCCTACCTGCTTTTTGTTGCTTCCAAATTTCTTTCAAGACTTTCAGACTAATGCAAGATTGAAGCAGTAATATTTTTTATGGGTGTAAGATGAAAGAAACTCGAACGAAAGTAGAAAAAGGCGTGACTCTGAAAAAAGGGGTAAAACGGCTAGGGGAGAAAGGTAAAGGAAGACAATGAAATAAATAGTAAGCTGGGGTTTGAATGCCAGAAAAGCAAAAAGAAAATTAAACGAACGAAGGAATCCAAATTGCAATCTATTCCACTCTCCATATTCTTAATTCTTTGACCAACAAGCGAGAGTGTAAAGTGTATGCTGTCATTTACTTTACATCATCACGTCACTTATGTCGTCACATTCTCCCAAAAGAACTTGCAAAGCAATATTGTAGTCTTTGCAAAAGTTTGTACTTCATCTATTTTTTTGATGAAATTGTAAGAAGTGGTGGTACAAAATTTAAATAAAGATTTATATCATAAAAATTAAAGTTCAAAGCAGCCATTAATGAGAAGGGTGTAATATAAGCTCACAAGACACAATATTCAGTATTAGAAACTTTTACATTGAAGGAATGCACAAATATACAAATAACTTGATGATATGAAAGTCAAAAATCAAATAAAGGCTAATTTGCTAAATCAAGGCTGTCTGCCATCCACCTTTATATACATTTGTTTAATACTCCAACCAAACAAATATAAATTAATATTTATTTATTACAGCTTCAGCTAGGCTACAATAAATAACGTATTCTCTATGAAAGAACATTATCACAATACTAATACATCCTAGTCTCCTAAAAACTAGCTAACAAAATTTATTATTTCGAAAGTAACTTTTGGACGATATGAATTTTATGATAATGGAATGTGATCAGGATATATGTACCAACTTATCGTTAGTAATTCCAGTCGATGATGATTATTACTGATTATTAATTTTCTTATAAATTACGTCATAGGATTATTATGGTTCGTAAATGTATTTCTACATAACTGGAGAAACTGCATTTAATATGGAAAATTTCCATTGCGCTTTGCAAACCACGAGATCAGTTATTTAGTAAACGGAGATTATTTTTTCTATCTGACGAAATAGCGCTCAATGTAATTTCTGGCACAATAAAATGAATGTAACAATAATTAATTGTAACATATAACATAGTTGATAGTTTCAACAAGTGACAAGAAATCAAAAATATAATTTTGTTAACTACAATTAGAATTAGAACATCACACCGACTCGTTGCTTTTTAAAGTTCATGACTTCGTACTACATGTTGGGTACGTTTTTTCCTTGTTCAAAAAGAAAACGGTTACTAGTAGTCTACGTATATTACAATTATTACTTTGTAATATTATTTTTTTACAAAGTTCGACAGCAAAACAATTCAAAGTTGCCAAACAAAGGCTATAGATCTATTTCGTCTAGTTGAAGTATTAGCTATATAGCTACCTGAGAATAAAAAAAAGCTTTATACTTGACAGTTTTGCTACGTATCTTAAAGTATCTTAAAGTTAAAGTTCAAAGAGATTTTTATAAGGCAGCAGCGGATTAGCTGTGCGAGTAACTTTAAGTACTAAAGCAGTCTAGGCATGTTTTACACATCAATATTGTCTCAGCTTTTAAGTAGTCATCATGAATTGATCATTGATCTTTACCTATTCGTACGTATAAGAGAACACACACTGACTGGAATTTTAGCACAATACAACTTAAACATTAAAGCGCTACGGCTGACATGTAAAGAGTATTATTATACAAGATTGCAGCCAACTACATAAGTTTGAATTTCTCTTACTACTGACTATACATTTTTAAAGATTATTTTTCAACTACAGTTTTACTAGAATGTATTGCTATTTTCCATTGTTTCGTTTTGAATTTTAAGTCTTAAGCAGTAAACAAATGGTAGGGATTATGTTGAGAAGACGGCAAGATCGAATCTGATTTGATGAGCTGGCATGGCGTAATAATATACAGGTTACATTACATTCCATAATGAAAGAGTACAGCACAAGAATAGTATGAAATGATTGTTGGTTATGATGGAGTATGTAGTAGTATTGAAATAATAATCATTTTAATGGTTTGAAATGGAAACCGCTACAGCCGTCAGGAAATGAACCAAATCCTTTGAGTATCACCCAAGGGTAGAATTAAATACAAATAGAGACGCACCCGTTGGACCACAAAATCCGTTATCAGAAATTTGATTTAGTTGGTCTAAACCTTGTAAATGTGGAAAACAAACTAAATCTAAGTAGGTCCACTTAAATTTAAATTGATTGAAAAATGTTAATGAATTAACTTCTAAATTCCTCCATACTCTAGAGATGAAGCCGAGTCACTGTCTTCGTCCTCTTCTGGATGTGAGCTTCCTACTGCTCCCAGATTACTTAATCCTAAATCAGCATCACTCATCATTTTTTCAGCGGCAGCTCGCTTAGCAAACAGCTTAGCTCCTCTTGAAATAGGGGATGGGTGCATTTTCCTAGCATGACGCGGTGGTGGAGGGTTGGAATAGAGACTGCCTTGACCGTAGCTAGGTGGAGTAGAATGAAACATGGGCATGGACGGTGCCGGCTGTGGAGGTGGAACTAAAGCATTTTTGAGATCCTGAATTCCCTATAGATTACATTAAAAACTATTATGGTAAAAATAACATTTTATTACTACCGTGATAAAATGATCAATATAGAAAATGAATAGAAACCTGATGAATTTGAAGCAAGTGACCAAGTAATGCCATGTCTTGTTGTCGAAGGTGCTGCATGTCTTTCTTTAGCTGAGCAAGTTGAACATCAAGATTTGAATCAGTAGCAGGCCTACAATTACAAAAACAAAATTTGTGTTCAAAATGCACGGTGTACGTACTACAAATCTGATGGTTGTACTGACAAACTTAAGTGCTAACTCAACTGATTAGTGTCTCTCACGTACGACTTAACGACTCTAACGAAGGCCCGTGGCTCACTAAAACTATCTGCAGAGCTACGCCCTAAGCCTGAATCCATATGAGGACTATGCGGACTACTTGATAGACTTCTTGGGGAACTACGCAATCCTTCAGAGGCTGATATTACACTCCTGCAATATTTATTAATGAGTAACCAAAATCCATGAAATAATCCGATTGATTACAAACAATTTTCACAATTTAAATTAATAGTTATTTTTTTATAAAACCTTGCAGAAACATGTTCTGGAGATGCCCTAAACGACGAGCCACTTGAAGATGATCGACGGCTATGTGGACGAGGAGGAGGAATTGGAGCAGGTCTGCCTATTCCGTGACCAGATTTGTTTAAAAATTGTTGAGGGTGTGATGGAAAATTTTGTGGCGAGCCATGCATTTGCACAGGTTGTTGAACGTAGCCAGACAAACTTCTAGGTAAGGGAGGGAGTCCGTGAAGATGCAACATTGAAGTAATTGACGAGTTCATTTTGAAATATGTAGATTTGAAGGCGATGATTTGATCAATTTAATGTTGAGTTATTGTAAAGTTGAGCAGTATAACGTCATATATGCAGGTTGAGAAATGTGATGTTACCAATGTCTGCACATGAATTTTTGATGAGAGCCCTTTTGCATCAAAGTTTTACAGGTACCGTATTAGAACACAGTAAGCGTTACGTTAATGAACTTCGATGTCTGTGTTTACAATGAGGCTATGAGGCATTAGGCGTCATACATTTATAGTTCGAAGTAAGTACACGAATAAGTCCAATTATTGGTTCACACATCCCTCTATCACACAGTCACAGTCCCACAATAACAAAACTTAAAACATTTCCACTACAAAGTATCTCTACTCAAGTTCTTATTTAAACCGATTAATCATTTTACACGAAAGTTTAGCATAGAGGTAGAAGCAATAATGGCACGACGCTCCGTTCATAGCGTTTTGATGGATTTTGTGAAGCTAACACTATTCTGACTTTAGCTGCCAATCTTGCCGACACATGGGACAGATCTGGTTCTGTTGAGCTGCCAACCACTTCATGATACAATGCATATGGAAGCAATGCGAGCAGACACCCCACACTGTGAAGAAAAGAACACACAATATTAACTTCATTTCATATACTATACTGGTGAATTCAAATACTGCTGAAACTTGGATGTTTAAAAAAAAGTTTACCTAAAGGACAATCGTCCCCAGGGACTTTACAGTCAGAGCAACACCCGTCAAATGGTGCCCGACAGATTCCACATTTATCGTCATTTGCCAGCCACTTCCACACAGCTACTGTGTTCCACCCTGCACAAAAACCAAACCAAGTCACAGAATTATAAAACTTTAATATCTTATAACCTACATAGCAGTTGTTGCTCATCGTACAACAATTTTCTTCGTTAAACTAACCAAGCTGAAGTGGTGCCTACAAATAGAGTAAAATGTACCCTAGCCAAAACTGAAACTTCACAGTGTTGTACATATCCTGACTACCTCAACAAAACTTGTTACTTTATTTTCGAACTTTGATTTTGATTCTTGAGCTAATAAACATTATTAACAGAATGATTTGAAGTAGTAGTGATCTTTTTTCTCTTTATTGTTGCGCTACAATCGGAAGCATTTGCGTAACTGGGTTAACAACGTCGTGTCTTCAGACTTGAGTTGTCTAAAGACAAAGCAAAGCAAATCCACTACTATTCTACAATGAGATTCGCAACGTGAACGGTTGCACTCGTTTCTGGTTTCATTACTCACATTGCATATCGCATCATATCCTTTTCGCAATTGGGCAACATCTAAATCACCGTGCATCTACAACAGCACTGCATTTCACTTTCAGTAAATTCATGATTCATGCAGGCATAAATAAACATTTTCTAGTTTTGAACACTTGCACTATTCAACAAGCGTTGTTATTGACTAAATACATTGTACAAGCTCAGTAATAGAGTCTAAAACTGGCACTGCATGTGTGTAATAAACCCAACTAACAAGGTTATGTTATGCCAGTTATGCTATGCCATTGTACCTAAAAATGTAAAACTCGCATTCACATTTAGGTCTTTTTGGCAGTGTTTTACATACGAACACTATCCCATACAACAATAGGCAAAACTGGCAAATATATGTGCAAGTAATCATAATCATATTATTCATACGAAATTGTTCACTAGCTCAAATAACAAGTAAACTACATAAACCAAAACCTGTGTAATGAAATGAACGCAACGGTACATGAATGAATGAAAGATGCGTAAAGCACAATGCAATGTGGCTTCACATTTAACAGTCACAAAGAAAGGGAACTAACTACTAAACCAGTTTTATCCAAACATTGATATTTCATATAACATTCAATATCAAATATCACTATCGCATTCATATCACGACTAGTCATCTAGTCATGAAATCAGTTTGAACATGGTAAGTAAGTACATAACAATATGTGCACATTTAAAACGTGTGCTACATGCACATAATATAACTGCATTTTCGCAGCGCAGCATAAGCATATATATGATGTTCACAAGATTTGCAAAGTAAAAAGTAACTCCTCCAACGAGTTTCTGTGCTACCTAGTGGTTAGTTGCTCATCATATCATAATAATATAGTCATGTTAAATTTTAACAAAAGCTTTTGAGTAAAGTCAAAAGTAGCCCGTTTAAAGTAAAAGTGGTGACTTGACTTTTGAGTACTGATTACAAATTTACAACCACCAAGATTTCAAAGCGCAACCGCTGGTTGGGTTGGATTGCAGCAAACCTAACGCAAAAAAAAATTTCACGCTGTAACTCAAAGAACTTATGAACATGAACACAAGATCCCTAAATTATACATTACCTACCAAGTTTCCTTACCACACATTATTATGCTCATTAAACTAACTATCTTCCTAGTTTATAATATACTATATAAACATTACCTGCATTGCACTATTATTTTAAGGATATTTAAATCTAAAATATAAACCTTACGAAATTGACTTACCTTTAATTTTAACTTTCATGTTTGCTTGTAATAAAGCCAATGAGTTAGTTGTTCCAGAACTCCAAGCTGAGATATACCAAATATTTAAAGCATTTTGCTTTTGCAGAACTTCTAAATCTAAACTAAATACCAAAACTATAAACAGATGAAACAAATTTCAGATTAGGCACATCCATACAAAAATATATTATATTGGATTTGGGTACTTATAATTAGTTTTTCTTCGGAAGCAGAAGATATCCTTTCGGATACTTTAATGGAATGAACGAATGAACATTATTGGAAGGTATAGAAAGGAGGATTTTGGGTACGGATTTTGATACTAATATATATAGTGGCACAAAAAAAGTATAGCATCGAAAATGAGTTTTGGGTTATATCACTTCTGTATGTATCCATAATAACTAATATAACACGTTAGCCATATAAGTGTGTGGCATGAGCTCTCAGTGAGTTAACATGGGAGCGGATGACTATCTGTGTCAACGTAAATACAGTACTGACAAGGGGCACCCAATATTACGTTCATACAAAATGCAGACTTTTTAGTAATGTTTTAATTATCATTTAGTAATTGGTGCTACCATAACTACACAAATCATGCATAAAAAAACATTAAATTTTATGTAAAAAAATTATAACGTTGGATATGGATGACATTTTCCATCATCACAGCGCGAACCATTGAATGAATCTCACATAAGAAACGGAACACGTTCCATAAATGCCCAGTGAGTTAGTGTGGCCTTCAAAGAACTAAATAAAATTAATTGCCCTTTAAAGTTAAAAATAAATAAAGTTGATGTGACTGGTGGCTCCTTCACACTCACTGGGGGCGCGTATATTTATTCATAAAATACAATTACAAATGAAATTTTCCTCTTAAATCTTTAAAACCTCAAGACGGATGCTCTAAAGCACGTTCATGCAACACTAATTAACTGCGCGCCCCAGTGAGTGTGAAGGAGCCACCACTCACATCAACTTTATTTATTTTTAACTTTAAAGGGCAATTAATTTTATTTAGTTCTTTGAAGGCCACACTAACTCACTGGGCATTTATGGAACGTGTTCCGTTTCTTATTTTAATCTTTCAAAAGTTACATTAGTATCATTTGGATTGGAGTGTTCTTATTTTACAAACATTTCCATTTTCATGCGGCTGTGTATTTAACATCAAACGTATTAGTATTAAGATAATGAAATATTATGAAGTACCAACTCTTTGTGATTCGAATGATGTCCAAATGTGACCACCCGACTTAAACAACGAAGTCATTAGGGCCACCGACACCTATTCATTCTTTGTAGCTAAGGATTTTATTTATATAGATATATATATATAAGTCTATAGTATATGTATTACGTATAGATATATATATAATATATACTTTATATAAGTATATATATTTCATATAAGTATATATATTTTATATATATAATATATATAAGTTTAGTTCCCATGCATTCCTTATGCCCGACACTAAAATGGCTCTAGCACCGAAATTAGTGCTCCGATTTCGATTTTCAAATTAAAGCCCGGATCCTTGCGACCCCGGTCGCAGATTATTATAAAGACCCGAATGCGTAGGACGAAGTCTAAGGGTAGTTATGCCTCATCAAAGCTTTTGAGGTGGCATGTGTTTCCAAATCCTACGTTCGTAGGATGCATGTACATTTTGCATGTGTTGTTAAGTAACCCATACAAAATGTACATATGCATCTCTTAACTCACTGGGCAAAAAGATACTGATCTCAACAAAGACATAACGTTGTCGCCTGTTTTCTTCACAACCCAACCACATTTGTTTACTTTTTTTAAAGATTGCGTGCTCAACAAAAGATCCTTCCGCATTAAAATTTAAAGTTGATTTTTTTGGATGGGAGGTGGAGGGGTATTAAATGTTGAATTTCAGGCAAAATGAAGTGTAAGTTGTTGGATGCTGAAAGGATAATTGAATGAATGAATAAACTTAATTGTTTCTGAGTATCAGTCATCATACAATGTTGATCGTTGTTGTGATTATGAAGTGTGGAGAAGGATAGTGAAATGTTAAATTCTATTTTTTAAACTGCCTGAGTTAGTGGTTTCATAAAATGAAATTTTTTAACTGCATTGATCAGTCTGGCGTAGTATAGGTGTTGCGACTCAATCGATTATTGGAGAAGCGATGATTTAACTACGCATTAGATAGATTGGCGAAGAATTAAAATGTTTAAGAGAACATTGATATTCACCAGGTTAGGTAACTGTTAGTTAATGGGTAGGGCGAAGAATTTTACCCACTTTGAAAACGGTGTACTATGATACGTATCGATTAGTGGAGTTGGAAAGGAGTGCACAGGTGCAATCAATTAATGTTTTTAAGGAAAATAAAGCGTCAATTGTTGGAATAGTGATTATGTCGATTGTTGTGACGTACTTTATGTACTTAAATGTTGGTTGTTTTGAAGATACTCAAATTTTGATTGATTGTTGGAGGAAAGTAATTTAATTTGGGAATTGACATCATAAGAAAATCATACGTTCTCAATAAATGTAAATAAATTCTACATTCTAAGAGGCACACCGCCACCTCAAGTGTGCCTGTTCCCTTCCGGATATTCGTCAGGTTAGGTAACTGTTAGTTAATGACAAAAATTCAACAGCCTTTGAAGTCAGGATAAGAGGAATTTAATCACGTTGAACAATGGTGGTAGGGAGAGAAATTTTACCCACTTTGAAAAGCGATTAGTATGCTAGAGGAAGAGAAACTGTAAACTATATTAGTTAGCGGAGTTGGGAGGGAGTTTTTAACTCCAAGGGAGTTAACAGGCTTTTCTTGTAACTAATAACATGCTCAGCATAGAAGTTTCATGTACTGTTGCAGGAACACTAATATTGAAATGTGAGAAGAAATTCCCACCATATAGCAAAACAGCTGACTATACCTATAATGCATGTATAAATGTATGTATAAATTTATCCGCACCGTTTTCTCTTATTCATTTTAGTACATTTTTGTATTCATAACGCAAATATTTTGATGCCACCATAAATCACAGATTACGATAGCGAATATGAAAGTGGGAAGAAAATATAAACAAACGGACCAGTTTTATTCCAGAATTAGTAGTTAAAGTCTACTTTTTAACTGCCTGAATAAGTGGCTTGATAAAAAAAAAATTCTTGATTGAAAATGAAACTGCATTGATCAGCGTGGGAGTAAGATGTTTGCTTTCATTGATCTGCGATAAGTAGGTGTAAGTAAATCAAGAGGGTTGTACTCAATTTAATCAATGCAGTGATTAGAAAAAAAATAAATATTGATATATATTCGTCAGGCTAGGTCATTGTTAGTAAACAGCATAATTTTAACAGCACTTACGTTTCAGTCACTTTAATCAGTGTTGGGAGAAATTTTAACCACTTTGATTTCACTCCGTTAAGGAATTTGTATTCCAAAAAGGAGTACACACGCTTTCCTCGTGTACAGAGTATAAAGAGTGTACATACACAAAGCACAAATGCTTTTACTCCGAACACTATAGCAAATGCAATCTCGTCATGTGCTTTTTTAGCTTCGGTTGGTTGCAGAGAAATACATAGAAAAGAGTGTGTATGTATTAATGTTTGTATAGGTATTATGTGAAGGAATAAAAAGTTGTTGGAATGGATATAATTTATATATGAGATCTCCAGTCCCGGGAAACATTTTTCAAGATGTTTGTTGACACCTGATTATAAAGGGAAGAAAACTATTTTGTAGTACCTTTAAAAAGTTCAAAGATTTCTAAAGGGTGAAAATTGCAAAAGTGCATAGTTCTCATCATCACAAGCACCGTAATTTTTAGGTGTATTGTAGGGATGTTTGTGAAACTTTTTTTTAAATAGTTGGTAGTAATTCTTCTTTCTTGTTCCTCACAGCACAACTTGAACTTTCAACTTATAAGGTTGTAAGAAGTATCTGAAATATTTTAATTAATTGGCATCCCGACCCGGTTTTAATGGTCAACGGTCTAACATTCTTTCTTTACCATCAGGAACTTTGGGTGGAACAAACACGGTAAGCGTCTATCTATGAGGTACATCGTTTCTTCATTCTTTGCAGTTTGTGGAATGTTTTTTTAAATTTTACTTTGTTCTATTATTTTTGAATTGTTAGATTCTTCTTACTCGGAAGTAGTGCTTTTAATGAAACTACCTCTACAGCGGCACTCGCTCGTCTTTCATTGAGTATATACTTTGTACTTTGCTGTTTTTGTTTGAAGGAGATCTGCCAAAGTGCATTTCGTTTTTGAACTCTTAGGTAAGCTTTAGAATTTTAGGTGTTTGTTGTGTAATTGATTTAAATGCCGGTTTATGATGTTTTAATATTTTTATGATTGTGTTATATGCTGTAAACTTTCAGAAACTAAGGCTTAAGTATGAAGTAAAACTGACGACTGACTTGCAGTTTCAGCAATAGTAATAAAACAACTACAATGAGTGAGGTAGAGAAAGCACCTCCTGACGTACAAAATAGTTCGAGTTGTGACAACCTCAACAATGGTTCGGTTGAAAAAGGTGAGGAGACAGGCCAGATGAACAATAAAACCTTGCATGAACGACAACGACAAGATTTTAACAACAGCAACAGCAGTGATGGTGTAGATGAATTGATGATAGTAAGACGTCCACAAGAAGATAGTCCTTTATCGCCATCATTACCTCCATCGTCGGGGGGTGATTACCATGATCCTGATTGGGAAGAAGAGTTTCGTCATTATCACAAAATCGCTGCCACTTTCAAAAAATATAAGTAATGATTAGTAGCAGTTACTGGATAATCAAATATATGGCAAGATAAAAGATAATGTTTGGATTTAACTATTTCACTTTTGATTTTAGGAAGTTTAGTTACGCAAAAGTAGATAGAACCATAGGGTTTATACGAAGTATGCCCAAACGTCACCAATCTTTGCTGCGCGACTACAGAAAACATATGGAAGACATTCGGAGATGCATTGATGTAAACCATAATTTGTTTCAGTTAATGATACTGGACGCTTCATCAATGTTTGAAAATCATGATGAAGTTTATCCTCAGGTACTTTATGACTTATGAGCTATTCGATGATGGAACATTTGTGACAAGCTGGGCTTCTTTCAGCAAAGTCTTAAATATTTGTGAGTAGAGCAGACTTATTTTGCTTACCCTTTAGAGCTTAAAGACTTCTTCTGCGCCTGAACCAACAGCCTTTGACTATGATAAGTTGCAAGCTGTTTTGAAACATATCGTTAGAGACTGGACTGTTGAAGGTCAAAGAGAGCGTGATACCTGCTACAAACCCCTTATTGATGAAGTTGAGGAGCTATTTGGAAATACAAGGTAATTCTTACTCTTACCCTCTTTGTTTGCCAGTCAAAAGTAGTAATATTTTAAATGATTGAAAGTTGTAAATGTAATTGTATACACTATTTAATAGAGTTGATGAATACAGTGACATCAAAATACTGATCCCTGGAGCTGGAATGGGGCGTCTCTCTCATGAGTTGGTTCGTAGGGGTTATATTGTACAAGGGAATGAATTCAGCTTATTTATGCTGTTTGCTTCTAATTTTATTCTGAATAAGTAAGATTGTCTCGATTTTTGCATTAAAATGAAACCAAAAAATGTTCCCCAAATCCTTCTAGTTACGAATTCTATTTTAATATTTTAAAAGATGTTCAGGAAAGGCGGTTTACAAGTGCCATCCATGGATTCATCAAAATACAAATGTATTAAATCATCAGGATCAGACTCGTGAAATATCATTTCCAGATATTGACCCCTGTGATTTACCTGCCAACAGTGGATGTAGGTTTTCAATGACTGCAGGTAATCAAATTAAAATAATTTAAAGTAACAGTTACGTAGTACTTTACGACAAGTACTGTGATGTTTATAGGAGACTTTTTGGAAGCTTACGCAACATCTTCTCAACAAGCAGCCTGGGACTGTGTAGTCACTTGTTTCTTTATTGATTGTGCCAGCAACATAATTACTTATCTGGAAAGAATATTTAGCTGCTTGAAGGAAGGAGGGGTGTGGTTGAATTTAGGGCCCCTGTTGTATCACTATTCAGACCTTGCTGACGAGCAGTCTGTAGAACCTCCTTTCGACTTTTTGGCCGATATAATTCAGAAAATTGGTTTCGTAATTGAGGTAAAAACGTTATTGAGAAACAATCGATTAGATCTGCATCATAATAACTAATAACCTTTTATTATTATTATTGCAGAAACAAAACACTTCCGTTCCGACCATGTATGCTGAAAATGAGAGGTCGCTGTTGTCTTACTCGTATCGTAGTATATTTTTGGTATGCCGTAAGCCATGCAAAGATGAACCTTCAGTAGTGGCATAACCCTTGGGATGAGGATGACTAGAAGGATTGGATTGCATTTCTGTAGGAGGGATACACATCTGTATTCCTATTGCAAACGATAAAGCTTTTAATTCAATGAGTAATATCACGTAAACATATTTTAACTTGTTGGGTTTTTATTATTTTCAAGAAAGATGTGTAGCTGCTCAAATTTTAAACTTTGGCTTGTTGATTTGAACTGAATTTGTACAATGGATTGATACATAAATCTGAAATTGATGAATTTTATTTGGGCTAATTTGACTAATATGACCATTTTAAATTATGAATGAATTGCACGGAAGCAATAAGCTGTCACGATATCCACAGGATTTGCACTTGATTTCATGTTTAGTGTGGAATTTGACAAAAATGAAAAAAGTTACATATACTGGCATAGCACGAGCCATTCATGTTAGTCATGATATATGGCATATGAAGTTGATTTTACTCGCGTGCATATTCATAGTTAACTATTGTATTCACTGGCGTATTACTTTAATATGAATGGTTATTGCACCTTTAATATCTAGCAATCACGTACGGCATACGGTGTATTGTAGTACCACTGACTAAAGGCCGTATTGGTAGAAACATTTAAGTAGTAAATTTATGTATATATACTTTGTATACCTAATAAAAAAATGGAGACATAACTTTACAAGTAACTCTAAAAGTTATTTCTGATCCATTGTTTTTATACCAAGTTTAAGCAAAGGGATTAAATTTTATCACAACTATATTTCAAGCATGCAGTTCTATCTTATTCCTCCATTAACGGTATTGTTAGCTGGGTTAGTGCTAAGTCGAATACCCAATGAAGGTAAGCAGAAGTGAATATCTGTTTGTACTCCGTTTGCATTTGCATATACGAGCCCAATACAATGTGTTATGTATCAGAGACAGAAGACAACCACCAAAAGACAACGGAGAAAGCAGGAATGCACACGGGCCAAGGTTTTGATGAATCGTTCCAACATGGGAGTAAGAACAAATCAAACATTGTAACCCCTCCAAATAATGATACGCTGCTGTCGAACGATATTCTTCCCGAATGGGGTGGAAAATGCACCAAGAAGGATTGGGCCAAGTGTTCGAAATTGAAAACACGAGTTGTAAGCCATTATGTGGATGTCAAAAAGCCCGAGTTGGGATTCAAACATCAAGAAACGGACTGTACATTGGAAGCGGTTTTTTGCTTAAGAAATGAATGGACCGTTACAAGATGTCAACTATTATGTATGCAGTGTAATAAAGGTACAGAACAAATTTCAGGATCATTTTTAGTTTTCTATAACATATTGTAACAAGTGTGTATATTATGATTTGTACTCAATTTATTTCCAGACATTCTAAAGAAATATGATAAATACGTTTTGAAAGAGGGTGCATGCTAAAAGCTTCAAGTGGAAGATGTGATGGGTTCACTTTATTCTCTTGAATATCCTCGATTATTGTGACTAAAGCGCTAGAGACCTGTAAGAAACGAACTAAAAGGGAAATAAATTGTCCTGACTCATCATCAATTTAGTACTTGGCCACAAACTAGTTTATAATTCATTTATTCCATCTTAGCTTCTTTCATGATGAAATGCTGTTTATTGCGAAATCTTTTCATCATGCAATAAAGTCATTTATAGAATATAAAGAGACCCCCTCAGAAAATGAGCACGTCAGCAACCCCAGCGAAATATGTCAGAATCGGGACAATATTAATGACTAAATAGTAATCTTAAAAATCCCACAGGAAGCTATACAGGCATCATCACATTTCTTCCATACAAATGTGATTAGGAGGAAATACAGTATTTTTATTACTACCAAGACATGCGTGACTGAATAAAGTTTTCTCAAAGCCTTCCAGCTCGTTGTTCTTGAATGTCATGCAGCATCATGCATGAAACTTATTTCGTTTACAGAATGAACCCATACCCATTCTTTTTAGAGTCATGTTGTGTGTGTATCTATTCCACACAATGCAAACCACATTTTTCACTCTTTTCCAGCAGCAACCAAAGTCGCATAAACGCTACGCTACGAAGACAAGGGGGAGAAAGGAGATACGTACGACGTGTGGGTCGTACTTCTTTTGCTGGTCTTTTACGAATACATATTCAGTTGATGGACTCATGAACCACTCACTTTGCGTTTGCTCTCCTTCCTGGAATGAAACATTTCCTTGGCTCAGTGAGCGAGTGAGTGAACCGGCGAGGAAACTTTCTCCCGCAGAGTACCTCACACTACATCATCTTTCTCTCGTTGCACTATTTTGGTCAAGTTAAACATACGCGTGTTATTTGCTCATTCACAGCTTGACTTTCACTGATATCTTTTTGAAAGCCTTTGAACAAAAAAAATGTATTCTTTTCGGATCGGGAATCCACCACCTTCATTTTCCTGACAAAAAAAGTCGGTTGAATTATTATCTACTGCAGACTCTAGCTTTTTTTGAACTCAGCGTGCAACAAGAATTCTAATCACAGATTTTACACACATAACGCAGTAGTGAAAGTGGAAGAGCGTCTTTCCTCATCATATTACCTTACATAACCCATATATCAATACAATATAGACATTTGGAACTGTATTTGAAAACTGACAAGAATCTTTTTGTGATCTTTGGAAAGAAGTCAACTGTTTGTGAGCAGATACTATCTCGGTGGTGGAGGAAATAGATGGAAAACATGAGCAAGAATATCAGGAAAACATCCACTACTTCTGGGGCAATATTGATATTGCTATCACTTCTCGTTTACAGCCACGTGCTTTGTTTTCTGGTAAGAAACAATTTTTGTAATGCCCTACCACTATTGTAAGCTATATATTTTGTCTTTTGTTACACAATATGTGTGAGTATTCCAGAGAATCAAAAAGTTTCCTATTCTTTGTAATTCATCTTGGCGCAGTCAAGGAATGTGATTTTTTCCCCTAAAGTCATTGGGGACGCAATATATAGGGTGTATTATGTGGATTTGGTAAACTGTCCTTTAGTAGCAATCATTTTTAAAAGAAATGCATCCCCAATAATAATACACATCGTTTTTGGGGTGATACATGATCATGGTAAGTATGAACTTGGAAAATTTTAGTAGATATCTTTTTTAACTTATTATGCATGGACAAATTTACGAGAGTTCTTGGAGAAGATCTTAACAAACTTAATATTGTAGGATTTCTGTACTGCAATCATCTACAATCAGATAGCAATTCAATCAAGTAGCTCTATGAAAGGAAAGGGGAATGGAATGTCTGTATGTATTGTAAAATGAAGCAAGAAATTCCTCTATAGACTCTACATAAGTATTAAAGGAAAGGTCTGATTCTTCTTTCTTTCTTTGTAAAAAGCAGATTCAATCTTGTTTGATGGCATTAGTTTAATTAAGAGCCAAAAACTCCTGTTTTGCTCCCTCCACTACTTTTACCAGGAAAGGGAGGAGAGGGAATGAAAGAGAGAACGAGGGGCAGGAGAAAATTGATCATGTATGCATATATTGTATAAGTCTGCCAGCAATGCTTGTTGGTTCCGTTTTTATGGATTTAGTGAATATTCTCAGTTACCGTTACGTAAGAATTGAACTGCGTTGCATCCTGGGATATATGACAGCATTCGTTTCTGCCTTCCAGCAAAACACTCGCATCTCGTCTTGTCAGAAGTCATGTTGGGAATAATGCCACTAAGTTTTATAAATGTTCTATCAGTCAAAGGCCATATACTGCGTAGGGTCGTGTCGTGTCAAACAAAAAGTTTGCTGTACGAATACGTTAAGAAATGCATTATGCAAGTGAAAGCAAGCGGCAAGCGCTGCAGCACCAACCAGCAAGGCATCGCCTAATCTAAAAGTAGATTACCAATATTAGTAACAAAACTTCTTGGGCTTTCTCAACTTTTCTAATTTTAGGTATACCATCCATTATCATCATCACATTAAAGGCAACACATAATAGTAGTCGTTACCCTAATCCCATCATTACATTAATGTATCTACTTATACATATGACATAATAATATTATGCATAAATGTACCTAAATATGTATGAGTTCCATGAAATTGAAATCGCTAGCTGAAACGAAACAAACTGATTACGGGCTAGCTAAAGAAAGCTGTCTGCTCCATTATATGGAGACAAAATGATTGTGCTCATACTCAATTTAGATGGCCGGAATGGAAAAGGAGATAGCTAAAAAAAACTAATAATCTCTTTTGCACATTAACTGAAAACCACTAAGCTTACTTATTTCTAGAGCAATATTTAAACACCAAAACGCTTTACATTACACGAAACAAAAAGTAGTGAGGTTCATCTAACTTGCGGGGCCCATTTCCCCTGTCACTCTTCATTATGTGCACAAGACAGCCTTATCATCCTTTTGTATGTATACAGACAGACAGTTCGCACTCTTTTGAGGGGAACGCTTTCCCCATTTTAAAGGAAAAAGAATGACAGGAGTCTGGTAAAGAGACAAAAGCCAAAGAGTCATAAGACTTTTAATATTGTAATATTATGTTCTTAAACATGCTCGCTTTTCATACTATGCATAAAGCATATAGTATATATTATACAATTTATACCACTTCCTTTTGTTTTATGTGTGTGATGCATTTAAATGCTAGTTAAGCTTTGAATAAATGACACGTTTCCATTCATTAGTGAGTCGGCTCTAGTGGTTTTAGGAGAATGGGGACTGTGAACGAAGTGTGCATTCAAATGTGCCATTTTTTTGGGTCAGGCACACTAGTCAAATAGTTATTATGTAGTAGCGGTGGCAAAGGTTTTTAGTAGTTCAGTTCAGAGTGAGTGAGCAGCTCGCTCAGCTTAGAGTACATCGGTCGCTACATCCATGTGCATATGCCAAATTGGAGGGGAAAGTTGGTTGCAGTATACGTACGTGTAGCGACATTACGAGTACACTGATCGTGAGTGAGTGAACAAAGTGAAGTCACCTTGGGTATGTGTGATAAGTGTGCATGCAAGACCTCATGCATAATCGTGCACAGGAAAAACGATGAGCGAAAGGGAATAAAATTGGTATTTGGAAGGTAATAATCACGTATTATGTATACATAAGTTACGTACTTTAGTATAAGCTGCTCCCTATCTGAAACACTTATCATCAACATAAACCATTTTATACTTGTAACATTAATTACAATAAGTGCACACGGTCGAGAACGATTTCCCATTCTGCTACTACTACGTCCGCCTCATAACTCAAGTATGTTATTATTTTTCGTTCAAAAAATTCTGTCCTAAATCCTTCATGAAAAGATATGACTACATATATGCTCTCATGTTCATACAAATGAAATGAAGGAATAAGTCTGGAAAGAAATGTCAAAAAGACAAGTGTGCATTTAAAAATAGAGATGTAAAAGGGGTTGTAGTAAGTTAATGCTATATATGTGTGGTACGCTGAGGAGGAAGAGAAAGTTTATGGAAGCTCCTGCTTCTCTTCCTTCGTGCTGCCTTGTGACTTGTGACAACGAAGTTCCAGAAAACATACAAAAAAAGAACGCTTTGCCACATAACACCCATAAACAATGCATGTACATCTCATATGTAAGAGATATATGCATAGCTTAATATATACTATACACCTTCTTACTTCTTACGTGTGAATTCACAGATGAAAGGGAAAACTTTCTTTTTGAGACGCTACTCCATAGTAGTATATATTCGTATTCTAAGTTTTACCTCTCCTTTTTATTCAGCTTTCACTTTAATTTTTTGGCCGTTCTGGTCCCAGCTAACCAACCAGCAAGCAACCAAAGCCTTCGCTTCACTGTTCTGTCTTTTTTCCCTTAAATGTGTAGGATGACACGCTGGTTATAATAATATAAAGAAATAAAGTAAAATGGTAATATGAGCACATTGGTTTTACAGGTAGAAACGGGAGAAAATATATTGCATTAAGAAATTCTATATTTGGATGGAGGGTATATATTATTGCTTGAACAAGCAAGAGCCGAGGAGTTGTGGAAAGACTGTTATATTTATCATTTATGGCTGCTCTGAGTCTTTCTCTTTTTTCTTCGCTCTCACTTTCTCTTTTTCTGTATATGACACTTCATATACTGTCTAATAATTCTTGCCACATCCGTTCCTCACACTTTTCGTATGAAAAGTAAAGTAACAGAAAGCAGCCATCATCAGGCAGTGATAGGTAAAGTAGAGCTAGTAGAGTCGTGAGTAGAGCAGAACTATTTTTTTCTACTACTACTTATTATATTACAAATGCATTGTATAGCACCATGTCAAGCTCAAGAAAAATAGGGAGGAAGCATCAAAACCCAGAAAAACATATACATATGCTATCCCCACACAGTCATATCAATGCCAAGCCACACTAACTGACTTTGCTTTGCTTTATGCCAGTTTTCTTCTTAGTGAAACTGAAACTCATGAATAAAACATGGTCAACTTTTTCCGTTCACTTGAGAAATATACTTATAAACACAAGGAACAAGTCTTTGACTTCATTCCTGGTATTAGTTTTTGCCCACGCATACTTATTGCAGAAACAGGAAAACGATATGAAATACAGAAGTCTACCTATATAAATAATTTTTTTTGCTAGTAGCTCCTTCCCTCGCTGGTTCGGTAATCATATTCACTTGTTTCATGCTAAAGGGGTTTCAAAGGAAATGTATACAAACATAGTAATGATAACAAGACGAGACGCACACCGTCCAAAATGGGAAAAGCCAAAAACTCGACTTGACTTTCTACGTCTCATGCAAATAAAGATATATACATCTACGTATGTGTGTGTGCTTCTTCTGAAGAATATTTAGTTAGCCAAGGCAGGTAGGAGGTCCTCGCTCACATTTCATATTAAATTGGTCTTCGTGTTTCTTGAGGTGGGAGAAAATTGTTCGAGGAAATAAAATGGAAATATAGGAGAAAAGGGAAATCTTTGGGGAGAATGAAGGACCGGGCAAAAACTTGCTATTAATGTATAATATTCCAATAGCAATAGCCATTTCCTTAAAATGTATTACATGGGATTTATGAATCTCACTTTATGAATTATTGACTGTAGGATTTTCTTCTGGGGATGAAATGAAATTTTCTGCTGTCGCATTTTCTTCACAAAGCTTCACCATAATATGAAAGAGTGTATTCTTGTGTATCCCATGTAATATATCTATATACAAGGCAAAAACTTTTCCTTGTAGATATTATTCATATTGTGCTTCGAAAAATAACAGGGCTGGAAGATGGAACTCAAGAAATGATATTATTATCGTGTCATTCATTCATATGAGCTCATTCCTTCATTCATATTGAATGCTATAATATACAAAGGATGCGAGCAAGGATAGACACTGTAACCGTATTACCAGTGTGTGATGGCATTCACGACAGCATATATATATTCAGCTAACGATAAGTATATAGTATGGTTCATCGTACTCATCGTCAGTAAGTTTAACCTAACCTTCTATGCATAAAGCTCAGTATAATGTGATATCACACAGGGTTTGCAATGGTATTAAGGAAAGATTTTGGTTATGGAATTACCACTGGCTGAGTGAGTGAGAAAGGCGGAATATCATGCAATATTATAGGGAGCCCGGTTACGTGACAATTGTCAAGGGATGTCGTATCATGCATGTATATATTACAGTGATGATAATGCTCGCTTTCATTTTGAGCTCATACTAACTTTCACCGTCAGTAAAATGCAAGCAGAATGAATTCGTCCATATTATCGGATAAAAATAGAATACGAAAGCTAACAGCAAAACGCCTTTCCTTTTCCCATTGTTGCATGTTTCATACACTGGTCCATCAAAAGAAATACCAGAGCATTGGAAAGATTCATTCAAGCAAAACTAAGCTAAGCTCAAATTCTGTTGTCCCATCACATCACCGTCCTACATACTCTCCGTCAGTGTCAGGAAAGCATCATATCATCACGAAAAAGTGAATGGCAAAACGGGAGCTTGAAGGCAGAGCAGAGGAATTTACTGGGCGAACAAAGTCCCGTTGAATCACCCCTATCATATATTAAGATTCATCATCATCATCATCATCATCACCGTCCCTCCAATGGTGAATGTTTGTGATTATATGTGTGGTGGTGTGATAACAACACCAAAAACCCAAAGGCTGTAATAAAGCAGACTTTTGTAGTGATTCTCTGTGTGAATGTCTTTTATTACTACATTCCGAGTGAGGCAATGATACTACTGTTGATGACGATGCTTACTAGATTGCTTTTCGACTTTCACTGCTTGTTGTTGTTGTTGTTACTACAATGCTACATAATATGCCGGTGACTAGATACGTTCATATATGTGTCTTTGGGAAAATGGTAGTGGATTTAGCCTTGCCTTGTTAGCGTGCGAACATTTTCATTTGTAATCCAGACCAACATTTTCTACGAATTCCATTAATGAGAAAGATCTACTCTACGTTAGGTATATGCTTGCGTAATAATAACTATGATTAAATTGTTCATTTTCATCATATCATATCACCATTTCATTTGAAGTTAAAATGAATAGAATATTCTTGTTAAATGGGTACAGAGTAGAATTCAACATATTATCCATCTACTTGGAAACTTGTACAGACATTGACTTTTCCCGTTCCATCCTACATATCAACATGAAAACGTTCGGATAGACTTGATACGTTTGTTCCAATTTTCCTATGGTTTTGCAACGTGACATGTATAATGGGCGACGTCAATGATATTGCATTACATTAAGGCTTTCTTTCAGCTGACGTTTGATGGATATATTCAGCATATATTATTTGTTGATATATATATACACTATTTTGGGTTACATTAGGGATAGATAACGTATCCCAAAAATGAAGAACACAATGGAAACCTCTGTTGTATGTATATGCATATACACGCGTATGAGATACTTTACGCCTACTTTCATGATTAATTACAACCTCATCTCGTTAATGGATGTCACATTGGTACTTCTTTCAGCTACCATTACACATTCACGTGGAAAAAAGCAGAATTCTCCATGTCTGCTGCCATGTCTAACCTAATAGCATATGGTGGATGTTTCTTAAATGCAAATCTATCTGAGAACACGGTCGTTTTTATATTATTATATAGGGATCTGCACTTTGAAATTGAAAAGAAGGACCTTTGATATATATAACATATACTGAAAGTGTTGCTGAAAGTGTACAGACAGAAGCAATATAAGGTTGTTGTGTACATTTAGTTGCTGAGATTGGAAATTCCAGAAGAAGAAGAAGCTTGTCGCTCCATGAGAAAATGAGGAGTCAAAGCTTACTTTCACTAAATTAACCTTCTTATCATACAAAGATTGACATGGAAAAGATGTTGAATCGACAGTGACTAAATTTTTAGCAGGATTTCTTTTGATGTTCAGTTATGTATATCATGTTCATGCAAAGTGAAAAAGAGCATGGAAAATTGATGTAGAGGATTATGTATACCCTCGCCTTCTCATGATTGATTCAATATTGTGATCAATTTCAGTTGAGTTCAGGAGCACTAGCTCACAGCCATCATCATCATCACCATCACCAGCAACACCACCAACACGACCATTCTAATAGCAACCTTGCAAATGCGGCTGCTGCTGCAAGAAATAGAAGCAGTCACAGAAGCACTTCCACTAACTTTCCGTGGAAGGTTCCGGGCAGTAGCAGAGGGAACGGTGACGGTGGTACCAGAAACCATGCTGGAGGTAAGAAATAAGTACTAAGTCGACGTGTCTATGTATAAAGTATGATTATCGTTATTACTAGAGGAGCTTTTCTCAAGATTTTTTTGATAGTGCGTACATAATATCAAGAATGAAAGGGGAAACTCGAATCCAAATAATAGTAAAGTTGTTTGCAGTAGTCATGTTCGTGTATGTAGTTGGTAGTGTTAGTAGCAGTAGTAATAGGAGCAAATGTGCATATACCTTTTGCTGATTAATCACACTTCAAAACTCTTGCTTTCTCATCATCCATTACACGCGTAAAAGAAGACGACCGATCAAGCTTCAAACTCGCTTCTTCGTCACGGACTAGCTTGCTACTGCTGCTCCAGTATAGTCTTTGCGCGATTTACTAGAATTTGGGCTGAACTAATGTTAGCATAGCAAAAATCATTCAATAATGAATGTTAGGTATACCAAACCATAATCCTTTTTTCTAGCTTATGTTCGCTCGTAGTTCTCCACTACGTACGTGTATCCTGAGCGTGTAACCTACCGTGAGAGAGAACGTGCACTTTTTAAGGTAGCTTGCTAGAGAAACAAGATTACCTTATTTTTGTTTGAAAGGATCCTATATACCTTCAAGGCTTTCTCCAGCTTTTTTTTTTACCTAATAAACCCTTTTACGTACTACACTCACCGTGTGCTCTTTATAAAGGGCGAAAAAAACTCCTTTATCTTTGGAACATGGATCATACAATTTCCCGTCTGATTTTTGAAGGGCCATGTCGCTATAAAAGATGTGGAGCTAAAAAAGAATGTAAGGTAAACGAGTCGAGTGGACAGGCAGAGTGTGGTTGTATAACGGATTGTAAAAGAGAACGAAAATCTAATAAACCTACTGTTTGTGGGACGGATGGTCGACTTTATCCCAGTTATTGTGATCTGCGAAGAACAGCATGTCTTACCGGAGCCCACATCTTTTTTAGTCATTATCAACACCAACATCACCATGACCAGCTTTATCAAGACCGTTACCAACGCCAAACTGACTTTTCTTTTGGCAACGGAAGTGAAAGCTACATCAGCCACAAGCAACGCAATATTATCCCCGCCAATAGTGGTAACCAAGAACCTGAGTGCTTTCCCTTTACGCAACCTCATCATCATCATGATCGTCAGCAGCAACACCACCACCACAATCATCACCATGATCCGGATAAAAATCCACTTCGGGACAAGAACCAGGGATTTCTCCAACCGCCATCTCCACTCCCACCGTCAACAACAGTACATCGCAAAACTGCCAGGGATGATGAGATCCACTCCACAGAGTATGATGATGATGAAGAAGATCATGATGATGATGATGATGATGAGTACAACTATTACCAGTATTCTCCTTCAACTGTTTCCATTGCCACTGCTGCTACAACTGCCACTTTAGGTGAAAACAGGGAGGATGGTCCAAAGAAACCCAGAAAAAATATGGAAGGTTCCAACTACCCAGACATTGAAGACATATATAACGACGACAATAGCAATGAGTATCAGGGAGGGATGGAAGGAGATGGGAGAGGGACGGGAGAAAGCAGAAATGGTCTAGACGACTTACAACGAAAACTCCATCATCCTTCTCACCATCATAAGTTCACCGTTGGTAAGACCATATTTTATTAATAATAAATCTGGTAATATCTTTTGTACTCCATATGACAAAACACTTATCCAGGTTTTGTACGTCCTTTTTTTATGTAATGCCTTTCCTCTCTCCCCCAAAATTTTTTCCCATTTTATCCATCCAGAGGACATTTTCTATTTCCCATGAACTACTCTCTCACTACTACCAACATTCTGTAACAAGAGAGATGCATTTTTGAGCTTGCAATCCAATGGTATGAAAAGTGTGCTTTCTTGTAGCAAGTTGTTAACAAAGTAAGAAACGGAACAAGTAGCACTCACTCTTCATATTATAGAAAGTAAGGACTTTGGAAAAAATCAGAATTGAGACTTTGAAAGAAAACCACGAATGAAAGCACACATCCAAACTCCAAACTCAAACCAACATCAGCCCAAATCCAGCGAAAAGAAAAGCAGACAATCTGTCTCAAAGAAGAAGAGGGCTTGGGCTATGGCTAACCATTTATATATATTATGAACATATCCATTTATACTTATTTTTGTGTTTTATAATATTTCGTGAGTATAATAAAAAAAATGGTTGAATAGAACGAAGCAAGAGAGGTAAGTGAGGAAATAAGGATCATAGAGAAAAATATTGCTCAGTCAGGAAATGGACGAGAGGAGATCTTCAGAGTGGAGTAGTTTGTTAGCTTGAGTTGAGTAGTGCTACTATTATATAGACTCATAAGTTTAGAGAAGCGTTTGTTCTTGTATTGTTTCCTTAACTGGGATGAAATGATTGTTGTACGGATATTTTACTTAAACGCATATTACTATTACAGCACAGCAGTACAGTCGCATTGCACAACTACTCTACTACTACCTACTACTACTGATTTGGTATTAAATAGAAGAGCATTTTCTTCTTTTCGAAAGGAAAAGAAGGAATGTGTTTTGGGCACTCAAAAGACAAAAATAAGAATAAAAGCAAGTTGTGTCGTTTGTATATCTTTTGCCTCTCTGCATTTGCTGTGTTAATACGAAGAGTGCTTTTTTCAGCTTGTTTTTCTCTCTCTCCTTTGTTCACCACACACACACACAACTTAATCCTCGTTTCTTTTTTGCATTGATTTTGGATAAAAAAAAGAAAAGAGGAAAATTTTCACAAGAAAAGGAATCTCGTTTGTAGTCACATGGATAAAAATCTCTATTTCCTTTCTGTCACTAAATATAACGATTACTAGGGAAAACCTTTATAAGTATTACCATTTCATCTTCACATTATCCTCCTCACACTTAAACTTTTTTGCTACAGATTTTTACTGAAATGGAACTCATGATCAGTGAGGAGTTGTTGTATATTTAAAATGTGAGGTTTCCCAAAAAAACTGAAACCAAACCCTTTCCTTTTTTCCCATGCCCACCTTTTGAATAATATATTATAGCAGTCTTTGCTACGTTTCTGGACGATTTAATCCAACTTTCAAAACAAAAACTGGTAGTTGACTGACTGCTAGAGAGAGATTAAGTAAGGGAAGGACGAAAAAATAATTGCATTTTTGTTCCACGCACGTACGTATGATTCACGGTATAAATTGCAAATCCAAAGCCAAAACTCTGTATAGGTAAAAGTAAAAAATAGTTATTGCGAAATGGCAGGAAAGCATTCAACTGTAAGTCCACCACTCTCCATTTCACGGACACACTTTCTTTTTCTTGTTTAGTAGAGTAGATAAATTTGAACTGCACGAAGAATACGTTGGATTTAAAGTAATCTGACAATCCCACCCTCTAAATATTGACCTAAGTGCTTGCGTTATTGGTGGGCATGTAGTTCTGTATTTTTTTCACCGGTTGGTTTCCATTTTCCATTTAAACAATCACCGAAAAGCAGCTCCTTCTAATAGACGAGTTTTCCAAGAGCTCATGCAAGCTCAAGAATTCTCTGGTGGTATTTATAACGAAAAGGGATAATAATGTAAAGGGAGCCAATAAGAATTGATAGCAGGAGGCAAGAAAAAAAAGGAGAAAATTTACGAAGAAGGAGCAGCAACAGCAGCAGCAGCATCGCCTGATTTAGAAAGATATATTGTGCTTCCGATCCTGCTTTTTTGGCAACCAAACCACCGATACGTTTTTCCTCTTTTTCTAACGTGATCTCTTAGTTGCTTTTGTTGAAGCGGAGTTGGATTTACTTGAGGAAGAGATTCATTTTGAACCAAAACATGCAAACAGGAAACCTTGTTTTTTTTGGGGTATATATATTTTGTGTGTATCAACATATCAACATCAACCCATTTATTTTTTAGTCCGGAATGGCTCAGGTTTTTCACTTGGAGAAGAATTGAAGTGGGTAGAAAGAGCCGGAATGAGGAGTGCATCGTGAGTATTTTTTTTTCATTTCAGAGGGCAAAACGAGGCAACGCTGTCTCCGTGGTGGTGGTTGCATAGTGTCTCTCGATCCAGTGTTTTATCCACACGGGATAAAATATTGTAGTTTTGCGTTTCCGCATGTAGACAGCACAGTGGTAGAGAAGAGACATACATAAAACTCACAAACCATTTGATGTATATTTGTGTAAGAGAGAGAGAGAGAGAGTTTGGTTGAGTGTGGAAAGAGGATCTGTTTCTCTTTCTGAATCTTGAATTAAAAGGTTGTAATGTTTGCTTTTCGTTAGAGAAGAGCACAGACGCTTTTCCGCATTACTACATTTCTTATCCCAGCGGAATAAAAAGATGGACGTATTCATATACACACATACACACACAAACACTGACATGAAACAGTTTCCCACAGTTGAAAAACATTCATAAGCATGTTAAGTAAGCTAACTAGGCAAGAGAGCACAGGAAACCTGAAGGCTCATGGTTAGCTAGTTGCTATTACTGTCACTCTTCCTATTTAGGTACCTAGTTACTTACGACGTGCCACTGGAAACACTCCCGAGGAAAGTAGAAAAGTAAATCGAATGACGAAAGCGTGAGAGGGTGATAGAATGCGAATGGGAGTTAAGTCATTTAATGGAAATATTTAATGGATCTCTGAGTCTTTTTAAAGGTATACTTCCGTTCCTGTCCTTCTACTCCTCCTTCTCTCATCGTCATCATGAATATTCATGCATTTGACAACTTTAGTTGGGATATAGAATTGGAAACTGGGGGGAATGGAAACGGCTCAGTCATAGCATCTCCCGTCATCAGCTCTCACACGTTCGTGAGTTGAATTCAAAGAAAAGTCTCAACCTCAACCGTATTTTCATCCCTTTGGCACGATGGATGGATCCATTCGTTGACATGTTTCCCCATTATTTTCCTTGAAAAAATGAGTACAAGATCACGTTCTGACATTCAACGTTACCCTTTTGCCCTTGTTTGTTGTTGAAACAATCTAAATAACGACCACAGAAATTGCAGTTAACAATCTAAGGAAGCAATTAAAATGGCTTCAGTATATACACGCTCCTCAATCTCAACATTGTTTTGATACGTTATAAAGACTGCTGCACTGGAACGATAACAAGAGAAGAATAGCAAAATAAAAGTATACGTTATTGTGTATTATTGTATCGTTCGACTCGACTTCGATCTTGTTTACGGAGACGGAAATAACAGAGTAAAAGTTTTGGACACGTTCTTATACCAACCCTTTTATACGTATAGCATAACGAGGAGCAGATTGTGTTAATACAAAACACTTAATCTATAAATAGGGAGTTTTATGACGATGTAAACATAAGGAAATTTCTGATAAGGCTCAAGGCAAAGACCTTCGATACTTGTAAGAACAAAAAGAAGCCAACACAAAAGTTGGTTCTCGACAGTTGCTTTGTTTTATCAACTGGACTGGGATTTACGAGCTCTAGTAGTATTGAGGACTTCCTACGTAAGAAGAGAAGAAAGAAGAAGTTTGTCGGAAGCAAGAGCAAGCTGGTTTAACCCGTTTTTTGAGTGTCACTTTCTCTCTTTTCTTTTCCCATTCTCATTTTACCCACGGAATGCATATGGACTGCAGTTTTTTAAGAGAATTACGGCTTTTGCGTGAGTTTCCGCAGCTCCCACAGTTCAAAGAATCCTAAAGGCATTGTAAAGAAAGACGAAGGACAGCGGCACGGCATGTCGCAATGCCTTGTAGGAGCAATTACATTTTATGATCAGGATATCAAGCACCGAGACAAGTGGTGGATGGGTGCATCATGAACCGAATGAACATGAGGAAATTTCCTCTCCTTTTCCACTTCCTCCCCATGTTTTCACTTCTTTTATGACAAGAAGTCAATACCGAAAAGAAAAGTTTGATAATTATCTGAACACAGGTCTTTTTTATATTGGGTTTGAGAGTGGTAAAAGAGAAGAAAAACGAGGATATATATATAGGGATAAAGCCCTTGTTCATGTACTAAGTTTGCTATCATCACATACACCCTGAATATACATAATGTACTGGATATATTGACGCCGGAGTTGGTAGGAAAACGATCGTTGAAATTTTAGTCGTCCTGTTTTGTTCTCTTCTTAATATGTCTACTTTGTCTTGAAAACTTTTTTTTACGCTTCTCCATGATGTGACGCAACATTTATCCTGGATGTAGTCGACGTTAAATGTTAAAAGGGAAACAAACAAAGGATAGAAAATTCCTATTATGGGATTCGCAACGCGTGGAAAAATCCGTTGGGTAGACTAGATAAGGAAAAATGTGATCTGATCGACAAAGGAAAATAAAAAAGACGAAGGAATGTTGTTACAGACAAAGTGGGCTTGGGACTCTCGAAATGACCTGATGAAACTTTTTCCCTCGTTCCATAAACAGGAGCTGTCACTACCGAAATTGTCTTTTGCCATTTGCCTTATTCCTCGGTTTTTCTCTCTTACTCAATGTTTTAGCATATAATGGGAATTCCTTTTGTGTATAAAAGGTGTTGAAAATACTGAATATGCAGAAGGAGCTGTTGCATACTCTAGTCTCTTCATCCTATTACGACTTCTTCTTTTTTAAAGTTAACGCCATACCATAACTAAGTATTGCCTTCAAGATCCCTTCTCCTCTCTCTAACGGGAAGTTTGAACTTGGTGAAACTCCATTTTTCTCCATTTTGTTGTTGTACTTTTTCCTCTGGTTAATACCAAGTATATAATATGAGAACCAAACAAACCATATAAGGGAATCATATGTCAAAACCTTGCGTAACTTGATTATACCCCAAAATGGAGGTACAATCTTATTAAGATTTTAACGGAAAGGCAAGGCAAGTCAATCACTAGGCATTATATTATATATTATGTACCTTGACTTAGGAATGATGAAAATCATGCAGAATTTAAAACAAGAAAACTTCCGGGCCAAGATTTTTCACAAATTGCTTTTAGCTATCGTACATACACGCCTATAAGTACCTACTTATTATAGTAACTTCTCTGGTGTAGCTCTATTTCCTATTAAAAATAGACGTAGAGTGCATATAAAAAATCCCATCCCAATACATGAGAGCCTGACAATGCTTTTTGCTATGAAAAAGACTATATATATACTTGTTTTATGGTGTTTGTGCTTATATTTATGTATGATTACTTAACGTGAGTAAAAACTGTATGTATTTACAAAAATTAATTCGCCTTTCACTCCTCTACATCATCTATAGTAAGAAATATATGCCATATGTAAATATTCGTGTTGTCGTATAACCCCTTTACGTCTTCACGAGTCGTTGATTATACTTTTACTTTTCATTCTGTTCTTGTCGACTGGTTCCTCCTTTTTTGCATGGAAAAGTTTGATTTTAATTCCTTTGCCTAATGCTAAAACAAACTGTGCGACAAAGTTTATTCTCTACAAAAAAAAACTCATCCCTAAAAAAATTCAACAAATATATAAGTACATGCCATATGTGTACCATCATATCGTTGTTTAACTACTTCTCTTTTTTCTCTTCTCTTGACTGTTCACGCTTAGTCGGTTGGAAAAAGCAAAAACTTTTTTTTTCTCATGAACTTTTTTCCCTTTTCTAATTTTTCTTGGTACTTTTTTTTCTTTCTGCAATTTTCTGTTTATTGCTCAAGTTAAATCTGGCTTTTGGATTGAGTTTGTGATGAAATGGGCTCATTAACAACAATAAATTATAGGCTAATGGGCACTATTGAACCAGCGTAGGTTGAGATTAAAAATCATTAAACAACAGAAAGCCTCTCTCTCTCTCCTTATCCTGTTTGTTTTGACAAAACATGCCCTCCTTGAAAAAAAATATGCTTGTACAAGTGTGCTCCCTGCTTTTCCTCACTATACTATATGCTTGTAATTGTGTTAGTTGGAGTGTACTTACTTCCGCTGATGGCATTCGTTAAGCAGCACTTTCTATTACCAAACTAGGAGTAGCAGAAGTACATATATCGCTCTTCCCGGAATTAGCTTTTACTTCCGCTTTATAACCTATAACATATATGTATACCCTTTCCTTCTTTAAAAAGTATAGTTTTCTAGTGAAAAGACTGTAAATGAAATGAACTAAAGCGGATATTGTTATGAGATGTGTATAATGTGAGCTTTAGAGAGCGCTCGCTAATATGATAATATTGCTGCTACATTTACATTAATTCGCATCCGTCTCTTCTGCCGTCCTACCTATTAATTCCGCCCATAGATGAAGTACCTTTCTTTGCAAACCCAATGCTAATGCTTATATACTCTTTAAGACCAAAAACATTGCGGAAAAAAGTGCTGCTGTGGCCCAATCTTCCAATTAAGTTTCTGGCGTGTGTGTGACTGTAGCAGCTGAAGACGCTTTTTCTTATAGAAAATATTCTTTTTTCTTATACCCTATAGATAGATATAAGATCAATATTGGTTTTAATGGTGAACAACACGCAGAATATAAATTTTTTGTTTGAAAAAAAATCTCAAAGTGCCTCCTAAATAGGGGACATTTGCTTGTGAAATTGCAAAAAGTGAACCATCTGTGTTATATTGCCATGTTTCAGATTACCCCATTGATACTACTACTGGCTCACAAAAGGGAAGGAAAATTTCATCAAGAACAACAAATGGCCAAGTAGACAGCCGTCACATTTCTGGACATGGTCATTCAGCCGTTCCATCGACTTATTTTAAGGATCCGACTCAAGATGCGTGGGGTATGAAGAGGAAAACAAGAGAGTCAGAGGAGGAATTTGGCTGGAGGCAAGAAGAGAATGAAATGTCTGACCAAGCTTTTCTCCAAAAATCCAAAGAGATGTTGGAAAGTTTTGGCCCTTCAGCAGTTACAAATCTTGCATGGAAATCGTTGCATTCGAAGATTAACAAAGATGGTGAGAGTAATAGTGTTGGCCAGCATTGGGATGATCCTGACAGAAGAAGTTCATCTTTCCCAAACTTAAGTCACCCACCCAACCTTCATGACAAAAGTAAGGGATTAGCTATTCCAACGATCACTCCTACTGTTTCAACTACTACAGGTACTGCAAAACCTACTGTTTGCTCCCCTCAGGACTATGAAATACTTAAGGTACGTGGTTTGAGTTACGATATTAATTTAGACATCTCTTTCCCCTTTCTCTCTTTCTCTTATCTTCATGTAACATACAAATTAGCAGTTCTCACTGAGAGTACAAAGACCATATTACACGATCTTAGGTATAAGAGGTTGAAGAAGTGTGTTCAGCCATTTTTGGTTTCTGTGAACTACTACTACTACTACTTGCTCTCACTAGCAACCTAGAATTTACTCTACTACTAATACGTACGTACTCAATACACGTTCTTTCTCCTGAAAAGTTTCGTTTTCATTTCAAGCCAATAGCCAAAAAGCTTGTTCTATCCGATTTCCTTCTTTCTTGCATGAGAGCCCTTTCACTTTGAAAGAGCTTTCACTTTTGACAACTTCCACAGTAACACGCACAAGAGCATGCCAGATCATCATGTATTTAACACGACTTTAGCTTCTTGCTCTCTCCCATATAACTTTTAAACAATACTCATGACAGTTTAGGATCTATACTCCACACTCCTCTGTTTTAAAAAAAATTAGCTGAATCGCCCCAAACACCAATTTGTACCGTATCATGTTTAAAGTGTTTTACAGAAAGAGGATGGGAGAATATATATTTTGTGTTGGTTGAAAAAGCTCAATATTACGTAGTTTGCAGAATATTTGACTTTTTAGTACAGACATATAGACTTGTGGAAAACATGTGCCTTTATTCTGATCACTTTTTATGAGCAGACAGACACTATCCTAATTTATTGTTTTATGGGTTGCCAACGAGCGTACTGGAGAGCCAGAACAGAATCTTAAAATTGGTACTCAATGCCATATGAAGCATGAATGACAGACAGAAGCTGAACCTTGTGCTGGGAGAAATTGGGTGTTAAGTTTGGATGGTGAAAGTGTATACGGATGCAGAGTAATAAAAGCTCTGAAAATTCACACATTTACCCACTACTCCATGTGTTTCAAAGTAGGAAAAATGCAGAAATGCTTTCAAAGACTTCATCAGGATAAAATGCTGCAGACAATAAAATGAGACTGTCATAATCCTTTTTTTTGTCTTTTTATTTCATTTGCTATATACACACATATACAGGGTGAACTGTTTCAGTACGACATGGCCAAGTTAATGAACCATATCAAGTTGATGACATCTGTCTCAAATGAGGCTGCTGCTGATGTTGGGCGATATCCACGGGAAGTGGGGAGGGGTGGTGATGCTCCCTCCTGGAGCGACAACATGATGATGGCCAGGAGCAATGCATCCCCCTCCCCACCATCATCATTGTTTAATATGGAAAGTGATGGACCGGAAAGTGATAAGGACACCTTACTCCAAAGACACTTTTTTGTACTGGATCAAAATCATGACAATATTCTCGAGTACATTGAGCTATACAAAGTAAGTTATGTGCGTTTGTTGAACAAAATTTCACAAGAATTTGCTTTTACTTCAACTACTATAAAACTATACTACGCAACCATAACAGTAGGGCAAGACATTCTCAAGACAAAGCACCAAACATTTTTGCGTATTATCATTGTCATCATCATCGTAGTCGTCGGGAAGGGAAGGTTTTCTACTAAACACATGTACAATACAAAATGCTTTAAAAGGCGATAGGAGAATATATACTTTTAGTTTGCCTATTTTTTCTTCACCAGTGGTCCATTTCCCAGAGAGAAAAGAAAATGGTCTCAAATAAAACGATAGCTTAAGCAAAGTAACTACATGCATATGTACAAAGACTACTAAAAACTAAACTTGTTCACTTTTCTCGCTACTACCAAACCCAACAGTTATATTGTATACAATTTTTCTTCACGTTCTTACTGTTCTTAGCCATTCGTTTTGCTAGCGTATTCACGTACTTTCCACCATTGCCTGTCTCCACGTTTTACAAAACAGAATACACACATGAAGGGAATTTAAAGATGGGCTGGGATGCGTTATATATATGGTATCATACAAGCCTTACCTCTCTACCTCGTCTTTTTTTTGCAATGCAAAAGGATATGCACAAATGGACTGTTAATAGTGACAGTTACGGTTATTACATTTGAACCGGCTAATGTTATCACATAAAATATAGAGGAGGCTATTGTAGAGAGGTGCAATGATTCCCTCGTTTTTCAGTCTCAGCCTTTTTCACATCGCTAGCCAGAGGCCTCAAGAATACTACCTATATAGTTATGCATTGTATAGTATATTTATGCGTAGGAAAAGTATATTGTCTATACATTAGTGTCGTAATGTTTCATCCCATATTTTTTCGTTACTCACTCCTTACTTGTTTCGTGGGGAATTTCACAGGGTGAGCTTGAAAATCGGTTGGAGCTTCGGAGTCCAGAAAAGACAGGCTGCCAGTTTAGGGATTTCCTCCTTTTTGATGACACCGACCATGATGGCCAGCTTCATGTCAACGAGTTCTTTGCAAGCTTTAGCCATTTTTATGGTAATCCGATGTATTTATATAAAGTGAATTGAAACCAGGCCACGTTCGCCCTCAATTTATCACTGTTGGGGGTTTCAACTCTCATTCTCTCTACTTTTTTCGTTCCCTCAGATATCACCATGATCTCGCTGGACAAAGCGTTAGAGACAAAGCACACACGGGCCGTTGAGGGTGATACTGTCGTCCTCCGATGTGATATTACAGGAAGTCCACCACCATACATTCACTGGAGGAGATATGAGGTTGACTTGTCTCAGATGGCGAGCCTTGGAATGAAAAGTAGTATTGACGGAACCCTTTCATTAACAAATGTCCACATGACCCATGCCGGACATTTCTCCTGCCAGTCTCCGAGAAATCCAGAAGTTGTGCAAACTCATATCCTGAGTGTTGAAAGTAAGGGAAAAGTTTCCTAATAATAAAAAGTATGTGTGTGTGTGGAAAGGAATATATATTGTTTGACATTTTTGCCAAGAACGCATATGCAGTCAGTTTCTAATTTTAAAAGCTACTAAACTTGGGTGGGAGGGAGTCTGAAAGTTTTGAGAGCTTATATTATATTATTTCAAAAGAATGTATTGCGTCGGGAAGCTTTGATTTTTTCATGCAAGCATCCCTTTTTCCATAATATATAGCTCAGCCGTACGTCATCGTATCTCCCAAAGCAAGTTGGAAGCGACCAGGAGAGGATTTGCTTCTCATCTGTCGCCTTGTCCTTCCCGTGATTGACTCATCATCAGAAAAGGAAATTGCAACTGGTTTCTCTGACGAAGTGATCAACTGGACTTGGTTATTCAATGGGATTCCACTGAGAGAGCTGCCAAGATCTGATAATAACAATAAATACATTTTTGAGAACTCATCCTCTCCAACAACAAGAATGAGTAGGCTTAGAATTCGAGAGATTTATTTCCCAGACATGGGTTCATACTCTTGTCAAGCTGAAAATTCTGCAGGGATTGGGAGCGATACCGCATCACTCGTTATTATTGATCCAAATTCTAAAGCAGGTTTTGCAACTTTTTTTTTATATATTTAAACAATATTGTCGTGAAATATGGTGTATGCAATGTAATGGTTGCCTTATTCCATCACTATCTATTTTGGAACAGGGATAAATTCAATAAACATGTTATGAAACTCACACGGCAGCAGTACATTGCATACATGAGTGGTTGTTTTTTTTGTTTACTTTCTCGGTTGCTCCAGAAATGCAAGCTTTACACAACACGAATGCTAGACAACTGCTCGTTTTCCATCAAAACGGTCTTGCCTCATACAGTGCGGAACATTGTGGCTGGCTATGGGAAATATTTGGGGATGATATCCTGCAATACTCTAGAGAAAAAGATATGGTAAGCAATGTATGTATGTATGTATGGAGTGATTATAGCCTAGACACTGCTACCGCTATCATTACTAATAGTTCCTGGCATTGCCTCAATTAATTCCCCCATTTGCAGTACATTTGGTGGTACCACCAACCGCGTATCAATTATGATTCTGTCTTGGCAAGCTGTTTGCATCTTAATTATACTCATTAATAATAATAACATCTTGTATACGTCTCTTACAAGTAATTATATGTTATATCTGTTTGCACACCCATTTTCTTTCCATTCCAGGCACCAGCAGTATGCGATCAATTTCATAGCTTTTGTGATTGGGGCGAAGCGGTTCAAGTTTCCCCAAATTATGTGTACGCAGCCCAGCCGTCTCTCGACCGAATTCTGTTGATAGATGCTGGTGCAGTACAATCCGTTGGCAATGTGCTAGGCACTATTCCAACATGCCGAAACCCAAGCAGAATGGAATTCGTACCTTACACTGACCAACTTTGGATTAGATGTGAGGAGAATGAGGGGCAAACTCTTTTCAGTGTAGTGGAAAACGCTAGCAAAGGGGATCATCAGAAGGCCATTCAATTTCCGCTTCAACAACGGGATGATGCAGGAGGTCCCGTAAGGATTAGGGATATATATCTCCCGTCTCATCAGGATGGAAAGCGAGGGAAGAAAGACTGTCAGTTCGCATACGTATCCTTTTCAGATGAGCAGTCAGACCAGTCACTGAAAAGGGTAGACTTGAAAACATTTACATATCACAAGAATAGCTATCTCAACCTCACCAAATTTTCATGCATTCCTCATCAAATTCACTTTTCAGTTTCATGTAAGTATGTAAAAACAAGATGCTTGAAGCTTATGAAACTAGAAAAAAAAACATGTGTAGCTTTGAAACGGAATTAATTAGTTTGTCTAGTTCCTCTTCCATCTACATGTGTAAAGTACAAAGTATACATGCATATATTTATTTAATAATATTTCATCATCACTCTCTCTTCCGGACAGGTACCATGAGCATTATAAACTGTTTGGATCCACTCACTAAAGTTCCAAATGGCCAAGTCATTCTCGATACACTGTCGAATTCAGTCCGGTTCAAAACATCTGAAATCAGTGGCAATTCCATTGCTTCTTCAGACAATCGTATTCTTCTCACAGAGAAACATATCGGGAACAATACTCATTTATTTGTACAACGAATTGGAGGTCAAGATACTTTTATTATTATTAATACCTTTCAATACCAATCAAAATGCGTTCAATATTATATTAATTTTTAATTATAATGCAGCCTATGAAATCCACCTCCTATCTCATTTTCTTCTCGCCAACAAGTTATCAACCGCCCGTGTTGTACACTCTTCATTAACGGATGCTTACGCTAGCGTTGCAAAATTATCATCGGGGAAAGAAGTTGTGTTGAGTCTAGAAACAGGTATATTCTGTTCTATTCTGGGTATCAAAGCATAAATCATAAACCTGTAAATCCCCTCCGCTTGCTTGTATTTGTGCACACATTTACTTTCTCTTGCAATGAGAAAGTCATTTTCATTCCATCCTGTGTGTTCATGGGTTTGGAACAAGGGCAAAAAGAAACAGTTTCACTTTGAAGGGATACGCACATCTATCCTCGCTTATTTGTTGTGAGCGACATCTAACAAAATGATGGGATATACCGATGCCTCACTTCGTTAGAAGATAGTAGCAGTGTTGCAAATGAATGCAATGCATAGTGCTATCAGAGACAATGCAAATGATTTTTATACTTTCTCTCGTGAATAAATCTTTTACATGACTTTTTCTACTAGGAGAAATCCAAAGAGTGGATGAAGCTAATGTCAAGGTGCCTCATAGCAGTAGAGCTTCTGCTCTCTACCCAGCAGACAACACATTCCCTCTGAAAACTGAGAAAAGTGTAATTGTGATGGATGCCGACACGCTGAGACCGAGATGCAAATTTTATGAAGAAATTCCGGAATTGCATAGTTTTCTGACAGTACAAACCTAGATAGATTTAATAATATGTATGTTATATGTCGATATTAGTATATATACTATTAATTTATTCAAAGTATGTGTATGTATGAATGTACAGCAGAGCATTTAATAAAGAGTATGACAATGACAACTATTAACCTATAGTTATGTATTAAGCTACTATATTACTACTACTTTTTCTGTGTAAGTAACAGAGCTCGAAAGATTCCACGCGTTACACCGCGAATGTACTTGATGGCTGAAATTTTCTTGACTGTGAAAGTCTTCCCATAATGAAATGACAGAGGCTGACATGACAGGCGAAATCTTTTCATCAATAGTTTATCTTTTTTGGAGCCCCAGTCATGGCGCTTCCATGATCCCAGGATTTTCACACCGTTTGAATACAAAAATCCGCCCATGCAAAGTATAAAGGAGTAAGCACTAACTGAAAGTAATAGCCAAGTTATAAACATACATTTTGAGGTGCCTGACATGTGACCGTCATATCTAATTAGCATATAGCTACAGAAAACTGGGAAATATGTGCAAAGTGCCTGCAGAGGTAGTAAGTAGACTGCAACGAGATCCATTGCGGCTTCATTTAAAATTTGAAACGCTCGGAACATGTTGATGAATTTTGCAGGCGTTTTCAGTTTTTTGCTACATTTATGATCAGATCGGACCATATTGAATTCTCTTATTCCAAATGGTACTACAAGACATGCGTATGTAATGATGACCATGCCCCAAGAGCCTATGACGACATGTGGTACAACGGCTGAATAATACGCTTCCAGTTGGAGAAGGATTCTAACAGCAATATAGTTTCCAGGTATCACAGACATGTAGAACATGGGCATATTTGGAAATGCTGTCATCAGGATCAGTACAAAAATGGTGCTTAGGGTGAGACCGGAAATGGTAATGACAAGTAAAACGTTTGTTATCCGGGTGTCTTTATATGTTTTTGGGTTGCACTTTGGCATATACGTTCCTGCGAATTTAAATAATAATATTTTTACAATCTGAAATATTATTCACCACTTTACCATCGTTTTTTTTACAAAGGCTCTTACTTCTCATGCGCTGGAGATAAAATAGTACAAGGTTTACCGTACTCACTCCCTCCCGACCAATAAATGCTGGTAACGAAATCATTACCAAAATTAATATTCCCACAATTAGAAACAGACTTAGCAAATTGAATGATGTGAAATCTTCATTCCCTCGAGCATGAATTGCTTGACCTAACATGAAAATAACCCAGAAGGTTTGAGTCCCAAAAATGATCCGCAATCCACGCTCTCCTCTAAGGGAAAACTCAAGCAATTTTCGGTCCTTATTCCAAGAACACGGTATTCCACCAATGCGTTCACAAATCGGGATGATAATCCCAACAAATTCCCAAGTTTTATCAGTCAGCATATTTAGTAGTTAGCTACAATTTTAATGCGGAAGCTTTGTTAAGAGCGGCGTTGTTACAACCTTCAGATGCAAAATTTGACTGTTTATTCGTGTATCAGTGAAATGTTATAAGAAACATTTATGAATGCATGAACAAAGTCTGTTAGCCCTTTTCGATAAATTTGCCATGATGCATGGTTATCGAATCAATTTCTTTTGAATAAAATTTTTAAACTTCAATTAAAAACTGAATGGAAAAACTTAAGTTTAGAAAGAAAATTACAGCTAACCTTTTTTAACTTACGCCCACGGCCATTTAGTTTCAGCGTCAGAGTTAGAAAAAGTCGAAAACGATTGTCAAATGCGATTAATAAATCCAATTTACATTTTTATATAGTGTAGTTTGTGTAGACAGGTAGTAATTTTTTATTAAAATTCATTTCGTTGCAGAAACTAAATTTAAAAAAAATAATACACACACGACCGGTATGAAGAGTTATACTGTAAGCCAAAATATTAGGTTCATATTGTTCAATATTTATGTATATCCTACCTCCTACCATCAACCAAAAGAATTTTTGAAACCACACAAAAGTCTTAAAAATTTTGCCCTGCTATTATATAGTTGACTATTACTCAATACTGCATACATGTTTTACAGGCCCGTCTATTTGTGAATTATTAATGCATGGAAATTAGAAACAAAAATAACATTCGAGCTCGCTTAATTTCTACCGTTCATAAAATATCAATAACTATTCTATTTAGTTTTTATAGAAGTTACAGCAAACACTTTTAATTATAACTAAATTATTTTCTTATAGTTAGAGTGTAGATATTTATGTAATAAAGTAGTATAATTTTACTACTATGCGAATGCCCTATATTGATACAATTTATTAGTACATTCATGCTGCATTACTTTCTTCTCGCTTTACATATGTATTTTTTTTAACTTTTACACACACTCAATCGTACTCGAATTAGATAAATTAAATCCATGTAAATTATTGATTAAATGCTTATAACTAATAATTACTTTAAATTACATAATGTGTGAATCGTGACAAAAATGGGTTCTCATGAAGTTAATAATTTACATCTTAATAATGTGTACAAAGTGGTTTTGTGTATGATAATATACAATATTGACATGGGCTAAAATAAATCTATTTTGCTAGCTTAATTTAGCGTTTTAAAAATTATTAGTATTTTACGCTAAATCCTGATAATATTTATTGGTACACCCTTGTATTCATAACATCATAAATATAATATTTAAATATATATAGTATAGGAGATATTATTTATATATATTATATCGTGATAGTATATGTATATATTATTATATTGAATATAGTTTTTTTACAGCCAAAGGATACTGTGAGGTCCATGAAGTCCTCCAATCTGACAATTCACCGTGCGACTCTGACCATTAATTACAAAAATAGCGTCGGTAGACGGAGTGGCGATGTACTTACTGAATAGGCCTTGTGATGATATGGGTCGCTGTGGACTTTTCCACTGCCCATGAACTAGGACTGTACCAACACCCGATACCATCTCAACTTTCCCTGTGAAAAGGAAATGAAAATACCATTGTATTATTATTGTTAAATTTACCTCACATATGGGCTGTTCAAAGACATATATATATTTAAGTGAAAGTACAATAAAACTAGGTCAGCTCACCTGATTCTAAATCTACAAATAGAACGTCGTCTTTGTCCACGGAACTCGCAAACAAGTCGTATGTGTGAGAGCGCTGTGATGGGAAAAACGTCACATCACTTACGTTCAATGACGTCTTCACATCAAATGCAAACTCCAACCCGGTTTCTAAATCATAGCCAAAAGGGAGAAAATATTTTATAGACAAGTCGCAAATTAAATAAGTGCCTACTCACATCAATAAAACTTTACAATTGTAGTAAACGATGGTGAAAAGTTTCATTTCATTTGAGGAGAAAGTATCGTAAATATTTTTAATATGTGGGTAGGCATGCCACTATATACATACCTCGAACATATAAGAGGAGCAACGTTGTTCCATCAGAACCATGTGATACTGTAACCAATTTACGACTGTCCGGACTCAGATAAGGTCTTCCAAAGCGGTCCCCTTTGTAATACACAACGGAATCTGACAAAGCATCCATTACAAGTTGTCCAGTAGGGCGATTTGTAACAGGCTCAAAGCATTCTACAATGACCATTCCATCTGGAACAAATCAATTTTTTAATAAGAGAAAAAAAGTTATACCCCTGTAGCAAAAATCATCATCAAAATGTATAACTCTTCTCTCTACGTCAGCTAAAACATCAAAAACTTTACTCAATCCTAGCCACTTTAATGAACTTCAGTTTTGTAGCTCCTATTTCAAGTGGAGTATAACGGCGCATCATCGTGATCATCATGATTCTAATCAACCACTTTTGTGATGTTGGCAATTGTGTTCACAGTTTTACAAGCCATTTTCAAAGACCCATCAGCCCATTTCCCTTTTATGGCTACTCATGTGATATTCAATTTCCCTCCCGTTTTCTAACCAAACTACGTTTTCGCAAGAAGATGAAAGGAGAAAATGGGCATTAAACATTTGTTCAATTACAGCTAATCTCGTCATTACTGCAATAGAATAGGCTTCCATAATCATTTCACGGATAGCTAATACCATTCACTATCCTTCTCATGCCACTTTCATTGTAAGTTTTCACTTACTACTCCATTTCATGTATCCTCTCCTCTTCCTTTACAAAGTGGAAAGAGGGGGACATGAACAATGCAACGCAATGCAGGCATGGTTTATTCAAAAGTTGTGAAAGACTACAGGACTACCACTGCCACTGCATAGTGTTAAAGCAGCCACGACCTGAGAACCAAATAAGTGGGAAAGGAAAGTAAGTAGAAGTAGATACAAACTTTACAACCAACTTGAAAAAGGAAACGGGTCAAAAGTAAAAGAACATTCGAATCAACGCTGTACCAAAAGGTAGAAAGTAGTATCTTGTCGAAGGAATGTATGTACATAGTCTTGTCTGAGAAAAAAATATGTAATGTATTATTAGTACAAGCCACTTACATAGTGCTGAGAACTCGATATGTTGCGGGACACAATTGTAGGGCGTGAGATCCACGGACTTTGTGTACCTCAGAGCAATCAAGTCCATTTTGTAGAGTCCTCTCCCATTTTTATGAGACACGTAGCCATACCGAAACTGTGAGCTGGACTTGAGATCCGGTGGCAAGAATAGGGCCTCGACGAGGTCAAAATGACTGTCAATCGGTTCGGGATGTACGGTGTGATGCTTTCGTTTTTCTTTCGCATCTCGAATCACTTGAAGCGTCTTCTGAGAGTCATCATCTTCAGATCGCCAGCACTCAACCCAGACTTGATCTAAATGGGGGACATAATGGAGCTCTACAGGATAGCGATCTGTCGGAACTACGTCGACAACTACCATTTGAGCTGTAGAAATGACAAGGACCCTATCCATCTTCGGTTGTGAGACGTACACGTAAGTGGATGAAACACGGATGGCTCGACCCCACTCGCATATCATCCCATGCTCGCCACAGACATATTCCTGCTGTTAATAAAAATCACGGCATGTGAGAATCGAATCACAAACTCATCCACACAGTAAAAGAATGTCGTTTGATGGTGATGATAAAGAGCAACGCTTACAAATTGCTTGCCCGTCATCATATAAACATGACATAGATGTACTACACACACAATAATACAAAATAAAAAATGGGCACATGGCACACACACGTAGACAAAAAAAATCGCTTCATTTTTTACAGCAACATCATCATACGACATCCATTTCCTCTTTTCTATCTGAATCAATGGAAATGGGAAAATCACAAGGGAGGGACAAAAAATAAAGTAAAATCTTGCTGTTATTTCTCTCTACCATTTTCACTGAAAAAGACCAAAAGCAAGTTGAGGAGTAGTGGGTGTGAATTGTGAAGGAAGGTAGTGGGTGTAGTGAAAAAAATGAAAGCAAATTCACACAGGAGAAGTCGTTTCCGATTCCCATTAGCAATATTGTTATTACCTGTGTTCCGGGAATTATATCTGTCGCTTGGATTTGGTGCTGGAGTCGACAGTTTGTTGGGTCATAAACGGAGATTCCACGCTCGTGAAAAACGAAAAACTGAGACTCGTTTGCTTGAACTGTTTTGGGAAAAGATAAAATGTCATACATTATGCATGGTTTTCCAACTACTGAAGAACAGAAATTCACGCCTTTACCAATAATCTAAAACTCGTCTGATTACGATATGTTCATATCATGCTTGCTTACACTTATATATGTATTCATGTCTACTTATATGCATAAAAAATACTTTACAAGTTTCTATTAATCCCAAATCCTGACAAGGATTCATTGATTTTTATTGTATCCCCGAAATAACTGTTCTAAACCAAGAATATCTCTTGTCTACCAGCTTCAAGCTCTCCTAAATAAATGTTGATGTCGTTCGCTATCATTGTACAGACATTTTTAAGTGATAACCCTTTATTTGACAAAAAGTAATTAAAAAAATTTCTAGTGGCAAGTGCCACTCCTTTTAATAATTACAAATTAAAAGCAAGGACCTTCAGCAAACAGCATAATAAATCGGAAAATGCAAAATACCCTGTCCTATTCTGTTATATACAGGGGTTATTTATGCGCATTCTTTTCGTTTTTGCAAAACTAAGAATGGAAAAGGTTCCATATGCCAGTATAAACTTTGACTTTTTAAGGATTTAATTTCCCATTTCTATCTAAAAAAAACAAAAATTGGGGCGCAAAGAGATTTAAGAAAAACCATATTAATCTAGTACTTTTGCATTTGCGAAAGTTTTTTTAAAAAACACTTTAAACAGACTGGGCAGATATTTTAATTCAACTGTTTCGCAATAATTTGAAACAAACTAATTAGCAAGGAAAGTACTACTCTTTCTCCTTCCGCCTGTCCTCCCATAATGAAAAATGCTGCATATCTGTGTATGTATATTGCGCACTCATAAATTGTTCAAGTCTAGTTTCCCATCTGAATTATCTCATGCATAACGCAAGAGCCAAAGACGTGATCTCCTGACACTATGAAACAGTTTAAAAGTGTCACAAAAAAAGATAGTTAATGAAATGAAAACGGTCATGGTTTAATTTGCTTTGTGTGAGTTTTTAAATAGAAAAGGAAATGAGCCCCAAATTATTCAGCCATGCCGTACTCTTAAGCGGATAAAAGTTGAAGCGTGTATATACGGAAGTCGTCTCAGTAGCTTAAAAGTAAATTAAGTCTTCAATGCTCCAAGTTTTCTAAACACAATCACAATAGAATGTTTACCATGAGCGATGTATATACATGCACAGTTGTATGAATGTATGTTTGTCTATCTATATACATTTGATTTGCATTAAGTAATTTCCATTCGTGTGGTCGTGGTTTCAACTCAATTAAAAAGAATGATCATTGGATGAAGTTTCTCATCCCAAACTTCCGCATTTTCGCCAAGAAATGTAAATAAAGACGACTATTTACTTTTGTGATGGTTAACCACTACCATGCTTCAAGTAATAGGAAAGACTGTAAATACTGCCTACTCTTGAATAAACCATATAGGATTCGCCCACCTGTAGATGGTGTTTGCTGATCGATAACCACAAGAGAGCTGATGTCTAATCTCTTTCCAGCCGAGTTCTCTGCCTTGCACCTGCAGTGAACACAACAACTTTCATTAGTATCAAAGGATCAGTAGACGTTAACAGCGTGTAAAACTAAAAAATATCACTAACATGTAAGCTCCGGTATCTGAGAAGTAAATATCTTTAAGAGTAAGTCGAATCCCATCCCCTGTGACAAGATATTTGTTTGACATTTCCAAAGGAAGTGGGTCGTCATTTTTAAGCCATTGCACGACTGGAAAGGGTTCTCCCATAACTCGACATTCCATAGTAACATCATGACCTGGTCGCTCCCAAACGATATGTGGCATCACTTTTACATCCGGCAGAGCTGCACATATACATAATAGTCAAAACGAATTAGATGGAATCTACAAACTCACTCGACGACTTTCTCTTTCTCTCTCTCTACTTCTTGCCAATGATGATGATAATGCTACAAGACTTGCGGATCTTGGCTTGTCTTGTTTGCCTATCTCATATAATGGCACCATGAAAATCTCTTCTCTCTTTTTTTTTGCGTTGCATTTTGTTACATTCAACATTACACTACGGACCTAAAAGTGACTAAGCGATGGACATAACTCGTTAGTTTCAACTTGACAGTTGACCCAAAACGTTTTTCGTTTGTGAGTGAGCCGTACTAAAATTATATATTCAACCTCATTTTAAAGTTTCTGCAAAGTTTATGAGCATAAATTTCCTTTTCACAAGTTTATAGGATTGGGGAATTTTAGCCATTTACTTGAGCTCCCATTTCATTTTTACAAAGTTTCCCGAGAGGATCCAAGATAAAAAGGATTTTTTCTAAGGTTGACATCCACGAAATGGAACAGTTGCCTCCAAAAACCATTTCTACTTTCATTTTCTGTACAACTTTCCTTGTACAAATTACTATATGATGCTGCTGGAAAACGTGTTCGTTTTTTCGTGCTTACTATGGGTAAATATAGTTTGATAGTTGAATGAAATTGCAATGAAATTCGGGACATCTGGAGTCTAGTAGGCAGAAGAAATCTAATAAAATGGAATGGGTTATGTGGTTTAATAAAGAAAAATTGCAATATTCATCTTGCCAAAAAAAACGGTTTGAATGAACTGGGTCTTTACTTCATGTATTCGTAATCATGAACGTAATAATTGACTCTTTCATATCGGAAAGTGCCCTCCCCCAAAGCCATTAAGTGAAGCCTCCTCATGGTCGGGTATCCATATCATCATATTAGTATTAGTAGTCATTGAATTTAATGTTCTTTTAAGCATCACTGACTCTGCAATTGCAAGTTACTTTAGCAAAGAATGCTATTAAAGTATTGCAGCATATAACGTATGTATGTATATGTGGTGCACAATAAGTTGTTAAAATGCCAATGCGTATTATAATATCGTATATGTATATTGGTGTGCCTGACTCACTTTGAACGGACAGGATATGAGTCTGTACAACCTCCTGGTTCCGCTGAGCGTGACAACTGTAATTTCCGGCATGGAGGAGCTGAATCTTATTCAGATACAAAGTTCCATCAGAAAATACTCTGACTTGGTCCTCTTGGTTCAAACTTGACAAATCGACTCCATATCTTCTCCAAACGATGGGCATGGGTGGACTTCCTGAGACATCACATTTAATTTCAACGTTGTCACCAACAGTCGCTGTTACGTGCGTGATTTCCAGTGCTTTGTCCAATGATATCACGGAAACGCCTGGAAAGTGAAGGAATGCAAATAACAATAATAATAATAAATAGAATGGGGATGGGCTACATTCATATACATTATAAAGGATAGATTTTTTATGCCATCTACAAAATTCCTTTTACTGTTTATATTTATAACATAAATTCCCCCAGAGTGCCAGAAACTTATAGGGATCGATGATCAATCCAGTTAACTTTCACTTTCTGTAAGTTAAGCTTCTCAGACAGATTCGGGTAAGTGCATCAAACAACATATCAATATCATTTTTATCTTTTAGTGGCTCTGTAGGGAGGATCCCATTGTTCATTGTGCATCAGCAAAACCCTTAAAAGAGTGAAAGCGTTGGAGATAACCCGATAAAAAGAAGGGGAGAGGGGAATAAGAGATTGGCAGAAAGAGAAAACGACTCAACGCGACTTACTGTATAGTTTGTTAAACGCGGTGTAGAACTCATTGATATTAAGTTGGCCATTGTGATCCGAGTCATCGAATCTGAGGAGGTCCACCATATTGCAGCCGGATGCCAACTTGCCCATCATCTCTTCTTTATCAATCTAGCCACAAAAATCCGAACAATTTATTAATTTGATCCAAATCCAATCTCTAATTAATGCGAACTCCTTTCCTTCCTCTCTTGTATAGAAGGAAGAGGCTATACGCTAGCTACGCGTTTGAACGGAAAAGGAGAGGTTTCCTCTCTCTTGTGAGCATGAAACCACAAAGCTGAATAGGATAGGGAGAGACAGAGAGTTGGAAGGAGGAAACAACTAGCTCAAGGATAAAGAATGAGGATCCTAATATAAACCGACAAAGAAAACATTCATCCGTTATTGTTATCAAGCAAAGATTTACTGCTGAAAGGTCTCAGCTGCAGATTGGAAAGGAGTAGTAGGAAGGAACACAGGAGGATAAAAAGGAGAGGATAAGATAACTTTTTTTTTGAAAAGGGAAAGGAAAAGAAAACCACAGGAAATAAGGGATCCTTTTATGTGTATGGTTTTCCAAAAATGCTTTCCAAATCATCATCATCATCATCATCTTATGTTCCTTTCTCTTCACTTTTTCTTCCTCCTACACACACTACCATTCACCATACCATGCATAGTATGAGTAATATGTATATACTTACCCGGTGTAGCTCATCATATTCCAGAGCTCCGTTGTTATTCCGATCAAAGTGTGAAAACATAAGGCTTAATAAGTAGTCCTTTCCTATATATTGATAATCAACGGTTTGAGAGGTCATTTTGATAATATTTACTGATAAAGATTTTTGGAAATTATATTATTCTATACTCTATTCTATATTATATTATTTTCGTTATGGTTAGTCCTTGCCTGCTTCTGGTCCGTCGCCCATAGCCTCGTCAAAGTAGAGTTTATCTGGAGCATGTGACCCTTTACCAGAGTTCTCAGACTCCATTGCGGCTTTGAAATTACGAACCCCTCCAATCATCCTTTCGTGATTGTACAGCAGCAAATTATCCTAAGAAAATGTCAGAGAAAAGGACATATTACACAAAAGGGCGTAGCACAAATCATAACAATACTCACCATGCCTTTACATTACAGTCGCAGTCTATACTATAGCCAAAAAAAGTTCATAAGCATATGTATTTTCTGCATTTATGCTCTTATATATAGTGAAAGTGAATGCATTCTTCAACACTAGGATACAAAGTGGTTTAACAATGGCTATTAACACACTGGCTCTACAAAAACATTATGGATGCTCCACAGCAATGTAGGTATCTTTCTGGAGTATGGAACAATCATATATGGACATATAAAATTATATGGAGAAAGCTTTGAGAAAAGGAAAATTACGTCTGTATTTGTTTCCCAAGAAGTAAATAGAATGATATATTGGACTTTTGTGTTATACGAGTGTAATATAAACGCTTAAGGACACTCCCATCCCATTTTCAATATTCTTTCAAGGGAAAATATTTTTCTGGTCCGCTAGAAGAGTCAGCCAATTGTAAGAGACTTTTTCTTTAGCTAATGGTCATACTTTTCCAAAGAATCCATAAAAATCAACATCTGGAAAAGGAAGCAGATGTGGACGTTGGGAAAAGCATTGGACACTTTGGATATCCTGAAATGTAACCAATACTTTCAAAACACTGGACATATGGATATATATATATAAACCAATGGTATAGCATATATATAGCGTCGTCACTTCACTTGCTTCTTCTCCTCTGGTGGATAAACAAACAGTTAAAAGAGCAACCTATGGCACTTAACCGTTGTGTCCTCTTGGTGGGATTTGTAATGGATGTATGTTAGGACAAGTCGAAAAGAATGATGATTTTCATCATGTACATATAATATAATGCCGCATTCTTTTCCACCCAAAAACATTTGCAATCGTTGCAATGCCGTAGCCAACTATAGCAGTAAAATTGAAACGTTTTTGGCGTAGAAATTTTTGGATTAGTGCACGGACCAGGGGGAAATGAAAGTTTGGGGACGTATAAATTGTCACCGCTGTGGGACTCGAAAAGAACCAACGACCAACTGTCAAGAGATGACCAGAAGCATATATTATATAGCTAAAACATTTAGCTTGTTTACCGCAGCCACAAAGCCAAAGAAAACATGTTTTGTGTGTATATATATCATGATTGTGCTTGTAGGTTCCTACTACAAGACTTGTACAACTTGTGCTTCTACATTTACATACAAAAACAAAACCAGAGTGAGCATCATGGTGTTGTGGAGGGCGAAAGAAAAAAAGTAAATAAATGGTTTTCATACATAAGTATTTATTAAAGTGAACAGAATTTAAATTGGTTGGCTACTACTAAAAGCTCACACACTCCGATCCCAGCATGGAGAAAGGAAGCAGCAGCTATATATTCAAAAGGTATGAAATAATGTTTTTATGGCATTAACTTTCATCCCTCATCCGCTCCCGATTTTGTATTTGCTTCCCCTTTTTACAACAGCTTGGGGGCAATTGTTGTATTATTATTATTATGCCAACGATGATGATGGTTAATGTTGACGGAGAAAGTGGGGAAAGTCGGAGTTAGATAGAGAATGCCAAAATCAAAGTACATTGCTGATAAAGCTGTGATCCTGCTGCTGTTTCATCCTAATACCTAGGAAAATCAGCAATCATAAGGGGGTGTATCTGATCGAGCTTAAATTTTTGGGGCTTCTAGGAAAGAACATGACACAAGCTGTCCATAAATTACGCCAGCCAGTTTCCTTTCCAATCAGTTCCAGATAATAACTTATTCATAAAAGCAGCACTTAAATCTAGCCAGAAAATGTGTACTGCTTTTCAAAAACTTTGAAGTTACTCCTTCATCTTATTTTACGGATGCATTATTTCATTGCACGGTTGACGCACAGTCAACCGCAATGCTTGATTGATTGTGAGATATTTTATATGGTCTACGCTTTTCCACTACTGAAGGATTCTTCCTTTTTGTACTCCTTATCTATAGTGTGCTCACGTGAAAGGTTTGGAAATCAAAGCGTGATCAAAATGAAAAAAAGTAATCATCGTGAAAAAAATACATATTCTGATCAACCCATAAATAAACATCCACCTGGTTTACCCTCATCCCAAAGCAAAGCAAGAAAATTTTCTTGTCATGTACAATATGTAGCATGAAATATGAATGAGCAAGAATTTTCCAGAGCCAAAACAGAATGATTAAATCGAACTCCGGAGAATCGAGAAAAAACACTGACAAACAACCGGGAGCAATCAAGATGGACATCATCTGTGCAATTTCCTGTTCCCCTGCTGTTATTGCTTCCAGCATTTACATTGGAGTTTCAGAATTTCACGTTTAGCCAAACTTAATGAGAGTATTCAGAAGGTTGCATAAAAGGCTAAATACGTATTCTGTGCACATGTACATTGTACACACATCGAATCATATGCATGCCTCCATGACTTGTAAAACTGAGGGAAAAAAGGAAGTGAAAGTTGAGACGAGGAATTTCGTGTATTGTCTTTCAGCCTTTTGCTTTTGGGAATATTATCATCATCATCATCATCATAAGCAGCCGACTGGAGTAGTTGGGCTTAATATGTGAGGAAGGAAGAACAAAATACATGAAGCTTTGAGCATGCTACATTAGATTGAAACACGAGAGATGAATTTGCAAATGTTGATATGCTGCTTATGACTAACGACTCCCTCTTTCTGCTGGCCAAGAATAAGAATGCACAATATGTGGAAATTGGGCTATGAAATTATTCTACGTGTTTGTATTAGCCATGTTAGTATAAGATATTCACTCCTCTGGATTCCAAGAAGACTTACAGAGGCGGATGATAAGCTTGTGAAAGTATGAATGTATTTGTACATACATGCGAGCAAAATTTTAGTTTCGTTACCCTTCTCACGTACTTTTAATATTTCATATTCCTGGGGCGAGCAAATGGATGAATCTCTCCTGATTTCTCCAGTGATAGGAGAAGCCGACCTACCAACGGACGTGAAGAAGTTGTTGCCTGTTCTTCCACTATTCGAGGAGGTGGAGGGTGAAGCGGGAGCTGAGGATCTCAGCTCACTATCCGAATTCAAAACAGAATCCAAGTCCACTTCCGAATCCAGTAGTTGTGCGTCCAATTTCTTTCTTTGGGGAGTTGGATTGTAGCGCTCATCGAGTGATGGTAGCTTATCAGTTTCCCTATCAATAAACTCATTCTCAAAAGGATCTTCGGCTGATTCATGCTTCCGTTGTTGCGAGATTTTTGTTGACGAGGCAGATGCTCGATTATTCTTTTCTCTGCCGCTACCCTTTTTTCGTTTATCGCTACTGCTACTACCCTTGTAACTCTTTCTGGTTCTATCCGTGAGACCCTCCGTATCAACATCATCATCATCATCATCATCAACATCCTCATCATCATCTTCATCCATACTCCGTCCCGTATTGTAGTAATCAAAGGCTGTGTCCGCCACGTCTGACTCATAATCTAAAGTAAATAGAGAAAACATAATGTATAAGTTTACATGTATTACCAACATCCTCTACGCTACTATATCATACGCGACTCAATGTACAAAGCATGAAATGAAGTGATTCTCTGCCAGCCTTTACGACATTTATATGAAACGGAGAAAGGATGAGATTGCAACTCCACTTTCTCCTCCTCATTCACTGTCTGTGTACATGTTATATCCCAGATTGCAATTTAACCAGCCACGACAACAGCAAAAAAAATTCAGTGTGTGACAGCTTGGGATTTTTCTTGTCACAACGGCGAGAATCATGCTTGGCTAGTGCCGTACCACACCGGGCTCCAGCTCAGCCTTTCATGTTAAGGCTAGCATGACGGTTATCTTAATTGAACACTGTATCCAATGTCCGAAACTGGGTATGCCGCCAAAGGAACTTTTATCATGCGAAGTGAGTCGCGTGAAGCATGAAGCATTGCAAGAATCCCACAAAAATATGTGGTTTTGTCTTTTTGTGGCTCTTGTGATTCTTAAACTGAGGAAACCACATATCATACATATATGATGATGGTATGATAAAGCATAAAACAAACACACAAAACTACTTTCAAGAAAATTCGAAGAAGCTTTCAGAAAGGGAATTTAGGCAGTTCATTTTTGGAATGGCATGCACCAACATGATTATTCACTTGCATTCCATAATGGTATCGACGATTTAGCTGCTATATTACTTGGCATTGGTAATATATCTTATTCGGTCTTCACACCGTGTCGTCGCAGTGTTTTCCTTAGCGCCTACTCATTTACCGCACTGCTGATTTTTTGATAATGACATATTGCAGTGGCAGAAAAAATAGTTAGGGACAAAAAACTCGGATGTTATTACCCCCCGAAAGCTTATAAGTTTACCAATTTGCTCCAATAAGTTAAAACCAAATGATGGCTGCCCTTTTTTCACCCAAATGGTATGTGGCTGGCTTGGCCTTCGCTCTTGTTTGTTTTGTCGTTTCGTTTTCTTCTGCAACTCAAATTATCAAACTTTCTAACATATGAGAACATGTTCAGGGCAGCGCATACAAGCAAAGAATAAAAGTATTTCGGAGCAAAGTGGCAATCTATGAGTATTTTTTGCTACTTTCAACTTTCGTGGTATAAGTCGAGAAACTTTTTTGTTACTTTTTTTTTTACTAAACTACTCAAAAACTTGGACTAAAATTATAGAGGAATAGCATACCATCGCAAGTCATGAACCTACAAGTATGTCACAGATGAAAGTTGACGTTTCAGTTGAGTATATGACGTTATTATTACATTGACCTCATATTTTTTGTTCCAGTGCAAAAAAAAACGGACAAATTGTAATATGTAGGTAGCTCATAGCAGGCAAATATTTTGGCAGGAAATGTTGTTAGACGCAATTAGTTTAATTTTTTTTTAAAAAAAAGTCTTGAAATGTGCGAGCATGCTCCTTGTAATCTCTGGTTCATTTAGTTGCACGAATAGTAGTTAATGTAACACACCGTCCTAGTCGATGACAAAATAGCATCTATCTATGCGTGAACTAGCACCAGCTTGTATTTAATTGAAACCAATAATGAGCTAAAGGAAAAGGAATGAATATTTCAGAAAAACACAAAGAAACATCTGCCATCATAAGGAATTACAATCATATTATTAAAATCGCTACGGGAAGAAGAAATTAAATTAAGGAGGCAAAAAGGAGTACCATCTTGCATTTACAATAATATTGAACGAGAAATAGTCAAATGAAAGCGAAACAGACGGAGGACAGAGTACAAAGTTTCAATTTAAAAATGTCCAAAGTGGTACTCCTGCTACATTCCTCCAAACTTTCTTGGCCCCTTCGTTTGTGTGAGTAGGTTGAAGAGAAACTTTTTCAATCCCGTTTTTTCCTCTTTAGTGCTTTCTCTTTTACTAGCAGCTCACCATTATTGGCAGGCGTTGGTACTCTAGCTCTATGTTCATTACTTTTCTTTCCGCTTTTTCCCCTGACTTTTATATGAAAAGCTGCTTATAATATTATGAATTTGGAGACACAAAAGGATCATCTACCAATCGAAGGCTTTTTTTGGTAACGCTAAGGAAGGATGATGCATATAAGATGAGGTGCTCCTTTCCATTCTTATCTTCAACTTTGCATGGCATAAAAACCTACTTGCTGGAAAATATCTTATATAGACCTGAGCCTACTGTTGCATGTCATGTGAACTGTAGCGTCTGATTCACTGTCTCCGTTTGAAGGAGCGCATATCCAATCCATGCTTAGAATTTTTTTGTTATCCTCACAAGTACACGTATCATACATACTCATAAATTCAACTTTCTAAAAAATTAGTTCCTCTCTCAAAGTGAATTTTACAATCGACTCACACGAGAGCCGGAATGAGAAGCTTTCTATTTCCCTTCAATTCATGCATAACATCATCATATATATGTATAATGTATATTTATGGGACCCATACCATGAAATCGTTTAGTATGCCTGTCTACATATAAAATGTATGAATTACTAAAAACTTTCCCTACAAAAAAGAAGAAATGTATGTACTATGGTTTTTATAAGGATGGATAAGCCCAACACGTTATAGCAACAGTATAGTGCTGAATTTTAATTAATAATCCGATCCACCACTTCGGTCTAATCCTAAGTGAAAGCTCCAAAGTCTACCAGATACTCAGTCATCCCTTCTATATACTATGCTAGGTTATATGTATACATGTACGCAGGAAATACTTTATAACTTTATATATGTATTACACGATGACCCACTAATAGAATTGCACAACTGAAAACTGTATAGGAACAAACATATGGCATATTTGTTAACACTTCCATTCACCTCTCCACGTGGAGTCTAATAACAAATAATAACCAGTTTAGGGCATATCATCGACTATAACTAAACCATCAGAAAAATTACACATTATAATATGCATCTCAATGTGTATAAATCAGTTTTAAGCCTGAGAACAAGCGGAAGAAAAAAACCTTTTCTGTTGCAGCTCTACACATAACTTAACCGTATGTCCATGAGTTCCAAAATATATGCTAAAACTTTACTGATATTCGCCATTTCAAATATGGGATGCGTCCAACTACATCCCACATCTGGTATATAGTATCCCACATTCGATGGAGAAAGTGGAGGGAGCGGGTGCAGGAACACGATATTGGGATAGGAAAAGGTGGCCATGAATGTGGAATACTTTAGAACCTTTTCTAAGCAGTTGAGCATGAACATTTATGAATTTTATAGTTTATAGCAACGTCATACATGAAATTATCCTATTTCTGACGCTGTATTTGAGATTATACGGAGGAAACATGTCGGATTTTGGAGCATCACAAAAGACCGTTTCAATTTTATTCGCAGTTGCTCATCCTCCCAGAATGGACTTGACTCACTTGACTCACGACTGCATCCATAACTTACAAATGCAGAAGACACATTATGGTGAGCACAAACTCTTCATAATGCGCCGTTATTTTTTTCGAAAGTGGAGCATCTCCTCTCACCACCCGGACGGACGTGCTTAATACTATGTGTAGACAGTAGAAATGGAAGCGTGAATGCATGCATAATCATATGAAGAGTTGTATTTTAAAAATTTCTGACTATTCCAGCGCAACAACATCACAAAATACGACCATATATTCTGAAATTATTACCGGAATAAATTTTTTCATGTTCTCAGCTCAAGTTTTTTGGCTATCTATCTCAGCGCAACAGCAGCCATCCTGCTCACTTCGCTTCTTTTAAAAATGGCTCGCATAAACTAGATAATCCAGTAGCTGTTGAAAGGAGAGAAAATCCTGGGGACGTGTAAAAAGTCAGGTACTTTGTATGGGCTGCTGCTGGAGCTAATAACTAACGCCGTTTCGGAATGTGTTTCTTTGTGCCTCAAAGCTTTCCCTTCATGTAAATTCTAACTTTTAAGCGTTGAGATGAAAAACGTATGTATACCGAAGGTCTTCAAAATGGGTTTGGTAACATTTCCAAGTGAAATATATTCATTCAGGATAGAGACCACCATAATATAATATCATAGAGACGCGAATGAAATTAATATGAGCTATACGCCCAGTGGAATGAGTAAACTCGTTTCAATTTCCGTATTGTTGTTATTATCATAATTCAATTTTATTGCTTATGAAAAATTTAAAAATGTCGTCACATGACTAGACTCAAATTGCTGCTCTAAAATTTCAAACTCGAGTCTCTTTTGAACTTTCTTTGCACGTTTGTAAACAAATGCAAAAATATTACTAAAACCTGCGTCAGGAAAGTGGACATCAGTTCCTAATTCCTAATTTGCTTTTTCTTTTTTTGCCAGGCTATATATCTCATCACTTATCGCATTAGACAATCAAAACCAATATGGGACACAATGTGGGCGTAACACGCACCGTTGTAAACTGTTCCATAAGGATTCTTGGATGAACGCACATGATTACATCATTTAATAATGAAAATGGAATATCTTTGTTGTTTGGTTGACAGTTAGTTCTGAATTAACTACGTGCAGCAACTACATGAAAAATATATCTGACCGTCATCGTTGCATTCGTGCTCAACGCGGAATGCTCTATTATTAGCCGATTGAGTTTATGTTTATAAGAAGTGAAAGCGATAGGCATAAAATGTGGGCATATAGAACTCACCATGATTACGTGGTTTACTTCGTGCTCCAGTTCTGGAAGCGTGACTTTTGTGATAGCAAGAATTTGAATGGTCAACAGCCAACTGGGAATTCAAAAGACAGGCAGTTCTGTGAAGTTCGCAGTGACTTGTATATCTCCGGCCATCAGTGCCACAGATTTCTTTGGGCTTATCTCGGCACTCCTTGATGCAAATACATTCTGGGGCTCCATCAGAACCTCTTTTACACTCCCGCCCATGTCCGCAATACCATCCTTTGCAAACATCCACTTCATCTAAAGAAATTGGAAAATAGTTTTGTTTACTTTGTATAGAGGTAAATGTTGTGTTGATGCAACATTATGCCGGATATTAAGGTTCCAGAAAAATGAATTTTTAAAATGTTTATAAAAGTTACATACCTTCCTTAGGAACGTTGTAATGCACTGCTTCTGATCCTGTAGCCTTGGACGATTCATGTATGTGGTGATGTCTTGGGCCTCTCTGAAAACATACAAAATTCATTTACATGTACAAAATGTTTTTTGTGCTATAAACGCATGATGGATGGGATTGTAGGCATATATAAGATTGATGTGATACCGCCATAGTGTTTATAGTACCAACTTTGACTTTTCAATTTGATTCAATTCATGTAGTTGTAAATTAGGCTAATTTAGAAGGAACAACGTGAAATAAATACCATCAGTTGGGAAGATATGGTGATGGTTTCTGTTTGATAAATTAAATAAAGTCAACTCAAGATAAGTCAGTCAAATGAATCTCATTTATTTTCTTCACTCCATAAGTACTATTCTCACGTTCACCAAAAACTCCAGATATTATGTCTCAACAGAGAGAGCCCAAAGTCAGTTTCGTTTTCAGTTCTTCTGAAGCAAAAACTTTTTTTGTTATCGTACCCTAAAGTATATTCAAAAGAAAAGGGAATGGTAGTAGTAGAGCTTGTTTAATCACATTTCCTCTTGCGTGACTACATTCAACATATCCAACTGACATTCAAAAGGAAACAGAGAGAGATGAATAAAAGGGAGAAAGGGTGGTAGCTTTATTGAATAAAGGGCTAGAAAAATTTCGTTGATTTTAAATACACTATACTTATATACACTACTACACTCCGACTTTTCTGTGTCTCCCTCTCACTCTTTGCAGAAAGTCAAGAGGAAAGCGAAAAGTGAGAAGAAAGCGAAAGAAATTGAGAAAGAGTAAGAGCCATGTTTTGATTTATGAACGCTAATCTTGCCATATCGCCCAATTTATTTTTCATGCTCAATTTCCTCCAAGGAGTATTTTACTTTTTTCTGCTCATGCTACTACATCCACTGTTCCCTCTTGTCTCATTATCAATTCTCAAATATACATGAACATGTGCATGGATAGATGCTGTGTATATCTGCACATTATGTAATGTAATATGCTTATGCATGCATTTGTGTGCATGCATCATGGATGAAACATTGCCCTATTTCTGCCACTGAACGTCTCACAGGAGAATATTAGGCACAGATGCTTACATTCACATCTCTTCTACACAAAGCAACGCCTGAACTAGAGAGTATCAGGAGAGTAAAACAAAACTTGCATATAAATTACCTCCCATTAACTCATTACTTATATTACTCGCTTCCATTTTGTCTGTACAGCAGGGAAGGAATGAATGCGGGTGGGTTGCCTTGTCGTATAGCAAAATATAATATTGCAAAACAACTTAGCTCCTTTTCAAATGTGAGGCACGATGAATATAAAGGAGTTGGTAGATTGGAGATAACGTACAAGTTTTAGAAACAAAACATCAGATAAGAATTCAATCAGAATGAATTTCCATTTCCATGCTTTCACTTTCACACTTGCTTCCCATATTATAATGTATACTCAACTCCCCCGTCAACCATGCAACTCACTCATGATCAGTCAGGGATGGAGATAAGCTTGGGAACACTTTTGTATCAAAAAGTAATCAGACGAGCTCTGAATACTTTATATCATAAGGTGAGAGACTAGAATACGTATAAGATGCATATATTACATTATATTACATATACGTACCTCTTACATGTAAAATTTCACTTCACATCAATTCAAAGAGCTGCGGAGTTTCAATGTATTAAAATTCAAGCAATAAAATTTGTAACACGTGGGCAAATCTATGAAATCAGGGATCTCTCTGATGAACTGAATTCTCTTCGGAGTTCTATACAGAGACGTAGTAGTGTAGTCAGCGGGATGGAGTAGCAGCAGCACATAAAATTACAACACAGTTTCATATAGACACACGACACGAGGTAGGTAAATTATTACGGAGTTTCGAGACAATGACAAATCTCTAGAGATACCTAGGTGGTTTTTGCGTATGTAAACGATCTGAATAAACTAATTCCATGCATTATTCACCTGAAACAAATCAAGTCAGACAGGAGGAGAAGCGGGAGCAGAACCAGAAGCAATTGATATTCACCACCACTTGAGCATGCAAAAAGTTGGTAGAAATATCCATCCACCAAAAAAAGAAGAAATAAAAAAGAATGGATATAATGTGAAGTAGTGTGGTAGTGTTTTGTAGTTTTTGGGTGATGTTAATACAGTACAGGAGGAAAGTTAAAGGAAATCAGGTCAAATCTCTGAGTGAACTGTGAGTCTCATGAGAGAACTATATACCATATTACCCCTTGGCTGTACTTTAAAAATGTGCAGAAGGCAAAATGCATGCATCACTGCTGACTTGCCTTTCTCTCCTTTCCACGAGGAAAGCGTATACGTAATCAGACAAAAGTTATTCTAAAGAGACAGAGCAGAAGCATAAGCAGCAGCGGGTGAGGAAGAGAGAAAGGGGAAGAAAGACGAAGAGTATTGAATATTTATGGGAATAGGTTTTGACATCTCCAAGTGGATATTTGACTTGGGAGAGCATTGTACATTTCCCATAAAGCAATAACAAAAGTAGTCAGTGTATTTGGTTTGTAAAGTATAATGATGGTGTGAAAGCGTATTAAAAGCAAATATATAGTATTGCCTCTGAAATTCCCAAGTTCTCCTTTTTGCGACTACTACTGCTCCTCCTCCATTCAAGCTGATCTATGAATGTAATATCGTTCCTCTTCCTTGTGCCTCTTGTTCTAGCGCCAGCAACACGAGCAAGCCGAGGAGTATAATATGCATTCCTTAACAGTTATAAATCTGAGTCGCCTAGTCTACTTTCATAGGAATGAAGAAGAGAGACAGTTCGCATATGGCTTCTTCCTCCCAAAACCTTGGGAGGTTGTCTATATATATTCAAGCTTTCCAACTTGCTCCTATCTCTCCTTCTGTTTATATACTTTTTGGTTGAATTGAATGGGACCCAACGAGGCATCAAATATGCACATAAAAAGTCAGGATTGGCAAATACTCAGAGGGTATAACAAAGCATAATGTATATCTTCAAAAACCTTAAAATAAATTATATAGTCTTCCTCTGCAATCTGTCATAATATGTAGTACATTTACGTTTTTGGACGTCAAGAATAGAAGGGAACTCCTTCCATTGAACAACAATCAAAGGGTATAACGTCTCCATTAAAATTATAGACAATAACGCGCATACTACTTATACATGGTGAGCGCTAACTGTTTGCTTTTTCCCATCATCTGAAATGCTCATCTTTATGGGAAGTTAATGCTCACATGTATACATCATAGTCTCATTCATTCATGCTGTATGACTAAGGCTTTGGCTTAACATGCAACCAAGAATCTCCACTTTTGACTGGAGTCTCTGGATTTTGTCCACTGCTCAATAATTCATGTGGGATGGGAATTTTTGAGCTGAAACAAACTAACCACTTTCTCTGTTGAATTTTAAAGCTCTGCAGCCACAGACACCAACTAACCACAAGCAATTTCATAGAATGCAAAGCTGTATAGGAGAACACCGTTGCATACATATCACATCACCTTTCAAACTTTTACAGGTTATACACATGCTTGCATAGAACAAAAATATAGTTTATTCATGATTTTCTTTCACAGAATAAAGCCAGAGACGTCTTGCTGAATGGAAAAATACAACCTTGGTTTTTTTGTTATGAGCTGGATATAAGAATGTACACGCAAGGAAATTTTTGATCTCCAATCCATTCGAGTTGAATACATTAATTTTCCTCTAAAAAACCACATTTCTTTCCTTCATACAAAAACGGGACTGTACATAAGATTTTTTTCTTGCAAAATAAATGCCGTCTGTGTATTATTGTGCCAGTATCCTTTTTGGTTTCATTTTCAGGCAGGTGTACAGTTTTTTATATTCGGCACGAGTCTCACGTTATCATCTTGGTTTGTCAGGCTGCATTTGCAATCAAGGAAGTAAGATAGTCAAGGGTCTGTAGAGAATGACAGATTAGATCCTGTTGGTTTTGCCAGAGGTTGTAAACATTTATTACCTCCCGGCAACTGAATTTATTCAACAAAGCAACATGAGAATGTACACGGGTTTATACAGCTGCTGCTTATGTGCTTTTCATTGCGGTTTTAAGATTTTCTAAAAAACCTCAAGTTTATTTTCCGTGGTTTTACAAGGAACAAGAAAATCACCCCATGAGAGATTGTGTTTGGAAAAAGAGTTTTGTAGTGGTTTGGTATGGTGTGTGACTATGAGTAAGAGTATACCTTGGCTTGTATGTTTGTGTTATTTTCTACTCACAAAAACATCACAATAAAACGGGAAGGAAGTTTGCAAGATACATTGCGTTTTTAGGAAGTAGGAAAATCACATGGGCTTAAGCTTCACGATGACTTGTCTCACATGCGACGCACAATGTTTATGCAGTACCCGTATGGAATTTGTGGACAGAATCCAAACAAGCTGCAGATACACACACGATGTGATGGTCGGATGCATGCGGATTTTTCAAGGGGCAAAATGGATGGGACAAAGAATGAAAGTTGAACATACTTCCAATATCACATTTGTACGATAGCAAACCATGATAATGTTGATAAACCAAACACAAACAGAGATACTTGCTTGAATGGAGCCCAACAATGAAGACCAAAATGTTGAGAATATTTTGTGTGTGAATCTTAAACGTATGCGACAATGTTTACATTTTTATAACGTTACTTCTTGCTTCAACATATATATAGGATTTTCACTTTTATTGCTTTTACAATCTCATTTTCACCAAAACCGTTGTAATTCAGGGTGGCGTAATGTGATGTGATGTTCAATTCTAGAGATCTCATCATGGTATTAGTACAGGAGGAAACTGTCGGAGCCACACGTGCTTTTCTCGCAGTTAGTGTAAATTATTATGAGCTCATGGGAAACAATCGAAACAATTCTCCCCCTTTATTTTATGCAACTCGTCGAAGCGTAAACGGAGAGAAAGCAATTGCATTTTGGACTCATGCACAAAGCTCCCTTGTAGTGTCATGTTGTAATGTGTGCATGTTTATTTATTTGCTACTAAAAGTGTTTTTCATGAAATGGTGTGAAGTGTAAATGGTAAATACAAATTTTCCAGCCTTGGAATGACATACCCTTCGGAATTCATAGAAAATGATTGCAAATGCGTGTAACTTGGTTTAATATTAGCTTCAATGGTATCTTTTACACGGCTGGATAAATAAATTTTGGAGAGCCAGATGCACTGGGTTCATTAGAATGTAGCAATTTTAATGGAAAATATTCTCTAAAGCTATCTCAGGGCAAATTGCAGTGAGGCTATAAAAAGGAATAACTTTTTATCAATCTATAGGATATTATACATATACATATTTATAGTGTAATATGCATCTGATTCTGATATAATAATAGATTATCAACAAAACTTTACAAACATGAGCTACACACAATTCGTTTTTTTAGATTGATGATAAAACAAGGGATCAAATTTTGACATATTCAATTTCCGTACCAATGTTTAAATTCATAGAAGACTATGACGGTAATGGTAATACAATATATTACTTGGAACGCGTCTACAGTGTAAATTCAAAGCGATCCTGGTTCTACTCCTGTATCAATAAAAATACTCCATACACTTTTCCATCTCAATCCTTCCAGCTTGTGTTTACTCACTCATGTTGCAAAAGATGCATTATATAGCCCATGAATCACTCTGCATTTACCATCATATCATAACTTACGCAACTTCCCTGAAAATCAAGAGCAGACTTGGGCTGCTCCTGTCACAAGATGAATTGACAAGCACAAACAGGAAGGCCGCGTAAAGTTTCGTTGGATATATATCCAGCAACCTGAACATTGTGCTGCAATATATTTTTGTATGAAAACATAATATGCATGTTATTTGCGCTGTTCACTACATGAGTGAATACAATTTCGACATATGTTTATAACCGTAGACAGCATATATTATTTTGAAAACCAAGTGAAAAGTAAATAGATTTTTGGGGGGCAAAATGCTTTCTCTCAAATTATTCACATGAAATACTTCAAATGCAATTTTATACTGAAGGATGACCAAAGGCACGATACGTCAACGTTTTAGCTGTGGTTTGGTTATTATTAGAGGCACAATGCACTGGACGAAATTAAAAGCTTTTTCTTTTTCGATATTGGCCAACCATTTATTTCCCTTTAGAAAGGAGCATGAACTCATCAGTTTCAGCTTTTTACAAAAACACATGGGCAAGTCAGGGATAGAAAGGTGGTGGTTTTTTTTTGTTAAACTGCGATTCAATTCATGCGAACGTTTATTAGATTCACCAGTCAGAGTCATCACATGGGTCCAAGTAAATCCATCATAGTCTCCAACTGTAATAATACTCCATCCTTTACTCCACTATTCTGTCAAAAAACACTTGCAAATTATTTTCAAAATGGGCACAATGAAACGCTATCTATTCTCGAAATTGGTTTTTAAATGATAAAGTGCCTACATTCTCGCATATCCTAATAGGAAAATTTAATCAAATAGTACACAACAACCTTTCCATCTTCCTTCGAGTTCGTATTTGTTTCAAAACGTGATCATATTGAATTCTACACTCAAATCCACGAACAACATCCACAGATTCATTTAACAACATGTATGTATTATACATATATAAGCATTGTATCGAAAGAATAACACTTACAAAACACCCATTTACGGGAACACCGCACCGCCATGCCACACACACATTAATATGATAAGGCTGGCATTCCCTTTGTACTTTATTACAAAGGCTTCAAAGCGAATGGGATGAGAGTAAAAGCAACATTCAAATTGCTTTCGGTTTTTATCTTTAACTTTGTGAAAAGCCTCACCGTGCTAGAAAAAGTATACATGCATACACAAGAGTTTTTGTGAGACAATTTTATTATACTCTTCTTGGCTGTTTTCAAACTGCCGATTTGACATCTAACTTCGGCTCTGAACTAACCTTTTACAATATGGAATATGGACTAATACGTATGATCTTGTATTTAGAAATCGTGTTTGTTGGTTTTTGTAATGTGATGGGCTGTTGACAGATGCATGTAATGGCTGGAACGTGCACATGATATGGTAGTTTGGTTTGGTAGCTATGTATGTATCTATATAATATTCACATGTACTAAATATTGCAGTGGCAAAGTGAGTCTGAGATGATGAGAAGAAGGACGACAATGAAGTATTATATTGTGATGTTCCCATCTGTGAGCTGCGGCAGGAGTGCGACTGTCATGTATCATATGCACGTCTTTTTCTTTCTATATGCCCGGATCTTGCAAAAATGAAATTTTTTGGTAAACGGTATGCTAACGAAATAATGCTGCACATTTAACATTTCCACAGGTTTTTTGCTGGATATTGCTGTACTGTGTGTTGTGTACAAGGATGATGGAAGGAACGTGACAGAGAAGGAAATTGAATTGTGCACTTGACATAAAATAATCCTCTATATTCTTAAATATATATTTTGCTTTTGAGGAATCCGACAACGGAAGATGATGAGGATACAATGACATGCTTGAAAAACATGTTTTTCAAAAATAAAACCAGAAAGTGCACGTACACCCTGAATCCCTGAACTGAAGCCCTTACACTTTCACCGCAAACATGACAAACGAAGATAAAAGCAAAAATAATGCTGTTGCTTCTTATTAAGTATAAGTTGTTTGTAACCGCAAGGAAGGAATCAAGGTGGGCGTGGGTATTTTTCCTTTTCATAAGAAAAGTATTAAAGTGCTTTCGTTTCTTACTTTTCGTTTTATCTTCGTCTCAAAACATATAACACTTTCATTTTTGGATCGACTATGAGACTGAGACTCTTATTGTTGTAGAGGAGACAGCAGAATGTGAGAAAATATTGGCTTAAATTCCACATGATAGTTACAATATGATCGCTTTCTGTTTATATTTATGCGAGTTGCATGTTCTGCTGTGTAATGCTGCTATGGTGTGAAATGAAACCATCTTCTTAAAAGAGCTTCTCTTCAAAAGTGAAAGTGAGCTTACTGAATTATTTTGGTATCAAAAGTGTGCCCCTAATGCATGTTGGTTTCTCCTTGCAGTTGTCTACATTTCGGTTTAAGAAGCTGTGAAAAATTGTGTATGTCTAATATATGCAATGTGATACTCATGCTTGTACTACTACTATGTGCATGTGTCTTGTCACATAATGCGCTGTTTGCTTCAAGCAGCCACTTAACTTTTTTCTTTCTCCTCTCCCTAAAGTTGGAAAAGCAGAACCGCAGGTTACCTTTCTGGTAAAAATCTCAAACTTATCCTTATACTTATATAGAAATATACAACCTGTAGCAAGATCTACATCAAAGATACACATTGAACCGAAATCAACAACTTTTTTATCCGATGCGTATTTTTTAAACGAAAGGGAGAGAGAAAATCTGTAGGAGTGACGACATTTTTTTATAAGGTTTAGGTGTTATTATAAGAGGAGAATGGGAGAATCGCATTCAATCCCATTATCTAGACTTTAAGTTACTACTCACATACACACTCTCAAGTGGATTTACATGTTTCTCCTTTGAACCTTTTCTCTTTTTCCTGGTTCTACTCCCACTTGCTTTTTATTAGCAAAAACTCTCCAATACCTACCATTCAAAGAAAGTTGTGAGTTAGTGTAAATTCAATGAATTCAATATCATTTTATGTGACTGTATATAGCTAGATAGACAAAAAACCTGGTGGCTCGAGGCTCGACTCGCATGAGATGGTCTATAATAACTCCAACAATGGAGGTAAATAAGAACCCTTAGGCATGCAAGTCTTTTGAGACGATGGAAGCATGCCTGAATGACCTAAGCAGCACGACCCAAGGCAAATATAATACCAAACAAAGAATAGCCAGGTCAAAGAATAATAATCGTGTCTTCCAAACATATATTAATGACAGAAACTTTTTATTACCATATTGAAGTGGATTCCAACTTTTGAGTAAAAATTCCATTAGTGACACGGGACTATGAAAAAGTCATTCATTTCTTGGCAAATAGACGACGACAGGCGACAGACAGACAGACATTGTGACAGATTTTATTATGTAGCAAGTATACATAATAAGATATTAGCATTCAAAAAGTTGGTTCCACGGCATTATGGTAGTCGAGCTGCCATTTGGAGAGTTTGAGTGAATGAGAGGGAGACCAAAATTATTGCTAACTGCTTCTTTTCATGCCATGCAAAGCAATACCCATAATTGACTTGCTGTGTAAAGAAGGTCTACCTTTGTGCATTAGAACCCCCTTCTTTCATCTAATCTGGATTGAATGATGCTCACAAGGAAAAAGAACACAACGAAAACCAACAAAATTATTCCGGCAAAATGACGACATCAAGCCTCTCTCCTTCGCTTCTTCAAGTTTCCCAACCCCAAAACAAAGGGGATAAAATTCTCTTGAGACTATCCCACATTTTCAGGGTAATAATATTCATAGAGGAAAGATAAGAAGCGTAGAGTCAGAGCGCATTAGAAAATGTCACAACCAATCACATTTCACAATAAAAAAGCTGACTTTGAATTAACCTAGTTAGAACGTAAGCTTTCCCATCTGGCCCTTTAAAGAGCATCTCAAACTCACTTCTACCGCAATTCTCTTACACATAAACATTATAGAAAAGTAAATATACCTTTTGCTTATTTATACAAAATGTGGGCTTTGCGAATCGGTGATGGCAAGCAAAAATATACTCATACCACACACGGTAAAAAAAAGCAGACTGTATTGTTGTTTTGAGAAAAAAGTGGAAGAAAAAGGTGACAGCAAAGAATAAAAAGGCGAGCGTTTACTCTGTAGGCTTTCTCAAGGGGGTCATCAACTTCATGAAACGCGAATTGCCATACAAACACAAAAAAATGTTGGCGAAAAACGCACATATCACCCATACTCCAGCATTTGTGAAAGTAACAGTAAACAGAGGTGGTCTCTCTAGCATTTTTGCATGAGAAAATGTCAACATAAAGAAGCCCTCCAGCTTAAGCCAACTACGGTTAAGCTTGACAGATAGAGAGCAGGAAGAAGAAGAAGTGAGTGGAAACAGAAAATGGTGTAATGCAAAAGAAGAAGGAAAAAGGACATTGCACAACATAAAGAAATAATCGTAAAATAACACATAATGTAGCATTGCTTCACATTACACAATATTCTTTCGCATTTGCTTTCCCATTTCATTTCCTTTGTAAGAGAGAGAGCGCGAGAGGGAGAAAGGTTCCTTTATACTTTTCAAGTGTGTCTAATGTACATTCTCAAACTATTTTAAAGCGTTATGCTTTGGTTGCTCCACCAAAAATACTTAGTTCATAGACATAGACGCTTCTTTAGTTTTTAGTGGGCGGAAAAGCATCTTCCTGTTTTCGCTGGATTGGTACAATAAGACACGTAAGTAAATGGATGCATACGCTTTCCTTACTTGGTGGAAGGAACAATGTTGATACGCTCCCCGACTTGAGGACGGGGCGAATGTAATAATATGCTGATAGTCATATTCAACTTAATGTATGCTCCCTCGCTTCCTTTGAACCATCTTTTGTACCTTGCAACGACCGAAAGCACATTTAAGAAGTCGTTGCTCATTCCTATTTGCATTACATTACTTACTTCATCTATGTAGATTTACCTATTCATACGCTTATATAAGGAATTTATAACGTTGCATAAGCAAACCCATAAGCAAGTTTACTTAAGGGAGCCCAAACAATATATTATATTGGTTACTTGCTTTTACCCTGATCTTGTTCACTCCGTTCAGTATTATTCATACGTACATATACACTCTACAGCTCTATTTCACAAATTAGATGGGGAAATATGCGTAAGAATGTCAAATTGCATGAGATGATGAGAGATACGGGTATATGTGTGTAGTGTATACCACATAAATATAGAACGGAAGTAAAAAAGTAAAAGTGGAAATGCACGCTATGCGATGGAGAGAGAGAGAGCTTCATGAGATAAAGTAATTTTCCTCGAGGAAATCAAATGTGCTTTTTCCAGAACTACTTACGTACTTACACATAAATATGCTTTAGATAGGCAGCCTGTTTTACTTTTTCGGCATTAGTACAAGCAGGTGTGCTTTTTTTTCTTCAGGCATATATCTATGTATGCATAACGCACAAGAACATTTACTTTCCCCTCCTTTTCTCATCTTTATTATTTTTTTCTTGGCTTTTAAAAGAGAACAGAAGTAAAAAAAAGCTAAGAATGAGTGAACGAGCGGATGAAGTTACACATTTGTAGCTTTATACACTCGTACACAATACACAATACCAAAAACCTATATGTCGTGGGAAGATTAGATTGTTTTAGTCTTTAAGGAGTATATGGAGTTTGTCGGCAGTGGGAACGAATGAGCGAACACACTTTTATTTGCCGAGTTGTAGACAGGTTTCCAAATTTATTTTAGCCCCTTATCATGGCTAGAGGTATGTATATTTGCTTCTAAAATTTCATTACGTTTATCTTTCGGTATTCTCTGTATTTTACTTTTTCATCTAACAATCCCTTATATAAATAAGCTACATTCTGTTTATTCATTTTCCTATTTGATCAAAAGGTAAGATGAGATCGGCAAATTTTTTTTAAATTAAGAATAAACCAAGCATAAGAATACAATATTTTTTCATGTTGTGAAATAAGAGTACTCATCTTCTTTCCCAGAAGAGTTTCCTCCTCGGTTGTCAACTACAAGACAAAAGGTAGAAATGATAGCTTATTAAACTGCTGTTATATACACTATATATACACTGCGATGAAATGAAAGTTTAAATGAGAATCTTGAATGTTTTTCATTTTCCTAAATTCCGTTGAATTCAACAAGGTTGAAATTCATTCATATCATATCGTACCATAATATCTTTTTACTTTGTTCTTAGAGTTCTAGGAAACTTGTGATATTGTTTCCGTCTTTGTTTTTACTTTACATACATATATATATAATATTCTTTCTCATGTTTCTTTATTGTATTCACTCCTTATCCTTACATAATTGATATAGCTTGTCAAAGCTCAAATTCATAACAGAAACTCAAAAGGAAAAGGAAGTAGGTAGGGAGATCACAGGGAACAAATATTGGATGGAAGGATGAGATCATTTTTCATTAGAGTGCTTGAGTAAAGCCTTGATGAAAGTTGAGAAAGCTATGCTATTTCTATTGAGCTTCAAGAGCATGTAAATATTATTGCTTTTGGTCCCCCTCTTTGTAATATTTATGTATTTGATTTGATGTTACAAGCTTTTTCTGCTGTGTCAACAACAAGCTTTTATTAATAGTCTATTCTCCTTAATGAGTAAAAGTAGATGCAAGCAAAGCATGTGTTTATTGCGTTTGCAGGGATGCTGTATTTTATTAGCTTTCGTAAATGTGCGTTTTTTATAACAAAGAGAATAATATTTCTGGGTATGTATACGCCTTGGGAGAGGAGGAAAAAGGCAACAAATCATAAAGCTACTTACAAATTATACGAACCAAACACTTACCTTCCAGTCCGGTAGTTTGCAAACTTTGCGGTTGCTACCAAAATGATGGTAAACATTACAAATAACAAATCATATATGTATGTATGATACGAATACGAACGACGCATGTATAACCTGGGGGAAGTGAAAATATATGATGGAAATAAGCTACGGGGTTGAAATTTGAAATAGGGAGCATCTCATTTCATTTAGGCCGACCGCCTACACACCTCCCCAGGTTTTAAGCTAAACAAAGTAGCTCTCAGAGTCAAATTGTATGCATTGCTTTGACAAGAGCTTTACGATTTTGGAACTGATGAAACGAGGAGAGAGGGCTTATTGTGTCAAAATTGCATTGTAAAATGACACCCGAGGCGAAATGTGTTCAAACTTTTGCCTTAATACCAGATTAAACTGTTAAGCCTTTGCACACACAAAACTTCAAATGAGCCATGCATCCACATATAAATATATACAAGCTTTTCTGACTTCCGTGTTCGGGAGGAGAGGAGGACAGGCAGGATTTATTTCGGTTTGTGGATGCTGCTTAAAAGGGGAACTTTTGGAATAAACCATGAATAAATGCAACAGATTCCTGTCATCTGAGCTTGTTTACTGTACATGAATTCCATTCATAATGCATAATTTTTCCATAGTATTGCGCGAGAAGTGTGTTGGGATCGTGTATCAATAAATAAATGTATTAGCCAAACTTTGCTACTTGAACCTTGCTTTGTAAACAATTTTTCCAGGTTTGCCCAATTTGTCACCTAGATAATGTAATGAAAACAGTTTTATAAAAGGATTTGATATTGCAACGTGCCCCGTTTTCAATCTTTCACCGTCTTTTTGTTTATACGCATCTCATAACGCCCACACGACTCCCTTATACATTACGGACGCTTGGAAGGAAAAGTTTTTCATAATCAATTCCTCTTATACACTCAACTTATGAATTAATCGAATTTTCTATTTTGGGATTGTATCAACCAGGTTTCATTTAATTTAAATATATTACGGTACAGTTGAATTGAAAGGAAGTTAGCAAACTATATCACTATATTGAAACTTGGTGACAACGAGCCCAACGGTTCTTTGGTTTTAAATCAAGATTCTGATTGACTTTTTACTCGCTTCTCTTCCTTTGTGAAAGATGTCATATGGGACAACACCGATGAAGTACATATACAAATACCTACACTCCATTCAACTTTCCAACTTCCTATGCATGTAAAACGATAGATCGTCTCTCTGACTTTCTCCGACTATATATGTACTTTCTTTTCAGTCACTCAAGAAATGGTGAGCAAAGAGATCCCCAACTTCAATAAACCCGTTACTTCTGACTGAGTGCCCATGGGTACTCCCGTACTGGAATTGGAATTGTGCATTTCGTCGCTCTACGTCTCTACTACTTGGTGGTATGGTGGTACAGTGTATTTGGAAGGAAGTGTAGGAAGGGAACCATGCAGTTTTATACATGCAGATCATAAAGTGAAATACATTATTGTAGGGCTTGCAGGAAGTGTCTTCTTTATATTCCAAAGCCAAAAGATATATAGTTAATGACAAAATCAATAGAAGAGTCATCCGCCCTTTAGCATTGCTTCTCTTTCTTTACTCCCACTTCCAAATTTTTACTCAAAGGTAGCTCCGAGCTTCAACACAGGAGAACCAGATAGGCAATCAACTTTTCTATGAATTGTCATACAAGCGTGTGTAGTTCAATGCAATAGTCACCCTTTACTTTGCTTCGCTATGGAAAGAAAGAGCTAAAGCTTTTTCCACCGAAAACAGCTATGTTGCTGTCAGGTGCGAGGATTTTCATTTATAATAATATGTGCGTTCGCTTTAATGGGAGATTATATCTATATATATACATATTGGGTTGAGTTTTTTTTACTAATGTAACTTCCATTTATATTCATAAGCGTACAACTGTGGTTCTACATTTACCACTGCATCTCTTTTAAGTATCGGGTAAATTGTCTTGGCTAAGATAAATCTAGGAGCCAGAGTAATCACTGTTGGTAATCAAAAAATTATTTCCGTGTCAAACTTCCATTAAATTGCTTTGCAAGCTATGAAGTTAAAAGGATTCAATCAAAATATGAAATATTAATGTAAACGTAAGCTTTCTTTTTTATAATAAATACATGTATAATGTATGTTTCATCCCGTTTCAGCTACATAAATTTCAAACGAAAATGCTAGATTATTTCACATGCAAATACACATGATTGTCACTCCATTAAGAGAAAATGTTTTTACATACCATTATGCGATTGTCATTTCACTTTTGCTTTCTATTCTAACCTGCTTTATAATATTTGACACAAAAATTACCCTAATGTTCTACTCTACTTCCTGGTATGCATCAGCCAAAAGCTTGAAGACTAGAATTTTAAGCTTTTCAAAATATATGGAACTTGGTCCTGATTTGCATTATTTATTACAAGCTTAACCAACCTTTGCGCGCATAATGGCACCAGTGGAATTAAGGAGTGTCAGCATTCCTGAGATGTGTTGGTAGCTAAACTGAGCTGTCAACCTTTAGAAAATCGGTATACAGAAGAACTTTCGGCCACACACAGTAAACAGAGAGATATGCTGCAACGGATAACAAAATATCAGCAGCTTGCTCAGCAGGCAAGACGTGTCACTTTCACTTGGTTCTTTCTCATGTCGCTTCTTTTACACCAAAGACCAGCTTTGTAACTTTGTTGACTTTCAAGTCAAAAAGTAAGTCTCAAGTCGGTCAGGAGAATGAAAATGTTGCTGCTGCTTCTTCTCATCACCATACCAGAACGCTTTCATCATTATTATCATTCCTTTATGCTACTTTCATTCGGGCGAAAGCATTCCGCTTCTACCTCTATCCAGATAACTATATGAGTGAGATTAGAATGAATATTGTTTTTCTATACTGAAGAAACCAAGTAGATTACAATAGGATTTCAAGCTTTAAAAATTGCTGGGGAAAGATATCAAAGTACTTACTACTTCCACACACAGAGATACACACCTTCTTTGAAACAGCAAATTTCTGCTGAATTTCGTAATAATAATAATAATAATATGCATATTAGTTGTATCTATATGGACTCGGCGCAATTTGCATGACACCGACACTGGCGCTACTTCAGCTCTGCCACGAAGCTGTGTTTCAGTGCTAAAAGTGACAGTTTGCGGTGGGCGAGTATAGAATATATATTATTCGGCTCAGAGATAGTCTCATTTTGTTTGTGCTCCAATTTATTGAGGGATTGAGACGCCATGAAAACTTGGAAGTTGTATAATAGCAGCAGCAAAGGTTGCTGCAAACAAAAAGCTTTTCTGTCGACAGTCAACATGCAAAAACCATCACAGCATTTTGTTATAAGAATAGTCTGCTAATAATTGTATGATCCTCAAAATAGTTTTTGCAAAGTTGAACTTATTTGGGAGCAGAACAAAAACTTGAAAACTTATTTTACTGCAGGGTGAGCACGCCGTCACGCTTTCACTTCCCTGCTTGAACTCTTGTAGCGAACTTTTTGATCAATTAAAATAAAATTACTTTACGATCACTAAGAAAACTATAAATGAACATCTCATTCTCAATTCTCAATCTCCAAAACAATGGGAGTACATACAAACATAGACAAAAGGCGAATAATTAGAGAGAGAGAGCAGAAATAGAACTAGTTTCGTTCGTGCTATCAAACAGTGGGTATGCTCAAGCATCTATAACTACTTGTTAGTGTACTCTTTTGTCAGCCAAACTGAAAGTAAACTTTTTCTTTCAATATTGCAGAGGGAAATGAAAGAACATCTTTCAACCTGAAGTGAGTAATCATGAAGCAAAACAGACTCCTACCCATCCAGCCAGTCAGAAAACATACATTAACTGCGTAGGCGAAAGATATTGCACACACACTTTCGCCTCGTCGTAAAACAGCTTTCCCCATTACAGCCAAAAAGTAGTACCAAACACTACATTGCAACTTGTTTGAAACATCTTGTTTACTGCTTTCTTCACGCAGTAGAACTAAACTACTGCACTAAACAAGCATGCCTCAGGAAGGAAAAGTTGCTAGTTTTTGGTGAAGCTTGGCTGGCGAGAAAATGAGCAAAAGAATAAAAGAATCGAGAGTCACGAATCCAAAGAGTGAAGATGAGTGAGTGAAAGAAGCCGCTCTCGGAACTGCACTGCAATCACGCTTTCTTTACATGTTAATAATGTGTTTCAAAAGATGGGCGAGATAAATGATGATGAGGAGGAGGTTGACGACTAGGAAAGTATGAAGTATAAAGACAAGAGGAAAGTGGATGAAGGGATATAGAGATGGTAAATGGAATGAATGATGTTGAACGTCATAATGTATGGGTCCTTTGAGCATATGTTATTTATCACTATCTTTCGAAAAGCCTGTATAACCGCTGCCATCATCATAATCATCATCATCCTCATCAAGAGCAGTAAATAATCCAAGGGAAACCTTGGCTGGTCCCAACTTTATATGTATGTATAGATTTATATTACACCTCCAAAATAATTACACCAATGCAGGTATAAAGATGATCATCATTATATGAGCTTGTTCTTATTAGTATGCTCTTGAGTTATTGTCGACACCAAACAATAATTCAGGCGCAAGATGATAATGACGGCGACGAAGGGGGGCGTTAGAACACTCACATATACATACATACATGGAGTGCTTAAAGGTGTTGTCGGTACTGGGAGCAATATTACTGATGAAGATTCCATATTATTCCATAGTTCCCTTTTTCTTTCTTCGGTTCTGCGATGAAAGTCTAATAATTTATGAACCGTCATCTTCAGCAATATTGCTTTAGCTTTCTGACTCGCTTGCGATCCATTAGCTTATATTGCATTCCCAAATATGCCCTAATTAAACTTTTCCTACCGCTGAGAGTTGGCGAGAGACTACGCATACCTCCTCCGACTTGTTATATAACACTAATTCATTCATTCACTCGCGTATCCATATCCATCCTACATAATATACATGAGGATCAAATCTACGAGGATTCTTTCTCTACGTAATTGGCCATTAGCAGATGGGAATATAGGGTGAAGAATCATAGTGTGGGAAGGTTGTTTGCTTGCTTTGTACTTTCACCCACCTAAAATATCCTCGGGATGAAGAGTACATCAAACGTGTACTCCCTTTGCTTTCAAATCTTTCCTTGAATAAAACAACAATGGTCATGATGTGCCACTTTTATTTTGGTAGTGTATGTATATTCCATCAAGCTTGATATGAATATTCATAAATCTTGCATATTAATGAAAGAATCTTATTTTTCGCCACCATTATTGATGAACATTTCAGAATGTCGTAGTTTCATCATTACCCATTTTGCAAAATTTAGCTTACATTATCATTCTGATTAGAAACTACTAAACTTTCTCCGTCTACGTATTGCGCAGCAGTTTTTTTTAGCATTTTCCCTAAATATTTACCTACAATACAATACATTCGCATTCGTATCACCGCACCGGTTCTGACGACTATCATGGAAGTGACGAAACTTGTTTGCTAACAGACTTCTTCACGTCTCCCCGTAAAGGCTCACACTATTATTGTAAGTATGTACAAAGTAATTTAAAAGAAGAGTGTATGACAATACTGTCTTACAAAGTACAAAGGGAAATTGTGACACAATAATGTTGTTATCAAAAACGAAGGAGAAAAGGAAGGTCTTATATGCACACATTTCGCTTTCACTTCACAACAACCTTCTCTAAGTAAGAAGGCTTCCTTTGTGAAACATCTGCATATTGTTATTGTAGCCTGATGCAAAATACAAACAAACGTCGAGCTTTATGAGAAAAAGAAGGATCTTTTTAATAATAGCTCCCCTATTAAGTTTCCTGATTTTATGGGAAATGGCGCAAGAAAGGGAAAAGCAGCTTGACTACCAAGCCCAGAGACTTGATAAGTAAAGTATTAACTATGAACAAGAACAAACTCACTATACATATGCTCAATGTTTAGACAGTAATACGGATGCTGAACATAATGAAATTTTGTGTATAAAATAATGTTAAAATATTAGAACTACTATGAAAGTCCACAAGCACAGGCTTAAATGGGAAGAGGAAGGTTGAATGTATAGGATATGAACACGAACGAAAAAATGGAATTTACTACTAGTTCCACTACTAGTGTGGCACAAGCAAGGAGTGAGCCATGTTTACAAAAACTCTTTACATTTATATATACTTAAAAAGGGTAATTACCAAAGTAGTTGCCCTAACCCTAATATTTTTTAGACTTCGTTAAATGATCTTGGATTCATTATGTCCACCCTCATTATCGTTAAAACAGACGGACGCAACTTTTGATCTCGAATGAATATAGCAAGAAAGGCTAGCGTTCATGCTTCCTCACGCCTCGCCTCCTATGATATCCTTCTTTGGTCCTATAAGTATGCCTTATGTCTGCGAAAGAGTAATCCAGTTGAAAATCCCCATAATGGCAAAGTCCATTCCAGCCCACTTTTTTTTTACTTCTCATGAAAACGAAAAAGCAAAAGAGTGCAGTTTTTCATAGTACATATCTTTTTTTTTCTTCTCGTTCGTTGGCACGAAAAAAAAACTTACTTATCCTTCGAAGCACACAAACTTTGTCAAGTCTAATCTCCCTTTAAGACTGACATAACAGTTGACTTGCTCGCTCTGTTGCATCTCATGTCGTTGTTCTTAATACAATTTCCGCATCATCTTCTCATGCGCTTGAACCATACGTAGTTAGCTAATGCTTGGGCACTGTTTTAGTAATGATATTACCATGAAGTAGAAATTTTCATATGTACATTTGAATTAGATTAACACTAGCGCTAATATGAGATAGTAGTGAGGCTGAGAACCATTTTAAAACAGTTTTTAACAGGAAGCCGTCCATGGTCCATAATCTACAGCATTTCTTCATACTTCATATATGAAACTCACTTGATAAAGGAAAGCTTTTCCGGCAATGTGTGTGTCTAATGGAGTTTAGTCACATTTCAAGGAATGTTATGTCTTTAAAGATAAAAATCTACTGGACTGGTTTTGTTACTTATATACTCCCAACTCTTCCATCGTTATTTTATAGGTAGTGCATCGCCAACTATACTTATACTGCACATTACCGTGACCACGTCATTTTTTTTTACTTTCTGCTTCGTCCGCTTCTTCTTGAGTGCCTACATACGTATTTTCTACCGTGTCCTGATCTGATGGAAGGTTTAGTTTTGCCAAAAAAAAGAATCTAGTTCAGTCCGAAATAAGCTAGACGTAAATGGGTAAAAAGCTCGCAAGTTGTCCCTGTTGTCATCTAAAATTGGAAGAAATCGTTCATGGAACATCAAGTCACGAATAGAGCGTTGTAAATAGCTCAATTTACCCAGTTGGGTGTCAAATATGCTTGGCAACTGAACTGATGGCGAAATAATGGGAGGCGAGTTCCTTCGACGTTGAAGTTTCGTCCAAGAAGCACATGCAATAACTAGTATTATTACTGTTGTCACTCTGCCTTCAATTTTGTCACCATTCCGTAAGTAGTATATAGTAGTAGTAGTTTATACTATACTGACTGTTTTAGGTAACAGAGTTTTTCTGCAGCGTCTATGAATATCACGAAGCCATTAGTAGCTGATAATGGGATATGCCAACTATGTTGCTTTTAATGAGACTCAACAACAAATTGACTTCGTGATATTTTACGAAAGTAGATGCTACACTACTCTGGCGCGGCTCCAGTGCCAGTTTCTAATGAGCAAACGGAAGATAATTGGACTCATGCATATAAGTTTCCCTTCCTATCGAAATAAACAGGAAATTTTGGTTACAACCTGAACAACACAAGCACTGAATACAACAATAGGAAACAGTATACCACAGAAGTCAAGGAAAATGGTTTTCGCCATCAACATAAATTTGTTTACAAGAAAATTTTGATTTCATGAGCATGGTGTGGTAGAAAATTCACGATGCGATGTGGGGTTCGATTTCCAGTCTCAGAATTTGCACAACAGCGTAACCCATATAGTGTAACTCATATACTCTCGTTCCTGAGTCACCGCTGTAACTCATAACATTATCAAAATCACACAATCATATATGTATGTATATGTATACCATGAGTGTAAAATTAAAGAGCAAAATATCGCTACCTTTCACCATCTGCATCCATAACACTTTGGAATTTCATTAAAATTATATGGCTCCTTTTTAGTGTTCACTACTGATATGATAGCAGGTCCTACTATTTTGAAGTTGCGTTAAATTGTTCCAGCCTTTTTGTGAATGTGGCTTGTTTGATATTCAAGGATTTAAGTATAAAAACCGAAAGCTTATATAATATGTAGTTCTGTAATGTCCTTTACCATATATATACTTCATTAAATGCTCGCAATTCACAGTTCTCCATTTCCAGTTATCGTCAATTTGATTGTGTACGGAGATACTTCAAACGAGCTTGTGTGCCGACCTAGTCAGATAGATACTGAAATGGCTACAAACAAGCAAGCAGGCTTTGAAAGAAAATGCTCTCCTCTACAATTTTTAATAGCGACCCGTCGACCGAAATTTGATTGCCTAGCGGCTCCAAACAAACGTCAATATTAGGGAAGAAAGAAGTAAATGTAAAACTTTTTATTCCCTCAATAAATTTCTGGGTGTAGTAGTGTCGTTTTAGCTTTGACTGCCATTTTCTGTTTGCGCTGTTTCACAAGCAAATTAAAGAGACTATACACTATGCGACAGTTATTTCATGGGATGGAAGAGTAAATAGCAAAATAGAGAAAAAGTAGTACGCATGAAGCCAGAACATTAACAGCAGCGTATGTATGCTGCTCTGGTTGGTGTGGTGCACGGTTTAGTTGGAAGAGAAGTAGTAATATCCCATCAGTGCAGTCATCCTTGCAAGGGATCCATCTGACAAAACCTTTGAATTCATTTTAGTGTTTCATGGCAGATACAAAAGACATTCCACTGCTTGTCCTTGCTCTCATTGCATTTATGCAACGAACCCCAACTGATTGCGTGATTATACAGGTCTCAAAACAACCAACTTAAGGCTTACCAGAAAAAGGATATTATGCCGCAATGTTTACATACGACTTTCACCACGCGTGAGCCCAATACATACCTAATGCGAATTCAAAAGAAATGATATGCTTAGCTAATGAATCTGGCTTGTATAACATCAAGTAGTGTGGTAGCTTAAAAATACATCAAGGGCATGGAATCGAAATTTCAATTGCAAATGCTCAAATTACCAAAAGATTTTTGTTTGCATCGGGAGCTAGGAATACAGCTAAGGTGCCTTTAGTGCTTTTCAGGCTTTGTTTAAATATATTGAGCTCGCATGTTGTTTTTTCCATTTCTTCTAATCAAACCCCCTTACAAAAACCAACAATTAGACAATTTAATATGTAGATTTAATAATAATACTAATAACAGCGCTGGCTAGTATAATCGTCAACACAAGATTATGGGTACATTGTTGCATATTCTTCTGGCATAAAAATTTATACATAAACCATTCCTTTACTTATCTTATGGAAAATTGAAAAAAATGAAACAAAAGAAAGTCTGGTATCCTCCGATCGAGGGTGAGGGTACTAGTAGCATAATCAAAACACGCTCACACTAATGCTACACACACAGAGTTTGCTTGATATATGACCAAATTCCTGTCAACGCTCCAAATCGGGTGTCCTCCCCAAACTCTAGTGAAAAGTTTGAACCAGTTTTCTCTGTTCAACTATAAATACAACTCCTATGGGGAAAATATACTAAATGATGATACTGCTTTTGCAGTATGAATACTTATGTGCGAACACTGCACATTCTTCTTACAAATAGTTTGTCTGCATGTGACAAAAGTGTATCTAATCACAAATTCGGATCACAGAAAACTCGCACAAGTTGCAAGCAAAGACAATGACAAACGAATGGAGCATATTATTGTTCGTTTATCTTGATATTATTATTATTATTTCCTGTGTGAGCACACGTCAAACCTTTATATCATTTTATGTCTACGAAAAAGTCAACATGACCGAGATGCTGCGACAGAAAAAGACACCAAAATACAGTACAGCATAGACCAACTACGGAGCGAAACTACTTTCTCAACACTCTCAATCTTTCCCCCAATATTATTTTGATAAATTATCACAAGGTTTTTCGTCTGCCAACAATATATATATATATATATATATGGTTGAGCCATCTGTCAGTCTGTGCATCTAATATTTCTTCAGAGATTAACGGGTACTTATCGACCATTCACCGATGAAAACGTGACGAGCCATTTATTTCTTCTTTTGCAAAAGAAAGTTTTCTTTTTTTAAATGAGATGAGCTTGCCCATATTTTCTAGAAATAAAGTTGGTTACGTTTCAAATCTGCTTTGCACTGACTGAACTGAAGCTAATGATGATACACCGCTAGTTTTGAGGAGATAAGCTATTACACGCATCGTCAAAGCAGTGAATAGTATATCAATATCAACACAAAACACGCACCCAAATGCAGCCAAGCAATAAAATATCATTGAAGAGAAGAGCTCAGCCAGCAGCAATGCATATAGAAAGCATTTAGACTACTGCAAGAAAAACTTTGCTTCTTTTACTCAGTAGTACCCCTTTCAAACTTTTGTATATTGTGGAGCTACACATCTCTTGGATTTTCCTTACATTCGCCAAAAGATATAATCAAGTTTTCTTTCAAAGAGGAAAGTTGAAGATGTATGACTATTCAGATAGACAAGGATGATGCTGTCAGCGAAATAAGTCAGAAAAGGAAGAAAAAGGGTGAAAGTTGTGATGAGATGATGTTATTAAGCTGTTATACTATGCAACTATGTGCAACTAAATAAGGCATTTATCAACGGCAGACAAAACTAAAGCGGGAGATCTGTGTATATTACTCTATAATATGAATGAATGGATGGTTGGTGGAAGTATTGCTGAGTTGTTGTACTTATGACGTTTTCATTCTCAATGCTTTTACTTTGCGCTCCTCTTTTCTGTCTTGTACTTTGTACACCAATATTGGGGGTGGTCACGTCAGGTGTTATCGTGATTGTGTAAGTTATCAGCGTAAGGAACTAACTTGATGACGTGAGTGGTAAAAAAATCAATGCGTTGTTAAGGATGTTTCGTAACTTTATTCCTAATGCAACAAAATCTTACACAGATAACTGACCTTTTTTGTCCAGTTATCTGTGTAAGCTTCGTAACCAACCCTTTCCATAGTAAAATTTCCTAAATTTTAACGAAGGTTCGTAATTTGTGTAAGTTATTTTACACAATCACGATAACGACGATAACATCGCTGACGTGACCAGCACCATTGTAGTGTTGTTGTTTAACAATGTAGTTAGGGGAATTGCTCACTCAGAGTTGCTTGCATTGCATGTGATAATAAAAAGTCTCAGCCTCTCGCTCTCATTCACTTACTTTGCTCTTTCTTTTTCCCTTTCCTCGACAACTCAACTCTACAATAACTATCACATATCAGTTGTATCCTTTAGGGGAAATGTGGATATTATATCGGTTCAACTTCCCATTCCTTCTATAATCTGACAGGTTCGGTAGTGTATAAAAAGCAAATACATGTACATTACATAACCAAACCACTCATTCTCTCTGAACTCTATTAGCAACACTAACACCACAGTGGCATTAAGTATATGGTCAACGAATTACTTCTCGTCATTGCACTTCTCTGCTTACTACTCTTAAAAAGAAGGTGGAGTTGATGAAAAAAGCCCTTAGGAAAAGGAAGTGATAATTGTAATGTTGTTGGTCATTCCTTGTGTTTTTTTCTCCCCTTTTCATCACTACTGTAGAAAGAATTATTCCATGAGTCATTGGGTTTTTACTCTGAGAAGCTATATATGCCGGCACGTATTCATTGATGCGCTCGTCGACTCAATATCCTCCCTTGATGAGTTTCATTTCACGCTTCCGCTTTGTAGTCCCCAAAAAAAAGTTTATGTGAATTGGATTCAAAAACTCCTTTTCGTTTACGGTTGCACTCTTTTAGACTTTGCACTGGTGCTAGTATGTAGGTAGGTATGGTACATGAGATGAGGATTGTCTCGATCGGCTTAACCACGCTGCTGTGCCATTTACTTGTCTCGCGAGAGCCGCCATATATTATGTATATAGATTTAGGTTTGAGCATCATTCACCATCCTAGTGGTTTAGCTAACCGTACTTTCCTTTGCTTAATTTCCTCTTCCATCCGCCATCCATCTGTCTGTCATCTTGTATCCGACAAAGACTTAAAGGAATTTAACTCTCGCCTTCTGTCCAGCTGTCAGTGAATACGTGAGAAATGAATAAAAGGTGAAAGAGATATTGAGGACCTATAAAAGTGGAAGTGGTGGTGTGGTAACTGGTAAAGTGTGTGTAAGTAAGTGAATGATGTCTTGAAATGATGCCTTTAGCTCAAGTAAGACTTTATTTTTTTCCATTTCCCACTATGAACCTATAACTTCCTCATTGATGATACATCTGTAGTAATACCATATATACCACCAACTCCTACCATGCACATATGAACAGAACAAGTATTATGTTACACATTGCACACGCAACCTCCATATTCCTTCACTGTCTCTCTACTTCATATATTACCTCATTCTATTTACTTGGGTTTAGTGTTCAGTAAGAAACTACTCAACTAGCAGCTTCATTCATTGCTCTTTATTCTACCGTAGTAAAGTCCTCATCGTCATCTTCTATTCTTCTGAGAATCATTCTGTTACCCCACCCCCTTTCCCATTTATTGTTGGTTTATTTTTCTCATCATAGTCTTTCTCCCTACAAGATATGATGCTCATCTTACACAATACACAAAGCAAGAACTGATGAGCGAAACGAACCCACTAGGAGAATTTTACACGTTCCCTTTTGTTCCGAAATGAAAATGAGAAAGTATTTTGAGTGTGCGTTTTTTGTGAAAGGAGGATTTCACCTGATAGGATGGAAGATGGAAGTAATTCCAACAGATCATTCCGGTGGTGCAAGCCATCAAAAGGGAGAAAAGATTGTGATGAATTGGTGTGTTACTACCGTCATTACAACAATAAGTAGGGAACACAATCACCTTCCTCTTTCTCTCTTGGTCTTTTGTCTATCGTCACATTTTGGAAAGAAAATGGTCATTGTGTTACACAAGTGGGAACAACAATGGTACATGTGGGAAATTGCTCTCATGTCACTTATTTATGTGTACATGTATATATAGATATAACACATCCGTATTCTTGTGTATTCTCGGTAGAGAATTATGTCTTCGTTTCCATTCTGATATACCGTTTATACGATACACACGACATATAGTGGCGTGCTACCTTCCATTCTATTGTAATAGTGTGAAACCCACCAGAAGGGAAAGCGTTGATCCATTCACTTCGTCTCCTCGTGTATTCTTATTCCGATTTTGTCACAAACTATTTTACGACTATAGTACGTACATCAAATGGGAGAAAGTTATTATTATTCCCTCCACAATTCTTTGCTCTTGCTCTAATTTCTAAAGGTTATATTTGAATGTCAGAAGCAATTCCCAATTGTGTATAATATGTCACTTCATATTTAAAATGCCAATATGTGGCATCAATAAGAAGAAGATGCTAGCAACACATTTTTGGTATTTTTATGTCCTCCTATCATTTCAAGATTCGATCACTTGACTAGACTATATATAGGCTTTGGAATTTTCTGAGAGGCTACATGGCTTTAATATTTTATTATATTAAAAGAATGAAACCTTCCTATCACACTATCCTACTTTTTAAACATCCGTCAAGTTAGATACTATATATTCTCAACTCGAAAAATTTACATTCTGTATCCGTTTTCTATCAACTTCACCTATCTACTATACTACATGATATCGAAGTCGACCATTCATTCACAATTTTTTATCGTTTAGGCTTCTCTCATGCATACACATTATGTGCTTGAGGAAACCCACTCAGTATGTAATCTAGCACATGTGGCGAATTTCATCATAAGAACCATCGACCCGAAAAATTCATTTTTTGAAGATGATGATGACGAAGACAACGTCGTCTACTTTTAGTCGATCAATCCAGAGTAGTAGTGAACTATAAGCTACAAAAAAACTGATACTGATGTGATATGGTATCTCTCCTTAGTCCGTGGTGCTTTTTCCATGATGAAAAGAAAAAGATAGTGATACTGACATATTAGTTTTGCTGATCCTAGTGGATTTCTAAATCGACATCAAGTAATAAAACATTCAGAAGAAAGACAAGACAGACAGTCGACGGATGGACTTCTTTCATCATCGTATAAGGATCTGGCTAGGAAAGACATGGAAGGTTGAGAAGTGAAAGCTGAAATGCAAGACACATAAAAAGGACATATTGTCCTTTTAGGCATACAATGTGTGATGTCAGCAATGATATAAAAAAGTGCCTTTCTTTTCTTTGAGAAAAGTAGCCTTGCTGTATTCATTCAAGCTCATACACATACACATAATCTTGCCAGATATGTCAACCTTTCATCAGATGAAAGTAAAGCTTCCCTAATGAAAAAACTGTCTTTTTAAGCTTAGATCGTTGGTAAAAGATGGAAAAGCGGTACTATCAACAATTTCTGGAATTCTCGTGACGCTGTTTGTACGCACAACCAATCTACGTTAAAAGTATCTTTCTGAAGGAAGAGAAAGGAAGGTTGGTAGTTAAAAAATATAATATAAAAAGGAACGAATAAGCTTGGTAGCAGATGTTTCACAATTTCTTCATCAGTTAGAAAACAGGAAGGAAAACCAGCATGTTTCCCCCCAGTAATACTGCTGTTATTACAACAGGAAAGGCTTATACCTATGGAAAAAGTGCGTTCTTAATGGAAAGGTAAAGGTGAAGTACGCAGAAAAAAATGCTCGTTCGCATACACACTCTCCAAATGTTTATACAAGTGTGGTACGGTTTGACAATACGCACATTCGTAGCAAGGACGTGAGTTGTAGTCTGATAACAAGTGCTACTTGCCTTTATTTCAGTATCATACCTGGTTTGTTAACCGTAGAGAAATTTTTCAGTGAAAGTTTTTTTTGTTGTAGGAATGGCGCACAAGTGTGAGCCTACTTCAAAAACTTTGTGTAAGTTATATTGCGTTTGTATAATATTTCGATAGGTATTTTCTTCTCTCCAATTCAGCACTTTGTAGCGTTTACAAGAACTTTGAATTGTTTTCCAACTCTATGCCTATACTTACACACATGCTTATATAGTATCTACTGGATATACAAACTATATGAGAAAAAGTGCAAAAGGTTGTTAGGTTGAAACATTGTGGCACAAATAGTGTGTAATACCTACGACAAAAGTTTCTCACTTTCACCTTACTTTTTACTCGATAACAATTTCAAGCCACCACATTTTTTTTCTCAGCGAAAACATATGCCTACCATATTTCCTACACAATGCGGAATTGTAGTAATTTTAACGAAATTATTTTGAGATGTTTATGAGGGATAGCGAGCAGAAACAAAAAAGTAAGAAATAGGATGAGATACCTGGTTAGAATTACAATTAGGAAGCTACAAAGATTTTATTACTTGTTCACCCACCACCATTACTACTACCACCAGCCGCCACTGCCATCATTCCGCCTCTACAGAATGAGCACCAAAATGAGGTCCACATACCTAACAAAGTGGTACATCCGAGTGGTGCAGAATCTAAAAACTACTTTCACCAAAAAAAGTGTATAAACACTGCCACAGCTAAATCTCTATGAGTTTGCTTGTTCATCCTGACTTTATATGGATGAGAGCAGCGGAAATGTTTTATCCATGTCCACAAAACAGGATCGAATGAACGGTATCGACAACAAAACCTTACAAACATAACATGATGATGATGATGATGTACATACAGGCACGTATATAAAAGCTAAACTTTGGACCCACGTTTCAGTAATTCCCTTACCGAACTGAATTAGAAGAGTAGGTACATTTTTGTTATAAAAAGTGAGGAATTTACTTAAAAAATTCAAGCAAAGCGATGAGCGCATTTGGGATAGATGCAGTAATAATAACAAACCATGTACCCACTAGCCTACTCCTGCTTACGTATGTATTGCGAGTGGTGATGATCCCAGCTTTTTATTGGCTTCAAGCTATTTTGGCAAACGAGGCTCTTCTTCTCCCAAGTTTAGGCGAGTAAGGCAAGTAAAATGTTTGTGCTCACGCGAAAAAAGTAACAAGAAAAAAACGAGCTTGCTTTTGAATGCAAATGGCCCACTTCAACCTTTCTCCAAACCAGTTTTTCTCCCATTAAAGATGCAATATAGATTGTTGCAGTGGCTCATTAATAACCTTAGTTGAACTAGCTGGCTACATTATTCCGGGCATTCACCATGTGCAAATGGATTCCCTTATTTCTTTCCCCCCGGCTACCAAGCAATTACTCATGAGTGTATATTACTCCTTCATAGAATGAATGGTTCGCGATGCTATACCTACTTTTACTTCTACTACTGTACTGATGCAGCCCTGATGTTTACCACTTTGGAAGCTGACTAATGACGTATAAAACTTGGTTTTATATCCACCAGATATGTTTGATTTATTATCAAATGTAAGGGAGCTTGACGAAACTCTTGCGATACAAAATAGCACCGACATTGCCGACACACCTGCGTTTAGTTAGAAAGCGAGTATAAAAAGCTCATTTTTCTTTTTTCTTCTTTTCATTCACGTTTCTAATAACGTTTGTTGCTTTGTTTTGCTGACCCATTACATGTTTTACACAAAGAGTTCCTTGCCCACGTGTTTTGGATGCTTCAACACCCAGGAAATTCCTCATCAATCCTTTGTCTAATTAGAGAAGAGTGTGCACAGCAAGGGTGGAAATTAAAAGGAGTAGAAAAGTTTTGGAGGAGGGGAAGAGGAAAACAAAAGAGAAATTCAGGGAAATGATCTGCCATAGAGGGGGATTTGTCGGTGAAAAATGAAGATGGTGAAAGTAGTGATGATGGGATGGAGAGACTTGCTATTAGTTAGGCTTTCCGTTTCTACTTATCATGTTTTTCCCCATCAGGTATAATTTTTTATGAGACGCTGTTTTATATGAGATTTAAATGATTATATGCAACCAGAAAAATGCTCAAAATGAGCTCTCTGCATTTAAATGTGTTTAATTCAACGGATATGCGCATATAATCAATATTCAAAATTAGTTTTGGCGTACTGCAACCGATTTTTGATACAAGAACAATATAACTATAACTCCAGACAGGATTGCGTTTTGCGTTGTATTGATTTGTATGCATGCTATACACGTTTTTGTGTTCTTAACCAATTTTCATTAAACGTTATGAACACTGATGATATGATGACCATCATGATCATAACATTTATAATCCAGCAACACGAATACGCTTAGCCGACCACCATTCTTTTAAATTGGGAAAGCATAAACATAACAACATGAGTACTTAGCCAAATGAACCTTTATCACAGCTTCCTCATTCATATCTAAAAATGAATACAAAGTTGTGTGTTCACATTGTTTGCTCCATCTCATAACAATATCATCCTTCTTTCCAGAGCCCACCACAAAAATACATGGTTCCATGAAGGAAAAGAGAAATGAAACGACTGGACTAGATGGTTTTCGTAGTTACTTTTGCCCAATAAAGTTTGAATAGCCTCTACTATTATTATATAGCCCATGGTTTTGCTTACTTAGCCCACTCTGTAATGGGGTTTCATTCGTACAAAAATATAACGGAAATGTTCTCCTATTTTTTATTTTGGTTGTCATCAAATCAAGGAATTGAGCTGGAAATCCTATTTTTTTCTTGCATACTCTTTTATTCTTTTCCGGCATATTTTCAAACACTTTCTCCTTTTATTTGGCAGCTAGGCAAAATAGCAAGCAATTGAGGCAGGAGGGGAGCTATCCAAAAGGCGTGAATGGAATTGGGAGAGGAAAGAGGGGGGCGAAAAGTAAAATATTCGGTAGTGTTCTGTCTTGACAGCCAACAATGTTGTGTCTACATTTTCTAGAAATTTAACAACAGCACCCCGATGGATATCTTACTGTGCATCATATTATGCACAAGTACAAGTACAAACACAAAGATGCTTGGATATATAAAGCAATGTAGGTGTATATACGGTACCATCATAATATATTCGTATCAAATCACCTTCTTTCCACGCATGTATTATCACTGAAACAAGTTTACGATATGCTAACTTGTCCTAAGGGTGCACACTTATCTTTTGGAAACGACGGAACACTAGAACAATGTAAAACATCAATTTATTCTCCCCCAGAAAAGCATGAAATGCCGTACAAATTTCGAGGAAAAATACTATGTACTCCTTCCGTCTTTCAATCGACGACATCCACATGTATTCATTCCTATATCAAAGAACTTCCGGTATGTTAACAACACACTAACCGTCTCGTTGGAACCTTTTGTAAAATTCTAATAAAAGTCGACGGATGGATTGATGTGCCTGCCATCTGCATACTCCTGCACGTTTTCTTAATATAACGTAATGTGTAATGCATTAACAAAAAAAATCCCTTACGGCAAAGGGTGCGAAATAAAATGGGAGAGCAAATCAGATTCTAAAGAAAGACAAACAAGCGACAGGTCTAGCGCCATGCCATGCCATGCCATCAGATTTCCATTTTATACTTGTGTGCACTATATGTCTTGAAGAAATATAGGTATACGGTTACAATTCACTTTCTCAAGTTTACCGTTTACTTACCGAAGCTGACAAAATGTTTCATTCAATTCCAAGACATTGAAAGCATAGAAAATTAAATTGAATGAATTGCAGAACGATGGAGTGAAGAGAGCGCATTTCATTGCCAACTAATACTGCTTTCCTTAATACGTCTTTACACTAGCGACTTTGTTATTTTTCCTACTCTTCCCCTATCTTCCTTTCCCATTTCGTGGAATGCTAATGGAAAAAGTACTGCAACTGCTGCAGTGCTATTCCGCCGTTTTGGCTAGACGTGTGACTAACACAGGAGTGAATTCATTCATCCATCGTCATCTCTATTTTTCTTGTTCTTTTTCACATGCAACCAAAGAACCCCAGCTGTGTGTAGGTGCATGCCTGCAATATTATATGTTTATATCAGATCAAATCCATGAGAAGGAAGGAGGAAGAAAATACAAAATGTACAAACTTGACTTTCTAACAACATTGTTCGATTTCGGAAGGAAAATGAATGAGTCACCAACACGATCCAACGGTATTAGAAGTTGGTTCACGTAATGAATGTACACCGTGCCGTGTTGTTGTGCAACTTGCACTACGCCACACCATGCTACGCTGCTAGTCGACTGGGACAGGAAAAGTGTAAACTTGTTTCTTTTCTTAGTACATATTTCTTTTTAGTCGACATACTAGTCACATTAACGAATGAGAAACGGGTCTCGATAAACAACATAAATAATGGATCAGAATGCTACTACTTTCTACTGCCTCAGTTGGCATTGCTTTTACTGCATTTGTGAGGCTTTCCGTTTCCAGACGCAGTCGTTTGTAGTTACAACACCACCAATACCAATACTACGGTTGATATGATTGGGATCGGGAAGCCCAACTACAAGAAAAAAAAGTTTCCGCATATTTGTAGCCCTCCTCAGAGGAGAGCAGAATGTGCACTGATATTGCATTTTGGAACCGGGTGATGATTATCATGATGATGATGGTGATGGCATTTTCTACCATCTATTCCTTCCATTACATCACATCACATCATCGGAGAATCCTCCCTGCCAAAAGCCAAGGGAATACGAAACAGAAAGAGCGAGTCATAGAGAGAGAAAAGAAGAAACCAAATTCCCCATTTACTTTCTAACCAGCGGAAATCTAATCTAATGTCTGTTTAGGTATTTCACACCCTTCCTTCAGTTTTATTCTGTGAAATGGGAAATATATATTTGTATTATTCTTGCTTAGAGAACATCTTTAAGACAGATCCCATTAGTTGGAGAAGAAGAGCATGGAAAAATAACTGGGAAAGATCTGCTGACATTGCGACCATCAATATCATTCTTTTCTTTCGTCCCCTTCATCTCGTGTATGATATTGTTGAGTGGAAAGTGAGAGAAAAACTTACTTTTTACTTTTATGATTTTGAATGAACCGATTCAGTAACTTTTCTACTGATTTTATCATGTGCGTGCGCGTGTGTAATACGTAATATATTGTGATACATAGTATTGACTATGGCACTACAAAAGCAAATATACCGCAGGAGGGCTATAGATTGCATCCATGTAAATATTAGGCTTAGTAATCTCCTCATCTCATATAATATTGTAGTATCAATGTTTGGTCTAGGGAGACCTCGATCCTCTATTAACAAAATTAGGATATACTGACTACAGACGATGAGTAATAAGCTTGCACAAATGCAACGGATACATGAAATGGGGGAAAACCTACAATAATTCCAGTAGCTGTACAATGGAGACTTTCTCTACGTACAAAAAGAATCGAATAGGAAAACAGGATTGTCGAAAAAACTTTAACGAAAAATTTCTTGACATTGCTAGAAGTATAAATAAAAGGTATATGTATCACTCGCTGCTTGTTTGTGCACACAATTCCTGTACCCCAAAATACAAATAGACCTTCACGATGATTCGCGTTGAAAACTGAATGAAATTTTCTAAATGGGAATGCGTTTCATTCAAACATATACGAGTACGAGGAATACGGCTTATTTGCAAGAATATATGTTAGCCTCGATGAAGGTTAAGCAGGATTAGTGGACTGGTCTAAACTAATATTGCATATTCTCGATATCATGCGTCTAATAGTGATTTACATCTTTCTGTGCTAAAGACCTCTAGCTTTTGGAAGAGAGTTTAAGTGGGAAAACGTGTTAAAGGCTATCCCAAAAGTTGTAGAAAATTTTCAGAGGTACGTAGCCTTTATAATATTCTGTGTTGGGAATTCTAAAATCTGTAAGCTAACCTCATATAACTCACCCACTATCTCAGGAGAGGAAAATGAAAATATATTAGGACACGGAAATGTACTACAAATTCACATAAGTTTTCTGTGATACCAGAGATACCAAACCAAAATGCAAGGGCTAGTGGGAGCATCGGCATAAAAAGTAAGAAAGCGGTTGAGAGGAATGTGTATCTCTTTCTCTTCTTATCTTTCTTTCCTTCTGAGCTCATCCTCCGATGCAATAACTACTTTTAACTATCACGGCGGATGTGACTTTCATTTCATTGCTTTCCCTTTATGATTGTATGTGTTGCGTTAGTCGTATGTATGAACGTTAGTACTTTTGACTTCATGAAAAAAATCTACATGTAGGAGGATCACAGAGCCCTTAAAGTAAGTACCTAAAAGTGATAAGAAGGCCGTAAAATATTTTTTGTAAGGCTGCTTTCTATTGTCCTAATAATAAAGAGTTGCTCGATATAATTTGATGCTCTTTGTGGCAACAACAATAAGATATATACACTACAGTACAAGACTATGCAAGTTAAAAGATGAAATATAATGCTGTTGGATATAATCAGAAGGGAAGGCCATGGTTTTACAGTGTCCGTAAAATATTATACGATCTCATATTTTTGTTGCTTCCTATTTCTCTCTGGGTATCATTTACGGCCAAATAATAAAAGCAACTTTCCACCATTGATGGAAGAAAAACTCTCATCATTGATAAGCCCGCTCAAAAAAACACTCTCTGGAGACATTCTTTCCATCCTATTTTTCTCATCCCATAACTCAGCCTAAACTCGATCCATCCAAGTAATCTTCTAAATATCTTCGTCAATGAAAACCCATCTATCTACCTGAATCTATGGAATTCAATATCATATCATATCACTGAGGCATATCCAATCCACACCACACCACGCCCCAACACACAAACTTCCTTTGATAATACTTTTATATGCATATCCATTTGAGAGTAAACTCTATTATAGCAAAGAAAATCATGAATAATGGGCATGTTTAAATTTCGAAAACTAAACAACCTGTCACAGTTCCAAAGGAAAAATTCAAATTTAAAAACCACTTGCGGACTTCAACAAGCGTAGATACATAACGTACATACCCACAAGCACCATATCATGATATATATTACACCATTTGATTATGTTAAGCGTGGAACATGAAAAAATTGCTGGTGTAGCAAATACTACCCACAGATATACTTTTATGCATAATATGGATACATATTTTCACATGAAAGAGCTCTACCCATACTTTGACTTTCTCTCTAGGCCAGGCAAGTAAGTAAAAGGGGAGTTTCAGAAGCAATAAAAAAGTCATATACTCTACACATACACTCTCTTTCCTCACGTTCAAAAAGTAGGTATTCTTCTCTATGCAAGCTCAATTCAACTGTATTCCATATATATTCCATCCACCAAGCTGGAGCCAAAAACCAGCACTTCATACATACATACGACATATACACATCCAACAGTTTGAAAATGTGGGCAAGGTTTATCACACAAACAACAAAAAATAACACTGGAAACTTGGAGAGTATAAAACGTTTCAATGGATAAAAAACAGCACACAATAGCCTTCAACTCCCGGGCTGCATAAATCTACAGAATAGAATTTGGAATATCTTGTCTATATCGTCAACATTCCCTTATCGGTACTAGTCAGGGTTGGATAAAAACATGGAGAAAAGCTTTTCTCCATATTTCCATGTAAAAAATAATAAAAACATGGAAAAAACATGGAAATACTTGTATACATGGAAAAACTCCGTTCGCATGTTTTAGACACACTATAATGGATATAATACTTTTAAAATGCACATTTATACTCGGAGTAGCAAGACTGAACTCCTTTTCAGTGATTTTTAAGATCCTCCATCATAACTTTTAGCAGTTTCCAATCGAATTTATTTTCAAAGATAGGGTGATTAAATTATACTAACGATAACTATAAGTTTCAGCGAGTATTGACGCAGTATTATGTATATTCTCAACTATAGAAAATATGAAAGAACACAACGCTCGACAAAATAAGTGAAGTCGTATCTCACCAGGGTGTTATTTCTGAGTTTTTGATTAGTCCAGCAGCATTTATCCATTTTTCCATGTAAAAACATTTATCCATGGAGAAAAGAATTTTCTTTTCTCCATGTAAATACATGTTTTCTCCATGTTGTTTTTCCATAATATGTTTTTACATGTTCCTACCCTGGTACTAGTAGTAAGTATTGTATCCACTTATTTCACAGCCATTCCCTTTCTCCAGAGAAGCTCACATGTAAATACCTATCTACCTATATTCAGGAGCATATTATCCATTATCCATCCACGTATGGCAAGAAAGACAAAGTCAATATAGACTCATATTACCTTTTCAACTGCAGCTGCTACAATCGTTACACATCACAAAACTACTGCTTCTTGATTCCTGATGCATCATCAGTTCAAGTCGTTTCAAAAACACAACAGTAGTCAATGCAGCCACTGCGTATGTGTGTAGTGAAGCATGATGTAAAAAATTGAAATTGAAAGAGTATCACCTTCATTCTCCCATTCCAAGTCACCAGATGCAGCAACCATTTACATTGTAACACACAGTAGTATACCGTGTGGTGTGGATATAAAAAGAGCATCCAATTTTTTTTACTTTCTTTTGTTATGTTAAACCCGTAAAGCTTAGAGGAAGATATGATATGGATTTAGCGAGAAAAACTGTGGGAGTGCCTCGAATTGATACTCAAGAATTAAAACCGAAATCTACTAAATATGCTCAAAGTTTAGCTACACATCCTCACATGTTTGCTTAGCCATAGTACCAGTAATAGCCGTCGCAAACAGAGAAAGGAGCAACCATTGCGGATAGGATCTATAGTAAGTAGGATCAAGAATCCAAGATTTAATGCGTGGAGGAGAACGCAGAGCTGATCTAAAGCTCAAGTGCTGTTTTCCCTTCTTTTTATTTTCTCCCGTCTCAATGCATTTCGTCATGTCTATACAAGTGTATAAAATGAACAAATGTACCTCAAGGGAAATCAGCCGTGTTTAGAAATGGACGCAGAGAAGCGGCCATAAAATTGACATAATGCTCCCTCTACACAATGCTACTACTGACTGGGTCTCAGGCTACATGCCAAACTAACTAACTATCTTCCCAGCTAAAGCTTATTGACAATAGATAAAAAGTTAAGAAATGAGGAGAGGCTGGAAATAGAAAGATAAGCTGATATGTTTCCAGTCGATTTTGTCGATGGAATGAAACAGCTGTAATCATCTGTGCCAAGGTAGAACAGAATAGGTACATAAATGTCACCTTCTCGGAGAAAAAATTCAAAGAAATACTGAATCTTTCACTCGAGGTAGTAACTTGACATTCATTCTATACAATACTTGATGTAATAGAATAGATGTGCGTTATTAGCAGTAAGCTAGTTAACGCAAGGTATTAGTAAATTACAAGAAAATTCATGCATGCATCAAATGTTAGGAAAATTCTCGTGTGATGACTTCCAATGAAGTTTACCCTTGTTCTTTGTATCCTTCAAAGTTAGTTAATACAATCAAAGTACGCTTATGTACATTTTCAATCAGGTAAGGCAAACTATAGTTTTTAAACGAGGATTCTCTTCCTCGCGCTTGTGAGAAACTATATTTAAATGTTTCTGAGAAAGCATTTCAAACGCTAGTTTCATCTAAACTACTTAGTTGGTCTGCTACCTTGACTCAGACTCTTTAGTACTCTTACCACGTGTAGTTGATTTACATGTGACTTATTCAAAACCTTGCTCCATGTATAACTTCAGACCTAGCTTATGTAACAATTTTATAAAAATGTATGTCAGGTTTGAAGATGAAAGGTTTCTACGTATGTATTTCTTGAGAAAATGCCTATTATGCTTTAATTTAAACAAGAAATTTCCCATTTCCTTTCTTCCACAATTCGTAGTTTAATTTCCTTAAAATCAACTCTGCTCATACAAGCGTGTGTTCTGCTCGAGGCATAGACGAGAGTGGAGCAAAGACCTTTTTATTATCAGTCAGTTGTCAATAAAGAATTTTTCAATGAGACAACTCCCTCATACACACTGTTCAAATAAATATTTATGGTTGAGTGAGCGACACAAAACCCTTAGTTTGTTGAACATCCTTTCATATTAAACCCTGAGCACAATCGCATGTCAACTCCCAAGCACACCCAATATATAGAAACTTTGTGTGACTTGTAAGTGAAAGTTTTACAAAAATCGGTATCCCAACTCTTGAGGGACCTTTTTGCAAATAGCACGTTAGTTGGTAAGGTCATAAAAAATCTATAGTTTCTTGAAAAAGAGTCAACTTTCCCAAAGTCCAATAAAATTCTTTGCCAATATATATGGGCTGCTAAAACGTTGCAAAAGAAAGGGTTTCTTGACTTTAGTCTCAGATGTCCAACATTCCAAAGCTTTTTGGCGGCTGAAACACCGTCTTTTTGTGTACCCTTTTCAGTATTTTTCTGTTTAGAGGATGGAAGAGGATTATTAGAGTAAAACGGGATGAGAAAAATGTCGTTGGGAAATCGGGGCTTTAGGATTTGCTTCAGCAACTCTAAAGCAGGTCGTCAGATAAAAAAAACTGTACGTTTGTAATCTTGAAAGCACTCGTGACCACATTAAGAATATAGGGAGGTCCACCAACTTGCAAAATGTGGATTTTTGGTTCTTCTGGACAACCGTTCATGTTCCCATCTGGCACACGGCAAAAAAAGTGGAGAACAAGTCACTTACGGGCTTTAAAAAGACAGGAATAGCTGACATACCAAAATTCTCGTATTTTTGTCCGCGTAACCCCGATGGGGGTTTTGATCTTTCTCATTTCCGCTTTCGTAAAAAGAATCGTGCTTGCATCAGCCACAAAACAGCACTATATATGTATGTATAAGGAATATACAAACAATATAATCACATATAAATAGGATAATTCCTATAATGCAAAGAATAAAGACTTTTCCCATTTACGTGTCGCATAATGCTTACAAGTCTAAAACCTTCTACTACTTTTCTACCACCAAATGTTATAATAACATACATATAGCAGCTTACTCATAACACATTTGAGATATGACCACCTTGAAATAGTATATTTACTTTCACCTTCCCAGATAACTTTCACAAATAAATATTTATAAATGAAAATTTAGATTGTTGAGAGCTAAAAGTAAGAAGATACATCGGGAAACTTACTTAATACACGCGCTATGGATAGCTAGCTATACATAATTGTATTTTGTGTAGTATATATGCATGCAAATCAATTGCATTTTCAATTTTTTCACATAATATTCTGCGTGAGTACAGCAAGGTTGAAGCATTATGCACAGATGGTCCGACGTCAACCAGATTGTAATAGAAACCGGATGTCGGATAGCTTTACCACCAGAATTTTATGCAAACGGGAAAGAATAAAGAGGTAGGATGAGTATCAAACATTCTCCATCTTCCGTATAAATTCCTTTACCAAATACGTTCATCCTATCAATACTGCCGCATCGAATATATTATATGCGACAGATTCATTGAATTTTCCCTAAAAAATGTAAATCCCTTGTGCGCTCAGGAAGAGCCTTATTTTCTCCAAATTCATTCAACAGAGAGATTCGCCATGCAGCGTTTCATTTTCATAAAAACGCGTATAATAAGTATACATGTGCTATCCAATCCACTTTCTCATTCGCTGATATCTGTGTATTATGCATGAAACCATATTAACCTTTTTCTCACACATACACGTACAGTCAAGCAGAGAACTCATGCGATGAATTATGAGGTTCATTCACACCCCGACTTGGTTGGCTTCATCCCGGGGTATCCTATTAGAATTTCTCTCTACACCGAATACTCTTACTCTACCGCCGCTTCTAAAACTTTGCCAACCAAGTTAACACTCTGAAATACAAAATGTGTAGTGAGGTTGAACTGGGTTCAAAACTATTGCCATTGTAGTAGCTAAGCTTATGATGTAGTTTGAATATTAGCAGAATGTAGAAAATTCCAGTTTCGCGTACATGATTCAGAGAGCACACAGGGCACCAGTGAGGAATTCTTGGTACTTGAAGCCCTCAAGTGGGAAAGAGGAAGTCGCAAGGCAAATAACGAAGGCGTAAAGAGCCCTCATACCCTCATAACCAAATGAGTTTTCCAAAGAAATTCTCCCTACTAATTGGTGTTAACGAGGATGATGAACTTTCATCCCTTTTTCTCTGTTCTAATCCAATTAGGCAAATCAATCGAAAAAACCTTACATGGTGAAAGTTAGAAGTAAGAAGTGAGACTACTGAGTGGTACTGAAACAAGAATACGGCTCTGCTTTTCAGCTAGATTCTATTACACAAACTGCAACAATGTTTGAGCCGACCATTTCGAGTAATCTTGGAAGCAATTCTCATTCAACCAATTCATGCATATTTGAACCCATGTGTAGACCAAGAATGTGTTTGTAGTTCTTTCTAAATGAGGAAAGTAATTTGTGATGTAAAACCAAGTGACTTTAAACAACTTGAAGATTTCATAAGATACACACTTGTAAACTGTAATTAGACCCTGAGTAACTGTTGTAAAGTGTTGATAAAGCAAACTAACTTCTCTAAGAGTCCTTTCAAATTGATGACTTTACTTAGGAACGAGATAAGTATGCTGTTGATGAAATGTAATAATGTTGTTGAAATATGAGTGAAAGAAGAAAGAACACGAAATGAATAATATTTTTCATATTTGTCAAACTTTTCCCAATAATTAGAAGAATAAATTTCTGGCTGAATCTTTCGCAAGACATTAGTAAAGTATAGTAAAAATAGTATAGTATAGTATATTTCAAACCGTTGATTTTCAATATAAGTAAAGTATAGTCTTGAGTACCACCTCGCGTATAATTCTAACGAATGCTTTTGCTAGCTACATCATGTTTTGACATAATAAGCCTTGCTTAACTTTGTTGATTGGAAATTTGAGATCCTTCAGCCTCCCCTAAAACTTGGCTAGAGGCTGTTCAAAAGTAAAACATTCACTACACGACTATTTCAAAACTGTACTTTTACAAGTTTGATCTGTCAGTTGTACAACAGCATAAGAGGCTCTAACCACTGCATCTGCCTGGTTATCCTCTTCTTTACAACCTCAGAGGGCAGTATAAAAGGTAATCTTAACTTGGCTTTTCTCCGAATACTTGGTTTTTTTCCACCTTGAAGGATGGTTAGCATCAAAGTGAAAATCGATTCTTTATGCAACTTTTAAGTAGTTCAGCTCCTTTTACTTCCTTCATGTGAATGGGGCATCAACCACAGGAGATGACGAAGAAAGGAGAAGAAGAAGAAGAGCCGAATAAAATATAAAGGAGAGAGAGAAAGAGTGGGTACAAGAAAAACTCAGCTGGTTTGGTTGTTGAGGATACTTGTTCAAGTTTGTTTGGCTCAATGCTCTCTAAAAAGGAGAAGAGACGAAGTCGAAGAGCCTTTAGGCTGAGAGATGGAAAGAGAGAGAGAGAGTACTTCTTAAAGTAGTAGAAAAAGTGAAGAAAACTCAAGTCACATCCCACATTGTAACACTCTTGGATGAAAAAAAGTAGCAAAAAAGAAGAAGAATAGAAGGGAAAGGAAAGAATGGAGGAGATAGAAAAAGCAAAAGAGATGATGGAGAACATGTAGAAAGAGAAGAGAAGACTGCTACAATTTTTGCAGTGTTACATACATGAGGCAGTCGAGAAAAAAGTGCTTTCGATTTTGTCCTCAAGGGATTGTAAGAGAAAATAGAAACTTTTTTCCTAGTTTTTTTTTGCAGGGAAATAGCGACTTTTTCTTTACCTATCCAATAAAATATGTCCAGCTGCTAGAAGAAAGATCGTTTTTTTTCTTTCTCTTTTGTTATCTCTTTGTTGTGGGACAAATACTTATTTCCCTAATCACAAGGGAAATCTTACACCCACTTCATACTTTCAGGTAGTTACTCAAATAAGATGTGAAGTTCTCAGTTTGAGGCTCAAGAAGTGACCTCGTTTCAGGCTTGTGAAGTATTAAATGCGAACTTTAGATAAATTAGAATACCCAAGCAAATGTGATTAATTCATTTATTTTGTGACAAACAACAAATAGAATAGTGAAATGTCTCTGGTCATTCTACCTGTAATTAATTTAATACATTTCTTCTCACATCAAACGATTCGAATTATGTCAAGTGACAGTCTGCCCTTTGGAATTGTAAATTTATTATGTCGAAGCTCAAGCCGAGAAAATGTCTAAATTAGCATTTCCCTTTTCTCTGCATTACATTATCGATTCACTTGATTACTTTGCAGAATTATCGGGAGGATTCTTAAAAGTAATTTTGTTTTAGCATTCAGGAGGATATACAAAAGGAGAAATTGGTAGAACCTTAGTCAACTCAAGTATTTGTAAGGATTGTCCTACGTTACGCATTCGTCCACCACCATCAATATATCTAATGGAAAACTTTTTGACAGCACGTTTGCGGTTTTTCTAAAGCTCCTATAATTCTGGTGCTTGTGCACGTGGTGCCTTTCACCAAAAGGCATTCAGCATGGGGGATAGGCTACCACTTAGAGTAAATTTTATATCTGCTAATGTGACTGGTTGGTGCCACTGGAAAGTCTACGCATTACCAAGTTCAGTTGAGTGCCTACTAAAACGCTGGAAATAAAGCGTTTACCACACCAATATTACGTATTCACAGTCGTCTTTGTCCCCAAAAGTGGAGCAATTGTAGTGGAATGAAAACATGACTGGAGCAGCTAACGAATAGTCATTCTCCTGTATTGTGAAATGTCTACCTCCCACTATGACTCTTCCAAAATGATGCCCATAGAAAATATATAATATACTTATACTATCACATTTCTTGCTTGAAAACTCTCAACTGGTCTAGTTTTGATTACAGCAGTGGCCTGGCAGCACAAAAGAACTGAAAAAGAACATGGGGACCCAAACTGCAAAGTTAAATTAAAACTGGAATTAAAACTAGGAAGAGAATTGTTCTCCTGTGTCTTGCTGAGCTCATTAATATAAAAAGTCCTTACAAGTAATGCATCTTAATGTGGGAGGTTCCTTCAGAAAGACGAAAGGATTTCGACTGTGTGTGAATGCCTTTTCCTTATATACCTATGTGTACCTACTTGGAATATATATCTATATATATACGTTAAGTTGTTCGTTCACAGTGTTCAATGCTCCCAAGAAAGAGACTAACTCATAGAATGAACACAAGAACGACACATTAGTGGAACACATGAGCCTAGACTATTGACTATACCACCTAAGCTTTAGGACTTACATATATACTCATTTAAAAATGAAACTGAAGTTATATACTATCTGATGTCATATGGCATGGCATGGCGTAGCAGTAGGTGTGGGACGCACACATTGTTGTAATATAGCATAAAAATGTTATATATACGCCATGCATTCTTAATATCCCATCGTGCTATTTCATTTAAGAGGCCTTAAAGGCCTTTTACTCCTGATCTTTTATATACAGATATATATCTCTATATGTTTATAAAACTCTTGACTTGACTTTCTCTCTGTCCTTTCTTTTCCACTCTGGTGGCTGCATTTGTGCGACAGCCGCCAGGAACTACATGGATAGATAGTCAGCATGAAAAGCAGACAAGCATGTAGATAGGAATAAATATGTATCTCTGTTCTGTATCTTCTTCTTCTTCCTCTATAAAAGCTAGTGAAACACAACGAGAAGAAGTCTCTCTAACTCGCATCGCACCATTACAAAAGTACAATAGTAGTAAAGAAGGATCCCTGTTAACTCCTAGTTCAATGGACTTATTATGAAAAGAAGAGGACAGAGAGCAACTCCCATGATTACTACTCTCCTTTCTGTCTTCCAAGACATAAAAAACCAAAAGTCAGAAGAACTGGAGTAATTATGGGATACACGGTAGGTTTTAGCCTTTTTCAACTTCTCCAACTGGAGAGATATGTTATGTTATATACACACACCAAACGCTTATTACTTACCAAATTAAAGTGCTTACTTATCCATACTTTTGACAATATTACCATTAATGCATTCCTTAATGAACGAAACGACATCGTATTGAAATGACATGGCATAACATAAAGACTGGAAAAAGTTCTTAATGAAACGTGCCTTCAGTCTTTTACAGTTGTCTGTGTATTTTTTATTAAACGAAGTTGTACAATGCTCCTTTTCATTTTCTATTTCTTGCGAAATTAGACTTTACTTTTACTCCCCGATTCAGAGAGTGAAACTATCCTCTTTGTTGGAGGAGTAATAATCTAGAAGTAGTTGCAAAAGGTAGTTTTTGGTACGTGGATGGTGAAGTGGCGAAAGAAAAAGGGGAAAGCAAAGCCTTATACTTAAGATGGAAGGCGGTCATGAATGTCATGTAAAAGGTGGGCAAATGAAAATGGAATGGGCTTGATTGAGTCATCAGTATTCAGGGACACAGTTCAATTACTCTCTCTAATTCCCACACTTTCCTACTCTATATTGAAATGGATACGATGATGGCACGGAGTTGCGGGTAAGGACAAAGGGAATGAAAGAAGACGGTATAAATGCTTTTAGTTGTAATAGTCCGTGCCGCTTTCTTTCCATCTTTTCTCCTCCTTTCTCTTTTCTTCTACTTCACTAATACTACGTTCATATAAGTCACGGAACGAAATGGTTTCTAGGAAATGATGAGTAGAAGAAGCCGAAAAGACGCAAAGGAAAGGATCCACACACGGTGCTTTCAGAGAAAGAGATCAGTGCTACTGTGAGAGAGAGAGTTCAGCACCACGCATAAATGGGAAAGTGACTTAAAAGAAAGCCAAATATTAAAGGATGTTGAATACTTTTTTTGTGCATGTGCTGAACTCAGTCGTTCCAAACGCATCTTTCCCTAAAAACAGGAAAACGTGTGCCATTATATTATGCATTGGCTTGGCAGGGAACATTATACATATATAAAAAGATAATGAGACTTTCAAATGCAATGATAAAAGCAGTAGCATCACACAGAACACACACCACCGTTTCAACCAGCTTTTTTTTATTTCTGAGTTCAGTATTTTTCCATTGTTCACAAAAAAATTCGCCATGTAGAGTCTTCATTCGTCATGATATGATATTGTGCACCTGACACTACTCTCTGCTGCTCCCACCACCAACCATCATGATCATATGATACGTGCTTTCTCGTGTTACACCAAAGGAAGTCTGTATAATGTAGACTAATGGGATTTTATATCATACGAAGACGTCTCACCAAACCAAAACTCTGTGATCAGAGATGAATATGAATTCCCTGTTATGCACGAGGAAGGAAATGATTATGGGAAGCCTACGGTTCAAGTACTTAATGGCCACCTTTTCTACCTTCATGTGTTTGTCTAAGTAATAATGCAGTTCGTGAATGTACATATATAAGAAAGGCTTATGCAAACGCCATTTCTCTTGATCGTCTAGTCTTCCTGTCTCGACTCTATGCATTATAAACCGACCGACAGTAGAAACAAGCCAAACATTCAACGCCACATATTCTCATGACGCTACATACGGTTATGGTTTCGTTCATTGCCACTCTAGACTGGACTACTAACCGATGTCACTTTCCAGCTTTTTTTTATTCAACCCGCTAATGCAAACACATTATGCATGCACGCTTACATAAATGAAATGGATTTCGTTTGTGTACATACAACCGCAACTAAATTCCTAATGCTTACTTAGCTGTCTTGCATTTTATTCCCAATTTTTTTACTACTCGATTCCATAACCATATCGTACTACGTATTTACGTACCTAGATACATCAACATCACATCACATCACATTGAGCAGCATAAGCAATATCCATTAGTTTCGGAGGTAGCTGAAGGATATAAAGCTTGTGTTACAGTTTCTGACGTGACAGCTCTATCCTTTTCACTGCTGACTGTACTTATATGAGAGGAAAAAAATAATGCAAAGCGATTGGCTCATGCACGCCAGGGAGAAAGGAGAGAAATGGAATCGACACATGAGTTGATCGTTCGTTTGCAACGGGAAACCCAAGAAAAACTGACTAGCATTCTGTTCAGTTAAGTAGATTGCGTGTGTCCCACTTTGACATATTATTGATGAAACCAATGAGGATTGATGATGGCTGACTTCTTCATTTCGTGCTGTATAAGAAATGGATGGTCATTTAGAAGCTGAGAATGCACAGAAGGATCCCTTCCCATTCTAAGACAATTCGTGCTCTATCATTGAGGTATTAAATGGTCATAGTTGTATAGGCAGTAGATATACATACATACGGCTGACAAATGGCCTAAAATATATACTTATATCTTGGGAAATTCCTGTATAATCTAGGTTCCTTATTTCGCTGACATATCTTTCGACATTCTGATAATTTATTGCCCCATTAAGTACAGAAGTTGAACAATTAGGGGGAATTAAACATTGTTCCTGTCACACCAACAATTTTAATAAAGAGGATGATGATTTTATTACTGGTACTTCTCCAGACAGAAATGAGAAAGTATTACTTTTTAAGCGGAATTTATTTTTTCATGAAATGATTATTATGAGAATAATATCCACAATGATTTTTTTTCCATTAGAAATCCAATTAGTTATTATATAGACTGATAAAAAAAGATACATATTTATATAGGTCTCTGAAAGGTCAGTAGAAAGAGTTTTGGGGGCATGAGGCAAGTATGTATATGGTAGGATTAGAGAGCTGAATTGAAGCCATCGTTGTCATTGTCATTGTGGCACTCCACGTGAATTAGACTCTGCGGTACATGTGCATGTCATTGTATTATGTTCTGTATGGACTGATTTCTTGTATAATGGACTTGTTCTTTATTCCGTAGAAGTGAAGCATGATAACAGAACAAAGCAAAATCTGATTGGGATTTGGAAGGTACTTCCAAGGATTCTATCCAGGTCGCTCCGCATTTTCCAAGTAATCTTACTTTACGTCCGTCTGTACACCGTACCGTATATAAAACCATTTTAGAGTAAATCTATTTTGTCCTTGTCTCCCTATAATCAAAATCAGCTTTACCCCTTTGCTGAATCAGCTTTGTCATTGTTGTTCACAACTCAGTCCTTGAAGTTCGGTCAAGCGTCTACACACAAAACAGGCTTTTTCAAAAAAAAAATATATTCTGAAAAAAACCCTGATATGTACAAAGTAAAGTAAAAAAAATAAACTGGATGTGAATCGATTTTTCTACATTGTACCTATATAAACTCACTTGCCCACACACGTTGGTAGCAAAGAGAAAGTCAAGGTTTTCCAGGCTACAGAAATCTTGTAAACAAAAATATATGCTTGTACTTTGTACACTAAAAAAACGTGTATTGTTCTTCATCCTTATTATAGGTTATTTACTGACGTTGCCTAAGCCGTGTTGTTCGAATGATTTTAGCCGGTATCACATCAGCCAAAACCCTTTATGGACATTATCGTCTTAAGATGTAATTTAAATGCATTGTGCTACCCTTCTTTAAGATTTGAAAATTGGATACTTACCTTGCCACAAGACACACTCGAAACCAGAAAGCATATTGCCACAACAGCTGTCGTTACTGTGATCACAACACTGCTGTTCCTTCTTTTCATTTTTGCTGTTTCCGCTTAATCTTCGTCGAGAAGAAAAAAATGTTTGGATGGAATCACTCCCCGTTTCCTTGCGCCTTTCCCCTGGAAATTTACAAAAGAAAGAAAGTCTTGATGACATGGTAAAAAAATAAGGTGAGTCATAAAACATTCACAAAGTGTTAACCTTCCTATAAATAACTATCAACCTCAAACCATATTATATTAGTTAGGCGTATTATTACTAGAAAGTATCAGTGAAAGCTAATCAGAACTTTGCAATCACATTGTGAATATTTTTAAGAACTATGAGAAAGTATACAATATACCGTCGCGTCGTTCTTCTACTTATGTATGACTAAGCTTCTTCCAACTTCTTTGGAAAGAAATTGGTAGGCAAGAGTTTTCGTCTTGGTTTTTTTTCTTCTTCTCACTAGCAATTAGTTCTCAACCAAAGTCATCCTTCACTTTCATTACTTCCGTGTTTCTTCATGAAGGAAAAAATATCTATCTTGTCTTCCCACTCCCTTGTCTTCTTATAATATATGCTAAATGAAACTTTTGTATAGTTTTCCACAAGTGAATAAAAATAATATTCGAATGGAACATACGTACGTATATAGGATCTAACATTTTCTCTACACTCCGTATTTCTTTCTTCCATACCATCCCATCAATTATCACTAGTTGTGTAAAAACCGTATTCTGATTAAATTGAACCAAACTTTTTTTCATAGTTTTTTTCTTCCTTCTAGCGTTTGCATGGGAAAAAAGTACCTCACAAGAATGAAAAACGAGTATGTATATGTATGTTTGTATACACATTTACATCATATAGGGAGAAACAAACTAAGGAGCTTGTCGAGCATGCCACGCTTTCCAACTTGCTTCCGTGAGATAAAGAAAAGTGAGCTTGGTGCTGCTTGCTTGTGTTCGTTCGTTGATATAAAAAAAGCAGGAGAGGAAAGACAAAGATACGACTGGAATAAAATGAGTTCAAGTGGGCACACGGATATACGAGAAGAGAAAAGAAGTATGAAGGAAATTTAAGACAGAAAGGCTTATACATACAAGAGAGAGAGAAAAAAACTATCTTCATGCATGCAGGCATTTAGTTAGACAAGGCAGGAGGGAAAGCAGCAGTGGCAGTGGCAAACAAAAACTTTCCAATCTGGAAAAGTAAGTAGCTAACGTGATTCTTCATTCATTTCATTCCTTTTTTTCGTAGATACGTACTACTTATTTCACCGTTTTTTATACACATACCTTTTGCATGCACAGCTTCATTATCACATAAAAACCGAAGAGGTACCACCCTACTTCATTTTACACGAGCTAACATCATTCCCAAGTTTTTTTCCTTCTTTAAACAAGAAAGAAACGAACCCCTTTTTTCATTTAACGTTGGTCGATTTTTTTTGTTTGATGGAAAGTGTTTTAATGAAAATTGTGTGGAGCATACTGTCTCATCTAGTTAACCATGTGAATGAATATATGTATATGAAAAGTATCTGAAAAATGACTGGTTTTTTTTTTCATTGGGGAAATGTGGGGAAACGTGATAGCTATAAGTATTCGATCTTTTTATGCTTCCAAAGCCAACTACTTAATTTCAAAAGAGCGTGACGAGAACAAGGTGAAAAATTGAAAAGTGTGTGCTTTTTCACCATTATGATATTCCAAGTGCCTCTTAAAGTCAAGTCATTCATCAGACACATTTCATATATATCCATTCATTGCGGCTTTTCAAATGCTTACGCACTTGAAACTCTAAAGGAGCAGGCTTTTGTAGGCGTGATTAATTTTTAATTATTATTATATGAGCACACGCATTTAAAAACTGGCTCCAAGATGGGAGGCCATAAAAAAAGAATATTCATCAACTCTACACTTTTCAAGAATGTTAATTACATAGTTTGATAAAGCGTTTTTGCTTATTCAAACCTATTTCTGAGAAAGCAGTATGGTTTACACAGAATTGAACATGTAATTCCCGAGATCAAATGCATAAGAAATTTTTGACGTCTATTCAATTTTATTACTATCGATTTTGTTGTAGTTTTTAAACCCACATGGTTGCAAATGGAAACTGTAGCCACAACCAGCTTAAATCAAGCAACTTTTCTAATCCACCAATAATGATAAGCCTTAAAATCTACAACAACGCGCTTATTGCATCTCACTTGCAATAATGAACTAGCCATTTTATTTTACCACTCCTGAGCATTTTCTCGTTAAAGAAGCGGATTAGTAACAGGGAGTATTAAGTGGATTCATGTACTAAACAAAGTTTGGAACGCATTAGGTAGAGAAAGCAAAAGGGGAAAAGAAACTTAACAAATCAAGCAAGACTTGTGCTCAGTACATCACTACTCACTACATCAAGCAGCAGGAGGGACTGCGTAACACACAGGGAACAGGAAATCGTCTTGATGAAGTCAAGTGTAAAAAATGTAAATGAGTGTAATTCGGTTTCTCGAGGCAAAAGTAGTGAGACTTTCGTAATAAGATGTGTGGCAAAGCTCCGAAGTCACGGTGTAATAAGTATTGTAGTAACTGCATGAGCTTAACTACATCATTTCAGCTGAAAGGATGAACGGGAAAAATACTGTCTATACATATATTATATTATGCAATGCTACAAGTCAAGCTCACGGCTAAACACTCTTTCTTTCCATGCACAACGTAGTGTGTATACCACCACTTGGTGCACACCCACAGATAAGGATAGATAGGGATTGTGAGTAGAAAGGGAGAAATAAAGTGTACAGTCTGCAAAACGCAGAATGACGTGGTCTTTGTGGTTGAAGTTAAACTGTTTCTTCTTTTTCTTGCGTACGTACGCTCTTGGGTTTTACGCATGCAGTTTTAGCCACTGCATTCCTTAATACAACATGACACATACCTTTATATTTACGTTTATTGTTAGCCTCCATGCACCACAAATGTGCACTCCCTCCACTTTTTTATTATTACCAACAGAGCCTCTAATATACTCTGACAAGCATTAAGTAAACTGGAGTCTAGTAATTTGTTCGGTCGTAGTCAACCCATCTTTTCCACTAAGCTTTCACTTTACTCAACTCTCACTATCTCTTGGTCTCCATCGCTGTAACGGCACCACAGCTTGAAGCTTTGGGAGCTGAGAAATGCACATTTAAATTAGATTAAGCATTATTACACTTCGCTTTAGTGGAGCGGAGACTACGACTGAATCGCCTTGATGATGATGAAAGTAGTGGAGTTACTTTATTTACTTTTTTTGTGTGTTGTTGTGTGTCCTGTCTTCTTATGTTGGGTTTTGGCTTGGGCTCGACTTTACTCACTTGTTCGCATTCAGTTGTGGAGCAACATAACATATAACATTACATGACTTTGCGGCTATGTAAGTGGTTACAACTGAGCTAAAATGATTGTAAATGATATTACTCTCGGTTTGTTGTGTTGTTTGGCTTTCCCAGACGGAGATGTTGCGACAGCTTTAATAATATTGCAACCATTTATGCCATTAGGGATCTCCCAGTTTTATGTAGTGCTTAGCTGAGTGTAAAAAAATCTGGAAAGTTTCTACTTGAATTACCAATTTATGCATAAGAAGAAATATCATTTAGGTATAAATCTTTGCGCTTTGCTGAACAAGAGGAGTATAGCCAACTAAGTACCCAGCACAACCAGAGAAGAGTAAGAGAAGAAGCGGAGCTTAACATTGAATGCAGTTGTGTTATATACGATTGTACACAAAAAATGAAGAAGCATAGCACACTTGCTGCAATATTTACTTTTGTGTGTTTACACAAGTAGAATTGAGAAAGAAAAAAGGTTCTGGATTTGGAGTAATGCCCGTAAAGCTCCTTTTTTGGACTTGGGCACCAGTTCTAAAAACGCCCAAGTATTCTTGCATTCCCCGGAAATGGTTATCATTGCTGGATATCTGAATAAATACATATCCCAAGCCAAAAATATACGTAAAAACAGTAAAAGTGCTTTGAAACTAGAGTAAAATACCCAGCTACATATACGTATACACAATAAAAGTATATTGCATTGTGCAGTTTTGGCTTTATATTTTACTTTTTAGTGCTCACAGCGAGATGAACGTTTAAAAAATATAAATGTACATTGTACCTTGTTGCCTTTCTAGAGGAATTGCTTTGGACCCCATACAATTCGACTTTGGTTCGGCTCCATAAAGTAATTTATGATATAAATTAAGGTAATTCCAACTAAATTACGAGGGGAAGAAGAAGGAAGGCGTGGAAAATAAATAATAATTTAGTTGAGTAATAACAGTTGTTGCATTTTCTTGTGTAACGTTTTTTTAACAGATTGTTCCTTTTCGTATTATTTTTCTTTCTTCACCCTTCATTACAATAATTGGTTCAGTGTAGATAATCTTTCAACCTGCCGAAATTGCATAATAATTGAGAAGGGGAGTATACTGTAGTGTTTCTTCTATCCTAATCTTTCCTTTCTGCTTCCACACTGGCAACTATGGCAGTTGTGGACTCAGGAAAGCAGGACAATGTGAAAAGCACGTAAGCATAGAGCACGACTGTCAGACGTGATAAGTTGGTAAATATATCGACAGCAGCTAAATGTAATGAAGCCACTAACGTGTCCCCAAAGGTGTTGGACGTAATGGCAGTAAGCATCACACCACCATATAATTTATGTTCAGAATCCCAAATGTTGACAAAAGCATGCGGCATGAATTCGCCTGGAACTTGTCCCACTGCCAGTAACGTACAGAGAGGGAATGTTGAATGTGGCTGTTAATTAGATTGAGCTTTTCCAGCTGAATACCTTTTGTAAAGCGGAAACAGGCTGGGAATGGTAAATGAGTATGATCAAGACTACTTGTATGTGGCTCGACTCCTAATGAATGAGGCACAGCACACTACACTAAATTCTCCATCTCATTGTTTGTGTGAGGTAGATTACTAGAAACCCATTTTCATTTCATTGCGCCTTTGTTTCGTGCATAAATCAGTTTGTGTGTTTAGTCATTTCACGTAATTAGCAATGTTTTCTCCACCTGTGACGCAAGTTATTAAGCTCATTGTATGCGCTCCCCGAACATATGCATTGTTTGATGCTGCAGCACTTGATATTATTTCATGTGGCTTAGGGGATCATGTTCCTTTGAAGTGAAGTACCAAAATTTATATATGCCTCTCTGAATGAGTGAGATGTGCGAGAGCTCCACTCATATTTCTAAAACTGTAGCATCATCCTATCCTATCATATCATATCCTCGCAGCCTCGCTTTTTCTTTCATCATCTAACTCACCAAAGCCTATAATATAATATATGTGACTCAACTTTCAACTATTGTATATCATGCTCTCTCATATTTCCGGCAGCAAATCTTCTTCTGCGGAGTGAAAGAGAAACTGCAAGTCCGAAACAAATGCCGGATACTGCCATTTCATAACAGCTTACTTTTCTTCTCGTCTTGAATAACATAGTAGACACGTTACGCATGGAGAAAGTAATAGGACCTGAAGCAACATCCAAAGAAGACTTCTCCAATATTTCTGGAAATACATATAATAGTTTGAACATGTGAATACAGGGAGAGGAAATAGAAGCATAATTTATTGCTTAAACTTGGCATTTCTGCATCGCCAACCTTAAGCTTCCCATCTTCTTTTTCCTGAGCAGATGCATTTTCCCGCAACTTTCCCTCCTGCTCACATGTAGAAAGTAGGTCACATCACAAACTAGTTTTTCTTTTCTAACATATTTACAAGACATGAAAATCCAGCTGGTGCTTCTCTATTCCTATATGTTCTCTCAGTGTGTAGAAATGTACATATCCCATTCATCTACTCACTTTGACTGGACTACTACTACTTTTGTACTAAACTGCTGCTGAGCAAAGCTTGCCTCTGTACTACATACTACCACAACTTCATGCAGTAATGCAATGGGTGAATGCATTATTCTCCTGCAATTTTATCTCAGCCCGGCATGCAACATGGCAATCTTTAGTAAATCTTTCCTTTGTTTCTTCTTTTGAACAAACATTATTCTATTTTAGGTCACTCTTCTTACAGGATGATAAAATCTCAAGAAAAAATTCCCATGTCAGGTATAGAGTAAAGCAATAATATACATTACAAGGAAGAATGTCATTGCGCCATTGCCATCAATATATTTTTCTCTCTCATATTGGGAAAGTAAGCCTATATTTTTTTACTGAAAACTGCTGAAGCATCACCATAACCACACTTTATGTTATACTATAGATTGCGTAATTTTAGTAATATTTGCTTGGCCCACCATTGAAGCTTCTCTCTCTCTCCGTACTTGATCACCACCACCAAGTCTTCTCTCTCCGCAGTGCCCCCCAAACACTAACGTCCTACAGAAGATCAATAATGGATAAATCCGAACAAGGATTTGGAAATGCAATTTGCCGACCTCGAAATGAGATAGGGGAGAGAGGCTTTAGACATATATAATTGACTTTTCCTATCTCACTTCAAAAAGCACTTTTGCTCCCATTTCCTCTGCCTTACCATTACCACCACCATCACCGCACCAGTGTGCTGCTCCTTCCTCATAATACCACCATCTCTCTGACTCTGACCCTTCTGTACTCAGTACTCACTTCAGTTCTCCTTGAGCAGCTTGAACGGAGCATTAGACAAGGAAGGAACATTTTAGGGGCAAGTGAACCTAAAGACAAGCCAAGCCAGTCAGGAAGGAAATATGGATGCGGAGAACGACTTTATTACATGCTTTGCTTAGATCCAATCTTTGCCTCTTGTGCGTTTCCTTCTTAAGTAGACATACACAAATGTTCATCGTGTGGACAAGGGATGAGAGAAGGGGAGATGCACTATTATATTCTTGGTTCCTCTCCTCAAGATGATGCAAAAGCCGCAAGTACCAAACCAAAACCGAACAACTATGTATGAGCCTCTTCTCTCTCAAAGTAAATGGTCACCGTCTGGACATTTATACTAGACAACACGAAGCAATTTCATATCTAAAACGTACTGCATCCCAATGCACGAAACTTTGACGGTACAACAGTCGTTACATGAAAACTGATGTGGAGCACGCATTCTCCTTTCTTCAAGGAGAAACTGCTTTTACTTGAGATCTTGAGAAGGACAAGTTTGTTCTACATTTCAAACAGTGTTTATATTGTACTGTACACACGCAGCAGAAAATCATGAAGAGATAAGAATACTATGCGTGTTATATAAAGTAAAAGAAAAATAGTTCCAAAAAGTTGGACTGAAACATCTGAGCAGCATAGTATCATTGTGTGGAAATTTTATTTTTTCCTCTGAAGTCAAGACAGCAACTAAGCACGATCTTGAGTTCATTGGCTCGCTCATGTAGATTCTCTCAAGATCTCTGCCATGACTTTCAGTAGAGAGATGTAAAGTATGTAGTTGCGTTGATGGTGTTTGGTTACAACTCACAGTCAGTTAAAAGTATTTATGGACTCAACTTTCAACTCTGAGACTCTAAACCTTTTTATTTTTATACAGATGAATGTGCTGTCGTGGTTATCATCTCATTCGTGAGTCTATCTACACACAGAATATGGACTCCTTTCCTCTGTTCCACAGAACAAAATATATGACAGTGGGCAAAAGGCTACATTACACCACTGTCACGGTCGAAGTCATTATGATAGCATGTGTGTACATTATCTTGCTCAAAAGCACCCAAAAAAAATGCTGGATCCCCTTCTTTTCTCCCATTAGATTCCTCTAAAGTTTTAGCCGACTGGCTGAGAATTATTTGTAGACAGGGGGAATGCCGCTTTAGTTAGGGTACTTTCACCATCTATACTTATCTCCCGTTTCAACTTGGGAAGCACTCTTCTGCAAATGATTCCAACGAATATACATATATATATATACATCCATGCATCTCATACATATATAGAAATGTTCAAGGCGAAGGGTTTGAAATAACATAGTAATCGAATCGAATCCCAATGTGACATCCCCCTTTTATTCATAAGCGCAATTTTCCTTCCACGCGCGCCCCTACGTGGTTTGCATCAAATTACTCGGGGCATACAATTGCGTCACTATATCATATTGTGAGACTCATGTGGACTTCATACGATGCAGTTCCAACCATATCTCTACCTACATACAGCTTCTGCTTTTCCACAATCACAAAGACTGCTTTGAAAACTCTACCCGTAATGATGTTATATATACTTATACTGTGAACAAAAGTTAGTGTTTATAGATCTTCGATGTGATGCAAAGTAAAAGTCTAGAACTTGGCTCTTGGTTGAGAATTCAAGTTTATACTGATATTTGATATGTGATGTCATTCTATAAAACGTACCATATGAATTCGAAAACCTTGTTTTGGTTGTACTTGTTTGATTTTTTTCGAAACTTGAGACGTGTAAACAAAATGTAAAGTAGCAACAGCAAAACTGATACACAGAACGGAGAGCCGGAAAAAAGTTTAAAGAACTACGTTTTCAAAGTTTAACTATGTACGATATACCAAGGAGCACGTTTATGTAAAATAAAGTTTAGACTTATATGCACTCAAGACTCGTCAACAACAGAAGTAAATATGTAGTGTAATATATTTATGCATTGTTTCCTCTTCGTGTTTTCAACGGTTTATTTAAAACTTTTCAATAAAATAGTAACTAAAAGAAGAGTTAAAAAGTTGCAGTTTACTTTTTTCTTATTAAAAGTGGTAGTCAGATTGCGGGGGCGAAATATGGTGAAAATTCATCGATCGAAATACAATTTAGAATGTTTTGACTGTTGTGGTCAAACTTCAATGCATGAAACGATGGCCTGCGTCAGTCTAAATTTAACTATGCGACAAACTATAAGAATAACTTTAGTGTTCAATGGTTTAAACATACCAACATTTAGCAATACGGAGGAAAGTTTTAAAAGAACTTTAAGTTCAAAGTTACGCCCTCCTTCTCCCACTCGATTTTTCTCTTGAAAACTGTTTTTTACATTCATTGTTAATGGCTCAATGCTCAATATTCGTCCATTTCCTTTCTCATCATTGCCACTCATCTACTTTTCCTGTTTTGAATACAATACACAATCCAACTGAATCAACTGCTTCAGTGCAACTTTAGTCGAGTTGAATAAAGAAAACGGGAGGAGGAGCAGGAAAACGAGGGGAGAGAGTAAGATGTAAGTAAAACAACTTTCGATATCTCTCTTTGTGATCTTTGACTACTACATACAGATCCTTGCAAATGCTGATTTTGAAGAACTTGGGTTTTGTATTTCAATGGATGAAATGGGCATTTGCATACAGATATGTCGAAAAATAACGTTATATTGCAGTTGTAGTAACGCACGCACTGTTGTAGTATACTATTACTTGGGATTGTAAAACGTACTGTGAAAGCACCAGTAAAGAAAACAGCCTGCAATGGTGCAAGCTATAAAAAAACTTTTGTGATATGCGCTTCTGTCACATTCGATTTTACAATTTCCTCAACGCACCGTTAACCATCGCACTCCAAAAAAAACTTGAATTCGATACGGGCTACATTCTGGCGATATGGAGGATACGATGGAGACAAGTCAACAAAACGAGCTGATCGATAATGATCGCTGGCAATGCTACTAAACAATACGGCTTCCCTATTTTTCCTTTGTGAGTTCTACTGGTATTGTTATGCAAGGTAGGTAGGTATGTTGTATCCGTTCTGTTAATGCTAGCTACAAAGTTTACGCATCACGCACAGCACACACATTTCATACATATTCACTATCACTTTTTAAAGGTACGAGGCTATTCACCAATTCTCCCAATATTGGAATGAACATGAAACTCTGAATCCATGCAAGCATGCATAGATTACCTCTATGATATTTCTGGCTCAAAGCTATATCTGCTTCAACATTTTTCACAATGAAACAGTTATGCGTATGTGTCACACCAGTTATGTGTAGATATTTGTATTCTGTCAAAGGTGGTTGGGAAAGCGATAAAAAAATATGTGTTGCAATGCAAACCGCGGCATATTTCTTCTTCTACATTTGGATGCTTACCAAAGTTCAATCCAAAAGATTCCCATTTGGTGTTGTTGCTGAAAATCCTTTAATGATATATTCTCATTTCTCTTCCAGCAACGAAACTTTATTTTAACAAATGCCTTCTACAGTGTTTAGGCTTCATTGCTGGGTGCTGCTGATACAAAAGTTCATTACATGTTATCAGCCAAGCATGATAAACTATTCGTAGTGCAAAGGAAAGTGTAGCAAGAGAAAGTCTATGATCAGTCATCATCATTATTAAAATGAGCGGAACAAACGACTATGTTTTGTATGTAGGAAAATGAAACACGTTGCATACCAAATGTATACCATATTTTTTCTTCCTTACTCGTTCATACGATTACGCGTAACGCCTTCTACTATCAAATGCTTTCACTTGTCGTTACTTTTACCTTACATTTTGTATTCTATAATACCAAATTATCCATTCTAGCATTCTACAAACTAAGTACAAACGGTTCAGTCACCTTTACTGCACATCCACGCATAAAAATTAGATAAGGAAAAAACATGTATGTATATAAGCTTTACACACGTATAGAGGAAGTGAGATGTGTACGCAGATAAACTGGTGTCAGTACTCGTGTTCAAACTATAAATGTGAACTATTCTTCAAACCTGGTCTGGATGTATCAAATTGACTTTGAGGGAACATATTCCAAACTTGATCAGAAATTTTGTTGCATAATTAAAACAGAATCGACTAAATCCTATGCAAACCGAAACATCTTTGTAAGCAAACTAAGTTTCTCTCAAACTCAAGTTTTTATATCCTATAGTTTCCTACTTATACCTCGTTCGTCATAAAAACGAGCCACTGACGTCGAGGGCAAACTGTGTGTGATTTCTGGAAATGTTGAAAGAATGTTTTTGAATCTAGTTGCGGGTATGATTGCATATATATGCAGCCTGTAGCTTGCATTGTTACTTATACCATCGTAAATTCACAAGTTTTTTTAGAACGAAAGTTGCAGCAAACCCTGGATTGGTTTAAGAAACAGCTAAGGAAATAACAAATTACCATGATGCGTAAAGAGAATGAATAGGCAAGCCCCTGCATCATATATCTTTCAAAAATTCATTTAATTTCCTGTGCAAATGAATGCACCAGAAAGTGCATGCTTAATGATAAAAATTAATGCTGACATATTTTAGACTGGAGATGACACTAAAAGGTTTTTGTCTTGAAGCTTTTGTAATGCCTTCTCGTTAGTACCTCCGATAAAGCTTTACGTATTTCTCTTTTCTTTCGCTTTCCCCACTTCTCTCCCGAGACTAAAAATGCTTTGACTGGTGGCGACAACAGCAAAAGTAAAAATTTCGAAGAGGGGTGTGAGAGTGAGTCCAACAACACGTTACTCACCAGCATTTCATTATTTCCCTGTGACACGAACGTATTCAACATCAACACTAATTTGTAGTAAGCCAAAGAATATTAAGTAAGAAGTAAAAGATGCATTTTGAATTTCTTTTATGCCTGTGCAACAACTGCTTTTCTATTCGAACTTGAACGCATTTTGGGCACAGACCTTAACTACCATTATCATTAGGGGGCCAGTGTTCAGCAACTGGAAAAATTGCGTGTTCCCTCGATCCATGGTAAAGAAACTTTATCCAAATTCGTCATTAAATAATAAGCTTTTCTTTGCTTCATAAATGTCTTATTTCCACCCCGCCTAATTTCAGATGCATTGCAGAAAAGCTATTAAAATGCAGCTGCTGTTGGGCTCAACACTCAAATAGAATTTCCGACAATGTTGTGCTGGAAGGGGATGTGTAAGGCAAGGAGGGATGTCGAGAATTTCGAAATTCGTATGAGCTATGGGCACGTACTCAGTTTCATGATCTTGTTAAATTCGCTCCCCTTCTTTCGAGCAAATTCCCAATGCACGCTTTAAATTTCTTGGTATTATATATATTTCTTCAACCTTTCTCCAAGATGTGTATATATATTCTCTTTTCAGTATTAAGAGAATATCATCATCATCACATCACCATGAATATGGACCACACGCACAAGTAAGCGTATTGCCGTCAGTTCCGTGCAATAAATGACAAACGAAAAAGTAACAACCAACAGCTATTTCGTGTAGCTGTCATTGAAAGGGAGAGATGGAAAGTCACCTGAACTTCACTATTTTCTACAAAAAGTCCGCCCTCATAAGATGTATGTAAATGTGATGTATGAGGTAACTGCCAACTTTTACTGCTTTTCACCTCACAGTCTCTCCCCTCTCTAGTGAAAACCTTCTAAAGGAAAAGTGAAGTTTAATATTTTACATTATATTACTGAAATATATCTACATAAAGAAGTATTGGGGTTTACAAAATAATGGGTTTAGGATACGATGATAATCAAGTTCTCCTGAAGTTTATTATCTCATCTTCAACTTCCCTGTTTCTGGCAGCTGAAGAAAGTGCTATGCTATCTTACACATGTATTGTGTGCAAGTTGGATGAATAAATGTGTGGTTGGATGCAACTATATAGCAAGCCAAATCCAAACTATCAAACGGAACTTGAACTAAGGGAGCTGAATCTGTTCTGTGCTTTCTGAAGGAAACCTTTGATACCAACCAAGTGAATAAATTATTAATGAAATTCGGTGAAACACTCTTAAGCACCCGGAAGTCAATTTAATCTTATGAGTGTGAGTCAATAGTAAATTACGTGGGCTGCATGACAAAAATTTCGACACTATTTTTTTATAAGTCAATGACTGCAAAAGTTAATAGAAAGAATGTTGATTGTTAATGTACCAATGTATACTGTTGACTGTGTACGAAAATGAGTTTACATAAATTGCCTCCAGCAAATTTTTGCATGAAATACTTTCCCCACAATTCCATAAACAATTTACTAGGTTGAGCGTGTACAACTAATGGAATTCCAGCCCGCATTAGTTTTTCCAACATATGAATAATCCAATTTAATAGTCGTCATTTTCCATCATAATATGTACGGGCGTACTCCACAACTGCCATATGACATCGCGTGCTTCTTAACCGTTATCAAGTGTCAGCACACTGAGACGGTATAGAAGCCGTCACTGGTTCTGGATTGACTGATAAGCTGAAGAAAACAAGATTTTAGTACTTGGGAAAGCCACAGCATGCAATTAGATTCTAATCTATGGGAACTTAATGACTTGCAAAAAAAGAAAGTATATATATTATGCGCATAATTCCCATATCTCGATCTTTAGTATGAAAAATTTCTAACCTGGAACAGAAAACTTTTATGAGATTGTTCTCCTTTTTCTTTTTGTATCTCGAAATATATATGAGGGTGAGGAGGGCACCATATATTACCACTAAATGTTTGCTTTTGATAACAAATATATATAGGCACACCCAACTAAACGAAAGAAACTAACTAAAAATGAGGATAATTCTATTCCGGTACACTTAAGTAAGCGACAGCAAAACCAAAAGGTTTAGTGAAGTAGTTTTGTATTCAGCCCACACAAAATTTCTGATGGTATAAGAGCTCTAGAGAACCTTTAATGAGACAAGGTACTTCATTGAGGGCGATGGAAGTTGTGTGAAACTGCTTCCTTTTAGTGAACGAAATAGGAGCCAAGCCTAATGACCGTGACAAGCTGTATCATGATGATATGATAGTGTATTGTATAGGAGTTTAACTCCATTTAAGTAAGATATCCTCTAGAAGAAGGAGCAGCACAACGGATGCAGAAGCTCCAGAGATAACTACAGAGAGCTAAGAGAACACACTCACTCGTATAAGTAATGCTAATAGTTTTGCGATATCGTAGAACTTGTCTACACAAAATTTCTACCTGAGCACCCCAAAACGTAGAGAGAGAGAGAGTGAAACAAGGGAAGAAAGGCAAACTCTTTTGTTGAGCACCAGCGTGAGGTAATAAAATTCAATGTGGTAAATTACAATGATGCGTGCTTCCAGAAAACAAGACCCCAACTAATTGCACATCCGTCTCGCACTTAATGAACGAAGAAAAAGACGACGAGGCTTTCACTAAAAGTATTCACCAATTTCAAACAAAATTCGATAGTTCCACAATACAATGAAGGGTGAGAGAGTGTGTTTACAACAAGGTACTACATTTAATGTGATGATGAGAGGAAGAGTCCAATCTACAAAGTTCAGTTGCAGCTGGCATACAAAACATCATCCCAATGAAGACAAGGAAAGAGTGAAAGGAGCTAAAACAACAACAACGGGCAAAGAGATACACTCTCAATACACAAGCATAATAATCTAAAATAACACAAACTGTGAAACACATTGGTAACCGAAAACAAAACTAGTAACAAGAACAAGTAAAATGTAGAAGTGGCTTTGAAACCACAACGTTGCCTCTGGAACCTACTTAAAACCCTTGAGCCTTCAGAAAAGCAGTGTTCAGAGAGAAGTACCGACTGCTCAGTTTGTGTTCCTACTTTCCTAGTGAGGGAAAACGAGACACGATGCACGTGAAGATGAAGACCTTATCCGGCAACACAAAACGTAGGTATTAACGGAAATAGGAACCGTAGAACCATTCATTCGTTCCATTCTTTTGCTTAGGAGATGATGATGATGATGATGAGTGTATCTCTGAACTGAAAGAATCTATTAGAAACGGTCCAAGATGAGAGTGCTCCTTCTAATGTCTTCATCGCATCACTGTCTAGTAGACAGTGTCTATACCCTGTTTGATCATCTTCATGTAATGCTTCGCTTTCGCTCTTTCACCAGTCATTGTAGTGAAAAACATACCGTGAAGTATTTTCATACACAGAAAAAAGGGTTAAGCTGGCTTCAACTGATAGATCCTTTTAGAAGATGCTTCATTCTTTTACTTCTTCCTTCATCATCATAAGGACTAATGCGTAATATCTATATAGCTTGACTCAACCTTAACAGCCCAATTGTTAGCATCCCGGTCGACAAAGGCATTAAACTTGACTTGAAAAAAAAGTAAAAGCATAGAGAAATAGAATCAGGCAAGGATTTCCTGAAAGGAAGAGCAGATAGAATAGAAATCCCGTAGGCTGATACAAAAAGATCGATAAATTGGCATGAGGGGATTCTATGCATGTAGTAAGTATAACGTTCATGTTCAATTCTGGCAGCTATCGTGCACCATTATATATATACGTGTATTATATAGCAAAGCAAAATACAAACCTTATCAAATCCAAGTACAATATTTCACGTACTCTGATACGCAAACATGCATTGTATTCATAAACTTCTGTCCCCACAACCAGTAAGCAGCAGCCGTACAAAATGAATATAGGGAGAAACTTGAGGAAACGAGATACGTAACAAAGTTGTATAATATATATACCCCTTCTTTGTATACACATACATATTATTCCATGTTTCATGTAAGTGCAATACATGAGGTGATGTTAGGTGTGTGTTAACAGTACAAGCATGTGTACTAAAACGAGCAAGCAATCTTTGGAACGAAGCATGAACGTGAGTCACATTTTATTTTCACTGACGAAGAAACCCTAAAAAGTACCAAACTAAACATTTCATCTACTATACCATAACCATTATAACTTATGACAGTAGAAAACAAAAACAAAATGGCAAAGTCAAAGCAATAGCTCTCAAATGGTTGATAGAAATATAAAAAGCTTTGTAACGGATTTGGCTAAAAAGGCATGAAAATAAAGAAAATATGGAATAAGTTTGTCTACTTCTTGCTCCACAAATATAATACTAATACTGCATAGTGCATTCCTTGTAAAAAGAAAGCATAATATTTATGGTTCAGCTGGTCTTCAGTGCCATTTCTTCACACAAGGGGTGGAATGTTTACCTGAAGTTGGATGTAAAGTGGCCATACATATAAGTACTTACAAGCAAAAAATGTCATAGTATGTTATTATAGATTTACCACCACATGTTTTGTGTTTTTGTCCAATCAAAATGAGTATAGTTTTAGGCACATACCATATGCAGCAGAATTCATGAATTTTCTGTTTTTTGTATTGGGGTAATACATAATTGCTTTTGGCTTTGGGAACGATGACTGTTTTCTTTACGGTTACCGAGAGCCTTTTCCTTGTTTAGTATGTTCTGCTCAAGTAGAATGTTCTCAGCTCTAGTTTTAGGTACGAGCATGAATGATTGCGATTACGCTATGATGCTAGTCACTCCTCTGTTATGTTTGGTGGTTTAGAAGAGGATGTGTACATGCCACGTGAGTATATAGTTCAGAGAGACGTTATATATGGTGGAGTTCCATAAAGGTAAACAATTCCAGTCAGTTTACCATTCTTTTGCTCTTCGTTCCGTTGACAGCACCATGCCAAGTTTTGCCAAACCAGAGGAGGTGGGAATGACAAGGCACTTATGTATATGTACCTCCACGTCCGCGTAAGTATTGTACAAGTGTACATTTAGCATACCACCCTACACAACACTTGTATTGGTGTGTGAGTACAATATGTTTCAAAGGAGAAGTTCTGTGTAGTGTCAGATTGATTTCACTTTTCACAAGTGGCCCAACCATTTCCATTGTATCATTTCACTCAAGCATGCAATTACTTCTTACCCTTTCCCATAGCCCTATCGAAAATCTGGCATGCAACACAATATATACATTACAAGGGAAATAAGGAATAAGGGAGTAGGTAAAAGTATGTAATAAAGCATAACGTAACAAATAAGCAATACGTGAATGATTTTTTGAGGCTCAGATGAACAATAGCTAAAACCCATTCACGTTATGCTAGACGTTGCCACTATCCGTAATTGTATACTTTCTCTTGCTTGTTTACAACTAAAGTAAAATACGTAAAAGATATACTGCAAAACATCGGCTTGAAGCTAAAAGACACAGCACAGCAAGCTGTGTGTATAACAAACTAAGCTTCAAATGCATTTATGTACGAAAAAGAGTCAGTGCAACGAAAGTCATCATAGTCCGAGATATTTCACTATAGTATGGTATAGAAAACCGATAATGTGCACAATCTGAACAGCTGGACAAAAGGACTTCTTTTGTTACATAACAATAAATTTAGGTACATGTCCAGGCAAAATGATTTACAAGGTCAGCCAACTCATAATGCAACTATTTTAAGATGTGAGCGGGAGCGAACATAATGATATCAAAAGCCGATTTATAAATGTATTTTATGTAACCCGTAAAGTTTTAATAGTTAGGAAGTTTGTGCATACCTTTTCACAATAGAAATGTCGAATCTGGTCAACCGGATTGAGAAAACTGAAGTAGTTTTTGATGATTCACTCCGTGTCACACTGTGGAGTAAGAGTTTATAGGCATTCTAAATCCGCTTTCAACTAAAATGCATAAGTACGTTCCAATTCAATATTTACTCCTTTCATCGTATTGTATCTAAAGAACGGCCTACATACATACTTGTTGGAGATTGTTAGCTTACTTTTTGGTATGTCTAAAACACTTTCACACAAGCTTTCTTTGCTCATTTATCGATAGCCAAAAGAGTTTACTTTGTTTATTTTGTTATTAAAAAGTGTAAATACGGTCATTAAGCGGCACTTAAAATTGTGAGGTGCGTTTGAGATGAAACGGGTGGTTGTTGAGAAACACATAAAAACCGCAATTTGACGAAGTCTTCTATCTTAAGTATCTCAACCAACTTTATAACTTCTCCTGGTGTGACATACGTGAAATCTACCCAATTCACTACTTGCTTATACCGACGAATGGAGGGAAAACCCCAGCCAACGGTGACTGAAGACTAACTTTTTGAGCACAAAATGTCAACTCTTAGCTTTATCTCACGCTGTCCTCGTGCCTACCACTACCCTGTAAATGAAATGCACCTCTTCAGCATTCCTTCTCAGCACACAGTTTTAGAAGCGGAAACCAAAATGAGTGGAATAATGTATGAAAAGGAAAGTTGGTATTACAGAGAATTTGCTTAAGTCTCTCAGAAAGCAGAGTTTAAAAGTTTCTGAATATATGTATCCCGCGTGGTTCGTATGAGAAAGGTGACTGCAATGTCACATAAATGAATCCTTCAAGAAGAATACGAGGAATGAATTACCACGCAGCTCGTGTGAAGTTTTTTTCGTAAAAAAGACTCTTTTTGTCGGGGTGACTATACTGAGATGTGTTTTAAGTCGGTATGTTTTCTGGCTTAGTGTATTTTTTCACACATAACATTGATACTTGCTCACTTTGTTCATATCACTTTTACTTATTTGGTACCAACGAAGAAACTAAAAGTAAAAGGTAAAAAGAAAGTAATAAAAATTCAATGGAATGAAACAATCCTTGGTGCAATATTTGCTTATGATGTATGAAGACAGATGTGAGTTTTTCACTTCTTTCTGATGTCACACTGTGAACTGTTCGTTGAAAGAAAAAAAACTGTCCTCTTGCTTCTCTCTAACTTTCTCTTTCCTTGTCCACATGTAGCAGTAATCTTAAGAAAGCTTCTTTACTTCCACGATCAGAAAGTATCACTTGAGAATTAAAGAACAGAAAACAAAATGAATGTCTACCAAAAACTGCCACGCATTCAACACCGTATTTTCGCTACTCTCTGAGAGTACGGACTAGCACGGTAGAGAGCTGAACATTATGCAACAAACGACAGACTGAGACTGACTCTTAGTAAACTTGTGCTTTCGTACTACTACAACCATGAAACGTGAAAGGAAACCCCGCACTGAACGAGAACAGCAGCGAGTCAGAGTAACCAAGCATACAGGCATCGATAAAAGATACGGGAATCCCCACTACTTCACTGTTTCTAGTGAGGTTACCTAGCGCTTACAGTTGGCCGATACGCTTTCACATACAAAAAGAGGATTCCATAATATAACTAATACTCACGCACTTCCACACCTCTTTCGACTTACCTCTAACTTCATGGCACTGATGACAGACTCGTATTTTTTTAAAAATGTACAAAGGCATCAAAAATATTCCTCATAATAAAATCATCGAATTAGAATAATACCAAAATAACTAAATACAGATAATAAAGTTTATCTTATATCATGATAATACCAGGATTTATAATTAATAGGTTACAAGACTCGTATCAACGTTAAATTGGATTAGTGTTTCCAAAAGTATCATCAAGTTCCAAAAATCGTTGCAAGATGTCGTTGTCGTCTGTTTGGCAAAATTAAATTGATCAATAATGCAAACCCTGTGCGTACTGCATGATTTTCACCCCAACTGCTTTTACAATACCATTCCACATTTGATATCGACTGTTTTGCATACTAATGTTTCAAACCAATACGGTGGGTATGAGTAAAAAGTTAATTAGAGGAGTTTTCAGCTCACCAGCACCCATTTCTTAAGCAAAAATACACAAGATATAACTTTACATTTAAATATTATGCAAGGGTTGATTGCATTTACACACATGAATGATTATATCTCAAGTCATTTATCTATACCTAAATTAACTTTAAAGGTGCAAGGTAGAATGGCTTGCTACATACCTGGATGTAAGTTCAGAAGAGCTTCCTAGAAGTTCAAAGAAAAAGGCCAAAATGAAAATGTCAAAATTACCTTGATTTGTCTGCTATATCAAATGCTGCTATATCGTATCAAACTTAATTATTGAAGTGACGCTGTCACTTGTAATTTTTTGTTTCTCAATCCAATACTCTCTGTAATATATGAAAACTTCGGATAATGTTTGTATTTGTTACTGGGTGCATTTACTGAGCAGTATGTACATGTTTGCATGCATGCAGCTCTGACTTTTATGTTTCTGTCAGGCGTCGGACTGTTTGATGAATGCCACTGTCATATACTACTGTTGAAAAATTTCGAAACTTTTGCCAAACACGTCGAGACGCCATCTTAATTCGAAATCTGGAACTTGATTGTCATGGAGGAAACAAAAATTTCCAGGAGAATTTAAACCCTTTAATTAGAAGTCCTGATAATACCATGGATCTAACCAAATCAAGCATACAAATGAAATCAAAAAAATTCCCTCGTTACCAATCTGATCCCAAAATAGTAAAGCATGGTAAACTTCAAGATTTAAAAAAAATTATATATTGGTTGTTAGGACGTACCTTGGTAAAACTTAGAGTAAATGCACATGAATTCGGGTCTAGGACATCATCCCCCCGAAGACAAATATCCCTTTCAACAAAAATCCCCCCGAACAAATAACTCCCCAAACAAATTTCACTGTAGTCCAAAGAACTTGTGGCAATGTAGAATATTTTATCCCACTGTAGGTTGATCGTCTAATTGTAACCTACTTCGTTGAATCTGTGATGGGATATTTTGGAGGTGACATTGTGGGGCAGTTGGGTTACACTAAGTGGCTGCTTATCAAATTGGGCTTTGGCCTTGGCTCTTTACCCACTTGCTGATGACGACTTATTTAAGCCTTAGTTTTTCCTTGTCCCACACTCATCTTCCGGTGACAATTAATATTATAATATTGGGCGCAATTCAGCGAATGGGATTATCTTTTTGGCTAAGCTAATCCAAAGCTAAGCTTTACTAGGGGTTACTTAACAGAGATTGGAGAGATAATAACAAAGTTAAACCAAGTTTAGAGGTAGATTAAAAATGGGATTTAAATTGGCTCATCATTCTCGCTCTGAATTCGATTGGGATAAAATTAAAATTCCAAGTTTTCTTGTAATCCAGAATTCTGAGCACAGTCTTTTCGATGTCAAGCTTCTGAGCTCAGACTTTTCGAGGACAAAATTCTTAGCTCATACTTTTCAAGGTAAAAATTCTGAGGTCAGACTTTTTCAGTTCAAAATTCTGAGCTCATACTTTTTTAGGTCAAAACTCAGAGCTCATACTTTTTTAGTTCCAAATTGTGAGCTCATACTACTCGAAGTCAAACTTTTCGAGGATGAAATTCTGAGCTCATATGTTTTGAGGTAAAAATTCTGAGCTCAGTGTTTCCGAGATAAAAATTCGAGACGGAAATTTAAAATGGGGGTTAGCATGGGGGAAATTTAACATGGGGGTTAGCATGGGAGAAATTTAACATGGGGGTTAGCATGAGAGAAATTTAACATGGGGGTTAGCATGGGGGAAATTTAACATGGGGGTTAGCATGGGAGAAATTTAACATGGGGGTTAGCATTAGGATTATCCATTTTAGTCGTCATTGGAAGATGACAAGTCAAATCAGTTGTCATTGAAAGAATTCAAGTCAAGTCATTTTAGTCGTCATTGAAAGATGACAAGTCAAATCAGTCGTCATTAGAAGATGACAACTCATTTTAGTCGTCATTGAAAGATGACAAGTCAAATCAGTTGTCATTGGAACATGACAAGTCAAATCAGTCGTCATTGGAAGATAACAACTCATTTTAGTCGGCATTGAGAGATGACAAGTCATTTTAGTCGTCATTGAAAGAGGACAAGTCAAATCAGTCGTCATTGGAAGATGACAACTCATTTTAGTCGTCATTGAAAGAGGACAAGTCAAATCAGTCGTCATTAGAAGATGACAACTCATTTTAATCGTCATTGAAAGAGGACAAGTCAAATCAGTCGTCATTGAAAGAGGACAAGTCAAATCAGTCGTCATTGAAAGATGACAAGTCAAATCAGTTGTCATTGGAACATGACAAGTCAAATCAGTCGTCATTGGAAGATAACAACTCATTTTAGTCGGCATTGAGAGATGACAAGTCATTTTAGTCGTCATTGAAAGAGGACAAGTCAAATCAGTCGTCATTAGAAGATGACAACTCATTTTAATCGTCATTGAAAGAGGACAAGTCAAATCAGTCGTCATTGGAAGATGACAACTCATTTTAATCGTCATTGAAAGAGGACAAGTCAAATCAGTCGTCATTGGAAAATGACAACTCATTTTAGTCGTCATTGAACGATGACAAGTAAAATCAGTCGTCATTGGAAGATGACAACTCATTTTAGTCGTCATTGAACGATGACAAGTCAAATCAGTCGTCATTAGAAGATGACAACTCATTTTAATCGTCATTGAAAGAGGACAAGTCAAATCAGTCGTCATTGGAAGATGACAACTCATTTTAGTCGTCATTGAACGATGACAAGTAAAATCAGTCGTCGGAAACATAGGGCTTAGCATTGGGAAATTTTAAAATGGGGGTTAGCATGGATGAAATTTAACATGGAGGTTAGCATGGGAGAAATTTAACATGGGGGTTAGCATTACAGAAATTTTACATGGGGGTTAGCATGGAGAAATTTAACAAGGGGGTTAGGATGGGGGAAATTTAACATGGGGGTTAGCAATACAGAAATTTAACATAGGGGTTAGCATGGGAGAAATTTAACATGGGGGAAATTTAACATGAGGGTTAGCATGTTGAAATTTAATATGGGATTTAGCATTAATTTAACATGGGATTTGGCATTAGGAAAATTTCTTCTAGGGTAAAATAAATTTGTATCAGAACCACAATTTAATTCTGAGTCTGTATCTGGACTCCGAATTGTCTTAGGACGTAAGGTTGTTTTTTTTAGATAATTGCGTTTGCGGTAATCTGCAGGTAAAAAATCCCGCCCATATCCAGAATCTTCAGATAAGAATCATTCCCATGTCAGGTATCAGGAATCTTCTATTTCTTGAGATTACTTCAACCATTCTATTTCCGAAGATCCTCAATGAGCCATTTAACATATTAATTATCAATCAAAGAATAACGAGTTACATTTACTGAATCAGTTTAAATTTTAAATCGAGGGGTCTAATCGAATGATTATATATCTTGTTGTTCAGGTCAATTTTCCTTGAGTGCATGAGTCGACTTTAGTAGTCTAGTCTACTAGAAAATAAGTTCCACTCCATCCTCGAGAAATTGAGGAACTAGGACTAAACCGTATTCCAGTGCAAACCGTTACAAAGCTCTCTTTGTTCGCGGTTGCCAACTTTCCCCGTTCGAGCTCTCTCACGATCCGTATAAATAATCTGCTAGTAATCCGACCAAAGACGCAGCTGAAACACATTTAAATGCATTGATATGCGTTTACATGTATTCATATTCATACGATTTTAAAGGCATTGGTACACGTCTAAATGCATTTACAGATTTTTGATCCCCACCAAACCCTCTTCCGTGATACCTTCGATGCATTAGATTTTTTGTAAATACCCATCCACAGGTATCTATAATCCCTTATCTACACTTACTTTTACGTTAGTTGATTTTGTTGATATCCTTCATACATCTAAGATAAAGCGTGCGTTTATGACTTTATTAAGCATTTTGAAATTACTATACTAGATTATAGGTATAGTACTGGGTGTCTTCAGCGTCGTACAAACTGATCGTGTTAATACTAATGTTTTGCGACAATAACTTCACATTCGTAAAACATTAGGCTATAGAATAGAAGTCTAAAAAGATTGTAATACAGGAAGTTCTTCTTGACTGTAATCAAATTATGCAAATGCAGTGTCAGTGAAACAGATAATATCATGCATTTTCATGAGATTTTCTGTTTTGGTTACACTTCCTCCACCACATAAGCCTCTTTACATGAAGTGTGTGTGTGTGGGATACAAGCTCTTTTTAGTTTGCCTTGCCTTTTCCTATTTCCAACTATGGAATTGTATTTGATCTGTGGTTTCTCGCATGTCAATTTCCATTATGCGACGTCTTTCCGACAACATTCGAAGTCAAGACTTCATTGACTTCAAATTACATTTTGAAAGAACGGGCTTGAGGATAAGTCGAAACCAGGCATGTTAAAAGTCCATAGATAATGATAATAACGGGTTTTAATGGCTAATAATATGCCAAAGTCGAGTTGTATGCTTAGGCTAGGCATGTACCTATAATGATATCGATTCTAATAAACTGTTGAAAGTTTGTATACAAAGGAATATTTATACGTATTTTAGATATATATATCCATTTTGGCCATTTAATCCACCTGAAGTGGGGTGGACAAGAGACGTTAAAAGCCGGTTAATAATGGATCCAAGCCACTAGTATTGTTTTCCACCTAACATGTCTGGTCGAAACAAAGAACAATGTAGGTTGTATGTATCGCGTGAACAAAAGTTCTGTGGAATTGTGTACTATGTGTACAAAAGATGTAGAAGTGTGTAGGCTTCCCTGAAATTGTCTAAAGCCCTTTCCAGAGCGATTCCAGCCAAATGACTTTTTGAATGCACACCAGTACAAAATTTGCATGAGAAAATTGGGTGGGCTCAAATTAACGTTGATGGCTTACTAATTCCTTTTGCAGTTAGGAACACGTTACTTAATAGACTAAAGCCCATAGTAAAACAAAATGAAGATAGAAGTTCATTTACCTCTTAAGTCTTATTATTGAAGCTAGAGAGACTATACCTTGCAGCTTAGTTCAAAAGAAAGAAGAGTTTATTTTTCATTGTTAATGCGGAGTTGAAAAGTTGATCAAAGTGTGACCAAGACACATAAGTGGTGCTCCTTTTACCATAAATGACAGTTTCGTAACTATGTCTAAACTCAAACATCTACGATCGTAAATACTGAAAACGACTTTCTAATGCAAAGAAAATGAGTGCATTACATTACATCAGATAACGTGCTTGTATAATATTATAGTGAAAGATCGTTCAATGGAGAATTCGTGATGTTGACTACAGATTTTTTATGTTATATTGTCAACGCTATATATTTTTCACCGATGGCGATGATGGTTAGATCTGCATTTGTAGAACATTAAATGTTCTACAAAAATTGATAGTTCAGAAATACATAGGTACTAAAATGCTAGAGGTAGTTAGCTACATTAGCCTCGGTCAGAAACCTTAATCAGTAAAATTGCTTAAGCATGACCTGGAAAAACCTTACATTATTTAGTGTGGACGCCAAACGGATAAGCACTTTCTCTTATTTTTTTCAACAAAATTTAATTTAGCCTTTTCATCACATTGTGAAGAATTACCTTTGGTCGGAGCCATAAATTTAATCTTGAATCTAGGACTTAGGTAGCTGGAAAAGTGTGTGTATTTCATGGAGGACACTATCACATCTTCACAGAATACGGCTGTTGGTTCCTTTGAGGACACACGGCCACTGAACTAGCCATAACTTATAATGCAAAGACTGCGAAAATAACTTACCATTTTTTTTTGCTCAAATGTGCGAAACCAGTTTCTTTATCAGATACACTACGTCTGTTTTCTCCCTTCTCGTACTTTAGCAACTAGGAGAATCAAGGAGTTGTCCATTTTGAGTTGACTTCCATTAAGTTTCCCCTTTTCTCGTCGTGTAAAAGCTTTCACGTAGTGAAAACACATTCTCGGACTAGAAAAAGATGATGAAAATAACTGTGTAAGCGCCAAATAAAGGGAAAAAGAGAACTTGGAATCCTTATCTACTTTCTCTAAGCGAATCATTTGCTTTTCACATGGCATTTACGTACACTACTCAAATGTTCCACTTGTAAGGAAAGCCTGCAAAAGAAATGCAATATTATATATCTGCTAGTGTACATAATTTACACTGAAAAGTGAAACGTTTTTTTTGCAGAAATTCCATTTAAGAATTATTTTTTTCATTTACGGGACGACACATGGTGAATACAAACCCTGTTTTTTGGAATTTATTAGTCCAACAATATGACTGAACATGTTTGTGAATTTTGTTTGCCAACTATAACTCTCCAAAAGTGAGTTAGCTACACAATATACATTTACAATTACTTTCTAGCTTTCTTTTACACATTATTCTTCTCGTTTCATGACAATTTTGGAGTACAATGGGGGTACTCTGCTCCAGAAGGAATTAAAATTCAACCACACGTGCAAACGGAGACAAAAGCTGGCTATTTCTTTTGTCATTTTTATGCAGTACAATGGTAAAAACAGACATTGTATGAATGCCAAATCAACTCCCTTTATGTATGCGTCTCCCATCCAAATTCCAGTTTGGATTCTCGCGAATGTCGCGTTAATTGCTTTTGGACTTGAAACTGTCTTTTGTAGTATATTGTTTAATTTCCTACGGGGGTCTGCATTTGTATTTTGTATATCTGCTTACTTGTAAAAGCAAATGTCATTAGCGATATCACAGATGACGTAAATTTTACAGACGAGCTGTTATACTTACCACTTGCAAACAATATATTTGTAGTTTAATGTTTTCGTCCGGTTCGTGATCTTGAGTGAGTGGCATAGTTTTTAATTACATAATTCTACTACACGTGTCAACTTTCATATTCATATCTCGGACATCCTCATTCATTTCAGATCCGTATGCCGTGTTTAAACGAACGGTGAGGCCGTCGCTGATGAAATCTAAGTTTACGCTGCACGAACTAGTAATTGATCAGACTTTGTGTCAAAGGTATGGCTTTGCACAAGGTCAAGAGAAATTAATAATGTTTACTAAGTTTTTGCTCTTGCAATATATATATATATATATATAAATCATATATCATAGGTCAGATTGAAACCTTGAAGCAGTAATCTATTCATGGCAAGGACACGTTTAGCATATGCCTTTCTAGCCTTTTATTTCAAATCTGTACACAAATTAAAATAACGCGCATAATTTGTTTTCGTTACATACCAATATCATCAGTTTTGATGATGATACCAGGAGCAAACTCAACTTCCACACTATAAAATGAAAATTCTGCCCCGGGGAAATGTAAACTTTACATTTTATTATATTACTCCTTCTGTGCTCTTTTGTTTTCATACGGAACTTGGCAGAGGAGAAAGTTTGAGGTATCATCCTGTTTTGTTTCACTAAAATATGTGCGCATTCCATTTTGAGTACGCGTGGGCGGATAAGGTTGCTCATAACGTTGTCTTATCGTAGGATTTGAAAGGAGTCAAAAAATCTTATGCCTTACTACATTAAAAAGGTTATAACTAATGATGACCAATTAAACTTTTTAATATTTAGTGTATGTGATGAGTTTATATGAAGTGAAATAACTAACACATAAATAAGTCAAATCATATCATTTTACTTCCACAATTTTCAATGTTTTAACCCTAACAAAGATACTTGTCAGAGTTTAATGGAATTGCAATAGGAAAAAAACTTGGTCATGCAGCTCCAAGTGTGAAAGTCGATTCTGCTTATTGTTACTGGAACACGAGAGAATGGGCATTGCCAGTAGTACAAGAATGAGGAACAATGAGTTCAGAGTGACATATAGTGGTAAAGTAACGGGAGTATAGTACTCAGATTACACCAATTCCTTCTTTTTTCTTTCTTTCTGTGGAAAAAGGAAACCAAGATGAAAGGTCATCTTCTTTTCAACCACGTAATATACGAAAAGCAACTTTTTATCCCGAGTGTAAACAGATCCCGTTTTACTCCAGAGAGAAAGTCAAGTCAGCATTCCACTTGCACATTCCCAAAAGTCGACCGCAAGAAGGTCGTGCAGTGATCACTTTTTGCTGGTTGTGAGAAAAGAAACATATATATAGTAACATACAGATAATATTAAACAACACTGAAGAAAACATATAAAACATGTATACATAATATTGAATGTGCTTTTTACGGGTTGAGCTTATGGGAATTGCCTTACAGGAAGAGTTACACACATTGTATGTTGAAGTATATATAGCTCGAAATTAATGTTGGAGTCGAGAATTACAAAATGACAGTTTGGAACGGAGGAGAAAGGCAACCCCAAATTCTTTTATACTGTTCCTGATTCTTATTTGGTGGTTGGTGCTATATTTATAGAGTCATAAATACAATAGACATGCCACTACTGTACTACCTAGGACAGACAGAAAGAGTATAGCCATCTCTAAACGTTATAGTACTACAAAGCATGCTGTATCTTCCGATCTGCGGTAATGGAAGAATGTGATAAGATCTAAGACTAAAAGGCTTCAAGAGCAAGATAATATTGGCTAACAGGAAATGGAGCATGCCATTGGTCTTCAATTATCATTAGAGCGAGAAATTGACCTCTTTCTCGGTTATTGTGCCTCAATGATCTTGTGGATGGCTTGTTATGTTGTTGTATTCTCTAGTTTGGGAATTTCGTAATCAGAGTAAATGCCTGTTTATGAGATCAGATGACCAGTAAAGTTGTCTGCAAATATCGTTTATCAAACGGGCAACTAGCGCGTATGTGAGAATTATTTGTTGGCCCTTCTGACCGCAGCATTATCATCCAGCTAGGACGCTTTTAACTTCAAAGCACTACACCATAATTATTATGACCACAAAAGCTGAAGAAAGACAAAACAAAAAGGCAGGCAAAACTGTTCAACTTTTATAACAAGTAACACTAAAAAACTAAAGACCCGTTTTTTTATTCTTAAAAGGAACACTGTAATTGAATTAGTAAAGGAAATCATCGCCCAGAAGACAAGAAGAATTTATGAGTTTACCGGAACAATGTTAATCAACGCCCTCAAGGCCCAAATTTGTTGACACCAATTCGGAACTGAACCAGCCAACCGTATGAAATTGCTGTATGTAATTACTCACAGCAGTCACAGTAAAAAATTAATGTTACTGGCACATGTATCCCTGCTGTAAAAATATTTGATGTGAGTAGAATTTGCTTACACTCTACAAATGTAAAACTGATACAGTGGTAGAATAATGCATCTTGCATCATCTCATGAAAAGCAGATGGAAGGTTTTAGAAACTCATGGGTTTAGGAACTTCGAAGATCATTTTACACATTTATTATCTCGCGTTCAAGGCTGTTTCATAGTCCTCTCACATTTTACAATGTTCTTTTTGTATTTGTTACAATTACTTATTTCTCTAAACATTTTATACCACTTGAAGATCTCAGTTTCTATTTATGAAGAGAGGTTTGGGAAAAACAAAACTGAAAGTGTTCACCTATTACGAGCATTAAAGTATCCCATTTCAAGTGATGCCCCAAGACACAAAATGTATCAAAATATATGCAGCAAGGAATTTCCTTATGTATTGTATGACGATAGAGTACACTATATATGTACATGAGCATAAAGGGTACTGGAGTGAGTTTGTATTTAAATATGAGAGCTTTTGCTGACAGAACCTTTTTGTTACGCTGAGTGCATGAAGCTCAGCGGGGAAGCGGTGGAACGCAGTAGCAACATCAAGCACACCCCGCAGTGCTTCCTATTCATCATTACTTGCTATTGCTATGATTCTTTTTTTTTTACTGGAGCATTCAAAGTTGGTAATTTAATTTTTATTTGAGCAACCATAATTTAAAAAAAATGAACGCACATAATGTTCGAGTAAAATGATGCGCGTAGCCATTCATTTGTATTTCAACCCAATGAATTGGAAAAATAAATGAAAGATGAATTTCTATATAAAAAAATGGTGCCTAATGACCATCCGATTGTTTTATTGCATTTTATCCATGATATCAAGTGACCCCACTGACAACTGAACAATAGGGATGCATTCATATATATAGTGAATGGCCATTTACTGTATTTGACGTGTGCATCTGCTGCCGTTCACCTTTGAAACAATGGTAGTCTGACTAATAGTACAAAATACAATAGTTTGTAATATGTAATACTATATGGGGAAAGCGAAAGGTTCATCTCATACAAAATGCGTGGGATGGAAATTCATGAACACACATGTAAGTGTAAACGTATATTAGACATGTATTTTCATAACTTAAATATTGGATTTGTTAAAACATTTACTTTCCAGCTACAGTCCAGAGATACCAATATATAAGCTGCAGCCTAGTATACCGCTTGGTTCAGTTCAAAGTATCATCCCCATCGAGGATCATCAGTTTCTAAAATAAGTTAACTACGATGGCTGATTATCATCATAATTTTTCGCATGCAGGAAATCAAGTAATTCCAACTAACGTTTTACCCAAAATTCCAGAGTACATTCGAGTCATAATTACAACAGGTAATGAAACCCCGTGTGTTTAACAATTTAATATATTCTGGCTTCACTCATCACTGCTAATGTACGTGGAATTAGGGTAATAATCAGAGATATATAGAGATGGTAGATGACTGTGATTCTTAATTTTTTTTACTGATAACCGTAAATACGAAATCCCATTGTAAGAAATAGTAGTCGAGGAAACAAAGTTATCAGTCCCATTTACGCCCATGTTAAATCTTCAATCACAAGCTCTCCTATGCATTCCTTATGGGCATATACATTCTAGTTTTATATAATTTCTTTGGTAATAATGCAGATAGTACATGAGGACTTTAACAGAACATAACACAATTTGTAATAATTACAGATTCACATGGCCGAAAGCGTGAATTGCTAATCCCTGCTTCATTGGATCTAGACCGACCAAAGCGCCCCCGTATTACGTTCCAGAATTGGCAAATTGAGGCGATGGAACGGGAGTTTCGGAGCAGTCCATTCATAACGGAGGAGAAGCGAATGTTATTGGCAAATACACTTGGTATAACAGAAACCCAGGTATAGCGATACTTTTCAGGAGCAAATAACAAATTTCATCTATAGCTAATTTATCTCATGATGTTTCTTTATATTTTTAAGGTCAAAGTTTGGTTCCAAAATCGACGCACGAAAGTCAGGAAGATGAAGTGAAAGTGAAAGAGTAATAGGATTTCAGCGAGCTTGAGTATTTTTTTTTGAATACTTATATGTTTGTAGCGCGTACACATACATGTTCATATTTATAACCTCTACGTTAACATATTTAATAGTTATATTTGACTGACCAACGTAATTTAGTGATATTTAAGATTTATAGTCTGTTTGTTTTCCATTTTTGCCTTGTAGCATTGTGGATACAAATGATCAGAGATGCTGAAAGCATGGGGCATTTGGTTGAGTAATGTAATGCATTTCAAATGTTTTGAGCAAGAGAATAATAAATCGTTTACCGTCATATTTATGACCATTTGATGACCACCAAATCAACAATTATATTTTCAATTACTCCATCTTGAACAAAAGTTGGAACTTTACTTTTCAATAATTCTGTAGAAAATGGAGCTTAAATACTAATTTCTTCATTTCATTTGCATAAACGAACTTATATTACCTGGGATGTAGGGACAATAAGAAAGATTGTAACAGAAAATGTTAGGTAAAAATTGTAAATGCATGCGTTATTTGAGGGAGTTTGAATGGCACCATTTCGTTTCGAACAGGCTTTGACTAAAAATCCTTCTATTCTAAAATTCACTCTTTAGCCCAAAGTAAAATCCAGTGCCAATTTAGAGTTAAAACCCTCGGTGTTTCTCCAACTAGCATATGCTTTAACCCAACCTTTGGACTTTGTGACTTCATTTATAATTTTGAGCTAAGATAATATATAAAAGATGGTATCAATTCTCTACAAGTTAGAGTTAAGCAACTTACTGACATGGTTGACCCTGACCGGATATAATCTCATTCTCTAAGATTTCCTTAGAGATACACTCATGGTGCATTGCGCTAACAACGTTGTCGGGCATCTCTGCATTTTCACATTACCATCTCGTATCATTTTGTGGCAAATCTTCCATCTTCCAACACTCTGGATAAAATAAAATGGAAAACGAAAGTGACCACAACTTCACACACTAATACATCTTTCAAATATCCACCGCCGATCACCATTCAAAATGGATCTCAAATCTAAACTACAGACTAGCAAAACTGCGAGTGTTGCTACTCCTCAGTCATTGCCATCATATTCGGAACTGTCGGTCATAGACTTCAGTAAGCTGAATCCCACAGAGGACGAGTCGGATCCGGAATTAATGCATGACGATGAAGTAGAAACAGATTTACTTGAAGTTGACGAAGGTCTGGGAATATTTTCATTTGAGCTTTTACGAAACATACATACATAATTAAAATTAGTTGAATTTTATATAAATCTTTCACCAAACCTTGATAGCTCCTTCCAGAGAAGTATTGACAGGGATGGATGAACCTGATATTGAAATAGAATACCCTCTACTAACAGAAACTCATCCACCAGGCGGCATTCCATGGCAGTGCGAAAATGAGCTTATGTTTCATTGCAAGTGTTACAAGAAACTTAGATGCTGGTTTTTGGTTTCTGACAACTGGATAGTACAATCTGGAGTCATTCGAGGTTACCTGGGGTTGTACCATGAGAGATTCCTACATTTACTCTCATTTCCATACATTATTCACCCATTTAGCAACTTTAACTGTGCCTGGGACTGTATCACTTGCTTCTTGTTAACCATCGCTCTTATCCACGAACCGTACCTTATCTCCTTCCAATGCTTTGACTTTGTCAGTGAGACGTATAAAGGTTTCAATTTGACAATGAGTGTGATACTCTTAATGGATATAGCACTTACTTTTGTCGTTGGGAGAGCTGATCCAAAGTATTATATTTGACTATAATATTTTTTTATAGCATCCGTACATTTGAACTCACCTTTACAAGTTTCGTAAATGTTTTATTAGTACCATGAAAGTGATATTAGATCCCATCGTCATCAGAAGAACGTACATGTCCTTCAGATTTTGGTACGACTTGGCAACAAGGGTTCCCTACGACATCATAATTCTTGCAACAATGACCAAAGCTGATGAAATGGTGAAAGAAAATTTGGGCACCGTACGTCTTGTAGCTTTCTCTGTAAAATTGCTTCGATTTCAAAAAGTTTACGGCTTCCTGTACCAATGTGCAACAGCCCTCCATTTCAGTGCATGGGGAACACAAATGCTAATCCATGGGTTTCTTGTCTGCTTCTGTGTCCATTGGGGAGCTTGTTTGCACTGGCTGCTCTCAGATATATTCAACGCTGGCCTTGCTACACCAAAAGAGATGAGTTGGATTACTCAACTGCAACTTTGGGAAGAGGATCATTGGTTTCAGTATATAAATTCATTTTTGAGATCCCTTGGAAATCTTTTGACACTCGACGGAGGAGACTTTATACCCCGAGAACTTGAGGAAATGTTTTGTACCGGTTTTCTAATTTTAGTTGCTCAGTCAATATTTGCATACTTTGTGTCCACGTTCTCAAGCATGATAGTTGAGTTTCAAAAGGAAGATGATCGATACCTTGAAATGCTTGCATGTGTCGAAGAATATTTACGATTTAGAAAAGTTCCAGAATGGCTACGGCAAAGGGTTCTTACCTACTATGATAAAAAGTACAAAGGGCATTCCTACTCTGAAAAGCAAATTTTGGATACAATGTCGACCAACATTAGACTAGACCTTTTGGCACACACTAATACTCAACTAGTGGACAACGTCTACCTCTTTGCTGATACGGCTCTTAATGTGAGGCTTAGTTTGGTGCAATGTCTTCGATATGATGTATGCGTACCAGGTAGGATAATATCTTTTCTGGTTCATGTTATTATGCTTTTGACATTTCCAATTCCTTTAAATCCATTTAATATTTGATGGTTTTCCTATATAAGGCGATGTGATGATGAGCCCCGATACTAATACGGAGAGCATGTATTTCATTGATGATGGACAGTTTAGGGTTTTTACAAAGTTTGGAGGGTGTGTAAAGGTGCTTTCACATGGAGACTTTTTCGGAGAATCTGCACTACTTTGCCCAACCGTGCCTCGTATTACCACCATTGTGGCGATCACTTTCTCTCAAGTTTACAAACTGACAAAAAAAGAGTACCACAAATGCATTCAACAGTTTCCTGGTGTGCATGAGACAATAGCGGAAGTAGCGTTGAAGAGGATTAACCAAGAGCTACGCAAGTTTGAAAGAGAAATAGAACGAGCAGAGTATATTCAGCATTGGAAAGAATTTCTTCAAAAACGAAAGCAACAAAAGATTGAAGAATTTTATAGGGATGCGGATGCAGGTCGAGTACCTAGCTACTATCGGGCACTGCAATTTGTTTATGAACCAAACTGAAAACACAAAAAAAAGTCGGCAACTCGATCTGAAGCCCGAGCGGATATAGTAGAATCTGACATATCTGCGTGAAATGCTAGTACCATCAACATCGATAGTTGGGAAAATTAAAACTTAAAAGTAATTTGCAGAAAAAGTCAGGAATATATATATATTTGTTGTCATTTCAAAAAGTTTTACCTTACCACATTGTGGTCGCTTGTTTAGGTGGACCCAATAATTGTATGTTGCGGTCTGTGGGGTAACAATTTCATAGAATCCGGGTGAAAGTGGAAGTTAGCTAATAGAATTCAATCAAAGCGAGAGTGTGGCTTTTAATAAATACGCGCTATACGAACTAGTACGTGATTTGGGACAGAAATTAATCCGATGAGCATTTGTTACGAGGGTCTGGAGTACCTTTTTGTATTACTATTTTTACTTAATAGCTTGAAGGTGAAAATTGCATAGATACTTTATATAGCTTCTTTTGGGTGTAGTGGAAACAGATATAGTTGAAAATATACACTGCTAGCTAATAGAATAGATTACCAAAGGCAGATCCTCATAAACTTCAGCTATGTAATACAGGGTCTGAATGCGCTCTATATTATGCACATGAAGACATGTAATGCGAGACTGGAGAATAACTAGAATGGAAACCAATATTGAATTCTGTATACCTAAAAATACTGGAATCCGTTCCAATGAAATGTATATTCCATCCGACTTATTTGCTATTCCATGCATTCACAACAATTTGTTATCCCTATTTTGTTCACTGGCAAGAGAAAGATGAAGAGAAGAGGTTATGGGAGGGATGCTATCTACTAGAGAGCACTTGAGTATCCTCCAGAGGGTTGTTTAGCCAACATCTTTCTTGCAACAATGAAGTCCAAAGTAAAAAATCTATTTTTATGGGAGAATGAGACACGTAAAATATGATATGCCCCCTCCTTTTTCGTGCTCTGCATTCGTTACATTGTCACAGCCCAAAATGGCAACTAAGAACAAGAAAAGGCAAAGTTAGTAAGGGAGGGAGCGGGAGGAAGATGAAATAACAGAATTTTTATTTCTGATTGTCAAAAATGTTAGTGTGACAAAATACATGATATACAATACATATTACGTACAAATGTATTACACTTCACCTTTTCTTTCGCTACTAACATTTTATGCATCTGTATTGCCGACAAACGATGAAAATATTGCTAGAAAATAGAGCAGAACAAGTAGCACTGCAGTATTATTTTTTTGTACCAATTGCTCAGGGAAATATAAAATGAAAAAAAAATATGTAGGAAAGTATTCACTCATTCCATACATACCAGTACACAGAGTTTCAGTGGAGGTGAATTGTGGCGGAAATTCATTTTTAGTTCATTTTTTTTCATGAATGAAATCTCGGGATTTTTTTAATGGAGCTTCTAGAGTAGGTAAGAAAACGCTAGGAAAAAAATATTTCGTAATTTTTAATCCATAAATTTATGTGAAATGATTTAAAAACTATAAAAAACACGTAGCTTTTTAACATTTTTTCGATTTCACAAAAAACCCGGGCCGATTAATTTTTGCCACATTATCTGTAGCAAGCTACAAGTCTTCCTCGTTCGAATGACACCTTGCTCAAAAAGTTATCGGCCCGGGTTTACGAGTAATTAATTATTTCATGTGGCCAATACTCATGAAGCTAACAGGGCTGGGCAGACTTCGGCATACATTTAGTCACTAGAGGAAATACAACATTAAACAAAATTAAAAAACGGATGATGAAATATTGCCCACACCCTTAGCCGATTAATATATTAGTGTTAAAATTGAAAAATAATAATATAACAAATATAAATATAACGCGAAACCTAAACATTATTCATTTGTCAATTTTTGAATCGTTTACAATATTATAGGGCTACCATATACTGTATTTATGTTGCAGAGTGAAATAAAACGATATTATTCTAATCAAATTACCTGCCTGCTAGTGACCAAATGTATGCCGAAGTCTGCCCAGCCCTGTTAGCTTCATGAGTATTGGCCACATGAAATAATTAATTACTCGTAAACCCGGGCCGATAACTTTTTGAGCAAGGTGTCATTCGAACGAGGAAGACTTGTAGCTTGCTACAGATAATGTGGCAAAAATTAATCGGCCCGGGTTTTTTGTGAAATCGAAAAAATGTTAAAAAGCTACGTGTTTTTTATAGTTTTTAAATCATTTCACATAAATTTATGGATTAAAAATTACGAAATATTTTTTTCCTAGCGTTGTCTTACCTACTCTAGAAGCTCCATTAAAAAAATCCCGAGATTTCATTCATGAAAAAAAATGTATTAAAAATGAATTTCCGCCACAATTCACCTCCGCTGTAACTCTGTGCAGTAGTACTACTAAAACAGAGTCAGAGTCTCCAATACCTTATAAACTTTCACTTCAAGACTCCACTTTATTGTAGATATAAAGAGGACATGTTTTCTAAATATGACCGGTTGGGGAGTCAAGTCACCCTTTTTGTATACGCAACGGTCGTATATTATGTTAGTTGAGCTTGACAGCATGATGCAAATGCAAGCCTATAGCCATACATGTAATCTATTTTTACTGCTTATATCGTCTACCATCAAATATCAGGTGTCACGCCATTCATCGTTTCGTTTTTAACCTTATGCATTCATCTACATACACTTACAGCCAACATCTATAACACATATAATACACAATACAAAAAAAAAGTCCAGCACAATAAAACAATACTTTTCTCTTTCCAAAACAGTTTCAATGCTGATCCTTTGCTTTCTCTTTGTCAGGAAAAAATATATATCCTTTGTAACCAAATGGTCTGTGCAGTTGATAGTGTATATTTAAGATGTACAGTGCATAAACCATGAGCATATTGGCGCATATCTCCTTTGTTTGACAGCAACTGAGCAGTTTTTGCTTTTGAAAACATTTTTCATCCAAACAGAAAATGTAGTAAATTCCGGATCAATACATAATCTGTGCCATAAGTAACTGAAATGTTTACTTTAGTTTGGTTTGACCGCGTAAACCTACCTAACTGCCATTGCCTATACACATTTTGGCTTATAAAAAACAAAAGCCTTCAAGTGATTTACATTTGATTACATTCTTCTATTTGATGTGGGATCAATATTATTTCGCTCGACAGTTTTTGTTCGGCTTCCCACATTCTCTGTTTGATTTTCACCTATGGGAATGAGTGCTTTCCTTTTTTCCAGGACGTTTGTTAAAATAATACGCATTGAACCAGTTTATGCAGTATTGATGGGTTAAGAACATACCCAACATTTTTCTGTTGAAGAGAAAAGAAGAGAGTTATTGTGTATATTTCAGTATTTGTAGTAGCAAACCAAAACCAATACCTAACATACCATTACCTTTCAGCTCTTTATGTTTAGTATAGATACATATTTTGTTTTAAATACAAGTCCATGGCTCCCAAGTCACTAGTGCTCATTCCTCACGAGTAGTATTTACTAATGTAGGACTCCTGCTTAGCAAGCATTTTCTCCGGTTTCCTCGTATATATATATTGTATATAATATGTGCAGTTGAACACACATGCTTATGTTAGATATGGTGCACTGCTTCATTTGCTACAGGAAAAGTGTGTTTCTCTTGTGACTCTACTTCACTTACTTTCCCGGTATTAGGTTGTGTTTTACGAGTAATACAAACCTGCTGTGATCCCCATGTCAAGTTTCATTCGCTTCCATGCCGTGCTTCATGAATGCTGCTGCTGCTGCTGGAGAAATTTCCATCCTGCCGTTCCCGTTTGCTGTTCTTTGGCTCATTGCTTTATATGTTGGGGCTTTGCGGGTCGAGCTCTCAGTTGTAGACTTTCACTTTCACGCTCCACACGCAGAGATACTGATACTGCTGCCGATGCAATATTTTCCTCTCGTTCTCGCATCATCTTTACCACACACACACGAAGAAGCCCTCTGAGTAAATCTTGATTTGGACAGACAGTGCAAGTTTTAGTGCTAGTTATGTAAAAACGGGGGGAAGCAATGAACTCCCTGCTAAATATTTTAGAAAGCCGGGCCCGTTTTAACCTGAACACCAACTTATTTGGCTGATTTATTGACTGACTTTCTCCCTTTTTGAATTCAATTGGGAATTTTAAAAAAACGGACGGAACTCTAGAGTGCCCTTCTACTCTACTTCAATCTATATTGGTAGTAGCCAGTAGTGTGTACTCTTGAAAATTTGTTTGCTGAGTTTAATGAAGATCCATTAGAAACGTCAAAGGTGTATGGAAACATTTATTGGAGTTGCTAATTTTGAAGTCTTCTTGACCTTTGCTCTTTTACAATACTTACATATTATTTGACAACCAATATCCTATAGTGTACGTGCTTTAGACAGATTTGAGAAAGAACAAAAAATCGAGTTAGTAAAATAATTACAACGTAAACAAACTTTGTTGAATATGTGAACAGACAATCAGGAAAGTGACTTTGTTTGTGGCCGAAAACTTTCTAATAATAGGATTTGAAATTGACGTTGTTTGACGGTTGGGAATTGCATCGTTTATTCAAGTTATTAGCTGCCGGCAATGAAAGTGAATGTTGTTTGTTGGATCTCCAGGAGGTAAATTTTGATTTTGATCACTTTACTAATTCAATACGTCTTTCCAGAGTTTTCCATTTGACACTGATCTGATGGTACTGATGGTTGATAAGTTTGATTAAATCATTAATTGGTACATCGCATAGTCTTTTCCCAAATGGAAAACTGAAACAAGCACTGGCAAGTAAAGTATTACATCTGAAGCGTGCGTTACATATCAGTAGGAGGAAGATAATTCCTTAAAAATTGCATAAAGAATGTCATCAAGCTTTAGCTCAAGACTCAAGGTTGTTACTAACCTTTGTAATGAATTTCCTTTTATTAGGAAGTTTGTTGTTTTGCTGTATATTCAATTCAGGAATGCATGTGGCATGGGGTAACAAAATAATTGCAACTTGAGCTGTACATACAGATATAAAGCTTATCTCCATTTTATTATGCTTATGGCTCATATCGACGTACAAGTTCTATTGAAATAATAAAGTGGTTGTAGGTTGTAGTTGTAAGTTGGAACACAACGTAGTGAAAAATGTCTCAAAATAACTTGAGCTCAAGGGCTACAGTCAGTTGTCAGTTCTCTAAAACATTCACGTCAAACTTTTCTGCTCTCAGAAACCATATTCTAAAGGGATTTTTTACCAGTCAAATTACTTGCTTGCTTTCCTTCAGTATAAAACTCAAGCGTTTCCATCCATTCATCTATAGCAAAGAGTTAGATTTATTCTGTGGATTCACTCAGGGGTTTCATCTAGCATCATTCATCTTTGATAGTCCGTACTCCCAATTCTTGCATATATGTTCTCCATCCATTTTTTTTGTTTGTGATCAGATGTAGTCTTCTGACAATTCGAATCGAGTGTTTTGAAGCACACACATAAAATTTGTTTAATATACCTTTTTAAGTGCTCATACCATGAATTCATACATGAGCTCCCGGCTCCCAATTACATCTTTGATCCAGTATCAGCATAAAATGCATGGCTAATACGACATAATTTCCAATCTATTTGGGAGTTAATTGATATTAATTAGTTGTTGGAGTCCATTATGTCTTGATAATATGTTTACTTACGTGCTTTTCTGCTTTGTCTTTGTATGTAAATTCATACTATTCACTTAATTACTCTACGATAAACATTCATACTTGTTTACTCAAAATGCAATTATGTCATAGAGTAGTCAAGAGTTCTAATACTAATCGAATTGTCAATTTGTTTACTCATCTCATTTTGTCATAATAATATTTGGTAGAGAATCCCATTTTGTTAGTTGCTTTACTCATCTATGATCCATTCATCAATTGCTTTTTAGATCGAATGAATATGGCACATTCATAATTAAACTAATTAAAGTTCACGTTTTCGTTACTCTTTTTTGGAGTCACTAAAAAGTAGAAAGCAACAGCAGTCCATGCAAAAAACCGTACTCCAGTTGAGATTGAGATCCATAAGCATGTATATACATTTTTGGAGCTCATTTAAGCACTAACAAAGGCAATCTCTGACTCAGCTTTACTCAATATTCATTCATCCCAAAAGAATCTAATATAAATATATGTTTATAAGACTCCAGCTTCACTGACAATTTGGATGAGCCATATTAACACAAGCGGAAAAATAACATTCGCAACTTGAGCTAATACTGCGAATGTGAATTTAGACTACATTTTTGCTTTTCTGCTCTGCATCCAACATAGTTCCTATTTCTATATGTACGCAAAAGTTTAGTAAAGGAGAGAATGAATTATATAATGCATGCACACATGCAATCCTGAATTTGAACCGCTGTCAGTTGAAAGTTTGGGTTGCTTACTACAATAAAATGCTTTTTATTCCCTGATGTGAGTGAGATTTGATATGGTTGGTTGAGAGCTCAGAGAGTGCACAACAATGCGATAAATGTAAACTTTCATAAAGTAGGATCCGTCTCTCCAATTTTTTCCCAAGCATTCCATGCCTCTTGCGTCTTTCATGAACCACATTTGGTTTGAGTTTGCCCGTCAAAGCAAATCTAAAGGACTAGAAGTACATCCGTATACTTGGAAAGTGTATCACATTGTGTGTGTGTACAAATGCTACTACCACACCACCACGGTTCCCTTTTTTAAGTAACTTAACATGCACATAAGGATGTATCATATATACTTGGTTTTGTATACGGTTGTGAAGCTCACAGACATTGAATGACGCGGATGAAGGACTTGCAATTCGCTCTCCAGTAGTAGTAGTAGTAGCTTTGCTTTGAGTTTTCACAACAATAACAGAAAACAGCAGTCAGTCAAGCAAGCTCGTGGAAAAGGAAGAAGTTACATTATACATAAAAACACTGGATGAGTGAGTGCAGAGATAGGCTCTGGATATAGGCATTACTTTTATGACACAAACGGAAGAGTCTGCTGGCACACATCTTCTGTGCTCGCCACAGGGTTACCATTCCACACTACTTTTCCACTCATTTTATATGTATTCCGCTAAGGAATAGTCGCCAGCTAAATTATTATTACGCGACTAAAGTTGATGACTCTGGTGAATACATGACGCTCGTCATGGTTCTTTATACTGTGAAATGCTTAATATCCATGATAGGGTTGTGGTATGGTGTATGTATGTGCAATGGGATGAATGGATCGAATGGGTACTATACAACAGTAAAGCACTTAAAAAATTTGCTATTAGGTACGCATAAAATCCACACGCAAAACCCTTGATTCCATAAAAATACTCTGTGCCTTATGATATGCCTTATATAAGCAGCTTTATTAATAGTGTGTTGTTGTTTATCCATATTTATATACACAGTCGACTCATGTATGAATTCTTATTTACTTACTAGTACATCAGCATTGAAAAAATTAAGAGTGGCAGCCCATGCGCCTGCTTAGAAAACTGCTACAGTAAAAATGTTAGGTTAGGCTCTTGTCAGGAAATGAACATCAACTTCACCAACTTTTATTTCATTTGCTGAAATTTTTATAAACCTAATTTATTTAGGAACATTAAAGCCATAAGTAAGACATCAACAATGAATCATTTCAAGTTTATAACACAGTGCTGGAGATGAGCTCACATCAGTCCATACATTATTATATGTTTCGCTATTCTTTTTGTTCCAAAATATTGTCCCTCTGTCCCTGGAGTGTATAAGTTAATAATATAATTTTGATCAAAGAAAGAAAAAGGGTATATATGGAAATGAAAAAATTAGCGTTTTGTACCAGAAAGAATGAGGTCGGTTCAGAAATTGGAGAGTTCCATAACGCCTATTTTGTCAACCGCATTTTATTACCTAAGCGTTAAAAACAAAAAAGCCTGCAAGTTCTTTGACTCTAGCCCGAAAAAAAAGAAAAGAAATGATGATTTGCACAATGATCAAGCGACTTCTATACATTTTTTGTTGGCAGGCGTTTAGTTGTTGGAGATACAAATTTCAAATCAGTCAGACCAAATCTTCATAGTATTCCATTATTGATCCCGAAAGAAAGAAAAGTCTTTGAGCAAGCTTATGCATTCAAAGGTATCATTATCTGTTGTTACCGACTTCTTTGGGATCGAGTGCTATTTCGGCCCCAAATTCTTGTGTCAATTCAATATATAAGAATGTGCAAGTATACACAATTCGTGCCCTGAACTTCTTCCTGCATATACACACATAGGAAGCTCATCTACGACGGTATACTCGATAGAAATGTAGCCTCGTTAAGCGTATATGAATATATCAAGGTTAGTATCTTTTAGGTAAGTGTTATATATTAATGTAGAAACATTTTAGACTTCTTTTTTCTCCAAATTCCGAGAAAAAAGTTGTCCCAACTTAGGAACCATTATAATGGATTAAGCCTCCGAAACTGGAGCGTAGAATACTTATCAAAAACAGCTCAAGTAATGACGCTGCTGCTACTGAAGATGACGATATACACTTTTTTTAGTTCCTTAATACAAAGGAGGATAGATAATATGAGATCTCTCCTTTTTTTTCTCCTCGCGACATTTTCGCATTTGTCTTATGTCTAAACTCCGGCTTCTATTTTCAAAGTCCCATTTGCAAATAAGATTTCCTTGGATGAATGAAAATGAGACTCCGTTGGGCAAAAAGAGGGCACATTTGTATGTATACGTAGGAGGACTAAATCTAAAAAAATGTTTCACGTAGACTGATGCTGATGTAGTGAAACCGTGTCGTTTTCACGGTTCCATTTTCTTTCTCATTGCCTGCATTTATATATGGGTATGCTTTTTACCACTTCTGCTACATTGAATTTTTCTTCTTCTTGGGTTCACTTTCCTTTTCTCAAGCAAACCAAACGTGCGGTTCTGATACATTCCTCAGCTTTGCATTGGTAGGTTATATATGATGTTATGTAACATGCAAAGAAAGAAAATGGGTTAAAAAACTTTGATTTTTCAGGATTCATTAATTTTCCTATGTAATTTTCTACGATGCTTGCGTATCGCACTCACGTTACGTTGGTCATGTTGGTGTGTATATATATTAACAAGTCTCTATAGAACTTGACAAGTTCCATGACGTGCTCACGTCCGGCTACAAACTGAGCATTTGACTTGACATGCATGCTCATTTCATTTTAACTGGTGAAACAATCGACAAAAAAACACACACACAAGCATACTAGAAATTCAAACCCTTTTTTATGGTACAGGAGCAGAGTTAATTGACTCGCTCTATGTAGCCATAAAAACAAAGGAAGGCTATATAGCTCAGTTACACATTAACACGATACAGCACTGAACGAATTCTAATGCACAGAGAGGCGTTGGTAAAAGAAAGAAAGAATCTGCTAGCTCTCAGAAAATCCATAATCTTTTTACTACACATATGCATGCACACCTGCAACTTGAGTATAGTTCAGTATAATATCACGTATTATAGCTGGCAGAATGCGGATGTGCTTCAGCAGTTCTCAACGTAAAGGTATAATGTGACCTTGTCAGTTTTCTGCGGTGAGATCAAGGTCCCTTTTCCACTCTACAATAGAATATTCACGCTCCTACTTTGCTAACATGATACACAATCCGTGTAATGTTTTTCACCTAATCTGGCATGCATGTGGGAGTGATACAGCAACAACAACAAAAAAGTCAAAATTGCATACAAAATGAACATTTTGCTTACAAACTGATTTTAAATGGAAGCAACATTCAGAATCGGAAATTTGTTATGGCAGGCATATCAATTGCTCCTGTCGGCCCCTCTGTCTCTTAACTGACTGGTGGCTGACATAGTTGATTGTAGCTGCGTAAACGGAAACTGATTTAATGATATAGAGTCGTTAGTAAATGATATATAGATGAATTGAAGCACACAAGTATACATATATAGTCGTCCCTTCCAAGTTGCCTAAACACAATGCATGTCACTATATCGTAAATTTTATTCCATAATCTGGAAATAGGCTTTGTGCAAATTTGCGGCAAACAACCGTGTCGCAGAAACACAATGACTGGTGACGGTTCGCTTTAAGCCCTCCGTTTCAAACTTATCATTAGTCTGTTTGGCCTGCATGTTCCATATATATAGAGTTTGACTTACAATAAACTACAATACTTATAACGCAACATTTGAAGGCTCAGTAGTTAGCCAAAGTAGGATTTGAAGCAGTGCTGCAATGCAGCATAACATGCAAATGCATAAGTACATCATAATATTATGTATTTGTGGTTTTGATATAAAGAGAAGAAAATTAATAGAAAAATCCTTGAACTGATACATTCATTATTTTTATTCGTTTTGTGTGATTGCCCACTTACAGGAGGATCCTTCTTTGAAACGAAAAGCTAAACCTCGTCAGCCACCAACATCATCATCATCATCATATACCCCTTTCGTCATCATTAGAAGAACCCCTTTTCTATTCTTGTTTTCCCAACCAGTTCCTTCTCTCCACCACATTTTCATCATCATCTTCATCCCAACTTTCAACAGTAATAGTGATAAAGCGGAAAGTGGGAGCTTTTGAGGAAAATGAAGAATTATTGGGGCAATTGGATCTTGGGCTCAGCGATAATTTTCGTGTGCATTACTTTCATGACTACATGTACCACAGTGGTGTCGGCAAGACGAACGGTAAGTTTCCCCATTTTAATGATTAACACTGCTTGAGAGAGTACGTGAGGTGAGTTCACTTTCGAATCAGGAACATGAATTCATGCATACTCACGATCTACATTGCATTTTGAATAAATGTATATTATGAAACGAATATTGGATTCATATACTATACACTTTCTGTTTTCTTATAGAAAATATAGCAAGTAATAAACGCATACCCCTCCTGTTCCTGATGCCAAGTGCCAAAAGCCATAACTTACTTTTTGTTGGCTGCTGGAACAGCTTCCTTGATCACGAACCTATAAACGTGTAGGTACATTTGAATGTGAACTCACTAGCAGAGCTCCTCGGTTACATAACTGTATTATATACATGTACCTGCAAATTCTTTTCTAAACGTTTTTCTACTTCCTCTTCCCGAAAAAACTAATCAGCTATTTTCTCAACTTATGTAACGCAGTGAACCTTTTCCTCTCCTTCACCCCATCGTACTACGCAGATCCATACACTAGAGGAATACATAGGGTTTATAAAAGAGAAGAAAAAATAGACTTTTTTTGCTGTCATAGTCTTCAGCTTATATATACCTAAGGGAGAACTTAACTATTACTTTGTAGTTGGTAAAAAGTGTGTTTGAATTTGTGGAATCCATTTTGGTACATTTTCTTAATGCACTACATTCACCAACTTGACTAGTTTGGAAAGTTTAAGGTGCTAATGAAGGAGGAAGCATATAACTTTTCTTTGGTTTGAAATTCACTTCCATTCAAGAAAGAGAAAAAAGTCTACAAGCTCGATGAGTGTGTGTGGAAATGTTTTATTTAGTGACCAGACCACATTGCTTTATACGCATTGAAATGCGCAGCAGGCAGGAAAGGTGTCAGGAGAAAATTCGAACTTGAGATGTGAAGAAAGTGTACACCCTTCTTTGAAAAGACACGTTCACGTCTACTAGTCTTCTTGGAAAGCACTCGGTATTCATTATGTATATATAATTACTATCTAAGAGGGGATTAAACCTTAATGCCTCCAGAACTCATTTGAGGATACCATTTCGGATTTAATTGGCATTGACTGGTGACGGTGACATGCTCATCAAAATTGTACGTGATATGTGTCCTCTATATATAGTGACGTATATGCATAAAACAAAACTCATCAATATTTTACAACTTTGGTAAACATTCTACGTGTGAGTTGGTTGTAACAGTTTTGAAGTTAATATGCTATGTATATACAATATTGAGGGAGATGGTTACTTCAAGTACATAGTTCAAGTTTTACATGCCATCCTAATTAATGAAAATGCAAAGGACGGTTTGAAGACGTACATACATTATACATTTTGAATAGGTAGAGAGGTGACTTTTGTGTGCTAACCGTTTCACCAGTTTTTTGACTTTATGAAAAGCTTTTCAACCAGACAAAGTCATTTCTAATAACTGAGAAAGCATCAAAATAATATGATTTATGATGATGCTCTAAGAATAAGTCAACGCAAAGGTGATGGTTTACTTTATAAAATTGCAATATTTATATACCTATTGGTGAAAAGAAGGGAATAGTACAGTATGGAAACCACATTAGTGTATTGGTGTTTTTATATTCATTCCAAAGCACTTATCGGAATTTTGCGAGGTTTGCTACAAAATGGAAAGTTGGTAATAATGAGAATGACATTACGAGCTCCTATTCATTTTCCCAAAAGTTTTGCCGCGTGTATACCTTTTACTACATTATGGTTGCGTTTCCGTGAAAAGGTTTTATGGGATTTTGCACCACAGAAGAAAATATTGATTGTCGCACATGTTTTAATGTAACAAGCTAGTTTTCTCTTGCGAATTACTTCCACAGGACGAGTTTTCTTGTAAAAGCCTTTAAAGAGCTCAACGTCACAATAACAACACCAATCTGTGGTAATGTTCTTTTTTCGTCCCAGGCACATGCAGACCTGCTATGTAGCTTCGATATGAAGAGAGAAAGAGAGGTAACGAAAATGGGCAAAGGAAATGCTACATTTTGTTAGGTAGGAAAGGGAAAAGGAGCTCAGAAAAAGCGAAAAGCACCATCACATTAGCCTTTTAACTTGGCAAGGGCAACGAGTAAAGGCGATCTCACAAGATGTGATGTGTCGTCGTCCTCCTCCTCAGTGTGCATTATACATAAACATTGTATAATGTAGCCATACACCATTAGGCTCCGTTCTGCTTACCATTTTCCTTAAGGACTCAAAAAAAGAAGGGAAGTGACTATACCTAATATAGGAAGCAACTTCCACAATCGCTTACTCTGAGCTTTTCTATGTTTGTTCATGTAAAGACTCATGATAATGAGCTGATACATTTTTTAACTACCATACTACCATATTTAGAAACCAAAAATGGCATGGAATATATAAAGCTGTTTAGTATAGATATATATATTGTTGCTTTTGGGATCCCTACGCAAATCCTATATTTAGGGACATAAAAAGAAAAATGCCGATTGTTCAAATTCATCAGGGCATAAATCTACTATTTCTTATGCGACGTCAGGCAGGGTTTGCTACATGCATGACCTTAAAATGAAACCTAATGATGTGGTATAATGTATACATACACTTGCTTAAGATAAGTATGTACAATGTACAATATGGGCTATTGAGCTGATCCGCTAAAAGCATTTTCGCCCTATATTCTTATATTGAATGTCGTCTTGACGGGAAAAATATATATTATTATGTGGAGCCGATTTCCCCAATACGAAAAACGACACATTTGGGGCGATATTGGATGAAAGAGAGTAGGGAACCAGGATGAAATGGGGAAGTTGTTTGCAAAGGGTGACGTTGATGGTACTAATAATGGTGCCAATAGTGGAACACATTACAGCTTGACACAACGGCCATCTAGCTCTTTGTTCTCTCGGTTGGCTTTTAACCTCAAGCAATTTCTCCCCTGTTCCGTAAACACATGAAGGGAAACTAGAAAGGGGTCTAAGACTAAGACGATCATACGTGCAATTTAGCTCGTGAAAAATACCTTGGTTAATGTGTTATGTAATCAACTGTTCCACAACATTCCTTAAAAGGCTTTCCTTCCAAATAAGCTACTATACGTATGTAATGAATAAGAAGGATGTAATGTTTCTTACGTCGCGCATTTTCTCTCATTTTTCGACACTCGTGGTTTGTCGAAAATAGTTTCCTCCGGATGAGCAGTAATGATGATGGGAGGGTTTGAGTTCACCATAGCACACATTTATATGCGTATAAAGTTTGGCAATATATCTTGTATGGGGTTACCCATTTGTAAAAGATTGAGAAAGTATAATGAGGGAGGAAGTAGAAGCTTAATTCAGCAGAAATGAGGGAAAATACTGAAGAGAGTAAACCGGAAGAGGGTTATTGAGCAATTTGTTCCCTTTCAGTTTGTATCAGCGTAAGATACTCGAAATCTCAAAAGTTATATGAAGCAGACTCGCTTCGCTTATTTGCAGAATAAAAAAATGTAAAAGGACTCCACAATAAATCATGAGGATGCTTGCCTAACTGGCATGATTTGCAGCGCATTTTTATCGTCCCAAAGGTTTAAGAGTGGAGCAAAGGAGACTTTTGTAACCCAATGTTGTTTATATATTATGTGCTTTATATATTCTGTGAATTATATGAATAGATCTTGTATAGTTAACAAAAAGCAAGGTGACAGAGTGTGTTGAATTGAAAACGTGAGGAAATGATAATGAGCAGTGTCTAAGACATTTTGCAGAATCCGCAATACGTGATTTTTTCTTGGTTTTTTTCAATTTCTTATTTCTCATCTTATTTGAAGAGGTGTACTTTCGTTGGCAACCGCACACGTACACTCGAATGTTCGTGAAAGGTGAAGAGCAACAATTGAATGAAACAATAATTGAGCCAGCTGGAGCTAGAGTAATACTTTTGTTTCCTTTACCTACCTTCGTCCTTGCTAAGCCGTTGAAAGGTAGAACTACATACGTATATATAGTGCGACTCAGGTTTCTTAGCTCAACAACAGCAGTGCCTTAGAAGTAACTGGGGAAAGCAGCAGTGGCCTACAATTTGTGAAACGCACAGTTAGCCTTTTCGAAAGAACTGCCATATCCGTTGATCACTTAAGAGGGTCTTGTAAATTTCCAACGAAGCGTCACAAATGAAGGCTTAACGGGCTGCCGCTAAGAAGATAAGGAGTTGCCGTTTAGCTCCGGATCACTGCCACAGTCTGTAGGAGTATATTATTAGGGCAGCATAACTTTAGGACATGTGGTGCAGATATGTTTTTATACTCGCTGAATAACTTGCAGTGGACTTGCTAACAGGGCCAGGGTTTGCAAATGTGAAAAGTAACTATGTAAAGAAAATGGGTCTTGCTCCATCTACTTGGGCCTAGTCAGGCAAGCAATCCAAAGTACAAAGTACTATGCGCCTCGCTTACATTATAATAGATGAACAAATAGATGAAACCGTACCTTACATAGCAGTACCTACAGTTTTGGTGTGTATATGTCTACAAATATGTATATCACAATATATGCATGAACAGGATTTGGTATCTGGACCTGTCTCATAGATCTAACCGACCCAACTTTCGCCCGCTTGGATGCCCCAACACTTTCCATCACTGTCAACCCATTCTCCCCTTTCCACTCCACCAACTCTCCTCAATAATTTAGTTGCGTTAAGAAAGCTCAAGACGTTTGTATCTGGATAGTTTTCCAGGGAACAGTGTGCTTCGAAAATCCTAGTCTCCCTGTTTTTTTTCTTGCTTGATGCCACGGAATGACTGCTCGTTGTTGCACCGCTGTAATAATAATAGTTCCATTGGTACTCTTATGGTAGTTATCCAAGTTGTTAGTATGAGAGATAGTCAAAATATGGTTTTTAAATAGGGCTACTCATGCAAGATGAGAGTGATCAATCTTGGTGCATGAGTAAAAGGAACAATAATATTGTATATTGTTGTTCTATCGCTAAATCACTATCAGCAAAGCTACCTGCGCAGTTTTTCATTATATTTGCTATAGAGAACATGCTCCCCTCTCTACCTTCTCTCTCATTTCTGTTCATTTCATTGTATTTGTAGCTGCAGAGGAAGAAGTGCTCACTTGAAACTCTCTCTCGTTTCATTACTACATGAGGCATGCCAACTTGATTAAAATGGATGGGATCCGTTGATTGAGACTTAATGATTAATTGTTTTATTTTCTACTGCATGACAAGTAGATGTGTGCAGGTACACATTTTCCCCCCAAAATAGGGAACAGAGACACAAAACTTCTTGCTTCATTCATGCTATGTACATTCATGCATGAGATGCCATTCAATGTGACATTTTCAGTCTGGCTCATGAGCTTCAAGCTCGCAAGTAAGAAAAGGAATGGGAGTTGAGAAGTGAGAGGAGCTGCTTAGTTGAAAGAACCGGAAGAAAGTTTTAATCAAGAACTTTCAAAGGATGTAGGCCATTCTTGTGATGGAAATGGGAAGAGAAAGCACAATAAGAAAAGTTTTCCTTAATAAATTGGTCGCTAATGAAGCCCGTAAATATTGGCCCTAACAGCTATCTTTTGAGGAAAAGAGAAACCCATATTATGCTACTCCTCTCAAGTGGTTGGGTGTGGAGTTGATGAACACAAGGCGTAAAAGTTCTCATTTATGAGGGTTTCAAATCAAATCAACTGCAAGCATAGTCGTGTAAGGAAATTTGGTTGAAAATGTTTTGAGCATAAAGTTTAATGTTATATACTGCTTGTGAATGTTTTCAATAGCCCTTAATATGTATGCTAATATATTATAGTAATTGTAAAATTACACTGCACTTCCTGACACATTCCCTGCTGCTTTCAAGAAAATGCTGCTTCAAAGATTTCTTGACTTTCAAACTTACGGTGAAATGTTCAATAAAATTTACTATAATGTGCATACATGTATTTTCTGCTTTGAACTAAATAGGAAAGTACTCTGTAAGTGTATAACAATATGCTAAAAAGAAACTTCAATTACATGAGGAGTTATTAAAGTTCTGAGCTTGGTACGGATAGCTATATAGAATATTGTTCGCTGCAAAGCTTGTTCATAGCTAAGAAACCGAGAGTTTTCACGTGTATGTTGTGATGTGGTTCAATACCAATGTATGTAATGCTACTTTCAATTTGCGAGATCAAACAAGTGAAAGTTGAAGAATGTGAGTGGCCTTTGATTTGTTACTTCTCTTTGTTGACAAAAAACAGTGTCATGTCAAATTCAGCTCTTTGGAGTTGCCATCGTCAATCCAAAATGCATGGTTCACATGATACCCACATGCATGTATGTAGGTACTCATGCTTACTTATACAGTTATATATTACTTTTGTAGCTTAATATAGATACAAAATAACTCTAAGCTCATGTTCTCTGCACTCACGATACGATAGCTGGTTTTTGAACTGCTCTCCATTTTCTCCACTAAAAACGACATGTGCCATCGTCTCGTTTCTTTTATAACCAGGGAAAACACAAGCACACAAAAACCAAGTCCATATTGTTCCCTTTTACACTCCGATATTGGCCGATTTGATCATCATAGGCTTTTGTTTACAATACGGAAAGGGGGCTGAGCAGAAAGCCAAGAAAAATGAGAAAAGTCAGGTGCAGAAACAATGTTTACCTTTGATGATACCAGAGTAATACATCAATCAGACCAAGCAAAAAGGTGACTCTGGCACGTGAGAAGAAGGCAGACTCTCCTTTCCACCTACTCTGACATTCTCTTTCCGAGTATTTTGAGGCTTTTAATGGGAAAGCAGAAAATCGGTGTCTGCAACCTCCATATTAACGTGGGGTTGTGGCTTACCAAGCAAAAAATAGTGTAGGCTACGACTTTTGTGGCACCAAATGTAATTTGTTTGGTTGGGTGGATGGGAAAACGTGGAGGGAAAATTGTTAAATGAGAGACTTATTTGTCTCCTCTGTAGTGGAACGGATTTGCGTGTTTCTTCCTCAGTCAAGTAAGAAAACTCTGCCTCTTCTACAGCATAAAATACAGAGCTGCATGCAAATGTAATTAAAGGGGCATTGAATTTATATCTCTGAAAGCATTATGTTCTTATTTTTTAATGAAATTCATGGAGAGGAGAGAAAAAACAGAGCTTTACATACGGATTTATTTTTCTGTTGTCTTTGTGCCTAGCAAATTTCATATGTATATATTGAAAGATAATTCTGACGAGGTGTTTTCATTTCAGTATCACACAGTCAGTCTCTCATTCTATCCTCTATAAATGTAAGTCTGAAATGAAGTAGAATGAATCAGATCAGACTCACTCAAATACTTGCCAAAGCTGGTGGAGTAGATGTAGAGTAAATTTCCATTTCCCCCGAAATATCAAATTCACATTAGGCATAAGACTCGGATTAAACTATATTATGCTTTCTCTGCCTCTGCATTCACTGGTTTCGGGCATTTTGTCAATTTCACTATGGGTATTGTAATGGCATGAGAGCGAGTATGAGAGAGCAAAACATTGTCGTAAAACAATAGGCATCGTCTTTCTTCCACTTTAATGATAATTATACACGTGTAATTTTCTTCATGATTTGTAGGCTCGATCCAGGGGGTGAAATGGTTTCTAAATGTGTTATTACTTCGCAAACCATTTTCCCCATAATTTTGTCGTCGTCTCTTCTCGTCTTTGTCAGCTTTACCACTCGCCGAAAGTAACTTATGAATGAATGCAAATGGTAGTATATAGCTCCTCATGAAAATTTCAGACCAAAAATAATAATTGCATACGTATACAATCCATTATATCCCACATTGCCCATGTACAAAACACAGAGGAAGTGAATATGTTTATCCACACACGAAATAATAATATGTGTGTTTTTGTAGAGTACGAAGGCGAAAGGAAAAAAATTGGATGGTCCCATGTAAATTATGAGATTAGGCAAAGGCTCGTGCACGTTTACTTTTTCGGCACCCTCTTGGGAATCTGCACTAATACCGACTAACATTTACTTACAACTATTCAGGGATCGGGTACAATACAACAAGGGAAAAGTAAAGCTAGCGAAATGATATAATGTGCTTATGCAAACTTCATCTCTCCCTCTCTCTCTCATCCTCATCTGCTAAGTATTTTTCAGAGTTTTACATGGGCTCGAAACATGCTGTTAGAACTAACTGCAGAAGCCTGAATAAAAATACACAGCATATATATAAGAACGAGAGTGCAGATTATTCAAGCCGAAAAGGATCATTTCCCATTCCAACACACTCGAAATACATATTAGACATCCGACCATAATAATAGTACACATGAATTCATTCTTGCAAAATAAATACACTATATTTTCTATTTTATTGTTACATCCAAGCATAGCCCATGCAGTAGAGTAGTAATGGCTTACGCATAACATTAACTAGCTCCCTGTGTGTACTCAATGCATATTATGTATGGTGGGGTCGCATGCATGTCATAAAATATTTTGTCAAAAAAAGCTATTCTCCTTCCCACAAAATGTAAATGAGCTCCCCTTTCACAAAGTAAATTTATATTTAGATGAATATTACATTAAATGTATGATTTCCATCTAGGACTCTTGTTATTTTTGGAGGATAATACGAAAAATGACAACTGGATTCCCATGCATTATGGTTTGGCATTAGACTATCACATAGAAAGTGAAAGTGATACTTTCACAATACCACCAAAAGTCATAATATGACGAAATAGCTATGGTTGGTGTGTAATGGGTTGTTTTCTATGCATATTATTTCGAATGCTAATGCGTGCTCATAATTTGGGGTAGGTAAACGGCCTTAGCATAACGTTTTTCGGTTTCTGAACCCGGTTTCAGTTCATTCCGTGCTGGAATGACCGTGTTCAGTCAGATCACACAAGCTGTATGTCTATATATTCTATTACAGAGTGGAAAAATAACAATAATAGTAGGAAAATAACAAAAAGGAGAAAGCAAGGTGGAGACGAGACGGAAAATAAGCATTCTGGAGTCTGATGGTTGCATTCTGTTGTAATAATTTGAACTAGAAAGGATGATGATGACGACAATATAGCTTGAGGTGAGAGAGCCGAAATGAGCTTAAGCCGTAATAAAACTCTGCAGCATTAGAATAAGTCGTTGTTACTCCTTTTGCTTCTGAAGTACTAATAATTTCGGTGTACTGCATCCATACAACACATAATGTAAACTGAGTGAGGAAGTGAATGGGTTTTCCCGGATGTCGCTCGTCGCTCTATCCTCGTGGTCTCAGCTTAACATATAAAAGTAATAACGGTGGTTGTCACAAAATGTATAAAATTCGTATAATATGTATACGGGGAGCATTTCAGGATTATTAATGCTTCTATGATGTAATGCAACGTAATCATCTTGAGTATAATGAAAATGAAATATTCAGTATTTTGTGAGAGAAAATTTTCCTCCTTGCCTCCTGCTGTTTCTCTGACTGCAAGTGTGTTCCATACCATGTAACTTTTAGCTCTTATGACTTATGAACGCAGCAGTGCTCCCTTTATAAGATTTCGCCCTAAAGTCATAGTCTCACAATTCTTGGTGTAGACATATTGAACCTACTCATATAATGTTGTACATATAAACATAAGCCCTGCTCATTTCTTTCCATTACAATGTGCTCTTTTTGTATCAAAGAGATTCTTCTGGCATTGCATTGCGTAACAGCTTGCCAAATGCTAACTGGACCTTGCTGTGTAAGTGCATACAGTTGTCTTTCAAAGACAACAAGTTTGTCTGAATTTTTCTGTATGGCTTTTGTCATTTTCTAATGTGGGAGAGAGAAACAGACACATCAGAGCCTTGTTCTGGAAGAGAAGCGCACACACGGTTGTCCTTTCTCTCTTCTTCTTCTTCTTCTTCTTTAGCACTCACATTGTCCCTTTTATTACAATTCTGTTTTCGGAAATGGTATTTCCCATCACATCACACAAAAAGAGACAAACGAGCCGCTTTTTTAGCCTTTCTTCAAAGAGAAAGACGTTGAAGACGGACGGGTGGCTCATCTCAAGTGGTTATGTCGACAAAAAGCATTATTCCGCAAATTATTGGAGAATTAACCCACTTTCTTCATTCATTTTGCCTCCATTTCCAAACCGTTATTACCGTATAATATTGCTCGTCTCTTTTTTCATGGTGTTCCTAAAAGAAGGAAACCCATAATGTGAATGTTCATTTTAATCTAGTTTACATCTCTTCCAAACCGTAAAAGTTGAATGTTCAGACGCGTACTCCTACTAGCTCTACATATTCATATAAAAATTCACTTCTTCGTCATTGCTCTGTCAGTGTGTACATTTTTGCTCTTCCTCTAGACATTATATAGCAAAGCTATGAAACTATGCGTGCCTCATTGGAGTCATGGCCAACGGCGAGGAGTGAGGATACCAATCACAAACGAGCTTTGATTCCCTTTCAGATTTTCATTTTTATGAATTGGGACAGTTGACAGTCAAGTGAAACCATGCAATTAAGAAAATTACAGGTTGTTTAGCTTGTAAAATCTCAGCCATCATGTCAAATAATTTGTAGCATTGATATGTAAATTTTTTTGTATTATGCAAACCTTATCGAGATCAAGATAGAAATGTGAAAAATTTACATTTAGTGACACGTGTGTCAATTATAAATCCAATCTGTTGTGTAAGAGAACGATATTTTTTTAGTCTATTTGAATTCACAATAATATTGTTTTACACAATGCTTTTGGCCTGTCCTCCACTAAAAACTGAATTGTATTTGTACAGTATTTTTTTACATTACATTATACAAGCCTGTTTGAAGAAAAACCTAAAGGTTGTAGTTGAAACAAAAATAGGTTTCCTGAATGTGCCAGATGTGAGCAGAAATAAAAAAAAATAATAGTACCAAAGCCAAAACTGATTGTTCTATAATTGGTTTTGTGTTTGACCACTTCTTTCAAAATGAACAGCCAAAATAATAAATGTCTAGACTTTCTTACAGGAAGGAAACGTAAACATTAATCATTTGACATTTTGAGTTTTTTTTGCAGTAAGACCTACTGACTGACATCATAACAATTAAGCTAAAAGCCAGTCACTAGTCACCACAATAGACCATACAAAGTTTGATCATAAAGCTATTATAAAAATTTATAGTTCTTTACAATCTATAGAATTTTATAAAGGGTCTTGAAAAATTTGCTAGTTTTTCTTCAGCTCAATGTAAAAATCTAATCAGCATTTTTGTTGTTGTGAATAAACATAAGCACAATCTCACTAATATTGAGATTTCTGACTGTAAGTTTATTTGTTCATATAACAATAACCAATAAACATTCTCTTATGTTATCGAATATTTACGAGTACATGAGAGTCTGTTGTGTTCGAAATCCAAAGTTAGGCATAAGCGAAAGCCAAGTATTTTGTTACGCTTAGAAAGTAACATTTTCTTTTCTTTTTAGCTCTCCAACTCTGATTATGATTAAGAATATAGTCTACTGATATTTAGATAAAGAACTTAACTGTTTTCCGCCACAAGGCCACAAGAAAAAGAAAGTAATGGTTCAGATAGCGGTAGTAACACTGCCCGTGGCCATTTCTCAATCTCTATTGTAGCCCACGCTCCTCCTTTTCATTGCTTTGGTGAAAGACTTTGGTCTTAATGCGTGTCTAATGTGTGGCGCATTCCTTCAGCCCATGTTCATTTTCGGAAGTTAGTTTCCAGGCGAGTTGGTCCATAATGAGAAACGAATGTAATAAAATGTTGGTATGTTTGCAAACAAGCCAAATGACTCTGAGGAAAGTTAAAATAAAGAAAAGAAAGCCAAAAAAGAGAGAAGAAAAAAATCACAAAAACAAACTCTTCAACGCATGCCACTGCTAATAATAGTTGTTCTTGAGTGAGTTAAGAAAGTAAGAAAGAAAGCCACAAAAAAGTAGTAAAATAGTATGGTTTACATCAACCACTTATTTGACACCATTCCACTACCACATCAGCCAACAACCGTACTTCTCCTTAGCTTCAATTACATTTACGCTCATAATAAAAAACGCAATCTTTACAATGGAACACAACTTCAGATGTAGCAAAGTAGAAAAATAGAATTTACGCACGGATTTCGCTCACTGAAGCTTAGCATTATTTGAAATTATCGCGTTGTTAGTATTGTAATGCAGATATCCCAAGTTTGGACTTTATTATTATTATTTGGAGAAAACATTACCGGAAACGTGTTGACCAAAAATAAGTTACCCTCTTATTTCCATTTGTACGCAGTGAAAATAATAATTGGCCTAGTTTTTCTTTTACATTTATTTGTTTCTGGACAATACTACCATTTCTACTTCAGTGGAAGGGAAGTGTGGGTAGCTAGTATTTCCTGAAAAAAATAATACAAAAATTACTGCTACTCACATTTTTGTTTCTCCAGATGGATAAGAAGATGACCGTTGTGTTTTCATTTTAATATTTTTTACTTTGACCAATCTATCATTCATTACTTTTGTGCTACTTCATTGAGTTCACACGACAGTAGCAATATTAGTTAGTATGGCATATTTCATAAAGAAACTTATTGCTTGGACAGTAAAACAAATAACATACCAAACATCTCCGTGAGATTTCCACACAAAGTAAATAAGCATGTTTTTCTTTCGTGTCCACCAGTTAGTTTTTTTTTTGTTTCTCAACGATGTGGAATGTGTGTGTGTCTGTGATGGACACAGACAGACAAAAATGCATCATTGTAGTCCGTGTTACGGAGGGAGAGGCACACAATCTAGAACTAGGAATGTGTCGGGCTGAAGAACAGCAACAAAGTGTTATTTTCTATACCAGAATCCCCTCTCGGTAAACTAAAGGTTTGATTATACTTGTCATCATCAAAAGAATCCCTAACATCTTCATCATTTTCATCATGTGATGTGATGATTATTTTTTGCTTCATTCTCTCTTCAATAAAGCGTGGAAAGTCAAAGCTAAACAGAAAATGCATCTATATAAAAGCACGGACCGGCCTTTTCAACGTCATAAAATGATATCACAGATATCATCCCTTTTTGCTGCTGTTACAAAAAAAATCCGTTGTTCTAAGTAAGTAAAAAAGAAACAGCCACACTTTCCTTCTTTCTCTCCAGAAACAGCCACACTTTTCTTGCAACAACACCGCTATTCCCTCATCCCATCTCATTTCCGTTGTCCATTGGTATTGGTAGTAAACGAAAATAGTCCTGTTTAGGGAGGGAGGGCGAAAATCTCCCCTTCTCAAAAGCACGGCACGAGGAAAAAAATAAGTAGTAAAAAGAAAGGTTGTTTAGGACAGTAAAGACATTTGGAAAAATCGAGATGAAAATCATCCACTCTCTTGGGGTTACTGATTGCACCGGTCTTCGCACTGTAATAGCTACATTACACATAAAATTGAAGTATTTGTTAGGACATTTCATCATATTTAGTTTTTTGCTATTCTCAGGCATGCTTTGCTGCCTCGGTTTTCTCCTAATCATAACATCTCGTCTCATGTAGAACTCACTCTCTTTCAGTCTTTCTTTATCCAAACAGGGATGGATGTCATGCTTTGCTGCGATGTTCAATATCCTTCATCCCAAGAATGCACGGCTCTTTGAACCTTATCTATTGATAAAACTTTTTCCCCCTGTCACTCACTCAATTGATAGAGAACCCTTTTCTCCGCCATTGTTTGTTCATACAAGATAGCGGTCCGGAGCAAAAGAAGAGGTATTATTCTAGTTTGGATGATAAGTGTGCGTTTGATGCGTGTGGAAGATGTGTAGCACGCACGCATAAAAATCCACGTCCTCTGCTTAACAGCCCAAGAAAAGAGGAAGTATTAACCACCACCGTCTCATCGTTACCATCATCTTAGCGACTGACGATGATGATGATGTTGATGTTGCTCAACCATATTAGTGGGTGGGTGTGTAAAGCTGCGAAAAGAAGAGATATATATCACCACTGATTCTTTGGGGTTTTTTCTTCTTCTTTCAAGATCATGTGTCAACCAGAAGGGGAGCGAGCAATTTAGTTGCTGGTGGTAATGCCACCACTACACTTTTGCCTCGTCTCCCATTTCTCGTCTGGTTGACGTAATTCTATGTGATAAAAGCTTAGATTTCCGATCTTACCGAGGAGCTCATTCCCTCTCCATTTTTCTTAAGGAGTGGGTGGGAGAACTAGGAGAAGTGAAAGCAAAACGAAACTTAAGTGATGATAATATATCATCGAAAGAGCGTGGAAGACTAAAAAATTGTCGAGATTTTCTTGTCAGGATAATAACCAGGAAAGTGTTGTATGAATGCTGTAATGAATTGATTATTATAGGGGCATTATAAACAGCTACTTTTTAGAAACTTGCGTAGTACTGCATACTTCGTACTTATATAAAAGCACATATTCTAAAGGTAGACGTTTTGACAAGGGAAAAGTCTTATATTTACAGGAGTATCAGGTTGTCTCTCGTATTGAAAGAACAAGTGACTATGAAAGCGACGTTGAAATGATGTTGATCAACATTATAAAGGACAAGGGAAAAGTGGAACTACTAACATAAAATTGTCATTGGACTAAATCACATTTTCTTGAAGCGACCATGTTGTATTGTATCAGAAAAGGAGAGGAATGTTTACTCAAAAAGAGCATTACATATATTGCATTCACTGGTCACGATTTACACGACGTATGTATCCTTCGAGTTTTGGTTGAAACTCGCTGGCTGATATAATCTTACCTTTCCTCTTCTTTCACTTTTATTTATCATGTCCTTCGCTGCTCTCTCTTTTTTTGGTGATTGTGTCGTCAAGATTCCAACCTATTTTGATATCAAGTGGAAAGGCAGTTGTAACTTGTAACATGCAAGAGGACAGCAACAGTGAAACGACATTCTTGAGCTGCGTCTCTTCCATTTTCTTGATTTCCTTCGTTACTTTATTCACAATTCTTACGCTTGGTTTACAATCCTGTGGTAAGATCCAACATCCAACCTGACATAACAAAGATGTCAAGTTGTATACTTCACTTACATGAGTTTCATGGCTAGATGAATGCTTTCATGCCGGTGAAATTGCGTACCAAACCAAACAGGGAAAAGAAAAAAAGTATCATGTGAAGCCTACTCAATGACATATGCATTGCGTGCCTATGCTCCATACCTAATGCAACGTTCAATCCTGAAGAAAGACGAGACTAGAGAGAAAAAGACGAGAGAAAAAACTTGACGAAAGTACGCAGCTCAAACAAGGAAATGAGAGTACAAAACAGTTCAAGTTCTGGACAAGTGGAAACTTGGAAAACACCAGACCAGATCAAGAGTTAAACAATGTAGGAATGAATATACGTTTACAATGGTTACATTTCAACTTGCCATTGCCAACTGCTTTGTCAGCCAACGTATACAATTTATATAATGAAATACTCTTCGTCTCTATCTTGTATTTGTATTGTTTTCTTGCTATAAATGCATTATATTACTTGTTCAGCAACCAAGAAAAAAGAATTTTTGTTGTTGTCTGACGAATGAGCAAACGAGGGCTATAAAAATTTGTTTGGAGAAATTTTCATTTCACCATTATCACCACTGCCATTGCAAAAAGGCTACACGCACTCATCTTTCACTGGTTTCTTCATTATATGTTACAACCAACTGACGCTCCAGTTGGTATAATTTTACTTGCAACACACATATTGTTAAAGTTCCAAAACTATTGTTTTGAATGCAGTGTTTGCCTGTTGGCAACATTCAAAAACTGAGCTTAGCAGCAGCAGCATTAAACAACATGCCCTTTCCTGCGTTCCTGTTTTTTTTGGTGTTTCCAAATTTTATGTTGCGTGAGTATAAAGAGCTCCTGTTTTTTATTCCACCTTCCATTATGAGATTTTTGAAAGAGATGTGCACAAAGGGCAAGTCCATGAGCTTTTCATTTATGCATGCATGCATGCTTGTGGTGAATGCATTTACGACAGGGTTAACGTAAATGATCCGTTTTTACAACGTCTAAATGAACGTTGGAAAGATAGTCAAATTACATTTTAACAACATTGACGATCTCCTTTATTCTGTGCGTACACTACACACTGGCTTCCTCTAGTCAACAAGCCAAGCCAACTTAAAAACGGGAAATTGCTGTGTGTGCCGTATGGGCATAGATGTGTGTCGTATAATGGAATGGGATTCCACTTCTCTTCTATCTATGGAAATGCATTTTATACTCGTTGAATCATTACCATACAACATTTAGAGCGTTGTTCCCAAACAGGGTTGGTAGCGTACCGTGTCTTGTCGGACTCGACATATTTGACAGTTGACATTATTGTCATCTTGTCATTTATAGTTTTTCATTTGCTACAAAATGGTAAAAAAAACTATGAAAACTTTACAAATGCTTTAAATTTTTTTCGCATTTTAAAAATACATAAAATGATACATGTGAATCATTTTGGTTCACTGTAATTTTTATGCACCCAGTTTCAAATAATATTCCTACTTTCATCATACCAAAGTCTAATGGCCGACAAAATAAGTGTCTATCTACTGAAAATGTCCGGAGATAACACAACATGGCGAGACATTTATGCATCCCGGAAGTAAGTGAGTAAAAGCCTCGTTCATCTGCAAAGCTGTACTTTGGAATATCCGGGATGGTTTCTAGCTATATAGCATATTACCAGTGGACATTTCCGTTTAGAGGATCAGCCATAATGATAGAATGTGAGGAAGGGAAAGTATCCATCAGGAAAATTATCATGCAGAGAAGGAGGAGATTGCATGAGTACTTTGCACATATCGCTTTCAATTTCATTAGAGGCGATCTGCAGACAGAATAACTTTTGAATTTCTACTAGGTTTGCTGATGATGTGTATATTACGTATGCATGAGATTTGTGTACACGATGATGACTGCTGGTTGTGTACATATCTGCTCTATAAATGCTTTAGTTTCTGATAAGGGCACTACTATCGGTCACAACGGGGGGAAAGCATGCTTAAACCAATAAACCACTTTGGAGTAATATGTATAGCCCCCTGTTTCGTCATGAAAGCTGAGGAAAACCAAACCCATAAGAAAGACGAGTGTGTGAGATAACGAGTAGTGTAGTCAATTCTCTGGCCGACTGAATAAGAACCTAAGGAACACAACAATGGTGGCATGTTGTACACACATATATACTCTGGTCGACTGGTCTTTGAATAACAGTTTTGGACTTGAATGTCTTGGATGGTTATATGATGTCTCCAGGGTCCCATTAACTTACCTTTCGTTCCCTTTATTCCCAAATTCCCTTACGTGGTTGCTAGGCTTTCTCATTCCCATCTCACAAAAGCCCCTATCTGCCATTCTAGTTGAGGAAGTAGTGGAAGTCGTTAGGTATACACTTTGCTCATGTAATACAAACGATTGTTATGTTTAATAACACCGGCTTTTTGAGTGGTTGTACGCGAGCTACGAGGAGAAAGCCCAGACACACCATTCAAGCTCACTTAAACTCTTGTTTTCCTCACCAAAAATAATTAGATTCTCTCTCGTGAAATAGGATAAAATTTTGTGCAAAACCGATTATCTCCTTTGCGCTACTTCTTTCTTTCTCTCACTTTCTCTTCCTATTTCACCTCGTAACTGGCTTGTCAGATAGCCCATTTGCACACTTACATAAACACTCCAGCACCAGCAATAACTTGGATTGGGAAGATGTAAAAAGACATACTACTAGACATGTGAAAGGCGCATAAAGTTTAGCCTTTAACCGACCATCACACACAACGGTATATAAGTAGTATATATCCATTGGATCGCTTTCCTCTAATGTTTACTTGGTGATGCTATATATGGAGCCAACGCTCCCATTTTATGTACATTTCGTCACTTATATAGCAAAGATGCACAACCAAGATAATTGTAGCATCCTCCAAAGTCTATGATGATAGGGCAGAAGAACTCATCCTGTCACTGAGGATAACATTCAAGGTTTCCTTATTACTATTTGGTTTACTTACAAAACCAAGAGGAGAGAGAAAAAGTAGCAAGCAGAATGGAAAAAGTGTGTGTACGGAGATGGAGATGAAAGGAGTCGTAAAGCAGGAGCAAGCGACGCATTACCAATCTTCTGCGGACTACATTATGAGGCTGAAGAAGGAATGGGAAGGGAAATAATTTCCTTGGCTTGAGGTTTCGTGTGCACCAAGTCGCCAGCTCAAAAACCATGTCTGTAATTAGCATTCTGGCTATCATGTGTACTAATTAATTCTCATAATGGAACTGGCATTCCCACTGGGTGGTTATCCTCTCTACATGACTTTCCCTCCATGACTATTTGGTAGGGACAAGAGTGTATAAGTACTATATACGAAAAGTCAGAGGAAGACAAGGGGGAGAGTGTAGTAGAGAAACTCAGGAAATAAGAACTACTACGGTTGGGAAGGGAAAGCTCAAAACGAAGGAAAAAAATCAAGATCTTTAATAGTACTCCGCAACCTAACCTCCTGCATCCTGAGCGTTGAGCGTACACATGAGAAATGAAAAGGATTCTCATATGATTCTATAAATTTGACTGTTGAGAGGCATTTACTTAATTTGCGCATGCAAAAGGCACAAAATCTTCACGTTCATTTCATGCGTATGAACAATCATGCAGAAACGTTCGTGAGCAATTTTTGAAATCTAGCGTAAAGTAAAAGAAGAGGCAAATAGGTTGCTGCTGGGGCTCTCGCTCACACATGGCATCCCATATCGTGTTTCTGACTTTGGGAAATGGTTCTAGCCTCTACCTATATATAAGTAGTCAGAGGCGGCTTTTAAAAGCTCCTTTGTTAAAACACAAAGCTCTCTTTCCCCAATGATATTCCAACTCATTCAAGACAATAAGCGGTGAAGGCGAGTGAGCAGAAGACAGAGGATTATCTGGATGGTGATGGTGCGTTACAATACCATACATTTTCACATAGTGTGTTTTTACCGCTGTGTGACTCCAGAAAACCGTTTTTCCAAGAGCTGCTGCTGCTGCTTCTTCAACCTGGAACATTTAAATACGGAGTGTGGAATCACTAATGTTATACTGCACGCGTGTATTTAGACGTAGAAAACGTAAGAAGAAGCAGCATGCATGGGAGGAAACTAAATCAAAGAAGCCATAAGTCTTCTTCACTTCAACTACGATCAGATTGGATTTTACGCTACGTATGTATGAAATCAGATCCAATATTCCGCATGTTTCCTCCATATTAAGTACATACGGAGAGGAGAGAGGATTTGAGCTCATATAGAACTTGTAGTAATAACTGGAAAGGATGAAGATTCTCACCCAACCTAAGAGCAAGGCACTTTTTCAGGAAGGAAATCCACTGAGGAATCCGTAGCAAAACCTTCAGGTTCCTTAAAAACCAGTTGTGTCTTGCTGACTGCTTGGAGTTGAGTGAGTGAGTGAAAGTAGAGAAACGCAGAGAAATTTAATGTACTCCAAAATACTCTTCTGTTAAACCTTCCCACACACTAAACTACCACTCCTGTCTTTTCTAGTAAGAAGAATGAAGCTGTAGTTGTGGAATATTTTTTATCCTATTCCCACAAACTATATTCATTTTAAGAAGGGGTGTGTATGTGGGGGAGCTCAACATGATATGATATTTAAACCGGTAAAATATAAATGTTATAGAGAAAGAGTTACAGTGGTACATACGTCAAATACTAATACTAACTCATGGTCTTGGTGGCTTATCAAATTGAGCCAACTTATGTAAAAACGATCGGTTTCGTAGTCAACTCTTGGTCGCTTCCTCCTCATCCATCCGGTTCTATGCTCTCTTAAGCTGTTTCTTCTCTGCTGGCTCGTGATAATGTATGACAGAAAGAAGTATTGCAGTGCACGCTCCACACCCACACGCACCCAACAAAATCTCAAACCTAACCAACTTAACTTGCATTTACGCACCCAAGAAAAGGAAAAAAATACCAAACTTGCAACTATATACACTTTGCATATCCAGCAAAATCAATCCTTCCTTAGGGAAACGAAGAAAAAGTTTAGCAGCTCAAACTGCTAAGAAAAAGGAAAGAATAGAATGAAGATTGAACAAATTGCATTTGAAGTCCTATATTCGCTTGATATAAGACGATCTAGATTTAGGAATGATGACTGTATATTTATGCCTACCAAGAAGAAAAAAACACATTTGTGTAGGATGATAGAAGAGCAAAGAAAAAAGTGGCATAAGCGTTTCCTGAAAATCTCCAAGTTAAAGTCAACCTATCTTATTTCCTATATGGAAGAAAATAGCAAAACAGTTCCTCCATTTTTCCTTTCTCTTTCAAGGATCTCCAAAAGAATAGAAGAATGTGGAGGAAATTGGCAAAGAGAAAATAAAAAAGAAGAGGGGAAGCTAAGAAAAAAAATCTTGAAATATAATGATAGCGTGTGCTTGGTGGTGGCTAAAGCTTGAGATGTTCCAAAGTATATAAGAAGGCAAGCATGCATACACAATTTGGCTGGGACTTGCCTTTCCTTGTCGTCGTTCCCCTTTCTCGTTTTTTTCTTCTTCATACCGGAATTGAAACTGCTTCTATTAAAGGAATACATCATATACTGGCAAAGAAATATGCAGTTTAAGAGCCCATATACATAATGCCTGAATATGTAATGAAAATATGTCAGGGTTAGTAAGTATATTTATATAATAGTCTTTTGTGCAAACACGGCAAATAGCTGATGTATGTGAATGGGAGGTTGTTACCAGACTGTTTAAGGAGGTAGAACCCAACGAACGTGTTATTGGATCCGCTCTATAAACTCAACAAAAAATTTGACTCTTTTCCCAATACGGATTCAATAATAATTTCATCTCATTCCCTTAATATCTAATGCATGTAAATATCTATGCCATAAGTAAAGTGTAGCGAGTCTGTCTCCCTGTATCATATTACAGAAAAAGAAAGTCAGAATGCAAGAATTTAACTCGGGTAGATATAAATAGGAATTATGGGAATGCAAATAATAAAAATTATTGTGAAATTCCTAATATAATATTTCAATTATTACATTGCTGAAGAGCGGAAATCCATTTGCGTGTTATGAAATCTTTGTCTAACAAATACTTCATATTTCTTCACAAAATTTATTTTTTTAAAGAAACGGGTAAAAAACTTTTGTTTGCAGGAGATTAATAAGCATATACGAGTCATACTACGATATAAAACCTGACAATATATAAAAACATGACAAAGTAGTCTACGATTAAAAGGGTGTAGCAATATATATCCCGTGGTTTGTTTGTCAAATCTATTTATTTTATTTTTCCTCATGTTTCACCGTTTAAGCTTATCCTTGAGCGTATGCAATTTTCTTATCATCTTATTTCCTCCTACGAGCCAAAGCCAACCCACTGGCATTTTGCCATTACCTTTCTGTTTCAGAGTTGTTACAATTTCCAGAAGAAAAAAATGTTATCCAAAATCTAATAGGTTGCGAATGGATCAATATAATGAATCAACAGACCGAGTGTGTTCAAAAAAGTTAGCAGTCTGCATGAACACAAATATATATATTATAACATACTTGTTACCACCAATTCCAGTTTGCATAAATACAATTTACTTTTGTTTGGGTGTATATAGTCGTGTAAACCTGTGTACACCTTAAAGCAGAATCCTCCATAAGATTTAAAGCCAAAATACTTCTCTTTTTTTGTGTGTGAAAAGATTTGTAAAAAGTTGATGGAGCTCCACCTCCACTATTTTTCTTCATTGTTTTGTATGATGTAATACTTTAAAACAGACTTTTTTTCTTTAAAAACTTTTTTTTCAGTTTGCAACCTACAAGTTCGTCTTGTCTCACGATTTTTCACTCTCTTTCCCAAACCACTTTTTCTTTATTTAATCTTTTTCCTCGTCTTGTTATGAGAAAGTAGTTTTTCGAATGTTGAAACTGTGAGAAATGTAACAAGAAGGATTTCTTCTAGTTTCTAGTTAGTGGCTCAGCAAGGAGTGGTTGGTTGTAATATCCTGGAAGAAGACGAACAAAACTTTTCTTATTCTTTTCTTTTTGTCTTGCCTCCTTCTCACGTATCCTATTCGTCACAATAACACAAGGGAAAACACCATAGCATAAGATGAACATATATCTGAAAAAACGCAGAAATGAGAATTGGTTGGGAAAAAAGTTGAAGAGTGTGATGTGAGGGAAAAATGCAAGTTGTTCTCTCTCTCTCTCTACAGCTTTCTTCAAGTGGATAATATGATAGTCTTCATAAAAAGGGATCGAGCATATCGACAATCCCCAGTTCCATCCTTATAATAGTGCAGAAAAAAGAGGATTTTTTTGCTTATGCTAAACTTCTTCTTTGCTATATCATTATCACGAACGAGATTTCTTTTAAAAGAGAGAAAACAGAAAATAAGGTAGGATATATGTTGGATGAGAGTGGCACATCGACAAGACAGTGAACCACGAAAAGCTACATACTTTCACTCACACTTACGCTTACACCCCGTCAACGAAAGAACAAGTTATGCCTTGCCATTCACTTCACGGGTGATACACATTTGAAACAGATATAACAAGTGAAAGCATGAATGATCATGATATGATGATGTCGATGATAATAATGTTATGGCATAAAGAAGAACGTGGATATACACTTACTTTTTTGGCTATACATTTTTTTTGCTATCATACAACATAAGCTTATAATAGCAGGACGACGCTAGTAGTGCAAAGTAACAACTTATTCTCAAGGCTCCTCTCTGAATCTGAACTGTTTTGGAGGCTATGACTGTATAAAGCTCCTTTTCTAAAACTTTAGGCAGAAACCAGTCAGCTACTTTTTGACTTTTTCTTCAGAGCTCTAGGGAATCTAGGAATAGGATGGATGAATGGATAAGAAAATCTTGAGCAAGATTTCCTCCCCAAAAAAAAGTTGACTTTGCTTTGTTGCATGTAAAGGATCTCTTATATCGTCATCATGTTCGTAAGCTACTACTCTTTGTTGCGTATTTTTGCTACATTACATTTTCTATTGGGATGATTACATTACATGACATTACGCCAGAGTGTGTGTTATCGTTTGGCGCATCTTTTCCTATTTCCATATAAAACTGAAACGCAATGGAGGAAATGTTGTAGGTTGTAGGTCTAGTAGCCCTTCAAGGAAATATCTAATGACACATGTATTGGCCAATTTGACTCGGAGTTGCTAATGCGGAAAATCTCTACTGACTTAATGTTGTGTTTTCCTCCTGATTTTATCAATATTACCGCACGATTGCACAAATAAAAAATTTGGAGCAGGGCAAACTACCCTAAAAACATGTCGAATTGGTATAAAAAAAAAGGGAACTATAGTAAAGATCAGCACCGTATATAGTGTAAGACGATATGGTAAGATTATTGCTTGCAAGCCCAATGAGCATCAAAATCCAATTTTCGATTTTGTTAATTGGCAACTAGACACAGGAAATGTTGGTGGCGGAGGTTAATAGGTTTGGCAACATTTCCTCCTTGATTCCAAATTCCAAAACAGGCTTTGCAATGCGGGGCATGAACTCATGTAAGCTTTTGGGATGTTATACTAATAGCAGAGAAAATTGGAAAGGGTGGAAATGCATGCATGTGTATACGTGCACTTGAATGAATGTTGCTTTTGTCTCTAATTTTCATTCCGCTCCAGGTTGTCGCAATGCACTTGAATGAGTGCTTAACATCCCATCTGACACCAACTGATGGTAAACATTAGGAAACTGAAAAACCAATATTGTACAGCCTCTCACATTAAGAGGACAACATCAAACTACATGGGTTGACAAAATAAGCCGGTTTAAAAAAAAAGATAGTCCCTTTCCTTCAGCTGATGAGGCAGACACCCTGTCACAAACTCTTGGCGATCTGCATCACCGCCAATGTGAAATGCAACGGAACAGGAAGTTGGAAAGTTTTTAGAGTTTCAATAGGATTACCAACTTTGTTGCTGTTGCTTTTCCTGCACATACATACGTAATTTTATCATCCAACTTAGATGAAGTACCAGAGCAACATATATATATTAATAGTAAAAATTATATGGTCATGTTATATGTATATAGTATATTCATCGTATTTCCAATTGCATTTTGTGCTCTATTTAATGCTCTCCTTGGCTCTTGTGGATTTTATCTTCAATCACAACATAATGGAGTTCATTTTAATTCTCCCCTCAAAAACCGGAGATACGCTTCCATTCACATTCAAGTGGTTTTGCGTTACAATATTTTCTGGGATCTTCACTCTTAAATCAGTCTCTGTTGCTGGTGTTTGGATAGAGTGCTATTATGAAAGGCACAATTTAGTGCGCTCATAGTGTTTGCTGTCACTTCTTTTCAAAAGGTTTAAAGAAAGAATGGAAGCGGAAGCCAAAAAAGTATTATACAGGCATTTAAGTAAGTAGGGAAGAAGGGATATCAAATCCTTGCTTCACCTCCTCCCTCTCTCTCCCTTTTACTTTCATTCCATCAATCGCTTCACTCTCTTCTTTCTTATAAAATGGCACGTCTTTTCCCTGTGTAAATCGGAGTAACAATATTACTACCATTTTATTCTCAGCAGATGAAGCCTTTTTTTATTATATATTTTTGGGATTGGGGGTACTTAGCTGCCTCGCATAAGCCGCTTCCGTTCCTGATTTTAATACTGCGTTTCCTATGTACATTGTATGCAGAACGCCATAGCATTATTGTACTTTGCATTTGAGATTGGCTCCCTTTCTTCTCTCCCAGTATCGTTTTAAGACATTCCTCTCTTTGAGTTGATTTTAGCTTAAGCGGATGTATTCTGTTGGAATGAGGAGAGACCGATGGGAAGCCAGTATGAACAAGATCAAGGAATGGATTGAGTGACTGAAATCGTTTTTCTTTTTCACGACTCCAAATTGTAATACTACCAGCATGATCATCGGAAAAGCCGTAAAAAAGGAAATTTTGGATGATGTAAAGGAGAAAGAATGGAATGAAAAGAGGGGCCGGAAATGGATGTAAATAAAAGTGGAGGAGTGTAAGTTCACATTCGTAAATTGTGTACCATTGTGCTTCACAGTTAGATCGTGGTATTATATATCGAAGGAGACGATGAATTCTTCAATATGAGCTGCACTGACTCCACGTTCCTATCAATATCATCGAAGCATGTCTTGTGATAGGGATGTGATGATACATCCTTTTAGATTGTAAACCAAAAGCTATCCTCCTTGGCTTGTAGTAATACTATCCTTTAGTTTCAAGGAATATATCGTTCAACATCCCGTTTCCATTCCTTTCACACACACCGCTTTTTCTTTCAAAGAAAATACAAAGTCAAATCTAACTCGCAGGGATGAACTTCATAAATGCACACGCTCACTCACACTTTTTTTCGGTCGACGTGTCAAAAACTGTAAATGTGAAGTAGTAGCTCAGTATTCATATACTTCTGTACACAGTCATAACATTGTCCATTGAATTTTACAGTAGTCAGTATACTTTGGTTGATGCTGATGCGTGTACCAAACAGAAAATCGTGTGAATGATGATTCCTTCCCTTTTCCTTGCATGGAAGGACTTTCTCAGCGCCTCTCTTCAAACAACTTTCTTTTTCTTCGTGGTGCAGCATAAAAAAGATGATGTATTTATCTTTTAGTTGCACTTGCTACTTTCTCCCTCTTTTGTACTTGCATTTGCAATTCGCTTACGCTCTGATAGCTACATTTTTGAAATATATACACCGTTTTTGTTTGACAGGGAGTAATCTGCGTTGTATGCACTGTTAACCCTTTCTCCACATCCTTGTAAATGCTAGTGTAGTACAAGTCCAACAGACATACATTCATATAAGAAGATACCGGATGCGCATTTACTACTTCAAAATAGCTCACATGGTTTTAGACGACAAGTGAAAGTGCGTAAGTATTTTTCCCCGAGCAAAAGAGAAAGAAATAAATAAAAAAGACGCTGTTTTTATAATGCTCCGTGTGTGTGTCTATATATATTCTATATCTCCTAAGGGAAAACCGTGCAAACACTCAAAGTAATAGTAGTAATACCCGCATAACTATTATTTGCTCGAATTTTGCCCTCTCCCAGTAAGGGTCCAACTTTAAAATTGAAGTACCACACGAATGATACTATTATTGTCATTCTTTTTTTCTCTCTCCTTTCGTCTTCTTCTCCCTTGTTTCTCCACTTTTTATTTGCCTTTAGCCAGTTTCCCCTTCTCTTGTGTGTGTGCATTTCTTTCAAATTCATTCTTCTGCTTGCCTGCATGAATGCCTCCAAAAAACGCAAGTACCATATCCTCCTTGTTGAACAGACTATATGGGCTGATGCAAGGAAAATGGGAATGCACGATCAAGTAATAAAGTATGCATGTGAGTACATGCACGCATTTATTTTCTCATATCCATGTCATTGGATTATGTTGCTTTGATGAAATATTGCGTAGCAAATGCGTTAGGCATTACATTACATTACAACGCATTATAGATTGAACAACAAAACAGGAGAGAGAAACTAAACTGCCAGCACTACATAAGGATAATGGGGAATATTACACAACAGTACAAACCCTCAGTTTCCTCTTCGTTCAGTGAATTTTCTCACTCATAAACTGAGCACAGTCGTTTCTGCACTTTGGCATGGCCCTTGCCTCCCATCCCATTACTTTTTCGTTTTTGTATATACTCTCACCAAACGAGAATAATGGTGTGGATGCACATGAATTGTTATATACGAACGTATGAATGTACACGCACACACAATGCATCGTCCCATGAACATAATGAACAAGGGCAAAATCTGGAGCTGGCATTTCTCACAGAGAAAATTTTACATACATGAGATCACTTGATGTCAAGTGCATACAACCAAACAACTAACATTCTAGTTCATTCCTCTTTTTAGCACACTGAGCGCGACAGATAAAATGAAATTCATAAAGAACTTCCAAAAGTGTACTACACAGGGTAGTTTTCCTAGCAAGAGTTTTAGTTGTTGGGTGGTGGGTTTATTACTGATGCTGTCACTGGAAGATCTCACCCAAGCTAATTTAACTTATTTCATTAAAACGAGCATCAAACAAAAAGAGAGAAAGAAGCATTTTGGGGATTGGAGAAAACAAGGTTGCTAATACCAGGAGCTCACTTGTACTTATGTATGCTCACGTTTGGTGAAGTAGGTAAATGAGCCTTATAGCACAGAACATGGATGTGTAATTTTCTTAGGGAGCATAACTTTGTTTGCTGTACGTGAGTGCATAAGTATTTCATTCAACTAACGAGCATCCATCCATCCATCAGCCCATGAATCTATCACACTTGATAGTTTTACCCTTTTTCGGGAACTCTCTTTGTTCCCATATTTCTCGTTCAAACAACAATAATACAATCAACCCAAACACTACCTTTCAGCTTAATTACGTAAGTGTAATGTGAGCGAATGTCTGTTCTCCGTAGTTGTTTCACTATTTCACTCATTGAAGAGCTCTTGAATCTCATTTTAGTATTCAAGCAACGGCAATTGCTGTCTTTTCACTTATATTTGTTGCCATTCTTGTAGCATACTCAAAGCTCCCATAAAATCTGTTGTTAAGTCGCAAGACTATACTCTACGTGGTGTGGTATATTCCATGAAATAGATACCTATAAATGCGTTGTGTTGTATATTCTGCTCTTTCAAACAAAGATGTCAAAGAAGACAACGGAAAATCCATTAAAATTTACAATTTGCCAAAGGAGCAAGTGGAACAACTTACATGCATATTATTATAGATCCATGTTTAATGTATGTAAGGTGCTCCTTGACACAAGCCACTTACTTTGTAATGGTACTAAACGCTGAAGGCAAAGTGGCAAACTTTTTCCTAATAAGCTTCATATTATCTAACAGCACTTGGACGTAATTGCCTATTTCTTCTGTTTTAAAATAAAAGCTTTTCGGAAAAGTAAAGCTTAGTAGTAGCATTAATGGATGCTACATATTTATGAGCTGTAGTTGATTTGATATAATATACGTACTCCACTTTAACTACATAAAGATAAGGAGTACTAAAGAAAAACACAATAGACTTTGATGATCATAAGTTCATTTCAACATTCCTGAGCCAAAGTTGATTAACGGAGAAACTTTGGCACATAGACACATCGGCAATATAATTTCACCGGATTATACTTTCACTTATGTATAAAAAAAACTCTCAACATTGATGATATGATGACTATTGGGTCTCAACTCGTAAAATAATGAAAGGCTAATACCTAAGTAATGTGTACCAAAGAAAAAAAAGTATTGGGTAAAAAGTTTTTTTATCAAAATTTTACCCTCCGTCTGACTGGCACTACTATGATATTATTACTATTACATTACATTTGCTCGTCTCCATATATAGTAACATCAAAAAAGTAAAAGATTGTGTTCCACTAAAATTCTTTTCCGTCTTCTGCATGTGTGTGTTTGCAAGTGCAAAAGTGGCAGGCGGCAGGGTGAAGAGAAGATAGAAAGTGAGTATACATAATAACATCTGCAAATATACTTAACGTTTTCACTTTCTCCATCCATGCTCACTTTTTGGGCTGTTTTCTCTTCCCACTTTTCTCTCCATTGCCTCTTCTTGTCGGCTCGCGTTTGAGAAGGAGTCCGTCCCATTCCACAACTTTATTATGGAGTATTTATGAGAAAAGTTTTCATGAGAAATATTTGATGAAGGAGAAGGATAAAACATGTCCACTCATGTATACAAATGTATACTCACTTACTACTTTTCTCATAATCACGAGCAAATTTTCCATCACAAAATACGAGCATATCAAACAACGTTTCGTAGTATAGTAGATGAAACAAAATACAAGCAAAGTAAAGTGAAGTGGTTTCTGACATTTCTAAGCTTTTTTGAGTTAGATTTTTTTATGTGTGCGTGTGTGTGTTCGTTCCCGTGCTGACGTGAGTGGATGGGAAATATGAGAGTTCAGCAGTCACAGTCACTAGCTGATTTTATGTGATATATTAAAGTAATATACGTTCTTATAATATGTATGTTTTATAAAAAAAAATAATGTGAGATTCAAATCTATTGGTCTACATTATTTTTCTCCTTGAGTTTGATAATATGTGATATTCTCATGAAGTTGGATGAAAAATTCTAGGACCTAAGTACTTAAAATGTACGTTCATGTATGTGAATGGTCATCGCAATTCGCAATACAATGTAATTGAGAAAGTTTGTGTCCCCCACATTCTCTAACAGCAGCATAATAACATGAAGTGGTCAAACAACTGAGTGAGTGAGTGAGCGAGAGAAACACAAAATGGAAATAATTCCATAGCAGGACACTAACGCAAATATTCATGTCATGAATGAAAGCGCTCACACATGCTAATGTTATATTATACGAAGCATACGGACGTGTATACTTATAAATATGTGGAACAAAACAATCCAAACAAAATGAAAAGAGGCCAACAGCACGTAAGAAAAATGCATTTACATTTTTCCATTTTCTCTATTTTGTGTTGATCCTCTACCAACTACCAACACACACGATTAGAGACTATGGATTCCAACCGAGAAGTCTTATGCAAAAAAATATAAAAAGTAGAGAGTGCAACCCATATAGTGCGCATTAGAAACTAAAAGGGACAGTCATGCAACCAAATGAAAAAATAAATACGAAATATATTCAATTTATTTTAACGCTCACTCTGTCATTTCCGCTGTCCGAATTTTCTCCATCTTTTGTAGATCTGGAAAAAGCATAACATATTACTCATGCCATGCCACGCTATGCCATACTTTTTATTACTATTTCACTATGCACAAGGCACTTGCCATGTTTGCCTCTTCAACGGGAAGATAAAACTGTCGTTTCAGCTAAACCATCCAATGGTTCATGGAATTAATGGGAAAACTTTCTCACTCTTTCCCTATTGCAATCATACCAAATATTCCGGCTATAACAAAAATTTGCGATTTTTTTTGGGTTGATTATGCATCGTACGGAGCGAAAACCGGTATTTTACCATTTATGTCATCAAAACTTACGTAACTTTCACCACTGCTGCATTCATTATCTTTTTTGGGAACAACTGCAATGCTACTGCTGCAGTGTGTACTTAGCAGTATAGTAGTATTCAATAAAAATGGAGAGAAAATTATATACAAAATAAATTCAACTGTTTACTGATATCCCTAAAGAGAGAATCCCTATGTTCTGACTTTATAATGCTGTCTCTATAATGGGTGCATCCGACGATACGACATTATTGAGAAAACGTCAACAACCGGGTTCAATTTCCGATGTATTGGAAACAAACGACTGACTCTGGATCTAGCTCGGTCAAGCTATATTAGCAGAAAAAGAGCACGCTTCCCTCTATATATATTTTCTCCTCATCCTTTTATATTGTTAAACATCATATAAACGCAAACGCTCTAAACATAATATACGAAACCGCATGCCACTAGCTCCACTCAACGTTTTTTGTATTATCATTCCATTCGTACATAAACGCAGCCTTAGAGACGATACAGTTTTCTCTTTCTCATACAACGCAAATGAACAGGAAATAAAGCTTGATACGGGAAAAGGAGTAGGGGAGAAAGCAAAGAAAAAGTTTCGTTAAAAATCTCCCTTGAAAGATAGAAAAATTTGGTTTGCAATTCATTCTCAAACTTTTTTGTTCGTGCAGCATGGGTAAAAAGGTAAAAATCCAACAGTATTTTTTTCGGGAAGCTAACAACACTACACTAGTACGACTGTAAAGGAAACAGGAAATAGAAGCGAATGAGGAAAAGGTAGAAAGACTCTTCTGCGTATTATTGGTGTAGCATTACATATTATATTGTGTGCACTCTTTCCGAAATGCATCTATCGACATCCACCTACAAACACTTATTCTTCGTTGTTATTACCAAGCTGAGACTCCCTTAACATTTTAGTTTACGCTCTTTTTTGTTCGCATGTATCGCACTAGTAGGAAGATTTTATATAAATTGTGTCATATAAAGTTTATAGCTGCCTAAAAAAGTGGAAATAGATAAAATATGCATACATCCAATACTACAGAAATTTGTCTAGCCATGCTACACACACACATTCAATGACATCCTTTAACCATATATGGAAAGTTTTATGTCTCTTTATAAGGAAAAGGTATACGTGTGTAAAAATAACAGCAAGCATGGTGTGTGTGCCTTTTTTTGGACTTGTTAAACCAATATACATTTATTGTTACGGTAGTGGCACGGACTTTTCTCCTTTTTTATGCTTTCTCATTTCTTTCGAGCCTTTCTAAGCTACTAACAATAAGTTGTAACTTGCTAGACTTTTCTGTCCCAGTGAGATGTATATACACTTCGACTTTATAGTATTGCTGCTCGGTTCGCCTTCCTGACTACTACTCCTTGATCATAAGTTTATACAATTGGAAATCCTAATGTTATAGACAGACACATTGTGTGATCATATTTTTTTCTATCAAATCATATGGCATAAAAATCGAGGGAGTAATAACAAATGAAACTAGCCATATCAGTTCAATTCACCGAGCCATGCTCACAGAATGAATGAATACTACATACAGTATAGAGCGGCACACAAAATAACAGGAAGCTATTCACCACATCTTCGTCTCCTCTTTTAGCCCCTGACTGATTTTGTGTATTCCATAAGCGTGCAGAATGGAAGGATTAGAATGGAATTTGTTGTGGGGCTTCTTGATTCCTTCCTTTTTCTGTCTCTTGCCACTCCATCTTTTTCCTAAATGTTGGGAGCTTCATTGTTATTCTGTGTGAGGAAAACATGTCCGTTTACTTCCGTACGCGTGAGAAATGTGCCTTGTGTATACAACTGTACAGTCCATCTTTTCATGTGGTCATATATAAATCTGCTTATGTTTACGATGAGTATATACAAAGTATATAGCAGGTTACAGCATTTAAGTGACAGTCTTTTAGACGTTATTGCCAAATGTCGTCATATTACTTTACTGTGCTAAGTATATTGGGGATTCACCCCTACGCGTTATGTTTGGTCTCAAAGGACAAGACTAAAAGCTTATGTATATAGCATTATTTTACGTGAAATAGATTGTGTTGGTGTAATAATGATGCGAATTTGAGAAAGCATTTGGTTTTAGTAGATAGATCTCTGTCTGCATTCTGTATACAAGTTTTGTGGATTTGTTATGACTTATTTAGACTTTTGTTTTGTTCCCTTGTTAAGACAAAAGGCATCTGCTACCGATTTTCACTCCTAGAGTTTCAATGTAAGCCACCTAAGCTGTAAGATTGTTTGGTAAGGGAGGGAGAGTAGAGTAAGAGAGGGAGAAAACGAGAACAACAGTGGAATTTCAACTCGAAATTCAATACCAGCAAAAGGTCACACAGAAATGTATGAAAGTGGCAACAAAAACTGCGTACTACTACAACTACTACTACTAAAACCGGCTCTCATATAAGTACACACACACACTTCAACTTTGTTTTAGTTAGTGGATTAAGGGCTGGGAAACAGAGTTGTTAAGCTTTTCTACAGAAATTTTCTCTCGACACGACAGAAATCAGAAGCACTCTTCGAAAACTGTGTGTGTGTGCATACCAAACTTCTAGTAGTGGTGAAAAGGAATTTCTCAGTCAGAGGCTCACATGCAGATGGCTTCTTTTATATATATTTTGTATAATATATATGCTCATATATAATAAGGAGCTACGGACGACTAAAATAGTATGTTCATGTTCATTGTTTTAAATGGTGATAGATATAAAATGTATGTGTGCATAATGAGTTTACGATACTCTTATATGAAAAACAGAGAGAAAGCTGCTCAACAGAAAGTTTAGTCTCCAGATACCGACATTTCATATTTTGCATGGTTGAGTGAGCTAGCTGCTTCTGGATTAACTTTTCCTTTTTCCCAATCCCAGTCATTTGATGCGAGTGACTTAGACAGGGATCTGCTGCGCAGCCTTTTTTCCAGTTTTGCAACAGCTTGATAAGCGTTATTAAAAAAATATGTGTGTGCCTAATAAGTACACACACAGTGCTATCATAACATCCGTAGGTGAAGGAAACCTGGATTATTTGATTCTTCATCGGTCGGTGCGTAATTGGAATTGGAAGAACGGTGAAGAAGTGTGTGTTTATTAGTCCAGAAACAAAAGTATTTTATTATGACTTCAAACCCGTCAACTTTACTCAGCTCAGTATTATATATATTTTCTTACTTGAGAAAATGTGAAATATTACATTAAAATGATACCTATGAGTATGAAAGATGAAATTGGTATGATGATAAGTTGATGGCAGGAGGAAGGAAATAAAATTAGGTCGTCATATAATATTATGGCGCACTTTTATACTTTCACATTATTAGTTTCCTCTTGGCAAGTTTTGTTATATTATACTTCTTTTCCCCCTAGAATATACAGCGATGCAATCAATCCAAATTCCATGAAAGCCATGCTCCTTTTATAATTTCGATGAAATGGAAACTCATTATTACATTCCTTTTATTGCTTTCTCCTGCTTCTATTACTTGTTGAGGTTTTTTAGGTGTATCCTCATCATCATCATCATCTACAGAGCATCTTCACCTTCGTACTCACTTCAGGATTCGATCTTGAGATTCTGGAATAAGAAGAAATGAGATGCTTTGATGAAGACGATGACGTGATATGCCACAGGGAATTTAGGAGACGATATAGTAATTCCTTAACGAATTACTTTGATCATTGACGTTCCCAACCAACTACACTTTTTCCGGGCTGTCAATGGTCTCGTATTGAGTAGGGTTTGTTGCATTTCCAAAGTAATAAATGAAAATGAAGATATAAAATGATTCGGCGTGGGAAGGTGTACCAATCAATTTTTTTGTGGTTTGAATGGCTTCATAAATGTATACGACATGACACTGCATAAAACAGCGTGATATATATACGGTAGAAGCATTATGGCAATGAAATGGAATGGATGAAAGTCCTCAATGAATTGTTTACAATAAAACGGACTTCCAAGTCTTTTATGTTATGGTCTTCAAGATGCAAAATGGAGACAAGAAAAAACTCTGAACATGAATTTTGGAATTGGAAAGACACTTTCATTCAAATTATGTATATTGGTATACGCAGACAGTAGCATAATTATTGAGCAAGTAGGAGCTTGTGACAGAGCTACGATGATACTGAAGATTGAATTTATCTACCTTCTCATTTTCTCCGCTTTCACTTATTCATTCATTTTCTTTTCTTCGTCATTGTAAAATTGTCTCTTGTCTCAGTGAATGTGAAATGCGTTAAAACACTTGTGATTATATTCAAGCAAATGAATAAAGGGGAGTAAATGAAACAATTTTAAGACACTGCTTTTCTTTCTAGTTTGGAAACTGGTGAATAGTAGTTTTAAGATCTCATTTATTTCTCTTCTTTCTTTCTATCTCCACACGGGAGAATGGGTGTATGCGTTACAAATGGAGTCTAGTAGTCTACACGATGAGTTCGTTGTGTGAGTAGAAAAAAAAGAATTTCTTTATGACGGTATATATATAAATACTATGAAAAACACTCTGCATTCTGTACACACGCCGAGTTTCTGTCGGTCTATATGACAGTGTGATGATAAGGTCCAGGCGTCCTAAAACCTCTCAGGGAAAATTGTGTTATAAATGAAACACTGATGATGAGTCCTTTCCTTTCTAATGCATGCTGTAGGAATAAGAGACCAGTGGGGAGCTGATAATGTCGTCCTTTGGAGAATAGTAATTTCAAAGACGTTTCGTTTCTCTCTGACTAGAATTCCGTGATGGAAAAACTAAAACGATAGATGTAGCCGTAGAAAAACAAAAAGATCAGCCAAGCTGAAGCGGAGACGACAAGCTTAGAAAATCCGTGATGACGGATGGATCGTGGACGATGAATGAGTTGATCTACTTCCTCACTTCAACTCTCTCTTAGTTTCTCATTTAATAAATCTAATGTTCCGTATCTAGTGTCTTAAGAACACGTTTTACTTAACAGGAATGATTCCCTTTTCCATGAAAGAAATAATATTATTCTTTGCCTTGCATTGGTTTGCACGAGCAAAAGATATCTCTTGTGCTACATGGACTATAAATACTCTAAACCGAATTGATTGCCTCTCCTCCTAAACTAAAGCCCCTTCATTTCACGAAAGAGTGTTTAAAATTAACGAAACTTCTCTTCATATCAGTAAATCTATATTTCACCAACATGCAATTCATTCAGAGTCATTTTAGAATGGAATACATCAATTATACAACAGTATCATTCTCCAAAATGCCGTTTCAGTTTGTAAAGACATTTTTACTTGAGATTATATAGCCTCGGTGTCTTCTATTTTTTCCATATAATCAGGATTACAATGAGTTCTGAGCTCAACATTTTTATGCAACGGAACTGTTTACATGCATATCATATACCAACGACCGCTAGGTTTTGATACAAGAAATTGAGAGTAGGTAAGTCATTTATTGCGACTTGTAAACAGGATTAAACGCTGAAATGTAGTACGTGCTTTCCGGTTACACCACACAAACAAACGAGCGTTAACAATTTATGCTTATCGTTACGATTCCCTTTGCATCTCTGGTTACTTCACCACCAAGAAACTGATATGTTTCACCTCAAGCAATCAATCGACGTGACTGAACGTTAACTTTGTAACAGATGTGATGTGTGAGTGAGGATACTGTTTCTCATCATTGAATTTATTTTACAACACATTGCATTTTCTCAACCGCTTTAGGACTTGAAACATGAAAATGTTTAATGGTAAACGGAACAGCCCAATATATACGAGCACATCCTCATCTTGATGTTATGTGTATAACCAACCAGCCCTTAATCAACACGTACAGAAACAATTTTGTTAACAGAAATCAAAAAGTTGTGAACCATAAAATATATAAACACATATCTGTATATATTATATTTACACGTGAATAATATGCAGGTTTTCTATTGGTAACTTCTTAACTCATTTGAATACCAACATCAACATATGCGGGGGTCCCCTTCGCTCCATAAATCAAAATTCTGCGTTTCTTCGTGCTTTGCTTTATTGCTTAATTTAATTCGAGCTCTCTGGATTTACTGCTTTGCTCCAGTGTGGATTATTACAAAAGGGAAAAGGTTTATTCACGCTGCAAGAGATGAGATGAAATGAGCTTTCCATAAATATACATGGGATGCATCAAGCCCATGTTTTCTTTTCAAGTGCTCAACTCGCTTTTTCTATATATTCATATTCTCACAAAATGTTATTATTATATCTGCTGAATCCGCTTTTTCCACTCATAGTTTGTTATGTTTCTTCTCCTCCTCCCAGTCTGCCACAAGTCAAGAAGATTGTGATAACTCTCTAGATTTATGAATTCGAGTGTTAGTAATAGCACAACATGAAACTCTTTGAATATCATATCCGTATAAAATGTATTGCACAAGAGAAAACTATATATACGCTTGCAGTTTGGTACTTTAGTGAATATTCAAGGGTAACAGGAAATAAGTTTCGTCTGGTGTATGGATGGTGTACACCAAAGACTACTACTACTGCTCTCAATTTCAAAACTAAAATCATATCATAACACAACAAACAACACACAGGTCTTTCTTCATAAAGCATATACTAGGAAAAGCGAGAAAGAAATGAGATTTATGCAACGATTGACTTGAGGAGGAAATACAAGAAGGAAAAATGCCCTGGAGAAATAAAAACTAGCTTGCTGAATGCTGACTCACAGACTCCATACCTCTTTTCTCTCCTTTCTCTTTTCTTCATCCGTAATCAAATGTCGTCGCTGGCGTAATAATAAATAACTTGTATAGCACTACAAGTTCAAAAGTACACAATTTGAGAGTATTACTTTTTCTTCAGATTTGCTTTTTAAAAAAACTGTTGAAACCCGTTGACTCAGCATTGTTTCAGAGGGGTCTCTCATTTTAAAAATTTGACTTCATGCGCCCGGAAGCTATGTCTAGAAAATCAGTTCTTTTTGAAGTGTCTTCCCTTTGACTCGTTGAGAGAGTATAGCTCTGGTGTACAAAAACATTTCGTACTTCATTTTCTTCCTTGGGTTGTGTTGTGCAGTGTTGTGTTAAAGCTTTGAAAATCGTAAGGTGTATTTCATTGTAGAGTACCTTATGAGATTTGATATGAATTTCAATGAGCTATTGAAGTGCACTATTTGAAGATACTTGTAAGCGTTTGTTTGGCTTTAATTAAGTTTTCTCCAAAAATCATTAAGTAAGTTTACTAGTTTACTGCTATACTGCTACAGTAGTAGTAGCAGTAGGTAACTCACTCGTTCACTCTCTCAAGTACTCTCGACCATCTGCAAAATTAAGAGTTTTGCAGAAAGAAATTTTAATTAAAAGTAATGCGAATGACCTGTTTTTTTTGTATGTTTGCATTTATTCTCATTGTTTCTACTTTTCCAGAGATCCTCTCGACATCACAAGACGAAACAACATACAGAAGTACCTAAGGAAGAAGGCTCAGAAGCAGCAGCAGCCGCAGCTTCAAGTAGCAGTAATAGCAGCAGCAGCAGTGGAAACTCGTATAGTGAAGTTGAAGTAGTTCCGAGCAGTACGTTATTGCCACCAACCAAGAAGTCTGAACAATGGAGACAAGAGCCATGTATGTGATGGTCTAATAATATTATTATGTTTAAAATGTCATAAAAACTTATTAAGTTTCAGCAATATATTCAATAGCTAACATAGCAAACTTTTTCCCTTGAAATGTTTGTCATTCCGTCATCGTTTGTTTACTCGATTTGTCAACTACGTTATAAAGTATTGGCCGCTGGCGGAAAGGATGGGTCAATTTGATTTAGAGTGAAAAAAGAGTTTTAAGATTCTGAGAAGGAATATCTAGGAATGCAGGGTATATATAAAATGCAGTTTTTCTTCACCAAAGGCTATTTACTTTCAATTACAGATGACGTTTGCCAAGGCTGGTGGTGTGGCCATGGCCGTGAATGCCAGCGAGGCTCAGATGGACTTCCGTCTTGCATTTGTATGCGGGAGTGCCCAGACAAACCACCGACAGCGGATGTGAATCGTGAAGAAAATTCTAATAAAAAAGGCTACCTTGAGTATGGAAAGGGCTTTGAAGAGTTTTATGAGCCTTTCCCTGACTCTGAGCTAATCTTCCCACCCGACACGGTAGCATTGCGATTGAATGACTATAAGCCTGTTTGTGGCTCAGATGGAAAGATTTATCCGAATCACTGTGAACTCTATCGGACAGCCTGTATAACTAATCATCCTTATCTCAATGTTGACGACTCGGAAGAAAGCTGTAGGCACGTTGCCCCCGGTGGAGGTAATGGTGGTGGTGGTGGTTCAGGTAGCGATCAAGATAGGAGAGGAATGCATGATTCACCTTCTCATGGTAGACGTGATGGAGAAAGACATCATGGTGGTGGTGGTAGTGGTATTGGCTCTGGTGGAAACGGAAACCGAGGAGGTGGTGTGCCTGGTCAAGAGGGTAATGCTCCTGGTGGTCAAAATAATCCATTTGGTGATGGTCCACCTTTCTTTGAGCCAGGTGCTGATTTCCCACCATTTCCAAACGGAGATGACAATGTCCCCTCGTTTGGTGAAGAGGAAATTCCTTTTGGGCCTGGGGGAGTTAACTTTGGTTCATCAGATGGGCCCAGAGCCCCAGGTGGAACTGAAGAGGATAAATACCGACCAAATACTGGAACAGGGTCTGCGGCAGCTGCAGGCGCATCGGCTAGTAGTGCAAGTGGACATGGGGAAAGCAGAACTGGTCCTCGACGAAATGAAAAAGGGAAATCAACTGAGGGAGGAAGAAGTCACGGGAAAATAAGTAGTGATAAGAGTAAAGGTGAGTAAACTTTTAAATGGATGTATTTCTCAAAACTCAAAGCAATAAGTGAAATGCTTTCCCAAAGAAGGGAAGAGGGAAAGTATATAAATTGTTCAATTTGTGAATTTTAGTTTTTATTATTAAAGAGTAATGTGTACAACACCAAATGTTTTTTATCGTCAGTGTTTTTCTTTTAAATTATTTTCATTTATCACCACCATCCTGAAGTAGAAAATGTCTTCTTTATTTGCATGAATATAAAACGTAAAACTCTTTAGCACGTGCCAGGCTTTTATTCATTTTTAATTTTCATTGTGCCGTAGGGTTTTTACTTTGAAACGTTTTCTTGTTGAGTGCAACAGCCACATACTTGCACGTTTTTGCTCCGAACAGTTTACACACTATCAGTCCCCAAGCGCCATAATACTTTTTTTTTTCACCGGAAGTGCTTCATTTCAGGAAATGTAGCATTTGATCAACAACTGCTTCTTTTCTCCAAAACTTTTTGGTGGGATATGCGAGTGCATTTTCTCCTTGATACATTTTTTCCCATTTAGTTTCACACTGAGGCAGATAGGCACCCCGAGGAGTTTCTCCAGCATGGAACAAGTTGTAATCTCATCGTGTGCAGAAAGCAAAAAGGACATTTGCATAGTTAATGGGAAATCTTATTTCTTGGCACAAGGCACAGGTTTTATTCATACTTTTTAACTCTCCACTCCACCTCACTTTCTTTTAGTAGCGTGAACATGTACATCTCGTTCTCATAATGTAATATACCTAACACATATAGTAGGTATATATACATAATTTTAGTGCACAAATCTCGAAAGATTACATTCATGCTTTACATTCAGTTTGACACATTCATTCATCAGTTGCTTCCAGGGGTTTGTGGGATTTCGCGTAGAAAAGGACGGCAAACATGCAGTAAACCAACCAAGAACCGTTCTTCGTCACTGTTAGACGCATCAATAACATGAATCTGTTACACATGAAATGCGTATACATGTGTACTTGAGCTACATTATAGCTTGTTCTTCTTGTAACTGATGCATATGCATGAAACTTGAATATTCATTTCAGTTCGAATATTACACACACACACACACACACACACATTGGCACATTCACATTTTCACATGGTGTTTCATACTACATATCAAATATCCGTTGAATACATGCATAACAATTGAGAAAAAACGTGATATTTCATTTTTTATTCAAATTTCGTAACGCCTCACTTGAGTCAGCACTGTTCCAACCTTGAACACGACCAAAATACTGTCGCCAAAACCCTTTTCCTCCATATAACAGTGTTTATAACTCCAAGATTCTGTATAAGTATCCAACGGGGGGACATAATACATATATGAGCATATTATTGTACATAGGCATCTTGAATTCTGCATTGAAAAAATCCAATAGACCCAACCGGATGTATTATCTAGCATTATTTCATTTCCTGTTTTTTACTCAAGATCAATCCATCCATCAGCAGGATACCTATTCAACCATTTTCTTTATATCATGTGCTATTTTCAATGCAATTCATTCTCTGAGTTTGAGTTTCGTATGAAATCTATTTTTGGAACATATTGAGCAAAGCCGTCAGTGACTGGTTTATGGTGAAATTGGTGAAAGAGTAAAAGCATATTTAGGTGGGTGTAAGCTCCTTTCAAGTCATGTAACTAAAGGATATCCTCCTGATGCATCCTGTATTGGAGCTACGCTTAAGTTTACCCATATGTGTTTGATAAAAAGTGGAGAAATCGACAAGGGAAAGGAGTAAATAACAAGAAATGTATGAGTGAAAATATAGAGGCAGGGTGTATATCTGACACTTATTATTTTTATCGTACTCTACATTTTTTTCTCAACCAGTGCAAAGTAAATGGAGTCCCAGCATTCTGAAATCTGAATATAACGTGCAAAGACCAAATCTGTAGTCATGAATATCAAGTAGCAGATAGATGCCGTTCCACACACGGAGCATATAAGAAAGAAACCAAAGAAGGAAAAGAATCATTACGGTTTTACTCTTTTAGGGTAGCAGCACAAAAATGCCGGCCTTTCTCCGTTGTACTCTCTCTCTCCAATAGATAGATATAGATGCATACGCTTAAAAGTCAATGGTGATGCTATATAGTAGTAGTCGAAATGCAAAAGGTTTTTACCGTAATAATAGTAAAAACATTAGCCCTTCTGAAGCTTCACGTTCCCGTTCACAGGAAGAAATCAGTATTGCCATAGAACGACTATTATTTAAAAGGAATAGAAGAGTCAGCAATTGTTGCAATGTGCTATATGTCTTGTATAGAGGTTGAGAGAGATATTTTATAGATATATATGTACCTATACGGATAGGTAGGTGTAATAAGCACTCTCCTCATGCACTGTTTTTTAAAAAAAAAAGAGCTGAGCTGAAACATTGCAACGAAAAAGGAGAACAAGATGAAGGGCGTGGCATGAAGGGACGATGGTTGGAGTCAAAATTCACAAGAAAAACGACGGCTCATATAGCCTGAGAAATCTTAGCTCATTTGTTCTGACAGCTTTAAAAGTGCTCACTTTTCTGACTTAACGCGAGCTGGCAGTTCTTACCACCATATTCCATATAGCTATATGTAGTAGTCATTGTGATTTTCTGGAGTGACGCTGCATTTCCCCCCTTCTTCGGTCTTATACACTTAATGTAGATTGTGTAGTAGGCGAGGTGTTCGTTAGACTATTTATGCATGTTGCTATTTGTACCGTACATTTATTCCGGTACTTACAAAAACATGGTTTCTCCTGATAAGTTTTGACATATTATATGGGAAATGTGCATGGATTCATGACATTATGATGGGAACTGCGAGTAGCTGCAAAAAAAATAGATTTGACTTTTACTGGTCTCCCTTGCCTTTGTATTTCTTTCTTGCTGTTGCATAACCTAAGCTTATATGATGGTATCAAACGTCTCGATAGCATTCAGATTTGTGAACAAAAAGAGAAATGAAGGGTCGGGCGAGCCTATACTCAAATTGGAACAGTCATTCAAGTATTTATATAGATTCCTTTCATACTTTTGTGAGAATAAAAAGCAAATATATGGAATATTGAACTATATAGTGCTTTTTGTTAAACTGCCATTTGCAATGTAGCGCGCGTGTAATAATATGCCATGTCAAAGAATTTCGAAAGTATTCGATATTGTAGCTTTAGGGGAGAAACCACTTTAATAATTCTTGAGACTTTTAAGGAATCTGCCGGTAAGTTGTAGAGAAATTGGAATTCTCGATGCATGCATGCATGTATGAAGATGTGGGGTGTTATGGTACACTACTGGCAGTAATATGACGTGACATCATGACATATTCGAATTTATTTTTGTTGGCAGGGATTACATTCAGCATAAATTTTCGAATTTAGGAACACAATTGTTCAAACACCGTAGGTTGTATATAAAGCCGCATACACGTTGCAGCAACTTGTTACAATAAAAGAATGAATGTACAGCATTTTCTTTCTTTGGTAAATATAACCTTGTGTAATCTATAAGAGACTAATGCATGGAACGTTGATTCTACACGCCTTTCAATCGGCTGATTTTAATCTTCGTAAACTCCAATATATTCAATAAGGTCGTAGCTACATAGTTGGAGTACTATTAACATGCATGTATTATAAACACACGCGGTTTTGAGATATTGCTGCCAATTCCTTCAATCCAACGGTATAAGTTCGTAATATAAAAGAAACAACATTATGGGGCAACTTCAACAACTTCATACTTCATATCATACTTTCATACTAGTCGTTTCATAAGGAGATAATTTAGAACCACACATTATCAAATAAAATCAAGAAGATGGATTTTTAGCACCATAATTATGCTCCTCCAGCAGGCTAAATGGATTTTGGATGAGTTCCGTTTGTTTGAGTTAGAAACATGCATGGCTAAAATACGGATGCGATATTTTATAGGATTCTCTGAAAGTTTTTGTTCCGTTCCGGTTATTAATATATAAAATCCAGTGAAAATTTATAATGTTTACACAGTGTACATAAATTGGTTGGCTAAGGTTTGGGGTTAGGGGATAAGTTAGCTATAATCGTTTACAGGGTCTTTGTAAATTAATTTAAAGTACATTGTAGATTAGCACCTACTGAACACGTACATACATACGTGCCCCGTGATCATGTTGCAACACCTGGAATGCTATCACACAAACCGGTTGATCTCATATTTTATAAATATTAGCATCTTTGCACAACGTGCGGATAATTGTAGCCGTAGGCTGGCTTGTAAATACACTCTCGAAAATTTTGTGCTGGGGTAATATTGGACGTGGTAATATTTGATAGTATGAAGGTGTGCTTAGCTTTGCGTGCAGTCAGCACAGAATGTAGTCAGTCAGGAGTTAGTTGTAAGCTTGAGCTCTGTACACATGATGTTCTCTTATATGATCTTATGTTAATAAAGTCGTTATTAGACATAATCGATCTCGTGGCTTATCAGTGATTAAGCATAGAATAGGTTGTAGATAAGTAGCAAGATATTTTGACAAGGCAACGGGTAACAAATGGAGTATACACGCATAGCCAGATAGCGACAACCTCAATGGGCTCATACTTGGAGATAGGAAATTGTCAAAATCCCAAAAACATACCAAAACAGTCAGTCCAGACCCAGATATAAATGAAGGTCAACTGATGATTTAAAAATAAAAATGGTCCTGGTTTACTACAACTACTTTTACGGTACACCAATACTCATATGAAGTAAATTGCATTTAAGCAGCACATTTTACATCTCCGGCTTACTAAAACTCCCTATTCATTTCCTAATAAATAAAGAAATGATGAGTGGGGATGATCATGTAGAAAATCCCATTAAATTTCCGACATTTTGACATATTTTTATAATTGTACGGAGGGTAGAAGTACATTTTCTTCAGCGATGAATATTATGCAAAAAAATTCATGTAGAAGTTTCAATTGAAACCATTGAATTTAGCAACCATTTTTACTTAATATTTACATTTTCAACGTTATAGTTGTTAGTTAGTTACATGTTAGTTAATATCTTCATTTTATATACCTTCATTTACAACCAAAATTATAGACCAAGATTCATCAACCGGTGGTTTTTTTATTACCAGGACTGGACTGACTGTTTTGGTATGTTTTGTGGAATTTTGAAAATTCCTTATGAATAGTAAAAGCACATTGACGTTGTCGTGATTTGTCTAATGCTAACACCAGACTGTGGCTCCTATACGGTCATTTTATATTTTACATTGAAATGTCTCTGGCTACGGCAGCGCCGTCTTACGGAAAGCTCATTTGAACTAACGAACGAATGGGAATTTTCGTTAGACGGCGCTGCCGTAGCCAGAGACATTTCAATGTAAAATATAAAATGACCGTATAGGAGCCGCAGTCTGGCTAACACTCCATTTATAACCAGTTACCCTGTTTACCGATTTTGGATAAGTAGTATCTAACACCGCGTTAAGGCATAACGTTACAAATTTATTATGAAAACTTTGAACGTTTGTTAAGAGAAGGGAAAACCAAACTGTTTGCATTGTTTACTTTTTTTGAATAACTTAAAATTCTCAAAGTTTCACTTTTAAACGTAATCATTTTCCTAAACACCATATCCGACAGAAAAGTCTCCCTCAGATTAACTACGAAAGTATTAAAAAGTCAGATCAGAGGTAATAGACGAATATTTTTGCCGATTTTTTCAAACCTACAAGCAAACACAGAAAAGCATAGCAGATCAGACAACTGAAATTTGGCAAGTAACTAATAAAAAAGGAAAAGGAGTAAGGAAAACAAGTCGTTTATCTCGCCGCTCTAGTGATCTGCTAGCTTCCATTAAGTCAGCGAAGCTGATTTATGGTTAGGCTCTTACAAGCAAGGTGCTTGATTGCTAATGTTTTAGGATAAAGTTAGGCATTCTCCTACTGTCTGCTGCTGTGTATACATTAGTACCCCATTCTAGTTTACATAAAAGGTCCATACATACGCATGATGTACATATAGGAGTCGTCCTTCGAAGCAGAAATAATCTTTTGTGTCTAGCTCTCGCTTGTTTTTACACCAAACTTTCCTTTAAAAAACACTTTCTCTCTGGCTGCATTGCATTCAAATTGAAAGCTCTGTGTGGGAGAGGTACTTAATGATGACATTCGTTTCTGGAGGCAGGAAGTCTTGAATGCACAATTACATTTAAGTATTAACTTCACACGAGCTGTGAGTTTAACGTGAATGGAAATAAAAAGGGATCATTATACTCAAGTCATTCTTCCTTTTCACGCTTCTTTACGATCAAAAGATGGTCATTCCCAAATCTTTTTTTTTTCTTCTTCTTCTGTTTCCTATCATTTTCTTTACTTCAATGTATAACAGATGTCCATTTCCCTTTGTTTTTTCTTTCCCTCAAATAAAGTTAGAATTGGGAGAAGAGAGAGAAAATGGAGCATTTGTAACGCTCCTTCGTACATTTCTCAGAAGCAAACAGAATAAACTGTTGATGAGAGCTTTCATTCGCAATAAAAGCCAAGAGAGCATAAAAAAGCTTTCATATTTTCTCTTCCTCTCTCTTCTTTCTCTTGGGCTACCAAAAATAGGTTGGACTTGGGAATTAAAGGGAAATACAACGCATGGAGAGAAAAAAGAAGACAAGGGGAAACAAAGATTTTTATGGGTTTAGCCACCCGTAACGTTGCCATCACCTTTTTCATCAAATAAATAGTCGCTGATAAAAAAAAAGTCGGAGGAAACTTTTTCCCGAAGTCTCGACCGACATTTCCCTCCTTTTTCTACCTTCCTGCCAGACCAAACTAATGTGACCATATCTTCCTATATATGAGCACGAAATGATGTCTTATCATTTATATATCCTACATAAAGTCCTGCATTTTTTTCGCCTTTTAGTTCCTTTTACGTCAAGTGAAAGCGCATCAACCATACTCACACACTGAGAAAGTGTGTATGGCAATGGCATAACAGTGATCATATTATACATGTGTGACTTCTAAAAGGCATATCTACAATTCCAGCTGAGCACATACGAAAATAAGTACTTGTAAAATGTAAAGCACTAAAGAAATAGAGCACAAGACGAAGAATGGAAACAAGCTAAGCACAGCAGATTCCTTACTATGATGTTTCCGAAACCCATAGTCATGTTATCTCAGCAAATGATGTTGATACAAACTAAACTATAGCAGTTAAAGGTACCGTATAACTTTTAAACTTAGCCTGGGTTTCATTCAGAACTTCGTATAGAGTTCAACAAATTGCAAATCCTCCAAGTTAACTACTTTTTTTGTGGTACAAGAGAAAATATATGTATTAACTATGGTGTTTTATAGGAAATTCAATGAAACAAAAACAGTTTAAAAAGCTTAGATATTATAGGATCTCAATTTAAATTGGAATCTCGCTTAAATGTTTGTCAGGATAAATTCGATTCAAATTGCATGATACAAAATTGTAAAAAGTATACACGTGTTTCAAACTACCAGTTAAAGCCTACAGTTTTTACTACGTTCAATTTTATCATTAGCATGTAGGAGACCAATGGCCGCATATAAGGAAAGAAATTGTTAACACACATCCAGGAATAGCTTCCGGGTTGCATACCCGTACATTGGGGAAATATGGAGAAAATATATTTTTGTGTGTGAAGGTATAGGCACGTAAATGTATGTTCCAGGAAAAGTCCATCGACTCCATAGACATAGCTTCACTGCACTAGACACACAGTTACACATCTTTTACGTCCTTTTCACCTCATCTCTAACTATATATACAATATCCGTTGTAGCTTCTCTTTTGATATCACGGTTTGTGTTCTCTTTTTTACACTTGGGAAAAATAATGTCTTATCCTTTTAGCGACTACGACTATCCCTTTTTTCTAGCACTTTCACTCTTCGTAGGTGGAAGATGATAGGAAGGAAAGAATTGAAGCCGGTTTTTAGCATTGGGTTTTAGGGCTCTAAGATTTCCATGTGCTACATTCTTACACGTGCTTAAAGCATGACTTGTAGGAGTAGCATATTATGAGTAGCTTTTTTATGAATACACATACATAGAAATTCTATTGCGGCCACGGATATGAATTTCTGTTATCTTCCAACATTAAACCAGAAAACCGTTATTATTGCTGTTAAGTAGTGTTTTAACTTTTTATATGACAAAATATCTGTACAGTCATGGATTACGCCGGAAACCCATATAATTCCGCTGTGCTAAATGTTCCTCTGTCTTTCCTCCTACTAGTCTACCATTTGAGTGCATGTATAGCATGTTACCATTCATTCATGACGGTTATAACTTTGAGCTATAAAGCATTAGATTGTGAAAGCTATGGGTGATTTCGGATGCCCAAAATCACATAAAAAGTATCAATGGAGAAAGCATTACCATACTAAAAGAAGAGACTGAGAAAAGTAACGACGATCAGTTGTGCAACCATCAGTTGTCGTATTTCCTGTAAAGAGACAAGCCGAGTCGAAATATTGGGTTTCTCTTTTTCTAGATTGAGTTGAAAGGATTAAGTACGCCCATTGAGACGTTAAATGGATGTTTTTCTTAAGATCTTCTCGTCTCATTTCACAATCCTAGCGGATCCATGTGATGGCTACTAAAGGAAATCTTTTTTGTACATTTTTTATGTAGGTTTTGCTGCTGCCCATACTGCTTACCACCATGATGCTGCTTCAGCTGCTGCTGTGGTGTCTCACAAATGGGAAATTCCGGATTCATCTGCCACTCTCAAAGATCATTTCAATCTGGATGGTATCCTGAGTGAAGAAGATGAAGAGGATGAGGACGATGATGAAGAAGATGAACTGGATTTGGATGAGGAAGAAGAGGATGATGATGAGGAAGAAGAGTATAGCAGTGAATTAGATGGGTATAGTCCTAAACCGTTTTTTGGGAATTCACCGCCAGCAGGAGTCAGGTCATCATCACCACAAAGCAACTCTCGAATGTCAGGAAATATGGATCGAATTGGAGAAAGTGGTATGAATAGAATATCAACGAACGTAATGAAAGGAAGAAATATTAGAAACAGGAACAACAACAATGGTGGCGGCTACCCCATTAGTAACAACATGAGTGGAGAGGATGAAAATGTTGAGGATAAGATAAAAACGAGGAAAGCAAAAAAGAAAAAGACGAAAATGATGATGACGAGAAAAATGGAACCTCAGCCAAGTGAAAGCCTTTGGGATGCTGGGTATGCTGCCAGTAAGGGCACTAATGGTGACTCCAGTAGGGCCATAGCTCCGACCCGTAACAACCTGGCCCACGACCAGAAAAAGTCAAACAGTCATTGGCACAAGGACACAAGTTTGAAAATGGATTTTATAAATAAGAAAAGTGCATCTCAAAGTGCTACTGATTCCGCATCATATTTTTCTCCATCTTTTTCATCCACCAATGGACTGGGTTCCTCCCTCCGAAAGGATACCAATACCAAGATGATTCTCAAGCAGCCTGATGGAACGAGTTACGTTGCAAATGCACGGAGAGGGTCGTCTTTATGCTCGCGTGAAGAATATGAAATATTAAAAGTACGTGATCTGACTAACAAAATATATATCCCTACTTTTTTCGTTTGAGTGTATAAAAAGTAAAAAAGGAGGAGAAAAAAAAATCTTGGTAAAAAAGTTGAAGATTCTTGCTATCCTAAAGGCGAAAGATATTCATGCCTTTTTTTCATACAAGTAAGAGAAAGGGGTATTTCATAATTTTATATACACAACAGGAAAGAAAACATGCACTTTTCTTTGGTTGCTGGCTGCTTTCTCCTTTTCATTTTTCATTCCTGCATTGTACTTTTTGTACTCCATATGGATTGAAATGAGTTAGCTACTTGACTACTTGGAACCCTTGCACGTATTCCCTTCCTCTGTATCCGTAACCCGGACTCTCTCTGTATTGCCCTTTAACTTTTTATTCGTTTATCCATCCAGTAACAGCAAGAACGGAACTTGGTTTCGTTCTCCCGCTTATACACTTTCATAGATAAAGACACTTTTCAACGGCAGCTGGTTAACTTGAAGAGATGCTTCAATTGTCCACACTGCATCCGCTCCCTGTCCGTCCAAAAGTAGTTTCAAAACTGACAACCTACTCAGCAACTTTTTGCTTCAACAAGACCTCTCTTCTTTTAGTCATGTTCTCTTATAATACTTATCCCATAATATAAATAACATATGTTGTACAGTACATTTTACTTTTTTTTGTAAGCTAACATCATCACACTCTACCAAATATTTTCGTTTAGTCACACATAGACAGGACAAGACATGGAGGGCTCTGAACTCTGTGTGAGTCAGTAAGGCGATAGCCAAACCCAACAACGGTTTGTAATATAATGCTTTTTCTGGCACATATATATATTTTGAACTTCAACGTTGGGTCAGTATATAGAATGTCATTATGACTGCACTCCATGCCCTCATTCTTTCTTTACTGACTTTTTTTCTATTTGGCTGTTTTTTGAGTATTAGTACACTTGACTGTGGTCATTTCGTTTACTTTAAGATTGGATTCTTCCCTAGCTAAACTGTTTTGTACTACTACTACTATTATTGGATTGGTAAAGAGAGAGAAAGTCAGTCAGTCAGTCAGCATCGTGTGTTCCTTTATGTCAGAAAAGGAAAAGTGGTCGATACTCCACTCTATATATGTCCATCTACGGTGTGGTCCAGGCTCTGCTCCGCACACACTTTTCGCAAAGAGTGAGTGACTAACCTAAAAAGTCAATTTAACTCTTCTCCCTCTCAGCAACATTCTCCACTTTGTGTTGGTCCGGTGGGACCACTATCCAATTTAGAGTCACAGTGAATAGAGTTGTCACAGTCCCTGAAACTAGTTTGTTAAACTGAAGATGTAGTACATGCATATTTTATGCAAACACCAACTAGCACAAGAGTCCCCCCATCATCGTAATAGCACTAATGCTTTCGTTGTATTATTATCAGTTGTTTTACATTTCAAAAAGTAAAGTTTTTGGAGTGAAGAACAAACTATATATATGTATGTATCTACCACGAAGGAAACGAGTCCCCTGCCGTGATACAGATGTATAGTGTACAAAATACTGTTACATTCTTTGGTTGAGTTGAGTATTAAAGGTTCCGGAATGAATGTGATATAATAATGTTTGGTTCCCTCATGTTATGCTTATGCATGCACGCCTAGGTATATACATATTTGCATTATTTTACCTTCAGCAAGGCTGTACTACCAAGTCGACTCTCGACACCCTAGTCTTTTCTGTTCGTGGACTCTGGGGAAATGGTGTCAGGAAACTCAGGGAAAGTTTTTTCATGGATGACTAGACTCTGGGAAGTCGACAGTCCAATTTCATCCATAAATCTTCATCCGTCTTTTCTCCCCTGCTCTTCTTTTGTATGCAATATGCATGCACATAGAAGAATGGGTTTCCTTATCCTATTTTTACTCTCTGATGTAACTTTTTCTTCCTGCTTAGCTTTATTTTGTAATAGGCAACCTGCACTTATAAGTTATGTTGCAGTGGAAAAAAGTTTTGAAACAATTATGGGAGTGATACGTATTACTACTACTAGTAAGTATAGTATAGGTATCCAGTTTTGCGGTGACATAGAAAGTTGGAGGTTGGAGTACTCCTTTTATCCTCACTGCAGATCACCATGTGACATTCATTCCACCCATCAATGCTGGAACTATAATCACCCAAGATAACTGGGCACAACAGAAAAAGAAGGAAGGATAATAAAAAAAAATAGTCTTGTAAGGCGATAGAGTTAAATATATATACGATGTACAAAGATAGACTAAAGCGTTGGTTTTTGTTACGAAAGCAAAAGAAAAAAGTTTCTTGGTCGTAGTAGTAACTCGTGTCATCCCACAATAATTAAGGAGATTGATATCCAATTTGCTCTTACACATACATTTTTACAATATAGGTGAAAGCCTTCAATTTTTACGTGGTTTATGGAAACAGAATTATTTTTATGTGTAAAAGATTGTGTAGAGGCTCAATATCGATATTTATACGTAGGTAGAGACATAAAAGACGTGATGAAGGAGTGTGAACCATAGTACAGATCTTTTTTCTTCCATAAAAAAAGTCTCGTTTTATAAGCAGGAGTTACAAGGAGGAGTACCACATGTGACCTAGTTTACTGAGGACTCCATGTGGAAAAAAATAAATCCGTATGTAAAACAGGTTTGGAATCGACTACTGTAGAATGTCTGATAGGATAATAGTGTAGGGTATAACACCATAATCTCTATACATATATATTTGCCAAACGAAAAATATTGTTTGGAAATTGGATTCTACCACTGCTGGAATCCTGTCGTGTGCCTTTTATATATAAGCGTATGTTATGTTCTGTCACTCCCATTTTCTGCATCTTAACTCACTCAACACGAGATGAAGTTTGTTGGGTATTGACAGGTTGAAAATTCACATGGGAAGGAATATGGGAAAAGTTGTCACAAACGAATTTGCATATTTCCTAGAAGGAAAGTATACACCATAGATATACTAGATTCATACAAACTTTTTCTCTCTTTTTTTTTCTTGCTAGGATGCGTTGCTGATTTACAATCATCAACATTTGATTGGCGACATCCCTTTCAAAAAGCGGAGAGCCAGTAACAGTAAAAAGCATCCAAATCATTCTCGGAGCAACAGTAACAGTAGGCGGCAGAAAAGTACAGGCAGTCGTCGAAGAAATGACAATGATGAAGACGAGGATGATGACGAGGAGGTGGAGGAGGATGCAGATGATGATGACAACGACGTGGAAGATGACAGCAATGAGGATGGGAATGATGATGAGAGGCAGCCAAGAAACTCTGCATCTGGGTTGCAGTACGATGATGAATCCACATTTCAGAAAGAATACTTACTCAGTCTGATGTTTGCACATTTTGACCAGAATAATAATGGAAAACTGGATTATGCGGAACTTCAGAAGGTATAGAGCTCGTTTTTTCCTCTCTCTCACTCATTCTATCTCTCTATTTTTTTTATTCGTCGACCGACTATACACTTTCTCTCTCCTTTTTGTGGTGACATCCGTTCCACTTGCCACAAGATTATCCCACAATCATCTTGGGTCACATAAGGGAACATGGTTTCAAACTAAACGACTGCAATTTCTTTCTTTCCTTATTTTTTTTCTTCACAACTTGTTCTTAACATTACATCTCTTTCTTTCTCTCTCTCTCTCTTTTCCTTCTTCTCTGTGGAAAGGTTGGAATGGAGCAGAAAATCGACCGACCGGCTACAATCCACTGTCACCTTGTGGACTTTCTACGCTTTGATGACATGGATCACGACAGTCTCATAAGCCCAAATGAATTCTATGCCGCCTTCAGCAAGCTCTACAGTAAGTACACGCTTTTCCCCATTGCTACATTTATACATACCATAACCATAATACATATACAAACAGAGAGAGAGGATGTGGAAAGTTCTCTTTTTTTTCGTTACGAAAATCCCACTGGCATGATTGTCATGGTCTCTTGCCTTCCACCACCACTACTACAACTACTTTTTCTCAGCTTCGTCCAAACCCGCGATGCACTATGCATATCTAAGCATCGTAAAAAAGTGAGGAACTGTATTATACAGCAGTTTAGCAATGTACCCACAGGGAAAAGGGGAAGGAGAGTCCCGCATGCCAAAGTCAAAAATTTAATCTTGAAGGCAATATTTATCATCAACATGATTCTTCACCTGTTCCGCAAACTTTCTTTCTCATTCTTTTCCCCCTCAAAACTTTTTCTTTTTTCTGCTAACTAGGCATGTCGATTTTGGGAGCTGGGAAACCTCGAGCGCCAATCCACCTGACTGCTCGTGTTGGTGAAGTGCTAGAAATCAAATGTAGTGTTGGGGCAGGTTCCGTCTCTTCGCCAATGGGAAGAAGAAAATTCGTTGGATCCAAAAGGGAGGATGACAATGTTGACGATGATGATGGAACAGGAAATGAAAAGGAAGATGATTTAGAGTACCCCAGTTTTGGTCGTAATAATAATAATAATGATAGAAACCAACGAAATTCAAGAAAGTCGAGTATGCAGCAGCTTCCAACCACTCAATGGTACCGTTATGGTGTTGACGTGTCAAAGTTGATCAACTTGGGTGAGCAATTTCAAATACACAAGGATGGCACGCTGCTCATCAATAGAGTGGAATTAATCCATGCTGGGAATTACTCGTGTCATGATGACAAAGGGAATGAAAAAGTTATTCAACCGTATGTTCTTGCAGTTCAGGGTAAGTCTTATAGTTTAATACTACGCTAATGCCTTTATCTTCATCCTGTATAATAAATACTAAAGTGAAGCATATAGATGAGATCCTTATTGCTCCCTTACATTTTCTCAACCCAATGGAATTCACTGATGTAATCGCATCCTCATCGTTGTAATGTTTTCGATAAAAAAAGATGGATCCTGTCAAAATGTGTAGGGGTGGGTATGAGAGCCGATGAGTTGGTGATTATGATGGTGATAACGATAATGACAGTGATAATGACCCTTAAACTAGTTCCCTACTTCAACAAGCGATCAGATATAAAGTGATATGTATAGTGGAGGATCTAGTTATTATCATGTAAAAATATGTATGGTTGGTGATGGTGGTGGTGTTAAAAGTTCTACTGATTTTTATGATCCCTGATGCTAGCTAGCAGTTCCATGTTCCATCCATACATATTGAAGATAATTACTGCTGTGCTCAAATCTCGCAACATGATGATGATGATGCTGTTGAGCACCACTCGTTTCTCTGCAACAAACTCTATACCATGCTGCTAAAGTTTCTTGTTCAGTGAAAGCATGTAACGGTTAACGTTTCACTTGGTAGAGAGAATAAATGGGAAAGCTTAGAGAAAAATCATTGAAGGGAAAATATTTTGTGAACAAAGTTGTTCAATTATGAGCTGACAGAAGGATGATTACAAGATAAATCTTACCCTTGTTTGAGTAGAACATCAGCTTTTTTGTTGAATGAAGCTTGGTCATTAATATGTTGCAGTAGATGTATGGGGTTATAGGCTTTACATGGAAGAAATCAACATTTTCAACCCTGTGATAATATATAGTATACACATAGTAGTATTATTATTAGAGCGTAGCTGAAAATGAATGAAATGGGCAGAGTTTTTGCTTATGATCCCTGCTTTCATGGGTGAATCACTGGAGCAAATAATGTTACGCGTGTATTCTTATGCCAGATAGAAAGAAAGAAAAACCAATCGTATCCTCCTACCGTACATTACATTAGTGAAGACGTATTTGTTATTAACGCTTTATTGTTGTTTGATGTATGAGGTTCGTATTATAGGTAATAATAATGTTTCTATAATATATATTGTACATTATTTTTTTTGGTTTTGCTTTCACAGTGGCTCCAGATGTGAAAGTGCGTCCACACATAAAATGGGAGCGGCCGGGTCAAGATGTATCGATGGAATGTAGAGCCCAAGGCGAGCCTTTGCCTGCCGTCCGGTGGTTGAAAAATGACAATCCAGTGATTCCGTCAAAGGATAAGTACACAATAGCTGGAGATGGGATTACTCTGAAAGTGAAAGATATAAATTTCTCTGATACTGGGGCTTACATGTAATATTACAAGAGATATTTTTTATTTTTAAACGCTGTTAACGTCTACTAATCCTTTGATACTCATGAAAGTTGTTGTGTTAACCGTAGGTGCAAAGCGGAGAACTCGGCTGGGAAAAGAATTGACATCTCTTCTCTGGTTGTCATCGATGAACAAGCACTACCTCCGGGTAAGAAATTGGAATAAGAACAGATCCATCCGGATCAATAATACAGCGGCTTTACTGTACTTTGTACATTCATTCATTCACTCTTTCTCGTGGAGTAATAGAAAAACCAATATTGCGTAGCTCATATCTTATAGCATTGCGTGTGTGTGCACTTTCTTTGAATGAGTAGTTGATCACGCTATAATATATATTGTATATACAAAAAGGCAACCTAATGGCATTATCATTGTTACTGTCTTCAATGATAGTTGATGTCTGTAATCCTTTTCATCAATTACATGAGCAGACATTGAATTGAAGAAAATATATATCTTTGAAAAATTACATGCTTTTTCCATTCCACAATTGGAGTCCTGTCCAATATACATGTCCATAGAATATTAGATGTATACTATATAGCATACGCAACGAAAAAATCCAATGTAGGTTGTACATCTTCTTGTGTAAAAATAATCGTATAAAATACAACTGGGTTCCTACACATCTTAAACGAAAGGTTGAAATATCACTGGTGGGAAATGTAGCTATATGTTTTCACGTGTATTTCATTTTTTTTCTCTGATTATAGTCCAATTCAACGAATCGCAATTCCTTGTATTTCATGAGAGAGGTATTTCCACATACGATCCTGAAAACTGCCGACTTCAGCATCAAATCCTTGCCACGGATATTATTCCTGGAACGCAGGTAAAGAAAAATTGCAAAAGTGTATATAACATCCTTATACAAACCATGTATCTTTGCATAAATTTTTATACTTTTTTATTCTGTATGTGTGAATACATAAAAAAGTAAGTTGGGGGAAAAGTTTTCATAAATATTTAATATGCAATTTCAAAGGAAAAAAAGTAGAGCAAAAAATTGCAAGTCGAAAAAAAAAATATATATGTTCGTTTTCCAGAATGGAAGGAAATATATAATATTTGAGAAGAAGAAGAAAATGTGAAATAGGGAAATGTAATGTAATAAATATTCTTGGGAGGAACTTGTCACACATTTATTTTATGATGCATGTGCTTTCAGAGAGATTACATCTGTGGCTCGTCAAACCCCTCATCGTGTGAGTGGGGTCGAGCCATCCGAGTGTCGTCCGTTTATGTGTATGCATCCCAGCCAAAACTGAGTCGGGTGCTGATTATCTCAATTTCACAAATGGTTGTCGTTGATGTCGTATCAACGGACAGACTTCCAGTGGAAATTCATTATGTTCCTCAAGTGGATCAAGTGTGGATTGAATGCTGGAAGGAAGAGGAGCCATACACCACGAAAACACTTCAGGTCATTCGTGGTGCAAAGGAGAAAAAGAAACATCGTGCTGTGAGACCCAAGCCGTTGGTCTCACTTGAGGCTGACCTTGTTCAAAATGTGTTTTTACCACCGGCTCAGTCCCCATTCATTTCATCTACTTCTCCACCCGCCTCAGCATCTTTTCGGCATGCCTACATTTCACATAAAAATACCAGAGGGTTGTACAAGATGGACTTGAGAACACTTCGTTACACCAAGTCCATTGATCTCACGTCGTATAACTGCTTACCTGAGCAAGTCCATTTTACTGCCTTGTGTAAGTTTAGCCCTTTTTATCTGATACGTAATATATAATATTTCTCTCCACCTTTCACCAAAATCACTTTGAATGAGATAATTTTTTTATCTTGAATATTTACTTACCAAAACTAAGAATACACCACAATTTACATGAAATCCACTATCAACTATTACACACACGATTCTAATCACGTACATGTATGTATTTCTCCTTAGTTTTTCTTTTCTTTTAAAAAAATATTTCACTTCCACTTGTCTACTTTGTCAATTCTATATGTATTATGATCTGGTGTTGCTTCCGCAAATCCCATTTTCACATTCACAGCATGCCCAGTATTACACAAGAGATGAGTAGATTATTCACAAACACATGGATTCAACGTAGAATCATCATTTCCCGTTACAACACATCATATCATACATTTCCTCCTATTGTACTTTTCAAGATAGGTAATCCAGAAGTTGGTTTAAAAAAAGTGAAATATGGTCGCTGTCACATTGAAAGTGAGAGTTGCAACAGTATACCCAAAGCGACAAGCAGAGGGTTCTTTATAGCGTAAGCGAGCCTCTATCAAAATCCTTTTCTGTCACAGATGGCTTTATTATTCTGGAATGCAAAGAACCAGTTTTGCATCAACCCACTGGACAGCTTGTGCTGGATTCCATTTCCGATGCCATTATCGCCTACAAGGCTGATCTCAATGGAGCATCCTTTCTAAGTCCAGATAGTCGGAAACTGGTAACGATGGTTCAGAATCGTCACGATCGTTCCAGTGGTACCACACTGCTTTTACAACATCTAGAAGGTATGTTTTTTAATCCTACTTAGAAAGTATGCCAACATTATATGTGTATCAATGTAACATTCCATTTCGTCTAATAACATTATTATTGATTTTCTCACTTACTTTTCATACATCATGATAAGGTCTTGACGTCCTGAGTCCTATTTGGTTACCAAAAAAACGAGAATAAATCCTAGTTTTTTTCTTTTGATAAAGCTTTCGTGAGCATTTTTTACAAAGGCTTGGAAGGTCGTTAAGAAAGGCGAAATTTTAAAAGCTTTGGGCTTGCATAAATTATATTATGGATTGGATTTGAGATGGAATTTATTACTGTCCTGATCATGAGTGTGACTAGCAAGTAAAATGTTCATGTTATCCTATATGCAATGGGAATAATAATAATGTTTCACCGTGAATTTATTTTTGGTTTGTTACAGTAAACGGTCTTCGGATTACATTTGATGTAAACACATCATTAAACATTAGTGATGTCGCATTTTTCCCGTCCCAGCGCTTTCATAGGTAGATACGTATATTATTTCTTATATAAATAGTACATTTAACTTTCACTTGAAAAGACCAAAATTTGAGAGATATAATTTTACTACTATAGTTATGACCTGTATGCCACTGCCGTCGATAAGGAAGACGTGCTTTTTGTGGACCTGCACTCAGGTTCGTCTCTCACACGAATGATGAATTACTGCTTGTGTCTAGTGTCTAGTATGCCTTTAAAAAAATGAGCAATTTTCTCTCGTAGCTTTTAACGCTAATATGATTTACTCCAATGGGTTTCTTTCACTAGGCAAAAAAAACTTTCTCCTTTTTTGCACCCGATCCATGTTTTTTTCTTCATATTACCCATGAGTGTGTGTTTGTATGCGTTTATATAGGCAACGTTGAGTTAGTGCCAGGGGTCGGCAGAGCCCTAAAAAATCCATCCTGGGAACGAGCCCAGCGCCCGATTGCCTCTGAAGACCTTTTTGGCAAGTTTTTAGTGACACCGTCAAGTGATGCCGTTTACGTAGTTAATGGCCGAAGTCATACGGTAAACTGTCAGATTGGAGGAATGACCAATCCTAATATGGTTGTATGGTTGTAAATTTACAACGTAAATCAATAAAATACCTATTTGAAGAAAGAAAAAACGTCTTTTTATTACCAATAAACTAATAATGCTTTTGATATTATATATACATATTATTGATACTTTAAACGATAGCAAGTACTTAAAATCATGATGAAATTTACCAGCAAAAAAATAAGAGAAAGTTGGAAATACTGAAAACTCTGTAAGCAATCATATATTTACTCTCATCAGTAACACAACAATTTCGTGTTAGTAAACAGGGAAATTGTGTACAATTATCGAAATTGTTGACTTTAAAAGAGTGAATGTGAGTTGAATTCTTGTAATAAAATTGTACATTTGAAAATTCTGGAGGTGTAAAAATTCCTAGTAAATAATATTGAGATTTGTAGTACGAAAAGATGAGCAGATACTAGAACCGGCTTGGTGATGATGACTTGAGTGTTGCGGTAGATTTTTAACTTTTATCATTAAGAATAATGAAACGATGACCCAGTAAATCGAAATACAATGTATATATATATATATTGACTTGTACATTTGATTATCAGTCAGCCAGCCATGAAATTAACTTATGTAATTTTGTGTGCAATACTACTTACTATGAAAGTTTATGAGATAAATAGTAGAATTTAGCAAATATCAATAATAATGTATGTAAATAAATACAACTGGATGTGCAATATTACGAAAGTCGATATTATACAAAGTAAATAATAATTTAAAAATAATGGTAACAATCAAAATAAATAAAATAAGTAATATATTACATTGTATAGTATATGTATGGATATGTATGAAAATAATAATTGAAGAAAGTTCTATTCTGCAAAAAAGGAAGACATCGGATAATACACATAAAACACAGCACAAAATAACATTACTGATGAGGACGATTTATTTGTAACGGAATACTTATGGTAGGTGTAAAACGTATAACGGTTAATGTAAATTATTTATATTGGCAGCTGGTACACCTTTCACTTGAAATAAAAACGAAGACAATTCACAATAAACATTTGCCCCTCAATTGCATTCATAACATTTAGCATATTATTACTGACAATAACAGAACTCCATCATATCAATGGTTGTGTCATTTAAGCATGAAAGCACATGGCTTTTATCTCGTTGTGACATCTCACTGACTCTCGAGACATGAGATACACTGGCATTTGAGAGCCCGGAAGTTGGCGTATCGACTGTCACTCTTGCTTCAAAGTGAAAGTCACCGGGTGTCGTGATCAAACCTATTATGAGTTGGCGTATTGAGGAAGAATTTCCAAATGATTTGGACACATTTAATTGGTTTTGAGAAAACGTTCCACTCGTAGTCACTTGCTGTATTTTTAAGGTTTGACAGGTTGGTGGAACCATGTTGTTGATGTAACTAACAATTGCCTCAGCTCCCATCATTATTAACGTTTGATTCTCAGAGTAAGTTAATGGTACAGCACAAGCACAAAACTGAGGGGGGATTGAAGCTTCTTCACAGGACCGAGGTGTGTGTTTCTTGAACAGGCTTATACCATGCGATTTACCACGTTTTTTATTCGATTCCATAACTTGGGCCTTAGACATGGTTAATAAGAGAATATCTGTTAACGTTTCGTAGACATCAAATGGAGTTACCAACTGTCTGCAATTATGGAAAACTATTTTAATTTAGTTAGTTTACATTTTAAAGCCTCAAAACAACTATCAATATAGTAGCAAGTCTGAAGAAACCTAGAATTATGACTTAGAGCTTCCATCCAATGTTGGTGAGATTTCTGGAGAGATGGCGGAATAGAAATCCAGAACATTGGAAGCTTATCTTCATACCATCCACGGATTGTTCTCCTTATAGACTTATATCTATAGCCGTGATCGCTCATTATCAGCAAAATTGTGTTGTCTAACAGTCGTTTCTTATGCAGTGTAAGCAAAGTATCGGCTAATAGATAATCCATCACACCAACTTGGGTCGTATCTTGATGGGCTACGTCAGTTAGCCACGACGTTATGAAGTAAGGCATTCGTTTTTTCTTACTGGCAACTGATAAGTCTACGATATAATCTAAAACGATTTTTTCCGGACTTTTATACAAGCATCTGTGTCTTTTCTGAACAAAAAAAATCAACTTTTATCAACTTGAAAGGTATAGTCATTGTCAAGATGTTAAATGTTAGAATGAAGTACATGAGAGATTTATTTTCCCATTACCTTGTTTGTCAAGTCATTATACAAAGAGATCATGAATGACCGTAAATAAATATCTACTGGTGGAATAAAGAAACCTGGCTTCCCAAAATTAAATATAGCATAGGTTGGAGCATCCTCAAGCAAAGCTGTGAGATAGTTTCTGTTTGAAAAACTCTTCCAAATAAATGGACAGTTATCTAATGGCATCAACTGATTCCGGAAACAAACCTTTCTTAATTCCACCGCAGATAATGATGTGAGTAACGGCACCAAGTTTGGAAATGTATTGGAGCCAACTTTTAGATAAAAACAGCAAAAGTTAATTTCATTCTAAAATAACTTTCAGAACAGAAATGTGAATCTACCCTTGTTGTATCCTTTCATTTCGATTGCCTTTAATGTGTCATTAAGCACTTGAAAGGTTTGATGCATCAACCTCATAAAATTCATTCGGGAGGTAGAATCAATCCCAATGAGTAGAACATTCGGAGATGGAGGTACATCATTTTTATGGCAATTTGTTTTTAAAGAATTTGCAGTTATGTTATCAACACCTCCACCGTTTTGTTTGTTACTAGAGTTGTTGCACGTTGCCCAAAATTGTACTTTTTTCTTGATCCCCCCAACAGAAAGTATTGGCAAAACATGAAAACTTTCATAAATTACTTCCTTCATGCCACTCAAACTTCCGTTAGCTTCACATTTGACCTTGATGAAATTGGAACGGGAGCGTGTTCCACCTTCTATATTCATTGGAATGCATCGGGAATACCTGTTTGATTTAGTTTATACATGTATATGAACTATAAACTAAAGCCGAGGTAATAATTGAAATCCTTAATTTACCTTATTTTCCTATCACTAAATTTGCCCATGCGTAAATTACGCCTCAAAATAACTCTGTAACAGCACGAAATGTTGCTTGAATCATAGCCCATTCCCAGAAGCAATTCTTTATTGAACAGGATCATCTAGAAGGATTAGTCAGTCTGTCAATGACATGTAATCATCTTTAGCATCAGTTGCTTGTAGTTTTGATATATATATATATTGGCTTACATCATCATTTAAATAAGTAAGGTTAACATGACTTTGTTTGCAATGCATGATTTCACGCTCTTCTTTATCCGTTTGGATATGTCCAGTAAGAAAGTGCACATCAAAGTCTGGTATTCGACATTTTTCATTATCAACAAGAAACTTGCTTAGGTTGGTATGTTCTAGTCCATTAAAATCTACGTCACAAACAAGCCATTCCAATCAACTTTGTAGTGGCTTTATGTAGGATCTGTCGGAAATACTTTAAAAATCTATTGAATGTTTGGGATAACTTACAGTTATTGGTTAAATCAATTTTTCTGTAAAACTTGACGTTTGTTTCATTATCAATCACTAATGAATCCGAAGGTAATTTATAGAAAAATGCTTCCGTATCACGTAAATATCCATTACTTCTTTTTTTAAATCCAACTTTCGATATGATAATCACGAGAAAGAAAAGCAAAATTAATGGGAATGGTTTTCCGATTGACTTATGGAAGCTTTTAAATGGTATTGATTCACGATTTTTACATACGTTCATTTTTTGGCGTCTTAGAACTTCGGTCAAGCATAAGAGTCAATCTAATTTATGCAACCTTTATATGCAAATGCACGAGTTTCTAGTGTATTTAGAATGGGGCTCGCTAATGAACTTGATGTATCCCAATCATTGGTATGCACCAGGCGCAAATAATAGTTTCCATAAACTACAGTGACTACAGTCTTATGTCATCAAGCTGGACTGAGGTATTGTTATATATCGTTAGCCTTTAACAGATACGATCACCGACCAATCTTATCTATAATAGAATTATTAATGGCTTAAGATAAGCTATTGACTAAAGCGACTAATAAAGCCTCTTATAATAGTCATAATATTGTTTTGTACTTTCTCATCTATGAAAAGTTCAGTTCACATGATAATAAAAATGCTTTTACTTTATCACAATGTTTATTAATTTTGAAGTTTTCAATGCGAAAGACTCTACTATACAATTACTGTTCGATTATTCTGTCATTAAAAATCTTGTAAATTGATTTTCAATTGTTTTTTAAACATTTTCCCCATGCGCATCCGATTCTTCTTACCATAAATATCAGTTAGTTGTCAAATATTTGAATTTACATTACGAAGGTTTTGCATATACGTGAAAAACATACAAATACATATATACATATAGACATAATATAGTACTTACATTAACAACTATCACGTATGTTATAGTTAAGTGTGTTAAGTATAAACCTACAATACAAATCGTCAAGAATGCGCAATACATTAATCCAACTAATAATGTAAACATAAATATACATACTTTTGATATCACACGCTTGGAAAATTCCACCATATTAATAATTTTTAAAATTACTGTTTGACACTAGATAACAGTTATTTGGTACATAAAAAGTCAAAAAGTGATTCGTGACCAACTCATTTTAGTATAAAAAGTTTAAACTGCTGCCACAATAACAAGTTTGTTCAAAGGACGACATTTCATTAGTCGACAAACAGGACCTAGTTGTGGTTAATTTGTTTAGTCGTAATATATGCGAAACATCGGTGAAAGTATTGGTCGTCTTATCAAACGTAGCCCAAGCTTCATACCGGAAATCTCCAGGCGTAGTTCTAACAGCTACGATCAGTTTTTCTGGAAGCTCATCAAGAGCATGATTTGCTGAAGATGAACTGTGTAGGAACGTACCACTCGCGGTAACATACGCTAGTCTCAACTGGGTGCAAGCTGGGGGAAGGTTTTTGTTGATATGTTGAACAACTGCCCTTCCTGCTAACTCTACGAACGTTAAATTGGCTTTGTACTCAATAGGCGGAACACAGGCACAATATCCGATAGGTATTCCAGCTTCATCACATGATCTATATGGAAGTTTGTCAAATAAGCTAAGTCCACGAAGTGCAGGAGCTCGAGACAAAGCTTCCATTTCAGATAATGTTCGAACGCTAGGTATTTCTAATACTGAATACGAATCAAGAATTGCTCTTAGAGTCGCGTGTAAATCATAAGGCGTGCTGAGCTGTCTGTAAGAACAATTAATCAGAAAAAGTGTTACCAAAGCTAATATTAAACATAAATTGATACTGGTTACATTTAAATTCATTTGTATTAACGATTCACCTTGAATTATAGTACAAAGATTCGAGCCACGATGGATGAGTCTCTACCACAGGGGCAGGTAATTTTATCCACATCGTTGGAAGCTTATCTTCATACCAACCTGATGTAGTTTCTCTGATTTCCAAGAAACGATAGCCATGATCACTCATGATAAGTAAAATTGTATTCTTCAACAACCCTTTGTCAAACAGTCTAAGTATTGTGTTAGCTAACAAGTCATCTAATGTTTGTATACTATTTAAGTCATCATGGGTTAAATCCGTCAGCCATGCAGACATAAAATATGGAATTTGGTTAGCATCCGCTGTAGCTGCTATATTGACAACATACTCCAAAATAATTTCTTCAGGTCTTTGATTCCCAATGCAGTCTACCAGGTAAGGCTGTGAAAGGCACGATAACAAGAATAAATACTTTAGATGTTAAAATAAAATTATACAGTCAGTTAAATCAGTTCATCTTATTAATTATACCCATTCTCCGGTGTGTTTGTACGCAGCTACCATGAGAGGTCTTAAATAAATATCTACAGGGGCTCTTAAAAACCCGGTTTTCAGGTAATTATATGTAGCCATTTTAGGTGCATCTTCTAAATGAGCCGTTAAGTAGTGTTGTTGAGCAAATTTTTTCCACAAGTATGGACATTTATCCTGTGGGGTCCATCGCGAATGGTAGCAGATTTTGACCAACTCTTCCTCTGAAAATGAAGTCATGATTGGCACCATATTTGGGAAAGTATTTTCACCAACTGTCAACGTATGAAACACCAAAATTATAAAGAACAAATTCCGAAGCTCTGTATAAAATGAATACTTATATAATGCCTTGCTGGTTTGTACCTTTTGTGTATCCTTGAATTTCTTGTGCGTCAATTGTTCCCTGCAGTATTTTTACTGTGCGATGCATAAACCTTTTGAAGTTAATTTGAGAAGTGGAGTCAATACCAAGCATTAGAATATTTGGCGGAGGTCCTGCTGTGGTCAAGCGATGTCCACAAGCCTTTTCTTCTTCACTAAGTTGACTCACATCTTTGTATTTTGCGTTTAAACAATTTTTCCAAAAGGAAAGTTTTCCTTGGACGGTACTACTTCCATTTTCGCGTTCCACTGCAAAGGTTGGAACTGCATGAAAATTTACATAAGAGAGCCCAACAGGCAGCATTCTCCTTTCCTTGCACGTAACTCTGACAAAGTCACTTTTAGGTACAGTAACTTTCTCCATTCGGTAGCAGTCTTCAGAATACCTGAAAAAGAAAGTCGAGTGATGTGTTGAATGTTTAGTCAGTATAGCATACAATGATGATGATGAGACTGAATAGCTTCTAGTAAAGAAAATCGGAAGATTGGTGGTATTCTACCTGTAGTCATTATCCGCATCTTTATCAAATGAAGCTAGCGACTGCTTGACCCGTTCAATAGTATTGTAACAACAGGAAATTTCGTCCAAACCATATCCCTTCTCTTCCAGCAACTGATCATTTATCATCAACACCTACATACAACGTCAAGTAAGTTAAGTTAGCATTACGGTTAATAAAATTAGCTCCCACAAAGTCACTGTCACATTCAACCTATCAGTCGGGTCGTGTGTATTTTAAAATTATAAATTTTAATGAATATTATTTTAAAGCCACATTACCGTGCCATGTACGTATGTCAGATTCAGTAACTTCTCATGGCATTTACTTGGTGGCACCTTTGTAATAAGTGGCTGCACCAATCGATTCCAAATGTCCATCTCGGGAATTTTACACTTATCATTATCAACAAGATATTTTCCCAACGCCAGGTCAGTGAGTGGCTGGAAATCTACGGGTTTATAGTAACGACAACCAATTTCCATGTAAAATAGGCATATTATACGCAATAATCACATAAGATATTAATAAAATACAAAAAATTACAGTTATTCGACAAGTCAATAACTACAGTATCCTCTTCAAAGTTAAATACTCTCCGTTTGTATGTGAATGACAGCAGCATTGCACTAAGGAAAATACAGCCCACGCCAGTCCAAAAGACGTATGACCACGAACGATACAAGTACCTCAGTCTTCTCAACCTAAGCATGGTTAAGCCACGCATCCTCAAATTGCAATTTCAGTAATTGAAGCAGTGAATCCCCCAACTTGTAAAAAACCTGACCCCAGACTTCCGTTTCAATGGCATACTGAGGCAAACTGGTTGGGGAAAATGTACGCGTCGTAACAGCACCCACAATAATTTGTCACCCATGCATTTCTGATTAGCTTTCTCTGGTTTTCGTCTCCTATATTTAGGCTACTCCATGTTCGAGGCACATCAGACAATAAGGTTAAAGGTAATTAAACGATATGACATATGATACCCGTGACAAGTTAGTTTAGTTAAGATTTGGTACACATTACGCACTAAATTGTGACACCTTCAACACTAGCTAGACGAATTTAATGCACATCATATTTCAGAGTACGTACAGGATAATAATTTTTTTCAAGAAACGGTAGCCAATTTTCTATTTATAATTTAGTTTTTTAAAGCTCACTTCCTTCACTTGTTACTTTCCTATGCGTTCCAGAGTTTTTATTGAATCGGGAACTTCCATTTCTATTAAACGATGTCAATGTTAAAAACCTTACGATGTGAGGATAAGGCAAGTCAAGGCAAGCAACTAACTGTATTTTTTAAAGTTTTATCCAGCTCCTACACGGGAAATAGCAATACACGTTACGCGTGGTTCTCATGTGAAAATTTATTCCAGTTTAAAGGATTTAAACATGTATTCGACTTCCAGCTTAGCGTCCATTTATGTGTAGAAAACTTTCTAATAATTCGACATCCATTCCGAAAACTCGTACTTATCCTAAAAATTACTCATTCCTTTGTTGCATGTAAATTTACTCCGCAGGTCGGGTGTTCAAAAAAATGCAAAAGTGATTTGTCTTTGAGACAAAATAGCCCTTGCTATAAGTACATCGCCTTGTGGGAATCAATAATCAGTTTGTGTTACGTACAATTCATGAAGTACGCTCGCTACTCGTGCCTTTACTTATCATTATCACAACACTTAAACAACTTTTTTGAATCGCTAATTACATCATACCAAGGCAAGGCGTAATGACTGAGTTCTCATTTTGTGGTAAAAGATACATGTTTTCAATGTGTTGTGGTTTCCGGTATGATTAATTGAAAGAGTTATTTTTTAAACGAATTTTATTTAGGCTACGTTATCCGGACTTTCCTGCTTGTGCTGTTAGTTCTTCAATTCAATATATATTGACTGTTTTTAGAATTGAGTGTTAAAATTAGAAGAGATTTCTAAACTTGACATTTAACACTACTGCACTTGTCACTTGATTGCCCCAAGACCATACCAATCGCCTATAAAGCCACAATCAAAAATTTTGAGGTCTCCAAAAGCTAGTAGATATAGACAGTAATATTGTCAATACTGTCACAGTATCCATGTTTCTTCGACCGGCTTGTTGCCGGTTGCAGTTGCTATTGGTCAAGTTATTAAAAAGGATCCTCTTATTTAAGTAGCACCTCAAAGCAATTTACCGGTATAGGATAATCAATAATGCTGGTATTGTTTAATATACATTTCAAAATTTCCATTTTCCAATTACTTCTATACTGATTTATCACAAGAAGAATCTACTTTTGTATAGGAATTCTCGTTAAAGGATCACAATAATGTCCACTCCTACCCATCATTCCTAGCAAATGTTGAATGTATGCATATTTATGCTATTATGGTGATATCAGGTTTGGAGTGGCTATAAGTTTCGTACCACCACACAGAGAATAGGATTAGAAAGGATAAATGACGAAAGTAGTAGTCTGTTGTTAGCTGGATATAAACTTGTAACAGGTTTACACTAAACCTGAACACATATATCACTTATGACTGCCGACTCTGTGAGGTATGGAGTATGGACTCAGGAAGGAGGAAGAACTAACTGTGTGGACGAGACAAGACAATGATTCTTTTGTATGTCTATGCAGATAAACCCAAGAATTATGATAGCTAGGATGATATTCGTGATGGAAATTGAATAGTACTTAATGTATATAATACTAGGCATTTCTAAAACCTATCAACTATTCCTATCATTGGGCCTTAAAAAGACAATATGTGAAAATGAACGTCGAATGTCAGTAATAATTTTTCTTCATTATTAATGCATGCCTGTGTGGACGGTTTTCATAATCGATATTATGCGAATGGGTAAATATTAATACTTTGTAATATACCAAAACCCTACAATTTGCCTGTGAGTGAGTAGTGGGATGCCGACTGATGGGATGGCCATGGCGTAAAATGCTCAAGCCGCCCCTTCACCCTTCAATAAATTTAATATTTTATTTAGATTTTCCACTTCAGCCTCCAGTAGCGAACTGTAATAATACATTATCTCTTTTGCAAATATAATGCTCCATGAAAATGCTTATTAACAAGAATTTTATGGGATGCACATGAATTTTTTTTGCAAATGAAAGTGTAGCATATGGCATATCTGTTTCATTTTATGAAGCATGACACTTGTGGAACGCAGAAAAGTTTGTGGTAATAACTCACACTTGAAACAAGGCACATTTCATTACTTTTTGTGTATGTAGTTTAAGGTCCTGGATTGATGTGTTGTCTGTCAAGTATACCTACGTATGTATTGCCATTGCTGCTATATAGTTGTTGATTAATAGTAAGTTAAGTGGTAGAATAAAAGTATGTGCATTACTCTTGGCATCTTCTTTGGGATTTTGTATGAACGCATGGCTTAATCTGACTTACTTAATCTGAATACACAGGTTGTACAGAGACATGTGGCAGACACTCTTTTGAATATCTCATCTCATCATATCAGGTTGAAGTTGTTACATTATGCATGAAAGTCATTAGTCTGATCTGACAGAGAGAATGAAAACAAGCATGGGGATAATGTGAGACAATGATATTATTTGGAATTCCAACAGGAAACATATTTACATGATAATAGCTCAAATCATTTTGTTTTTGGTGTAACCTTCACAAAGTTTATTAACGTTCAGGATGAGTTCCAAAAATACAGATAAACTGTCCATACAATTTCTATAACCATCACTAACAAATAAAACTAACATTAGTGTCATGAACGGACATTATACATTTTGTTACACGCATATATATATTCCTCATGGTCTTCTATAACTGGACCTATTGATCCACGAAATCAATAATTGTACTGTCCCTATAAACTCTGGTCTTGTTAACGCTGTTCCAATATTCACTAGTTGACATTGACAAATATATGTCACTATAAGTCCACCAACAATAAAAATAGACAAGTTTTGTAGTTAAATTTGTACAAACAACACGAACAAGGAGATTCGCAAAGGTCGAAGACTCTTTTTTCTTATATACCAATACATATATAGCTGAAAGCTACATCACATTCAATCTTGATAATAATAGACAAAGATTTTTACGGTCTTCTGCATTCTTTGAGTAATATTACAATAATACAGTTTTGAACGAATACTAATAATATAATATATGTATGGCTGGTAACATAATACGCATTTTTAGTATAAATAGCATGCATTCACCACATCCATGATCCGTTAAGAACATGAAGTGTGTAATTGATAGTTAATTTATTATCAAGAAATGTCACAGTCAACGCGCTATAACTATTCACAACAAGAGCCTGAAAACTTTATCAATCGTAATGAATTAATTAATGACATCAATACAAGAATCTTGAAACAGGAAATAACGCCGACATCAACAATATTACATATTACATACGACCCTACTCATGAACATGTTAAATTCTTATTAATGCATTAGATAATTTTAGCAACAGTTGAGCTACTAACATATCATCAACACTCGTTTTAATTAATGACTTAATTATACATATTGTAGTACCAAGTATTTGGCACAGGAGAGTTTCAGATCCCCAACACTTTCCCTCTAAGTAACACATCTTAGCATATCGCTGCATTGCCTTAAATGTCCGTACATATGAAAACCAAAATCAAAGAAATCAGTACATGCAAGAACTCTAACTAGATAAACGACTAGAAATCATGTTGAACTGGAAAATGCACTGGACTACAGAGTTTTATTTTGAAAAATATATACAACAGCTTTCATTTAGGAAGCTAAACAAAAGCAAAACTTTTCAAGGAAATCATTTTTGACACAACTAACATCAGTAGTGATTTTATTCATTCGAAGTAATTCGCCTACCACAGTGTAGCTTTGTAGTTTAACATCAGATTCGACCGTTGCCTCAAAGAGGAATTCACCTGGATTTGTTTCAAAAGCAACTACATATGTGACAATACTACTGCCATTGATGCTGTGCTCCGTATCATCCATTATCCCTCCTGCAGTGACTTTATGGAGTGTTAACTTTGCACAAACTTTTGGAAGCTGGTCGTTAATATGCACTACGGCTTTCTTGGCAGCTGAAATGATGTTGCTGTTGTTTGTTGGAAGTCTTCGGGGTGCAACGCAAGCACAAAAATTTTCAGAGATACCAGCTTCTGGACATTTTCTTGTGAGTGGTACGTCTTCGAAAAGAGTTTGTCCAAGTTTCCTTGGAATGACATCCCCTTGAAATGACTTTGAATCAGGAACATGTTTTATCGTTGTGAATGTGTTTAAGATATGAACTAGTGTTTTGTACAAATCTAGTGGGGACGTCAGTCTCCTAATAATAATTTAAAAAAGAAAACATATTTTTTTGAATCCATGTATGTAAAATGAAAATGTGCAAATTAGCAGAAATGAAATGTGAGACTTACACAGAGTTATTTTCTACAGATGGGAGCCAAGTTGGGAACTGTTTCTGAATATTTTTTGGAATGTGTACCCACATATTGGGCAACTTATCTTCTTGCCAACCTGGAAATGTTTCACGTATCATCCCATACCGATATCCATGATCGCTCATGAAAAACATTATGGTGTTGGACAAATCAAGACTCTTCAAAAATTGCAAATAATAGTCATCAGCGTGTCGAGCTGCGTTGAGATCACCATGTGCTAGATTTGTCAGCCAAGTGTATATGAAGACTGGCGTTTCATTTCGGGCTGACATTGATAACATATCTCCAATATACTTGTGAATCGTTTCATCCACAGTTTTACTCCCGATGCAATCAAGTGAAAATAACTAATAAAAAATACAGATAAAAGTTGTTACAAATGTAAATCCGCTTGAATAATTATTGGAAATTTGATATTTCAATATGTGAGTAGGATTATTAGTGGGACTTACCACGCTGGGTGAGTGATAATGTACGCCTAACATAAAGGGCCTAAAGTAATAGTCTGTAGGTTGCTCAACAAAACCAGTCTTGAAGTAGTTATAGGTAGCTAAAAGTGGTACGTCTTCAATTAACGCAGTTAAATAGTTGGCTTCGCTAAATTTCTTCCAAATAAATGGGCATAAGTCTTGACGAGTGTTTTGAGAGAAAAAGCATATTTTTGTCAGATCCTGTGCTTGGTATCCACTAATGAAAGCCACTGCATTGGGAAATGTATTTTCACCCACTGGAAACAAGGAACAATTCGTCTATTTTTCCATTTTCTCATGTCACCCCTCCCACTCATCGCATAATGTATGCTTACCTTTCGTGTATCCCAACATTTCGACAGCTCCAATTTCTTGAAGATACTGCCTAGTCTTTTTCATATTACGTTGAAAGCTCAAACGGGACATGGAGTCAATTCCCAAAAGAACCACGTTTGGAGGAACCTTAGGCAATTTAGTGTTTTGAGATCCTGAATCTTTGTCAACATCATTTTGTTGGGGTGAAAGTTTATGCGACGGATCATTTTTTGAGTTCACAGGAACGGAGCTAAATGTGGTACTGGTACTACTGTTTTCTATAATATTTACGCTATGTGGCTGCTCTACGGTTTCTGAATTTTTATGATTAATGTCACTCGGGTGTTTATTCCAATAAAATATCTTTTGAATTGTCTTTGAGCTTCTGTTTGGCAGTGGTACGGCATGAAAACTTCGATACACCACGTCCAGAGACCATGGCCAATATTTTGAGGAACAAATGACTCGAATGAACTCATCCTCCAACTGATTAACTACGTCCATCGGTTTGCAAGTTTGAGAAAATCTAAAAAGGGATCCACACAATCGTTTTTCAATAACAATAATATTAACCTTTGAATCGACATACTGTGTCTGAATTAATGAGGTAATAATGAGAAGGTTCTCACTTACATAATTTGTAAGTCTGCATATTCATTATAGTGATCTGGTGACTGGTGAACACGCTCAATGACCCGATAACAGCAAGAGACGGAATTCAGTGAATATCCTGATTCGTAGAGAGCAGTGAGGTTAATTTTGAGATTCTATATACAGAACAGAAAAGTGAATAGTCACCCATTAGTTCATGTAACATAAAAATAAATATTATTGTTATTATGGTACAAGTACAACTTTCACAGTCTTACTGAATCTTCAGTATAAGTCCATTTCCTATTGCTGTGACAGTCCGCATGTGTAGAGTCATTATTTAAAAAAGGCAAGATGGACTTGTCCCATGCACTAATATTCAAAACCCGACAAGTGGGAGTGTTCACTATGTATCCTAATTTTAAATGCTCATCCCCCTCAAGGAAGTCTAGATTACAAATCAAAATCAAAAGTGCTTCAGTTAAACTTACAACTCAGCAGATTATAAGTTGTGAAGAACAATCAACAACAAAAAATCTTACAGTTAAATCGATTTGTTGGTGGAGTGGATCCAATAAAAGTGAGAACAAGTTGGGCCGAATATGTAACGAGGAAGATAATGAAAAGTATAATTAGTGATCGAACCCACAGCTTTCGGCCTCTGCTGTGTGTTCTGATGGGAATTCTGAGTAGAGACATTATCCCTTGACGGGAGGTATTCTCGGAAAGTCATTGCTTCCTCTCCTCTACATTTTCTGATGTGGTGGCAATACTCATGTTTCTCTCAGCTCAGGCAGGTAGTAATGTGATGCAAGTGTTATTTGCTCCTATTCCAGAAAGCCGTTGATTAAGGAGAAATTGACAGGAAAACGGAAGCGACACTTCAGTTCAGCCAGTCTCTCTATTTTTGACTGGTACGAGAACGAGGATATCCTACCGAGATTGACAGTTTACTCCAGGAATATCACCGTTGATGGACGTAGAGACTAGAAGCGACGTACCCACAGCTCTCTTACAGCAGTGAAGAACACTCAAGCTGACGGTGATGGCACGATCGATTTCTTACCCTGGAAGTTTTAATAATACACTTTATTCATGTTCAGCTCATCAGTTTTTGCTGCTGATGTAGCTAGTTTTTTTTCTTCATTTTATAAACGAGGCAAAGGTTTAGTAACCACATTGCATTATTACATATACCCGTAAAAGTATATAACACTATAGGTTCAAATCAAGTATCTTAGTATCATTGTACATAAAAAATGTAAAAGTTTCTTGTATGCATGTGCTAACTTTCTTCCCATTTCTGTCTCTTTGGCTTTTGGAAGAGAAGAGATTTCACATACAAAATGGAAATATCATGCAAAAATAATGTCGATAGACGAACCTCTAACATTCAACACTTTCCCTACATAACGTCACATGCATTCACTATCTTTCAGTTGTTCCTTTGGTCCTACTTATGCCCATCTTCATTCCACCTTACACCCGACTCCAACTCCTTCAGCGCTAGACTAGAAGAAGGCCAGGTTGGAATTATAATTAAGTATTCTAATATAACTGTATAATATGATGTGAGAAACTTTCAAACAATGGTTGTGTGTTTTGCTCTTGCTCAATTAAGTTACTGCAGATTTTGGGAAGAAACAATGAAATGAGCGCTCCACTTCACTCGCAATTAATACGGCTCATAAAATATTAATAATGCCACTGTCACCAGTTTCTTTCCCAACTGCTATTTAACTAATGATTCCAACGTGTTTACAAGTCTTGCAGAAGTGATACTCATTTAATCATTATCACTGCAATGCCGAAACCATAGTATATACAAAGACATAAAATGTACAGAATATTAATTTCATGATGAAGTGCTACTAAAAGTGACACCAAAAGCAAAGGTAGGATCTCAACGTGAGACGCACACAACATAATTTATGATTTTGCAGCAGAAGGAAGAATACACAGAATAGAATGATATGGTGTGACCTTATATATAGCCTTTTTTTGCTCGTAAAAAGAAGACGTGTGTTCCTTTTCTAGAGTCTTGTGTAGGCAAGTATTTTCATGCAACAGCAAATTGCGCATTTATAACATGCAATTTTCTACGTGAATGAGATTGTAAACAATCACAGTCAAAATGTATTTAGCAGAACAACAAAAACTGGTTTCGAGTGTTTGTGTTTGATGTTGTTGAATGAAAATGGTATTCAATCCGTCATAGCTTCAGGCAAACAAGATGTTCTGCAAAAAAAAATGAATAAAAAATGCCATATCCTGTGATGATGATGCAATTGTGATACAAGAGTCTCCTTACATCGTGATTAGCAAAAAAGCATTTACTATACATACACGAACAGAAGCAGCTATTATATAATATGGATATGTTGAATGTATGTGATTTGTATGAAACTGATATTGTTTAGCATAAGTACCCAAATCTTGTGTAAGTGGAATCCATATCCAGTGCTTCCGAATTGCTTGCTTAATCGTTCCATCCTTTTAAATTCTGTTTTTGCTTCATGATACAATAAATATTTGTTCGCTTAGGCGTACACTATACTATACTGTTGAATGAGAGCATCACTAAATGTAATAAAAAAACGTAGCTGGTCTGAAGTGCTAAAAATGTGACTCATGATGATCCACATGAACATAATATATCTCCACTTCAACTAAAATGCATAACGAAAATGTCCACATCATTATAATCCCCTACCAAGAAGTAGATATGAGATGGCTTTTAAATTTTGGAGTAAGGAATACTACAGAAGTAGTTTTCCTTAAGCTGGTACAGTTCTTGAGGACATATAGTCCTATAATATTTTATTTGCGTCTGTATTTATTCACATCAGAATACATACATACGTATAAAGAAATTTGAAGAGAATTTTGATCAATAAGTTATGGTTTATTTCATGAGTTTTTCGTGCCTAAACTGCTAGATAGTAATAGCTGTACTATACTGATCATCGCGTTTTTACAACACAAGCAACGAGTTGAAAGGGTTCGGAATAATACTGCGTATATAATGGAATTTCACGTTATGAGCAACAGGATAAATTTAATTCGGGGTTCGGTTCGGTTGTCCGATCGGATTATTTCTATTGTATTCCTTTGCTTAGTTGGAAAATTTATTTTACCTTCTGAACCTGAAGTGATACCATATTATATGCTATATCTATGTTATGTAGACTATATCCTCTTACAAAGGAAATGAATGTTCAGAACAGTGAATAGAGTGTGGTTTTATATTGACATCAAATATTCAGTTAGGCTCACTACTGTCCTGGGTTATTATCGACCACTTTTTCAACATAATAATATCAAAGGAAATTGAAGTCTTAGAAATGGAAAATAAAATTACACGATCCAATCCCATTCTGATACACATACAGTCGAGGTCATAAATATACGGAATTCTTACTTGCATTATTTGACACCGTTAATTAAGACAATTAATTTTTGACTTTCTACACGATTTGAGATGATAAACAATCCTCATTTAATGGGCTTCCAGATGACGTGCCTCTTGGCCCATCAACTAAAGACGCGCCAGCAAAAACAGCATAAACATTGCATGACTTCAAAATTTTGGTGGTCAAAAATATACAGAATTTTAGAGTAAATTAATTTTACAACAAAATTTTAATATTTTGTGTGACATCCCTTAGCTGCAATTACTGCCTGGAGTCATCGGGGCATTAAGAAGACTATTACTTGCTTTACATAAGCTATAATCCCATTCCATTCTTTTTGAGGGCTCCTTAAAGTTCACTGAGGTTGCGTGGGTGGACGGATTTGTTCTCGAACCTTTATTTCCGAAATATTCCAAGGAAACTCAATGGGATTTGTGTCCGAGGGCTAGGAAGGATACCCAGAACATCTACCTTCTACTTTCGGAACAATCCCTGCAAAAGTTTTGTCATCAAGTTGGAATTTTTGTTCTGGGAGAGGTGCACCATTTTCCCAGACCTAGTTTCCTTACGGCTTCCTCGCAAATTTTGCACACAAATGTCCCGATAGGTGAATCTACCCATCGTTGTTGGAATGAGCGAAAGATTTCCTACACAGAAAGCTATCATACACCCCCAGATTATGATTTTCCTTGAAGTTAGGCACCAAGTCATAAGTACCATGTTGAGAGGATTTTTGTCAATTTTAACCCTACCAACTAACGCACCCGTGTTTTACAGTTGGCGCAACACAATTCGATTTAAATTGTTCTCACGGCTTCCTCACACACTTTGAGCATCGTTAGTGGCCAAAAAACCAATCTTCCTTCCAAAATCGTGAAGCACGGGTGAGATTAGTTGATAGGCCTAAAATCGGCAAAAATTCTCTCAGCATGGTACCTTTGACTTGGTGCCAAACTACAAGGAAAATCATGATATGGAGGTGTATGACAGCTTCCTGTGTAGGAAATCTTTCGCTTGTTCCGACAACGATGTGTCGATTCACCTACCTGGACATTTGTGAGCAAAATTTGCATGTATCTGCAAGAAAAATGGGTCTGGAGAAAGGGGTTACCCTCAACCAGAACAAAGATTCCAAGTTCATGTCAAAACTTTTGCAGGGATTGTTCCGAAAGTAGAAGGTAGATGTTCTGGATAGCCTTCCTAGCCCCCTGACACAAATCCCATTGAGTATCCTTGGAACATTTCGGGCATATAGGTTCAAGAACAAACCCCTCCACCCACACAATCTCATCCAACTTCAAGGGGCCACTATAGAAGATTGGATGTGATTGGAGCTTATGTAAAGCAAGTACTAGACTTCTCAATACTCCGAAGACTCTAGGCAGTAATTGCAGCTAAGGAATGTCACACAAAATATTAAAATTTTGTTGTAAAATTAATTTACTCTAAAATTCTGTACATTTTTGACCACCAAAATTTTGAAGTCATGCAATGTTTATGCTGTTTTTGCTGGCGCGTCTTTAGTTGATGGGCCAAGAGGCACGTCATCTGGAAGCCCATTAAATGAGGATTGTTTATCATCTCAAATCGTGTAGAAAGTCAAAAATTAATTGTCTTAATTAACGGTGTCAAACAATGCAAGTAAGAATTCCGTATATTTATGACCTCGACTGTACATATCACATATTGACAGACAATTTTATACGTAAAACTCCGTTGCATATTCCCTTTGCATGCATTCACAGGAAATGTTGAATGTGTGTTACACGATGATAATAACACAAGCCCTTCTCCATTCAAGTGTGGTCATATATACATATATTCATGTAATTTTCTGCCTTCTCAAATTATATGTTTCGTTAGTTCTGTATTATCTAACCAAAAAAGAGTATGCATGCATCGACCTCAGTATGTAATACCTGCGATACCTAAAATCCAACCGCATTGAGATGATACACTACTGATATCATTATATCTATTTCCTTTCCTGAGTTCGAAATTGCTTGTCATGAATGAGTGTTAATGTCTACCGTTGACCACCACTCTAGTCTGTGCATCAAAGACTAAAAATGGATTCGTGTTACATGCAAATGCTTAATGTTTCCGTAATAAATGAAAAATAATTATCTAAAAGCTTAGTTCAGAGTCCAGACATAAAATTATTGTCCATAAGGATCCGAAAAAATAGGACTCTTTCAAGCGCCCTTGCTTGCCTTGTGACCAACATAAGCTCGTTTCTTTTGGCATATATAGCCAAGTATATTTTGCTTGCTCAGCCTATACAAGATGGTTTTTTAGATAAGTACTATACTTCAGTATATTCCGAACGGTAAACAAAAAGTTCTTTGCTCCACTTCACTTCAAAGGTGAAAGGTTGTCTAAAATTACCCAAAAGGCCGCATTTATTTGCTGAATGAAGAACAATAGCAACTGACAGAACTCAGAACCTAAAGGAATACCAATTTATCCTAGACAAATGCAATACCAGTCCATTGTGTTTTTTAATTAATCCACAGAAATTAAGCCATTCAGATTAGACAACTTTTGTTTGTTATACCAATTTTTCATTACATTTTTTTCAATAGTAAATGATTTGTCCATTGCATTGAAGCAACAAAATTCTAACTTTTAACCAATTTTTTTCACTTCTCTGCACCTCCGGAAGTGGCTATTTTATCTAATATATAGATTCATTTTCACCCGTCATCAATCAAAGAATCAAGAACCGAATAATCTTCCCATGAAACCTGTCATCTTGACCGTATACTTTTTCAACGGTGCATAAAATATATCCTTCTCCATATATATATCCAATATTCAATTTCTTAGTGCATATGCCACCGTTTGCTTTCTAAACAAGCATTAAAAATTCACCAGAAATGAGAATGGAAGAACCACCTGCCGATACTCCAATCCAATTGCTGTCTTCTGTTTGCATTATTTCTCAAAAACATATGCAAGTTTAGGTATCTGCTTTCACACTTCACTTTTCCCACATAATGTGTATCAAAACATACGCCCAACTTCTATTTCTACAAATTCGTGTGGGAAGAATGGGTAGTCTGAAACAACGTCACTTCACAAATTAATTTCATAACCATTTTATTTCTTTTTGCTTCAAACTTATACTTGTTTAACAACATTCAATGCCTTTTTAGAGAGGAGCATGTCAGTACTCTACTCAAATGAATGTTTGAGTTTGGGTAGTATACAGATTTTAAAAGAGCAAAGTTGAAGCAGTTTTCCATACTAATTCCAACAATAAAATATATCAAATCAAAGGGTGCAAAGCAAAACAAAATACTAAATTTTGGAGATGACCAAAAGCAGTTGGTTCTACATTATTTGGAACAAACAGACTAAATCGTTGTTGACAAGGACAAGATTTAGTAGACGATACAATGACTACAATTCCCAATTATCCACACATATATATAATATAACTAAAATTAAGTGTAACCCCGAATTCGGGCACAGCCCGAGAGAAGAGAGAGAGGTATATAAGGGAGTGGAACAAATTTCCCGGGATTCTTTCCAAGCTAAAAGAACTCCTGGTTTATGTTGAACTGTAAGGCACGGATGAACGGTACGGCACGGAAAATGCTTAGCACATGTACCCTATACCCTATCCAATACCTAAGTATATATTTTCTATGTTATCTGATATTATATGTATATACCTGCAACCAGAGCTCACGGAGGCGCTGTTTCACTTCTGCTTTACTTCGGCAGCTCACTTCTGTGACTGCTCCTCATAGGAAAAGCGGAAGCTGTCTTCAACACACTGAGAAAAGGTATAGGGAAAGTATAAAGGCAGATAAGAGCCTTCCAATTCTAACTTATTCACTGTGCCAGCGCCAGCACAATAAACTCCATAAAGCACAACACGTTAACCACTATAGTATATAGACACACACACACAGGCAATAGAGATTCCTGTTGCACCCGAATGACGGGTTGTGTATAGGGATGGCTCAACGCAAACACATGAACAAAAGGTCGATTAGCATACTCAACTCATTTCCTTACCAAAAACCTTATACCGTAGACTCATGCAAAATATTATCCGTATATATTTGCTCATGAGTGTTTAGCAATCGCTACAGAGCAGCGGTCTATGAATTTTATTCCGATTACTTTACTGGAGCTCTGCCACTACTGATGATAATTTATGGAACAAATATCCATGTATATGTAGTAAATAAGCTTCTGCCTTCGACAAAACTTGATATGCACAAAAACGAAGGCAGCAACCAGACTATTATTATTATACTAGAGCCGGTTAATATTCTGTGTACAAATAATATGAAATCTATGACCAGACCAGCATAAGTACACACACCGAAAAAAAACAAGATATTTATTTATTTGGAGAGTTCGTTTCCTCCTCTGGTGTAACACCAAAGGGAAGGGAAGGGAGCAGAACAACGCACACTAAGAGAGTTTTTTGTAGAGTATTGGAAAGAAAAGTGTGGGCACAAAGAGAGCGTGCATGAAGGATGTGGGTTCACTGCCACGATATCCGTGTAACACTGTGGCATGATGTTGAGGGAACAATTCCTTTTTGTTGGAGAACACCTAAAAGGCTCGACTCCCATTCTTCCTTTCCCTAAATTCTACTCAACGTTTTACTAACATCTGCCTTCTAGCAACTAGAGCTACTGGAGTTTCCTTTGTGCTCTAAAAAAAAGACCCCTTCGTTGTTATAATGAGTCTCACGTTATAATGGATGGCAATCACTCACTACTTTTTACATGTATTGTGTACTTTTTTTTATCAGTCGTGACCATATCATTCCAGCAAGTTGGACTTTTCCAGAGGCGTGAAAATAAAAGATATTAAGGTTAATACGGTATAATGCATTCATTCATCTTTTACACTCAATCCAACACAGAGGCGTATATATTTCGTGTCAATAATACCATCTTCCAGACAAACTCACGATCAGCATTTATATTTTAAGACATCACATCAGCATTAATACTGAAACTAAAAGGTAGTTCTATTTTTCGTCTCAGAAAAGACTTGCTCAGTTGCTCTACTTCTCTTTTTTCATTATAAACTTTAAAAGTTGAGAAGCACGTCTGCATGTAATGTTGTTTACTAGTTTAGAGAGAATGCTCATCAAACTCTTCACATGAGCAGATCTCGTAAAACTTTATGCTTAGAAATGTAATTATACGTAGGTTAGCCATCTTTACCAATTCTTTTAGATAATACATCAACATCAAAAAAACAGAAAGTAAGTTTGAAAATGAATGAAGTTGTTTTTCTGAAAACGCATGCATTTCCGTCTTGGGTAGGAGAAGGTTGATTTGGATTCTCAATTCATGACCGTAATTTTATTATGTTATTTGTGGAACTCCATTAAATTTACTTCATGAAAGTTTCGAGTAAGCTCTTTCTCTTTAGTAGTTTACGGTTCTAGTCCATTATGGTTGGGGAAAGCACGCCGGAAATCTTAGGTTCGCGAATACCTATTCGAACGAGATTACATTAGGAAACCGAACTCTAGCCAATGTTGGAGTTGTGGTGTGTATATGCCATTTTATAAAGAAAACTCCTTAATTTGGTTAGGTATGAATGGAATGACGTTTATCACAAACTGGATTTGCAAAGTAGATTGGGGTAAAATTATGCGAGGTTTTGTTGATGTCAGAGTCAGTTTCTGATCCGATATTTCATAAACACGTAGCTTTCTCTCAGGTTTTCTTCTTAAAATAAAAGTGACAAGGTAGAAGGCTTCACCAAAAGTGAATAATATATTTGGAAGAGTTCCTTCTGCATTCAGTCAAATAGATTTTTTTTTATTCACAGTTCATAGCTACATGAGCAATGCTAGAAAAAAGACGCTAGAACCAGAGCACGAAACATACAAAATGCAGTTGCTCCCACCTTTTACAGCCACTAAAATCCTACCTACCTACGTCAGACGCTTTGCTTCATCCATGGCATGGCTGAAGTTGAAGAAAAAATTAATTTTATTACAGTCCACCAAGCACCATGCAGTAAACATCTCGTAGTAGTAAAAAGCTATAAAATCTGGAAATAGAATATACATATATATGATGTTGGATGGAGTCATCGTGGATTAAGAGATAGTATACAAAACGAAGCATTAGCATGAAAGGCATAGATTCTTGTAAAGTATTAGCATGCAACAAAGGCATTAAGCCAGAGTAAGGTAAAATTCGCATACTTGGTGTTTCTTGATAATAAGGTTATTTAACATTGTTGATAGTTGTATAAAATTGCAAATACCTATAAGTATGCTCTAGTTTTATCTTGGAATATAGAGCTGCCCATATGCTAAGAAATTATTATTATCATTTTCTTTTGATAAACAATAACGCATCGAAATCGCAACTTGGTTTGCTTATAGTGCAGATTTTCAATTTCTTTTGCCAAAAAGCTCTTACACTTCCCTGGCTTTGAATTGTATAATGAACGAAATGAACCCTTTCTGCTACCAAATGGTTGAAAATATATGGATATGCATGTACACGTGCAAACTCATGCATCATGTATGTACCACGGCGGTTTTCTTTTCATTTTCGTTGAGAAGTAGAGTGTTACGACCATGATGTGGGATGTAACAAGTAGATGTTTTCACTGTGGTTATGTTGGCAATAAAAAGAAATGGATGGAAACCGTCCTTCCTTTTTCCGCTTCTCCAACTCCAGTTCACTATCTTTTCCCATTCATGTCATTTCAGAAAACCAGTGCTGGAGCTGCTCCTTGGCTACGTTTTTTTTTGTGTGGAAAAGTTTTTGATGGAAAAAGTAATTGTGAGGATTGCTTTGAATGTAATACTATATATACATACATACATAGATAGATATTTTTCCTCCTTTCCTTTTCCTCTGTGACTCAAGACTCAATGGAGGTCCACATGTGCACACATAAAAATAATAGTATCATATAGTATGAACTGCAATATTATGTTCAAACTCAAACTCTTAGTAATTTCTCAAGGAATCATGCCAACTGTTTGCAACCTCTTCCAATAGACGCGACGGCTGCGTACGTACACGCCCTTTGATAATGTTTTTTTTGTTTCTTGTAAGTCATCCGAGTTTCTGATAATGTGCAACTATATAAAAATGCTGATGTTTCTTTGTTTGTACATATGTATGTGGAAGTTGAAGGTATAATCATCCAAGTAAGAATTCATCTAATTTCTTCAAACTACTTATATTTGTGTGTTTCAAGATTCCTTTGAGACACATGTGGAGTGGAGGGGTATAGGGAGCAGCCTACAATCTTCTGGTCAAGGCCTATCTTAGATTTTGCACTGCTTGTGTATCCTTCTCTGTCTGAAAGTATACACAGTACATGATTTAATGGGCACTTTCACATCGTGAAAAAAAGAGAGAAAGAATTGAAGCTAACGAAGATTACAACCTTAGAAATTACTAGGAACAGCAAGACATCACTCCTTTCTTGTAATCTTGCAAACTTTAAGTCTGCAGCGTAGTTTATGGTGCCAAACAAAAACTATTACTTTTGTATCTCGTTAGCCAACTAACAATCATGTATACATGTATGTATGTATGTAATTTAATCACAAAACCCTGCTAAGATTACTTTGTGTTTGATCGAAAATGTAACATTTCGTTTTCAGTCATTTAATGATATCATAATAGTCTAGCAGCATAAAAACATTTTTTAGACATTGATATGTAAAAAGTAGGCTCAGGAAAAAGTAATATTTTACCTTAAAAACAGTAAATCAGCCAACACGAATGCAAATGACATGGACATGACATACATTGCACATGCACGTACATAATATAAAAACTTCATATTTATTGTCAAAATGCGTAATTCCATTTGAATGCATTTGTGTATTGTTAAACTGGAACTGGATGGAATAAAATATGATGGGTAATACTGCTGAGAAACTGCAAGTTTAGTCCAAGTATGGAATTATGTAGTCATCAATAACAGAGACATTTTTGTGCCAGTCAAGATGATGGATTCCTGGTAATGTAATGGTCACGATTTTGCATTGTTTGTCCAGCGTACGTAATCCAAATGTATCGTTCTTGTATATTCGCGTATTTTGCATGGGTATTACTTGCTCATTCTCGTCGAAAGCAGCAAAATGACTGAAAAGCAAAAAAAAACAACATGCAGTACATATTAACATTCTTCAAAGAAATCCCAACAAATGAAATACTTTAGTTTGATAGTGTTCCCCACTTTTATGGCGACCATTTGTGTGAATGTATGTGTATAATGACCCCACTCACGCCATCGGATATGATTTCTCTCCTTCGCTATAACATAAGAAGCGAAAGAGCTTCCCATGTTACGCAGTGTGGTACATTCGTGCCACATACACAGTAATGGATTTTTACCTTGATTGCCACGGAGAAATGACCCCATCGTCTGGTCCGCCAATCAATACAAGTCTTTGAAGTTTTAGGAAATTCCTCTTGTACTTCATGGTATCAGGAGTGGTCACTTCGTTGTTGACCTCTGGTAGAAAATGTGAATAATTTAAGAAGGAATCAAGGTGATGAGGATCCCTCCAGTAGTTTCCAACGGAAGTCATTTGCCCAGCCTTGGAGTAGAAGAACCTCCACGCTGATTCCTTCACATAACCAGGAAAAAATATGCGGAGAAAGTCATCTAAAAACATACATACATGAATGTACGTACGCTTTTACTACTACACGACATTTTATCGGCAAACTGCAAATTTATTGCCATAATAAAAGCTGAGTCATAGTATGCATGTAATTTGATAACGTTGTAAGACTGCATATGTTGTGCTTCTGTTGCACATACTTACCTCCATATTGTCCGTATTGAGGAGAGCTTAATGATATGAAAGTGTGAACATTGTGTTTGTTTGTTGACTCAATTAATGCTCTTGCCACTAGGCCGCCCTGAGAGAAGCCTAAAGCAGTAGTAAGTACAGAGACCCATTGTGAATCCACTCTTTTATGTATAAGTGCAATAAAATAAAAAGCAATTTCAAAGACGTGATGTCGGGTCTGTTTTTTACCAATCACATTAATTCCTCCCGGATTCTCTTCCATTATAGGAGTGATGAGTTTCTTAAAACTTTTGACCTGATACCAAACTGGAGCCATACTTTTCCAACCGTGAAGTCTATCTAATATTGTAACGTCAGTTCCCGGATGTTTCTGTCATAAATTATTTTGAAATGAATATTTTAAGCAAAGTTTAAAAAAAAATATTTTTTATAATAATTTTTATCATGAGGCATGTAGATTTTTTCTGATTTACCTCCCCAATTCTATCCATAAGAGAGTCTAGACTATAAGATTTATCGAAAATCCCATGAATGAGCACTACAGGCTTGTAACATATAACACTGGAAACACACAAGTTCACAAATAGGATGCACGTGATTGTGCATTTGTTGAAATAACAACGGTTATATGAAAACATTTTATATCAAGTTTCCAGAAAAATATAAAGGAGACTGAAGCTCTGAAGAGAACTTATGGCTGAAGGGACACTACTGGCTGCCCGAATATAAATTAACCCAATTTCGTAAGACTAAACAGGAGATGTGCTTGTATCAGACACTGTACATTATGGAATATTATTATGACTAGACACAACCGGACTTTGTGTACAGAAGTATTAAACTTTGTACGACATGCTTCAACAACATGAGCGTTTCATGTGCTAAAAAGGTATATACACATTTCTAGTTATATTAAATGACTTCATTTATTGAAACATCTCTCGAACACAAACACATATCTGAGTAACATAAAGTATAGTAATTGTAGACAAGCTCCAACTCGACCCATATTATGCAGTTTGTTTGACCTTCATTTTACTCTTTGTATCAAGAACATCATTCAATTATGTATACAAAAGTATGCTTCATGACGCTAGTGTCTAAAGTTAATGTTCAATCACTTCACATCTCTTATGTTAATGTCCAGTAGCATTCATGGGCTTAAAACATTCCTTTTATCTATGTTAAGATGGGAAATTAACACTGAGTTTACCACCCATCCTATCAGTGTGCCCACACTCATCTTTTAATCCCAAATTCTCAATGAACTTCACAACCAGACAAATCTCGCTGCATAATATACATGAAACTATAAGTAAATAGTAAGACAAAGCATAATATATATACTTTACCATACATTGTCTATATCACATTGCTTTGGTTTTGTGTTATCTGTAGTGTGGTAAATAAACGCTGATTGTGGTACTCCTATTTCACACAGATAAATCATGAGCTGCAAATTTATCCTTGACCAAAAGTCAAAAGTCGATAAACGTCTTCGTCCGGTCATTTTATGTCATTGCACTTCCACTGTTGGAAATATAAGAAACACATCATGTTTTTCATCGTCATTTAGTGCTGCAGATAGACTCGTAAGAATGTCATGGCCATACTGAAGCCATCGTTGCTGGACACGGCAAAACAGTCACAAATCATCATGATTCTGAATCGCCTTATTACCTTATGGATGCTTATGTACAAGTAGCCATGGGACTTCCTTTAATTGTGAAAGTATGGTTTCAAAATAAAATATTTGTACGAGGTTACATGCAGAAGAATGTCGAAAAACTGAATATTTAATAATTGATGAATTTGGTTAGCTTATAACATTTTACTTACGTTAGCATGAATACATGCGACATAAAATGCAAAACAAAAACCGTATATTCCGTGAGCACCAAGGCATAAGATTTTTCAACGCTGGCGAGAGGAATGATATAGATAACACTTAAATAAAAAAGATAAGTGATAATGAGTACCCCGGTTCTGCAAAGTACCCATCCTTCCACTCAAGACATAGACGCGGAAGCTGGAGATCATGGAGGTGGTATTGAGGGAAGAAAACGGACCAAGTCAGAACGAAGGTCTGAGGTATCGGAGGGGCCTGGGCTATTGGACATGGTAGCAGGAGATGATCATGAAGAAGCGGAACTGAGACAAAATAGTAGCAGCGTCATCAAGTATTCTTCTAAATACATAAAATTTAAAACAAACTTACAGTGTTTACTCCTGCCAACATTATGTTGTCTCTATCTCCGCTATACAGATTCTATCCGGATTGGTGTCGTTGCTTCGAGCGTAACAGGCGTGAATCATATGAGGAAAACATAATTAAACGCTTCTTCCGTTGTCCTCCAAGTGGAACGTTTGGTCGAATTATATTAGTTACTCTCATCTGCATTTGTCTCTGGGTTTTCTTCTATTTGTTGTTGCAGCCTTTATCCGAAAATGGTCCTTGGCATGACAGGTGGCTCAACCCCGCCTATTTAAATGGTCCTATTTTTGGATTATGTATAGTGGAAGTAACTGGCTTAGCTGCTGGTGTTTTATTTAAAAAGTTGCTCAACTTACCACAACTGCTTGGTCCACTGATTTTGGGAATCATATTCAATAACGTACCGCCACTTAACGTGTTCCAGTATATGAAAGGCTTTGCATTCAGAGATTGCATGGGTATGGGTGCTTGCGAGGAAGCTGCCATACACACACTCAACAAATGGGTGAAACCTATACGGTATCCGTTGTGGATTTCTTTTAAACAAATTCCAAAATCCATCACATCATCCATTACTTAAAAACTATTCGTACAGAGAACCACATTCGAGAAATTTTGCTAATTTGCAGTATTTTAGCATTGGGACTTATTCTAACGAGAGCTGGATTAGAGCTGAGCCCAAAGCAATTAAAAAAGTTGAAAGGGGTTGTTCCCCTCTTGGCGTTCACGCCTTGTTTAGTAGAAGCTTGTACATGTGCTATAACTTCCTATATTTTCTTCAATATCCTTGAACCAAATGAACATATTAAAATGAGCATATATATGTGCTTCGTGGGAGGGTAATTACAATTAATTTCATTGCAACATTTAATGTTATACCAAGATAGTTCTTGTCTATATTACATTTTGAATCATTGTTTACAATGTTTCCAGGTTTGCACTTGCAGCAGTCAGTCCCGCAGTTGTTGTACCTGGAGCGTTGTCTTTAAAGAAAGCCGGATATGGTGTGGTGAAAGGTGTGCCAACGTTGCTCATAGCGGCTTCAAGCATTGATGATGTATTGGCGATCTCCTTTTATACCATTTTCTTAGGTTTAGCGGTAACATCTTCAGGTCAGTTATACGGCAAATGTACAATGTATGTTAATTGGAATGGACATATTTCGACAAGTAATTCCTTTTTCAAAACCCTTTGCAGAGGGTCAAGGCTGGAAAACATATAGTGGAGGTGTGCTTGGTATTATTGTAGGCATATGCCAAGGTGTATTATGCGGAATGCTTTTGCACTTTATACCATCACGAACCAGTGTAAGAACTGGATTATAATTACAATTTATCACCTTGCCCCATTTTTCGACAATTGTAAATTTGGTCTGGTTTTGGTTTCCCAGCTTTAGTGTATTTTGTTTGTGATATTTAGCGTTACAAATCAGCCAACCGATTGCTTTGTCTGCTTTTGATCAACTTTGTGTCAGTTTTTATATACGAAGACTTATTTATCAGTAGCGCAGGATCAATTGCCGTGTTAGCTACAAGCTTTATTGCAGGATTTGGATGGAGATCACAACCTCATTGGAAACACCCAATGAAGAATATTGAAAAAACGCTAGCACACATGTGGGTGTTATGGGTGCCCCTTATATTTGGCACAATTGGGAAAGAGATAGATTTAACATCAGATGGATTTCAAGGCGCCATCCTTGGCAAGACCTTTGGAGTGATTTTCATAAGCCTGTTGGTATGTATTATGTTTTTAGGATAAATTGAAGTTGCCATTAGTATGATCTTAACCGGTTGACAATATTGATTTTAGTTTCGATGCATAACAGCTTTCTTAGTTGTTAGCTGTACTGGATTCAACATGAAAGAAAGGCTTTTTGTTGCATTATCATGGATTCCAAAAGCAACTGTTCAGGTGAAGCAATAATAGTTGCGGAAGCTCATTTATTCAGATTATGCTCGTCGATGGTATGCTTTGATTAAACATAAATGTATTTTCAGGCAGCTTTAGCCCCTCTTGTGTTGACAAAAGCTGCAGATTCAAACAACGAGAGTGAGCAGAGAAATGCAACTTTAGTGGTTAACATAGCCATTTTAGCTGTCCTCATAACTGCACCTTTAGGATCTGTGCTTATTTCCTTGACAGGACCAAGGTTATTAATGAAAAATTCGGGTCCAGAAATAACAACAATTCTGGAAGAAGAGTTTCCAAATGGAGAGGGGCTTGATACTACATCTGAACTAACAAAGATACCGTCACAAGTGCGAATAATTTCCAAAAGTATGACTGACCAGGGTAGAGTTAATCCACGTTTCTCCAGTGATTCACAGTTTGATGCAGGTGTATAAACAACCCCTTTCCAAAATTCACAGTAAATAAACCAACACGTCTTCCCTTTCCGAACTTCTTGTCATCATACAATTTTATTTTCGCTTACCAGCCTTTTGTATTTAAACGGGCTTACCTCTGCATACAAAAAAAACTATATATACATTTTGTACATTGACTTCTCAAAACCTTTATCATGTCTATTCATTCCAATGATACGCTTTCAAACTTCTCAAAGCTCTGCTTGAACTCTGGCTTCTTAGAAAGCACATCAATTGGTCCAAAATCCTTTATCTGAAGCAAAATCACTTCTATCTATTAAATATTTCAACGTTATCAAAACAAAGTATTTTAGTTCTCAACTTACCCCACCATCCTCCATCATCAACAAATTTTCACAACTTGCCAAGGCCGAGGTCCGATGTGCCACAATAAAAATCGTTGAATATTTAAACTCAGCTGCCAACAGTTTCTCTACGATTGCTGCCGTTTCTACGTCCATATTTGAGGTAGCTTCGTCAATAAAAATGACCTATAGAGAACCAAAACCATAACCAATACAGTATCTAGGACATTTGAGTCCAGGATTTGTAAGTTTCGAAACAAAAAATAACAGTGAGGAAATTTACCTTAGATTGTCGTAGTAAGGCTCTAGCGATGCAAAGCAATTGCTTCTGTCCATGACTTAACCCAACCTCACTATCAAGGTTATCTATGGAAGACTTTAGTCCCGTTTTTTCTAGGACCTTCCACAATTCATTGTCTGTGTAAAGTCGGCCAGCGTCCAAATTGAATCTAGGTGCAATTGATTTTTATTTGAGAATTGTGCGACCTTGTGTACAAAACCAATAGATCACTTACCTTCTTATTGATTAATTTACCTAATGGTTTTGTGAAAAACGCATGGATCTTGTGGTATCACACACATTGCATTCCTGAGTTTTTGAAGTGGAATTTTAGAAATGTCCACCCCATCTATTTGAATGCTTCCAGACTTTAATTCAGTCAATCTAAACAACGCATTGCCTATAGAACTCTTACCAGATCCTGTTCTTCCTATGATGCCTGAAATAATTTGATGAGCACATGCATGCATCATTATATGCCTAGAGATGAATTTCCTAAATATTACCAGGTCCACATTTTTTACTACTCACCAATATTCTGACCAGCTTGAACCTCAAATGAGACATCGCGAAGAATTGGAGGGTCAGTTGATGAATAGGTCATTGTTACCGCATCAAATTTCACATGTCCTACAGTAGGCCAATTGGGATGTATTCCAGGTGATTCTATCTTTAAAGCTCCTTCTCTGTGTTCAACTAAAGCATTTGCTCCATCAATGTCAATTTGTTCCTGTACGTCGTAACTCAAAAAGGTATGGATCCGTTCAACTGAAATGAATCTTGCTTCAGTTTCCGAAGCCAATCTCATTGTGAATTGGAATACTCCACTTAGCTGAGCTGCATAAGCCAAAGCTAAACCTACTTCAGCTGCGGATATTGTACCATGAAAAACAAGAGTAAAGACTGCGACGGACCCCGTCATCAATACTATAATGTAAGTAGCAACAAAGACGCATTTCCGTTTAGATATTTCTTTCTCATTGATACATACATACATAGGTTTCGTTGAACTACCTGCAAGACAGTCTAATCTTATTGACAACCATCTAACGGAAGCTGAAAATGTGTATGCCACAGCATTTGAAGCATCTGTGAATTTCTCAAATCTGGCATGAATTAAACATATAACGAGTATTAGCCAAGTTTTATATTTACATTATTACAGTAAATGTGTACAGCGATACACAGTACATACTCTTCAGTCATCAGTCTTTCTTTGTTGAATGCTCGAATGGTTCCAAGTCCTTTCACGGTTTCAGATATTCGATTGAAAATGGGAGATTTGCTACGAGTTTCTATTCGCTTCAAGTCTCTGATTGCTGCACTGAAAAAATAACAAATTTTGGAAGCTGAAATCGCAAGCGGTATGTGCGCACATGTAAAACGTAAAAGTAATATTCTAACACGTACTTAAATATTTTCCTGTAGAAGGTAAATATAATGAAAATGAACAACACAAATACGAGGAACTGCGGAAACACGGTAGACACAAGGATTACTACTGAGAATACTACGAAAATGTTCTGAATAAAGGTTTCCATATTGTTTGGCAGACTTCCATCAACTGAAATTTAATTTAATTAGTATTATTATTATTCATCCATGAAAAATCTGTTAAAATTAGAACATTTAGTAGCTTCATGAAATCAGTTTGTGACCTTCTCCAATATCCCGAGCAAAGAGGTTGAATACTTGCCCAGTTCCCATTCTTTCAAGGGTCTTGATTCGGCTACAGAAAAGTTGTCTAAGTAGTTTCATATGAAGCACTTTGCATGCTTTCATAGTGGCCTAGTATATAAAAAGAAGTTACTCATATTTTTTTTAAAGAAACATAAATACATGGTGGTTGAAATGTTCATTATTCAGTCTTACCATCACATAGAAAAGTGTACGAAAAAGACTTCCTAAGAAGATTACTCCTATTAGTCCAGCATATATGTCTCGGTTAAAGGCAAAACCAGGTGTATCACTGCTAATGTGCTGCTCTCCATCCATATTAGTTAGATTTGTATCGTTTGAATCCGTTGATGAGTACAGTATAACTGTTTTGTCATCTTTATGAAACCAATGTTTCAACCACCAAGAACTGAAGGTGGTTGAGCCGATACTTATGCTAAAAGCCAGCAGTACAATTGCAAGCGCTAGCCAACCCCCTGAACTTTTTATGTATAGTAGGTAAACTCCCGGAGAAATGTCCTTTCTGGACTTTTCCAACTCTAAAAACAAAAGAAATGCTAACTTTCACCTCAGTTAATTTTACTACAAATTATACGTATATTCAAAGAAGGGGATAAAATACCTAACTGTTGTTTCTTCGCACTTGTCACAGCTCCAACATCCATTTGCAAGTCAAGAATTTCCGAGTCTTCGATCCTTAACGATAGATTATCAACATTTTTATTAACATTGAACCAGCTAAGCGTTACATAATCAGTTTAATTAATTTTTTCTTACAATGGGCCTTCAGGTTCGTTTGGGTGCAACGACAAGCAGTTCCATAAACTGTTATAAATTGAATCTTTAACTTCTATTAGATCCGTATGCTTTCCTCGCTCCGCAATGGTACCATCGGATAGCACTAATATTTCATCACAATCTTTTAGATAGTTCAACTGATGTGACACGAACAGAATGGTTTTCTTCTGCTTCCTTAGTTTGTTAACAATAGTGTTCTCAAACACTGCCTTTCCAACACGATTATCCAAACCAGACAATGGGTCATCTAGCAAGAAAATATCTGCACTTTGATAGTACATTGCTCTTGCTAAAGAAATTCGTTGACGCTGTCCACCCGATAAATTAGAACCGTTATTTTGTACCCGAGTTAGATCCCCCAGCGGAAATGCTCCAAAGTCATTTATTAAACAGCAAGATTCAATGCAATTGTAATATCTAAATTAAATAAAAAACTTTTGTAACAAAGTTGGTTCTGATTCAATGTACGAATTTAATAGGGTTAAACCAATATAAAATTCATACCTAACTGAATCAAAGGCTTCTCCAAAAACAATGTTTTCACGAATGGTGCCTTTGAAAAGCCATGGGTGCTGCGGCACATACGCTGTTCTTCCAAACATATGTAGCGTTCCTTTTTCTGTGGTAAGGGCCCCTGCAATTGTTTCAAGCAACGTTGTCTTTCCTATAGATGATAAAAAGCCATTGATTAGCCATATGACATCATTTGAAAATATCGATTATATTTGTAAGTATCCCAAAAGTCACATACCACTTCCGACATACCCACATATTCCCAAGAAGGTACCCTGGAAAGTTTTATTTATTACTTTTATCAAGCTTTCACAATTTTCTCTACGTTATGTATGCACTGCATATTGCATAATCGCATACCTTTTTAACATGCAAATCAATTGGTCCGAGCTGGAAAGACATGTTGTCACAATCATCACTGTTCCCTAAAAGTCTTTCAATACTGTTAATGTTTTTAAACTCTTTCCGTTTTTCTTTGTCCTCTTCGTTGTCAGACTCTTGCTGTGGGTCAAAAAATCCACGACGAACTAAAGTAAGCTCTTCTATTACGATGGCTTCATCAACTGAAGCGTGATTTGTATCACAGACATTTTCACTTGTATCCTTTATTTCTGGAAGTATGAGCAAGCTCTAAAACAAAGTACTTCTTAATTAGCTTGTTACTTAAACTCATAGAACATGGATCAATTTCGATTGTTTTGAACAATGATATCCATATTTCCAATGTTAAAATCCTTTCAGTGAGCATTTAATACATTTCCTCAACTGTACCTTAATTCTTTCATTGCAAATCCTGAATGAATACCAAGACTCGTATAGTGAGTTTAGCATGCGGATGGAGAAGAACAAAAGGGAAAATACGAACAAAAGAGTGAAAGCCTGTTTCAAAAGTACAAAAATTCATTTTACAAAAAAATTAATATCTTTTGAGTAATTATATATGAAACGTTCCCAATAAGCGAAAGGTATAAGAAAAGTTGCGGTAAGTAGCAAATGCACAAGGAAAGTACACATTGGATGAGGGAGAACCCGACATTAAAGCAAATTGATTGAAGATAGAAAGCAAAGCTCATGAAGTGAAATTTCACCTGAATTCTTGAAATGGCAATTTTGGAGTCAAACCAAGCTCGGCACCCAGAGCGTAAGCGTGTAAGTGTAGGACGAATCCGCCCAATATAAACAGCGATAATTACAAACGCCTTGATCGGAAAACAGTAGCGAAATCACACATAACAGAGATTGAAAGCATTTAATTAGGAAGTAAAACAGTTTGCCAACTGAAAGCATATAATATTAATGTTATGTACCTGCGTAGGAAAAAGGTAATTGCCTGTTGCGATGTACAGAAGGAACGTTAAAATAGCAGCAATATGGGGGAGGGTAGGACCAATGACTATGCTCAAACTTTGAAGCAGTTGGCTTTTCACCAAATACTTTCGTTCACTTTCTCTGACATCTGAAGAAGTAAAATGAAATGAATGTGCGAGCAACATATTATAGTATGAATGATGCAAATCGTAAAATCAAATGTATGTTCCTTCCATTGAATTAAAATGACGTGCATGCATACCTGAGATTGTGTTATACAGATAGCTTTCCCAGCCAAACATCTTGAGAAATTTAAAATGCTGAAGAGCTTGCGAAATTAGAGATACTCGCTCATCCTTCACTTGAATCGCTTTACGTCGTAGCGAACCACTTCCTCTCGCCAGAAGATACTAAAAAGCAGAAACTACTATATAAAAACTAATTCATGGCAGAAATCATTATTTTGCGCTTAATATTCTTTCGACTCACTTGTAAAGGATATGCTAATGGAAAGACAGCAAGACCTATGAGTGGAAACCATCCCAATTCATGCCAAATATATACTGCACTCATCAAAAGTACAATTGGACCACCGATTGCAACTTGGCCAGCAACAATAGCCTCGTATAAACGTCCACAGTCTCCAGATATCACATTAAGTAGCTGTCCGAGTAGATTTTATATTTTGATAGGGCGTTTTTCAACCGAATTTGCTTGTGTGTATAATATTTCAACAATGTTGCCTTACCTTGGATGAAACTTGATCAGTCAGATTACCTATTCGTAACAACTTGCGATAAACTAGACCCATACTAGCAGCTTTCAAGCGATATGCAGTCCTACAGTAATTTAATTTACATTAGGACGATAGTAATAAATAGCAAATTAAAATCAAAGGATTTCAAACATTGTACCTATAACTCATGGCCCATGTCAAAGTGATGAAAAAGACCCTTGATAGCTCGCATAGGATGAGTAATCCAACCCACTTCATTCCATTAACCGTATATGGCTCAGGAGATTTTGCAATTTCTATCACATTCTTCATTATTATAGTCTAAAAATGTAAATGACAAATGTAAGCCAAGTCAAATGTCAATTTTGCTTTGGTACAGCTGAAACGAATGTAAAATTATGCAGTAGTAATACCGGCGACAAAAATCCAAAAATCAGGCTAATAATGTAAATCAGTGACGTCACAAGCATCCTGCTCCGACAATACAGCCAAGCAACACGTCCAAAACTTGGACGTGAATTGCTACTAATGTCAGAGAAAGCTACCTCTCGAGCCCAAAGTTGTTCCAGCAAGTCAGTATTTTTCTTGCAAGCCTCTTTCTGAGGAACCTCTGGTATGTCCGAATCAGTAAGGCCTTTCTTGTACGCCAAATCCATTAGCCTTCCCATCCAGGAGAACGTTGCAAAGGATAACCAATTTGCATTTTCCATGGGATGTCCTGCCTTCGTTGTCTCAAAGAAGACGCCATTAGATTCAGAGGCATCCTTGTCTTCATCCCTAATTTTATTAATAAGAGGATTTAATAAAAATAGGTGTAATTGGAGTTTAGAAAGGGTTGGAGTAAACAGTTTGTTCAGCTTACCCCCGTCTAGAACTAGTTTTGCCCATTCGTAATTACTTGTAAATTTGGACTTCAATATTAAATACTGGGTCTGAAATAATAAATTTGTGATGAATACATTAACATGTATAACAATTGACGCACAAATTTTTGGCTGTTCAACTGCGTGTTTAGTACAGACTACACATACATATTTTTGTAAGTGGATTGTATGCATATAAAAGAATGAGTTTACCAATTCCACCTGCGGTAAATAAAGGATGTTGAGGATGAGTTGCAACCAGTAAACAGCATTATCTTATCAGCAGAGAATAGATAACCCAGGCGCAATAGAGGTAACGGAATGTACAAACATGAATGAAGTTATGTCATGTACATGTAAAAATGTACTGGTATTTATCCCAATCGTAACATTTAAAAATTTAGTACAAACTGCAAATAAAAACTATTTCGAGTTACTGGTTATATGAGTGGTTATACACATGACTAACATGCTCACTTTATGATCGTAAAGTCATGCAAACTAACGTGGAGTTTCATGAAAATTAGAAATATAGGGATATTACAGTATTCATGGTAGCCGGATATCACCTCAAGAGAAGAACCTGATGAAGCACCACATTTCTTTCATTTCTATGCAGAAATCTCTCACAACTTCGTTTCGTATGTAAAGAAATGACACTTTCTACACCACACAGCTGAATGCACGATACATCTTTGAACTCCATGAAACCGGGGAAAGCAACACTGTAAACACTACGACGGCTTCGATCGTGACAGATCGGAAGTAGTTTTCGTTATACCTCTGGAGGTTTAAAGGCCTTGTTTAACATACACTCCTTTCACTGTGAACCAAAGTAGCATATGAAGTCGTTCATACATAAGTTTACATTAAACAAGACATGAGATAACAGGAAGGTCTATGATCCGAATCGAAAAGTGGTTTTTGCAATAGCTTGCATTTTTCATTGATTAAAAGATTTTTGTTATTGGGTTAATGTTTATATACACGTAAATAAATGCACATATACAAGGGGTCATTAAAATAAACATGTCATTTATTTCTTGGCTTGGCACTACTGATAAAATTCTTGTGTTGACTAATTATTATTACGAGTGAATATTACACATGATACTACACACACTTTCCTTTTCATATAAAAGTCTTTCAGTACAGTTGTGAGCTTTTATGTCAGTGTCTGCAAAATATATTTGCTTACTGTCTGTTTTTTTTTTAAAGATTCCTTTCGTAATTACAAAGTGCATTCGATATTTGTTGCAAAAACATACAATATACATCTACGTTTATATTTGATATCAATACCAAATCAGTAATACTATACTGCATTTGAAGCGGCTTCATTGGATACATTGCTGGAAGCTTTATATAAGCTATCTGCCCATGAAAGAACGTCTTTTGCTGCTTCACAATGCCTCAAAAGTTCTTGAGGCACTTGTTCTTCTCCTAATAGAGCTCCAGCTATAGAACCTGCCATGCAGGCTATTGTATCAGTATCACCACCAAGTCTAATGGCGAACTGAATGCACCGTTGCATTTTGTTATTATTACACTAATAAATATGAAAAAAACTATTATTCTTTGACTAGGTAAGAAATTATTTTACATTTTGGATGTTAGATACTTTTTTACCTCGATATCCGGTAAAGGCTTCTGTGATGCCAGAAAACAGTAAATTGCTGTTGGTACTGATTTTAAAGCTGATACATGAACTCCAAGTAAGCCGTGAATTTCTTCCATTGTTGGCGGCTCTGGTTTTTCTAAAAATTTCTTTACAGTTTCTAAACGCCGAGCGTATGAAGTGGTATTCCACGGAGCATCAGAATCTTCCCCCTCAAATTCTACGGCAATATGAGCGTCTCTTTTTTCTACTTCTCTCATTTTTGATATGAGATCATCAGTAAACTTGACTACGTTTAAATTATCTGCTTGTAGTTGCAAAGCAGCATTAACCGCTAAACACTGAAGAACTGCTCCTTGATATCCAAGCTTGTGGGAGTGAGTAATTTTCGACTGCAAGGCAGCTACTTCAATAGCTCTAGGCTCGTCCCCATAATGCATTAGGGCGACTGGAGCAACGCGCATAGCTGCGCCGTTTCCGTATGAACCCATTCCTTGAAACTGCCTCTGTATTCGGAATAAAACCCAAGCTGCTTATCCAACGAACTCCGTATATTGTTCACAATACAATTAAGAACAAATCAATGTACAAGTTACTTGGGCAGGTCTATACGGATCTTCACAATTGGAATTTCTCAATCCTACGAAAACGTCATGAATTGCTGATCCATAACCTCGCCTAGGCTCAGCGAAATATTCTTTTGTAAACCTAAAAAATTTAAAAAAGGGAAAATTACTACTACGTATGTAATCATTTCTTACAGTCTACACATCAACAAATATCTCCATGTCATACCTTCTAGCCATATCTTCTGCATTGTAACCCTTGTGATTAGTTAGGGATAAGACAACTGATTTAGACATTGCGGTGTCATCCGTGTAGGGTTTAAATGGGACTGGAAACACAAACAAGTAACAAAATTATTCATTAACAATTAATGGATACCTTCAATTAAAGAATATTCATTAATTTTGTTTATTACTTACGTCTTTTTTTGGGATCTCGCAGCTGTGAAAAGTAGTTGTTCAAGTGTACTTTCGAAACGACAGCTTCGCCTTCAAATGGACCACCTAAATAAAAATGCATGCAAAGAATTTTTGTTTAAAATCATATCTACTTCTTGTTGAGGTTTTTATATACTTTAATGTCATATTTACTAACCCAAACAGTCTCCCATTAAACCACCAAGCAATGACCCTCTAAATCGGCTAAGCATCATCGTTGATTGATCTGATTTATCTTTCGATCGGGGACTTGCGACTTAGATTACTCTTACTCAACCACTGACCACATGCAAAATGACACACTGATAGACTTCAAATCCAGCTCCCGTACAATTGGCAATCAGTCAGTCGCAAATAATGTGATTAAAGTAATCAATTCTTGAAACTACCTTACCTAAAAGCACCATAAAAGTGTCTTTGGATGTATTAAGATAGTTTATATGCACAAATTTTTATTGATTTCTAAAATGAATGTTTACTTTTCCACTTCACAGATACATTTACATAAATACCTAATCCAAACATCCTGAACGTGAGCGTATCGGTATCTCATCTCATAAATAAAAAGATCATAATATCCGATGGCTTTTATGTACAAAAATCTACGTTCTTTGCTGCTTCTTCGGCTTCCCGGACAATTTTTTAGAGGTGAACAGATGTGGGTGCATGTATTCTTCTCAATGCACAAAAGCTGTAACATTCAACAAGAGACAAGAATACTAACAAAAAATCTTTTTCGTTGTGATTGTTCACAAGGCAAACATAAAAATCCTTTTTTGTCAGTAAGTCAGTTTGCAGAAAACTTAAGTTATTTCTTGTCAAATTCAAGCTTGTAAATATTGAAGGATCAGGTAAGCATCGGTAATCATAATCCTATCAGTAGTTGTTTAGTTGGTCAAAATTTATTCCCTTTCCTTTGGTGTTTGCCATTTGCTAACCAAGCATCATTTATTATTGCGTTTGACTGTTGGAACTAAATATTGTTTTTTTTGTTAATTTAAATAGACCTTCGGACATCCAACGTCTAGGATCTCGGATCTGGCCCTTCTGGAAGAGGACTTAATTTGCGTCTTTTGGCAGCTTGAGGGAAGAGTTATTAGTTCCGGTATTTTGTCCAGGATTATCCAAGCAATGACACGTTAGTACTGAGAACAAGAACTGAAATTATCAACCAAATCTTATAAACATTTTAGCTACTTAATGATAAATGACATAACGTGTATAATGAATCTTTTTTTTTACTATTACAGGTGCTATTGCATAGTTTGATAATGGGAATTCACGGATTGTGGCAAGTTTTGGAACCCACTGGACGACCTGTAAATATTAATTCTTTGCGAGGCAAAGTACTAGCAGTTGGTAAGTCTATTTTTATTTAGTCTAGTTTGCATGCATTATGGATATGTTTAGGGATGTGGTAGGCTGGATTAGATTTGCATTTGCATGCTTCTCATATTCATTAATTCATTCATATTATTTCTTAAATTGTAAGGTTTGCGTCATGTTGTTAGTTTTTTAACTTTGTGTCATAAAAAAGTTGCTTGGATTAAGTTTAAAGGTGATAGCTACTATTTTTTTTTATTAATCTGATATTGGAGCTAATCCGTTCCGTTCTAAATTGATTTGCAGACAAAAGAAGTTGAAGAGTGAACATTAAACGGCAATTCTGATATTAAAGTATTGTTATGGAGGAGGTGTCAGGCTTGCAAGGAAAGGAACTTCTTCAGTCACTTCTAAATAAGTGGATGAAAATCAATCTGACTGATGGTAGAACCCTGACAGGAAACTTTCTGTGTGTTGATAGAGATGCGAATATTATTATCGGTACCGCAGCTGAGTATTCAAATGATTCGATGACTGGCGAGCCCCGAGTTTTAGGTTTAGCTATGGTACCTGGTCGACATGTCGTTTCAATTAACGTCAAGAAAGAAACTCTTGTTCCTTTAATAACATAAAAGGGTTTCCTTTGCTTGTTTGCTAAAAACTTTCAGTTATACAATTTTTGCAGAGTGCACTTACATAGTTCTTAGTTTAGTTTGTGATTTATTATAATAGTTTGAAGCTGAAGTATCAGCGCATTATACAGCTTGTATAAAAAATAGTGTTTTTTTAGTTTAATCATGGCAGCTGCTGCACCTGCTCAAGGCAATGGTGCTCCACCTACTACCCCACCAGTTAATGGTAGATACCGCACTGGGGATGATATAGATCCCATGAAAGATGAGCGATCTGGCTTGATTAGAGAAGTAGGGTGTCAGGCTATTTGGTCATTATCTTCATGTAAACCTGGGTTTGGTGTTGATCAACTTCGGGATCAGTCGTTGGAGAATTATTGGCAGTCTGATGGCCAACTACCACACCTAGTTAACATTCAGTTCCGTCGAAAAATGACCATTCGTGACATTTGTATTTACACAGATTTTAAACTCGATGAAAGCTATACTCCCAGCAAAATCTCAATTCGTTGTGGAACACATTTTAATGATTTGCAAGAGGTTGAATTGGTAGAGTTTTCAGAGCCAAGTGGATGGGTACAAATTTTCTTAAAAGACATTCGAGACAGACCAATCCGAACATTTATGCTTCAACTAGCAGTTCTAAGTAACCATCAAAATGGTCGTGATACTCATTTGAGACAAATTAGAATTCATTCACCTGTTGATAATTTGCCTGTCGCTGTTTTTCCTGGTAATTTCACATCATTAGATTGTAAAAAGTTTTCATGTATTCGTTGAATTAAATTCTCTGTATAATAAAGTTTTCTTTGCTAATTGTATGTACTAAAACTTTCACCACATCCACTTCATTTTCATATTATACATCAGTTTTGTAAGGTTATGTATGGCACTTGGCACATGAAGAAATACTCATGGTGTAAATCACATTCTATCAGTATCATGTAAGTAGATAATGTGTAATGAAAGTAACGATATCCGCAATCACTGCAATTGTTTCATAATAAAAAGAAAAGGAGCATTGTAAAATTAAATAATTTAAAACTCTCGAATGCGTCAAAATCATTTTACTACACACTCTTTCTTATTTGTACATTTAATTTTAGATGTCTCAATATGGTTGCATCAGTTAGTAAAAGGATTCCGGGATAAGGATGGAAATCCACTTCCAAACGCCCATTTGCTTGGTGTTTTTCATCGAGTGTGCAGGCTTTTAAACTCTGGAATCAAACCAGTTTTTGTATTTGATGGAGGTGTGCCCGTTCTAAAACGACAAACTTTGGCTATCAGAAAGCAGAGGAAGTTGGACTCTTTAGATAAAGCCGAATCATCCAGACAAAAAATTCTTAGTACATTTCTCCAGCAACAATTGCAACGTCATTATAAGCAGGCGTTACCACCTTCACTGCGAATGCAAGAAAAGATAAAGCAACTGTCTTCAGAGAAATCACCATCAGTTTCACCAAAAAAGAGAAATGGAGCATCTGTCAATGACATAGAAAAGGTAGGAACTTCTAATGATTCAAACGTAATAGATGAAGATTTGGAAGCATTTCGCGCTGCATTGGTGGCCAAGCTTGAAGATGACGTAGACGAAGCCGACGCCAAGTTCGAGACAGCAAGCTCGGATTCGGATGATGATTATGCTCAAAAATACCAGTATGGTGTTGACTATTCGGAAAACTTTTCTGTAATTCAAGCCCCCGAATTTGATACCCTTCCGTTAGAAACTCAACATGAAATTTTGTTTGAGATGCAAGAATCTAAGAAAATGAACTCATGGGGAAAATTTGATAAAATGCCGAAAGACCTTCCAAGCTTCAGCAACTTTCAAATGGATCGACTTGTAAAACGAAGGAAATTGCAGAAAAAAATTCAATCAGTGCAACAAGAGATGGGTCAACGACATATTCATGTCCAAAACCTGGATGATTTACTCAAAATGGATTACGGGTTTGCAAATAAGGAAACTAAAGTTATTGGCTCAAAAAGCGATGGATTTGTGTTAATTAAAACACAAGAACCTAAGGACAAGAAGAAAGTTGAAAAAGGAGACTCGACTTGTGAACAAAAGCCTGGAACATCTTCCTCATCCAAAGTACCAGAAGTTATAACTATTGATGATTATATTGAAGATAGCTTTAGTGATAGTAGCATTGTAGAGGAAAGCAAGCTTTCAGAAAAGAAAGTACCTACTACGGATGTAGATGAGCAACACCCACACAAAGTCAGTTCAGTTTCTGATGACGAAGACGAGCAACTTAAGTTAGCAATTGAACTTTCTCTTATAGATGCTCAAACTTCAAACGAAAAAGAACGCATCTCCAAAGCTCAACTAAATGAATCCCCTTCTGGTTCAGATAAGACCATTAATTCAAGCAAAATGGGAGAAGCTGAAAGCAAATTGAAATCACAAACAGTAAAAAGTGCCAATACTTCAATGTCTCAATTTCAGTTTACTCAGCTGAGTCACTGTGCAAAATTTTTAGATACTGTTGGGTTTCACATTCCTACGAATACTCCCGAAGAAGCCACAAATAAGGACGTTAAAGAATTAATTAATGAGAAACCTCAAGAATTTTCAGATAATGAAGCTGAAAAAGCCTCAGAGCCGGATTTGGGGGTAATGAAAGAATCCGAAAGTGAAAGTGATGATGACTTTGAGGAAGTGGAGATGGATAATGATGTATTAATAGGTTCTGTGGAGAAATCAAAAACTGTTGTTGTAATTGATGTTGATGCAATCAAAAACTCAGTGCCAGAGAATGATATATTTGCTGATATTTTTGCCGATTCTGATGTAACAGAAACGCCAGAGGAAATAAAAACCGAACAAAAAAGTTTCGTTGACAAAGACACTTTGTCAGAAAATGCGGTTGGAAGTGCACCTATTGAATCTAGGAATTTTGAGATTTTCAGCAATGGAAAATCAAGTGTGTCCTACCCACGGACACAGATGGATTCGCAATGGGATTCTGACAGTGAAATCGAAGCTGATCTTTTGGAAATGGTAACAGAATCCACGGCAAATTTCCATCCACCTTCATCAGTCTCAACTCACAGTAGTCAAGCCGAATCATCGTTACAACAAAGCAGCATTGCTTCGTCTTCTCGCCAGATTAATGCAGGAAAGCCTATCGCATCTGAGCCTCCTACACGAATGATTACAGCAGAGTACATGCAAGCTCAGGTATACCAAATTTTAAATTGTGGAATCAGGAATAAAAATTATATAAAATTGAATTAATGTTGTAATGAAAGGTATAATTTTGCTTACTACAGGATCAGTTAAACACAAAACTTGAAAAACTTCAGTCTGAGAGGGGATTCCAGGAAAGAGTTGCTACATCTATATCCGACCAAATGCAAATTGAAACTCAGGTATAAGTTTTAGCATGCATTTTTTCTCTGTAAGATGAGGTTTATGCGATTATTTATTGATTGGCATTCGGTATTAATCTTCGAATCTGCTGTTTTTGTTTTATGTGTGTAGGAACTTATCTCATTGTTTGGTATTCCATACTTGATCAGTCCCACAGAAGCGGAATCACAGTGTGCCTTTCTTGACAAGGCATGCTTAACAGAAGGCTCTATTACCGACGATAGCGATGTATGGGTTTTTGGTGGACAAAGAGTCTACAAGAATTTCTTTTCTCAGGGTCAGAAACACATTGAATTTTATCAAGCAGCCGATATTCAACGAGTTTTAAGTAATTAAAATCAACAATTTGAGCATATACTTATCGTTACTACATTAATGGTTTAAGCGTTTATAGTACAACTGGACTCTATGTCATTGATGATGATAATAAATCTGTGTTCTAGATTTGAATCGGGAAAAACTAATCGTTTTGGCATTGCTTATTGGGAGTGACTATTCTGATGGAATCCAAGGGGTCGGACCTGTAATGGCGCTGGAAATTCTCTCAGAATTTCTATCTAACAACGATGACAGTTTTGAAATCCTACTAAAGTTTCGCGATTGGTGGGAAGAAATCCAGAATCAAAAGACAGAAATTTTTGCAGGTTCCAAAATAAAAGAAAAGCTAAGAAAGTTAAAGCTTCGTCCAGGTAAGGGGGAAGGAGCAGCATATCTATATTGATGTAGTTTCATCTTTAATTTAAGTGTCTAATTTACTAAACACAAAGTGTCTGTTTGTTGTGTTTGAAAAGGATTTCCCAACAGAGCAGTTTATGATGCTTTTATAAATCCTACCATTGATACGTCCACCGAACCATTTAAATGGGGGTAAGTCATTATGTAACAATATATACCATGTTTGGTTTTTAACACTACCACTGCCAACAACATAAAATTTATACCTTCATCATGTTTAGGAATCCAGATTTAGATGCGATTCGAACGTACACCAATCGTAAATTTGGATGGGACCAATCAAAATGCGACTCAATGCTACTACCAGTATTAAAAAACCGTCGTTGTGAAGCTGAGCAGGGTCGGCAGTTGACTCTGGACTCTTACATTTCGTTTGGAAAACTCCCTAGTCTGGAAAGCGGCAAACGGAAGAAAGGAAGCAAGCGATTGCAATCTGCAGTGAAGAAACTTAAGCGGGTTGGTGTTGAGTCACACGAACTCAACTTGAGCTCCGACTCTGATTCAGATGAGCGGGGTGAGAGTCCGAGAAAAACTGTGCAAAAGGCATCCGAGGGTCGCAAAGTAAAAGCTGCTACGCGGAAGGCACAGCCGTCAAAACAACAAACTGAACAAACTTCTATAAAAAATAAACCAAATCCATCCAAAATTACGTTACCAAAAAGTATAGTTAGCTCTGTTCAACCTCCAAAACCAGAAGTAATTCCCCAACGAGTGCAAGAAGAAAGTGATAAACAGAGAAATAAGCAGAAAGCAATTGAAATTTTCAAAAAACGCAAGGAAAAGTAATATAAGAGTCAATCATAACTAATTATTAGTCGATTAGATAAACTATCTTTTGTAAACTTTTCCGGTATTTCAGCACTTTATTTGTAATCTCTAAATATTTTTCATATATTTCTAAACTTACAGTTTTATGATGGTAATGTACCTCATCTTTTAAAAAAAATAAAATTAATCAACAATCATTTTCCCGTTCCACCGCTCTTGTCATGATGCATTTGAAGCAATTTCAAAGTTTCTACCATGTCGGGCTCATCAGACTTAGTAGATATTGGCTTCGTCGTTAATAGCATCCTTGATTTCGTCATTTCACTTTCAACATAGTCGTCATCAGCCGCTCTAAATTGTTCTTGGATTTTCATAATTTCTTTTTGTCGAGCAAGCTCCGTCTTCTTCTTTATTGGTAAATTACCATAAACATGAACCTTGCTGGGTGTGTATAGGGTACCGTCTGGACCGTTACCCTCTACGAAGGCACGGCTCGCTGCTAACCATTGGTCAATGTGTGTATTTTTCATCCTGGCAGTTAGCCTACTAATGTGCCTCCTAGATTTCAACCGCACAATGTCCTCCTCTTTTGGGGGATGTGGTAACGCAGTCTTACGAGTTGCAACTGACATTTCGGCATCCGTTTCTGAGACATCATCGTCAAATATACTAGACAAGCTGGGATACACATCCTCTTCATCATCATCAATTATGTCAATGTAGTCATTCTCTTTCTCCTTATCTCTAAAAATTCTCTTTCGTTCTCGCACTAGCGTTGATATTGTTTGAATTTGTACTACTGCACATATTGCCTTTACAGTTGAGAAAATAAAATGCAAAGTCCATGCCACCATAGCTCCAACACCGGCCATGATAACCATATTTTGACAAAGACCATACATTTTTGGAAGGCAGCCCTTATAAGCGAAAGGAAATAATCTTAGTTTAGGGAAGCATTATTGGTTATAATGCTTATTGGCTTGTACATAAATATTATTTCAAGGTATCATAAATTATGGCGATTGTCTTGCTTTCACCTACGAATTGATTTATTCGTTGACGTAACTGGTGAGCTTGAAGGTCCGAGACCGTTGGATAAGCCCACAAATGAGCACTATGAGCACAGTAAATATTTCTCACCCACCATTGACGGCAACATGACGGAGGAATAATCAAGTCGCTTTTGTCCAAGTTACTCCGTATTAACAATGATGACTCCAAAAGCTCTCCTTTCTCATTCCAAGTACTTCGGGGTAGATAGTCTGTCCAATTCCCAACTCCACAACAACCCAGCTTCATGTTAAATGTTTAAAATCATTTTTTAAATTTATGTATATGCAGGTATACATGTATAGAAGCCCTTGGACGGAAATGGTGTGTGACACTCTTAAGTACTCACAGATATCTGAAGTAAATCCAAAGCAATGGTGTCCTTCTTTACAGCTTCGACTCGGACTACGTCTCGTGATGGTACATTTTGACCATAGTTTTGAACCTGTCTTTGTAGAAATGCGCTGACAATTTCCATATCATTGAAGTCGCAATGACCATGTGATTTCATAACAGAAATGGTTATAAATTCAAAAATTACTAATCCAAGGTCAAACATTAAATGCTGAAAGGAAAGCAAGAAAGCGTTTGACTTTGTACATCTTCCGTGAAAACAGGTGAAATAATAATAATTCATATGGAACCTAATTTCTTTTTGATTGTTACTCACCGATATTAGTAGTTTCTTACATCCTTTAAGACATCCGTAGATACCGATCATCACATTTAAAACGTTGCAAGTTCCAAAAACCATCAACAACATGCCTTCCCAACTTGGGTCCGAGTGACCCATAAACCTGAGTATAGTATATGGTTGCATGTCATCGGCGTTCGATCCATATATTGAGTCAATTAAATTGCAAATCTTTAAATCTTGCTCTGAAGCGCCGGTACAATTTGCAATCACAAAGGACTGCATACTAACCCCCCAAAAATGATGATTATATAGGTCGTCATCAAGTACATGTACGCGTTAAGACTCATATTTAATTTGCTCTTCACAATATTTTTATCAATGATTTATGTATACCTGTTTCTCCAGCTTATAATGGTTATCCCATTAATAAAATAATACGTGGAATATGTCTGGAATTTTAAAACCCATTATTGTATCAAATGTGATTAACTATGTAAGAAACTAAGTGCTGCTTCGCATACCAACGTTAGGAAATTAGCGATTATGAACATATAATCTGGGAGGTACCACGAGAGCTTCTCTTTTTCCTTATTATGTTTGCTGCAGAATATTTCTTGTAATATGTATTTTAGTAGTTTTAATTGAATTAAGCGAAAAAAATAAATAAATTCATGTTTGAAAAAGTGGCTTTACTTTTTTTTTGGTTTGTAGACCAATCGATTGACATCAAGGTATGGTTGCCCTTGCTCATTGTAGATAACCAAGTCGTTAAACGAACTTCGTATTTTATGCAGGGAAGGTGAGGTTTGTTCGTTATGCAAATTGTTTAGTTTATCAGCGTGGTGTGGTGCCTTATTTGCATCCATCCCTCTTGAGTCCGGCTTTATGTGTTGTACGTGAGGAGGGTTAACATTTCCGTCCTCTCGATGGGCGTCTGCCTTCCCGATAACCATGATTAGAGTACAATATTCTTAAATTCCATCAATATCTATAAGAGCAATTCAAACTTTATGGCAAAAGCATAGGGCAAAAAGTAGTATAAGCTAAGCATAGCTGACTATACATTTCCTATACTCTTTTATTTGTCCCAGAATCAGGAGTGGTAAAAGTAAAGCGTGGTAAAGCCACCTTTTTTTCGGATGACATAAACCATAAACCATGACAATTTCTACAAATTGTATTTGCTACCAGGGGCTTCTGTATCATTCGATGAGTCAAACTGGTCGATGGAGATGATCGCGTATCTAGAATTCCTGATATCCATGTGATATGACACAGCTGCTAAAGTCAGAACAAGCTTTGTTCAATGAATCGAAAAAGCCTTAGCAGAGAAAGGCCCCTGAAAAAAAAATCATTTATGAGGAATGGAAGTGGGAAGTCAACATCAACATCATCCACACAATAGCATTCTATTCTACAGGTGAAATATGCTACGTAAATGACACGCAAACCATATATAAGTACATACATTGGGCATGTAAATGTGATCAAAAAAGCATGTAGGAAGTACACTCATTCAGCATCCGCATAAGGCAACATACTGGATTGGAAACTTACGAGTTGAGTTTGACACTACTCCACCTGCAACCAATGGATATAGTTTGAGAAGTGCTAATTTATTGTGATAGCTTTTGCAGATTCAGCAGCAACCATTTCCTCTGATCTTCTCTTCAAACTACTATGTATGCTATATGCAGACGAAAACCTGTTGTTCGAATCAAAACTATCCAAGAAGGAGAGCTGAGCTGAAAGCCAGAACCAACTCCTTCTCCAGCGAAGCCTTAAAAGATGCTTCTGCATATACCTATGAACTGCGGTGATGCGTTTAGTTCCATTAATGAAAACGATGCAGTAGTAGTGAATGTATAGGAATCGACAGGATTTTGTATGGTTTCTTTGCTAGACAATTTCAAGTTTTTTATACATTAGTTTTTATTCTTTTCTTCATTCTTGGTTGGTATGTGTGTGAATAATGACTAGCCGCATTCTCTGGACTTTGTATGCTCCCTATCCATATATGTGTACAAAAAGTACAAATACATAATATAAAGGAAATAAAAATGGAGTGGATGCCTCTTGGCAATATTTTTTGTTATATAACAACTCTTTCGCAGGGTCTTGTTGTGAAACTGGATTGTCATCACGTTATGTTATATCATATATGTGTGATTCGGATATTATGTGTTATGTAACTGATGTGAGAAAAACATCGTGAACTTGGATGAAAAACAAAACAGCAAGCAATCCGAAAGGTAGTGGTAGTACTTGTCGCTGAGTAGTGTGTCATTGAATAAACGGAGTACATAAATTGTCGGCAGTGCTTTTTTTACCGAAATAACGTAATTACCTGTTTTCCATTGCTTTTAGAGCTAACATAGCCAACAAATTTCAAAATGCGGCTAACGATACTCGTCGTTGTCCTTTCATCCTGTCTAGGTAAAGTATCAGATTCAATTAAAGTTCAATATTACTTTTCCGTCTAATATTTCATTCATGCCAATTTGCATTCGGCCTTCATTTGATTTACGTAAAGTAGACATTCTATTAATTATGGATGGTGTCGTTGTAAACCTTTGATCTAGCAGTTTTAGCTTTGGCTCAGACTAATAATATTCCAGTAGATGCAAGTACGGATGCCCCATCATCATCAAAAACGACAACCACATCCGCAACCACTACTACTGCTACCTCATCAACGACTGGAAATCTTCCGACGACGACCCAAGCACCCACTCCCTCAAATCAACTTCCAACGTGGACAGTGAAATCCGCTAATTCCACTTGCTTGCTCCTTACGGGAAATTTTACTTTCGCTGTCACGTACACAACAGCGGCAGGGAATGTATGTAAAAACACTTTTTTTTTCTCCTGCTCTTATATATTCGCCCCAGAATTTATAATAATGTTACCTACCTCCCGACCAACATAACCACCCGCAGCACGTACAAAACTTTTATCTTTTTCAACTTTGTAATCAGAGCGTCTCTGATAAAGTGGACATTCCGAAAACTGCTAAAGCTTCTGGAAGTTGTGGACCTTTTCTCAACTCACTGGTTTTAACATGGGACCAAGGTAATTTGACTTTCATGTTCATAAAAAGGCCCGTCTACAATATGGGTAACGACACCGGCAACGGAACCTACGGACTTACCAGCGTATTTGGCCGCTTAACCGTGGAAGATCCCACTGCAGCAGCAACTGGCAGCAGCACTCCGGCTCCAGGACCAGGTTCTACTTCACCAGGTTTTTTTTCCTCATTGAATTTATGCGTAGTCATTTCCCTAAAAATCGGTGGAGCGTATACGATTTCCGATTCCAATATCGTCGTCCCCTATCCTTTTTTATATATGTAATTGTTTTCCACAGGACAAACCTTTTACATTTCTGTGAGGGAGCCAGGTTTCATGACTACACCCTTAGAAAATTCATATTCATGCGAGTCATATCAATCCCTTGCTGCTGATAAAACGGGAAGTGTTTACCTTGAAATGACTGGTGTTCAAGTTGAAGCCTTTCATGATGGTCCATCATCAGATTTTAGTCCAAGTACGTTTTCAGAATGCTTAAAAAAGGAACATGAAAGTTTTTTATTGTGCTTGATGGCGATGCGATGTGATGTTATGATATGTATCCTTTCTTCCAGAGGATAATAAAAGTAAAGTTTTATGTTAGAAATTTGGATTTTCACTATAAATTCATCATCAACATTGTTCTTTTTTGTAGGCCAACCATGTGCAAAAGACACTCTATCCTCAGTTCTTCCCATTATAGGATATGTTGTTCTGGCTCTCTTGGTGGGCTCAGGGCTGGGCTATTTCGCATGGAAAAACTGTAGTCGGGCTGGATACACGGAAGTATGAAACCGAAACATTGCAAATAATAATAATAATGTTTTCTCCTTTTTGGATAGGAAACATTTTGCGTCGATTGTCGATTCCTTACTTATATACAACGGAAACAAACACAGGGTATATGTTGGGCTAAAGTTTGCGACTTTTTCTTTTATATTTCAATGGATTTGACGTGAAACCTAAAAAGTAATGTAATTCTGCGGTATGTAATTTTCCGCCTGTTAGTTTTTATAGCACTCGATGTGACTCTGATTATTGTTTGAATGTCGTGAATAAAGATTTAGTAACATGATATATTGTCAACATTAAGTTCACTTGCGACGTGTTTTGTAAGAAAAGTGATACACACAAATGGGTTATATAAGCGTAGGAAACTATAAGCACATTAAACTATAAACTATAACATTAAGTACATAAGTAGCAACCAAATAACTTTATTATAATCATTTCTCTCTTTCGTCTCTACAGTTTTTCCTTTCTTCCGGCTGTGGAAAAATAGTACAAAGGGATATGACATGAGAGTATTTTTCCCATTTTTAGAAACAATAAGCAGTATAAGTTTATGCAAACTTCCTTTACTTTTTAAGAAGATTGTCACATAATGTATTCAGGAAGTATGAAATATGAAAGGATGGAAGCCTTTTAGCAAAGATTTTTTGCATTATTAGGCTCGTTACGCAGAATAAACTCGGAAGATTGCCCTCCCTGAGAATCTTATATACTTTTGTGAGCTTGCTCCCAAGTGAAATTTATCTTTTTTGTTGACTTTAATAAGCAATCTAATAATATGCTAATATGGCAAAGTCTTTTTCCCACAGGCTGCTGAAAATGCATATTCTATGAGGTCACAATAATGAGTACCAGAGAAAGCTTTTCTCCGGTTTCATGATTTTCTCGGAGGGCAGCTCTCACACGATAAGAAACATGCCAGACAAGCAATACTCCCGTCGTCTTTGTGTGTGAAGTATGGAAAATGTGAAACTTGAATGCGGAGCAGGTGTGCGTGAAAGATATATGGCATATTGCATGTGGAAAAGTGGAATTGTGAAGTAAAAAAAAAGTTTCTTCCACGTCCGGAAATTAGGATCCAGTTGAAACGCGAAAGTTGGTTACTCGATAGAAAAAAAAATCCATTATCACTTTTTCTTGTGTGAGTATTATTATTGTGCCACATGGTAAGTAGTATATAAGAGGAAGGATCTTGCAGGCGGATGTTATACATTATGCACGTATATACACACTCTTCCTCTCCTTTGGAGATAGGAGCATTATCTTTGAAAATTTATTGATCCCTAAGGAGCATCTCTTTTACCATATTCCTTTGCTGACACATCGTTAGTTACTGAGACCTTAAAGGCCAATAATGTTATGAGCGGTGGTGGTGGTGGTCGGTAGTAAGTTTAAGTAGAATGCGCTGTTGCAAGACTCATATACAGACAGAGAGTTTATTACCTATACAGAGCCATACATAATGTATTAACACTTCAAAAACATCTTCATGTACGTAATAAACCCACAAAGAGAGAGAGAAGGAGAAGTAGACTTTACTTGGTGATTTAAAAGTTCAATGTGAATATATTATAAATGTGAAACAAGGTCTCTTGAGAGACCGGAGCCCATATATTCATGAGAAAAAGTCTCAGTCCGAGAGGTCTTACGCCTCTTGGCCTGCGAAAAAAAATGGGAAGTAGTAGACACTATTATACAAGCTACTTTTATGATAGCTTTGTGATGTGGTGGCAAAGGATGAAAATATATTTTTTTCCCTTGTCTGTCGGCCCGTTCCTTTTATCCAAACTGGAACAGGAACGACAGTCAAGCTCACACAAAGTTTCATGATACACGAGGAAAAATGCAAAGACCTTCTGCATATGAATAACCATACGCAAGGCAAAGCACTGGACTATTTTTTTTTTTTTTTTGGATTTTCTTGTATGGAAGTCTCTCTTTCAGTCGGCTTTCATTTCTTTTTCTCGTTCTGTGTGTGGCCTTACTTATATGAAAGGATATGATGATGGGCATGAAATAGACTTTTTTTGAGCTTATTTCATACTTAACATATGTATCATTGTTACATTTTTGGACAAAACCATGCAGTGAGCTTCTCTATGACGTGTGCTTGTGTAGAATGGAAACGTACTCAAAGGACAAGGAAAGTCGGATTCATTTTTGTTCATTTTAACTTCAACTCTTGAACTCCAGCTTCAACTCTCAGTATTCCACGAGTAGTGGAGCAGAAGAGTTGGAGTGAGGAGGATTATGTTTACACGTACGTAAAAAAAGTCGTGGTACTTCATAGCACAGTCAGAAGTAGCGGTTGGATATGAGGTGTGGGGTTTCTAGAAACCGGAGCAGCCCTAAAGAAAGCACAAGTGAGGAACAGTTATGTTCCATCCCAACAACATGAAGAGCATACCATTTATTGCTCAAAACATTTTTCCCTTTACATGCATACATTAAAGTTTAGGTTAAAGTTTTCATCACTACTACTGAAAGAGCTGTGCACATGTTCACTGTAATATGTATGTGTATAGCCCCCGCATACTTTTGCTCAAGTGCTCAGTGCTCTTTATCTCTTGTCAAAAGATTTGGGAACGTTTTTTCACATTTTAAGCGTGCATGGAAATGCAAAGATCCAACGAAGACGGGGTTTTTGTTTTTCTACTTGAGATTTTCGACAACTACTACTTGAACGGATTGAGCTTCAAAGAGACCAGAAGAGTACACATACACATCATCCCATGCCATATCATCATCATCCAATCCATCCTCCTCCTGTGCGTTATATCATTTTCAAGTGATGCGTGATGCAACAGAGTTTTGTCGTAAGTATATTACTCAGTATATATTCAATTCAAAGCAGATTTACTTTTCCTGAGTACACACATACAAACATAACGCAGGAAAGCAAGTACGTTATACAAAATAAAAAAAAACATTTTTTTAAATAGGATGCGTGCAAGCAGAGAGAAGATTTTCTGTACAGCCTAAAAATAACCTGATATATCTTCTCTGATTTCGAGAGTTTACAGCTTGACTTTGTAAACAAGAGCAAGAAAGTCTTTTGCATTAGGCTTCTGATCCGATCTACTTGCAGTGGATCACATCACACATCACTTCTACCAGAGCATCAAAGAGGACCGCGACGTATAGTGATGTAATTCATCAGATCAGTCAGTTCACAAAGATTGTATTGTGTGCATCTTTCCTCTACATCCTGAGACTTGAGACGAGACGAAGACTTAGTTGGTTCAAAAGTTGAATAAACTTAGGAATTCACAACATTTCTAAAAACCATTTTAGAATTAGTTCGCTCAAAACTCATAAATAAATTTGACTTGCAAAAAGGAAGGCATGTCATGACATTATGTCCAGTCAATTAACGTACAAAAGTTGGCCATCATGGATTTTGGGTCACTAATGCGGAAAACTAGCGAGAGGAGCAAGGAAAATCGCAAAAAAACTTTTTCTATTTCCAACATATCATATACTTCCGGGAATTCTTCCACAACGGTGGTCAGGAAATCGTTGAATATTACTTTGCCGAGGGATTTGGGAATACAACAAGATGTAGACAGTAGGATATTGAAAGTTTCTAAAGGGGGCTCTGCTCACTTGTCTGGTGTAATACAAGTTGGTGACTTGGTGAATGTATTCCCAAATGATTTGGACTTGAGACATTCACCAGTAGAGGAATGTCCCTTGTCGTTACCTGATGATGAATTTGTGGATGTTAATATCATTTACGGTGTGTTACACGTGGAAAATCGACCTTTATGCCCTTTAATTGTAGAAATAGGCAACAGGTAAAAATCATAACATCATAATATCAAAAACATAATAAGTATTAATCAAATATACTTGTAATTGGGGAAACTTGCGACTACCTCATCATGCTAACTACAACGGCAATAGCTAAATTCGTTTTTTATATGCTTTTATAGAAACAATACATCTCTAGGATTAGCATTATCAGATTCCCCCGGTGAGAAAATTAGGATATCATCAATACAAGCAGGATCTTTAGCAGAAAGGTAAGCTATATATCTTTTTATCTTAGAAAAACAAACACGGAGAAAGTTTTGAGAGATATTGGAACTACGTTATATATACATTGGTTAAATGTATCATTCTATTATTGTATTACCACAGGTGTGGTTACCTGAAACCAGGTGACATACTGATCTCAATCCAAGTTAGTGAAAGTGAAAAAATAACTTGCTCTCCCTACTACACCTCCTTTGAAACAGCTCAGATAATCAGAGGAATCACATCCAATCTGCCCACCGTAACTTTTACAATAATGCCCTATGAGGCGGAACAGTTTCAGCTGCAGCAGCAACATATATCATTGTTCAATATGCTGTCAACAGCAGGAAATAGAAAGCATAAACACTCTGGATCTGGATCAGAGTCCACTCTGATTGCAGACTCAACCCAAAGCGAACCAACCAACGATGGTGGTGGTGGTTCTAGTGAATCCACAAATTTCCCCGATGCTTCAGAAGAAACTCAAGAAGCGAGGGATTACACTGTTTTATCGTTTTCTTTATGGAAAGATAGACTGTATGAGGACTGGGGATTCAGTCTTACAGATTCTGGTAGTAACGATAATGATGATTTGCTCAAAAAACAATCTTCTCCTACCAGTTCTGTGGCTGGAGGCACAGGGTCAGAAATTTTGCAGATAAGACCTGGAGGACCAGCATACTCAGCAGGATTACTGCCTGGAGATAGAATAATACAGGTATGTGTTGTTTGTGTTATGTTATGTTACCTATCCAATCCAAAACCCAAACTCATCCCCAGTCTACCTGCTCTATATAATATATGGAACATGGCATAGCATCATCATCATGACATTACTCCTCACATGAATGATCTTTTTTCATTTCCTGTGATCCACTTCCGTAGTGAAAGTTTCACTTGAGTTTTGAGTAGTAGTCAGAGTCCTAGCTTATGAGTGTAGTAGACCTGTGTTCCCCTCCAATCCATCATCATGTTATGTTCCGCCATAAAATATACAGCTCGAGCTCACTTCAACAACAAAACATTAAATATGCAGGAGAGTACTCTATTATTAATGCACATTCCCTTTGTTACAGATCAATCATCAAGACGTTTCCCATCTGGAAAGTACCATGATGGTTCCTATCCTCGCATCCTTGGATGACTCACTCAACATTATTGTTATACGAAGAATAGGAAATGATGAGAAACCGGACTCATGATAAATTTAACCAAATTTAATTTTAGCAAATGTAGTGAAAGGTCGACGAAACATGACGAAGAAAGTAACAAACTCCTTTCTTAAAAGTCTTATCTACCTACTCTACTAATTCTAGCGAAACTAACAGCATAGTAATATTTATACATAAAATATTAGCAAAGGTACCTTTTAAAATGCACAAGGCACGTGTGTACACAAAATAATTAAATAGAGCTATAATACTGTAACATGAACATAATCCAACTCTGATATTTATATACAAGTTGGAAAAACTGATATTGTATTGAATAAATAAATAATTATGTACAGGAGACAGCTTCAACTAAAGATCAACCAGTATTAAGCAAATATGCCTTGAGAACAAAGTTGACTGCACACCTTGTCATTTGTCTTGTCAATCCTTTTTGGGCTTCCCAAAAGGTGGGTTGAGACAGGGAGTTGAAAAGGGTTTTCAGTTTTGTTGTGCTGCATGCTGGAGCTGGAGGCTAATGTTGAGTTCTAAACGATCCGACAACTCCGACATCCGAACTCAAAGGGTGATATGATGTGATGGTGCATGCTGCATGGTGAGGCTTCAGCTTTGATATCATGTCTTTCACGTTTCATTCCTTCCCGAAATGAAGCCACGTCCATCAAATCCCATGCTACCCCTTTCAATGAACAAAGAGGTGTGGGAATGCAAGATATTTCAACTCCATCCATGTGTTCATATATCAAGTGCAGGTCCATGGAATATGTGCATTTGTTTTGAACATTTTTCCATAATTTCCCGAAGACAAGACGCAGATAACGAATGCATCAAATAATGAATATTTGATAGTTTTGATAGTTTAACTGTTTACAATTTCAAAGTCACACCATCCACCATCCAATCATTACAATGGCTCGGATGCGTAATCGTTTTAATCAAAAGGCACGCCAAGGGAAGAATAAGGAAGTCGTGGTAGATGACTCAGAAACGAAAAAGGTACGCTTTTGCTTATCAATTATAATAATTATGATGTGACTAATTACTGTGTACTACATTTAACACTCCTCAATGTTTGTGATGGACTGCAGGTGCTAGTGGATCGAAAGGCTCTTGGAGGAAGATCGTCTTCTGGATCAGGTTCCAAATATGATGAAGCAAATGCACTTGTTCTTCCTTCCAAAAAGAGAAAGACGGTGGTTAAAGACAAGGACAAAGGTTCCGGCCAAAAGTTTTTATCAAGAAAGCAGAGGAAAAAGTTGGAGAAAATTGTGGAGCGGCGAGAGAAAAAGAGTAACAGAGCTGAACTCTTGGAAGAACTTCAAAAGCATCAACTTTCTGCTGACAAATATGCCACATTGACTCCACTTGTGCAGGTTCAAACGGAGGGATTGAAAAAGTTATTTAGTGAAATAGAAAAGGGAGACTATGAGAAACGAGTGTTGGAAAGTAGTACTGCTGATGTGAGTGCGAAGCCTGCTCGTGCCAAGAGTAGCATTAAAGGTTCCAATAAATTAAAATATCGAAGTTGGAGTGGTAGATTCAACCAGGATAAGAAGTCAAAGGAGAGAGATCCTATGGTTCTTGGACTGGATGAAGATGAGTCTTCATCTGATGAAGACGACTCTGATGTGGAAATGGTGGAGGCAGATGCTGACTTAACCAAGGAAGAACCAGTTGAAGTTGACGAGAGCGATGTTGATGATGATATGAATGCTAAGGATAAAACTGTTGATGAAGATGTGCAAGTTGATGATTCTGAAAATGAAAATGACGCTACTGAAAACACGACAGACCCAAAAGAGGATGTGAAAACGGATGTCGAGCTTGTTTGCGTAAAAGTTAAAGCAGAAAAGAAACCCAAGCAGTTTGTCCACGTTAATCGTACACCTGAAATAGAGGCTGTCAGGGCAAAACTTCCGATTATACCAGAAGAGCAAGTCATTATGGAATCAATCACAGAAAATGCAGTGACCGTTCTTGCTGGAGAAACAGGTTGGAAACTAATGATGCCAATTTAAATTGAAATTTAGCAGGACAAGGGCAGCAATTTATAGTTTTATATGAACTTGAAATTCGTTATCATAGGATCTGGAAAAACCACACAGGTTCCACAATTTTTATATGAAGCTGGATACGCGTTAAATGGGAAGATTATTGGGGTTACCGAGCCAAGAAGAGTTGCAGCGATATCCATGTCTCATCGAGTAGCAAAGGAACTGAACTTGTCAACTGACATTGTATCATATCAAATACGTTTTGAAGGAAATGCAAATCCTAAAACTAAAATCAAATTCATGACTGATGGAGTTCTTTTGAAGGAAATTGAGAAAGATTTTTTACTCGCAAAATACTCTGCAATATGTATTGATGAAGCTCATGAACGCTCTCTTTACACGGATATTTTAATAGGTATGCGCTAACAAACATTTTAAATTGAATTATAGCTGAAAACTATTGTACTGCAACAAAACAAACATTGTATTTCATTTCAATTTCAGGCTTACTTTCCCGTTGTGTAATGATTCGAAAAAAGCGAAATGATCCACTTAAGCTCATTATCATGTCTGCAACTATGAGAGTGGAGGACTTTCACGAGAATTCGAAATTATTTAAAGCACCACCTAGGCTAATTCATGTTCCTACACGCCAGTTTCCAGTTCAAATCCATTTCAACAAAGTTACACCAGAAAATTATATTGTGGCAGCGTACAAGAAAGCTGTGCAGATTCATAAAAAGTTACCACCCGGTGGGATTCTAATATTTCTTACTGGACAGCAGGAAGTAAGAACCGTAGTGAGTAAATTAAGAAAAGCATTTCCACGGAAGGATGGTGGAAAATATGAAACTAAATCACTTGAAAACCAAAGTCCTTTTACGAAGAGGAAGAAGAACCGAAATCAGGGTAACAAAAATGTAGCTCTTCGAACATTTGATCTGGATAAAATGAAAGCGCTTCCGTTGAAGTCTGGAGAGGAGGAGGAGGATGAAGAATATGTGTCAGAAAATAGCGAAGATGAACTGGATGATGATTTAGATAATGAGATGGATAATGAAGGTGGAGGGGAACCCCTCCATGTGCTTCCATTGTATTCAATGTTACCCAGCAATGAGCAACAAAAGGTTTGAATTTAGTTTTTCAACTTATGAATCAATGTTATAATTTTGTGCCTAACTATGCGTGAACTAACAAGATTCCATCATACGTTTCGTAGGTTTTTGAGACACCTCCAGAAGGCTGCAGACTATGCGTTGTTGCAACCAACGTAGCTGAAACATCTCTCACCATACCTTCCATTCGTTATGTAATAGATGTAGGAAAAGTAAAGAACAAGGAATGGGATAAGCTAACTGGAGTCCAACAATTTCGTGTAACTTGGAGTTCCAAAGCATCAGCAGAGCAACGGGCAGGTCGAGCAGGAAGAACTGGTCCTGGACATTGTTACAGGTGCATAAGAAAGATATGACACATGATATATAATAAACATAGTGGTTTTATAATTAATTAGCTTTTTTGTATCAAAAATCATTATGGTTCCTTAGATTATTTTCGTCTGCAGTATATGACTCTGAATTTGATCAATATTCGGCTCCAGAAATTCTTTTAAGGCCAGTGGACGACATGATGTTGTTCATGAAATCGATTGGAATCGATCGCGTGTGCAACTTTCCCTATCCGACTCACCCTGGTGAAACTCAGCTACTAGGAGCCGAAAAAACTCTACTAAATTTAGGAGCTCTTGAAGTTCCAAAAGTAAAAGAAAAAAATCAGAAGTCTACTAAAAGTGGTGATCAGTCAAAGATAACAGACTTGGGAAAAACTATGGCCAACTTTCCTCTTAGTCCAAGATTTTCAAAAATGCTTGCATTAAGCTTTCACCACTCCGTTGTAGAGTATGCTGTGGCTCTTGTAGCTGGATTAACAGTTCAGGTATTTTTTAGCTCAAGGTTTTGTGTGCACTTTTGAAATAATAGTCTGTCGTTATCAATGATTTAAATTTTCCTACCATGTTATTACAGGAAGTGTTTTTAGACGTTTCATTGGATGAAAGTAGCAAAGGACTAAAATCGTCGTGGATGAAACTAAGACGTCAATGGGCTGGCGCTGGCTCACAGTTACTACTAGGTAAAAATATAAGGACATTGATAGTACAAAATGACAATTGGAAAATTTTTTATCATCATTGGAGGACTCGTTTTTTATATTTTAGGAGATAACATGGTTCTACTTCGAGCAGTTGGAGCGTTTGAGTATGAAGGCGGTACAGCTGAATTTTGTCAAAAAGCCGGACTACGATTTAAAGCTATGAAAGAAATTCGGAAACTTCGGAAACAGTTAATTGGGGAAATTAATATGATGGTTAGCGCGGAGCATGAGTTGCAAATAAATCCTCAAATGAAACCACCAACGGATGACGAAGCAACCGTATTACGCCAAATACTTTTAAGTGGTTTACCTGACAGAATTGCACGGAAAATCCATGAAAGTGAACTAAAACAGGATGAAGATAAAAAGAAATACAAACATGCGTACAGGTAAGAGTATTATTTAAAAAGTATTAAACTAAACAGCATATTATCATTATTTATAAACGTTGTCCTTTTTTTATTTTTTCAGATGCGGGGAGCTTGAGGATCCTGTAATTATGCATCCTTCTTCAGTTCTTCGTGGGGCTCTTCCAGAATGGGTTACATATCAAGACATATTTGAATCTAATCAGAAAATGTACATGAGAGGAATTACAGCTATTGAGCCTTCTTGGATCCCGTCGTTTTGTAAATCTTTATGTAAGATGGGCTCACCCCTTTCTGAGCCTCCGCCATCCTTTGATTCTGAAAAGGGAATTGTTAAGTGCTCTGTAAGCTGTACTTATGGGAAACAAGGATGGGAGTTGCCGATCCATGAAATTGAATTCCCGTTCTCGCTGGAAAAATTTAAGCTATTTGCTCAATTTCTGCTCCAGGGAGATGTATTCCCCAAGTTGGAGAAATGGAGACCCCATCTGCTATCCCTTCCAATTACAATGACGAAGCCTTGGGCTAGATTACAACCCAGAACACAAACCCTACTTGACGCTTTGACATCAAAACGAATATGCTCTAAATCAGACCTGTTGGAAGTATGGAAAAGTGATAAAAATTTTCTCTTAAAAGAATATATGGAGTGGTTGCCTGCGGAGCATCAGATACAGATTTCGTGCAGTTGGCCACCCGTGTAAAAATGGAATATTTGGAATTAAGTAATAGAACTTTATGCAATGCTTAACATTTTATCTACTGCGATGCCATGCATTTACTAATAATAATAATAATGTGGTTTGACTTGACTATTTACTTTGATGATCGAATAAAAAACACGATTATGTTTGGATTATACGGAAATTTTTATTGTAAATACTAATTCTACCATAATGGTTTTTAACTGCCTATAACTAACGACAGTTTTATAAATAATAAAAGTAATACCCTTGTACTGAACGCGTAGATTAAGTCCATGAAAAACATACAGCCTGCTTAATATTATGAATCGATCGGTAACAAAAATTAATGCACCCACAAATTAAAAACCGTTACGCGAGAACAAACACAGAGTCATGAACATAAATTCATTGGAAAATATTACTTCAGCGGCAAGCATCACATTGTTTCTAATTTTGAGATTTAATAACATTCTTGGAAACACCAAAAGCGTTCTTGAAAACAAAGTCTAATTACTAGTTCTTATACATAGATGATAAGAATGGAGAACAATAATAATTACATGTCAACTTAAAGTATTTTATATAATACGAGTAGCTAGCTAAGAACGATTTCGTCACGCTAACTATATACTAAAAAAAATCTTGCGAACCATCGCTATCTCTGGAATATAACTTTGAGATTGATAGAAACGAAAATTGCTTAAAGATCCCTATTTCTCAATTAATTAATTGTAATCGTATCCACCGTAGTTGCCCCGACTGCCGCCACCACCACGGTTTTGATTATATCCAGATCCTGAAGCTCCACGATTACCTCCAAGGGGCTGTCCAGGTGTACGCCATCTGCTTCGGTCTGTAAATTGTAAAAAGAAATTAATTTTCAATTTATAATATTACTAATTATGTTAAGATTTCCTACATATCATTTACAAGTCTATATATATAACAAACAATGACTTACTCATTCCACGGCCTCCAAGACCTCTAGAGCTCTCCATCATCTCGTACAACTTTGGGTTGATGACTTGATTTGCTTCTCGGAGCACATCAACAAGTTCTTTGGCTTGTTTCGCATTGGAATGCGTAAAAAACGTGTATGCAGTTCCAGTTTTGGATGATCTTCCGGTTCGTCCAATTCGGTGAACATAGTCCTCAGTTCCGTTAGGATAATCATAGTTGATGACAAACTTGACATCGTCCACATCTTCATACCACATACATAAGAAAATCTCAATATTCATACACACAATTCAAGTACTGCAATGCAGTTGATGCTGCCAAAGGAGGCACCAGCACACTGAGCACACATTATCAAATAGTACAAAAAATAAAACAGAACACAAAGTTTACATTTTGTAAATTATGAAATCTTAAGAATCCAGTTTGTTGTGAACACTGCATGCATTTTGGAACTCTTACCTGCTGCCTTTTGAATTCCCTGATTAACACTTGGGCAAATCAACTTTACAATGAGCAAGGTTTTCAAGTGGTTGAGGATCAGAGGCACAGATTATTAGAGGGTCATGTTTTGGAGAATGCCGGTTATCCATAACGGGCGCGGAGGAGACCTATTAAGAGAGTAGAGTAGCTCGGAGCGCTTAAAGCAGCACTCTTTCAAATTGTCACCTCTCTTTAAGCCCATAAGGACGAGCTCATAATATGTTTAGGCCCCCACCACGTATAACTGATGGATGTGAATGTGGCCAGCACACCATAAATAGGTGTGGACCTGAGGACATAACTGAACACATAAAAGGCGTGACGACATCAACTTTCACTTAAGATGCCACATGGTCACGCTTTGGATACCCGTCCTCCATTTTGCATCCTTTCGTCACACTGACAATTTCTGACGAATTCATCATAATAAACCAGCATTCCACATCCCTCACAGTATTCACCTTTCATACTGTGCCTCTGCAATGAAAATCACAACAAATAACCTTAAATTATTTACATAATACAGAATGCTGCTAAAAGCTGTTGGATTTCAAACTATTAAACAATAAGAGTAATAAGTTTAACTACACTACTTATTTTAATGGCATCCGTCACTGGCATTAACTGTCACTTTTTTTGAAAGGCTGATTTCTTCAAATTCCGAACTTACCATAACCAAGTTCCAAGAGAAATCAGCAGGTAGGTATGTTATGTTGTGATTTATTCCTTAACCTTGCTCGAACCTTACTCCTTCTCATAACTCAAACTCTAAATATATTCATACTTGACTTGTCAGTAGTGATAATATGAATTTGATTCAGCTAGTTTTATATTACTACATATTTCAATGAAAATATTGCCACTACAAAGTCTACAGTCTTCAAACAAACAAAAAAGAACAAGAAGCTAGTTCCAACTATGTGCATAATGTGTTACATATAACAGCGAGGCATTAAATCTATAATGAGAGCATCCATTCTATCCCAATAGTGAACAGTGAACCCTACACTATAAACACTAAATGAATAGTTGAAATTACACCTCATCCTTCAGTAATGTCAACTGGATTCCAAGATGTAAATGACATTTTCAGTAAATGTAAAAAATTTCATGTAAATGTCAGCTTTTATCACTAATCACACTAAAACGTTAAAAAAGAGACTTACCGAGTCCACGAGCTGCAACGTCAGTAGCGACAAGAATTGGTGCTCGTCCAGAACGGAATTCTAATGCAAGATAAAGTTTTAAAAAAATAATTGTAAAAAATATGCACGATGCCTTTAGAATTCACTACTAAACTAAACAAGTTTTTTACATCTATGTAGTAATTGAACTTACCTTGTAATACCCAGTCACGTTCATTTTGAGACTTGTCTCCGTGAATACACATTGCTGGCCAGCTAAAGTAACATTTAATCCAATATATATAAATTAATCGAAAATCAATCATGATGATTCGTTTAAAGCAGCAAAATACATAGTGAACTCAGCACCCGTTATCCGCTGACATATATGACATAGAGAACAGTGCACATTTCGATGGTATTGTTCCAATGACAAATTCTTACCCAGTCCTCCTCATTTCTCTGGTTATTTCATCAACTTTTCTTTTTGTTTCAACAAACACAATAGTTTTATTGTCTTGTTCGGTGCCAATTTCGTCCAACAACATTCGAAGTCTGAAAATCGAAACCCATGTTCATGTCACAAAATACAACCTCAGCCACGTTTTTTTTTCTGATGGAAAGTTGGTCTCGTAAATTCAAAATTGGAGAATTAAGGAATATCGCGCATTGTACGTAGTATGAAACATGGGTAGCAACTACTTTTGGAATTTTTTTTTTCAGAAATACTAAATGAATTAACGCTTAGATTTAGATTATTTTTTAATTTAATTTAACGCAGGTTTGCACTGTCTTTCTGTCTACTATTGTCTCTCCCCGTGAAGTGTGGGTGCCGGATTCGTTAAAAAGCTATAAATATACTCTACTCCTGAATTATTACCCGTATTTTCTCATGACCCTTGTGAGCTCATCGACCTTCCGTTTGGTCTCGGCAAAAATAATTGTTTTGCTTTCTCTTTCAGCCATGATTTCCTCCAACAACCGTTGCATTCTGGATGTTTGGAACATTCAGATAATAATACAATGAATGAATGAATAATTGAACTCAGTTAAAAAGACTTGACAGTTATAGCGAATGTTGAATGTAAAAGCTAGTGTTAAAAAGTGTTAAATGGAAAGTTTTACTTAAAGAGTTTACGATTTAAAAAAAAACTTTTGTGAAAGGAACGACAAAACACGAATGAAACTTTTTAAACAGAGTACCAAGCAAATATAGTACAGAGAAGATGGAAAGGAATCGATATAAAGTTTAAATTCTCCAGTTTTGACGCGGTACATAAAATACACAAAAATTATGATACCATTTCCCAAATTATACATTTCGTATCACCACGATTAAGATACGACTACTATGCCATCCATCACTTTAATCTAGGTTGACTTACTTGTTCTCCTTCTCGTGCTCCTGGCAGACATCAATGATCTGCAGGATGTTGTGATTAGCAGATAATGTAAGAGATCCAACGTTAATTTGGACGTAATCCTTCAAGAAATCTTCAGCCAAGACTCTAACTTCCTTGGGCCAGGTTGCAGACCACATGAGAGTTTGCCGATCCGGCTGCAAAGATAGTACAATCACAATTGGTTAATCAAAAAGTTATCTATTTTTGTAAATTTTACAAGCTAAACATGAATCTTTTGGGCTGATGATAAGTATTTGTAAGATATTTTGAGGATGGAATCTATAGTTTAACAATCAATAGACACCGAAGGCATAATATCCTCTACTTTAATATACCTCCTGGAAGCACTCATGAATCGCTATATTGATAAACGATTGCATGCCAAGACAGGAGGATGAGTATATGCTTATGGCTTATGGCTTATATTATAAAAAACATATAAATTCTAGAAAATGACAGTATGAAACAGTCGCAAGTGGAGAAGTGGAACTGAACACTAAATTCTTTGGATGATTTTATGAACTACTTAAAGTTAAAGATAAAAAATAGAAATGTAAAATGATTTGAAAACTTACTCGGACTTGCTCTACAATTTTGCGAATTTGAGGTTCGAAACCCATGTCAAGCATACGATCAGCTTCATCGAGTACTAAGTAAGTGCAACGCCTCAAGTTCGTCTTTCCAGATTCCAAGAAATCAATAAGTCTCCCCGGGGTAGCAATAACAATTTCTACTCCGCGCTCCAAATCCCTAGCCTGACCTCCTTTCGGTGCTCCACCGAAAACACATGTGTTGCGAACTCTAGATGGTGTGCCAAATTCATTTGCGACCTGCTGAATTTGCTGGGCAAGTTCTCTAGTGGGAGCCAATATCAGCGCAATTGGACCATCTCCTCTCTCCAATCGGGGTTGGTGCCCAATGTGCACGATCGCAGGTAGAGTGTACTGTTAAAGTTAAATAAACAAAAATAATTAGTTTTGTTCATTTAGTGGTTGATATACCTGCCACCTTATCAAAAAAAAATAATAAAGCATTTGCAAAAAAATTAACTCACAGCCAAAGTCTTTCCTGACCCAGTTTGGGCAATTCCAACCATGTCTCTTCCACTTAAAGCTATAGGCCACCCAATGGCTTGGATGGAGGTTGGATCTTCGAATCCTGATTTGCGAATAGAGGCTATAATTGGTTCAGCAAATCCAGCCTCTTGAAAGTGAAGCACTGGCAAAGGAATATCACGTCCTTTCATCGTGATCTGATTCTTGTGCAAGTAGGCATCTACCTCATGTTGAGATCTGTGTATAAGTTAATTTAATACCATCAGTTAAAGAATCCTCGAAGATTTTTACTTATCTAATTTGATTTATTATTACTACTACTCTTTTGATTTCATATAAATGTAATAAAACTTACCGATTACAAATTGACGGTGACGGTGTATAAAAGTTTTTCTCAAAAGGTTGAAGTCTCTCCATGTCCCACCGAGGTTTCCTTAGGCCTTCCCCGGGTCGTGAATTCTTATTGAGGCTATTTCCATTCATTTTACTTCCACCATATCCGTTAGACATGCCTCCATCTCTTCGCCCACTACTCCCACTACCGTACCCACCACCTCCTCCACCAGGACGGCTCTGACTTCCGGCATAGCCACCACCTCCACTACCGTTACGATCGCTTCCTCGGCCTCCACCATATCCACCAGCGGAATGACTTCCACCACGATCGCCACCTCTACCACCTCCTGCAGCAGCACCACCACCACCTCCGGTGCCGTTTCTGTAAGGAAAATAATTGATGAATAAGAAATATTTATGCACACAACCATTACCCTGTACATGTTAGCTAAATTCTCACAACGATTATAGGCAGTTCTAGGTCCTATTCCGAGCAACCCCACCACCACCACCATTCTAGCCTTACATTCAACATTTTATACAAATGAATAACCATTTTATGCGACAGAGAAAGAAGTAAAATAATAAAAATGTATTAAAAAAAATTAAAAAAGACATATTATACAAGTGATAAGCCTGATCATGTTCGGAAACGACCATTGACTATATAATATTGACTATGCTGGGAATCAATCAACCCTTCAATCATTGTCAAAAATATATTATATGATCATGAAAATGAAGGTGCCCTAGCGGGTGCTCGGAATGTGACTGGAAGACTGCATTGCAACTACACTTCCAGCGTTAAAAAATATATTTTTTTTTGTCATGCTATGAGTGTGATTGATTACATGACATCTGCTTGGAGTCCTGGAAGTGCTGTTGAGCTCAAACTACGAGCTGCAGCACTGGTGGCAAAGGTAGGCGTTGAAGGCGCTTGACCTTTAACCACTCTGAATTTTGCTAGATGTCTTGAAGGAGAAGAAGTGGCACAAAGTGCCAATTTATTTAACAAGCTGAGCACATACCGCTGATCTCTGTACGACATGTTGGCTGCTACTCGTTACTGATGATGAATCAACTGATTATTACAAAGGTCAGAGTTTGTAATAGGGGAAATTATATTTCTTTGGTAGATCAGATCAGATAATTTCGTTTCTGTTCTCTTTCTAGTAATGACTCCACAGATGATGATGATATACTTTTTTGACTATCAGCAGCTCTCGTACTTGTATCTTACCAATATTACTTTATAAACAAGGTTTCAAAAGTTCTTTGGAAATTATATTTAATATTTAATTTAAAAGTTTAGAAAATTGGGTAACAAAATTACTGCCTTATATGGATCTATCTATATGGGAACAGCCACGTCCTACTCCGAAGCAATATGGCAGCGGAAAGAGAGAGAGTGAGGACAGCGAGGTACCTAAAAGGCTTACGAAATGCACATCATCAGCATCATCACTACTACTATACCACACGGCCAAACTAAATTTCGTTTCAGACAGTATCGCCAATAATCTCCCACTTCGTCATACCTATTCATATGTCTGGTTTTTCATGCATATATACATTAGGTATACAGCATATTGAAAATGATTCATAAAATATCTTCTACACTCAACTTCAACTCTCTTTATATATACTCCACTCGCTGACTGCGTGGTGGTAGGTAAGGTATAAAGTTATGCATATAAAAATGAGCTCCGCTAGTGATCTCGCACCATTCATTGAGCTTTGCTACGCTGAATCTACAAAGAGCCCTTGCGACTTTCGCCGCCCATTCAGCAATACTAAACTAGCCCGCAAGTGAGTAATACATAGCGGATTCTGATTCTTGTGAGTTGAGTCTTGCTTGCTACGGAATTATTCTACGAAAAAGCATGAAGGTGCTTTTAGGACAATTTTGTTCAAATGAATGTAGGTGGAAAGAAGGGTATACATATGGCATCAATATGGTACAAGTATATTTTATGCATGCCTTTTTATGAATGTCTGCTCAAAAACCAGGAGCAGCAGCATCGATCTTCTTCCTCGAGAATATCAGGTCGTCGTCTCCTAGCGTAAAGTACGTCACATTGCGTTTCAAGGCTGAAAAGTTACGTTGTTAGGAAATCATATATACATAGGAAATATAATATGCATGAAATCGTATTAGGGAACAAAGTACATCCTGTGAAAGAGTAAAAAAATATGTAATGAATGTACGCTCTCAACCTCTATGAGGGTGTATCTCCGACTTAAGTCATAAACACTACATATAACCATGTTTATACCTGATAAATCTTACGTATACCACATAGTATACTACCTGTATACCATATATGTACTCTACACATCTCATGTACGACATACACATATGAGCTTTTACGCTCACACATATGTAAACAAGCAAACATCTTTCATACTTTGCTTGGTTTGATCAGCTGCCATTGCAGTGCTATTGCTATTGTTTTGACTTGCAGAAAGAATGCACTATAGCATTTAAAAATCCAATATTCATTTTTATCATTACGGCTTCAATTATGTGGGGTACCCCGTTTCTTAATTGTGAAATTTCATAAGCTCGTACATTTTAATTAATTATTATAATAACATTGGAGCTTATTTTCACCCATAAGCTATCATATATCATCAAAATTCAACAATTAAGTGTTTATGAAATATCTGTTAGTAATGGAAGCACACTAGACACCAAGAGGAATGGTTAGAGAATGATTTACAATGGTTAAGATAATTGCAAAAGTAAAAACCTAATTAAGGACCGATCAAGTACATTTTTACAACGCCGATGCAACAAGAATACTCGGGGCGCCCCAACCATCTGAGACATCATATTACAGACTCATATATGACTAATTCATGTTTCATGGAAGTTAAATCAAAATTAGTAAATTGAAATGGAAAATTTAACCAGGTTGATTGAGGTTTACTTAAATTAACTCGAAAGACATTCAATCACAATCAATCAATGATTTGCAAATTCTTTCTGAAACATAATTTATAGAACAACAATGTATAGTGGTAGGTAAAGGCACAGGATCTCGCAGCTTTGACAATTCTAATTAACTAAATAACATTTTTGAATCCAAAATCAAAACAAAAGTGATAGTAATAAAAGATTCGAGAGTTGATTTATTGATGGGACAGTCACAACATCGTAATAAATGGCGAAAAATAATAATAAAAGCAACCTCCCGTAAGTTCTTGGAACAATCCAAGGATCACAGCGACCTTGAATTCTTCGTTAATTTCCTGCAAGCAAACCAACACACCATTTAAAGACACTATGGTTTGCTTCAGCAGGAGCGCTCCTTAAGTTACTCGGCTGAAAATTTAAAAGATTTTGTCCTTAATTATTAAGTCCTTAGCTTAAATAATGAGTGGATGAATTATTGAGTAACAATTTACGGTAAAGAATTGTGTTTATGATTTTTTACCATGCTGGCAGCTTCTAATATTAAACTTGAGAGATCCAAATGAAATCATTCATTGGCATAGTGCCGTTTCAAGAAGTTCTGAACCAAGTCAAAGTTTGCCTTGGAGTTCCACTCGTTGATGGGGGTTTAACACTTTGGGCGCCCAACGGCATCTTACTGAAGTATGGCGACTCCTATAAGTATGAGATACATCGTTCTAATAAAAATGGAACAAACTTTGTTAGTATTCAATTGAACGTACGATGATTCTACTTAAATATATATAAATTAAGATAACACAGCATTATCTATATACCTCTGGTACCAAAGATGTTACTGGCATCACAAAATATTGCGGAATCGACTTAAATCACTTGCAGCCGGAACTGGATTTAACTGTAGAATTCTGGCTAGTAGTTAACTTTCTCAGCACCAGTGGCCTTCAATGGAGAAAATGTTCAATGGCTGAAAGTAATTATTTGTCGTTTAAATTGCTTCAATGCTTGTTTAACAGGGATCTACGCACGCAATGTGGTGGTTAACAGGCCTAGTCCTATTTAACAGGCCTAGATTGGGGGCAATTGATTCCTCAGGGTAGTCCAAAAAAGTAGTTACGTTGATGGCACGGTCAGAATTGGTACTTTAGACATTTCTGCCTCACGTTCCATAATGCGCAACTAGATTCAGTCCATGAGGTACTTGCGATGATATTTGTAGCATTTCACAAGAACTCAGCTCCATTGCTTGGAGAATTGAAGTTCCTAGACGTTGGTAACGGTGACTCCACTCCTGTAGGGTACTGTGAATTCAAGAAAAAACCAATTTGTAAAGATTAATGTGGCGCCACCTTTTTTACAAAGTAGCGTTCGTTTAATGGAATATCATAATTTGTATATTTAACGTCATAACTAACGCAGAACGTCCAAACAATTCTTGCTGACGAAGAGTTACTGAATCCATTGCGTTGACGTGGCATTGTTAAGCCAACTTGAGGCATGATGTGAAAACTTAGCAGATGCTCCAAAAGCTGATGATATTGAAGACCCCCCTGAAATTTTGGACATAGAATGTGTGTTTTTTTTAATTTGAAGTACCCGTAACATTACTAAGATTAATAATATGGTGCTAAACATAGAAATCGTAATTGACATTAAAGAATTGGTGGAAAATTATTTACCTTTCTGACCTGTGCTTAAATTGTGAGAATAAGCTAGCTATTGGTTGCGCAACTGTAACAAATATTCAAATATGAATTAAACCGAAAATTAATTGGGTTGGCTACAAAAACGATGTGACGAAAATTGGAGGAGGTTACGCAACAATCACAGTTTACAATCTTTACTAATACGGATTCCTATAATTCCAAATCCCTCGTGCAATTAATGATCCAAGATAACTAGTCAATTGTACTTGCTACTTTTATTTCAAAGAAGCACGATTTTGACCTTAAGATCAACAGAAGTCCCGAGTCCGTCCAACAATGTAAAAGCTCCTGTGGTCCAGCACTCGGCACCAAGAAGCAGCTGTCTCAACAAAAACCGGTTAATCTATTCTAGGTGGATTGTTTTTGTCACATTTAACTTTCACAGACGTGGCGCCACAAACCTGTTAATCATGGAGAAAATATCAAATCTGGAAGACAGCATTGGTGGAATTAATATTTTTATGCTTGTTAAATTTTGATTTACCCATGTGAACTGATAGCATTATGACCGAGTCCGAGCCCATAATAGAGATGCACTGGAGCTATTGCTTCCCCCTGACGTGTGTAATAATTAAAGTCGGTTTGATGACAATCCAAATTGGAGCTGGATGGTTTTCTTCCACCAATTAATTCATGGCTGGATTGCGTCTCGGAGATGCAGCAGTGCGTCATGGGGAGTCATGGAGAGAGTCGTGCATGTTAGGAGAGTTGAAGTTGAGATAATAACATGCCCACTGAGCTGCAATTTTGGATTTAAGTTACTAAAACCATAACCACTGGCTGCAAAGCATTTTAATGCTGTGGCGCCACTAAATTACAGAAAGAAATATTCATTGATTAAAATATAATATCATAACATTTAGTTATTTATCCTCTGCTAACGCACAAAAACTCACATTGTTGACAATACGCCGAGTCCATGCATTGAAGTAGGAGAGGAAAGGTGAGAGGTTAAATAGGCTGATGACTCCACTTGAGTTTGGAATAAAAATGCTCTGATGTAAGTTTTCATACAACTACACTTACTAAGTCTGAGATTAAAACAATTGTACTCAAACCTGTCCGGTGAAATGGATTACTCTGCGCAGAATGTGTCGACTATCATATCCAAGTGGTGCCACTAAATTGGCAATTAATGGATATTTTACCATAATCGGATGTGGTGGAAACTCATTTCACTCATGTCATTGTTTGTACAAGAGCAACTGGTGGACTAATAATGACAGCTTCTTTGATTGTAATGAAAAGTGATTGATTTACATTTTAGAAAAAACAAAAAAAAAAGTGAATGAATAAAATGAATTCCAATTAAGTAACGGGGCGCCCCTGAATTATGATTGAAATGGTAAAAAACTTAAATTGTATTACAATAGGGTGCTATTTTCACAACAGTACAAAAACTGCAAGTCAAAACAATAGCAATAGCACTGCAATGGCAGCTGATCAAACCAAGCAAAGTATGAAAGATGTTTGCTTGTTTACATATGTGTGAGCGTAAAAGCTCATATGTGTATGTCGTACATGAGATGTGTAGAGTACATATATGGTATACAGGTAGTATACTATGTGGTATACGTAAGATTTATCAGGTATAAACATGGTTATATGTAGTGTTTATGACTTAAGTCGGAGATACACCCTCATAAACCTCAACTTTTCTGTTCTGACATTTTTTGGCATTCATATATTTCATACAGATAGTCACTCATATAAAGGGTTCTGTTCTGACGGATGTCTCTATCTTCCATGCCTATGCCGATGATGCGAGGTTGTGTAAAAGCAATGACATGACTTTCAACTTAAATGCGACGTTGGTTGGCTATGGTTTAGCTAGAAACGTTTGGCACGCAGAAATTGGGAACTGAACAATGGTAAAGCTATTTGATCCAAGGATTCTTAATGATACGATGTTTTTAGTCATAAAATGCAGTGTTCTTGTACTTTATCGGTAAATAGCGTGAAAAAAGTTGTAAATGATAATCAGTAGTCAACAGAGTCGAAAGCAAAAACACAATGTTTCGAAAAAGTTGTGAGATTGAAGAATTTGGCATTTGAATTTTAAATCTCTGTCACCTATATGCCATTCTATCTATCCAACAGATCATTGTGCTTGTGGGTGGTCTTAGTCATTTTCGTGTAACGAAGATAGCTCAATGTTTGAAGATCTACTTACCCCGAAATTGAGCGGGCTTCTCAACAACGTTATTTTGATTTCTTATTATTGTACATACATCTAGTCATCTCATCTTTACATTTGTAAAAGTATTTGTGCATCCCAAACAAATCACTTTTATCGTTCGTAAAAGCATCCAGTTGTCAGTATTGTGTGAATTCTCGAGTTTCGATTCTATTAGTAATTGTGATTACCTTGTTGTGTAGCTCGACGCAGCACCTCAAGTGAAGGATAGGTTGAAGGTAATTATTTACGGTATTATAATCATTTGAATTTTAAAATTTTATTTCAATCAGTCGTCGCCGGTTTGCAGTTTATGACTACACGTGAATTTACACACGACACATGTTCATTAAAAACAATTATGAAAATGTGCGTGCCGTGCTGTACTCTATCCTACATTCCATATCCCAAATTAATTATGATATGATTCTTATTTTCTTGTTTAAATGTTTTCAGATAACTTCATCTACTATCACCTTAACCAGTTTAGTAATATAGCTGGTGTTTTCTAAGCTGTCATTGTCATCACATCTGGAGCCTCGTGCTGGAGTAGAATTTGTGACTTATCAGCAGTAGCAGTTGATTGACAATCCATCCTTTGTTGCACAAAAATTATTTAAGATGCTAGAGATAACATGTAACGATCGATTGGGAAAGAAGGTTCGTGTGAAATGCAATCCCGACGACACAATAGGCGACCTGAAGAAACTTATTGCAGCACAAACTGGAACTAGATCTGATAAAATTGTGTTGAAGAAATGGTATACAATTTTTAAGGATCACATCAAAATAGAAGATTGTAAGCAATGTCATTTATCAATCTTGATAATACAATTTTAGTGTGTAAATCTTTTGAAAATCTTAAACTAACGCATTGAATTGGTTTTTTTTCTCTTGTAGATGAAATCCACGACGGGATGAACCTGGAACTTTATTACCAATAATAATCAATATTCTAGTAGATAATGGATTTGTAAGGTTATTGTTTCTTGTTAATTTTGTTTAAGTTTTTGATTGTAATCCAATCTCAATTATTGGAAGTGTCATTCAAAGGCCACTTCCGATTGCTCTTAATGTTCATATGTGGTCCTTCTAACAAATTCCATCTCATTCTCCTGGCCCAAAAGAAAAGTAAATGACCATGCATTACGACTTGCGTTAATTGAAACAAAATTGATGTAAAGATTGACACTCTGATGTTTCATGTTTGATATTAAAATTATATACATTTTTATTGAATATGGCTCCCCCATACGTATACGTATATAATGTTTTATTGGCATTGTTATAAAAAATACAAGTGATAAACACCTTATACACCACACCGATTGTTAATTTTTGAAATAATTATTATTATTATTATCTAATCAATTGCCTTGTTTTCCATTTTGTTTGTGTAGAAGCAGTGGCCTTCGTTGTACAAATTACATTTAAAAAATAAATGTAGCTCTATTTGCATTAATGATACATATATCTATTTCACTTTTTGGTACACTGCACTGTGGAGTGGACACGGCATATTTATAACTCAGGAAGGTAGGTGTTAAGTCGTCAAAACAGAAAACTAAGCTGCCCATCGCATCACTCATCATGGCCTTATTGTTAGTATGTAAAATGAAACAACAAAGAAACTGTCAACATACTTAAATATACAGGTACTAATGACATAACTAAAGATAATTTCGCAAACTACAAATTATATACTATTACTATACAAAATTTTGTACATTCTACCGTTCTAATTTCTAGAATGTAACTTAATTACTTTAATAAAGTAAACAACTAAGTAATTACAAGTCAAAGTACACAAGTTAAAACTTACAAAATGTAAAACTTTTCCTGGGTTAGTTTCCGATAAATGTTTCAACTTAAATTAAAAATACTGAAATGTTGTGAAGTTTACATTAAGTCAATATAAACGATATCTGGCCTTACCGATTAGGCATGTTTTATGAAGAAAGAAGTAGGCACAATTCGTGACTTTTGGAAGATGCATGTTTTTTATATGTCATCGGCGTCACTTCCATTTCTTTGGCAATTTAAGAAGGCGACTTGAAATGTCAGAAATGCTTAACTGTATCATTGTTAGCCACTAATATAAAGTCCAAAGTTCACTAATATAAAGCTAATTCTAAAGTTTATCAACCACTTTTGCTCCGTGCATAGATAAAAATATTTGGAAGCTTTCACTGTATACACCTAGTATGGTTGATGGTATAAAAGTGAAAAACTACATATTGATTAGCAAAAACCAATCCTGATTGAAATACGTTCTCATTTTAAAAATGCTAAATTGGAATTTTTGGAATGTTCAATTAGTCATAGTATTTCAGACTGTGTGTCGTGTGTTTTATAATTGCTAAATGTCGATGTCAGAGTATGTGGTCTCCCGTTTGTGTAGTAGTTCATTCGTTTTAAACCTTTCATATTAGTACAGTGTATGTAACGCATTCTACGAAATTATGTAGTAGCTTTGATTCACACTATATTATCATTCCCTATCAATTAGAATGCTGCAAACTACAAGTTACAGATTGGAGATAAATGGTTGTCGTTTTCATGTCTAACCGGTGTGTTTCTGAAAATGAGGTGGCGTGTTTATATTATTTTGTGAACAAGATAAAATAGGCTACATGAAACTAAAAACAATTGTTACCAACTATAGATTAATAATTATTATTGGTGGCATGCTCTGTGGTTACTTAGGTGGATGTAACACCTTTTCTAGCGACAAGTAGATTCAGAACAGGATGCTTTTTTATGTAATCTACTGCCTTTTTGTGTGTGACCATTGTAAAGTCGTATCCATTACATTGAAGTATCTTGTCATGCATTTTGAGTCCAGATCTGTCGGCTGGAGAACCAGCGCTAACCTCAGTTACATAAACGCCGCTATCAGTGTAACCATATGGGGAGCGGGTGTGGTCCTGATCTATTCCTCCTCCTATCTTGAAGCCACAACGAAGTACTTCCCGTCCTTCAGAATCCATTCCCGGTTCCTTTTGGAGAGTTATGGGAATCTGCCAATTAAAGCAAATCAGCGTATGTCAGCGTGTGGCTTTGCATGCATTGTAATAAACTATTTCCATTTCCTAACGAAAGCCGTTTTGCAAAACAATTCGTGATTGTAGGGCAAATGCTAGTAAAGTTCGCAGGTACATGCAGACTTGCTGCTAACAACATTGAATATTGAGTTTAAAAACTAGGATTTTTACATACGCTTAGACATTCCATAGCCGTTCCAGCAGTGTGCTGAAAAGCCGTCATTTTCACTGACAACGGTTGTTCCAGGGTTTAGCAGATTAAAAAATTGAGTGAGGATGGAGGAGTAGCGTCGGGTCAGGTTGTCGTCTGAAATGCAAATTATAAGTTGGTATTAATGTAATTTACGGTTTTCACTTACACATCCCTAGACTAGTGAAAGTATCTTCATGAATATAAACATTTTAGCAGTGTGAACCAGAAGTGCTACCCTCCCCCTGGCCCCTAGTGCTTATCAAAAAGGGCCAAAAGTTGCTATGCTACTTGTATACAAATCTAGCCAGGTAGGGTAAAAATGAAAGGACTGAATGCTAGGTAATAGCTGATAACAGTTACTGAAAACCTTAGTTGGTGAACATTTTATCTACATTTTAGTATTCTCTTTCGGAGCAACTTGCACAATAAGTATCTCAAAATTTCAAGGTGAAAGTACCTTCCGGATATTGCAGGACTGACAGATACAACAGAACTCGACAAATTAATAAAGGTAATATAGAAATAACTTTAACTATTTTTTCTCTCAAATGCACAAAATCTCACTCGTCAAATTGGTAATATTAACTTATTAGCTAGCTATAGAGCACTGTCACAATGTTTTGTGGGCATAGGCAAAGACTAAGCAGTCTGCATTTTGCAGGTTGATATGTTATTGACTTCTTATTTGAGGTGCTTAGGGGTTAACAATGTACAAATAATAATGGGCTAGGCTACCCAAAGAAATGGCAGCTAGAAAGGATATGACTATATATGAAAATTTGTTAGTTTCTCGTTCTTCGCAGATCATTAGTCATATAAACCATAAACTACATGTCCGTCTTTTAAATTGTAAATATTCACAAAAACTTTTCAGGTCTAATGGGTAAGCCACTAACATATAATACACCAAATACTTACCGTATGAGCACTATCAGCTATAGAGTTTCATGCAGATGAATTTGAGCCTCCAACCATAGAGATCAAGTTCTTCGTAATGTTGTTGAAGGTGGCATAGATGTATTGTTCCTGTTGCTAATCTTTCCAGGTGAAAAACCTGTGACTAGTGCAGTTTTCACTAAAACAATGGTGTAAGTACATACATTGTATGTATCTGTCAAATGTATGGTCTGGCTACTTATGCATATTGTGTTATTTGGCCTGGGCTATGGATAGAATAAGAAAAGTCATGGACTATTAAGCATATTTGAGTACATACATACATACATACATACAATATATCTACAGTTCACCTTATTTTTGGGCATATCCATAAGTTTCTCCAACTGCCTCACTCAGTTTATCCCATTCTTATGTACGAAAGTCACGAACGAAGAGCATATATTATTATCATACAATCACCCCCTTTTATTTCCAAACTTGTGTTTCGTACACTTCGACTTTGACATCACATTATTCACATTATTTTAAGCAAAAGGTTTATACGAAGCGTATATATGAGGATGAGTCTATGAGTTGAGTTCAGAGATCTTTTGGCTCTTTTGCTATCTCCATTCAAGCATCCGTACACCACATCATCACAAATTTTCAACTTCATGAAATGAAATGTTGGTTATGTCATGAAATGAATCAATACCTTAGTTAGGTACATGTTGTATATGGTTGAAGTTGATCGTCCTGTCTTTGCAATATGAATAGGGCATTGGAAACAACCGATAATCGGAATCGACTAGGTTGTTTGATAGACGGCATTATCTGCAAAATACATTGTTGAATGTCTATGTCATGATAGTATAATATGATTGCCATGATGTTCCGCTTGTTTGTTGCGATAAAACAAGGAGATAAAATAATTATGAAGTGTGTTTCACAAAAACCATTTTTAAGCTTCGGTGTGTTGTCAGGTACAGTTAGGTTTGTAGGCTGTATATCGTCTCAACATTTATATTCAATGCTCTGAATACTGTTATATTAGTGTCCGTACGTACACGTGCAGAGCAAAATATGGCTTAAGCAGTTGTAAAATGCTACTTTTAGCCATGATCTGTTTATGAGATGTGGAGATTATTGAATTTAAATGGCTTAGGCTTGGCTTGCAAGAAGATGCCAATATCATACTACCAAACCAAAACCGTACGGAGCAGCAGCGATATCCATACGACACGCCAAAGTGAGCAATCAGGAGTCACTTTAAAAAAATGATTCAGTGCGAATTTTCTTAGCATGAGAATGAGACATAAGAATGGATGACTTCAGCTTTAGCTTCATTCAAGCATAATGACATAATAGTATCGTCCCATGAAAGTAGGATCATGAAATACTTGGAATATAGGCGATCGCAGTTGCATGACATGAATTTTACGTTAGTTGTAAGGCCGAGCAAGAAGTAAATGTCTCCACTCAATTCTTCAGCGTGTATGTATTGAATGCGAATGTGATTAAGAATTAAAGCCTTTCTTAATGCACACGTGTGAGAGATACTTCATCAAAAGGCATGTCGATGTCACGATGTGGTTCTCCGTTTAGAACATGATAATGAAAATTTAGTGAAACGTAAATATTTCGTTTTTATCTCTAATTTTATGGAAAATGACGCGAATTCTTCATTTTAATGTAATGTATGCGTTTTGAACGTTTGTATGCATTACGTGAAATCATGTTTTTTAGGCATAAGCTATAAACCAAAGCAATAGTTATGAGCAAATTGCAAAGCATAATGATATATCATCATTTCAAGCTTGCAAAACTATGTATATATACTATTTTTCATGGGAAACCTCATGGGTTTGAGTATGTGTATAAGATATCTTATGGATTTTCCTTGTAATATTGCAGGATATAAAGCTCTCTACTCTTGCGATCAACCTACAATTGGGTTTGGTTTGTTGGTAGTAAAAAGGGTGGACTGCCCACGAGCAATTCTTCTGTACTTGCAGTTATAAAGGCATTTTTATGCATACGGATTACGTTTACAGCTTTCGGTAGCAAAAGCAATACCTTTCTATTCTAAATTTCATTATGCAACTTCTCAGGATAAACTTGCAAACTGGGGCTGTGTTGTGGGAAGAAGGCGGCGAATTCAGCCGCTGGTAAAACCAGTACACTTGGTGGTGTTGATGCAGCAGGAGATCACAAGGTGAAATTCGGAAAAAAGCGAAAAAAAGGTTCCAAAATGAGTTCTCTTATTCATTCCGTCCAGGACAAGGTAATTATTAATCAATTTTTTTAATTATCAAACTTTACATTTCTACTATTATAGGTACAGTGTAGAAAAATTGCATTTGGGAGCAATCCAATATATAATTTGAATATAATCCTTGCGCAGTGTCATGTTCAATATTGGCATATTGAGTGTTTGCTATATCTGTAAACACAAGAATGCAAAATATTTGTTGTAGCTTTGTTATCTTTTAAATTGTATTCTTATTATAACGGTATGGTGAGTCCAGTTCACAAATCTGGATGGATGTCAGGAAAGTCAAAAGAAATGAGGGTAGTTTTAGTTTGCATACTTTTGCTGTATTCCCATAATGCAAATTTGTTTGGGGAAATGTAAATTATAAGTACTTAGGGCCTGAGAAGCATCTGTTTTGCAATTTTCTTTGAGATGAGTTGAGATGTTTCGCATGACAGTTTATGGGGTTTTGTAAGAATGACCTTGTAGTAGCTTTCCATATCACTCAACTAAAAGCACAAAAAAAAGTTTCTAGATTAAAACATCTTGACGCTTGACGTGTTGATTGCACGTGCGTAGTTTCATACATTATACTATGCCATCGGTAATGCATCTTCAAATTTCAATTACATTTAGATATTGCAGAATATTTTAAATACCTGTGATTAATGCTTTATCATTTCATTTGGATTTTTGCACTTAAAAATGAAAGATCAAACTCAGGTTTACTTTGTTAGGAAAATCGAAGCGCTATCGCTTTGCATCAAAGAATATCGTATCGAACAAAACGATATTGTTTGCTTAGCATAATAGGATAGTATTGATGCATTTTATGTTATTCGATTTTTGATAGTATCCAAACGTATCGATTGACAAAAGGGGGTTTCATCAAGAGTTCTGACAGCAGATTTGTCTACTTTTGACCGACCTTAAACATTATGGGGCAATTAGATATTTGATTCTTTCCATTTTATTGCCGATGCAAAACATGACTATGACGATGGTTTCATAAAATACTTTCAAATTACAGGGACCTTATTTTGCTTGGATTATAGTTAGATTCAATATTTTCAACAAACAGGTGACACCATATACCTGCAAAGTGCATGGTTTAGCTTGAGCTTATTTATGTGAAATGGTGTCATGTTAAATGTTATTTAAATAGATATAGCAGTGACTCACACACTCATTCATCATATGAAAACGTATTTTTCTAGATTGTAACGTATGTTGCAACCAAGTCTATTTAATATCTAAGTATAAATACTAAATCAGACATCAGACTCACAAATGGGCAATTGAATTTGTTGCATGTTTCTTTAGATCATTATATTAGAAATGGGCTGCTCTGCAAATGACTCATAATTGGTTTGGGCAGATCTGCACGTGCATTTTATACGATCATTAAACCAAAAGTTCAAGGTGGTTTTAATTATTATATAGTTTGAGCTGAGAAGTCGAAGATTCGTGAACGCGGGTATGATTTCATTATGCATGAAATGTTACAATGAAATGAATGGTAGATGGTCATTTGCAAGATGAAATCATGCCTTGATTATGCTACAAACCTCATGAATTGCAAGCCAAAACGATTGCTGATGGTTAGAAATGAATATTACTATTTTAGTACTTACTGGGAGTGGCATATTTACTTCCAATACCTTCATGAAAATCATTTAAAGCGGATAGCTACACGACCTGCCGTCTGCTCATGGTAATGAAGTGTCATTTTAGTTTTCTATTTTGTTCCAAACAAGAAAAGCATGTCCATCCATGTCGTTTTACAGAATAGAAAAGTAAAGCTAACAAGTTATGGTTATGAAAACATCAAATCATGCATTAGTGAGATAGATACACAAAACTTGTACAGACGTACTCGTCTACATGTCTCATAAGAATTTATAAGGCCATGCAATATTATTGATCACCGGATATGTGATGGCTATGAAATGATGAAGTGGTTTTTAGTATTTCATCGTAGTCATCGTACATACTGCATACATTTGTTTTTGAGTGAAAGGAGATGACAAAAGGATAGTTTTTACGAGTGACACGCATGGGAATGCTTTCAACGTGAACAAAGCTAATAATAATTTATGCATCTACACTACACAAGGAATATGTAAAGGGATAACTGATGGAATACTCACATATATAGCTATTCATCACACAAGATTACGTAAATATTAACCAGAACCAGACGAGCTTATCGTCACGTGTCGTGTCATAAAAAATCGCAATGTAAAGCACAAACTTTCCCTGACTTTCTCTGTTCTTCTTCTTCTGCTTCATACAAATGTATTCGTATCGTATGTCCGTGAGTAAATGTCCATGCTTTTGTCTTTCCACTTGAATGTCATTTTTAGAAGTTAGTTTAGTCAGGTTATTAATCATTTGATGTATGATTATGTTTTTTACAGGATGATTTTACCACCCAGCTGAAGGAAGCTGGTGGGAAACTTGTCGTTGTAGACTTTTACGCGACATGGTGCGGTCCTTGCAAAATGATTTCTCCCAAATTAGAGGAGATGGCTCAGAAAATGATGGCCGATGTTGTATTCCTGAAAGTGGATGTTGATGAATGTGAAGAAGTTGCAACGTAAGAAATCTAACAAAGACATTACACAATCCTACATCATCAAATTAGACATGAATCAATTGGTAGTAAAATAATGGATTGGAATAAACTCGTTTCATGAATGAATTTTCTTTTACTGTTTTCAGAGATTATAACATTTCATGCATGCCCACATTCATCTTGATTAAGAATGCCGAAAAGGTAAGTGAAAGCGAATACGTTGTTTATTTCCAACTACTTCTTTCCATCAGAGTAGATGGCTTTCTTTTTGTTAATTTGGTAACAATTATTATTAACAATCCATTTAACACAATGGTTTTATGTTCATTTAGGTTGATGAGTTCTCCGGAGCCAACGCCGAAAAGTTGGAGGAGCTGATTGTGAAAAACAAGTAAAATCCCGATTCAACCAAGCCTACACATTTGTTTTGTCAACCAGCAACAAAATATTTCCATTAAACCTCAAAAGTTTATAGCTAGACAGAAAGAAACATTATGCATTAAGAATAATTTTTGAAATTTGATTTTTCCAAGTGTCTATTCATTCAGTATCATTTTAATAGCTTTAACATTATTTGATATTACTTTATATACGTCGTAATATATTGGCCAGTTGTAGTAAATGAAATTTTTTTTGGTACGTTAATAATAACTCTTCCTTTCTGATCGTTAAACGAATGGATTTTGTTGATCGAAGTATCTGTGATGATAAATTATAATTTGATTTACTTCTACTCTACAACTTTTAAAATGTGACAGTATAGTATTAGAAATATCCCGGTATGATTACAAGAAACACATAATTTTAACATTTTATTTTAAAATCCCAACAAAAGTGCTTTCTCCTTAAATTCGGAAGCTTAGCCTTAGCCCAGAGAAAACCGTGTCTTATTCTACAAAAAACAATACAAACTACAATCTTGTTGAAACTTGCTGCTCGAAAATAATGCATAAAGAATAATAATTCAAATCATTTTTAGTAAACAGTAAATTGGTGTAACCAAAAAGTGCTTTTACATTTACATTGTTCATATGTGTGTGTAGAGAAATTATGAGGTTATAATAAAAAATGGATTTTAGAACCTGATGTTAATTCGCATTAAAAATGACTTACCATATATCAATCACTCTACATGTATGTGCGTAATCTTATGTGTACAGTAGTTGTCTTAATTATTATTATGTACAGTATACTCAAGACCACTGAACAAAGACATTAGCCTGTAAATAACAGAAACAAAGAAGCTCCTTGATCTTCTCTTCTATGTCTTAAAGCAAGGCCGTTCCTCATTCATCACACAGGGAAACTTGAAAGACTCTTATATACAGAAAAGATTCTTCATTTGATTTTTGCAACAGTTTGGTTGCTCCACTTTTGCAACTTTGTTCTGGCTGGCTTATCATAATATTGTCAAATCACTGACTCCTTCATCGCTTCATTTATAGCAAATCCTTACAAAATGTGACGACGTAGGTGATAGTTTTATGCATCATGATCATGACTATATGACATATTTTATGACTACCGTTTTCATTAAAAAGGCCAAATACCCCGATCCACATCACATCATACATAAAATTTGGTATGCGTATCTGAGTACAAAATGTACAATTTTTTTACGAAGGATATCTGCATCTGTAGGTATATCCCCAATCACACGAAGAGCATCCACTGACCAGCTGACTATATTTGATTACATTGCATTTCACCCAGCACCACCACAACACATCATCATCACCTCGTTCGTAAAGGATATAATACAGCTTGCTCATTCACATATTACTAGATTGATACTTAATTTATGCGATCTAGTCAGGGATGAACACAATTACATGTATTTCAATTACATGTAATTCAATTACGTAATTAATTACATTTTTGTAATTTGTAATTGATAATTGAGCACAAAAATCCAAAAAGTAATTAAATACAGTAATTAATTGAATGGGATTCTTGGAAATGTATTTAAATACATTAAAGTAATTCAATTACATTTTTGACATTTCTGGGCAACATTCTACTCACAATATGACTAAAAATGAAAAATCAACATTGAACACTGCACACGGCAATTGAAAATTTTAAAATTGTTACAGTGGTGGTAGTGAGCGACCTGTAGTTTCTTTTATAAGCATCTTTTTTACTGTTATAACAATTGATTTCCAATTTTTGGCTATGCGGTGACTGGGATTTTAATAACCAACTGTATTTTGTATTTTCAAATGTAATTAAATACTGTATTTTGTAATTGGTAATTGTAGCTTTACCCAGAAACATGTAATTGAATATAAATGTAATTGCCGCATTTGAAGTATTTGGATAATTGTAATTTGTAATTGAAAGTCATGTAATTGTTCATCCCTGGATCTAGTCTTCTTGTGTAAATACATGTACATCATTATCATCATCATTTATTGGACAAAATGGGGCTGTAATGAATGGAACGTGTAAAAAATTGAATGAGCAGTCACAGTAGTCTGGCCTGCCTAGTTCATAGTTTGGTTGGTTCATTAAGAAAGAAGAAGGCGAAGGCTGGACTTGGACAGATAGAACAAATAGACAGGAGGAGAACGGACGGATGTGGTGAGGAGATGTGAACTGTTCATAATAAATTTGTGAGTGAATCAAGAGTGCTTTTAAATACTCCTTTTGACAAGGACACATACAAGGCTACAGGTGTGAATAGTTTGAATTAATGCGTTTTTGTCATTTGTAATCCATTCAGTCACTAAAAACATTTGAACATCCAACAAACCATTGCAAATTGAAGAGTTTTGTGTCATAAGGGATCGAAAACGCATGGAAATGTGGATGTGTCTGGTTATTTGTTAATTGCTTGGTTTGCTAAATGAGGTTATCATTGTTCCACTTTGAGTTTGTGTTGATACTGCTAATGTGTAGTGTAATGATGAATGAATGGTTGGTGGTGTGGTGAGTGACCCATATGTTTGTTGTGAGGAACTCTAAATGAAATCCGTTTTGAGTAATACTGAGCAAAAAAATACGACGGACTTTACTACGAATAAATGCAACAGGAATGAAAAGTCTAAAGAAATTTTAAATTCCCAAGGCCAAACGGAAGTTTATCAAAGTTTATCAAAAGGAAGGGTGGTTTGGTTGCAACTAAGTTTTCTTGGAGAGTATTTTGCTCTCCTTTTTGCTTACGTGTTTATCTACTTCACGTGCTGGGTGGTGGAATCAGTGCTATTACCTGCCTCCTACACCCTTGCGTCTAATTTCGTTGTCAGGCGCTTATCTAACTGGTGGAAAGTTACTGAAGAGTCGGAGTCTTCCTCGAGTGGGCTGTTGTTGTTTCGCATGCAACACCCTGGGTATTTTAGCAGTCATCACAATAGCACTACCTCCAACAACTCCAGTAGCAGCCTCCGACATGCAGAGCAGGTCCTAGATAGGGTTAAAAAAGGAATTCGCCTTAAAATGGATAAAGTTTTAGATGCGTATTTGACGGGAGGAGACTCGGATTTTCCAACTTGTGAGTCTCCTGTTTGGATATTTGGCAGATCTTATTCTGTAAACTATGGTACGATCTAGTTTATCATTGCTACTTACGTTAGTTTAATAAATACGGACATAATTAATGGAAAATTATTTATTTGATTTTTTGCGCAGACATTGAAGAACTTAGAAGAAGTGTTTCCACATGTATGTGGATTACATACAGGAAGAATTTTTCTAGTATAGGAGGGACAACTTTAACATCTGACAAAGGTTGGGGTTGTATGATTCGAGCTGGACAAATGCTGGTTGCCAAAGCCCTACTGTTAAGGCACTTAAGTAAGCCCTGTAGCTTATCAGCCCCCATATCTTGCAATAAAGTATTGTCGCTAGTCACTGTAAAATAATGATTGTATTAATTCGTTTCAGATCAAGATTGGCATTGGGAATCTGATTGCAGAGATCATCTTTATTTACAAATTGTATCCTTATTTGAAGATACCAAAGTGGCTCCTCTTTCTCTTCATCAGATAGCTCAAAGTGGTGCATCATTAGGAAAACCTATTGGTTCGTGGTTAGGTCCTAATACGGGTACGCAATTTGATCAAACTCAAAACTACTGTTCGGGATCTTGATTATGGATGTCATATCATATTTTCATTTTCTGTAATTTCAGTTGCGCAAGCATTAAAGAAAATCCTATCGAGTGAGTATGTATCCTTAGATTTACAAATTCATATTGCAATGGACTCAACTGTAGTAAAATCTGAAATAAAGCGTGCTTGTTTGACTACGGGTCATGCTACACCTATTACCGTCCCTCCTGCTTATCTTGTCTCAACACCAAGGTATTGAATACCTATAAGTATTCGCACGTTTATACTTTAATTTTTTATCTATTTACTTGGGCTTTATGACATGTATGTTTTTCTCTTTTATTCAGGCCTGACGCTAAATGGAAACCACTCCTCCTTGTAATACCATTAAGATTAGGGTTATCAGATTTAAATGAAGCGTACGTACCTGGCATCAAAGCCGCGTTTGAAATCCCACAAAATATTGGAATCATTGGAGGGCGTCCCAACCATGCCTTATATTTCATAGGTTATGCTGGTAAGTCCAAATACATAGCCTGACTAGCCTGTTAAATTTTTTATATGCCTTGCCTATTTATTTGTAGTATAAAACTACAAGAAATTTTAAACTTTAATTTGCAGCAAACGAAGTCATGTACTTGGATCCACACACTGTTCAGCAAACTGTATTTGTAAGCACTAAGCTGACAGATGTGGAGAAAGCAGCAGATGAAACGTATCACATTCAAAAGCCTGGGAGAATGTCTTTTAGTGCAATGGATCCATCAATAGCAGTTTGTTTCTTTTGTAAAACAGAAGCCGATTTTGATGCAGTGTGTAGCAAACTTGGAGAAAGATTTCAAGTGACTCCATTGCCCTTGTTCGAAATTTGTGAACGTAGACCCCATGACTGGAGTTCTGCGTCAATTGTTAGTAGCAGTAGCTCTGTAAAAAGCTCCTCGAAATCTGCAAAGTCTTCATCGGCTCTAGGATTCACTACTCTTAGTTTGGGTTCCTCCTCTGGAGGCAGCAAATCTGGTGGTGGCAGTAGTCATTCCATAACAAGGTCTGCGGGTGGCTCTCCCAGCTCATCCGTCAGTGGACGGAGTAAAAGTGATGTTGATGACGAAGACTTTGAAATCCTCGGTTGAACACTTAATGACTTGATTGCATATACAATCGAATGTGAAGTCACTAATACTGTTCGTCGCATTTTTATATGGATACATATACAAAATAATAAGTAAACCTAAATTAGTTTATAATATATATATTATCGAGTAATAATCAAACGCTATGTGATCTGTACATGTGTCGAAATGTTTAATTTTAATGAAAATTAAAGTGGATTGGAAACAAGTTATAAATCTCACCCGTGATAAACTGATAACATTGTCAGAAATAAATGCAACTTTCGAGATTCAACATAATAATTTATTTAGTGCATTCTGTTTTGTAGGGCTTAGACTGATTCTATATAATGAGTTTTTACTTTAGAAAATTATTATTATCCTTCCTGTTACATAACAAACGTCTTTTGTTACATATTACTCTTAGGTTTAGTTCTTGGATTAGTAGAAACAACGAGGAGGTCCATATTTATGCCAGATAAGTCACATAATTACATTTTAATTACTTTCACGTATCAATGATTCTGCCATTGCATTCTTAATTATTTTTCTGATTTTTCCTCCTCTGTATACTATACATTTTCCATCACTGCTCATGGAAATTTTCATGATAACGATATACTAACGATGACTCCAAGACTCCAATACTAATTCAATCAGCATGTTTGACTCCTCACTCACACCTTGGTCATTCATAAAGGATCAATCTATTGTTAGTTGGTCCCGCACAAGGCATTTCTCAATTCGTCAGAAAGATTGGTGTTTGTTCGGTTTGTTCCGTTGATTCAGAAACTACAAAAATATGGTTTCTGTACACATAATGTTGTTTGCAACATTAGTTGCAGGCACCTGTGCATCATATCTTTTGCCAGATTCATCATTTTTTATGAGACATTGCATTGGTCCTGGCTGTCCAGAAGTGAGGTAATAACAATAATTTTCCTTTTGCATTTCTAACTATGGGGTAGTGTGAGACTAGTCTAGATTTTTTGTTGGATTTTGTAGTTATCCTGAACCTCTTGTTACGTCAACAAAGGAAAGTGTTAATTGTACAGATACTGAAGCTTCTGTTCTCTCAGACCCTTCAAATTGTCAGATTTACTATGTTTGCCACAATGGAACTGCTCATAAACTTGTAAGTGCAATGGGCGAATAATCGACGACAATATATGGCAAGTTGTTAGGAATTGAAAAATGATTGTTTTGCTTTGTTACAGACTTGCACAGTTGGATACGCTTTCCATCCCAGGTTAAAGTTATGTGTTCCTGAAACTCTTGTAAAGTCTTGTGGCAAGGTATATTGTCCCCCAACTATTTTAATTGGAATGGTACCGGACCCGAAAAACTGCACTAGATATTACCGATGCGTGTATGGAGTTCCTTTACATTACCAATGCGGAAAAGGGTATTCTTATGACAAGGAATTTGGAAGGTGCAGGAAATATGGGACTAACGTTCCAGAATGTCTCGGAGGTGTGTTTTTTTGGTAAATTTTCTTATATATCAGACGTAGATACGTAATAACAAAGATTTATATTTAATCTTAGGTGCTGACCAAGCTACTGAAGCCACCACGGAAGTTCCACTTGAAACCACGACCCAAGTTTCACCTGAAACTACGACTCCTGCACAGGATAATAGTACTCCAACTTCAAGTAGTGAAGATTCAACACCAACTGCAGAGGCAGAGGAAACAACCCTTGCAACAGGGTCGTCTACTATTGCCCCAGACGTACCAACTGAAGAAAGTGTCTGATTTTTGTCTTTTTTTTTCATTTAATATCGGTTCAATTTTCGACTATGTAGCATAACATATTGACACTGTTTTGGGAATGAAATAAAATGAAAAAGTTTTCAGTAGGATCTTTGTGTAGCATGTTATGAAAACGGCCAATAAAATAATCATCATCATTTATCAGCTTTGCGTGTGTAGGGTAGACGTGTTATGTCGTTTTAATATGAGATGCAGTCATTCAATTAGCAGTTCTATGGATACTTCATACATCAAGTCATTAATGTAACGAGCAAAGGAAAAAGTTGGAGTGCTCCCCCCACCTCCTCCGCCATAAAATCACATAATTCACAAACCAATGCCAAAATTCTCAGTGTTAGGTTTAGATTACCGAGGCAAATGAAGGCCTGCAAAATTAAAGTAATAAATAGGGATGAGTTTTGGAATATGCGGTCGCATTTTTACTACATTAGACCGAAAGGGTCTGATGATTGGGACCATGAGAAACCGTTATCGTTGTCCCCTGGCATCACCATCGGCATTCACAAATCAAATAGTAGCTAAAGGACATCATAAGAAAAGGACGGACAGGCTGCCCTGTATTTTACGACAACTCTCCACCTCCCCAGTTTCTACCCGTAATACAAGATTTATACTAACTTCTGATTCCTCAACACCTCCTCCTATAGAACCTCCTCCTTTAAATCCTATCGATAAGCTGGGAACTTGTGATGAAATACTTTTGATACAGAAAGGCTGCAGTAAAGAAGGTCTCTAGTTTCCGCATAATGTTGTTCATTACGTTTTATCCATAATAAATGTGCAGTAAAATGTACTTGTTTTTTTTCAAACATTTTAACATATTTATGTAGAGGAGAGTCTCAACATTCGAATGGAATATAAATATGATGTTACAGACACGTCTGGAGACAAGATATTTTGTGTCATACAAAAATACGAGTCGTGTCCTCCCCGCTTTGAATTAAAATTGTGTGATAATGACGGGAAAGTGCTAGTTTCTCATAAACTTCTTCAGTGCTTATCATCTCATCTACTGGTATCATAATTACTACTTTTTCAATTATTGCAACAGCGTAATCATCAAGTTTGTAATCTTGCAGCTAAATATTTCCTTAACTTAATACAGAACATGCAAATTGTGTGTCCAGGTGGAAAGTACCTTGGATCTGTAGAAGAAAAGATAGATTTAAATATAGATCCCAATCCCATTTTTGAGTTGAAAAATAGTTGTGATGAGCTCCAAGCTGTGGTACTATCTGATTTTGGTACAAGCGCATTGAGACGCACGATAAAGGTTCAACACAATTTTATGAAGATAGCTAGCTAGATGCTATTATAGAGCAATCTCATTACTTGAACTCACAAGCAGTCAGAAATAATATACTTATTTATATCATCATCAAATTTAGATCCTAGATCCAGAACGGAAAAATCCAATTGGAAAGATTTCAAAGAGATGGGGAGGATTCAAGTATGATAATCTTGTACTTAGCATTCGTCTTCCTAAAGAGATGGAATCCCCCTTCAGAGCTTCATTAATAGGACTTTCGATTCTTTTGGTGCGCCAGCATGCCTTATCAGTATTCTGCACGTCATAGACACGATCTCATCTAATACTTTCGGCTCTCTTAATGACATACTAGGCATGCAAAGCACTTTTGACTCTAAACTTTCTATTGCAGAGTCAGAGATACATACGGTAGACGAAGATGGCAGTTGAACTACACATCCAAATAAAATATGTCATGTAGCCTCACACGGTGACGTCAGTCTTGTTCTGAATTCGAATTCAGTTACACAGATGACTATGGAATAAGGAGGAAAGAAGTGGTCCTGGGATACAAAACTTGCGTTGTTCCCTCAATATTTTATATATCAACTTTTTATCCATAATAATAATAATTAAGTCATTACGATTCCAACGGTTTGGTATGTAGCGCTTTTATGAGTACATGTAAAAAAACATTGGCATTACCATTTGAATAGTAGTTTAGTGATAAAAAATAAAGTGAAGTATGCTGAAAACGAGTAAATTTTTGGATCTACTTATTTCCAAACGCTTCAGTCCACTAATAATCGAAGATGGCATTAAATTTCCTTGCTTCAACGCGAGTGGAAACAAGCAGAATGTTAGATATTATTCACATGCTCAATTACAATACCGGCGACTGCCTCCATACAGTGATGAAGACCTGAAAGAAATGCCACTGGCTTTGAATGTGCTAACAAATGCGTCCAAGATGAGAATAAATCAGTTCAAACTGATTACATTCGGTGAGTAAATGTACTTCTAATGATACATGTGGCATGGCATGACAAGATTCAGAGAAGGAAAGGTATCGTATTTGAGATTTGTCTAAAACTGACAGCTAAACGCTAAACGAATGAGCGAAGCTACAATTATTATTATCACTCACATTAGCTTAATGACATCACATCATGAGTTGAGTCAACTTTTATGTATTCTGTATTATAATAGTGCACACTTTGTGTTTTAGGAACGACACCAGCTAAACATGAATCTATAAGAGATTTTGAAGTTGTAAATGTATTGACACAACCTCCCACTCCTCTGATCTACATAAGAGTACATCATTCCATAAATGTAGAAAAATACCATATAACCTTTCATGAAAAAAAACCTGATGGAGAAGCTAATAATCCCTCCTTAGCCAAGGTGGAACTGCATCGTACTGTTGACATGAGAAGCATTGTAAGGCACTGGATAAACTTTTTGTTACTTAAAAAACTCCAACCAATTAGAACTTTGGTGTTCGAAATTACTTTTTTCTTAAAGCTAACCATTATTTATTTTATTTTGGTCGTTTTAATGTCTATATAGACTGCAAAGATATACTCACCACCAGATAAGTACATAGCACATATTTACGACCTTGAAGGTGTTTATCGAACTGCAATTTTAGAAAATGGAAACGGGAAGTGCACTTACCAGCTTCACACCAGAAGCCCTTCCGGATGGACAGGATATACGTATGGGCAGGTAATAAATATAAGCCCCTAAAGCCACAAGCATATTTATCTAATCATGTGTCTCATTCTCATTCATGAAAATCTGAAGATGAATATATTTTACATTTACATTGTAATGAGGGTTACTGGGAACTCTTCGTTTGTTTTAAAGATCTATTCTCGAAACGGAAAACTATATCTTGGACATTTCAAAAAGCTAGAGGGGTTCCACAGACGGAGATTGATGCTGTACATGAGCATTAGACAAAAAGTCGACGCATTGTCTAAATGCACGTTGATAGCTTCAAGCATGTTTCTGGTATGAAAATTATTGTTCCTCAATAATTAGTTTTAAGTCTTTGAAGGTCAAAAATGAGATGGTTACACAATACATTCATGATATTCACTTCCCCAAATTATCTTTTCAGACGGGATACGACTATGTGCGGTAAAACATAAAGAACCTAAGAAAAATCCTAACAACTACGCTAAAAACACAACGATTTCGTATTAAAATATTTCAACTTCGTGACACATACGAATATTTGGCTGTATCTTGTTTTGTGCTAACTCATGCTAATTATGCTAATCTCAAGAGCGCTTGGGTTTGTGACTACAATGTCAAGCTGCTGCGTGCAACAATGGAATTTTAAAGTGTTTCTGGTTTTAGTTTAAATTGGTCACTTGTGCTTTTCCTATATATACCTACCTCATTTATGACATTATCGTCTGCATCCTTTACAAAGTCGCAATTTACTTATAATATGCGTAAAGTAAGAGGTTATTTTTCCTGTAGTTTTTACAACCTTCAGTGATACTGACACAATTGCAGCCACCAGGTAAATAAATATATAGAACCTAACGTGCTCTTATATATTTGTTCCGAAGACGGTTGTAGTTTGCGGTGGTGTGTGCACTGAACTCAAAAGAAACCTTTTTCTAATATCTTATCTTATATTTTACTACCTTATCATCATCATCATTATGGGAGCTGGAGTGCAATTGTTGATAATACTTGTGGCAAATTGTGTAATAAACGTATCATCAACAAGACGGGGGTATCGGCAGCCATGCGGAGCTTCCTTACATGCTCGCACTCGTGATACACTTGAAGCGAGACAATGTGACTACACGAAAGGATTAGTTTGTTCAAAGGGGATATGTGATTGTCTCAGTTTAAATGGCACTACTACGAACATTCACGAACATCCAATTTGGAATAGGACACATTGCGTAGTTAAGCTTAATGACACTTGCAGAATTGTAAAATCTTACGGGGCTGGCCTTCCATTCCTTCCGAATGTGACGCATACTGAGGAACTAGCTTGTGGCAAAGGTGCCATTTGTACGGATGACCAAGAGTGCCAATGTGAAGAAGAGCTAGAGCCAGACCATCACAATATAAACTGTCTTGCTAGTAATAATGGTGGTCAATCCCTGTTGAAAGTGAATCATAACCTCATAATCTTCTTGTCGGCGCAACTTTTTCTTCTTTTCATCTCCCCGCGATTCAAGTAGTGCTGCATTTTGTTTCCTGAAACGGTGTGGTTTTTTTGAAGAGAGTCTAAACAACGACTACTTTACAAATTTCATATCATTTTTGTACGAAATGAGGCGTCATTTATTTATCCATTCGAAGAGATTTTTGTCACAATCATATTATTTTAAAATGTTAATTTTTACAATAGTATACTAACTGTTGCACTGAGAATACAATCTTTAACTGACATTAATATTATCACGCTTCAAAGCTATTATAATGTTAGCTACAAAAATTAAATTTGTATGAAAGCGTTAATCGCAATATATGGAAATATGTATATACTGTTTTAATATTTGGGAAAACAAGTCAGACTACGAAATTAAATACCATTTATGTTAAGCTGAGCAATGTCCTTCATTCTATTTAAACATTCGTAGTTATGTTTATAGCTACTACTAAATTATTGTGAAACCAAAACACGATCCGTACTAACAACTTATATGTTTTCGGATATTAAGTACATGAACTGGCATGCGAAATGTTACTTGTATGATTATTCTCTCAATCTCAGCAGGCATACACATTACCATGTATGTATCACTAGCGGTAATCTTTGTGAAATTTTCGGCACTAAAGATTTCATTTGTAGTTTAGTTGTGCGATAGTTGTTGGATTAACCTAAATATACAATGGTAAGCGCAATACAGAATGTGTAATCCTAGTAGATGAATACTTAAAAGACAACAAGACAAGTTTTAATAAAGGTTAGTTCTAAAGTTAACATAACTTTATACTTGCATTGCATTGAGTCTTTCTACCTTCTTGTACATAAAGCATATATTTACCAGTAAATAAACTATATAAGTAGTTTTACACGTATAATAATAACAAAGCGTGACAACAGTAAGGTATTGCATTGGATTGGAAGGCAATGTTTGGTTATGCCACCTTATACAGGGAATGTAGATTAGATATATCCAAGTAATCATCTCATTAACTTTTTACACATAATAGATATACTACGTAATACGAATACGCAATCACAACTTCACACAGGAGATCTAATATATTAAGTTTACAGCCTTTTGTTCCTTTCCCAATAGTTTATATTAATCCAAATCCTTCAGACCCTTCGTTGATTGCTATTCTCAAAGCCTTTTCAAAACTTTCATAGCTATCATAATCTGGTAGGCAAAGTTGGTTGAAACAAGTATGGGCAGTTGGCTGCAAAACAAACAAAAGAAATCATCTTTAAAATACAACTGAATGTAGAAATAAGGCAATCAATTCGGAATTAGACATTTAATTGCAACTCACTAAATTTCCGTATGTTGGGGCTGGGGTAATTTGAAATAAAGGTGACAATTCTCGAAAACCACCTTCATTGAAACATTATGAATAAAATGTATAACAATAATGGTTATGATTGAATATTAATGAATAATTATTATTAAAAAATGTGAATGAAATAACCTGGGGGAAGTTGAGAACATCCAGTTGTGAACTGTAACAGCCGAGCTTTCTCTTCTTCTGACATATTCGCAACAGCAGTCCAAAACCAATCCAAAATTTTTCTAAAATCTCCGGTGGCACCGCAAACTACATGATGCTCGCGTAGCTCAGTTACACTATATTCGCTTGTACCACACATCAGCAGCTATATACAACAAATAAGCAGATGGTTAACAGATGCACGTTGCATTTGTTAAAAATTGTAAATGTTTTTGATTTACCTCGAGCTCGTTTTCATCAAAAATGCTCATAAGTTCATCAGGTACAATTTCGTTAAGGCCTTTCTGAAAAGCCTCGATTTCAGTTTTAACCTTCAATGCTAAACGATACTGGGCCAACGCATTTAAGTATTCACGTTTATTTTCGTTTGTGACAATCACTTTTGATCCGTCTGTTATAAGCTCAACAGTCTAAAAGAAAGCAATATATATACATTCACACACAAATAGACTTCAACAATATACCATAGATAGTTGTAGAGGTAACGGGGCATGACTTACCTTCAAAAGTTTGCCAGACGGATCATATTCTTCTTCAGTGAAAGTTAATTCCATTCCCTCGACATCATTTTCAAGAATAAATTTGACTTTTCTAAGGTATAGCTCGGGATCATCTTGCTCAAAGTATTTGTAATGCACACGAAGTCCAATCAGTTGAGCAAGAAATGACCGAGTGAACCGTGCTTTCACCATTTGACGATATGCCGATCCCAATGAACTTTCGTACAAACATTTACCCACAATACGTCCAGCCATTTCATAGTGCTTTGGCTTCCACCTCGAATTGGGATTTGGGTGAACTAACCGAGATTCTCCAAACGAAATAAACATACCAACCGGATTTCCACCCTCGAATAATCTTGAGCACACTTGTTCAAACCACTCACGACGAAGACCTCCCCAATCAATTCCTACAAGTACATGATGCATGAAACCCAAGGTCACTCAACTCCTTAAAGGATAAAAGTCGGAAATCTAAATAGGTTTTCTGTCGTTACCTTGTTCTCCAACAAAACTTATTTCGAAATTACGACACCAATCCGTGTTAGACAGACCCTTTGTAGACTTCCATGTCTAAAATCAGTAAGTAAAAGCAAAGCAAAATTTAATATCAAACACGAGTTCATTTGTTGTTGTTTTTTTTTTTTTTTTAAATGTAATTTCCTTCAAGTCTTACACTTTCAATTATATTTTCTCTTGTTATCTTAAGTGTAAGCTTATCACGGGGATGCTTCCTGTGAATATCTCTGAGCTCTTTGAAAAAATGTTCCTGCTTATCATTAAATGTTTCGCTGCCACCTACAATACAATACAACAATTTAATTTATAGTTTTTTTAAACTTCAAATATTCGGAATGAAAGAAAGACCCACCAATATTCCTCAAAAGGAAGTGTGTAAATGTCGCAACAACAATTTTAGCATCTTTCATTGCAACCTTTATTGCCGGCTGAGATCCATCATCTATTACAATCGTTGGAAGTCCATGTTGATTGCTTGCCATCATAAATTGTAGCTATTTGTAACACATGGAAAGTCGAATTACCAAAGTATAAAAAAATGCATAAAAATATATATGTATCATTTAAAAAGTAGTGTATCGTAAAAATATTAGTATAAAGTAGTGAACCTTTGTGTTTGGTGACAATCGGAAAGTCGCGACGCGAATAGGAAGAACTTTGAGAAAATATTCCTTAATAACAAGTTGTTTGGATGTCACCGACATGTACACCTTTCTTATTTTGTTCTGTACATCATTTCCAACAGAGAGTAACTTTCCTTCATAGTAAGCATTAGCACTCTTGACTGCAACATTTTTCTGAACTGCTGCAGCTTCGGTAGAATTCAGCACAATAATATCAAACTTTCCATTTTGAACTGGCTTTTCATCGTAAGTAAGAGTCCCATGAAACACTCCCGGGTCCGAAAATCTCGTCTGTAAAGACACTCTACCAGAGTCTAAGCCACTGCATTGATTTAGGTGACCAATTACATTAAGAATGGAATTTGAATTGTTAGAGCTGACTGTTGGTGAAGTAGTTCCACTTGACTCATACGTAAACTGGACGGAGCAGTTCTGGCAAGACTGATTTCCAAGAGTTTCATCGATCTATGAATTGGATAATTTTAGGAAATGTACAAATTTAGTCCTTTTTATGCAATAACCATTAACGTAGTACCTGCTCTGCAGCAAATTTGAACAGATCCAAAGCAAAATCCTGATTTCGACAAGTATTCCCATACGTATCCCTTGGCTCAATAATGAGCTTATGAGGTTGTCCAGTAACGCACACGACTGTGGAAGTTTGCTTCAGAAACAATGTTTTATTCGGATCAATGCCACCAGGCAGGAAAGTCTTATGGAAAGGACTTCCTTTAACGTGAGCATTTTCAACTAGTATGGAACAATGAACAAAGAAAATTGGATAAAATTCAAGAAAATTGATGAAGCAGCTTAATTCAGGGCTGAAGAGGAAACATGATAAGTCAAACACTTACCCAACACGTGGATGGAATATTGACCAGACTTTCGAACAGAAAACTTTACAACAACTAAATTAGCTTCATTAGGATCTTGACCACCGAATTCGGTTACAACTGCAACTTTCTGAGCGTCTTTCTTCACTTCAATGAGAACATTGTCAGCCTCGCATATAGGATATGGTCGTCCACCTCTCTGAAAAAACTACAATTGGATCCATAGTATCTTAATACCATCACATAATACATTTTGAATCATTTGAGTCAAACATGATAAGACACTAAAAAGTAGTTTTAGTACTTACTCGAATACTAAAGCTCACAGTTTGGCCGACCGGGACTGGGTCACTCCAATCAAATTCTACCTGACAATTATTGGCAAGTGAAAATTTTCCAGAGACGTATTGTAAGATAGCTTGCTTAGCATCTAACACTTGGGGGAAATAAGATGCGACCGCCCCAAATCCAGCAACACTCAAAGTGACTAATAGCATTGTCCCTGGATAATAAGAATAGTAAACAATATTTACTAACAAAGAACACAAATTCTAGCTTTAATGCATGTAACGCTTAGGGTATATAGCGTAGCTCAATCCTTCCTGGTTCAATAACAACTGCAATTTACATCACGACTGAGATTCTCTATCGCACAATTTTTTACACACTGATAACATTATTTTCATAAAGATATGTCACAGCGTGTGACATTTTGCAATTCATCCAAACAATCAAACAAACTATATGCATTATCTATTGTAATGAACACTACTTCTTAAACACACGCCGTCACTGTAGTTTCATTACAAACCATACATCAAGTGATAAAGTGCAAACAAAAACGCCTTGTTTGTACTATCGGATGTTGTAATCATGTTATTTTTCCCTATCCATAATGCTCCATTTACGTGTAAAAATATTTGTGTACAACATAAAAATTCAAGATAAAGCCAAATCAAAGACAATAGAAAGAGGATTTAGCTACGCCAAATAAAGATATTCTACGGAAAGAGTTTTTCCGAGAATCATTTGTGAGAAATTTACTTCATTTACTGCACAGCGACATACTTGCCGGCGTAAATAGGTTTCTAATCGTAAATACTTGTTATTGAAAACGGATATAAAAATCAACATGTAGCTATAACACTATACCACTACTACGGTTGAACGAAGAAATTCACAAGTGTGTAATTTAACTTAAGATGCATTGTGCTTACAACAAGATCAAGTCTTTCCTTACCCCATGTGTTCCAAATGGACTGATGATCCAACCCAATAATTCTATTCCATAAGCTGTTTTTTAGACTCTCAAGCCCTGCAAGGCCAGACGGAAGTGTCTGCCTTGCAATTGTCCACATTGGAACAATCTTTTCTCCAATCGCGTCTTGTAATCTTCCGAGGTCCTCAAACCAATATGCGTCTTCAATCGAGTTGACTCCAAGACTATTAAATCTACACCAAAGAGAAAATGATTGTATCAAGGAAAGTGATCACTTTCAAGAAATATGTTTACCAAGAGAATGGGTAATGATCTTAAACCAGAACATGGATCGTTTAGTTATCGCCGAAGGATCAGCAAACTCGGCACAAACATTAGAGATTAGTGTTTCGGCCTGTACAACAATCACTCTTAAAATGCATTCCCTATACATTACAACACGTGCATAATCTTCGCAGGCAGACATGTATGTAGACAATTTCTAGTAGAACAAACTAAAATTTCATATTTTATAGGGATGGAGTCGTTGACTTTCACGTTTGGGGCTAAAGGCAATATTCAATAATTCATCATAAATGAAGAGGGCAACAAACACAATGCATACAATGCACGTAGTATATGTATATATACAAACAAACTTACAGAGAGAAAAAGGTGCATGGACTGATTCAAGGCTACTTTTGTATTTCTACTACTCGTTACTTCTGATTATAATTTTTGTCCTGGACCTACCCTAACACATCAGTACACACGGTCTTACAAGGGCATCCAGTAGCGATTGTTAACCGTTGGGTATCAACCTGTTTTTTTTTGTTACTACAGACAGAGTGGATATATAGTGTAACATAATATGGAGCATAATGAGACACTGTATGTACAGCCACACTGGGACCTTGAATGACTTGAACCCTTTGATGAACTCTAAATGCAGCAAATGAAAATGAAAATAAAGAACAATTTGCTTACTTTGGAGCATAGTCCATTAACCCATGATCGTCTAACCAAAGACGGAGGATTAATCTCTGTCTTAAGATATGTGCTGCTCTTCGTAATCGTTCCCGATCCTGTCCACTCAAATTGATCGGAGGCAGCTCTTCACTACTCACTGGAGATAAATGTGACACCGCTTGCTCGTCCCCAGCGTTGTTGTTGGCACTGGCCAAGCTAGCAATGTCAATCCCAAGTTCATGGGTGAGTTGATCTAGCTGAGTGACGGACACTAAGGTCACAACACCTAGTCATTGTGAAAAATAATACAATTACGACAAGTCAATCATGACGTAAGTTAACAAATTACGTCGTAAGTAAGAGAGAGAGATATAAAATTTTAAGTATTTGAAAAGCACAGTCACATGAACAGTATCTTCAGATCATGTTTATCGTGCGGTGATACTTGAGAAACACAAATGATGTATCTTTTGCTAGAATATAACCTACAACCTATACTACAACACGGGATATTTTTCTGTGTATGATGGAGACGGAGATATCTGTAGTACTACAACTATATGATGTAAAAATTTCTCTTGATCTACTAAATGTTGAATGTGTTACAAAAATAACGATAAACAAAAAAACCGTGCTTGCTGAGAAAAAATTATTTATAGGGAATTGTGGATGCTGCTGCTGCCGCTGTTGACTCATATTTAGAAACACGTCGGCAAAAAATGAGCATTCCCATCCAACTAGAAAACAAGTATTAAGGTATTTGTATGTATATGTTGGTATATATTTGTAACTCATAAATTGAAATACTTTTTCTAATTAAAACTTCAGTGGCTCATGCAGTACGATTTTCAACAAAAAAGTAAGTTCACAACTGGATTGTTATCGTCTCACATAAAATGAAAACATCTCAACATGAAAACACTATTTATGGTTTGTTTTAGTGACAAAACAGGACATATAGCAAGCGTACGAAGGTATGAGCACATGAATGAGATATTCTGTCTAATATTATTATCCAGTGACGCGATGCAAAATATATTATCTGTATGTGAATTCTACCCATCATACATTATATAAGCCTACGAATATCATAATGATCCTCTTGAACTATAATTTAGCTAGGATGTATTACCAGTTTTTTATGTATTTGACATAGAGTCGCAATATCAAAAAAGAAATTGTAGTTTTCAAGGTCAGAACGCCCGTTCTACTGGCTCTGTATGCTCCAACTGTGTGTATTGTATATTATGTATGCTTGTATTTTGCATCTTCTTGATTTTTATGCCGCATCTAGTTGCTAGTCGCAGACCAAAGCAGTAGAATTTGTACATAATATACTGGTACATGCAGATGCTGATATTCTGTTTTCATTTCACAGCCGAAAGCACAAAATGTTTACCAACAACAGAAAGTGAAGCCAAACTTTTGAGCATTAAGTATATGCACGATCAACATCATATTATTATTAAAGCACATGGGCTAAAGCAGTACATTTGGCTCAAAGACTGGCGTGAACTACGAGCTCCTATTCCTCAACCTTCTAAAATTTAAGCTAATACTTTGTATTACTCTTTAATAAAGATATTATTTTAAGAACACAATAAGCGTCTACATTATCTAGTACATTTTTAATAAAAATCAAAACATACCATGTGTACCAATAGGGCGTACACCTATCATACTAGCTTCTGTAGTATTGAAAAGGTGCAGGAAGGTTCACAACTTGTGAGACCGACATCTAATAACAACTGATTATGCAACGACTCCCCGTTATCAACGCTTCAAATATTGAATATCTCTTTCCTCCATGTGAGTTTGACATTAGTGGTGTTACTCAAAATGTTTCCTCAGCAAACACTCGATCATTACAATTTAACATTTAAAACTTCTACAAAAACTGCGCAACTATCTATATGTTACGTACGTACATACATACTTCTAACATTACACTGGTGTTTAGTACATAATATCTAATATTTACTTTAGGTAGAGAATTTTGATAGATGATTTCACTGCGGAGTCGATATGTAGTATCAGAAGAGACAGAAAGCTATATATATATAATATACCTTTTCATTATATCAATTACGCTGTTGTGTTACAACCTAGTTCGTAAACAATTTGAGACACTGTCATTAATGTTATTCATCACGTATGTAAATGTATTATGCATCCTCCTAATTAGCTGGCAGGAAGCTATATAGATGCCTATGTTGCCCCAAAAAACATTGATTATTTAGATACAAAGTTCCTGTGCTCTTTGTTCTATATCTTTTGTAATAAGGCCTAAGGGAATTTATCCGACATTTGAGCTTACATGATTCTCAAGCGCTTAATAACCATTTTAAATACTATAATAATAACAGTTATTCCAGAGCTGTTGAATGTGATAAAAAATACGTTAGTAGTACATTCAATCGGAGCACATACATTCCTAACCAGCAATATTTAGTAACAAAGGATTTACTGCAGTCACTGCCTAGTATCCTAATGACACAATTTTTTATATGTACGAACAAGAAATATACAACAGCAAAAAACCCAACACAACGATACTCAAACTACTACAGGTACACAATATATATCAGCGACATCAAAATCCAAACTTTGAAAGTTTGCTGCTACAAGTAAAATGTACATGGCTGGTGGCACTTGCTCGTAATAAATTCACTATTTCTACGAAATGTAGTGAATACTAAATGTCTTTCAAAGGAAATAAAAATACAAATAATAGTTTCCTCTGGACCATTATTAGAAGAAACATTAAGCTCTAAACAACACAGCATTATAGCTAATTATTTATTCATTATTTACACGGCTCCTCTCCATATTCTTAGCAGAGGTAAAGAGACGTGAGGATTTCGAAATTCCGTATGCACAAAGTTTTCGTTTCCTATGCGGATACTTATTCATTGAACCTGTACCATTTATTGCCAAAACATTCAGTTGAGTTTATAGAGTTTAGACCATAACGTCAAGAAACAAAGCACCGGTGGTAGACGTTTGCTCACATACACACACATGTGAGCTTATGGACACCAAAAGTACTACTGGTTATTATGGCTCTTGTTTTCCCTCTTGTAGTACATGATGGTCATCTAGAAATCCACTGCAATGTTTACATGCAAACCCAGAAAACCGTATATGCGGTGATGTTCAATGAGAGTGAGATTTCCTTTTTTATTAGACTTGTTTGCTACCTATTTCCAACAGCAGTAATAGTGTATAGTAGTAACTGGAACATGCGAAAAAAAGGTTGTGTTATATGTTGTTGCATTGCTTGCTGCTGCTGCGGTTGAATTTGGTTTGCTTCTTTCCTTTTTGCTATTTACGAAGCATTGTATAATGGACACACGTAGTAATATAATTGTAATCTTTTTACTGCCTTAGTTCTTATTCATACGGCTACAATTTATATTCGCTACTCACATAATATCCAGTCGAAAAAGTAGATTTGCGAATGTGTATTCAGTTCACAAAACCTACCAAAGTACACATAACTTTCTCATTGCTTTTTCCCACGACAAACGTAAATACACAATAATATGGTGTAGGTAGAGCAAACCAGATTAGGACTCCTTTTTCCCCTTTTCCTTATCCTCAACCAAAAAATTATTTTTCATTGAAGATTGGAACGTGGGTTACATTGCAGTCTTTGCAATCAATCCATTGTTCATTCTTGGCTGTATCCAAGCGTATTCACTTTCGCTGCTCCACCAACAACGATGCAATGTGAATAAAAACTTTTCTGTTATCAGTAAACGAATGCCTTATAGAGTATGGAGTGTGTAGGCTGGATTTTCTTGTGTGTTCAAGGTTGGTTTGTTTTAGGCATAAAATGCAGTACAACTTGAATGTATATATGTATTGTATTATATTGTATTATTTTCAAAAATTGAATTTATTATGAACATTTAAAGTGCTGCTGCTGCCGTCGCATCTTTTGCATAGACAAACGCATACATACGGTGCGGCACGGCAACACGTGTGGATCATGGAATGCAGCGGGTTTGCAGTTCTATTAACTTTGCGAGTTACTGCAAAGAGTATAACAGCAATCTACTAAAATTACTTTATCTGTTGTGCTTAATGAGTCGTTCGCCAGCAAACGACTACTGCATTACGAATACAAAATGATGCTAGTAGAGTTAAAAGGTGGCCGGTCCACTTCAATTTCTGTATACGTGTGTATTATCATCGTAAAGTAAATTGGTGAATCTGTGGAAAACCGTTGACCGTGTCATGGAGAAGGGAATGCAAGAAATCATTCAAAACGCGGTATCATACTCATGTGCTTTCGAAATGTTCTTAGTTTTCCTGCTAGCTAATAGCACATGTGGAATCGCTGCCATCAAATAGGTTGAAGGTGACCCACTGTGAATAAATTAGTCGCAAAGTCAGCTTTGTTGAAATGAGGTCTCACAATTTATTAATAGCCCCATTCATTCTTGAAGTTGGTTTGTGTTACATAACGTTGTTGCCACGTGCGTAAGGCAAGAGTGGCATTTTAATTACCCTCGTGTATCCCCAAACCAAAGCATCACATTGACACACAAACTGCTAATTGTTGTGAGAAGGAAGTAACGGTGTCGTTGAATAATAAATTGCCACAAAATATCTGTACAAATTTTGCCACATAAGAACGATAAAATAAGCGCACGTATAACTAACTACCATATAACTTTCACTGACCAACTGACTTATTCTTGAGTTGTGTTAATGAATGAAACGGTGGAATTATAAATAATATCAGAAAATCTTCATTTCTCAGGCTTTTCAACTGATGAACACAGCAAAACATGCAATATACAGCACCAGCACATTCCGTGAATTGTAAAACTGGAATGCGATGATGAACGATGGAAAAAAGTAAACTTTTATGGGTAAAGTAAGAACGGAAAAAGTTTAAACTTTTACATTATACAACTATGTGGGTATAATAGCGTAATACTTGACTTCCTCGTGGTGAATCACACCGAAAAAAAACATGGAAAGCACATCCGATCAAAGAGAGGCAACATAAGTCACAATCATTCAGAGTACGCTCCGTTTAATCCGATTATCTCTGGTTCGCTTCCCTAATTTACACAATGCCTGAAAGGCAAACACAAAATCCAAGCAGACACCCAAGAAAGGACGGTGAGGGAGAGAAGAGAGAAAGTGTAAAAAGAAGTACTACATCAAGCTGAGTAGGCTTGACTGAGTGACTAAATCAAGTCGAATCGATGGTGAAAGCAACTTCTCATGCACTCCCAATGTCTGAATACAAAAGAACCACTGATTCCAATACCCCAAACGAAGACCACCACCAAACATGACTGTTACTCAACTTACACAAGTTTTATATATATCACGTGTACTAAAGTAGACTTTTCTACTTTTCTTTTTATTCATTCAAGAGAAAGGATAAAAATCATTGCGATCCGATAAGAAATGATCTTGAGCATCACATAAAGAATTCACTCACTACGTTTATAAAAAGAACTCTGCTACCAACCAACAAATTCTAACACGTTCACACAGGGTAATAAGCATTCCTTACTGAATAATAATTTGTGAATTCCCTAAGAAGGCAGCAAACATCTTGAATGAAAAACACGACAAAAAAAGAAGATGTTTTTCAAAAAGAAATAGGGGAGCAAGAGAGAAATGGAATGTGTGACCGTGTGTGGCTAATAATATTGACTACTGAAGAATAAATGCTGGTAGTGGCAGCAGCAGCAGTAGTAGTAGTAGCAGTCATTGTGTAGGGTCAACAGGCAGAGGGACTGCGATGAAATGGTCCAACATACACAAACACAAAACTCACACTGTCATCGCACAAGATCCCGCTTAGCCCCCACTGCTACAACTGGTACTACTTTCACTCATGCTTCCCTTTCACATAGTTGGAAGATTACTTTGCAAGACTCCAAAGAGACGACGAGGACGATGTCGGCTGACTATAGAACCAACTAGCAAAAAAAACTATTCCTTCTTTCTACTAGACTTGCCAAAACTCAGAGGTTCAACTGAAAAGCTCCTCAACTTCCACTTCCCCTTCCTCTATAGTAACTATCAGCAGTCCCATGAGCTACAAGAAGAGAAGAAACGGCCAATAATAAACCAAACTAACAGAACTACGAACAACGTATACCTATACAATTCACAAGAAAAAAGCCTTTCACTGTTAACTCCTCGATACGCAAGGTACTGCAAGTGCAAACCTTCCAACAAACAATGCTGGAAAAAGGGAACGATTTTCAACACAGTAAATATACATAACACATTCAACTTAGTGAACTTGTATAGGGACATGAAATACATAGCTTACAACATCTATATAAAAGTTTTATACATACACATCCCTACATATAGCATGCAGAAGTACATTTTGTGCATGCTTCCCTAACTCACAAATAGACAAGAGTATTATAATACTAATACGAGTCGACAAGAAGGAGACTTGGCTATGTACTTTATATTCTCTTGTACTAGTAATAGTATAGTGGCAGTGGTGGAGCAATAGTGGCTGAAAAGAGAAAGAATGAAGCGTTCCTCGGAGAAAGTGGGACTTTATACTTTCCAACTGTGGGACTTTTACTCTGCCCATATATAACAGCTTTACAAGGAATGTATGCCTTATAGTATACGCATTAAGTAGAGCATGCATGCATACATATCAGGATATTTTTCCTCCTGATTCCAACATTTGCAAAACTATACTCCGCAGCAGCACAACACTATAATATAATATATACACATATAATGTACATGACACCGATTAAAGCTCTCTATTTTTTTCTAGTCAGTCACTATTTACAGTCATGCATAGCTCTACTACTACTACTACTACCACCACCACCAACTACAATACCATTTTTTCATTCCTTTCTCTGTTTCCTCATTTGCCTCCCTGTCCATTTGTGACTATACGAATAGTATATTTTTTTCTCAAGAACATCATTTTAATGTAGACAGTACTGCGATGCGACAAGAAACGATTATTTCCATTTTGCAAACAATTCTCCCAGTTTACACCCAACCAATCTACCAACCAGCCATCCAAAACAATTCATTTTATTTCATTCCTACTTTGGTCTTTCTTTAGAGATGTATATGTGAAAGAACTACAACAACTGGAGCTAGTAACATCACTAAGCTTGCAAACAGGAACAAAACGATGTAAGCAGCTTTGGAATTAGAAAGAAAATCCCATGCAGAAGAAAAGGGAACATATCACGCGAGAAAAGTCAAGGAAGCTCTTTACCTTTTACCCTTTAACATTCATACATGTAATGTAATAATATGAAGGAAAGTTATCCTGATGACACAACAACATTAACCTTTTCGGTGCCAATTTAATGACTTAAACTTTTCATTGACTACCATATAAAGTATCCATGAAACCTCACTTGTATCCCAATATATGTGTCATGTGCCATTACCCATCACAACCATGAAAATTCAGCCACCACGACCCTTGGCTCCCAAATTTTTTCCGTAGAGATTTTGAAATTTTAAGCTGATTATGATGTTAACCTAACATATATTGATATGCAAAGCAACGTAAAATTATTTTTTGTTGAGAAATCATCTTTTTAACTGCCTAGGCAAGCATAAACAGTACAAGCAAGCACAACCATTAACCGCCCGAGAAGGAGCCGATGTCCGGAGCCGTCAGGGTCAGAATATAAACCTCATCATTATATAATCAAATCAAACTTGCAAGTGAAGGCAAAACTAGAAGCCTGAAGTAGAAGCTAAAAAGAGTTGACAGATAGTTATAAAGATTCCACCGTTGAAATAGGTTTTTAATGAAGTGAGTGTAGTAGAAGTAGACCTGTCTGGAAGTGGATTCCCAGCTTCAGTTACATTAGCTTAATCTTATAAGAAGCCGGACACGACAGTATCCGAGAAGCTTTCATATATAAACATTAATTGGAGAGAAAAAAGTATGCGAGAAATGCTATTTTTGCTTTAGATTGAAAATATATTTTATGAGAACGAAGTAAATACTACATATTCTTCTTCGGTAGTCGTTTTCCTGCAGTTTTATTTCAATTTGAGGTTAAAAACATTTTTCAACCAGTCCATTGTGCAAATACGTGAATCTACATATGTGGGGAAAGCCATTTGAGATGACATCACATTGATGTCACTGTGTGATATTGGGAGTCAAGGGAAAATTTTGATTGAGCACCTATGTGGTGTAATTGGGACTTCACGGCATGGAAACGTGAAGCATCAATGTGGTGCATTTGGGAGTATAGTAATTTTAATTGTAGTCACCAAAGTGGTGTCCATTGGTAGCCAATAGTTTTGTGTAAAAAAGCACCACTGTGGTGTATTTGGCACTGAAAAGGTTAAGCATCAATGTGCCATTATTTTTCTCCAAATCATCATCATCTACGTCGCAAGCACAAGTAAATCACACGTAATGTATATACATAACTCAGAATCATGTCTACTCCCAAATTCGTTGTTTATTATAGTGGTTGGTGTGCCATAATTTCCGTTTCTCCTCCGCCTGGTCACATTCAGTTGACGATCATGTCATATCCTCCAGCCCTGTATCCCATTACATTTTTACAACGTAAAACAAGAGAAATTGCATTAACTGTGAGTTTGTATGCATGTGATGTTGATAGAGAAAAAAAGTTTGCATTCCCACAGCAGCTATTAAAGATATCGTTAGTAGCATTACTTACTTTTTCTGTAGTTTCATGTACATATGTCCGCCTATAGATCATATTATATAGAGAGACTCAAACCTTTGCTCAAAAAGTATCATAACCACTTTTTTTTCGTTTTCCACTTTCATGTGCAAGTCATTCTAGAGAAGCGAAGAATGTAAAGCGTCGTTTCTCACGAGAGGAGCACCTGAATCGTCTAGTAAAGAAACATAAAGAAATGCAGAAGAAAATTCTGGAGAAAAAAAATAATTCGCAAATCACAACCACTTTACCTCACTTCTTTTGCTATCTTCATGCATAATAACGACTTGATTTCAGACTCGTTTCAAGTTACATGAACATATATGCATATGTAAAGGTAAGGTGGAATAATTTATATATAAAGCGCAAAACCACAAAAAGGTTGTTTCACGGAAACTCAAAAAGCAGGACATTTTCTTGAGAATGGGTTTACGAGGACAAAAAAAATCCTTATATTACTTTAGCTCCAGGGACAGGTAGCCACTGACACACAATGTGGGTGGGTCGGAAACTTATGCATGCATGACGCATGAGATTGGCAAGTAAATGATAAGAAAACGATTATTGATCCAACCTGGTCAAACAAAACTGTACCAAACAACCTGAAAAAGTAAAAGTGCATTCCTCGGGAACGTATCCTTGAAAAAATAATAGGACAACTTTTTTAAGAGAGAAAGGAAGAGAGACAAATGAGAGAGAGAGAGAGAAAAGGTACGCTAAAAACTTTGCAGTAATTTCGTAGAAGCTATAGATCATGAATAATATGATATGAGTGTACTGTTCGCTCACGAGTGGAGGAGAAGAGCGAAAAATGTAATGAGAAGGAAAAAAAGAAGGGAATAATAAATATAAAAATCGATGAGGGAAACGGCGGTTTTCCTATGTTATTATGAGTTTATGTATGTATAAATACGAGTTGCGTGCCTCAATCTTCGTTACTGCTCACTCACCCGATCTGATCATATATTCAATCAACGTTCCCGATGAGAAGCTCTTTATATCCCTTACGGTAAAACCAAAATCGCGTCTATTCTCGATGAAACTTTTTTTATAATGGTAATATTAACACCACACGTACAGGTTTCTTTCTTCTTCCACCAGTAGCTCGGATATATATAAATATGTAGTGCTGCTGCTCCTACTGACTGACTTACTTCAGGCTGACATAAAATACCACAAAAGAACGGTGTTCCACCACAGTTATTGCCACTGGCGGTAGTATCGCCATTTCATCTCTCTTTACTCAAGAGATTGCCTTGTTGAAATAATATATGTATTAAGACCACACGTTTATCGTTTATCCATTTTCTTGCTACTCAACCGAATAAAAACCGTATTGCCCCTTGCATTCTATTTATTAGGTTTTCACCTTCAACTCAAATCCTTTCACGATAAAGCAAGCATGAAGTAAAGAGGATGAAAGACCATCAGATAGAGAGAAAAAAAGTAGACAACAAGGTAAAATTTATTTAGAGCAGTTTGCCCAACTCCTCTCATAAACTACATAATGTTGGAAGGTTCCGGTCTGTAATACCTTTCTTTGGTGTAAAATAACACCAAGATCACAATGCATGTATGTACTTAGTTTTGTTACTCCACCCGTCTCTAAACGATCCACATTTTCGATTAAGGTTGAAATGTATGAAAGTGTAAGTACAAGAGGCAGGAGAGAGTGATGGGTATTCCCGTAATCCCAGTTATGTGTCTGGATTTCTTTTCAACTTACCATTCACGTGAACAAAATATAATTCAGGAGAAAGCACAAGACTATTTTTAAACCGAAATCAAAACCACATAAAAAATATATTCGAGAAAAAACAGCAATAATCTTTAATCGGGACAACCCAAACACGGATTAATTATTATGATTAAGCCCAAAATTAACGTTTCAGAATCAGATACATAGAGATTCAAATCAAATTTATAGAATTCGAAAATTTCAACTCTATTTTAAGAACGTTGTTTACTAAAGTACACAATATGCATGTCCATATTATACGCAAACTTTGTCACTTTGTATGCATTGGATTCATTTTAAACATTATATGTAGGCTTCCATAAAACTGAAAAATTACCTATACCCTACATCTATCTAAATAATAATATTAATGAACAAGACATTGGGGATTTACATGACATTTACAATAAAAAAAAGTAACTACAGTTTTATAGGGGATCAAGTTAGTTTTCATTTCAGTTAAGTTGGTTCTAAGAATATTAAATATCTCACAGAAACAGATAATGAGAACAACATAAATTTTACTTTATACGTTTATACCATATGCCAAACTAACAAACAGGAAGGACTACATCTGATCCTGATCCTACTACTCTCATTATATTACCCAGGAGTAATCTATAATACCCTGGGTTTGAATAGCATCTGGCCTAACATTTTTTGACATCATCTACTTTCCATTTGACTGAAACTCCCAACAATATACACAACATACATATCTTTCCGATTTCCTTTTCGGGCCGACTGGGGTTTGATTAATGGACCATTATTCTGAGCATGAAATGACATACAGCATACATCAACGAGCATGCAAGTGAAAAGATGTTGTGCAATAGAAAAGGTGAAAGCCTGCATGCTTCTTCCCACGCCCAACTAATATACTCCATCACTAGATGTGCTATGCTCTCCGTGTGCTCCAGCTCCTTTCCCCGAAGTACAAAACACTTACCACTAATGATGATAAAAGCATCATCATCGCATCCGAGAGTTCAACAAAATATTATACAGCATACCTACAAACGTATTATAGGGCAGTTTATATATCGTACAGAATACATACACGCACGCATATATAATGAATGTATACTCAGCCAGCGTCGACACGGTAAAACTTGAGTAGAGTGACCAGTGGGCAAAAACCATGAACTATCCACCACTTGTACTTCCCTGAATACCTGAATTTAATTAAAATGCTTTCCCTGTCATGTTTTTCTCTCGCACACAGGCACAGGCTACAGACCGGCCGTTCATTTCCGAGAAGCTTATTCCAGTTTGCCCCCTTCTAATCCATAACTACTTTACTTACTTTTACTTTTATTCTAGCTATACCTATATTTCCAACAACTTTATATACAAAAGCGTAGTATTTTTTATCTATACGCCTACCATCCGTACCGTAAAACATGTAGCTGAGTTAAAAAAAAAGTTTCCTTCATAATATTATGATGTAAACCATGTCATGCTTCCGAATGGTTTGTTGTACTCAACTCAATTTCAGAAAAAGGTAGCCATTGCATTGCATAACTGCAGGCAATAAAACGGAACAAACTCACTTTCTTTTTACTACGGACATCGTCTCGCCTACATATCTTTTCGTTGAGTATTTGCAGCTCCACATGAAAACCAAACGAGATATATGTACTAGGAGTCGTAGTACTTACCGAATTACCCTTACACAATTTTATACCTGCTGTCTTGCAAAATGGGATGTAATAACATAACATACAGTATGTGCTTTCCTTTTCTGAGAGTAATAATAAGAGAGCAATTCTTGTTTAAGACCTTTAGTCCTGTAAAAACCCTTGTAATTTGAATGCAGCAAGCATGAGTTACGATATATTCACTATCTCTCCACTTCGTCAATGAAAGAACCAGGTGGAAATATTTTGCTTAAAATAGAACGATATAAAATTCTCTCTTTCTTACATACGTTTTTGCGTCAGTTACATAGTATGGCCTTAAAAACGTCATACCTATTGCTATACCATCACTCTTGTCTAAAATGTAACATACATAAATGTTTAAAAGACGTAACGGTATCCATTTCATTATTTAAAAAACTGACGACAAGGGAAATCTATGTGTGAGACCTTTGAAAATTATCCCATTTTTGATGAACTCCTAGTGCAGAGAAAATTTAAATGTAAAATATTGCCTCTGCAATGTGAAGAAAAAGCTCGATGTAGTACTATGAACAAAAGTATAGGCAATACGCTGCTGTACTCAAACAATGATAATAATACTATGCTTGCTAGTTGAGTAGATGTGAATTATGGATGCTGATGATTCATACATTACGAATATTATAAGCAAGAAGGTTTTATATAGTTTCCTGATCTATTCAAAGATGCAAACTGCTGTAAACTTCAGAATCAACATAACAAGAACAGAATAGAGAAAGTAACATGAAATAAAAAATTCTATGGCATAAAATCTGACATCTGTCTAAACCCAAGCAAATTGCTCATCATCATCATTGTGAGAAAAATCATACCGAACAGGAGTAAAAAACGAGAAAAAATTGGATAACCTAAAAACTGCTTTTACTCTCAGCCTTTGCTGACCAAACACACGTCAAAATTCTTAGCATATATTTTCAAATACGTCTAGGTACTCTAGGTGAATTTGATACACAATGTAAAAATTCAGAATGCCTTAAACTAAACTATACTTTCACATTGCGTTCAAGTATACCATATAGCCTCTTTTACAGCTGGTATAAATTATGAGTTACTTTGCAAACCAGGTTGAATTCGCCATAAATAAAACATACGTAGGTCAATTTTCCGTAAGATTTCCACTTTCCGCCTACTTATCAAAAAGCGAAAAAGAGTATGAAAAGTTGTGAATAAATCATCTTATGTATTATTAGTATTGAGAAGTTTATAAAAAATTAAAAGAAAAAGTTGAAATTCTTATGGAAATGTAAATCCACAAACAAGCTTTCCACACCTGCATACATTAATTGCTGTACAATTTACTTACAACTTTTAGACAACTAGTACGAGTAGTGAGATTCGTGCCTTAAAAAATATATACGTTCTATTTCCGTATCTTAAACCAGCAAATTTATCTATAGCTATATTACAAAAATTGCAGTACATCTAAATTTTTAATAAGTATAAGAGGACGTCATCTTGGTTCGGAACCCCAAACTCATCCTAAAGGATTTTTATCGTAGTTGCCACGTGTTTTTGTTGAATGCTCGATAGTATGGAATTGGGGCAACTTTCATTGGGAGAAGGGAAAATCCAATTTAATAATTAAATGAAAGAGGAGAATTATTCTCCTGTTTCAAAATACGTAAAGATCAATAAACCTTCAATTATTTTATTTAACCAAATCCATCTTATAGCAATGGCATCAAGTTAAAAAAGGTGGTATATCTTCAGTTAAGTTAAAATTTCAAAACTTTTTCACATTTCCGAAACACCAATGACCAACTACTCGACTGACCTACAAATCTACATAGCATTACTTTGGAGTTGATTGGAGGAATGAAAAACTTTACAATGCAATTTCTTGTCGGCACTCTCTGGAAATATGCAACACCTACTGCTACTAGCATTGGGAATTTAGAACATAGCGACTACATTTTAATCTATTAGCATTAACAAAACCTGGATGGAGCTTGTATAAAACCCGTAGGTCAAACAGCAAAAAAAAACTATGAAAGTAGAAAGTGAAGTGGGTTTATAAATAACCGTAATGCCGATTGCAGTTCGCATATAGATGGGGTATTATCAATGCGCTAGCCTTGTCGCTTCAGCTTGGGGTATTATGTACTTCCATTGAAATGGTTTCTGGTTTCTATTATCTAATCAGTAAGATGCATTTTTAACGACTCGATCAAATTTCATTTCTATTCTTGCGTAATAAAAAATCAATGAAACTTTTGATCACTCTGACTTTGCTTTACACTAAAAAAATATAACAGTTGAATTTATAACCATCATCTACATAAATCCTTTCAAAAAAAAAAGAGCAGAATCCTTAACGTACGCTACTCCTAATTAGCAAATTAGCCAAACAAAGAAAGTCATCAACAACCGTCAAGCCGGGTCTTAACCACACCAAAGCGTCATTAAAGTAAAAGCACAAGTTTATGCCATAATGGCATGGCAGCTCAAAGCTATAATCTCAAACTTTTTAGAACTTTTATACATATTACATTCCATCACAAATTTCCTTTACATTCGGATACAGTTCAACCTTGAGCCTAATAGTAAAGGTGACGATGAAGGTTAAAGAGGTAAATACCTCAACAATAAAAAGCCCCACCTCCTTTTCATGCAGAATTTTTTATGTAACAAAACTAATTAGGAAGATTCAAAATAGTAGTACTTGACTAAGACTAATGCCACAGATTTCGTTGTCTAGAAAATGTTCATCAAGACCACGTAAACCATGTCAACGAAAACTTATTCTTCAGTTTCACAAAAGGAAAGTACCATGGCCTTGGAAAGTACATAGTGGTCTAATTACTTTTGAAGACATGAAATGAAAACTTCAGTTTTTACAATGCAATGCGAATGCATAAACATGCCAAAAGAATGCAAAATGCTATGTGCAGTGTTTTGCAAAATGCAATAACTCACTTGCAACTGGAGCTCTTTTCTCCTGAGCACCATTACCTTGTCTCAAAATGTAATGTAGTAGATAAAAAATGCACAAATTATACAATGCATAATTGCACATCATTTCCTCAAGTATCATCACATCACCTAACCGGTTTAATGGTTTTCTTTGCAAACAGCATGCACTTAACAAAGCACGTGCACATTGAAACAAACCACATAAATGATGAGATTGATTGAGATGAAAACGAATAAAGCGTGGCTGTCTGTTATGCTTTCATACTAGGAAATTAAACAACTTTGTGGCTTACCTATTTGTTTAAAGTAATCAGAGAACACTTTGAGATCATTTTCCTCCAACCAAACACAAAGTTCTGCACTCAATTCACCCCCACTCGGTTCACCTTTGGCCCCCCACGGGAAAGACTTGGTAGCTAAAGAGTCTCCATCATTATTTCCAAAATACTTTTTAATACTGTCGTCCTCATTTTTGTCACCTCCATTATTTCGTCTAAGTAAAGATGAAGTAACAGCTCCTACAAGGTCAAAAAGGTAGACACAGCCGAGACTAATAATCAATCCTAAAACGATCCATTTTATTGTCTCCAAATAGTCCCAACTGTTTTTACACGCATCGGATGATGATGATTGTGACGTGTTTCTTCGCCTTCTAGTTGCTTCCGTTGCCATTTTAAGATGGGTGGGATGACGATGACCTTTACAAAATATGAAATATCAACCCTGGAACTAGTACGAGTAGTTGACTGGATACTGATGACTGACTGAAAAATAGCAACTCAGTTTCAGAAAAAAACCGAATCAAATTGACAACTGATTTAACTGATGATTTGATTTCAATCAGCAATCATATCTTAAAACAGATTATTTTAATTTGGACACATGTTGCGATCATGAGGTCGCGGTCATCAATGGATTTGCATGTCTAAAGATGCCATCCAAATTGACGACATCACACATCACATTTCTCCGACATTTGACATTGACATGCAAAAACGCTTGCTGTCCCCGGACCAAAGACAAAACAAGTTGAAAAGTTTTTTTTTCTTTCTCGTTGACAGTTAAACAGCTGAGCTGTCAAATAAAAAAAACGTGTGACGGAAAGCACAAGAAGACACAAGACGGAAACCATGCAGCAAGAAAATAAACAATTACACAAGATAAAACGGAAATAAAACACTGTTTCACTCAGCTCATTAGTACTCAACTACCCCATTTCAGCTGAATCGGGTAAAAGATGAAGAGGAAAAGAAATAATATACATAAGTCTATGTATACACTCATGAGTATAATAATAGGATGTGCCTATATGCATCGCATGCAATAATATATAGACACACATGAGTATCTATATTATGTAAGTACATGATTTAGGTTTTTGATAACAAATTTTTCTGTATATTCTATGACAAGGACACAAATATATACTTTGCAAAGAAGACCTTTGCAAAAATAACCTTTCAGTTCTCTGTTCTGTCCGACTTCGGGATACGGCGTGCATACGCATACGTACATCATCATCGTGTGGGATGTACATATAAAAAATACACATCGAATTTTGTGCACACGGAATACGGATGGATGCCTCAAAAGACTTGAAGCTCCTCTTTTTCACCGACCGATGAGTTGGTGGTGAAGTGAAGGTACGTGTTATATGTAAGTAACAAATGGGAACATTTCATATAGGATTCTCGGTTTCATGCATGTGCTATTTAGCTACTCAGAGGGTTCTCTCTCAAGCTTCATGTTAATAATGTACCTAGATGAGACCACTGTGTATAGCTTATCCACTTTACTACTTGCAAGAAGAGAATAACATAAACTCATTTTTAGCTTGACTTGACATTTACTTTTGCTCACTAAAACACAAGACTTGTGTGGTAATAACACGAGCGGGATACCCAAGAACCGGATGGCTCATTCATGTGCTCAGATCAAAACACAACAACAGAAGGAGGAAGTGCGGATGGGATTCTATGGAGAAATGAAAATTCATGAAAAAAGTGCAATTGTTGAGAAAAACATTTTAAAAGGTTTTGGGTGAATCGAGGATTGTGATTGTACCATAACCCAATGCCAGTATTGAGTCTATCGAAAGCAGTAGGTTTCACTAGGCATTTTTCAGTAGTTCTACTAATCGTTCCAGGAGTTAGGAATTTCGGGTCATCGTCCCCGTTTAGGTTGACGCTGACAAATTCGGTAAAAATACAAATACAAGGAAAACGTTCAGGAGCAGCTATAGCTATGGCGGCAGGGTCGGGATCTAAACTCAGGCTTATTGGTAAAGAAATTTTGATAGAACTTACTTACTTAAAGATTGCCAAGAAGATCGACGAATTTTAATTTAATCGTGTTATAGATGTTGGGGCCAATTTAACTGATGACATGTACAGCGGCATGTATAATGGATCTAAGAAGCATGAACCGGATTTGGATAAGGTGCTGGATAGAGCTTGGGCTCAAGGTGTAGAGAAAATCTTTGTAACGGCTGGTAATCTGGAAGAGGCAAAAGTTGCAGTTAACTTATGCAAGGAAAATGGTAATAAACCTAAGAACTGAGAAGTATAATCAATTGTACGATTGAGTGCCATCGTATAGGATAGTTTAAAAAATATTAAAATCCACAATTTTTGCTATCATCAAGACAGGTTATGGAGTACCGTAGGTGTTCACCCAACTCGGTGTTCTGAATTTGATACTAAGCCACCGTCTCCGGATGAGTATATTAAAGAATTGAAAGCCGTCTTGGAAAGTAACAAGGACAAAATTATTGCATTAGGAGAATTTGGATTGGATTATGAAAGAACTCAATTTTGTGATGTTGAAACTCAAAAAAAGTAATGTTGTTATATACGTACATGCTTTAGTCTATATTGCCTGGTTAAGTGTTAGTGCTAAAATTTTATTTTGACCGGATTAGGTATTTTGCACTACAACTTACGGAGTTAGGACCCTTTGCAAATCTTCCATTGTTTTTACACTGTCGGGCTGCAGCCAACGATCTGCACAGTATCTTATCTGAAAATCGTAGCTGCTTTCCTCGCGGTGGTGTTGTTCACTCTTTTGATGGAACGCTGGAAGAAATGAATTTATTCTTAGAACTTGGACTGTATATTGGAATTAATGGATGGTACGTAAAGGAAATATACTAATGAGAAAACTTGAAACGTTGAACGTAAGACGTGTTGTGTAAACTTTTAATGTATTCGTTGTTTTTAAACTAGTTCGTTAAAAACGGAAGACAATTGCAAAGTAGCACAGGAAATCCCAATTGATCGCTTGCTTTTTGAGACTGATGCCCCTTGGTGTGGGATTCGTCCAAGTCATTATTCGAATAAATTTGTTACAACCAAATTTGATGTTGCAAAAAAGAACTGGAGTGAGAACACCATGTACAAGTCTCGAAATGAACCTCAAACTTTAAGGTAAAAGCTTTTTACTAATAAGTTTTGTAGCTGACTTTGCTAATAAGTAACTTTATTAAATAGTTTATTCCTTTTTTCTCCAATAGAAATGTTCTTGAAGCTGTAGCCGGTATTAAAGAACTCGATGAAAATGAGTTGGCAGAAACTGTACATGAAAACACAATAAAGTTATTTTTATGAACTCTAATAAAATTCTTTGTAAATAAATGCCATTTTGTCACATCCATGATAATTTGATCGTCGAATTAAGTCACGCATGAATTATAATTTCCAAAATGTTTGGTTACACAAAGTAAATAGTTTGCCCGTAGTATATTACAATGGCCTTCAGATTGCTGGTGATAAATATTCTAAAGTGTTCGTAAACCAATCTCAGCCGTGACAATACACAACTGAAGGGAATGGCATGTGATATGTGTACAAATATTTTGAAGAATATCTGTACAAACTACATGGAATATGTATATAGTGCGGAAGCTCACTCAACTGGAAACAGGAAAACCATATGCATTTTATTAATTGTAATGGTGAACCAAGAAACATCAACGTGATAAATAAAGTGATGTTCTTGCTTATAATATTTTTAGAACTTTACGATGATATCATTCGTATCCATTATATTATTATGTAAGTCATTTGTACATTGTACATCAGTAAAAATGTGAGAATCGAAATTAGTATAAAAAGCATACGATACGAATATACTACTATTGGGCATTACTAGTAGATTCTGATTCGTTAACATTTTCATTGACTTCAAGAACACGTTCCATCGTTGTAATTTTTCGTCTGTCATGAGCCTACAAATCACAGACAATCAAGTAAATGTTAAATCACCAAACACTTCTGCAAATATGTCATACATATCCATAAATGCCTTTTTGCATTTTCAATATAATAGGATTCTTACAGCCTTAGCCATATGAAATAGATTTGCAGCAGTTGCCCGGCCAGTTGTTTCCACTAATTGGGACAATGCGCTGTCTTCATTTGAAAGTAGGATGTATGGTTCATCGAATTCCTGACCATGGGAAAATTCAAACAAATGTTATAGATGATGTGATGAATTCGATACGAAACTTACAGTAAAATATTCACAACATAAATTATGCACATTCTCACCTTTATCTCACCAGCATCTAGAACCAGTACTCTATCATTATCAATAATGGTATGAAGACGATGTGCAATTGTCAACACAGTACAAGTGGCAAATTTTTCTCTAATTGTTCGTTGAATCAAAGCATCAGTTCTACAATTATCAAAAATTAAAATGGGATTTGCTTGAGTGTAAACTGTACGTGGCATCCAAAAAAATCATGATATTGGCAAATATACGTCTTTTGAAATTCTATCACTTACTCGTGGTCCACATTTGCCGTTGCCTCATCAAGCACAAGGATTTTGTTTTTACGAAGTATAGCCCGACCCAGACATATTAATTGTCTTTCTCCCACACTTGGAAGATAAGATAAGATAAAAAATATTAATTATTTTTTAATGTGTTTTCGATGCAAATGTGCAAAAAAAAAACATTCAAAATTGCAGATTTGTAACTCAATCAAGAAATCAAACAAGCAACTAGGTGTTGAAATACCTGAAGTTGGAGCCGCCCTCGGCAATCTGTAGAAAACAGAGAAAATGTAGTAAACTCCAACTTACCAAGAAAAAGTGTTCAAGTTTCAGAAATAAATTACATACCTGAGTATCTAATCCTGCAGGACTTTCCCTGATAGAATCAGCTAAATATACTTCTTCCAAAACTACCCAAAGTTCCTCGTCTTTAAAGTCCCCAAATGGATCTAAATTTCTCCTCAGTGTACTATTGAACAACACTGGGTCTTGAGGTATGATGGAAATTTTCTGTCGAAGATCGTGAAGTCCAAGTCGTAAAATACTAAGCCCGTCGATTTCTATGTCTCCCTTGTGTGGCTCGGTAATCCTGAACAGAGCAGTGATGAGTGAACTCTTCCCTGCACCAGTTCGTCCAACAATTCCGACCTACACAACGAGTATAAAACATGAATACTTCATACTAACGATAAGAAATTATAGTTTTTGCTCGTAATAGATTTTCGTTTCACAAAAGAACATGGTTGTTATTATACCTTTTCTTGCGACTTGAATACACATGTAATATCTTTGAGAACCGGAGAGTCGGTTCCATATCTCATGACTAGATTCTTAAAAACTACTTCTCCTTTGGAAGGCCATGCTGTTGGGGGCTTTAAACCTGGTTTAGATTCTAATGGCGCTTCTGGCTCTAAATCTGCATATTCCTTAACTCGTTCTACACTTATCTATAAACAATGTTTGCCACTTTGTTTTAGTTTTTGCAATATTTAATTTATAAATTATTTCCATCGGTAAAATATTCCATCCATAATTTATAGTAATTTGTAATTACTAATTTACCATCTGATTTTCACATTCAGCAGATTGACGGACGCCCCACTGAAACAAGGGCAGAACAGTTTAATAAAGAGTTTTATGAAGGTAACAACAAGCTCATTATAAAAGCTCACCTGAAACATTCCTGTCAATGACATTGCTGATGCGATGGATAACCCAATAGCAGAACTCTCTAAAGATTTAAAATGTAAGCTATTTCATATCATTTTATTTCAAAAATAGTCATTATGAATAGAGTCATTACATGATTTTTTTTGTACGTCTAATTACCTCGTTTCATAAATAAGAAACTGAACGATACTGTTCCAATATAAAGGACACTACACCAATCGACAAAAATTCCTAACCAACGTGCAGTAGCGAGGAACAGATACCAAGATGCTGAAAAATGACATGTAACAATTTAGCACATGAGATATGTGTATTGGGGCAACTTGATTTAACATGACTTTGATTTTTAACCTGAATGTAAATCTTGATGTGCATCAAATTGTTTTTCAAACTGCTGCTCAACTTTCATCGCACGTATTGTTGTTAAGCCATACAAAGATGTACTTAAATGGGAGAAGACAGGGCTTCTGGCTACATATAACGAAAAAAACATGCATATTACTTACGTTGTTGACCTGTGTAATTTGTCATAAACTTCTGCATTGCGCCCATTTCATGTAAACTGCTTGCTTACCAACACCCTCAAGTCTCTTTACACTTTTCGCCGTTTTCAAATAAAACTTTCGAATGAAATAAAAAACGACCCCAAGGAGCAAGGACGGAGCTAGGAGTATAACATTATTCACGCTAACAATTGTGATCACACCAATGACTTGTAATGCAACCTCTACGGTATCGAACAGGGTTGGTGGTAACATTTCATCAATGATACCTATTAAATTTTTTCAAATAAATGACACTATTTAAACCCCGGTAGTATATTTGACTTTATATTGTTGGTTTTTTATTTACCTATATCCTTAGCAAATCTATTCAAAACTCGACCGGCTGGGTTGAGTTCAAAGAATCGCATCCCAGCCCTTAAGACTCCTTGAAATAATCTTCTATGAAGTGTTACAGAAGAATTTAGACACATGTTTAGAAACGCAGCGGTTCTGAGGAGTGACACTATGAATAAGGTTCCAACTAGGCCACAATATATGTAAGCCTGCAGCGTCCTACTATTTTCAATGTACTCTGAAACCTCACTAGCATTTACTACCATAGGGTTATCAGACACAGTTATTAAAATTTCTTGATCCGTTGAGTTCAATTCAGCAATTTGCTCGGAAATTGGTGCCCTTGCCTCCTCAGTTTTAGTCCTGGCAGATAAAATTGTGTTAGTAATAGTTGTATCAGATACTATCTAGTTGACAGTGTATACTTTTTGAAATTCTTAAATTTACCAATATTGTAACCAATAGTCAGATCCAGAAAATAGAAATTGGACTAGAATATTAGACCCCAAAAGTAGCACCAATCCAAAGCAAGATGCCCCTGCTGAAATGTATTTCCAATATAGAGAAAGTCCAATATCACCGCTGGCTGTGGCTTCTTCATGTTGCTGTTGAGTAAGTAAAGGTTCTCTCTCATCACTTCCGCTATTGTCAGAGCTTCCCGATGAAAAAGTTCCATAGGCCTTTTTGGGTTGTCTGAAGTGGGGCAGGATTGGTCTTGAGCTATAAAGTAGTTAAAAAAGAAATTGATAAAGATAAGCTGCTTTTTGTCAAACTTGAACACAGCACAGTGCGTGATATAAAGTACTTACTCCCGACGACTCCCATATTGTCTTCCATAACTTTTAACAATCATAGGCTCATCTTCCCATTGGAAATCTTCAGGAATCATGGAATTAGCCAAAGCCCCCATTTCTAGCAAGCTCATAGAAGCACTACGTCGGAATCCAGAGGAACCTGTGCTTATTTCATGACCCATGCCTTTCATCTTCAGTACTTGTGCTGGGTTTCCATTTTGAATGTCATCAGGTTTTGGTGTAGTGTTTTCATCTAGGTGAAGCATTTGCACAAAGTTTATTCCCGTTTGCACCAACTCTTTGTAATTTCCTCGAGCTTCGATTTTCCCACGATTAAGTAAAATGATTTCATCTGCTGGTTTCAAAAACTGAAGCTGGTGTGTCACCAAAATCCTAGCCTTTTCTTTTAAGAGTCCATTGATACAGTTTTCAAAAATGTGCTTTGCCACTTCCGCATCAACTACGCATCATAAAAAAGTAGTTTTGATAGCATGGATTCATAATGCAGCATTACAAAAATATAAACCAAATAGCGTACCTGCACTGAGCGGATCATCAAGTAGGTAAATATCGGCATCAGCATAAACAGCTCTAAAAAAATCATTTACTTATTTTAAAATTACACATATTATATCAAGAAACAAGAAAGCTTATAGTAAGAAAGAAATATTATACCTTGCTAAGTTAATTCGAGCTTTCTGTCCACCTTTACAAAGACAAACAAAAATACTTTTCTACATTATGCATGCATATGTCATGTTTCAAGCTTTTGTTGTTCGTGTACCTGAAAGTGAAGTTCCTCTATCGCCAACTAATGTTTGATCTTGAAATGGCAATAGCGTCAAGTCCTTTGACAAAGCACATGCTTGAATAACCCGATGGTATCGATCATATTCGTAGTCTAGACCAAACAGTATGTTGTCGCGAACACTTCCACTAAAAATCCAAGGCTCCTGACAAGTGTATGCCAACTTTCCATTTATTTGTAACGAACCAGCCGTTGTGGGAAGTTCATGTAGTAAGGCTTGCAGTAAAGAGGTCTATCGCAAAGTAATAAACGGTAGTAATGTGAATACAAAGACCAAATTAAGCATTACAAAACCTTTCTTTCTTTCTCTTCTCGGCCTTACCTTGCCAGACCCAATACTTCCCACTACTGCTGCCAATTGGCCTTCTTTGACGGTTAAGTTTATGCAGTCCAATGTGAGCAACTCAGCATCTTTATTCCAGCGAGCATACAAATTCGATACAGTAACGCCAATTTCCGCCTTGGATTTCTTTTGTCCACCTTGACCGCTTTTAAGGTCATGTAGAGGTTGAATTGTTTGTGGTACAAAAACCCGTTCTTCCATCATCAGAAAGTGCTATAATCAAAGCCAAATGATAGGTAAAGATGCTAATGCCCTACCAATGCTATTCCTATGTACATATACATGTCCTATTATCATTATGTATGTTTATATCCGCACCTGAAGTCTTTTTATTGACACCAATGCTTCGGCGAGGCACGTGATGGCATTTGGAAAGAACAATGTGATTATAAGGCGGACATTATTGTAGAGAGACAATGTAACGAAAACCTATCAGACATCATAAAACGTAATAATGAGCTTATTAGTAAAGTAACATTCTCACTTTACCCCGCTAAAAACCGATTTGTCATAACATGTAAGTTGTTTACTGCATGATCTTATCTTATATGCTTAATTACCTTTTCAGCACTCAAGTAGTTTCCAATGAGTACGTACGTCAGCAAGGTTAGAAAAACCACCACTTTTGATGAAATATAATAACAACTCAAGTTAATTGCACGAAGTATAGCAGTTTTGCGTATACATGATATCTCATCCCTAAAACAAAAGAATTGACAGTTATGCACAAGTTATAATGGGTTTTAAAAGGTTCATACAATAAGATCACTCAAGAGAACACTCACTCTCGTGCTTCACCGACCAGCTTAGCAAATGGTATTTCCCAGGCATACATTTTAATAATACGGATTGCATTGACTATTTCACTCATGATTCTGACTCTTCGATCAGTCCTTTCAGCCACTTGCAACCTCAACTTTCCAAACAATCGTCCCATTTGACCTGTCATGAAGTTAATAATAATAATAATTATTAAGAATTAGCAGAAAAAAGTTAATGCACAGTTCAAAGATTATGAATAAATTTTTATGATTACTTTGAAAAGGAACGAATAGGACTAAAAGTGCAACTCCAGTTAGGCATGGCCATCCAAAGTAGCCCCACAAAATGTATGTAACTATTGCTAGCTGGATTGGTCCAATCCATAAGTAATGCAAAAAGCCCACACATAAATCAAATCTGTTGACATCTAAAATGGAGACAGGATTTTCAAAAAAAAAAATATTAATCCATCTAGAAATTAATGAGGAATCCATAAAATAAACTTTTACACGAAAGTAAAATGTGTACCATTAGATAGCAGATTAACCATTTGTCCCACATTAGTTCTTCCTATTGCTGCCTGGCTCAGTTTCAATGACTGTGTAATATGATGCATTTAAATGACCAGTTTTTAATAGTTCTTAAAATCATTATAAAAAGGATGCTGCAAAAATACCTTCCTATAAATGAGAGACGAAGTAGCAACTCGGATTTGCATACCACAATGTTGGGTGAAAAAGAAGAATGGGTGATGATGGGCAGTGTAAAGGGCTAAAACAATAATTTATCTTTAATTTAATGTGTCGAACAAACACTGCAAAATAATAATTTATTAAAAAATTCTCCATACCTGATGCGAATACCAAACCTCCAGCAAATACATAGCCATACGGATCTTCAAATTCACCAGCACAATAGCGAATGATGAGCCCAAGAAATATTGGCTGCGCTATTCTATATAATGGTCATACTGGCAATTAAACCCCAACTCTGTTTTACCAATTAGTACTAGCAGTAAACAGGCGCATTTAAAAGGAAAGGGAAATTCTTACTTTAAAACACATTCCTCAAAGAAAGCAATGAGACCCAGCACTGCATATTGCCAGAAAAACACTTTCACTAGGGCCTTTAGAAGGCTTGGATTTTTCTGTTCCTTCATTTTGTTCATTGACTTCCATTTTTCGACTCCGCCAAGCTCATCTCTCCATGCTTTGGCTAAACGATTCCCAAGGTTCTCTGACTTGTTTTCAGATTCAAGTCTATATAAATCGGATAATTCCAAGTCTCTCTTTGACCCCAAGCGAAAAAAGGAAATCAGCCAACTATTTCATTCCAAATATTTAATATAGTAGGTAGAGAACCAACATTACAACAATCGCAGAATACAACAAATACTTTAACCTTTTTACCCACCTGAAAAATACTTTGGATAGGAAACTAGCATTTTCGCGAGGGGAAGCCGGTAGATCGTCCGGATTCATGGTGAAATTATAAGTACACCTTTTGCGTTAAACTATTTACAACTAGATGTCCAAACTACAAATAAATATTATGCTTGTAGTATTTGTGTTCACATAAATTAACCAATTTCTGAGTTTAGTTTTGTGAGCACGTCACATGCTATTACAAAACCTTGTTTCAGACGCGTCTGCATATAGTTTCTGTCGCCTCCAGAATAAACAATGTAGCGACGTTACTGAACTTTATTCCAGTCTCACAAAAAATGAGAGCGTTTGCTAATCCCAAAACTAATAACTAACTGATCAGAGCAGTCACATGCATACCCCGAAATCAAATCAGAGCTAGAAGGAATGAATGAACAAAACACAAAACAAGTAAATAGTATCGTTCATCGTTTGTATTTCATCTTATTCCAAAAATACTGCGTATGGGTATCAGCCCTCTTAAAACAACAAAAAAAACTAGATAAGCCCTAGTCTCAAGTGCAGCTCATCATGTAACATGTAAACAAAACGCCAATTTATGTAAAAATAGGAAGCAAAGTTTTATGGAAATTCTTTGATCGTGTGGAATGATAAAATGGTTGTACGTAAATATAGCATGCAAAAACTTTTGGTTAATGATATGCAACTGATTGTATGCATCAAGTGTTGTGAATTTTGTACTATACCATTCTTTGTTAATGGTTTAGAATGGAACATTGTGTAAATAGAGACTTGTACTTCAAATCCTCTTCAAACAAAACGCATATAGATATGTCTATGAGTGATTTCTTCCTATAGATTATCTACATTTTCATAATAAGCATGATGATGAATGACGTTTTAAAAAGCAAATAATAAAGTTTACATGTAAACAATTTGCTCTGATGACCGTAGAAAAACTTTGTTTTCCAGCATTTAATAGAACAAGTATTGGCTCCTTTATTCGTGAAGATTCTTATCTGTGACAGTAGCTGTTTGTCACAATCAAATATATGAACAATGCGGTCTTTGTCAAGTAGGAATGAGATACAATATTTAAATATGATTATTAGCTCGTCATCATATAGTCCTTTTAAATGTGACAAAAATTGTTTATTTTGATTCTTGGAGTTGGGAAAGAATTTTAAGAGTTTAAAGTTTAAAAGGTATGTTTATATCATAACATTTGAATAGGTGCTTGTAGTTGAGTGTTGTGAGAATGCAGCAGAGACATTGTCCTCCAATTGGCGTCTTCTTATAGCCGCCTGTCATGAACATTATCGATTAGTACAGAGCAGTAATTTGTGGTTAGTATTTTCCTAATGTGATTAAAGGTCTGTCAATGTATCATCTTACAATTTTGGCTATTTGGGCCAAGTTTGAGGCTTCTGCTTTCCCTGTCTGTAGTACCAATTGATATAACATACTTTGACGATTATTGAGAAGAACTTCTGGCTCGTCAAATTCCTTAAATAATCACATGATATGATGCACAAAATGTTTATAGTTTAGAAAGTAAACGAAGGTCAGAATCAATATAAATTGGTATTTTAGATAAAGGTTTGGAGCTGGGTATCAATATAGAACTCTGTATGTATGTATAAACCATCGTATGTATGTACCATAATTTGTCCGGCATTGAGTACCAATATACCTAAAATAAGAACGAATTCAATGTTTGAATAACATGAAAAACAACGTTACAGATTATGATAATACAAATCCTCACGATCAGAGTCCATAACAGTGTGCAAACGATGGGCTATTGTCAACACAGTGCAGTCACCAAAATTTCTTCGAATAGTTCGTTGAATCAATTTGTCCGTCCTGCAGTCATCAATGACGGCATTAAGAATTGAATAGCAACATAAATTGAGTAATAAACTGCTAAAAGGCCTTACCCAGGATCAACGCTAGCAGTGGCTTCATCCATCACTAAAATTCTATTATGTTTCAAAATTGCACGTGCTAGACAGAGAAGCTGTCTTTGTCCCAACGAGAAATTATGTCCACCTTCATAAATCTAAAGCACGTGAAAAGGATACAAAATTGGGGCATTCTAATACAATACTGATGACCTTGATAAATAAAAGAGTAAATCTTACTTCTGCATCCAAACCACCTTCCATTTCCTTTACACACTCTGTCATTTTAACCTCTCGTAATGCATTCCACATATTATCATCGGAGTAGATAAAAAAGGGGTCCAAGTTGCTCCGAATAGTACCCATAAATAAAACGGGTTCTTGAGGAATTATCGAAATTTTCCCTCGTAAATCGTGAAGTCCAATTGTGCTGGTTTGAATCCCATCAATATCAATCACTCCTGAAGATGGCTCGACCAATCGGAATAGTGCGGATATAAGGGAACTTTTCCCTAATTCGGAAATATTTGTTGAAATTTAAAGTACGCTTTATCTATTAATTGATTATATAAGCCATCCTATGATAACTCACCTGCGCCAGTACGTCCAACTATCCCCACCTGGAACGAATGAATAAAGTTGGAATTTTTTGTAAGATCAAGATTTTATTTTGAGCGGAAATGCGAAATGCTTGTAACTTTACCTTTTCACCACCACATATAGTACAATTCAAATTCTTCAAGATGAGATTCTCAGATCCTTTGAAACGTAAGCATAAATTTTGTATTTTAATCTCTCCAGCATTTGGCCATTTTGGAGGAGGCTGGTGATCTGAATCACATAAAATATTCGTTGTGAAACGCCATTTCTTTATAAAACTTATCACAATACGCAATAAGTTAATAACCTGGATGAGTTTCCAAAGGTGCTTCAGGCTCAAGATTCCAGTATTCCATTACTCTTTCAAATGCTATCATATGATTTTCCATTTCAGCGGATTGGCGCATACCCCACTAAAATTAAATTCAATTAGCTATACTATATAGACTTACAAGAAATTTGCATTTCTTCGTCCAGCATTAAATTTACCAACGAACCTGAACCATACTCGTAAGTGTCATAGCACAACTGATGGAAACGCCAACCACGGCAGAGTCAGAGCCTAGCTTACAATAAGTACAAGCAAGAATTAAATTACGCAATATTATGTTATAAAAGAAATGGGCAAATGATGATATTTCTTCAAGTTTACCTGAAAAGTGTTCCAAACGAAAAAGAAAATTGAGTACGACACTGCCTACAAAAACAAAAATAATCCAATCGACCACTACCCCTAGCCATCTTGTGCAACTAAGGAACATGAACCAAACTGAGTTGTGAATGTCGTGGATGGATTCAAATTGTCTAACAAACTTTTCTTCTACCCCAAACGCTCTAATCGTTGTAAGTCCACTGAGGGATGTGCTCAAGTGTGAAAATATTGGACTTCTTGCTAGTAAAAATCAGGGTTAAATAATTATTAATATCATCATTCATATCAAAGTATAAAGAACACATAAAAATAACGGGTTGTAACTTACCAATTCCTTCTAAACGCTTAATGTCTCTGGCTGTGTGGAAATAAAACCTTCGGAGAAAGTAGAAAATGAAGAACAGAAAAGCACATGGAACAAGAAGTATTGGGCTATTCATTGAAACAACAACCCCCACTCCCAATGTCTGCATCAATATTTCACTGCAGTCGTAAAGAGTCTGTAATTTGATACATAAAAATATAGATATCCTTTTTTAACACTAAAAAGTAAAGAAAATGAAATACTTTTGTAAAGATTTTTGGTACCTGAGGTAAGTACTCGTCTACAGCAGAAATATCCTGAATAGACAAATACAATCATTCAGGACTGATTTGTAAATTAAATACATGGAAATGATTGTTAAAATCTTTACACTAACCTTTGCAAACCTATTCAGTATACGTCCTAATAATAATATGCCAAGGGAAAACATGAACAAATTAACGACCCGTAATTTGATTGCTTGAGGAGTGCAATGTCTTATATACTTTCTGAATTACCAATCGGAGTAGTTTCGAAAAAGCTAATGGGACTTCGCAAGACTGCGTAGAAGAGTTTATCGTAAATCTTCATTGAGCACTTCATACAATGTCTATAAAAAGTTTGCGTTCGAAGATTGAATGTGATAAAGGAACCAGCAACAAGTATCATGTAAATCTCGCCTTCCACCGCTGCATTGTCCTCAAAGAACCGCATTAGAACATGAGAAGAAGGTACATATTTACCATCCTTTTTCTGCATGTTTATTTTACACATGAAATTGAGCCATAAATCCGTGCCAGTAAAAAGGATTTGTGATAGTATGGCCAAAATAACGAGAAGCAAAATTTTGAGGGATCCACTGCCAGAAGCCAAGTATTCCCAGTAGACTTTGGCGCCAACGCTTCCAGTTGCCACATATTCCGTTTCTTGTTCAGGACTTTCCAAGACAGTTTCTCCAACTTTTACTGGAGTTAGATCCATCCCAGTAACTTTTGCAGCTGTTGATAAAGCCAAGGTGCTAACAGACTCATGAGTTGTTGATACGGATGATGCTGAAACTCCTTTTTTAGGAGGAGCGAGCTCATTTGCTGGGTTCAGTAATTCGGAGTACGGTATCCCTGATTTTTTAAGACTCTTGTGATTCCCTGTGTGGGCGATGCTGCCATCAATCATTAATACAATTTGGTCAACGTGCTTGAGATGTTGAAGTTGATGAGTTACTAAAATTCGGCATGTATCTTTCAAAACACCGAGGAAGCATTTCTCCAGAATGTGACGGCTCACTTGTGCATCCACGGCAGATAATGGGTCATCTAGCAAATAGACGTCAGCATCTGCATACACAGCCCTGTAAAAATCATAATTTTATAAGCTACAAAAATGCATGCTACAAAGTAATTTGATAGGGATTTACCTTGCAAGAGTAATTCTAGCCTTTTGACCTAAAATTTTAAAATGTACATTTTTAACATGGTTAGACTTTATCTTTTGCATTTTTTGTAGTTTATTTTTTACAAATTTACACCTCCTGATAAAGCAGTTCCCCTTTCTCCAACCAGTGTATGGTCTATTAAAAAAATATTATTTTGAGTCGAGGTTAAGATGAATTAAGCGTTTCTATTATTTATGTGGGTGTAAATGTATATATACCGCCGTAAGGTAAAAGTTGAAAGTCTCTGGCTAGTGCACATGCTTCCGTAACCTCGTCATACCATTTGGAGCTGTATGGTTTTCCAAAAAGTATGTTTTCCCTGACCTATATATATACCATCAGATCTTTATATTTATTTTGAGTCTTTCATAGTACAATAAGAGTGTACCAATGTGTTGCATGCAATTTTAGAATTAGATCATACACTGCCATTAAAGATCCATGGTTCTTGACAGGAGTATGCAATTTTACCATTCACCTGAAACTCCCCACTTTTAATTGGCAGCTCGTTCAAGAGACAATTTAAAATTGAACTTTTCCCTTGAAAGCAATAAATTGTGCAGACTTGTAAAGGTTGCATTGCTTTAAATTAAAATCTATAAACTTGTTAGAAGCATAGATATTGATTTCAAATACCACTTGCTGTAGGACCAATCACTGAAATAAAATATGGGAAATTAGTATTGAAACGGAATGAAGTGTGGCGTAGTTTGATGTAATTTGATTTTCATGTTTTTCTCCTTACACGCCAAAATTTCACCAACTCTTACTTCAAAATTGACATTACTAAATGCATTTTCTTTTGTTAGTGGGTTCCACTGTGCTGTGAGGTTTTTAACTTTAACTCCAACATCTTCAGATAATGTCGAAGCATCATAGCTGGAGCCATAGTATGTGGATAAACTTGAATCCAAACTATACGCATCGCTTGACATATTCAAATCATATTTTCGAACTCTTTCGATTTGAAGTACTGCAGATGGATCTGGTGGGACTCGCTCTTCCAGTATCAAAAATGACTGAAAAATTGGACGATTGATTCAATGCTCATATAGATACTGGATTTGATTGGAATGGGAGCATTTTTCAATGTAATGACTATCAATTTACCCTAATTCTCCTAATTGCAACTAGTGTCTCTGCTAAGCTCAAGATTGCACATGGGAGGTAAAGGCCTGTTATATACTGGTAATATTGGGCATGGTAAATAAATTAATTTATTTGATTTCACGTTGTTGTATATGAATGCATTCAAGCTGTAAATAGTTTTAAAAAACCTAACCTGTACTGACTGATAAAGAGCAAAGGTCATGTAAACCTGTTAGTGTAAAAAAATACATGAAAAATAGATAACCCATACCTGTAATGAGAGTTTGTGAGTATGTACTTTAATGTTAGTAGCGAAACATATGAAGAACCTGTTTAGTAACAAGTATACCACCAGTAAGTGCATACGTCAGCAAAGTAACAAAGAGAGTTGTTCGGGAAGTTACTGCAAAGAAGCTTTGATTTATAGCTTTACGTATAGCAGTTTTCTGCAACATACGAATTTCCGCTCTATGAAAAACCGTATATAGGTAAAAATGCCAATGTTTGTAAAAAATGATAGGGTAGTCGATCTTCAATATTCTGATTGATTAAAAAATACCTTCTTGTCTCTGTAACATGGTCTGAGAACGGCTTCTCCCACGTATACATTTTGATAACCTGCCCAAAGCAATATTCTCAATAAAAAGGGATTTCCTATGCACTAATTTTAAACTTTAAGCATGCTATTCATTTAGATTTTTGAAGAAGGAGTGAAGGAGTTTGTGTTATACATACCCGAATCGCTGCTAATATCTCTTCAAGCCATATCAATCTGTCATCCGTTTTGCTAGCTGTCTGAGCACGTAATTTGCCAAAAGTATGACCCATAAAACCTTTGGATGATAAAAATTTCGTAATAATATTTGACATAAATATAATGTACAATATTAATAATTTCATGCATTTTAGCAATACTTTGAAGCGGCACAAATACGGCTACAAGTATCAATCCACAAAATGCTGGATATCCAATGTCCACATACCAATATAGTAGTGCAATTACAATAGCAAGCTGTATTGGAGCTACCCTAAACGTTATATATATATATGTAATTCGATATTTATAGCGTTTAGCCTATTCAATACCTAGCCTATATTATTGAGAAGCAGTTACCTACCAAATGTAATGGAAATACGTGAAAAATAGGTCAAAGCGATTCATATCACTAGACAAAAAATTGATGATTGTGCCGGCTGTCGTCTGTTCTAGTGCGTACTGAGAAACTCGCAGAGATTTCCGGTATACCAAACCACATCTGAAAAATGTCATTTTAAAATTGTCACTTTTGGTGATGTAATTATAAATGTTTTTAGAGATGATTAACGCACAAACTAATTCTCATCTTCATTCCAGTATGCTGTACTGCATTAGTGTATGGATGATCCATCGATGCATAGAAGATAGAGCATACAACAAGGCCCAACGCATAAAGATACCCTTCATAGGGCTTAAACTTGGAAGGATTATGGAAATATTCCAGCAACAGCCCTAGGAATACAGGTTGAACCAACCTACAATCGACGATTTACATATAATTTCTAATGTCAGATTTTCAATACAGCATCCAATAAATAAGTGGGTTTGTAAATAATCTTGTAAATTACTTGATGACACATTCTTCAAAAATAGGACACAGCGCAAGAATGGCATTTCGGAGCCCAAACACTTTCACAAGTGCCTTTATTAAACTAGGTGTACGCTTATTAGCCTTGGCATTTGTCTTTGACGATTTCCTCTCTGCTTTTGCAATCTGTTCGAACCATGCTGCCTCCAGGCGATCAGTGAGGGTTTTAGTTTCATCCTCTGGAATGGCACGGTATACATCTTTAAGTGTGAGATCTTTATGGTATCCCTTTTTAAATAGTGGTATCACCCATCTAGACAATGAAATTTAAATACTATATAGATATCTAAACAAACAAGTATCCTAAATAGTAAACCAGTTATCCTCACACAAAAAATAAAACTGATAAGATATTAGCGGTGAGCCTGGGTGACTGGGGCTGTTCTGAGGGTAGCATTCTATTTGTGTACTGCTTTCATTTGATAAAATGACAAAATGCAATTATTGAATAATTCTTTATGTATTAAAAAAATACTGATTTAATGTCAATCAGATGGATCAACGGTGGAGATTCACTTTCCCTGACCCAAGCGGACTACTGACATTTTTAATTATTTTTCCTCCTTTTATTCTTTAAATAACAGCAACCATATCAACTAATGCATCCAGCAGTAGTAGTCTGGAGTGGACCCAATCGGCAAGTTGTCTACTTTTTATAGTGCATCAACTAAACTTCAATCGAGTATGGAGTATTTGACGAGATTATTAATAATTTTTGTCTTTTAAAAGATTTTATTAAGCGGGATTGTATATTTTTACAAAAAAATGGTGTGCAACATTGCATATAATTTACGAAAATTGCTTATCATAATGTTGCTTTGCTATGTCTTTTAGATGAGAACTCGTACTTTCTCCAGTATACGACACGAGTTGGTGTAAAAAGCCATCAGCTTTTTGTAAAAGAATATGAGGATGGTCGTATTCCTATGTTCAAATAGAATTATTGGTATAGCATTTTGGTATACATGTAAATATATCAGACGCAAGAGGTATGTAATGTGTGGGTTTGACTTTACCTTGTTTACACCTTTCTCCATCACCAGAACCATATCACAGTCCATTACACTCTGAAGTCTGTGTGCTATTGTTATGATTGAGCATTCGCGAAATTTATCCCGGATCGTTGCTTGAATGAAAGCATCGGTACTGGAAATTAGAATAATATCGAGATATTAAAATAGAAATGAGTAAGTGAACGAAAAAATAATTATTGCTTTATTTATTCGTATCCTGGGTCCGTTTACTTGGGATCAACGTTTGCTGTTGCCTCATCCATTACGATCAGGCGATTTTTTCGAAGCAGGGCTCTCGATAGACAAATTAATTGCCTTTCTCCAATACTGAAATTTTGCTAGAAAATTTAATTTTTACTTTAAAGTTTGATGATATGTTGGTTTATGGTATTTCCTTTCGTAAAGTTTTTTTTTTCACATTACCCCACCATCTTCAACTGGTGCATCTAGTGCCCCCACAGCATCTTTGAGTTGTACCTAATAAAAAATTCGATACTCGAAGGGTCAAGAATTGTTCACAACTTCAACATTTCATATACATATTATACAAACGCTCTTATTTTAACCTCTTGTATAGCGTTCCAAATGTCTGCATCTGGGAATTGGTTAAATGGATCCAAATTGTACCGTATTGTTCCAGAGAAGAGAACAGGATCTTGTGGAATAATGGAAATATTTTTTCTCAAATCATGAAGTCCAATGTCATTGATTCGAATCCCATCAATAATAATGGTCCCTTGTGGTTCTGTTAATCTGAAAAGGGCTGTAATTATGGAGCTTTTCCCTGTTGAATAAGAAATAATGGTTTTTAAAAGGTCCTGTAAATTAAAGTTGCGCTTTTCAAACAGTTGGCTCCTAAACTTATTCTCAAATTTTGATTTCACCTGCTCCAGTACGACCTACAATGCCAATCTTTTGCTTCGGTTTTATTTCAAAGCTGAGTTCTTTCAGGACGTCTGTGTCTCCATATGTTAAAGTCACTTTCTCAAATTTTACACCGCCCTCTTTAGGCCAATCTGCCGGAGGTCTTTTATCTACAAGAATGTACCAATATTGAAGGGAAATTAATTATTATTAAAGAGTTTAAGTCCCAGATTTGACATATATATTATGTTGTTATTTGTACTTGAATCGCTTTCCCATGAAGCTTCAGAAGGTAGCTCTGTGTATTGAATTGCTCTAGCTACGCACATCATATAATTATCTGCATCACCACCTTCTCTTAAAGCCCATTGTAAATTTGCAGTGAGTGATATTGTAGATGTGATGACGAAACCAATCAGACCGCTGGCAAGACCTAAAAGTTATTTTGAGTTAAATACCCTGGGTTCCTTGGTAAATGATGAATGATTTTACTAACCTTCTCTCACTAATAAAAACGTTACTATAATTGCAGTTAGGTATGCTGCTGATATCGTTCCAACCCAAACCGTGAACCATCTGGTTGCAGCCATAAAAAGGAACCACGGTGAGCTATGGATGTCCTATAGAAGGGAACATGGCGATATTTTAAAGGCAGGTTGGTCAATAGCAATTTAGCTAATCCATCTATTTTCTTCCATTATAAAATTCATTTTTCATACCTGCAACTTGTTAAATAAGTTCAGAGCATTTGCTTGAGCTTTAAGGGCTCTTATAGTGGTCATTCCATGTATCGATGCAGCCAAATGAGTTAGCACAGGACTTTTTGCTGTAAAAAAAATATTTTATCTTATAGATTCAAAAGGTTCACGTACCCCGCGAATTACTGCTCTAACAAGTGTAGATTACCTTGTGATTCTACTCTTTTAAGATCTCTGGACGTTTTCAAAAACACGTATTGAATTCCCAACACCAATATTATAATGACTACTGATGGTATAGAAAGGTAGTAGTTAGACCATATAACAACGAGAACTACACCCAACGACTGAAGTATATATTCCACAGAGTCATAAAATGATGGTGGTAACAATTCATCAATACTACCTGCAAATGAAAGAAAGCTGCTAAGATAACATCCTATACATCATATCATAATATGTTATCGGACATTTCGAATGACATATAATGCATTATTAAAGTCTAACCTATGTCCTTTGTAAACCTATTCATTATACGACCTGAAAAGCAACACAAAGAATAATACGCTTTCAAAAATACTTATGACCAGGGTTTTGTTAATGAAAAACGAATCTAAGCTTTACCAGAAGGATTATCGTCAAAGAATTTCGTAGGAGCACGAACTAAACTCTTAAACATTCGGTTGTGTAAATTGACACTGATTTGAAGATAGTATCTGAAGGAAGATAGTGCTCGTATCATGGCAGTTAATATAATGCATGAAATCAAAGCTCCATAAACAATCAAATAAGAATTTTCTCCGTAATAATAGTCTGGATTTAATATGTCCAAAGGATGTTGTAGATCTAATGTAGGGTTTCCCTCGGTTTGAACTGTTTCTTCAGCATTAGTCCTAAAATAAATTCAAATTCCAACATTCATAAAAACTGTTTATTTTGGCAAATATAATAATTGGAGTAGGATTAATGTCTTCAACATACCAAAGTGAAATCCAGTACTCAGTCAATGTTATAAAAATTTGTCCTATTGCAAACAAAAGTAATACAGATAGCAGTCCAAAAAATGAATCTCCAGATCGCAGATAAGCCCAATATGTCGAAAAAGTTACAGCTCCTTCTTGTGCTGATTCTATCGAATCATCGGGAGTTTTCGTTTCATCAGTTGCCTCTTTATTCGCTGGCTATAAAATCATCAATTCATTAAAAAATCAATGTAAATATTCCAGAAACAGTTGAATAAACAAGTACACTGACCTCTTGCACATTTGCCACACTTGCTTTTCTCTTGCTCGCGTCGTCGCTTTCATCTTCCAATAAACTCATTAGATCTAACCCTAGTGCTTGTATTTCTGTAGGTGATCCTTGAGCCAGTATTTCCCCCTGAGAAAGGATTATATATAATTGTTTTTGTTTTTTTTAAATTCTGCTTGGAATTAAAAATAATGTGCTATTAATATAATGACATCCAACTTACATTCTTTATAACAATGACATAATCCGCAGAAGGAATGTACTGAAGCTGGTGAGTCACCAAAATTCTCAATTTGCCCCGCAAAAATGTTTTAATGCATTTATCAAAGATGTGTCGCGAAACCCTGGAATCGACCGCTGATAACGGATCGTCGAGCAGAACAATGTCACTGTTGCGATACAAAGCTCTTGCGAGGTTTACTCTGGCTTTCTGACCTATAAAATTGGAAACAATTGGATTTTAGAAATTTCTAACAGAGTTATTATCTCATTTTTTGAAGCTTAAATTCATGCCTCCACTTAAGGACATGCCGCGCTCCCCGATTTCGGTCATGTCACCATTGGCCAGTTGTTTTAAATCGTCTTGAAGTGCGGAAACTTGAACAACTTCATCGTATAGCTGCTTGTCAAACTGCTCTCCAAAAAGAATGTTTTCTCGTACAGTTCCACCAAATAGCCATGGCTCTTGTGCGGCATAGGTGATTGTTCCATTAATTTGACATTTCCCTGTTGAGAGTGGAAGTTCGGATAACAACACATGGAGGAATGAGCTCTAACATGGAAGAAAAGCACAGGAAGATTTAATTTAAATGCATTTTTAAAAATGCTAATGATTTTATTTCCTTTCTTTTCTCTCTCTTTCTCTTCTTTCTACCTTTCCAGAGCCAACTGCTCCAACAACCATGACCAGTTTCTCGCCTTTTATGTTTAAATTGAAGTTTGAAATTACTGGGGTGTCTTCAGAACTCCATCTGTAATAATTTAATGTCCGTTTAATCATAAGCTCAGATGGCTTTGGTTAATCCTAATAAAATACAAAGTTCAACGTAAACCTTGCAGTGACGTTTGACAGTGAAACTTGAGGCTCTATGGAATTATTATCAGCGTCTGCTATACTTTTTAGTGTTTTTGGTTTCTGTTCATCAGTTAGTGCCTTTTGTTCTTCTAGTAGTAGTACTTGCTGAAAAGTTATCCAAATTCTTTTATCATTTTAATTGTTGAGAAAATCGTAAATCCAAGTTCAATCATATAATAATCTCATATTTTTATTGCACCTGTATCCTATGAATTGAAATCCATATCTCGCCTAAACTGTTGACGGCAATGGAATTGTAATAGATCATGTTTTCAATAATGATCGCAAAGACAGCGATAGTGAAAAATGCTTTATCAGCAGTAATCTTGCTTCCTAGCAAAACATATAGGAGAATAGACAAGAATGGAGTTAGTCTGTTGCAAACGGTATTCATCGCAAGATAGAATCCACGTAAGTACATCTTCTTCCCTATTGCTTTTACTTCCATTCTAGACAAAGGTAGAAGATTAATTACTTTTTGTTCGACATTACAAAAAACCATTCTTGAAGATTGATTTCCGACCTTCTGATATTGTTAACTAATTGTGTGAAAGGCTTTTCCCATGCCATCATCTTGATTACTCGAATAGCCATTACGATTTCATTCATAATTTTGCTCCTTTCATCAGTTTGTTTTGCTATGCTTTCTCTGAATTTTGCAGTCCATCGTCCATTCACCACTGGATCGTAAAACGTGCAAAAGAATTTATACATTTGATATTTTTAAAGTACAGTAACTTTTAAATATATTACATCCGGTGAAAGTAATTATTGTTTCGGTTTTAACAAAGTTAAGCGACCTACTTTGTAGGGGCATAATAAGAATCACTAATGCAGCTCCTCCAACTGTTCCTAATTCAATTTCCACCCAGAGAAAGTAAATGAAAATTATGGTTTGAAGAGGTGCAAGAATGGTGTATCCCAAGAAAATTAGACTTTGATCAAAACGACCCAAGTCATTGGACATGAGGTTCATCATTTTCCCAGTTGTTGCTTCCTTTCGTGCGGATGGACTTAGCTTCATAATCTAGGATATCCCATAATATGTAGCACACTACCACATAAATACTTTCTTCAAATAAAACGAGGAAACCGCAATTAATTACTTTTTGATATAAGATTGATGAACAAGACACTCTACACATTAGACCAGTTCTCAACATCAGAAATACGCAGTGCTCCATAATAAAATTGTGAACAAAAGTGCAGACGCAAACTGCAGCTCCATAAATGATTTGATCCTGGCGTGAAATGCTTGAATTTGACTCAAACGATTTCACCAACAGTCGCAAAGAAATCGGCTGTGCCACTCTATTTAAAATGCCATAATTAATATAGCAATTAAGGGTATAAAATGGCAAAAGTTTCACGTTGTGACTTTGTACCTTACGACAAGCTCATCAAAGCTGAGTACTACAAAGTACAAAATGAGATTCCATTTGCAAAGTCGCAATAGGACTTTGATTAACTTTGGCTGGCGACCTTTACCCTCTGCTGCTTTGCATTCCTTTGTCCATTCTCTATATTATTTTATTTACATTCACAAACTGTAGTAAATCCAAGTGGATAAGAATTTCTTTTTTATGATTGGCACAACTTACGTAGAAAACTTTTCCGAAAGATATTCGGATTCGTAGATTTTTGGTGGTGGATGTAAATCATCATGGTTCAACTCTTTGGATAATCCTTTCCTGAAAATCGGCCAGATCCAAGAAAACAAAAGTAATGACAAAATGTTTGCCTTGGACCATTGATTTTCCATTTTAGGGGCACTATGCCTTGGTGTCATTTCGTCTCACAATTTTTACAGTAGCCAGTTTGTCTTGGTTGGCTTTTGGAATTAAAGTGACAGTTTTTGCAAAGAATTGTCAAGCTCTCATCTCATGTTTATTTTGTAATCGTATTTTTGTCCACCAAAAAATGATATTGAGAGATGCGGTGAAAAGTACAACAGGTAAATGAATTATTAGATAAGCAACATCACGCTGACAGGCATGATAAAAATGATATCAAGGGCATGTATACCTGGATATGTATATTAGCCAACGCATATGAACTTTGTATTAAATCCATATGATGTTTTTTCAAACATCCTTGCCCTATCATGTGTAAAACTTATATTTAATTATGATTTATTAATTTGTATATAGGTTTGTATCACAAATCACAATGCAATTATGGCTGCAGCAGCAAAAAAACTTTTGATAAGGATAAAAAAGTTTCCATTCATGAGCTAGTTGACGTAGATACTGCCTCAGACTGGTAAGATTGGTATTGCCCCAAGCTTCAATAACTTTCACACACACGTGGTTTTCACGTTGGAGCTACAGTGAGTAGTAAATGCCGTAAGAAAGTAACATTTTTCGATGAAAATAAAATTCGAATTTTGTCGTAGATGCACCATCCATGTCGACATAAAGAAATACGGATGCAAATATGCATACAGATTATGGTCAGAATTATTATGCACCAAAATAACTAAATCAAGGAGGCTAAAATCACTTACAAATTAGATCGTTTCGGAATGCTTTAATAGTGCTTGTACTTTGTGTGTCAACAAAATTCGCGATATGTACTCGTAATGTACTGTATAATAATGAAATTCTTGAGAAGAGTTGCTCCATTCTTAAGTAGAAATGACACCATTTGGAGACTCTGGAGATTTGTGTTGATGAAGTGCTTCATAATGTCTTTTTGCCAAAATTCTTAAATGTGCACTTCCACTTGTACCAGTATGCTCTACCAACTTTGATAACTCACTTGTTGGTCGTTGTAGAAGAATGTGGGGATGATCATATTCCTATTAAGTAATTTGTAATAATAATTATTGATTAAAATCATCAAATTTAAATGTATTTTTTCTGTTTTTTATGTCTTTTACCTGAATTGATCCATTGTCTAGCACAATCAGCTTATCAGAGTTCATCACACTGTGAAGTCGATGAGCAATGATGATAATTGTGCATTGTGAGAACTTGTTGCGAATTGTAGACTGAATCAAGCCGTCCGTACTATATGTAACGTATAAAAAAGGCACCAGTTGTTGAAAGAATGTAAAGTATGCAGAAATAAAATTAGACTATGTTATACTTACCTGGGATCAACATTTGCTGTGGCTTCATCCATCACAATGATTCTATTTTTTCTCAAAATGGCACGTGCTAGACATAAAAGTTGTCGTTGTCCCACGGAAAAATTACCTCCCCCATCGTCAACTCTAACATCAAGATGACCAACTGCGTCATGAAGTTGCACCTTTTTGGAAGGAAAATAATGGAATGAGTGTGACAAAAAGTTTCCAACTGAAGTTTGGAAAAAGATAATCCTGCATTACTTTACCTCTTTAATAGCATCCCAAAGATCTACTTCGTTAAACTGATCAAAGGGATCCAAATTGTATCGTATTGTTCCAGAAAAGAGAACAGGATCTTGTGGAATTATGGAAATATTTTTTCTCAAATCATGTAGTCCAATGTCATTGATTCGAATCCCATCAATAATTATACTTCCACGAGGCTCGGCTGTTCTAAATAATGCTGCTATCATTGAACTTTTGCCAGCACCTGAGAATAAAATTATTTTTCACTCATTGATTCGAACCAAAAACAGAATCTGAATTAGCAGATAAAGCTTACCAGTTCTTCCAACAATTCCAATCTTTTCCTTTGGTAGAATCTCAAAATTTAAATTTTTGAGAACATCGTTTTCCCCATATGCCAAATAAACATTGTTGAATGAGATTCCTCCTTCACTCGGCCAGTCTTCTGTTGGCTTTAAGCTAGTCTCCCACGGAGCTTCAGGTTCCAATTCCGTGTATTCAATAGCTCTCTCAAAGGATGTCATGAAATTTTCCGTCTCTGCAGTTTGTCTCATAGCCCATTGCAAATTTGTTGTTAAAGTCAAAGTTGAAACAATTACGAGACCAACCACCCCTGCCGATGTTTCTATTAAATGTAGTAAAATGATTTTTAGTATATTTCTTGAGTAAAATTGTTTTTGCTTCCGTATTTTATAAAAATTAATATTGTTGCAAACTAGAATTTTACCTTCCACAAACAGTAAAAATGTAAATGTAATTACTGTAAGGAAAGAGACGGAAAGTGTTTCAATCCATATTGCAAACCCCCTCGTTGTAGCGATGAATACAAACCAAGGGGAAGAATGGATATCCTACGAATTTGCGACATAACAAATCAAGTTTTTAAACTAATTTTTGCACGTATCCCAAGAATTATTATACCCAAAGGAAATTACCTGATACTCATCAAAAGCCCGTATGGAGCAATCTTGTGATTTTAATGCGCGGATAGTTGTTAAACCTTGCATAGTTGCAGCAAGATGAGTGAATACAGGACTTTTTGCTGCAAACAGAAGAAATGAATGGAACTCATGCGATAGTCGACATCAATATTAAAGCAAAGCATTAGACGTTTTCCCTACCCACGGATTCCAGGCGTTTTACATCTCTGGATGTTTTCACATACACAGATCTGAGCACCCAAAGTGTTGTAAAGATTATAGCAGCAGGAATTGATAAATAATAGTTTGACATAACCACTACAACAACGACTCCAAAAGTTTGAAGCATGTACTCCACCGCGTCGTACAAAGCTGGTTTATAAAAACAAAAAAGAAAATTTATATATTAATATTATATGTAGGTTATATATTATTGAAGATTTGTTGATGACTTTAATACAGATAAATTATTTACCTGGAGGCAGCAGTTCATCAATCGATCCCACATCTTTTGTAAATCTGTTCATAATGCGACCTGCGTTCATAAAAAAATCGTTCAAGAATCCATTATCCTGACCAAAGCCTTTTACATCTTAATATCCTTATGCTGATGTATTTTACCTGATGGATTATCGTCGAAAAATTTAATCGGGGCTCTTACAACACTTTGGAACATTTTATTATGCAAATTGATACCAATCTGAAGAGAATACCAAAAGAAAACGATAGCACGCATCAATGTCGATATGATTACGGCAAGGATGATTGCTGAATAGATGCTCAGGTACTGCTCTTCACCGCGATAGTTGTGAGGGTCAAGAAGGGCAACTGATGTAGATTTAAAGTATGAAAAATCTGGGGTAATTGTGCCTGATGAATTAGTAATGTAATTCTCTTCAGCTGTGGTCCTATTAGTAGATATAAAAAGAAAACCGCATTTCTATCTTAGAAATAGAATTACAGCAAATTCATATTTTGAAGATGGCATTAACAAAACTTACCAGTGGGATAACCAATAGTCGTTTGATGTGACTATTATTTGAGCAACAAAAAAGGAAGCAATAACAAAAATCAATCCAAAAATACTATCACCAGAAACACAATAGGTCCAGTAAGTTTTTGATGAAACGGAGCCCTCGATTATTTTCTCAATGTTCTCTTCCGGCATGTCATTTTCATTGAAGCGTTCCAAAACAACCTTTTATCAATTCATTTTAGTTTCAGATAGATTTACAAAATTGCAGGGCTCAAAAAGTGGCTCTACGAAACAGATAGCGTTTAAATGTGTTTTTAAATAATAATTCACCTCCACATCTACTTTTCCAACGCTTGCTCTTCTCGCCATTTCAGTACCATTTTCACCACCTTCCATCAAACTCACAAAGTCAATCCCTTGTTCTAGCAACTCCTTATGTGAGCCCTGAGCTACAACATGACCCTTAAAGTGATAAAATTAGCATTCAAAACATAGTATATATATATAGGAGCAGCTATAAAAGCTATAATTAGCTTTAGATATTACTTAAACTTACTAAGCTTAAAATGACTATATGGTCTGCCTGAGGTAGATATTGTAACTGGTGAGTTACCAATATTCTCAGTTTCCCCTTCAAATAGTTTTTGATACATTTATCAAAAATGTGACTACTAACTCTAGCATCAACGGCACTTAAAGGATCATCCATCAGAATTACACTACTCGAGTCCCTATACAGAGCGCGTGCAAGGTTGATTCTTGCCCTTTGCCCACCACTTAGCGACACCCCTCTTTCACCTGAAATGAAATTAAGTTAACTTTTTTAACGTGCTTAAGGGTGTCTACCTAGCCTGTTCTTATACCAGAATACATACCTACTAACGACATATCACCATTCGGTAGCTGGTCCATATCTTCTTGAAGGCAACACACGTGAATAATCTCATGATAGCGCTGCTTGTCAAATTCCGAGTTGAAAAGAATGTTTTCTCTCACTGTCCCTGCAAATAGCCAAGCCTCTTGTCCAGCATACGTGATTTCACCAGTTACTTCACATTTCCCCGAGCTGAGTTCCAGCTCATCGATAAGAGTGTGCAAAAGGGAAGTTTTTCCACAGCCAACTGGAACATGATCAGGTTCCCAAATGTTAGCATAAAACAATTCAATTCAAAACTGTTTAGCATAAAAGTTATAACATAACGGAAGAAAAGGATAAGCGCAAAATTAGTATAATGGACGCTAACCTGGACCGATCACCATTACCAAACGATCTCCTTTCAGATCTAAATTTATATTCCTCAATGTTGGCATATCTGCCCAACTGCACAAAAATGTCACAATGTATTTTTTTTACATTCTAAATGTATTTCTGCAGAAAAGGAAGGCTATACTACCTTGCTGTTGCATTTTCCAGGTAAACTTTAGCTGAAACTCGATTACAGTCTTCCCCATATTTCCTTAATGTTTGTGGATTACGATCCTCCAGCAATAAAAATTTCTACGTCAATTCATTTTTAATGATATTACAGCGAGGGATACGATACCTACAATTTATTGTTGTGTATGCCCATTAATTTTTTATAGATACTACCTGCAATCGATTAATGGAAGTCCACACTTCTCCACCGCTCTATTAAAGTAAAGCACATACTCAAGTAAAGGTTTTTACTTTTACTTAAGGAGAAAGTTTTACGATATACATAGGATGTTTATAAGTTTGCTTACGCCGACGGCAGATGAAAAGTAAAAGACCATGCTCTCAATAATATTTTGAAAAACAGCAACAGTAAAGAACGCTTTATCAGCCGAGATTCTATTTCCAAGGACCACATACATCATGATGGACAGGTACGGTGTGAGCTTATTGCAAAATGTATACATTGAAAGAAAGAAAGCACGGAGATATGCACGCTTTCCCAGTGCTTGCACCTCTTGTCTATTCCCATAAAACACATATATTGATCATTATCACGTCAATATCGTCCAGACAAATTGTTAATAATAACGCACATATCAAATCAATTTTGTGGCTGAAATGTAAATGTTTGAATGTACCTTCGAATTTTGTCGATGATATTAGCGAAAGGTTTTTCCCATGCCATCATTTTTATCACCCGTATTGCCATTACTATTTCATTCATAATTCTACTCCTTTCGTCAGTCTGTGATGCAATTTTATCACGAAATCTCGCCGTCAAATGGCCATTCACAACTATAAGTTAAGATATGCATATGCACATGTAACCTCTTCAGTGCTACATATTACCATAACTTTTTATGACAATGAAGAAATGATGCATGAAAAATTGTCAACATTCATCAACTTACCCTGCAGAGGCATAATAAGAAAGACAAATCCGATTCCACCCAACATGGCAAGGCTAATTTCGTCATAAAGAAAATAAATGTAAACTAGAGTTTGTAGCGGAGCTATCACCAAGTATGGAATGAATATTAGGCCGTAGTCAAAACGAGTGCAGTCATTTGACATCAAATTCATCAAATGTCCAACATCTTTTCCAGAGGAATAATTTAGTGTCATTATCTGCATTATAAGGAAAAGTAGATTTTTATCAAATGTGTGTCTTGTCTTTCATGAAACTTTTCATTTTTCCTTATACAAATACTTACCTTTCTATATAAAAGTGCGGAACAAGCAACACGGGCAGACTGCCCAGTACGAAACATGAGGAAAACACAATGATGGATTACAACATTGTGAAAGAATGCAGAGAAACAAACTATCGCTGCATAGACAATTTGTTCCTTTTGAGAGATATTTGCCGTCGAGTCAAATGATTTCACCAGGAGTCTAATGGCTACGGACTGTACGACCCTGAATAAAAGCGATGAATAATAATAATAATAACTTTCACCACTTAAAGTTACTATCAATCAAAAACGAATTTAGAAGAACTTTCATACCTCAATATCACCTCGTCAAATCCTAAGGCAATACTATAATAGAGGAAACTCATTCCAAATAGCCTAAACAAGGCACGATGTAGCATTCGATTTGAGCCATTGTCTTTGCTTTTCTGTCTTTCATCTTCCCAGAGTCTTTAATGTACAGAAAATTTAACTAGTATATAGATAGATACTCACTATAAAGAATCGTAAAATATGTGATATTCATTTCTTTACCTGGCAAGTTGATTGGCCAACTGCTCAGATCCTTGAGCTTCTGGACTTTCATAGAGATCATCTAGCTCTAAATCTTTCCCCAGACCTTTTTTAAAAATCGGCCATATCCAAGCAAATGTTAGAAGGGAAAATAGACTTGCCGTTTCCCACGGGTTCTTCCGGCTTTTCTTTGTTTCTCGAGGATCCGACGACATGTTTATGTTCGTTATCGTTAGTTTCCTTCATTGATGTCTAAGGGAAGGCAGCCAAAACGTTGGAAAACTGTAACAGCTTATACCATCGTCTTTCCCCCAAACTCTACAGGTTAATGAACAGGAGAACCACAAGGTTAGTCTGCAAAACGGTAATCATATCCGTGTTACAGCATTATGTGAATCAATCAGAATATTAGTTTATCTTGTTCAAATTTTCAAGTTCATCCCTATCAGGCTTAAATATTCATGCTGAATGCCAATGTTATCAATGACATTGTATTAAAAAAAGATCGACATCAACTAAGCACCTAAAAGTAGCATGCTCCTGATTACTTTCATGTTTATCGGCTTACTCTTTAATTTCATCCACGTTTTGTCTATTTGACCGGATCCGAAGGTGATGATGAAATGAAATGATAACAATGCAATGAATTAAAAATAACGTGCATCTAGCATCATCCATGCTTTATGTCGAGCTCGTTGAGATGGCGAGTGAGTAATGTGGTTAATTATTCATGATTTAATTAAATGTAGGTTAGTAAAAAGTGAAAAAATTGATTCAATCGGACCTAATTAACAAAAAGAGTGGACTTGCTAAAGTGCATAAGAATAAATATTACGAAACCGCATACACCCACGCATGCATAAAGGTAGTAACGATAACGTAATTAGTTCTACTACCTTTTACTTTGCTTAATCACAGCAATCACCTTTCTCTTACAACCATCCCTTTCCGTGCCACCTACGCGCTAATAAAAAGTATGCCAAAATCGTAAGCACATGGACTATTGAAGGTACTACTCTAGCACACAACTCACGATTGAATTAGGTACTATAGTAGATATTTTTCTTTGTAACCACACCTCCTTATCACATTTGATATGTGTAATTTCCTTTTTGTAAGCTCACTCAAAACCATTCGAGATGGACACTGAATCGATTCTTAACAACTTTTACATATTCAGAAGTTTCCACAAAATATTCGTTATCTCTAAATCTATTATAGGTTTCACATACTTTTACTACTTACACAGCAAGAGCTCAAGCATGCAGAGAGCTTGAGCAAATGCAAGTGAAAACTAAGCAGATATTGACTGCTCTCCCGGTCCCGGGATCACTTTTCTCTTGAGCCAATGGTTTACAATGGATATCCAAGTTTATGCACATGTGTATTTCCACTAAAATATCGCATTGCGGTAGAATTTTGTTCACTTCACAGCAGCAAGCAAAGTAGAAAGTTCAATGAGACATTGTGTATAGGGATTTTTGCTTCCTTGACACAGTGGCACAGTACAGGCACACTGCCTTGTAAAAGTCAAAAACGAATATTGACAACACAAAATATCCAAACTCTAATACTGTTAAGCTTAAGCCAGAGCTTTTTTATAATACAACATATAGTGTAAAAAATTTATGAGCTAAATCATACATGCATACATGCTACACAGATTTTTGTGATCGCTTATGACTTCCAAGAATTTTTTTTTGCTCCGACTGCAGGTACATACGTAAATGTAACACACATCACACGTACATTTAAGTACCTATATAGACCGAACCATGAAAGAGTTGGGGTTGATAATACCATACAAAATTACATTAAACTCTTTAGCTGGGACACGCTGAATTTTGTTTTGCGTTAGATACGCAAAGAGAATCAAGAAGTAATTCCCTTATGCATTATTTTCTTGATGATGCATGATGCTATCATAATGACATTTTTAGAATTAATGAGTGCTTGCATTAATTACCCGTGATAAATGTCAAACAAGACGAGATGTTACTTGTCGTGTAGATACATATAAAATTAAAAAGGATTTTTTGTGACACATTCGATTCTTTATTTTATGGAAATGTAGGCACACACATTATGTAAAACTAGATTGTACAAGTTTGAGGAATTTTTTTTTCATATATAATGTTTCGCATTCCAATTAACGGCGGATCATCATTTATTATTATTATTATGGCTGATGAGTGTGAGCTTTTTGGTCACAAAATGTGACGAGCATTTTTTGAGAGTCTTTTTATACTAGTAGCAGTAGTAGTCATATTGGTTTCTAAAACGTAACCTTGTCATACTCAAAAATGAAGTGGAAACATGAAATTTTTTACTTCTATTTGCAACACTGAACAGTTAACGGAGTTAGAAATTAGAATGTCAGAGTATATTGTCACAACCAAGAAGATAAGCATATTATCAGTATAAAGTAGCATTGAACATTTCTGCAGTCGTGATTATAACAATATATGGAACTTAAACTTTTAATTTAATAATCTGTTACTGACTATTACATTATATCTGAGTTAGGAAGACTGACAAACGTCTTTCTATTGAATTTCTTTTGGTATAAAATATGATGATCTCATATAACAAATCTCAATTATAATTATTTTTTTAGCACCCAACAAAAAAATAATGACTCACAACTTTGGACCGGATCTGAGCGCAAACAAGACTGTTTTATTAGCTAGCGTGGCTAATTCCAGATCCAACTCAACTCATTATTATATAGAGTTCATAGCATTTAGCATTATTAGTTTGACTTTGATTTGACTATTATGGTCTTGTGCACATTAAAGCACCAACACAATACACAACTTTCACTTTGAGTTACGTCACTATAAAATCATAACTATCTCGAAGAATCCTTTTAAGATACATATATTGAAGTGGATTTTTCGGCTTTGGACACTCACCGCGTAAGGTGATGAAAGTTCGACTAAATCTCGGAAAGGCGTCGGCGAAACAATACCCTTGCTCAGGATATACCGTATACCATTTGGTCCAAAATTCAATACTCGTATCTCTGTGTAAGATCAGTGTGAGAATAGCAATGAAAAAATTATACAATAGGTACAAAGCAAAGAAAAACATAAAAATTATTAATAATGTTCGTGGAACTGGAGGAATTTTAGCCTTGTAAACATTAAGCATAATGAATCCTTCCCATCCACCTCCACCATATGGTTTATCAGTGAGTATCCATTCTCCCATTGCTTGTTCAACGATAATTCCAAATGTTTCCACAATTTCTGCAACTCCATCAGGATATCCTGCTTCCACCGAGTCTACAGCCAGAGCACCACAAAGACCCAACAATGCTACGAATTTACCCCAACTCATTCGTATTTCACCAAACTGATCTTCAATCGTGGACTTTGCTAAAGACACCAACATGTGTGAAGGCTTCATGTCTGGGATCTGAATTTTCACCTAAAAATATCAACATAAAAAGATAATTACATCAAATCGACAAATCACAAATATTTTTATGGAAAGCAATCAATAATTTTATGTTATTGCTTATATCTCACATTTATTGTGACAGAAGTGTATACATCCGGGTACTTGTCCCTCATTTCATTCACTACATATTGAAAATGTGGATACACATAGTCGGCATCTGGCTTCGATAACAGCTCTACTGCAGACCTCAGTCTTGGGGCAACTTTGTGGATTTTGTTTAGCATGTTTTTCTCCTTCAATCGGTCAATTATATGTCTGGCTGCTATGCTTCTGGCCTGAAATATACGGAAATTTGTTAAAGAAAACTTTTATGAACACTGGAAAAAATATTTTATAGTTAGGTAACAACTAGTACCTCATCTCCAATTTTTCTGCAGTGAGGTCCTGGACCCTCCAAAATCTCTTGAGCCTGCTGCCAGCTCTCATGATCATAGTAAAGTTGTAAAATCTTTGCAACGGGAGTACTCCACTCTTCATCCTCTTCCCTGAATATCCTCCTCGTCTGCGGGGTCATAGGTCTCGCCCACGAAGGTCTTCTGTGTCTCGGTGCTTGATGCGGAACCTCAAGTGAATTTGCACTTTGCCCCCCTGCGGGTCTTTCAGGCTCTAATGTACTATCATTAAACGTCATTTTTTTGCTGAATAACTTTCCTTTTTTATGTGATTCCGTATTAACTTTTAATATATTTTTTAATTTGTAAGAGCAATGCACTCAATAAAGCGGTGAGAGATACTTTTGACTTGGACAAAACCACATGCACCAAATATAGCATAAAATCTAATAATGTTGAAAGTTAATGTCTTTGGATCCTAAATTTGTGTGCTGTTGCTTGCTTGTGCAATTATTGTATTATACACCAAGAGGCAGCAGTTTGCAATTTAAAAGGTCTGAAAAATATAATAATTAAACTGTGTGTAAGTCGTAAGTAGTGTAATTTTGTGAATTATTGTAATGCACAGTTAAGGATTCACTTTTAGCACAACATTGTCATTTTTTTTTAAAGAGCAGGTATAATTTACAGCAAACACAACATTTGACATTTTTCTTACAAATGAAGACTTGTCTTGTCAGGGGATTGATTGTCAACTTTAACTCTCTGGAAATTTAGAATGTGACTTTAGCCCATTTGCTTAAAAGTCCTTGAGCATTATTTAATTTTTGTTTGTAGAGCTGGATACTTGAGTATATTACATATTATACATACAGCAGCGGAATTTCCTTAAAAGGACGATACTATAAAATAGCTATTAAATCAAGCTATACATGAGATTTCCAATACAAATATACAGAGATTGATTACAGCAATGATTTAAATCTTGTGTGAAGGAATAAATACCATAAAAACAAGGAAGTTTGGTTTTGGTTGCTGCTACTTTGTAGTAGGTATATTTTGATTTCATACGAAAAGTACATTTGTACCAGATCACAGATAAAGTGTACCAAAAAGTGTTGTACAGAAGAGTATTTATTTACACAAATTTCACAACAATAAAATAGGAGCAGTAGTCGCAGCAAAGCAAAGTGATATTATGTATCCATCCATCCATATGCATAATATAATGTGCTCTTGTTCTCCTATTGTGTCCTTCTGTTTGAGCCTATGAGCATAAGCATAATCTATGCATGCGTGTGGCTCGCTCGCTGGCTATAATTCACGAACATGGTGTATACCTTTCGTTTGCAGAGGTTTTTGTGTAGTCAAGTCGCATATTCGATATTCATACGGATAAAATCCTTTAACTTTATATACGCTGCTGTTGTAGGTATTTGCTTATGGGGATGGGAAAAGATGGATACATAATGTGCATTTGGTGTTTATGCACAGATTTGTTTCAAGTTGGGTATAAATGGCAAAAGTGGACCTTATGTGGTCTACCATAACTTTATGCAGCCAAAACCATCAAAACATCTCAGATACAAGGCGGAAAGCGTATGTTGCCTTGTTCAACACCACCACATGCTCAGAAAATGCACCTTCTCAATACACTTTTGAGGCTCAACATGTGAGACGTGTCAAATGATGACATATCAAAACTCTGAAGCCGTTTAAAAGAGAAAGAGTGTATGAAGATTTAAGATTGTAAAAGAGTTTGATTGATAACTTTCATTCATTCAATTCAGCAGGGGTTGCCTGATATTCTATCGGGCCCTGTTGCTTCCAAAATGACACTGACAGGCAGTGATGATACTGGTGGAAGGTTACCTCCAGCGTCACCACCATCGGAGGAAAACAGCAGTTACATTCCCTTTCAATTACCGTTGGAACTGATTAAAAATGAGTTGGCATTGTCTCTAGTTCAGTTTTCTGATTTTATGAAAGCAACTTCTCTCCATGAAATTTTACAATATTCCCTGTCCTTTGAAGGGAAACAATTAAAGGGGTCGACAGTTCGTGATGGAGCCTACTTGAGTAAATTTGATAGTCAGGTGGAATACATTCGAAGTTTTATCTCGGTGATTAAATTATTTCCGACTGAAATTGTTGCACAACTTGGATGGAAGTTGTTGAGGGATTGTGGAAAGCTTTTGAAAGCTGCGTTTGGCGAAGTCGCCAATTCAAATGAGGACAAGAACCTTTTAGCTCAACTGGTTCAGTTTTTAATTCTGCCTTTGGTGCAAGTGACACATGACTGTGTTGATTTAAACTCTGTAGTTATACTCGAGAAACAGCTGCTGACGTCTGAAACGGTGATTGATGGATATGGCGTTAATAGAACGAGGGATATTGTGGTTGACGCTGGAAAGTATGCCCGGAGGATATTTGGAGAGTCTGCAGAATTTCTTATCAGTGCGGTTGCTGTGTCTTTAGAGAAGCCAGATTACTTGAGGGTTCTGGCAATGTGCCGTAAAGTATGGAAATTTAATGATGAGATTAGCAAGCTACTTCCCTTTTCTGGGCCTCCAAGTATACAAGAAGAGTTCCAAAGTGTTGAGAACGCAATGGGAGAAAGCATGTCAATGTTGCTGCTTCCTACAGAAAATGGGAGGACTTTTGTGCAGTTTTGGTGCGAGATAATTTCTACCACCTGTAATCAAAGGAATAAGATTCCACTCTGTGTCCAAAATATAACGGTTAGTGAGTTCCCAGAGCTATACACAGTCTTCACAACATACCTCCAGGACTCGTGGTTTTGGAAAACAGACATTGGCAAAAGGATGACACCAGTTTTGATTCGAGGGATACGCCAGGATTTATCAAGTAGTAAAGCGGAGACGAAGAAACGAGCCGCTTTTTTCCTAAAAGCCATAACATCTTTGTATTCCATGAATCAACCTCTTTTTGAACCCGAAGTCTCTGAAGTGACAACTATTACATTGGGGAACATGGAGCGGAAAAAGTATACCAAGTTTTGGATGTACTTTTTTGAGTTGTATGACATTCTGGATGAGACACAATTACATATTATACAGCCAATTTTACAAAAACTCAATGTTTTCCAAGAGCATTCCAGTAATGAAGCAGTTTTCACGTGGCTCCCTATTCTCCTTAGCAAGCTAATCGGTCATGATAATCGAACTGTGGTGAAGGAAGGGCTAGTAAGGTTTTTGCTAACAGGGCAATACTTTCAATCTCAAAGAACAAATGCATACAAACTTCTCGCTGAACAGTTTTTGGACGCTTCCATAATGCCTTTGTTAAAGGATAACGCAGGTTGGGTACTCAACGAACCAGAAGAGTTTTTTAAGAATGCTGAACTTTATGGACAATTCTTGATGCAGCTTTATTCTCACGATGATCTTCCACACTTTCGGGCAGCTGAAAAAATCCTGACATTTCTTACCTCATCTGGAAAGTGCATGGGTCCCCACATTGTGTTCTTTTGCGTGACAACTTTGGATGAACTTTTACAAACCAAAAGGCCATCCGACAAAGAGATCTCTGCAGATGCAATCATCATTAAAGAAGTAGAATCCTTCATGAATCTCCTCACAATTTTACTGCCAAATAGCTTGACTGCCGTCAGCAAATATATTCGGGACCAGTTGGAAAGTCGTTGTGTTAACATACTCTTGAATGTTATACCCATGGTCAGCTATTTTGGAGAACTGAAATTGGATTCTACATTTTTTCTCCAAATTCTAACATTGCTTGGGTCAATTTCGTCAAAGGGGATGACCATGCCTGGTACAAAGGAAAAAGTTCAAAACATAATTGAAATTCTCAATGTGAAAGGAAACGCATTGCGGGACAAATTAATTGAGGGATCAAATTTGCATATGTTTGCAAAAGCAAACTTGCGTTCCACTACGATTCTTGGAGTTTTAAGGTACCTCACTATTTCATCCCAAATCAATGAAGAAAGCTTTCATGAAATTGAGGTTGCGGTAGCCACCTTTAGTGAATGCATGGCTAATGAAGAAATGATAAAAGATAGCATACAAGGTGTGCAAGAATTCTACAATAATGACCATCATCATCAAAATAAGACCAACAACCTTAAAATGAAAATAGCATGTGAAAATATGGCAAAAGAAGTTTATGATGTACTTGGCAAGCCTGACCAAATTTCCTCCCAGGAATTCTTGTTCTGTGTCAACCGAATCGAATTGTTTAGCGTCCTGCCCAACATGTTTAATCATGCAAACTTACTAACTTTACGTATCAACCAAGAAGAAGATCAGTTGAAGAAATTTTTGACGAGAAAGCTGCTATCAATTATTATGGAACCTATTGATGTGCCGGAATCACTGTTTTGCTTAGATGGTCTTGGCGAAGAACGGTTAGAACATGTGGAATGCCTTGAAGAAGTTAGTAAACGTTACTTCAACCGTTTCGACACAAACATTTTTGCGGAATCATATCAACGATTATTTGAAGTTTGCACGCGATTGCTTGAAAAGCAATCGGATTTGGCACGACCAGTACAGTTAAAACTTTTAGGAATAGTTTTGGACAACCTAGAGAAATGTGATCCCAATGGTGTTGCTTCAGGAATGCAACTTGCAAAATCTGTCATGATTGGGTTTGCTTCGTACAACGATGAAGGCAATTCGTAAGTACTTTGGATATTAAATGTATGGGTGCTCAATATTCTTATCTCATAGCATACTAATTAATGATGACCTTTTCTTTAAGTGAAATCGCCAGTTTGTTTGATCAAATTGCCTCTGTGACCTGGTCCTTGGTCTTTGAACTAAGAAAAAGTGAGGCTTTCTGGAAATTAATTAATGGTTTCGTAAACTTTATAGTTTGCCCATACTTTCTCAAAAGTGGAGCTTTGACTCAGGTACGTACATTTATTTTTACAACGGCTTTACGAATAATCGTTAGTGAGTTGATTAAACAAATAAATGTTTCGTTATTTATTTGCAGTATGCTAATAAAATTATTGAGCAAGGTGAAACCATATGGGGAATTTCCTTAGTGTTTGTTCAACAGTTGGTGAAAGTAGATTTTCCAAATGAACTGACAGAAGAAGCACATAAGATCTTGGTGAAAGCAGCACTCTCAGGAGCTCCTTTACTTAAAAACATGAGGTGAATTTCTCGCATTCCTTCTTATCTTGACCTTTGCTTTTTTGTGGGTTTATTTTATCAACTCTGCTTGCCAATTCACATTTCAGAACAACTTTTACAATGTGGGACTATTTAAGGAAGGATGAAAAGGGCAGTACGCACGATCCTGAAAAGTATGTCTTGAAGTCTTGAAAATTCAATATAATTTTTAAAAAACGAATTTATAGCAAATGTTACTATTTTATACTTTTGTAATTAATCTGTCTAGTTTCAGTTCAGACTGCAAGTCTCGCATACTGGCTAGCGAAAGACTTCGAAGAGACATTTCCAGCTTGTTATCTAGTGAGGAAACGAAAAAGAAAGCAGAGATATTGTTGTATTCGACTGTAACGTACTTGCTACAAGAAAATGACCAAGAGTCCCTATATAGAAAGCGTTACTTTGGAGGATCTTCCACTCACAGGGTCAAGCAAAGAATATTTCAACTCTTGTTAATTTTACAGCCGTATTATTCCTACGTATGCACTTAATGATATAATAATTTGTTGAACTGATTGGAATTCTCGGAAGCATTTCACAGGTCTTTTAACATTGAGCCTATCTCTTTACCAGGAAATCAGCAAAATTGCATTACGGAAGATGATGATGAGCCTTAGTAATGATAGTCCACAACCGTCTGTAAGGTACCTTGCTGAATGGTTGGTTACGTTGATAGTACAAAAATTTCCACAACTCCACGCTATATTCTTCAGCTGCTTAGAAGATGTAAGTAAATAGTTGTACAAATGCTATTACAGTCTCATTCTCCTATATTGAAGTTCAAACCAAAGCTTGCTTGTTGAACGTTTAGGGTATTCAAACACGGATAGGATTTGGGGCATTTTTCTCCACAATTTGTTTACAAGTTTCGAAATTGCTGGAATCGTCAGAGTTTTATGACCGATCCTTACTGTCACTCACGACTCTGATACTCAATCAGCACGTCACTGTGCGTGTATACGCTCAGGTAAATTCCACACAGCCTATACAACGGCTATTGTATTTTTTATCGTAATAACGTGAAATCATTAAAATGTATACTTTGGATTTATAATTTATAGATAGCGTTTCAGAGCATCTTAGAAAAGGCTACAGAACTTAAGTATGAGTCAGTGGTACAAAAATATTCTACTGTTCTGGCGGCACTCAAGTGTGCATTAGTCAATGTTTCGGGAAATTGCTCGAAACTCCATGATAATGTTTCACAAAGTTTTTATGTTCAAGATTTTAATGCTGCCACTCATTACTGTCATGAGGTAATTGAAAATATTAAGCTTAATTGGCATTTTATAGTTTCTAAAAAATAACCAGATACTAACGTAAACTGTTTTATTCGCAGGTAATCTATACTTTTCTTCCGAGAATTTCATGCATGGTGAGGGACGAATGTATTTTAAATCCAGAAACGATACAAGAGATCATAATGAAGCCTTTGCCTACTCCTATAAATGAATTAGGAGTGGAAAAAGTAAAGTCTTTACAAAAAACTTACTTGGAGTATGAAAAGGCAGCTTGGCACTTAAAAACAGTTGTAGGTGAGTGGTCAAACTGGAAATTATTTACATTAGAATAGAATGCTCGATCCTACTTTTTTGTTTAATGCGGACGTTCATATTACTGTTGTAGCTGATGGAAGGGAACTTGGCGAAGATACTACTACTACTAAAGAGAATGTTGAGGATGAAATGAATTATCAAAAGAAGATTACCCCTTGGAAGCTTCTTTCTGTAACGGGAGAACTAGAAGAGTACAACAACGTAAGTTCAAAGAAAAGGTGTGTTGAAGAAGAAGGCTTAGTTGTTGTCGCGTCTTTGCTGGATCATTTGCCGAATCTTGGAGGGCTTTGCAGAACATGCGAAATATTCGGCGTTCAGAAATATGTAGTCAACACCCTGAAAGTAATAAATGATCAGCAATTCCAAAGTTTAAGTGTTTCAGCTCAAAACTGGGTCAACATACTCGAGGTATTCTAGTCGTCAAGATTCAAGAATATAGTAGACCTATTAATATTATTACCGATGTTTTGACATGTGCATTAATTTATCACTTTTTGTGTTTTAGGTTCCAGTTAGAGATTTAGAGACTTTCCTTTTATCGTATTCTGCCAAAGGTTATGCCATTTTAGGAATAGAACAAGCAAATGAATCTTCCTCTTTAACTGACTTTCGTTTTCCTAAAAAGTCCGTCTTAATCTTGGGGTAAGTATTGATAAAGTATATTGGTTAAAAAGTTATAAGACTAAAGTCACGCTTATGTTGGGTATTATTATTACTATTACAGAAATGAAAAACTAGGCATCCCTTCGGAATTGCTACATTTAGTTGACAAATGCATTGAGATTCCTCAGGTTGGGATAATTCGTTCCTTGAATGTTCATGTGACTGGAGCTTTGTGTATTTGGCAGTATGCATCACAACACATTCTGTGATATCTTTTATTGTAAACCAATATAACTATTATAAGACGTAAAGGATATTTGGATAACATTGCTATTTATTCAATATTTACAGAATTTTAACATATAACAAAACTTGTTCTTTGTATAAAATTTTACTTTTGTCTTAAGAATAAGAAAACCAATAAATATACAGAGATCAGACTTATAAAAACCACACACTCAAGGTTATCTAAAAATGTGCTTTTGCAATTAAAACATTATTCACAGGCATAAAATAAAATTCAATGGTGCAAGGAAATATTGACGTTGCAGTTGTTAAGATAAAGAATGAATTGTCTGCCGAGAGGTTGCAGACGATGTCTTGGAACCGGAGCGGCTAAAGTTCCTGCTGTCCGTTCCTGCCACACTTGCCCTTTCATTGGCGTTTGAACCTTGATGAGATCCAGTTGAAGAGTTTTCCTTGTTTTCCGTTACAATTTCATTATCTGAATATGGAATTAGAACTGGCTCCCAAATTAATAGTTCTCGATCTTTCCCCCCAGTTGCAAACAATTTTCCATCTGCACTGAATGCAGTTGCTAGTACACCAGTTCTGGGTCCATAAAGTGTAAATATTGGCCTTCCTTCAACCAAATCCAAGATTTTGATCTTTGCATCTTCTGAAACGGTAACTGCAAAATCGCCTCCAGGATGAAATGCAAAATTATTTACTGGCCCATCGTTCAAATTGGTGTAGCTCTGAAGTAACTTTTCCATTCTGGCATCATACAGCAAAAATGAATTAGCTGTAGTGGATACTCCAACATAGTAACCCCCACAAGGGTTGAAATCCGCTTTGGTCGGTGTTCCACCATCACAAGATAAGGTATGAACACATGAATTACTTCTCAAGTCGTACACACGAATAGATTTATCGTCTGAAGCCGTACACAAAAGTTTACCATCACGAGAGTAGCGCACTGAACGAACCCAATTTGTGTGATTAGAAAAAGAAGTGATAAAATCATGACTTTTGAACTTTGTCGCATTGGCCTTGGTTTTGAAACGCTGTACAGACCAAATTTTTACACTTTTATCGTTGGAGCAAGTTGCAAATTGTGAAGCCTCGACAGGATTAAAGCACGCAGATCGCACAGCAGCACTGTGAGCCTTGAGAGACATGAAATCTCCCTTGATAATAGGAACCCATATTCGCACTGTTGTATCATCAGACGCAGAGAGCATTAGATCCCCATCTTTAGACAATGAAACTTCATTTACAGGTTTCTCGTGTCCTTCAAATCTATGGAATTACAACAAAAAAATCCCAAACACGTCAATATATAGAATGGTAAAGAAAATTATCCAGCTTGTAAATCTCATTCAAAGATTTTACCTTAAGGCTCTAGTCTCTCGTCGAAAGTTCCAACTCATTATATAACCATCAGTGCCAGCTGAATAAACGGTTTCTAAATTTGGATGAAACGCGACGGAATTGATAGTGCCACGATGCCCTCTGTAATGATTTAGCAGGCTCGGAGCTGGTTCCTGGCCACGAGCATAACCTTTCTTGGCTTTGCGGGACAAGGGCTCCGATGCAGCAGGCTGTTTCTGACTCATCTTCAAAGTCGTCAAAAGTTCTTCAAAATGCCTGGAGTGGAATAATAATTCAATGTATTAATCTAAGTATGATTGATGATGGGCTTCTTACCAATGATACCCGTTAAATCATAGTATATTCAATTCTTTCACCTCCACCACACACAATCTGACATTCAAAATGTAAAGAACTTAGTGTTATATGCAAAAATCCATTGTTTGATCAATAATGAATAACGCACTAACCTGACGTATGAATATAAAAACGAAGGCAAATCTGCTTATTGCTCAGCTTATGTATGTCTTAAAACGATAAACAGTTGCTTGAGTTGCTAATTAACGACGAACCACAATGACTCTGGATGGATTCCAGTCACAACATCTAATCTCTTACTTTTCTCTTTTTCATGGACGACAAAATCAACGGTCATATGTTTACCTCAGCAACAACCAGTACAAAGTGTTTTTCATGTTCCTGTACAGACATGAGCACTATGGATAAAAAGATACCTAACCACCAACGAACAACTTTTTTGTGATGTGATGAATGTTCATAAGGACGGCTTAGGTACAGAAACAAACAAATGGAATATAGGATGCCGAAGAGTCGTACCGCGTGCTCATTCCGGGGTATTGCTATAACCCTTCTCTCTTTACTCTTACTCATCGTGAAGAAACATAAAATTCATCTACTTTTATATGTATCCAGCCGTCACACAAAACCAAAAGCATAAACTGTATGCCGGATATTATAGAATGGATGGATAATAATATATTATATGTAATAGTACATTCTCATGGCCATACATCACAATTTTCCATCAACCATGCGTGTCCTTTTAGCTTAGGTCTTAGGAATACAGTAAGAAAGGTTTCGGAGTTCTTAAGAAAACGAATTTTGGCATTATTTAATATTTTGCCAATTCTCAATTTTGCGAAAACAAGTTCTTAAAATTAAAATTACTTGATCGACTGGGGCTGTGCTCTAAGTTGTCAGTTTTACGAACCTTTCACATCGATTTAATCGATACTGGACCAACCGTTTAAAAAACTGGAAGAAAAGAAAAGTAATAGTCTATATACACACATAGATCAAAAGAAGTTGCATCGTGATTGATGCTATATTTTAATTATAAATACACATTATAAAATGACATTGAGCTGCATAATATGCATTGAATTTAATTGGAAACTTTTGTTTAATGTTTTTAATTTTAGGGTCAGTCCAGTTCCAGTCTACTGCAAATATGAGTACTACTACTTCAACTACTACTACCAACGGAAAGTCTGATGAAACTTGCCAATCCAAAGAGACTGTAAAGACTGTAGTTCGCACTGCTTCTCCGTCATGCTTATCTGTTAGCAATAGTGATTTGGCTGATATCATATTTACGGTTGACTTTGCTGCTCAAAAGCATAAGGACCAGCGTAGAAAGGACCCTGACAAGACCCCTTATATTAATCACCCTATTGGTAATTTATATATTCCATGATATACAAACGATTTTTTTACTAAAAAGTAATGTTGCAATTTGTCATTTCAACAATGATTTCAATTTCTTTATAATAGGCGTAGCCAATATCCTGATTCAAGAAGGTGGAATTGAAGACTTAGATGTGATCCAGGCTGCCATTCTGCATGACACTGTAGAAGATACTGACACAACTTTTGAAGAACTGGAAGAATCATTTGGAAAATTGGTATGCCTGTTTAATTTTATATAGACGACCTCAATATAAAAACCTATTGTTCAGGATTGGCATTATAACCTGCTGGCTTCCAAAATACAAAGGATCTGTTTTTTTAACCCAACACAGGTAACTAACATCGTTCGAGAAGTGACTGACAATAAACTGCTATCAAAGGAGGAGCGGAAGGAGTCGCAGATTAAAAATGCTAGTCATAAATCTCACCAGGCAAAGTTAGTCAAAATGGCCGACAAGATTTACAATCTCCGGGATCTAAATCGTGCACTGCCAGAAGGCTGGGACGAGAAGCGCAGACATGAATACTTTTTGTGGGCCCAAAAAGTTTGTTGTCAAATATACGATGCCAACGACGCTCTTGCTACATGCCTTCAAAAATTATTTACAGAGTTCTTTGGCAAATAATTCCATCGTCATCGCCAGTGGAACAATGATAACTTTAATGGTGCAGAACCAGTGATGTTTTACTTTATGTTCAAGAGTCTGTGAGGAGTTTTCCGAATTGTCATGTCCATGTCCGAAAAAAAATTTGCAATAGAAAAGTTCTCGCACTAGGTCTTTTCTTAACTGATGGTGCTCTTAATAGGCTCAACTGTCTTTTAATTAGAGCGCAACACATGTTGTTATTATTTAACGTTCAATGTGCTCATTTCAATTTGTTCTTTATGATATTTTATTATGTAGTTTTTATCTTAATGTGTGTACTTTGATTTAATTAATGACTTTGGAGGATCAGTAGTAGGGGCTGTACTATGATGATTTATATTTCATACACAGTGATAAAATATATCAATGTCAAAAACACATGCAATGCCAGTAAGTAAAGTAGTGGAAAAATTTGATGTTGCTGTGATAAAGTACCTGTCATCTTACGCAAATACATTTCAGGCATCATCCTCCCTAAATGTCACAATTTGTATGTTATGGGCCATGATATGTTGTGCATGTATCTTAAATTGCAATAATTGTTATCTTCCACAGTCATTTTGTAATAAAGCTAAAACCCTTTCTTTGATATCCAAACAAATGTTTCAAGTTAATTGGTAATTTGTCACTGTGCCTCGCTTTGTCAACTTTTCTATCAAACATCTTGGGGACCTAATAAGCGACAAGTAGTGCCAAACGGGAAGCCAAGCTATATAGGCGATGTCAAAACGGAGATAAAGGATGAATGAGGCATGCTGTTCTGCCACCGCGTGTGAAACATTTTCTCTCTAATGTCAGTATCATCATCATCATCGGAGCAAGTAGTGACGCTTTTATAAAGTAAGAAGGATGGTTAAGAATTTAAGCCACTTTAATATCTACTCATACAAAATGATATGATAGGATGCAAAATGCAAATGAAGAAGGTGCAGTACATGTTTCCTAGTGTGATGATTGTTAGATCCGCCACGATAACGTTCTAATGAAGAATGTTTCATGGTAGTGATGCGGTGCAAATGAGTAAAAGCGTTTCCAATTCAAAGAATCCCGTTAATAAGGCGAACCCTTCCACAAAGGAATTCCTTTCAAGAAAAGAAATACACAGGCGTGTGTGCATACAAGCATGCATATGTAAGCAATTTACTTTTTGCTCCCTCTGTGTTATTTTTAAAACTGGTGTGTGTAAAAGCATGGAAAGTTGTTTTTTTTTGTCTGAACTGAAGCTTCTTTTCGGTGCGTGGATTAGAAATGTCTTAAATGAAAGTTCACTTTGATAGTCACTATCAACTGGCTGGCACATTGAAATATTTTACTCCTGTCTTCAAAACTGATAGGGAGCAATACTGAAGGAAGCAATCTCACAGAACAAGCTCATTTTTAACGAGCCCAGTGGCAGATTTAGTAGACTATGAAAGGGTAAACATTACACTCCCACATCCCAAAACTTAAGTTTTTACATTTCGAAACGTTTGACATGCCATCGCAGTACAATAAACATAAACTTTTTTTTAGTACCAAGCATTTTTATTATTTCCTTGATATTATAACTGATCTCGCATTGTCTCCCCCTGCTCTCGGAAAAGTTTCTGGTCTTGGTACTAATATTAGTACTTCCCATTTGTGTTAAAAAAGAAAATTAAAAACGGAAGAGTTGTTTACTTTCCTGTCACAGTGAAACATGGCATTATTTCTGGTGTATGCTAACTAAACTACTCATCCGAGTTTATGTGTATTATGCCTTTACATATACTATCGTACCTATATATACGATTTGAGGAGGAAAAGGAAACACGGAACATCAAGTCCAAAAATAATATTCCTTACATTAACTGGTTAACGATACAAGCTTCGTCAACCAGCCAGCGCGATCGAGAGACTCATGAATAGAGTTAGTTCAAACATAGCCATGTAACAGAAGACAGTAATACAACAGATGCATGCCACTCTTTCACAAAATGTTTAAAATTATATCCGGTTTCTCGTAAACTAAAAAATGTTTAACGTAAAGTCAACAGTTGTGTACCAATCTTGTTACAACATCTTTGCGCATTTGTGAGCATGTTCTGTAGTGTAAAAAGTGACATGGAAGTAATTCCTCTAGTCTGCTCCATTTTAAAAAAATGAACCGTGACAGCATTTTCCGTACAATTTCCCAAATTCGTTCCTCGTTTCGATGCAATCCTGAGAGAGATAAATAGGAATCCTTAGTACTTCATCCTCTTGGTCATCTTTTCACTTCATTCCACTCCAGTTGTAGTTGTTGGGAAGAGCGAAGAAATCTCTTTTTATTAAAGGTTTTCCACTTGACTGTGCCTGTGCCCCATTTTCCTAATTCCAAACTTTCACATACCTCATTTCTTTTACTCTTAATTACATACTTCAGTGAATACTCTTTACATAACTCCTTTATCCACTTAAGATGGGAGGCGACAACTATCCCATTACTTTAAAAACTGACAATGTAATGGGTCGATATTATGTTGCCTCAAGGGGCATCGAAGCAGGAGAATTGATTCTGCAAGACGATCCCATCATTGTGTCTCCCAATACCCCAATAGAATCAGATTCGGTTACGTGTGTTGGTTGTTGTGGAGTATCACAAACAAGCTTGCCCTGTGGGAAGTGTGGGTGGCCAGTGTGTAAAGAAGAGTGTAGCAATGTAAGCATATAATATTTAATTATCTGTTGAATATGTTGCATGTCTACCACATAAAAATATTTTCCCCATTATTCATCCCACACTAAATTTTAATTAATTCAAACTCAAACGCAAGCTATATATCTTATAAACTTATATGGGGGACACCCTCAATTCCTTATAGTACATTTTATCAAAGTAAAAAGGTAATTAAAAAGACACCCTTTCATTTACCCTGGCTTTTGCTTTTGAAAACGAGGGGACAAAGTTACAAAATGGGAAATCAATTTTATCGCGTTTGCATGGCTTAAAGCGAATAAGCATCTTCCGCCTTTGTCATGTCTCGCCGTGCTTACTGTCAAAAATATTTGGTGAGAGTCTTCTTCCTGTCACTCTGTGTACATTAGTAGAGCGAGAGATTTGTAGGTAATAATCCCATGTTCACTTACTTACAGATTTATGGTGATGGTGATGTTGCACGTGAAAAAAAATTTGCTTAAATGATCCCTCTTACCTGACCTTAATATAAAATTTTAGCAACGATGATGATAACGTGGATTCATAACTCACGCATACCGTGCAAATTTGCATGTACGTATATTTTCATATATTATTCTATCGCAGATACCGGATCATGCAAATTTCGAATGTAAAATTTTTGCAAAGCATCAACTCAAAACTCCTTTGCCATCCCCATTTTGTTTCATTGCGGAAGCTGAATACATCAAGGTTTTACGTTGTCTTTTGTTACGAGAATTGGGAAAAGAAGATCCTGAGCTACTTGAGCGATGGAATATGCTCCAAGAGCTGGAAGCACATGTTGACCTGAGAAAAACTGTTCCGAAATTAATGTTCATGACCAAGCTCATCTGTAGATTCATTCATGATGCTTGCAAGCTGACCGAATTCGATGAAAGTACAATCGACCATGTTCTAGGAGCCATTGATGTGAACGCATTCAAAAATGTTACCAATCCTATGCTTCCAGCTGGAACTTATGGAGCAACCAATATTCATAAGTTAGTAAAAAAAAAGTTTTTACTCTCCCTGTTTTCCCCAGTATTAATTACTCAATATTTTTTCACGCATGAAAAATCTTACCAATTTTCCTTCAAAATCTCTTAGAAATGCAACAGTCCTTTTCCGAAAGGGAAGCATTGTAGCTCACGGCTGCCGAAGAAACACGCAGTCGCTAACATTTCCCAACGGAAAGTTGGAAATGCGAGCTGGCACCTTCATTCCAGAGCAAGAACCCATAACGCATGCTTACGTTGATCTCATGTTGGGTACACCTGAGAGAAGGAAAGTGATTAAAGAGCAGTTTTACTTTGAATGCGCATGCTCCAGATGCGCTGATCCAACTGAAATTGGGACTTTCTTTTCAGCCTTAAAATGTTCACAATGTCCCGATGGATATTTACTAATGGATAACCCACTCGAGTTTTGTCCTTACTGGAAATGTAACAAATGTACAGAAATTCAGCCCACCGAGTATGAAACTGAACTGATTGCTGAACTTCGGACGGAAGAAAAGAAGATTTTGAAAAGTGGTAGGAAGAATAATGCCATGATAGGAAGTTGGATTGAATTGCTGGAAAAATTCAGTGAAAAGCTACATGAGAATCATTACGCACTCTTGCAAATCCAATTACATTTAATACGGTGCATGGCCAAAGTTACAAAACCTCCTGCAGAACTTGTAGAAGATATGCATAAGCTGGTGAACAAGTACAAGAAACTGTATCGCACTTTTTATCCATGTATGGATGATACTAATGATGACTAGATTAGTCAATATCATTATAGAAGAGGATAGTAAAAAGGGAAATAAAAATTAAATAATCTTTTCTGATGCCATCTAAAAAATGGCATGTTTCCATACATTTACAAATTTATAATTTTCAAGAAATGGAACGGCATATTATTATTATTTGTAGCTGCTTCTACGTTCCTATTATTGCAATAACTCCGGAAATGATTTTCGTCAGTTTCGAAGATTGGTAAGATGATTAAATGAAAGGTAGGTCATCGCCACCATTATCACACATCTCAAAATATATATACTACTCATCAATCCGTTTCCCCCTCTTTGTCACAATCTTTTCTGTTCCCCTTATAGGGGATTGTTTATGATAATTATGTTTTCGCAAAAGTCGAACCAGGTGCACGTCAACAATCACCACCAACTCAGTGGGGACTGGACGTTTGAAAACACAATGTTATTGTTCATAAATTTTATTTTTGTGAGAAAAAATCGTCTTGCATGTGTGTCATTAAATTGGGGAGGCATATGTATTTGGAAGACAGATGAGCGAAAGATTATCAATACATATAGAAATATATAAAAGTCTAGTCTAGTGAATATATTAAGAGCTGTAAAAAACTACCCGTATATATAAGATATACTTATATGTATCCGTCATTTTGAATAGGTAATAAAATAATAGCACATCAGTCTGAAAAGTAAAAGGAGATTCACCCTCAAATCTTTATACCAACCTGACCACAATTTAATATGTAAATATAACTTGCCCAAAAGCAGACGCTTATATGAATATAGCGTATAAAGCTTAATATATATTGAATGCGGCAGCGTGTAATACGGCTTGTAGATACATAGTTTGACATGAGTGATTATTCGTGTATATTGGTAAAAATAAAAATATAATGTATCATCTTTTATATCTTTGTTGTTCCTTGTCTCTGAAATGACTGATGGTCTAGTGCAGTTTTGATGCAATTGACTTGTGCATTTTTTATTGTTTTTGAAGAAGATTTTATGATGATGATGATACTATGCTGACGCTTCAAAATTATTCAGTACACACGGAAGAGACAAAAAAGGTGCATAAAAATAAGATAGAGTATTACTCTAATCTGCCTACATTTTCTGGTTCCTGCTCTTGATGATGTAACACATTTTACCAATTTAAACAACGAATATCAAATAGATAACTCTGTCCACGCTTCTTTTTGCAATATTTGTATAAAAATTTGAATTTTTGTAAATGTAGCCCAAACAATGAAACTCGATTCTCTCTTTCCTCAAAATCCGTTATACCTATATATATTGGTAATTACTTATGCATGAAAATCTAGATTGCTAACAACATTGGTTATGTCAGCAAAATGTTTGTTGTGCTGAATTCTATGCAAATTCTTGTTTCATCGAGTACCGTTACCGTTACGTTGCATAACAGACAACAGATTTAATCGTCAACAACAAAATACCTATAGATCTTCCTTTCAGTGCATTTTACTGCACTACATACCGGCTCTAGTAGTACCACACTTGCTTTTCCATATTTATAATAATTAAGAATTCCCTTAAAGTTGATGAGCAATTGTTGGTTTGAGCATCCATAAATTTCCGGTGACCACACACTTATGACTTACTCATAAATGCAAAAGTTTGTCTTTTCTTAAAGCAGCAGTAACCAGTAAATACTATGAGGTGTGCTGCATAATATAATATTGTTCTGCTTGTTTATCCCCCAAAACGTTAAGTTGTCAAAGATTGCATCTCATTTCTTTCGCACGTCATGCCAGCATGGAAATAATTTAAAGTCTACAGCAATTTACATAATAAGCTTTAAAGCGAATACCATACAGCTTTAATGTAATGAAAGGTGTCGTCTGCTCGAAGCATTTTTCATACCATCATCACCTATGTCTCTTTGTGAAGTAATACAGCAATTAAACAAATTCTGAAGACTTTGGGTTATTTAGTGAGGACATTTTTTTTGAAAGAGAAGAAAAAATGCCTCGATGGCACAAACACATACATATAATATGAAAAACAGTATGAACCGTAACCCCATTCGTGTAATTACTATTTACAAAGTTTACGGCATTATTTCATGCGCAAGCTATAAAATTTCGTGCGAATGTTCTTGCATCAAGTACCTTTGAGGGTATATGTCGATTTTTACCTGTCGGTTAAAGTTAAAATAATGACGGGCGAAGGCAAAGGTTATCTACAAAAGGAATTTTTCAAAGAAAAAGAAAAATTCTCAAATTTACTATAACTTCTGAATGACTCGAAGGAAATATTATGTACTTTATGCAGACTAATAAAGTTATGTATTGCACACACTTTAAACTAAAAACACTTTCATTATGCACACTATATCAACTCTCACATTCATTGTTGGATTCGGGCAAACAAAAATACGTAATTTGGACATTGTAATCACTGGCTTTTGGAAATAATTATTGCAGAAAAGCCTAAATTTTGAATTGATTTGGGTATAGTTTTACCTTTTGCCGATTAGCATTGTATACAAACATACAATACACACACACAACATATGCCGCTGGTGCAGATGTGAAAGATAATTGTGATCGAATGACTGAAATTAGTAAATCAGCATAAAATCGCATGAGCTATAATAACTACGTTCACGCTGTGTAATATAATGAAGGAAATATATCATGGAAAAAATTTCATCACAAAAAGTTGATAAAATTACGAATTTATCAAAAAAAAATTAAGATTCATATCAAATTATTATTAGATATGCAATAAGGGACAATGTGCTGAATGCTTTGCATTTAACGTAACGTGTGACAACTTTTCTTCAACTGTCGGAACTTTTTTTGACATGACCCTAATCATGACATGACATCTTCTCAACTGATCCTCGCAATACTGTCCACAATTTTGCATGTTAAAAGATCAAGTAATGTCGTGTGTTATGTCATATTATGCACGAAATACAGTATAAAAATGGTTATTGATCAATTCATTGAAAACTTTAATTACTTGTTCGTTTGTAAAAATTCATTTTCCAAAAGAAAAAGTGACATTAATAAAATGACAAGCAGCTCACGCAATGGTCTTTATCATAAAGTAACGAAACAATTAGTAGTTTTGATATACATTTTTTACGATTATTATTATTTTTTTGAATTCTCAAAGAGATGGACACGTTCCCCATGCCGGCAACCGGTCAAGTCAACGTCACTTTATTGAGGCACGCATATCAATAAAGCGATATTTATTTAACAAGCAAGCACCCACACGACGATGCATACATTATTTTGGTTATATAACTTAGTTAACCAATAGTTCAATTTTTTGTACATCAATTATATAAACTGAAGATGCACATCTTCTTCTAGGTAAACATTACAATGCACATAAAACTGCAGCCAGTTTGTGGGTTAAAGATAAGAAATTTGCATATAAAACTCATCATCACCATTATTATCATCGTCCGTCCTCTATTGCTTATATGTGTATATCTTTTCAGATCAAATCGAGACATCTTCTTAACTCATCAAGACAACAACAAACAAGTATAAAAAATATTTATTGCTGAACACAGATCCAAAAAAACTGATAGTGAGTGACAGTGTAGTCATCGCTCACTATATTCTAATATAAAATGCATACTTAGGCATATATATTATGTCATGTGCTTATAATGCTGTTTGGTTCTGATTGCGATCATATTGCCCCTAGACATTTCACACCTTTTTTGTTGGATTGAGGAATATCAGTAAAGTGGCTCACCATCAACTAACTACCTCCACCACCATCCCTTTCATTATGATTATACGATTACGTATGAGTGACTGCATGTCAAAGAGCATAAGATTATAAGATGATACGATGCAGGTAAACTAGCACCACCATCATCCATGTATACTTGGTCAGCTTCTTCCTGCAATAAACCCCAAAAGAAGATGCAATAGAGTAAACAGATTATATACTATATGCATTATTAGTTTGCAAATTCTAAGTTATTGTTTACCCTTGTTTGCATTTTGGAGATGATGAAGTTACATTCGATGCACCACTATCAGAATGTTTATACAGTACATTATAGGGCTACTAAATGCAAATTAGCGTTAGCATATAGCACCCAATAGATTTGACCAATTTGGCAAACTTTTTTTTCAGGGTTTATAAGCAGACAACGAATTTCATTTCAGCATCAGTCATCCAACTGTTCTCACAACAGCAATTTCCAAGTTTCAGAATTTTTCTCTCAAATAATCAAGACTAATAAAATCCTTTTTACAAAATGAAGGTTTTCGTTGTAAGGAAAAAAAAACTTTAGAAATACGTAAAGGATTTTCTGAAAGCTTCTTTTTTTGAAGACTTGTCTAATATGAGATCAAACTTTGTGTTTGTATAGGTTCTAGCTTGCACTGTCGCTGTTGCCCTCGCTGAAGGTGGCTACAGCGGAGGAGGTGGTGGTGGTGGTGGTGGTAGCTTCTCCTCAATTGGAGGTGGGTTCCTTTCTGGAGGAGGTAGTGGACTCTTTGGTGGAAGCAGCGGTGGTGGATTCTCCAGTGGAGGAGGTGGGGGATTCTCTAGCGGGGGAGGAGGCGGTGGATTTTCTAATGGAGGAGGAGGTGGTGGTGCTGGAGGACAAACGCATCGTCACGTTTATGTTCACATTGTACGTGGCTAAGATATCTATCTATCCCAAGGCTAATTCGGCACACCGGCAAACTAGGATCCATCAATTTTACCTTTTTATTATTTTCAATAGGCACCCGATGAGCCAACCGATTCCCAAGCTCGCACCATCCGTGTTCCAGGTGGACAAGATAAGCACGTGAACATCATTTTCGTTAAGGCTCCATCTTCTTCTAGCCAACAACAGACTGAAGTTATCCTTCCAGAACAGAACGAGCAAAAGACCCTCGTTTACGTTCTTCTTAAGAAGGGATCTGCCAACAGCGACATCAAGTGCGTACAACAACATGTTACGTAATGAGTCTGTCTTTTGATTTCCATAAAATTTCATTTTGTTTTCTTTGTTTGTTCAGGGTCCGTGGACCAGCCCCAACTCGCCCTACCAAGCCAGAGGTTCGAAAGTCGCGTTATATTTCAAATTTATTACTCCATCAATTCATGTCAAACGAACCAATCCCCACAGAATATAGGTTCTATAACATCGTGTTTCTCATTATTATTATTACAGGTTTACTTTATCCGTTACAAAGATCAACAAGGAGGTGGCGCTGGAGGAATTGGAGGTGGAAATGGAGGAGGAATCGGAGGACTCTCAGGTGGAGGTCTTGGTGGATTCGGTGGCGGATCTTCATTTGGTGGATCTTCTTTCGGCGGCGGATCTCGTGGAGTTTCCACTGCTTACGGTGCTCCTTAAATCATCAAACTTCCTCAACATTCTGTTTCAAATATGCTCGCATCTGCTCAAAAAGAACAGATCCCGGTCATCAACATGAATACGGTCATCTAGTCGCCAACTTGTTTATCTTAATTTTGGTGTGCCTGAAATTCTGATGGGAATCTTGCCTTGTCTTTCGTTTTCTTTTGTTATACATACCACTGCCGTGCATCTCTTCATGCACGGCTTCCTTACGCTTTAAACTGCCTTTGTTCAACAAAACACACTCCAGTTTAAACCCTGCACTGCTCTGTAAAAAAAATGCAACTTTATTTTTCTAAGAATAAAACAAACAGTAAATCTCTGACGAAAAAAAACCGTTCAACCAAATTTTTGTTCATTGTTTAATTAGGTAAATGAGGATACATTTGTCTGGGTGAACACCAGAAGCATCATGCAGTAGAAAATCATGATTTTGCTCATGTTGCACATGACAGTAATTACAATGCATGAATGAAAGTTTTTTCTTAGACTTCAAATATGAATATTTCGTGCCGTTTCTTGAAGGTTCTTGAAGCATTTCTGGTGATTATTACATCAACTTTAGTAATATTTATCCTGCAGATCAATTTCATAATTTCCATGCAATGTTGTAATAAAATAACTTAAAATCTATCAAAGCACTAGTTTCGTTTCGAAAATTTGATTTACTCACGCAATTTCACCTACTGTATATGACATTAATGTAATATGGAATCAAACAAAATCATTTAAGTTAATCACACGCAATATTATAGCATAGTTATCACAGTCCGAATGAGTAGCAACAGAACTGTAAAACGTAATAACTTTATTTTGTTTACGTCAATATTTAAGTATATTCGCATAGACTAATAAAAGTGACTTTTAAAATACTTTAGTATTTATCACATCGCTTTTTCCATCACACTTTATACTAATGCTCCGACTCGATTTCTTCAGATAATGGTTCTCCTCTTCTTCTACTAAGGTGTGCCTGTGAAAAATTACATTAATATTTTAGGGCACTTTAAATTTTGTATTGACTGAGCTTGCAGCTATAACCCACAAGTCTGCTTACATCTTTTGCAATTTTATACAACGCATCTGCAGTAGCGGACCCAGTCTGTTGTACCAACGAATATAGTGCACTTGACCGATCTTGAAGTAAAATGTAGGGATCGTTGTATTCCTGTAACCATTATCGTAACATTAAATTGGGAAACATGGGCGTAGCCATAATATCCTGAAGATATTCTATAGAAATGCATCTATTTACCTTTACGCTTCCAGCGTCTAAAACCAAAACCTTATCTGAGTCAATGACGGTGTGTAATCGATGAGCGACGGTGAGTACAGTACATTCAAGGAATTTAGTTCTTATGGTTTTCTGAATGAGTGCGTCCGTTCTGCATTGAAATAAAATGCATTTTAAGATATCAATCCAGATATTAACAATAAAACATATCTAGAAGTAATAGTAATTCTCACTCTGGATCAACGTTTGCCGTTGCCTCATCAAGAACAAGGATTTTGTTTTTACGAAGTATACTTCGACCAAGACATACGAGCTGTCGCTGGCCCACACTATAGATAAGCCGCACAAGATAAAATCGGATAACATAAAAAATAATAATCATTTTAATGTGTTTTCGATGCAAATGTGCAATATATATTCAAAACCACAGATTTAGGGACGCAATAAGCAAAGAGGTACTGCCATACCTAAAGTTGCCACCTCCTTCAGTCACCTCAACAGAAAGACCGGCAGAAGTTTGTCTGACTTCATCTGCCAAGTGTACCTCTTCAAGTACACGCCATATCTCTTCATCACTATAATTGGTGAATGGATCCAGATTTTTCCGTAATGTTCCAGTAAACAAAACTGGATCCTGAGGAATTATGGAAATTTTGGAACGCAGGTCATGAAGACCAATTTTAAGTACATCCACCCCGTCAATTTCAATCACTCCAGTAGGTTCTGCTATACGGAAAAGAGCTGTAATGAGAGAACTCTTCCCTGCCCCAGTTCGCCCCACGATTCCAACCTGTAAGATGGTAAAAAAGTTTTAGTAAATTACAATTAACATGTACACTATCAACAACCATACCTTATCTTTAGACTTGAATGTGCAAGTAATGTTTTTCAGAACAGGAGCATCATCTCCGTATCCAAGTTGAACATCTTTCATGACAATTTCGCCGTTTTTGGGCCAATCCTTGGGAGGTTTCTTATCTGAAATACAAAAGATTTTATTTAGTTTACACTGTTTTCTTGGAGTTATTGTAAGGTTGCTTTTGTTAAATTAGTTATAGTTGATTTTTTATTTTTTACCAGGGGTTGATTCAAGTGGAAGCTCAGGCTCGATTTTGGTGTATTCAAGTACCCGTTCTACGCTGACCATTTGGTTCTCAACCTCGGCGCTCTGACGCACACCCCACTGCAACATTCCTAAAAAAAGGTTTATTACCGAAAATTTAATTCATGCCTCGTTTGTAGAATTTAAAGCTTAGTGTAGTTTATATTGTTTACCCGTCAACATCATCGCCGATGAAACTGCTAAACCAACCTGTGCCCCATCTGTAAGTATGTATTTAAATTTTTCACAGTGCTATATAACTTTGTTGGTAACTTTTATGTAAGTTTTGAGTTGTGTATATAGGTTACCCTGAGCAGATAGCATGAAGCTAAAAGCAACAAACGCTATAAAAACCACGGAGAGCCAATCTAACCAGATTCCAAACCATCGCGTAGTAGCTATGAAGAGGAACCAAGAGGATGTATGCATATCCTGGTGATCATCAAATTGCTTACAAAACTCATCCTCAGCTCTAAATGCCCGAATTGTTGTTAGACCATACAATGACGTGGTAAGATGAGAAAACACTGGGCTACGAGCTGTAAACAATAATTACAAAGTAATTTCATTAGTTTTTTTTACTAGAAATATACTACAACTCTAATAATGGCTCAGAGATGTAGTAGCACATACCAACACCCTCCAATCTTTTAACACTTCGAGCTGTTCGAAGGTAGAATCTTCGGAGAAAGTAAAATATTAGAAACAGGACAGCTGCCGGAGCCAGTAAAATGGGGTTCACCAAACCAACGATTATAAGAATACCAATCACGTTCAAAAAGATCTGTAATTAATAATAAAATTCCTCTGAATGCATTTGTAAGAAAATTATACATTTCTTGCACAATGAGAACAAAATACAATTTACAGTTCTATACACAGTTATGAACATGCAAAAACTTAATCAGGACCAACTGAACTATACAAAAAGCGTAAACAATAATTAATCCATTAGTAGTAAATATAACAATTAAGCGTACACCCAAGGCGTCAAAAAACGTTGGAGGCAAAAGATCATCCATTTGACCTAAAACATATTAACAAAACCATTTTGTTAAAGAAAACTGTGAGTTTGTCTGTTCAAAATATATAATAACAAATCATTTGATTAAGTTACCTATATCTTTACTGAAACGATTCAATACTCTTCCTGAAAAAAAATTGAAAAAAAAGAATCCATATGCGTACGTGTATTAAATAAAATATTAAGAAAACAATGCAGTCAAAAGTGTTAATCTAGAAACACGCTGGAAAAGTCTACAATAAGTTATATGCATATTCAAACTAATAAAGTTACAACCCAAAAGTAATAAAAAACAAAAACTGTCAATAGTAGTATTAGTATTAGGTACAAGTCCATTTTTAGTCATGCACACAATCCATGTTCTCAAATTGACGCGTTAAACGGATTAGCAGAATCATGGTGGGTAACAAACTTTTTTTTCTATTATTAGTGTGCTATTAACTTCTTTCTCTTACTTCCACTGTATCAAAAAAACATATTGGTAAAATGTCATCCATGATCCCACAGTCTTTCGTAAATCGACCAAGCAATCGCCCTAAAAAATTTTCCAGTTGTACATCTCTATTTCATTATTATTATTATTGACTACCATTCTTCTGAAATTAACATCTAATTTTAATCTATATGAACGATATATATAGATATACAAAGTATACACAGTTGAAAGTAAGATAAAAACTGACCTATTGGGTTTACTTCAAAAAATCGGATTGGGGACCGAATAATTCCTTTAAACATTGCATCGTGTAGATTTATCGAGGCGTTCATGCATATACTGAAAAACAGTAGCGTCCGTAGCATGGACGCGATGAACAATGCCACAATGATTCCTGAATAGGTGTAAACTTGAATGTCGGTATTATTGTAAAGTTCATATAATGGATTATCATCTTTCACCGGTATCTCAAAATCTTTCTCTTGTGTTTTGGTCCTGTAATAATAATTAAGTGAAACCATTAAAATCCATTACTACTACCATTCAAAAAATATAGTAAAGCATTTACTAACCAAAAGTTGAGCCACCAATCAGCCCCAGAAAATAGAATTTGCGTGAGTATATTGAACAATACTAGCATGACGAATGAAAAGATTCCAGAGCCTGACCTAAAGTATTTCCAGTACAAGCTCAGCTTCACGCTACCAGCGGAAGTGGCTTCTTCAACTGCTTTTGGACCATCTATGCTCTTTGCAACACTGTCTTTCCGAGAGGTACCACTGAGCATACTTTTTTTGCTTGGACTACTACCATCTGGAGATATGCTCTCCTCGTCATTCTCAGAATCGGAGATATCATCATATGTATACGCATTTCCTAAAAAAATGCCGTTATAATTGTGATTGTAAAATTCAGTTTCAAAAGTATTTTCGCTTGTATGGAATTTAGTTTAGATGAATAATCATATATTTACCCAAAATACTTCCTTCACCAGTGGCCACTGTGACAGAGCTCTTTTTCAAGTGACTTCCCCAAGAAGTAATCGAGGTAACTGAAGAGTCAGACAAAGTTCTAGATCTTCCAAAACTTGTGCGTTTAAGTGGTGAAATACTTGGAGTAGAATCCGTTTTATCTTCTTCTGTTTGAAGGAGTTGTGCAAAGTCTATTCCACTCTTCAGCAGATCACTATAAGTCCCTTCGACTTGCACCTTCCCGTTATCCATCAACATTATATGATTGACAGATTTCAGGAATTGAAGCTGATGAGTAACTAAAATTCTTGCTTTTTTTGCAAGAATACCACAAATACATTTCTCAAACAAATGTCTCCCCACTTCAGCATCTACAGCAGAGAGTGGATCATCCAGGAGATATACATCTGCATCTGCGTACACAGCCCTGTTAAATTAGAAATTTCTAACTCTCCCAAACTTAGGCGTACTTGTAATTTTTGTACGAAATAGAATGTAAGACGGTAGAGAGATGCGAGAAATTGCTAGTCTCTTTGGCGAACCTGGCAAGGGTTATTCTGGCTTTTTGTCCTCCTGATAAACTTGAGCCTCGATCACCTACTAATGTCTTGTCCCCATAAGGAAACAGTTCCATGTCTCTCTTCAACGCACACGCTGTTATCACCTTTTCATACCACTCTGGGTCAAATTCCTTTCCAAACAATATGTTATGCCTTACGCTGCCTGCAAAAACCCATGGCTCTTGAGATGTGTATGCTACACTGCCATTAACAAGGACGCTCCCACTTGATGCTGGTAACTCCTTCAAAATTGCGTGGAGTAGTGACCCCTATACAAACGTATGAAAAAAAATACATTTTTATCGTGTCTTTGTTTTTAAAAAAATGCTCTTTAATAAACAATTACCTTGCCGCATCCAACGTGACCTATAACAGCTACAAGTTCCCCTTCCTGTACTTTTAACGATACATTATTGAGTGTGTCTTCTGCGTAATCCGGTGACCACTTTGCTGAAACGTTTTGCAAATATATGCCCGTCACAAGATTGTCATTAGGATCGGATTGCTTGCTGAGTTCACTCTCCTTTCCTTCCGTAACATTATTGGAATCTTTAAATGAACGCTCTTCCATAAGCAGGAAGGTCTGACGAAAAAGCACATTGGATTTCAAAAATTTTATAACCTTCTTTAAAATTGCTACAGAAAAAATCATTAAAAAATCAAGCGAACCTGTAGACGGTTGATTGACACGAGTGTTTCAGCAAGCTGAGATACACCTGTAAATATAGTGACAGGCAATGTTGAGAAATCGTCAATGTTGTATTATAAGCATATTAAAATAGTCTCCTCATAAAACTTACCGTTTGGAAAGAACAAAGTCATAATAAGACGAACGTTATTATATAAAGACAGTGTCACAAACACCTACATTTTATCAATACAAAAATATATTCCCAATCAAGCAATCATCAAAACTAATTCATCTTATTTTTTTTGTATGTGAGCAGGCAATAGTTGGACGGTACCTTCTCAGCACTCAATGTATTATCGGTCAAAACATAAGCCAGCAATGTCAGAAAAATGATGAGCTTGGATGAGGTATAGAACAAGCTCATGTTCACAGCTCGTAGCCTCGAAGTGTTTCTTATAACTTTCACCTCATCCCTGTAAATTGAGTGTTTATCAAATTGTGTTCAAATATGGGGTATTAAGAACCTCCAGAGCAGACAAAAACATACGATAAAGTTCAAGGGCTTACTCTCTCGACTCATTGACAAGGGCAGCAAAAGGTTTCTCCCTAATCAAAAAATCACACTAGCTTTTAGCTTAGGGTTTATTATACCTTTTATCTATTGCAAGCTTGTAAACTTCATCTTACCAAGTGTACATCTTGATTACACGCATTCCACTGACAATTTCATTCATTACACGAATCCGTTTATCCGTTTTAGTTGCAGTACTCTGCCTCAATCGAGAGAAAATTTTTCCACAGTATGCTATAATGGGATAAAGAAACGTTAAATACTGACCTCACACAAACATTTACTTTCGAATGAGTACCTTGAAACGGCACGAATAGAACAAGGACAAATAATCCTGCTAAACAAGTCCACCCATAATACCCCCACAAAATGTATGTAACAATTGCAGTTTGGATTGGTCCCACCTATTATTGAATGATGATGACCTTCAGTAAAATGTTTCATATTTGATTTAAAAGTTACTTTTTGAAGAAAACTCATACCCAAAGATAATGCAGGAATACGCAAGATTGGTCGAAGCGGTTGACGTCTACATAAAGATAAAAGAGTTTGACTAGTATGAGGTAATAATCAACAATCTTAAGATGTTGTTCTCTAGCAATAAAAGATCTTACCGTTTGACAACAGATTGGTTAGTTGACCCACATTAGTCCTCCCTAAAGCTGTTTGACTCAGTCTTAAAGACTGTGGTTAATAATAATTAGTGAATTTATTAAACCATTCAGTTAATCATGAAATGAATATTAAAAATTTTGTTTTAAGACTTTATACCTTTCGATAAACCAAAGCACAACAAGCTATTCTGATTTTCATGCCTACGTGCTGTACTCCAAAGAAAAAGGGATGATGAGTAAACGTGTAAAATCCAGATGCAAATACAACTGCTCCAGCAAAAAGATAACCATCCACTTCATTAAACTCTTCCTTCTTTGAAAAGTATCTTATCAAGTATCCTAAACAAAGCGGCTGAGCGATTCTTTTTCAGGAAAAGGGAAGAAAGTTAGTACAATGAATGCAAATCTACACAATTTACAATTTATTTCATTTCAAACCCAGTATCAGAAGTATTACTATAATCAACTAACCTTGTAAAACATTCTTCAATAAAAGCCAACATTCCGACGCCCATGTAATACCATCCAAACTGGCGTACGATTGCTTTTCTTAAACTTGGTAATTTTTTATCTGGACCCTGGAGTTTACTTTCCTCCAGCTCCTTGTCCCATTCTTTAGTGAGTCTGTCACCTAGTTTTTTCGACTTGTCATTTGGCATGGTTTGGTATATGTCAGTGATTATCAGGTCCCGTTTATTTCCCATTGCAAAGAATCCATTTAGCCACCTGTTGGTCAGTATCAATTACAAGCTTGAATTAGTATAATATATAGTACATATTCAATACTCCTTTACATCATTTTCATTCAATAGCGCTGACAATGAGATATGAGGTCTACTTTAGCTTCAAATTCATTAAGGTTTGTGGATGGGTTTGTGATAGTCGATAGTCTAGGTCATGCACTGGTACTGGAAATTTTCGCAAAAAACTAAAAGAATTCTCTAGCATTTAAATGCATGTGATATTATGCATTCATACAGCATACTTATTCAACCATTCTGACTTCCGACCTTCAGAAAAGAAAAACCAAAGCATAGAATATGTATAGAACACAATGCGTGATGTGGAGCAAAAATATGTTGAGTACATGAGCGAGCGTGAGTTTGACCTCTTACAATTAGCCAACATAAATTATCGTAGACACACAAGCTTGATTCTTACAGTGCAGTTTTGATAAAAATGTATTAAAGTTGATGAATTTAAAAGTTAACAAACCAACAAAAATTCCTTTGCCAAGGACCACATAATAAGACCGATTGACCTTTTCCATCTTATTATCAGATTTCACACAATTGCAACCATTCCAAACACTTTTACGTTGTTAATTACCACTATCCATCATAACCTTATCTTCATTTCTTCAAACAATTTATGTTTTCCCCTTGCATTACTGTTATTTAGAGATACAACAATCAAGCTCTAATTATGCACATGCAAAATAGAAATAGAAAACCTTGAAGTGAATAATATTGAATATTGAAATGTAAAAACGTAGAAGACTTACCAGAACATTAACTTGGAGAAGATGTTAGCTTTCCTAAGCGGAGACTCTGGGAGGCTTTCTTGTGTAATCATTTTGCAAACTTTCTGTGGTCTTCCGTCCTAAATATCACAGTCAATCGGATCCAAATCCAAATAATGCGACTTTAACTTATCAAAGGTGTTGTTCCATCTACGTTATCATCCCATTTAGAACACCGATCCACGGGATACAACCTAAGCAAATGAGTAAAATTAAATTAATTAAACCGGAACTTTCGAAGCCGGTTTAAAGTCCTATATATAATCTTCCTAAATATCCAACGCCTAACCTAACCTACAACGTAACCTATTACGCCCACTGACACTGAAAGACTGTTCCTGGATATCGCAATAATATGTTGAAAAAATTAATGTTCACTCTCAAATTAATCACTGTACTTGTTGCTACCACGAATGATAAAATAATTGCTATTTTCTTTTATTGCTGAAGCTTGAAGCTGTCATAAACGCTTCGTTGGTGTGTCATGCGTTTATGATATGATAGTGCCTTCTTTGAAAATTAGTGTACTCTTCATTCCCACATCCGCAATTTTATCCAGTCATAGTCAGTTTATACAGATAATGAATTAAGCCAACTTGCACAATACTCACTAACACAAACCATATAAAAATGTACTGAACGACAGACAGGGCAAAAAAACGACTTTTATGACTAACGAAAGTAAGTATCTCAACTCAAGAATGCGTATAAAATTGCGTTTATAAATGCATCATGCGCAAAATATGCAATGTGCAGCCGCTTGAGCCTATTATAATTATCTAAAAACTTAAAGCTAGATAAATGAATTGCTTATCTGCTCTCGAAAATTCAGTACTGAACTTAAGTACTGTTAATGTTACCTTCTGTTCCTGAAGTTGGAGTACGTGCACCCAGAACAATAACCGAGTATGACTTTTTACAAGGAGCTAATTAAGTAATGGACCATGGACCACACACACAATGATCATGTAACAAAATTAATGCAAGTACTTTGCAAACACTCGATATCAAATACGTTGAAACTTTCAACTTTAAGCTGTGTACGGAAGATTTAAAAGTGACAATGTTCTTATCAAATGCATTTTTATGAAATGTTTGATGAAGAATTTCACATTTACAATAACATGTTATGCAAGGTCGCGTCGTGCAGATCTCATAAAGCCTGTGAACCTGTCTGGCTTCAACTTTATGTAACGTACTCATACATCATATTATGCGTAAAAATATTTATCTTATCTAATCAAAATTAAGTTTAATCAGAAAGTGAGAATAAAAGTGTGATTGAATATGATTGAGGGAGTGTACGAGATGACGACAAAGTAATTAAACTTGAGAGCACATTTTGTATAAAAACCACTGCATGTTACCCACAGCCAACTTTCCAGGCACTTAACTGTTTAGTAAAACACAATTAACTAATATATTATTGACCTAATTTTGACTTTAAGTGGATGGAAGATGGAATTATGGGATTCTTTTAAAACCCAAGTAGATATGCGGATGTAAATGTATGCTGCATGTGTGCAATAAAGATTAATATTTAATTTTGCAATAAACATTAAAGAGTGTCGCATGTCATGTCTCTCATGTCATTTTATTCAAACTGAAAAGTTGTAAATCCTAACACACAACAAGTGATTTGATAATGAAATGACAGTAAAAAATTATTATGACTAGTAAGCTGGTAATTTGCTCGTTTCGTTATTACAAGCGAATTACTTGAAAATTTTAATGGGAAAGTATACATTTGCAGATTAAACTTGATCTCGTTATTCTACCCAGACAGTCGGCGCACATTTTATTAGCTTCATTCTCAAAATTACTAATTGAAATGAAAGATGAGATCAACTATATAGTCAAGTACTGGCTGGATCTATATGTAAAGCAACTGTTGTTTTTCTTCCCATTTTAGTTGACGGAATCAGTTTGATTTGGGAAACCCGCTATTCCGGCACTGTGTACTTTTCCGGGTTGCGCAGATACATGGGCCAAATTTTTGCACAGAGGCTGTACAGAAGCTAAGTGAGAACAAGGGAATGCACATGAGTCATGAAGAAGGCATGCATATACCGAGAGAGAAAGGTTGGGTATTGGATTTCCTAAAACAAATCCAAGCCAAACGGAGTGCTTACACAAAGTATATTAATATTGTATTTATGTAATATAATGATTGATACCTCACCTAACTGTTCATATTGTGCTGAGGAGAAATAATTTAAATTAATAAGCAATTTACAAGGTTCAGGTTTTGGAAGGAGAACCCGATTAACAATACACAGAATTTTCTACACAGCAATACAGTAAACCTTGAGTATATACGAGTATAAGTGCAAAGGTCTGACTGATTTGAATTAAAGTTTCTGTCCATCTTTATACAAATTCTGTCCATGCCTGGAATTTCTCAAGCCGCAAACCCAACGTACACCTAGAGAAACCAAGAAAAAAGTACAGAGACAAATTGGATTCAGCTGCTCTCGCAATTGTAGAGTATTACTCCGTTTGTTTGCGTCTTCATTGTCTGGATACCGAAATAACAAAAATATGCAGATATGTGTCACACGTATATATTTCCGCTCCATTTATGTACTTTATACTTACTTACAATATATAGTACACTATGCCATCAAATCAAAGGATCAATACAAAGCACTTAAGAATCATGAATGTGATTTTGTGATTGCATTGAAGTTCTCATAATAATTTATGGACAGGGAGATAATTTGATTGCAGTCTATTATACCAATGAATCCACTGCTTCCCTTTGCACAATAATCCTATGTCTGTAATTAAACAACTGCTTTTATTAGTAATACGGCATGATAAAAGCTGGAGGATGATTGCTTTAATTCATTTGTTTCAAATCTAAGTAAATCATTATTTATCTATCTGTAATGACCACAAGATTGTGCTATATGATTAATGCTTGCATCTCACAACCTAAACTTCGGATTATGTGCGCTGTGGTTCCATAATCTTGTACAGGTATGGATAACAAAGCGATATTTATCTGTTTAGCAAATTTTTTATTATGCATATTTGATGTACAATCCAGATTCAGGGTTAGGTATGGGGAAATGATTCATCAGCAACCGCATATCAACTAATCTTTACCAAATAAAATTATTAACTGATTGGATATTTTTAAAATGTTGTAACTTTAGAGAAGGTCATGTCCATTTATATCATGTGAACCGAAATTAGGAAGTTTGGATGTCATAAATGTATCGTTTAGTTCAGGGTATGTGAGTAAAAATAGTATGTACCACACTACCACACACCATCAAAGATTACGATTGGTTATGGGTTTTGATGAGAGACGAATTTCATAACCAGCCAGTAATAGTACAAAAATATTTTCAGTAAGTACTGGTAACAAAAAACTTTCCATTTCCACGCTTATCTTAATACTGTGCCTAAGACTTACAGGGAGGAGAGCTATTTGTTGGATACATTTAGCAATTTTTTTAAAATGCTTCTCTATTATGAAGGAGTCACTAAAGCGTTATTTAGCATCTTTCACACCATAATCAAGTGCAGATGGAAGCATTTATTTGCACCTGCAGAATTCAATGCAGTTAAAATTAAAATACAATGACAATCCTGATTATAGTATTTATTGTCAATAATAATTTTCTTTTTCAACTCTCAATCTCGAAGCTCACAAACAGTCAGCGTGTATGTCACCATCATAACATCATCAGCAATAATCATTAGGCATAAGGAAGAAACTGAAGGGAATTCCCATATTCTTATCGTTATCCCCCAGCAAAGCATTTTGGTTGCGTCAAACAATAACACTTTTCCTTTTTCTATTACTACAAACAAGCTCGAAAAATCCCACAGGATCTATTTAGTACGACAAAACGTACCCAATGTCTATTAAACTACATTGCAATGTATATTATGTATGTACGTACTGCACGTATAGCTTTTCGGCATCTGCTTCAGCTTAGCCATCATCATCACATGGCACATGGCATATCTCATATACAACCCAAAGCAAAGGTGCTGTTTGTTTGAGTATGTTGATTGTCTCACACGCTACGTGCATTCAAGATGCAATATTTGCTAACTATGGGAATTCAGAAAATCGTTTGTATGCATTTCAGTACCCCTTTTGAGGTTGGATTCCTACAGAAACACGATTCCTTTTATATTAACATGTAGAATGGGATGCAGTTTGTAAAGAGCCTTTTGCTAGATTTCATTGTGTAAATGCTGAAAGGGATTACGTCTTCGTCATTTCCTCAGAATTTTATGAATGCTCATTGAACCAAAGAAAAAGGAACCTTCCAAATTCCCATCGCCTTGACTGGTTACCACCATCCACCAGAATAATACTTAATAATAATTAGAAACAGCGGAGGTTGCATTTTATCTTGCATGAACTTTGCGTTCGCTTATAGTTGGTGGCTCAACTGAAAGGGAACGCTCTATAACATCAAACAACAATAACCTCAAAAGTAAACAAATGTACTTTAGTGATAAAGCTTATGGGGTGCAGTATAGTCAGCAGAAGCAGCAGTAGTAGTAGTATGTAGTTTACTTTGGGGTTGTTATAATATGAATATCATAATATATGCATATATAGTATACCCAGTCTGCCATGTGTATTTAGAATAAATGGACCATACACGGTTAATAAGCGCCATCACCGCTATAGATGGCCAAAGTTTGTGTCATTTTCATAGGGAATTGAGTTAGATGTGCCAAACATGGACCAAGCATTTTATGATTGCATTGCAATACACATTATCCTTCTACAATTCCCAAAGCATGACTCACTGTGTGATGTAAAACATGTATGGGCCAAGATTGGTAATTGATTTTTATGAACGACGTTGCTTAGGTTATTGCAACAAAGGAGCATTGAGCTATATATGCAGCGCCAAATTTGAATCAGATCAGGCCTCATGCAGAAGAGCGAGCTAGATCATTTCAATCCTGTTGACTTGATTTGTTTATTCTCAGTTCTATTTAAAGTTAACGAATCATAAACTTGTGCAGTAAGAGTTCTTGGCCAAGAATTTCAAAAATGGACAAGTTTGATTTTGCCATTGTTGAGTTTCCCAAAGAAAATGCATGTCAAGCTCTTCCACGAGCGTGGTTGAGGAATAATAACAAAAGTTGTGTATATCCCAGTTTGCCATCATTTAAATTTGCTGAAGCAGTGAAAAAGAAGTTGAAGCCGAAGCCTGGTGAAAATTGGGAGACCTTCGATGTACGTATCCTTACATACAAGGTAATTTTTAACACTTAAAGTTGTGGAAAATAAGGATTTTTTGAGTATTAAAATTACTGGAATTAAAAAGTATTGCAATTGTTGATACAGATAATTACGATAAAGCGAGAAAAAAAGCAGCAGCCGCAGAAGTGACATCTCATTTGTAAAGTGACGACGAGAAAACCTCTCGATTTCGTAAACGAAAACTTCCAAAACATCAGATAGACAACGGTTCATCTTCAGAAGACGAATCAAGAAACCTTCCAGCTAGGAAGCGCCCAGGATTAGCACCCAGGAGTAGACCAATTCCACGAAAAAAATTGATTTTTACTCCAAACGAACCAACTTATCAACTGTCAGCTGGTAATAAAGCAAAATACGTAGATAGACATGAACCTTAGATTTATTAATGACTTTTAACAACTGTATCTGCTTATTTTAATCCCCAAAATTTCCGATTTTGGTTAGAATTTGGAACTCAAAGGAACGGAGGTTCTCCACTTCGTTTGGCTTTAGCGAAATCTTGAACTCGCAGCAACGGAGGTTCTCCACTTCATTTGGCTTTAGCAAGATCTGGAACTCACAGCAACGGAGGATCGCCTTTGGGTTTGGCTCCAAGATCTCAGCGGTACGGAGGCTCTACGTTTAACTTGACGAGAGAATCTCAGAGGAAAGGAAGCTCCTCGTTTGGCTTGGCTTCAGATTCTCAGGGAAACGGAGGCTCCTCGTTCACCTTGGCTTCAGGACCTCAGGGAAACGGAGGCTCCTCCTTCAACTTGGCTCCAAGATCTCAGGGGAACGGAGACTCCTCGTTTAATTTGGCTCCAGCATCTCTGGGGAAAGGGGGCCCTTCCTTTGGCTTGGAACCGGGATCTGGAACTCAGGGTGTCGCAGGATCTCCATATGGTTTGGCTTCACGTAAGTCCATCGCTCACGAAATTGATGTTACACTGACATGTAATTTTTAAATTGCACGTCTCCTAAACAGCTGTATTTTTGAATTTGAGTCATAATATACTTTCTGTCATTTTCTCCAGCATTTCAGAGGACGGTTCTGCGTGGAATTAGCGTGATTGAGGAAGACATTAAGCAGCTTTACAAATTGTATCAAACACTTCTGAACTCAGATCTGAAAAGCCCTGAACCCACTTTGCCCGTGACATTTCCGGTGTCATCAATAGCAGACTTCTATCGCCTTATCGAATGGTTGACGGAAAAACTGAATTTTGATTTACTAGTAAGTTTTATTTATTTTCAAATAAATAATGTAATATGTAATAATTAAATATTTCACAAGTGTGTTTTCAATTTCAGACGCAACAGCTTAGGCTCGTCGGTGGGGAAATTGTCAAATCGTTAGTTGAGAATGTGCTGACTCGACTACTTGGACCCGGGTTATGCCAAGACCTCAATTTCACTGGAAAATTTCAACGGTGCAAATTAAAAGGGACAAATGCTCATGCCCTCATCATCAGTAATAAGAGATAAAGTGCTTGTATACTCAAACTATTATGAAATATTAGTTTGTACTTTTTAACTGGTTTTCATTTATTCAGAAACCATCCGCTCTACTAATATTGGAAAAGATGCTACGGATCACTACGTTGACAAGATAACAATGAAATGGCTGAACGGGAAAGGTGACAGAGATGGTGGACGCCAGAGAAGATACGAAAAAATCAAGAATGAAGTCATCTAGAACCCAACGTCGCCGTGTTCAAAAGCGGATTCAAGCATATGTTATTAGTCCACACGTTATAGCTTTACCTAGTGTAAATTCGGTTAGTGCCGATTTTAGTAATCAAAATGTTATACATTGTCACGAGTTAAGTAACTTTACACATCAATTAGCTTGTCAAACCCATAGTGTAGATTTTGATTTCAAAACTGCTCTAACTAGTTGGTATCAACAAAATAATGTCCCACACTCTACAGATCATCACACTGGTGTCTCTATTAAAGTTAGATTTAGTATTCCAGGTGCCTTTAGATTATATGCACCTCGTGTGTCTTGGTGTCATGAGAAAGTTACTATATAAGTGGGTGTTTGGTAAAGTCCCGTTTAAATGGAATGCAGCTAAAACTCTTGAGGTGACTCGTAAACTTATAACTTTAAAGCCATATATTATAGTAGAATTTTCCCGAAAATGTAGATCATTGAGAGAGTTGAAACATTACAAAGCGACTGAATATCGTCTTTTTTTAATTTATACAGGACTTGTTGTGCTCAAAAATACAATTTCCGATTTAGAATACGCTATATATTTACGACTAAATTGTGCAATGTTTATATTACTTTCTAACAATGCCTCAAACTTTGAATGGAATCGATATGCTTCAAAACTGCTCGTTGAGTTTGTACATATGTCAAAAGAGTTACATGGTGTAGAATTTATAGTGTATAACATTCACAATTTAATCCATTTGGCTGATGACTCGTTATTGTACAGCTCACTTGACAATTGTAGGGCTTTCCCTTTTGAAAATCATATGCAGATTTTAAAAAGTATGATAAGGAAACACCACCAGCAGGTAAACATAGTTTTAGTGAAGGAAATTGGCCATCACAGTGATCCTTCTTTGTCTACATTTGTATGTACTAATTTAGTTAAAAGAAATCTTACAGGTTATGTTTGCTTAAGCTATAAATTAGGAATATATTTAATTGAAAACCTCCACTCTGATGATATTAATGATGTGATTATTAATTTGGCTGTACTGTACTCGTTGAATGTGTGTTATTACCTTATAATAATGTTTACTTATGTATACCATTTACAAAACCAATCGAATAAAACACTAATAAACAATAATTTGGTAATTTTGTATATGCTGTTGTTACGTATTATTACTAGCATCATTATTATATGAATTACTGAGTCATCCGCAAGTCTCATATCATGTATGGCAAATAACTGACAGTCCGTGTATTTTATAAACTAATTGTTACTCGGCAAATGCATGGCACATACTCGCCATCTTCGGCATGCTTGGGGAATGTTTGTCCTTTTGGCCAAAAAGGTGTATGGGCCGAGTATCATGAAATGTATGGGCCAAGCATCAGCCTTATAACTTGGCAGATTGGGTAGTGATCCTTTCGTGCAACAACTTGAACAAAGATCCCAAGATCCTTTTTGCATCCTGATTCTACAGCCAACGCAATAACGTTGCTGCTGCGATGTGATAATAATGCATAACGAAACATTATTCATTATCCTGTAATGCTGACCTAATGCTGGTAAATAAAAATGCAAGTAGTAGGGATCTTGTAGCAAGTTGCAGTTGGAAAGAACGCATAATATTTAATAGGACTTAAAGCAGGATCGTGTGTACTTAGTTGCTTCGTCATTTCTATTTCCATTACCATTCTTGGCTCCCCTGCGATCATGCATACAAGCATTGACAAAGTGCTCTGAAAGTCTTGCCGGATATAGGCGAAATAAAATTCAAGCAGAAGAGTGCAAAGATGACTGCAACTGCAAATGTGAGTCATATTAAAAGCTAAAAACAAAACGAAAGTGTAAAAGTTACAAAAAGTGAGAGCCGCATGGGCCACGTTCAGTTAATTGTTATTCACTGATAGGACAGATCATTTTGGTAGTGCCTACGGAATCGTGATTGTGCTTCGCAGCTCCTAATCGCTAGTCAAGTGACTTTATTTGCTCTTTTCATAAATAAAATAGCAAATATGTGAGCAAATATTTTATTACAGTTTTGAGTTTAGTTGTATTGAAAATTGGAGTCTGTAATTCTACCTTATATAGTTTAAAAATCGGACTTTGTTTGTTAATAAAGATTGGGTAAGAAAGCATCAATAAATTCTAAAACGCAGTAATTTTTTATAGTAAATGAAAAATAACATTAGGAAACAAAACTATAATCTTCTAATCTTGCACTTCCGGTACTGATACGGCTACAGTTGTACGTTTGATAGATTTACATAGAGAGAGGTTCACATCTTTTGGCTACGTGAATGCAATATTTTTTTTGCTTCAGCATTTAAGATGTCGATATCAATATCAATCTTTTCATGTTTTCATGTAGGAAGTGTGTATTGCACAGAAAATTTTATGCGATATGATTTAACATACCCACGCATTTATTTTAGATACGAAATCATTTCATAAATTTGAAACATTCTCTTGCTTAGTTTTTTACTCAAATTTGTAGCAACAAACTTTATTAGTTTTAAATAGGTAGAAATAAGTTTTAAGCCCAGTTAATAGGAATGTTCTAATGTTTTCATTAACGTATTAGCATGTTTTGAACATATTATGATGCAAGGCAAAATGATTATGGAAAATCCCGGACGAGGGTAATTAAATAGTATAGTCTGACATAGTTTCCAACTGCCTTCACCAAAACCATGTAAGAATGTGGAACTAAAAATTAGGAAAGGTTACATAATATATATGCTGTGCCTCCTATTGTGCAATTCAGTATGACGTGCTTTACCGTTTTAAATTCCCTTTCCAATAGAATATTTATGAAACAGTGCGTATTCGTACTCTGTCCCAGCCCCAGCTTCATCTTCAAGCATATCATTCATTGTCCCTTCTGTGCATCCAGGTATGCACTTGTAGATAAAGTGCAAACATTTGACTACAGATAGCCATATTATGTTTACCACAGTAAGATTAAAATCGTAAAACATGAAACGGATCACGGTTTCGCATATATTACGAGGGTAGTTCTGTCTACATCGTAAATTGTATACATTTGCCCTCTCTGCACAGCTAACAATGGGATGCTATGTAAAATATCTTAGAGCACATGTGTTAAAGTTATCAATTATCACGCATTGATATATGTTTGTTTAGAATTGCCTGAAATGCACAGAAAGGACAATGACCACCAGACTATATAGTTAGTTATCTGATGATGTTAATCTGAAAGCATTCTATTTCATGCGGCAAAGCGGCGAGTGTTACATTTGACTACATTATGTGTGCATTGCTCTGAACATGGCTGAATGTTATCTTTACATTTTGCATACATAAACATAATAATTAAATGAACATGGTTACACGATACGATGCAGCAGTGATTCACACTCAGACCATATAACTATCGATTTCAGCAAGTTAAGTTTTAATCTAATTGTTTAGATCTGAAACAGCAGGACACTCTTTTCAACTCTGGATTATGCCTGTTGAGCTGCAATCACATGTAGTATTTTACAAAAACGGAAATGCTCACGGGTGTGAGTGTGATGATAATATGACAATAGCCAAACCCCACGCCTACAACACAAAACACTTTTTACATGACATGAGTTTCTCATATATTATTGTTGAGGCGTGAATTAAGGATTACACACTTTTATTTTAACTCTCTCAAAGTTTTCAGAGAAAGTGTGTTGTGTGGTGAAGGTGGTGTAGGTGCGCATCTTTTTTTTATCTGAAATACTGATCCATGAAATAATAGGAAATTTTGCAATGATTCTGCTTTACGATACGACACACGGTTGTAAAACACAAATAAATAATAGAAAATTCCGTTTTGGAAACATGTTGCAACTTTCAGAGTTATGACATGACAGAACAAAGTCCTTTTGCAAGAATCATAATATCACACGCAGGTAATATGATTATAAAATAGGGTTTAACATCTACGAATAATTCCCTTCTACCAGTTCAGAAATGGATTCAGTGTGTTGTTGTACTTGATGTAGGCAGCACTCCCACAACTCATAAAACTAAAGAGTTCTAATTTTAAGGCTAGAACATTAAAATCCAATCAAGCTGGTCGAATAATTATTATATTGACGTGAAAAAGTTTTAACTTAAAAATTATTGTGCTTATATATTCTTGCAGTTAAATAATCTTTATTAGTGATGGCAGCCAGTAAGTTATCATCGGTGACGGCATATTTGACGCTAGTCTTGTCGGTCAGCATCATCCCAATAGCTTTTGTTAGTGGACAATGCTTCAAATCAGACCAAGTTTCGGAGCAACCAGCTTCCGAAAAGGCAACGGCTGAGTATCAAGCAGTCTTTTATGAGCAACAGTTGGAGTTTTCTCTCGACATGTTCCATAAGCTTTATAACAAGGTGAGTTTAGTTATACACTTTTTAATTAGTTCTTTTAACAAATGTTTTGAAATGTTTAAAAACGCATAATTTTTGTGATTGCATTTTCAGGAGAATAGGACCAATCTCTTTTTCTCCCCGTACAGTATACACCAAGCTTTGATAATGACATATTTTGGAGCAGGCGGGGAAACCCGAAAGCAGCTCCAAACTGCTTTGCATCTCAAAGAAACGGACACAAAGGATGAGCTAATTAGAGCCTTCAAAATGGAGAATTTTTACCAGGTATTAAAAATTAGAAAGTGGTGTGTAAGATATATTTTATGATGTGTGCAGACTTAAAAGGGATGGATTTATGACTTTATTACTGTATTATTTTAGGAAACCCGATCTGAAAATACAACCCAGTATGATCTCAAAGTAGCCAACCGCATCTTTTTCAGTAATGAAGAACCAGTGCGTCCATGTGTTCAAGAAATTTTTAGCAAAGAGATTGAACTCCTCAATATTGTGAATGAGACTGAAACATCAAGAGAACATATTAACAGTTGGGTTGAAGAAAATACAAAGGGAAAGATCAAGGATCTCATTGGAAGTGGGCACATGGACAAAGAAACTAGAATCGCTATTGTATGACAATGAAACATAACCAATGATTTATCTACAATATAATTATCTAACTAAAAGTTTTAAATTTTTATTGACGTTGATTTTTGTTCCGAAATCAAGGCAAATGCTGCCTATTTCAAAGGAAGCTGGGAGCAACAGTTCAAAAAGTCTCATACAAAGCTTGCCCTCTTCTACGTTTCACAAAAGGAACTTACCCCCACAATGATGATGTACCAGAAGGGCTCTTTTAGACACGGTATGACACAGAAAATCAATAATAATGATGAGCCAAAAAATGATATCATTTATTGGTACACCCTTTAATTTTGAGTATGGATTTTTAACACAAATTTTACACTGCAGGCGTCTCCGAAGAGCTAAAAGCCTACATCATAGAGTTACCATATGAAGGCGAAGCCATTTCCATGTTCATATTACTTCCACCATTCACGCCCAACGCTCTACAAGAAACCATTTCCCGATTGAATGCATCAACCTTACGTGAAGCCATGGATGGAATGTACCCAGATAGCATTGAGATTTTTCTCCCTCGCTTCAAAATTGAACAAACCTTCGATTTATCTCAGGTTAGTATTTATATATATCCTCAGATTCTAGATGTCTTTGGAATAATAAGCACTAGCATAAACTGTATAAATGGCTGGATCTCTAAATCTCACGAATATAACAATCTACATTTAAGTATATATGTATACACACCCCATGCATTTCATGACATGACTCATAATTTTCAAGTGCAGGGTTGATCCACACAGAAAATCAGCAACATCACATCATTTCCTGACGACTTTTGCATTTTATTATTATTATTCTTTACTCACCTTTTGCTATCAAACCAACATATTCAACAATCTGACAAAAAGCCTTCTCACTCATCATCGTCAGCCTACATTGCAATAACTAATAATTTCCTTAGTGTGTTTGGTAATTTATTAAGTTTATAATAATCAGGTTGTGTTACTGCGTCTCAAGTGCTTTTACGATACAACCACGAATCATGAAATGATATGGCGAATATATTTTTTTTTTATATAAATTGTTTAATCTATTCTTGTTTATATGAAAAATTACCAGGCGCTCCGGGCCGTAGGTGTTGTTGACCTGTTTGACGAAGTGGCAGCAAATCTCACAGATTTCTCAGAGAAGCCCGGCCTTGCCATCGGCTCGGCACGTCATAAGTCATATTTGGAGGTGAGCGAGCAAGGATCCACAGCAGCCGCTGCCACTGCCCTTATTGGGACGAGGAGTGGACGCCCATTGGAGCAAACGAGATTCGTGTGCAATCATCCTTTCGTTTTCTTCATTTATGATAACGCTCTCAAAAACATTTTGTTCATGGGAGCCTTCCACACTCCTAAATCTGTTGAAAAATCCTAATAGAAAAAAAAATATCAAATGAATTTTCTTCCCATTTTTATACCATATACATAAATACTAATCCCAAACAAGTTTCAATATACTATTCACTATCATAATTAATTTCAGTATTTGTATATAAATGCGTAAAAAATGTGAATGATATGTGTATATTTTATAGCTCCATATTTTAAGCTTGATATGTCATGTAAAGTCAATATTGAATTAAATCAATATCAATAAGAGTATAATATTATGTATTCTTTGTTTACTCTTTTCTATGTCATTAGTTAACCACGCCTTTTATCCAGGTGGAATACTTATATACAAGTTGAAAAAGTAAAATTGTATATATGTTAATGTATTTTACTTGGGTTTCTTTGTTTATTTTGTATCCGCATCATCCCCCAACTAAAGAAATCACTGTTACTTCAAGCTTGATGCATTTCTTGCATTTGATGCCTTCGTGTTTCCGTGTGTATCAAGATCTGAGAATCCCTTTTTTGTAATTTACAATCAGATTTTGTAACGGTGATTTCCCCAATAACATGAATAAATGGTCAATGTTATTTCTAAAGCTTGCAATTTAATTAACCACCAACCATGAAGCGTACAAGTTGAAGGGAAAATTATACTTTAGAAAACTTTGTAGGTGGCACTACTATTACAACCAATCAAGGTTGCTTTTTATGCGTTTTTTAAAAGCATCATTTTAAATTACACAAAAAGGAAACCGCTGTTCAGGCAGTAAATAATTTCAATTTTACACACTCAGACAGCAGCGATTTTTATGATGGTTTAAAGAAGGAGATTACATGTCTAAATTTAAATTAGTTATTATTATTATTGTATCAACAACAAGTGCTATTTTCGCATATGTGATATATGCTGTGATAATATAATTATGTAAGTACTTATACGAAATGTAATTTGTGCTGTAACTTTTATGAGTTTTATATAACATATTTTACAGCTTTGGGTTCTCTCAATGAAAAGGGAATATATTGGTATTAAAAAACGGACATGGGGACATAAGAGTGCACTTAAAAACTGGACACGCATTTTAGCTTGAGCTTGTGAGAAAGAGGTAATAAAAATGTGGTGCACATATTATTACCCTTCAGTCCATTTTAGTGATGCAAATTATTATTAAAAATAGCATTATACCGACCGATCTGACCAATGCCCAACCGAAAGTTGGCAAAGCAGAACGAAGTGAAAAGTGAAATATAAAAAAAGAGATATTTTAATGGTAAAAAATGGATGTAGGCAGGTAGTCAAATGATCAACAATTGCTGAAGATGATGTAAAGGTTGACAAGGGAGAAATTCCCTAATGGTAAGTGGCATCAGCTCATTGACCGGCCATGAAAAAGCGGCTTCTTCCTTTATGGTTAATGTTTCTGACCTAGCAATATTGTGCAGAGGTTGTACTTGTAATTCCATTACTATATACATAATATTAAATGCACAAGAGCAGAAGATGAACTAAGCGATTCCCCTGATTTGAGATTGAGTGACTGAAGGCAGAGAAGTGGTGATAAATAATGAATGCATAATACCTGGATATAATACAGGGGGAAATATCACTTTCTTGATTTGGAATTTGAAAGTTTGCTGGCCTCGGTTTTTTATCTCCTGCGTGTGGCTCCTTGTGTCTATATTCCATCATCATGCGATGAAGCCGAACGAAGCCAATGCCAAACCACGCTACTAATAATAAAAATATGTATATTCCGAGTTTAATAGAAAAATTACAATTCAATCCAATCCGAGAACAAGATGAAAATGAAGTTGCTTTTTTGCTATCCAATTCATCAGAAGAAAGTGATTCATATAAGCTAAAGGCATGCTGTGTTTTTACAAAAGAAGCTGTTGTCGGAGTCAAAAGTAGCTTTCGCAGGAGTGTATGAAATGAAAATATGAAGAATACACTATTAGCGCATTTGATTCGGTCCATTTGCTGGTTATCTCATCAAATGCAGTGGGTATCTTTGTAGTAGTGAGCTCGAAAGTGTAGGCTTGATATTTGTAGCTTTTTTTCTTCTGTGCAAACATCATTTTCATGCGGTTGCAACATGCATTTTGTTGCTTCTGCTCCTTGCTCAACTAACATTTACTGAAAAAATAGCCATTACCTTTCTTGACTTAATCCGTTTAGCACGCCAAAAAGCTTCTTCTCCTAGCATTTTTCTCATCTCATCATCATCTTCTTCTCATTGAAAAATTGTAAAATATTCTAGAGTCGAAAAACAAAACAATAACATTGTAAAATGCCATGATCTCATATAATATCACTTATATGGAAAACGTAATTGCCGAAATCAACCTGATTTCACATGTTACATGGAATCCTCCACACATGTACACAAAAAAAGGAACATGATCACAGCATTAAGGATTCCTCTTCCAAAAGTCTGATATGATAATAATACATTACAGCCAGAAAAAAAACGTAATATGCTTTCAAGGGAAGGCGAAGGATAGTTATAAAGTTACGATTGATTACATGCCGAGCCGGAGTATATATACCCTTATAGGAAAAGTAGCAATCGTATATCACAAAAAGTATATTGACAACAGTTACAGCAGTTAAACTGCCAAAGAATCTTGCTCGAAAATGTAACAAATGACACGTCTTCCTCAATTTCTCATCCATTAATTCATTTCCACTTGTTAAATCCAGAGTGTTTTGCGATCATCATCATCACGATTATCGTGGAGAAGAGGTTACACAGTAATAAATTTTGATGAAAGGACGGCTACTACTGACTACTACTATTGAAGCTCATATTAAATTTCACAAAAACTCAACACAGTAGCGACTTTGTAACAAGATCGAGAAATGTTTTGGACCTTTGTTGAACACTCATTACATTGACATTATTACTGCCTTTATTATTTACAAGGACGAGTAGGTTATATACTACCAATCAAATCAAGTTCCTGTGTTATTTAAATATCACGAGTGGGGTGACCCCTACGAGAAAATCGGTAATATGATAGTGGAGATGAGTCGACGAGTGACCAAAAAACAATTTCTAATTATAGGAGGACCATCATATCCTTCTCTCATCTCTCATTAATTAGCAAACCTTAAGGTGAACTGTAGGACTGGTATATTTCTACAGTCATAAATTATGTCATCTCACCTCACTACTTGTACATTTTATTCAACTACTTTTTTGAACTTGATGGATCGATTTTGGATGCACGATTGCAACTCGCGAAGAAGAATCCTCCACATTTAAAAAAAATGCCACAACCATAACCAAACCACATTTGTATATGATATATGCAAATATGTGCATACTATACTTGACTGCAATATAATTTCTAGTAAATGAGTAAACTATGATATATATTGTTGCTGTTCATAAGCTTACAACAATGGCAAAAAAAGTGATATGGGTTTGCGTTGCAATGACAAGCACCGGCATTTGTACAAGTATATTTTTTAATTGTCTTCAGCTTCACTGTTGCTAACTAAGTATACTGGTGACTGTGCCAAAGTTTAGGATACTTGATTATTATTGCAGAGTGCCTTCGTTGCAAAAAAAAATCTGATGCTTATTCTTTCTTATAAAGTTGAGGACACCAAAGACAGCACACAAAACTTCTCCACATTGTTTTCTTTGCAAAATTTTGCCAACACATAAAACAAGACATTTGAATAAGTCAGCATTGTGATGGGTTGGTTATTGACCTCCTACGACTTTGAGGACTTGCGGGAGTATACATGTAGCATGGGACAAATGAGTATAGTATTTCATGACTTTAAATATGCATACTCGCTGTCACTACTCATTTTGAATAGATTTCAATTAAATGGGTTGCCTATTAGCTGACAAATGAAAAAAATGAGTAAATATTTTAAAATATTTGAATCAATCCACAACAGATACAACAGCAGGAGGTCAGTTAACCTGAAGGGTACGTATACGGGTTGATGTTGTTATATTCAAATGTTATGAATGTTATTTTATACGAGCTAATGGCCAAGCATGCAAATTTAGATTAGATAAGTGTATTACATATTACTGGTTCTACATTTAAGGGAGTGATAAAAGTAATTTGTTACGTTGGGATAGACAAGGGGGAGCATTTAAAAAGGATTGGTTATTAATACATAGGGCGTCATAAATCTATAAAAGTCAGCAAGCAATGTGAGGACATCAGCATCTTGCCAAGCCAAGGGATACGATAAAATGACACGATATTGATCTGAAGTTGATGTGAGGATGACAAAATCCCTTGTAAAAAAACACCTTGATTTGCTAAATATGTCAAACAAGTTGGGATTTCAAAATTGTTTGCATGCATAATGTCAAAATGGTCATCAACTTGACCGGTTGTCACTTAGCCTGTTAGTCATTTCATTTTCAATCATTGTCCTCTTCACCACAATATTTAACACACGTATCGAAAAAAACAAGTACAAAACCTTGATGGGGTGAGTGTGATGAAAAATCCATGATGCATATTCTCTAACAAAAATACCATGATAATGATGAGCTATAATAGTATAGGTAAAGGAGTGGTGCAAACATAAAAAATATAAAAATGCTACAGAAAATCCATAAAAGCATACCAAAATTCTGTATAATTTTCCATTTTGTTGGAAAACTTCATGCTAATAGAGTGCCATAAGGGTTTTTAACGTTTGTCATAAACTTTTTAATGATCGTAAAAATATACAGTGTCGACTACAAAATTGTTTTTCTGCCAAACGGACATTGAAATTGAGGCAAACAAAACAATTTTTGTTTTGTCCACAGTCTACATCGTATCAGATCAAAAGAAGAAGAAGGACTAGAGCTATGAAATCGTCTCGTCGCGAAACTTATTATTATGATGAAGATTTTTATGATTCTATTAGAAGGACAGGTGAAGTCTTCTTTAATTTCCATTTTTCTGTCAAAACGAAATACCAAAGTTGACGTAAACACATAAAAATTGTTTTTATTATAGAGTATAGTGTGCTACAGAATTTCTTCATACAAAACAGTTGCCATTAAATGACACCTTATACCATTCGCAGCTTTCTCACAACTACTAGAAATGCTACACATATGCACATCACACAAATAATATAATAAACCTTGATAATATATATAAATGCCAACCATTTACCATTTGGAGATTTTTACTTCTCTTGACCGGTTGCGTCTCTTGAAAGAATTAAGTAGTGGTGGTGGAACATCAATTATGCATATCATATCGTTTGAGTTCAAGTTTGGCCACTGGCATGTTTATGTAGACCATCAAACTGTAAGCTAAGTAAATAGATATGAAATTTTTAGAAATATTTCAAAAGCTCATCTTAATGCATGTAATTCATTAAAGTGTAAAACACGAAGAAGCTCGTTTTCCTATGAAAGAGCCCCTTTATAAATTCCATTGTCTTGTCAATTTGTAAGTAAAGTTTACGTTTGGCGTTTATAAATCGAATATGCAGATAAGCGAGCTTGTCGCTTGTCACTTGCTATTTTAAAAGAAAATTTAAGGATCCTTTAAATTTCTTAAATAAATTAAAAACGATAGGTCCCCTAAAACTTATCAACTAATGAGAATGAGTGACCAACAGCCAGCGGAATTCCAAACTCTTTTTTTATAATTCAGTGGCACTTTGAAAAAGTGCAGTGCTCATGTTCACAACATTAATTATTCATATTCAGGGTCTTAAAGGAGTGTGCTGAGCAATCATCAAAAATAATTCAATGCCTTTTGCAAGTAAATCTACATGAAATTAATTAGCCCTTTAGGCTCACGTTCCTTTAATTATACTGATGCGTACAGAGCAAAAATGTTGAACAATATGTATGTATAATACATCTTCTATTTTGCTTGTATTTGTGTGCAATATTAATGTCTATAACATGCACTTCTTCTTTAATATATGCATGTCTTTTTAACAATCCCTCTCATGAATTACCATTTAACAAGCAAAAAAAGTATACTTTTAATCTCATCTACCTGCCTGCCCACAACCTACACAGTAAATTTGTACAATTTTTTATGCCTCGCGATTGATGTTGAAAACAAAAATTGCCATTAGTTAGTCGAGTTGGATCATCAAAGTAAATAATAATTGTGTTAATATTCAAAGTACCCTATAATAATTCAAGTAGTTCAAGTACTCATTGCGTTCCCCATTTCACATTTTGCTCTTTTAAGTGCACCCCAACAAGATATATACAACGCGTTACGTTGATCCTACATGAGCGTATGGATGGTATACCACCTATGTGCAAAAATTGCATTGTATGTTAAATTAGAAACCAGAAATAACATGAGGGCTAATTTGCATAATCACGCTAACTTTTGAAATGGCTAGTTTTATTCATTTAGTGATGTGATAATTGAAATCATAAAAAAAATCAAGTTGAACAAACTATATCCAGAGGGAGAAGAAGATGAAGAGAAGTCAAAAAAATATTTATATCATTGTGAGTTACCAGTTTTTTATGTTTTCTTTTTACTTTACTACACCACCACGATGGGATGTGATGGATCACAAGATATCACAAAAGAGTTTTGGTTGAATTAATAAAAGTTGCTTCTTTTACGGCAGTGGGTAGAGAGAGAGAAAAATTTCAGAGCCATCCATTCAAACGCATCAATACCATCTTCATTTTAATTAATTTGGCAATGTTGAATGCAAGAAAGGAACAAAGTGCAAAAATATACAAAACATTTTTAAGAGGACGAAACTTGTTCTGACATAAATAATTTAAAAGATTCCATTTCATTATTATTATATTTATATATTTTCATTTTGAGTTACATAGTTCTCCTTACAAATGCAAACACACTATATTTGCTTGCTGAGGATAGATTACTCAGTTTAATGAAAATGGAATGAATGACGGATGAAGATTTATTGAAGTGGAGTCATTGAAATCATTGATTAACAGAATTACATTCAACATTGCACACACTGTTTGTCAGCTTCGTGTTTGACATTGCAACGAGATGATGTACATTAAAGTCGTAATGAGCGGTGTGGAGACCCCCACCGGGTTCCATATTATTATACGCAACACATAAGTAATATTGTTGTGCATCATAAATGTATGTATATGAACAGTTAGATGATTAGATTATACTAGTCAGTAGAAACCCATTTATTTAAGTACTTATCTTCGTAAATATTACGATACATCTCTCTATACAAGATTGCAATCAATAATAGCACAGAAGACGAACTAACTCGTCAATTTATTTCAACATTTATGGTAAACTCATTAAAACCTTTATCCATCCGTAAATAAATATCACTTTCCTTAAAATGCAAATTTCCTCCTTTGGTTTATTGCAGTTTTTGCTGCAACAACGTGTCTCCTATAATGCTTACTCCTTAGATGCTGTAACTATAAGTATATGAGATGTTGGATATTGGATATTGTATCAAAAACTTATCATTTTTTTAGATTGAAAGAAGCAAACCATAAAGCAGTAGCAATATGTACTTATGCAAACTACAACATAAGAGTGTGGGATTGCAAAATCAAATTCAAAGAATTATCCCCTTTATTATATTGAATTGATGTTCCTTCTGTCGAATGTCGAATTCCGTTGATCACGCGAATTGATTATGATTACATATTTTTGCAATACCTAATAAATCCTATGCACATCAGTGGCCCAATGTGCCTCCCAGCATTTTCTCCCTCAATGTAATTTATAAAAACACATTCTTTCTACCATAATTCATAACCAAGATAATCATAGACACAGAGTATTATTTACATACATACTTTGAATACTGATAATTTTTTTATACTCGATTGCAGGTCTTGGATTATAGTCAAAGGCAAACTTACCTATTATAGCGTTTATGTGAGCTTATGCTTACATATTTTTGTTGGTGGTTGTTTCAAGAAAAAAAGTGCAACGCACCGGTTTACTTTTTTTGGTGAAAACCGCAGACAGCCAACAACTAACAACCAACGACTTTATGTTACGTTTATGTAGTCCTTTTTTCGTGTACCAATAATAGGCAGCCTAGATTTTTCTTTGAAAATTGCATTTTCTTTCCATATATTGTAATCACATCAAAAAGTTATTTGAATTTAATGATAATTATGAATATGCATTTCTGAGAAATGCGTGAATGCAAGTACCTTGCACAAAAGATGCATGTCAGTCGTCACATGGTGAACACCTTGGACTCACGACTCCGACTGCTTGGGACTATAGGCTCGACAACGGTACAATAAAACAGAGGAGCCTCTCTGTTAATTTGCCTAACCACCTAATTCTTACTTTGCCAAAAAAATGCATTTTGTTAATAGAAATAATATGCAAAAGGTGCGTTATAATTTAATGAAAGCTTGTAAGTACAAGTTATACTGATGACAAGGTTCTGTTTTACATTAATTGCATTCATCCCACATGGCTGGCTCAATAGCGGAGCATGTTTCTTCAACATTTATCATGCTTATATACAGCATTGTAAGTTGTGTCACAAAAAACTGCATCATGTGTCTCGCACAGTGTGTCATGCGTGTATACTATTTCTCATAAGTTGAGAATGTCGACTAAAGGTGTTGATTAAAATCCAAATTGTCTAGCTGAAGTAGTGGATGATGACGCGGGGAGATGATGATGCACTTGTATGTAAATCATAAATTATATATGGTCGATTGTGCACAAGTCAAAAACCTAAAACCTGATAGTCAAGTTAAAGGGATGGATGGATACATGGATTTTTCAAAGTCATTGCACATTGTACCCTTGAACAGTTTTTCCTTTCAAACAAGTAATTATGCAACTAACTGATAATGTTGCATAGTTTTGGGTCTGCTGGGGGTGCTTCCTTCTGTGAGAGAAAACATTGTAGACATGACACGACACTTGACTGGGAGAGCTGAAACATGTAACTTTTATACTCTAATTTATTACGATATGAGACAGTCAAGTCAGTAAATCAACATTGAGGGAGCAGTGGACATGTCGTGATTTGAGGGTTTCAAGTTAGATGAAGCTGGGTACATCAAATCAATGGTGATCAATGAATGATAGAAAATTGAGAATATGCACACTATGAGCTATAAGATGCCCTGTGCCAACTTGGAATAATTTTAACATTTTTCCACTCACCCGACTGTTACCACATTTCATAGCATGAAACTACAAGCTATATTCATTGCAATTACAATTTCAACAAAACTCAACTGATCACTCAAATTGAATTAAATAGTTTTTAATGGAATGTGGATAAAAGTTTTCCCGTTGCTCAAAACAGTATAAAATACTTAAATCTATAAATCCCGACGTATAGAAGGTATAAGGTATTACTACAAAATTATGAACTAGACATTTATTTTTATAAACTTTTTTTTTCCAAGTCCACAACATATACTTCGATTGATATTGCAATACCAGTAAAAATCTGCCTAAAATTTTACATTTGCTTGCATATTAAAGCTGTAAGATTTTTACATTTTCAGAAGCAAGAGTTCATAACATAATGATCATATAGTCACCGTATGACTCAAGATTTCAATGTCCACTCTACATTACAAGAGAAACTGCAAAAATGGTCTGTTAATGTTAATGTACTCACACTTCCAGTGTCATTTCCGACATAATATTCGTTGTACGCATAAACAGATGCACCGCTACATTACTGTCAATTTAGCACGGTGTCTCTCAATGTGACGAATTGAAATCAAGCCGTATTACCTGTACTTAATATACTGTGCCGCCGGCACCAAGCGATTTCTCCACTTACGGCTCGGTGCAAGGGATACACACAATACGAAGCGTTACATCTTTACATCTAGAAAATCTTATAGGTTACATATTGCTCATACTACGTTGTTTGTTCATTTGTTGGTTCGCCGTGATAGTTTTTAAAGATGTAAATGTCACAGTAAACTAATCTGTCCTGCTAAAGAGATCATTTCAAAAGAAAGTTTTTGCGAGCTCTCTCACTCTCTATTTGATTCCTATTCTTCATGCTCGTCTGTCGTATATGTTCATGTTCATCATCTAATCATGTCTTATTTTAGTTTATATGTGTGATTTCTGATTGTGATTATAAGACGCTCACCAGCGGAGGTAAATATTAAATGTATACATCATTTCCGACAAGAGACACTTTAAACGCCTGCAGTGTTGGGCATAGGCTTAAAGCGGCAAGTAACATTATTACATGATATCGGCATCGGCATAATTTTTTTTAGATGTGTATGAACGAAGGTGCGAACAATGACCAGAAAAGTATCCAAGAGGCGTGCTAATGATATTGCGTACTTGCAGTGTAATAGAAATAGTAGTTGATATACATATTGTATGTAACTCTTGAGCTTTTATATGCACGTAGCAATTTCACAAATGATCCTTTGTTTGAATGCAATTTCATTTTAGCTAGTTTTGGTAATAGCTTAAGATATTTGTAGATTGCTTAGGCTTTAATAAGGTATGTGTTGAGACCGAAACCTGATATTAGCATGAAGGATGCTGTTATATCAACTTTCACTTGAAAATTATGGCAAATTGGGAGGATGCTGCTACAAAGTTTATTTTTGAAATAATAAAATCATATGCTTAATTAGGTAGGTGATGTGTGATGCGTGATAAATATGCATTCTTGGAAAATAGCTTTTATCCAGCTCTGGCTGAAGCTGCAGCTCTGATTCACACATTCACTATATAGACACATCTCGAAAGAAAACCATTCAGTAAATAACCCTCAATTGAAAAAGGTGTGTATAAAAGCGTAATGAAAAAAATCTAGGTCTCTAGGATGATTGGCTACAATGAATGGGTATGTCAGACAAAAAGGTAATAAGGCACACAGTTCTGTAAACAGTCGTCGTCATTATAATCATCATCATCATCATCACCAGCAGTAGTAGTATCGGTTGAAATCATTGCGCATATCAATTTACACTCCTCTCTGCTACAATCTACAATATATGCATGTAAATACTGAATCCGAAAATCGTAGGTACCCTTTTTTTTACTAGTAAAAATAAATGTTCAATATCTTATAACAATGCAAAATACAATGGTGGTTTTGGTTGCAACTTGGACTTGGTTTAACGCGTTTCAGTACAACACTCAGACTTGTTATTATCAGGACTGCATTTCGAATTCAAGCCACCTCCACAACGGACCTATTGTTAGTATTAGTCTTCTTGATAATCCTTTGGACACATACCACCAATTGTCCTTTGCATTTGCCACAAGTCACAAGATACACACATATGCATGCGTATGTTGCATATTTTTATTGCTGCTTGCTACCATTTAAGCTGGGTAAAGTCAATCAGGATTTTGAATGCTTCGTGCGTAGCTATTTTCTTCGTATTGTCAGCAGGTGTGTAGGTATTCCCCAAACACACAAGATATGCCAAAGCATACTTTATCATCATTATAATATGCTAAGTAAAGGATACACCTGATTATTACAAGTATATTTGACGTAAAAAGGATTTACTTGCATGCATATATGCATGATGAGCGAGCACATGTTTCAAAACTGTGCCTGTTATTAATAGTAACCTTTTGATTTTATACATGCATACACCGAATTCATATATTATGAAAATTTATGTCCGTATATTTGATTTCATGCCATCAATACTGCAGTTGTAGGTTGTATGTCTTATGGTATGCATATATATTAAGTGTAAGCTCAACACGCATTCTTCATTAGGCACCTGAACAAATCTAATCTGAAGAAATATTTTAGCTGCCTACATACCTATAGCGAGTACCTATTATCTACGAATACCTAATATGTCCATACCTAAAATGTGCTACAGCCCATAGCCAGCATATACATACAACAATGTATGTATTTACTCTACGTGGTACACATAACGTTCCCACTGAAGAACGTGCTTTGTTTTCGTCTTATCTCAAAGCAGTATCATTTATATGACATGTCTTGTTTGCTGTCCTCCTATTATCATGTAGGTATGTGCGTAGCATCATGCATTTCTTCTATATTCACAGACAATACTTATGCAGTCGACGGTCTGAACTTCAATTAGATTACAAAAATATGCATTGTCTATTCATGTGGACTATCTTAATAATCTAAATAATTGTGAGCAATATCACAAAGGGGTCTACACTGCTCCATTGAAATTTGAAACACAAGTTGAATATATATATGAATACACAATGGACTCAACCCAAGGGAAAAAGGGACCAAACGAACGGTGGACCAAAGCAATATATTGCCAAGTCTCCATATCAAGCGTCGTCGTCCAAGATCGTACTTGAAGAACATTGATTTGATATAAACTGCATTGAGCTGCTTTAAAAAATCAACCTGTGTCATCTAATGCTTCAAGTTTACCATATGGAAATTGGCCGATTTTCTCAAAGCTCAAGGAGTAGCATACTCAATCAGTTTAAATTTAAATCCTCACGCATCTCTATATGTCATTGTCTATCGTACGTCCTGATTGTAACTCGGTTTGTCTAGTTTCATAGTTCTTTTACTCAAGATAGTAGTGTCGACGTAATTGAGTTTGAGCAAACATTATCGTCATCAACTCATTTTGGATTTGTCACTCCAACTCAGTTATAGCACAATCTTAATCTGTCTCTCCGGTTTCACTCAGTTGAAGCCAGTCGTGGCAAAGTCGCTTACTCACTGGAATCATCTTTTAAGTCTTTTTCAGTATCCTTCTCTTTAAGCGTTTCATGCAACCAACCGTTGTTTCTCTTACGCTGATAAATAACAAGCAACTCCTCGTCGTACCAGATAACTTTTCAGTCTAGAAGAATCGAGTCAGATTTGACAGATTTATAATAAGCTTTTCACTCGCTATTTAGTTGCTGAATGTGTCTAAGCATCTACCACAATAGGAGTTGCACCAAGCAGCGCTAGACAGTTTTTGTTTCATGGCATTGTTCTGCGATAGTGTGTGGTGCGTGCTTGAAATAGAAAAAAAACTCCAAATCCAATCATAACGAATAGCAGAACAACAGAGGCTGGCATCTCTTATTTGAGATCGGATATAAATAAAAGGCACGTTTTGTTTACTCAAGCATTGTTAATTGTGCAAGAGAAGAAAAAAAAACACTACTACTACTACTGAGAAGACTGCAGTTTTTTCATCGATGATCGAAAAATTAGGGACTCAAAAAAGACAAGAGCCAGTGTTCAACTTCAAAAGGAGCAAACTACTACTGCTCCTGTATATTCATAGTACTTTACTACTGATTTTTTTTCTCGTGTTGTGTGCACTATCACTTGCACTATTGCATCTCTTTTACTGCATTCCATCTGCGGTCTCCCTTGTGATAACAATATATAATCTAATGCTAATGCTGCATGGCTGGTTGCATTATATATTGTACCGCATCATATTTTCTGCCATGTAGTTGGAGCATTGTTGTTGTCAAACTCTTCTGACTGAGAGTATATTATATTTCGTGAAGCCTGCAGCAACAAGTTGACGCTATACACTGATCCAACAAGTTTCATCTCATTTGTTGCAACAGCCTCAGCAGCGATCATCATCATCATCGTCGTCGTCCCCAGTCGTCATCATCAACAGTATATTGTTGGGAGGTTGGTAGAAGAGTTGAGTTGACTGGGATAAGGCAACAGTGATCATTATTGCAGCATCACATCGTCAACCAAAAGTAGCAAACAACGAGCATTACGACAAAAACGAATCTCTTCACAATTCGAATCTGAAGTTTGCCACAGACAGAGAGTGATCTTCGTAGCTAGCTGTGTGTGTGTGTGGCTCTTCAATTTACTTTTTTGCTACGCTGTATGTACGTACTACTATTCACACATCTAGTTTTTTTACTAGTGACGGGAGCAGCAGCTGCAACGCAACAGAAGCAATAACAGCAACCTGCAACGTCCTTCTCATAAGAACCAAGGCCGGTCAAGGCAGTTGAAAATTTACTAGCATTTTTTCGATATTGACATAAAACTCACATATCCGTTTAAATAATGTGTTTTTTTATCCTTCTGTTAACTTGACTCGTTTTCTTTAATAAACTATCACCGGCTCAATAAAATATATATGGGATTGAGTAAAGTGGTTTTCATCTCTACATATCTCCAAAAGAAAGGATATGAAATGAAATGATGTTTGCCCTGTGACAGTGTAAAATTGTAAATCTTCTTTTAAAGAAGGAGAAAGCATGCAGTACAACGTATACACGTTATTTGGAAAAGCGATTTTTGTGCCCTTCAACAATTTGTTTTGTCTGCCGTGTCTGTACTTTTTTTGACATCTGATTAACTTCTCTTTACTTCTTGGGAGTTGCATGCTATATGCCCATCACAAATCGTATCGTTAACGTGTCGTGTTGACTCACACTACGTTCTTTCTGTGCAAAGGAGAAAAGGGGGGTGATGTGTTGAATCGGAAATAGAGATTTGTGTGGATTTGGATTCTTATTTGAGGATATGTGATGTTGTGTATACTTTGGAGATACTGAATGAATGGTAAATGCAATAACTTGTGTGAGCCGGCTTGTTGTACAAAAAATGTGATGAATTTGATCAAAACACACATTTTTCATGAATCCTTAGGATATTATCTTTACGAGGAGGAAAGCTTGTAATAAAATTGACAGACACCTTGCTTGTGATATGTGTATGTGTGTTTGATGTGAGTAGCAAAATAAAATAAAAAAACTCTTCTAAAATTTGAATTCCTCCCAGTTTTCAAAGGAACACAACTTTTTTTTTGGGTAGGAACACAAGAACACGAGATATTGGCTACTGCACTGACTAGTACAAGAAACTGATCGTCGTAATTTGTAAGTGGTACACCCATAAATTGATCAAAATTTAGTGGTTGTCAAGAAATCACACACAGAGAGTGACTATTTGGATTAGATTGGGATTGAAGACAAGGAAGTGAAATCGATTTTTTACTATTGCTGAGCAGCCATACACAAAAAAACATACAAAGTTCCAATCGTTGTAACAGTAACAACTCTGATTATATCGGAATTTCATCGACATCTTAAAGTGAAGACGAGGAGGAGTACGTAACTTCAAAACTTACCATCATAGTATGGGACGTGGATAACCTTATAAGATATATTGTGTGGAATAGTGGAGGAGGCATGAATTCATGACTTACTTGTGAACCCCATACACAATGCATGCAGAATATACACATGGGGAAAATATATGTAAACAGTATTGAAAACTTATACGAAGCATATTTCATTATTATTGGATCCTTTTTTGAATCTCTGCTGCCCTGAAAAACTGTGTTGTGTGTTGCACATTGTAAACTAACTAGTGTGATACTGAAAAAAATGGGACCATCTCTGATTTAATCTCGACTTAATCAAGAGTAAATAAATTGTGTAAGAAAACTTTTTGTTGCTGAGAAAGTAACCACAAATACTTTGAGACCACACTATTTAGTGTTTTTTTCTGAATTGGCTGAATTGAGGACTTTGTTTCAGGTAAGAAATAGTCTTAATTTATGAAATGCTTATAATGGTTGTAAATTATATTATGATATGATACGGGTTCAACAAGAACTTTTGACTTGATTTATGAAGTCATATGATCTCATAATGAACAAAGTTGGCAAGATATTGATAGGAGAATCCGATGAGCGAGACAATAAGTATTGAGTTTCTTTTCTGTCGTCATTTTTGAGTAGCTATTATTAACAAACAAAACGTATATTATTATTTGAAAGGTCTTAATTACTTGCGTGTCATATATCTCATCGTTACACCGTAAGTAAACTGATAGGAAAATGACCTCCAAAATAAGTTTGAGATGGGATTTCCTACGGAGCACAGATCACGTTGTTTTGTAAAACTCTGTTTTGGGGAATCCTTTTCATATATCTGTATTATATAGATATGATAAAAGTACGTAGTAATAATAATTGGTCACGTAAACCCGTTTCACGTATAGAAGGTGGTTTCTTTTCTTTGTCGACACCACCACTCCGTATTTACTTTCTTCCGGCTTGTTTAAAGGATGTCAAGGAAAACGCAAGTCATTTTTAGTTGTTTCTCTTGACCCACACAACAATGTGAGTATAGGGTTTCGGCGAAACTGTATTGTAAAAGAAGTGAGAATGATTCAAAAGGACTCATTTCTGTCCTGTCGTAATCCAAGAGACGGATTTACTTGAACGAACATCTCCAAAAACAGGCCAAGCCTTCTCCTCCTTCTACTCCATCCCCAATCCCATCTTCTCTCTTATTTACTTGTTTGCTGCATCAACTTCAACGTTTATCTAACGTAGGCATTGATTTTCCCAAGAGTATCGTATGAAATTAACATTTAGAAAACAGGACTAGATCAACAGCAAAACCATTTCTTTTACTGGTTGAATATGATTACGTAGTTTTATTGCTTCTTCCTTTTTCCTCACAGTGAGTATTTCATGTACCATTAAACTTAAACCAGTCTAAAATCTCAGATTTGAAGAGGAGATGAAGATATCAGGCATATTTGTTTTCAATGTGTGTCTATCTATATATACGATAGGAATACACACACATAAATATATATATATATATGATCTTATGAATATACAAAAGGGTTTATACGCATGCATTCATGTAGTGCATGCATGAAATTTTCACAGTAGGACCTGTTGAAGCTGTCAACAAGCGAAATGCATACCAGAACTCTTGTAATCCAAAATACTACAAGACAACAAGACATATGAAATCCACCCAAAAAATTTTCGTGTTCTTTTCAAGGAAGAACGAACCTTGTTATAATGGTTTTAAAAATAGCTGCATGCATAGTACATTCATTATACAACTTTTTCAGTATTTCAGTTAACTGTTTGTGCTTTTCGTGTGCATGTAATATGGTGTGATTGCACCAACCACCATCATCATCATATGTGTCTTGTCTTGTATATCCATCCAGTTCATCACAATAAAGATTACTGGTTTTAACTACTTGGTGCATTAGCATGGAATCTTGCTCTTCAACATTTCTCTACTGATTTCCAGAATGGAATTTTGTTGATAATAATTCAGAGTAGTCACGACTCACCAAAAGCAACCCTCATTTTGAGCTAATTTTTATGCAAATTAAGTAATTTTCTATCTTCGGTTTGTTTAGTTATTGCGAGTTGCGCGACTAAAAATATCACATTAAAAGATTAAGATTTCAAAATGTGAATGAGTCGTCGTGTGTATATACTCCAAAAACGATAAACTTGTGCGTGCATATTTTAGCTTTAGCATCAAATACATGTAATTACAGTCATTTGACTTAATTACATGCTATTCATCTTTAAAAGATAAAGTGCAATTTATAAATTAATTTAGAACTTTTAATTTGTTTTATTTTTATCATAGAAGCCCTTATTAACTCAACCACGTCAAACTTTTTTTTTGCATCAAACTGTATTTGAGCGTGTGAAGTTCATCGAAGGTCAGAGTCACCCTTAAGATTTTGCTGTGATTGCCAATTTGCATAAGAAACATATTATATTATACTTGGTGGTCGCAAGGGGAGGGGGGATGACTGAGAAATTGTAGATTGGTTTGGTTTGTTGTTTGTCAGAGTGATATATTTATAATAATTATGATAAGGCAGTGGCAGTGACGTTATTAGCCTTAAACCTGAGGCTGTGCGTTCACCCCCATGAGAATTATTTGAGAATTATTTTTGCAAAAATTTGACAAGAAAAGAGAATCCTAATGTGGCACTCCACTACTCGGTGCTCCGTGTAAGTCGTCCATTGTCTTAAGTGATTTAATGATAATAATTTTTAGTACCAGCACCGCCCAGGCTTTATTTCGCTGTGAAATGAAGCTATAGTGACTCGATGGGCATCCGGTAGAAACTGCTACAAACAAACTGCTACTACAATAACTGCTACTAAAATAACTGCTACCGACAAAAACTTCTACCACAAAAAAACTTCTACGACAAAAACTTCTACTCATGATTTAAAAAAAATATAGCAATTTAAGTAGACACATAATATTTTTTGGTTTTTTGGTTCATAATCGAGTTTTGGAAAGCTTGCCGAGATCTAATAAACCTCACAACTGGCAGAGTATATAGGAACCTGCAATGTAGCATTTATGCTACAAGAAAGTTAGCATAAGCTATGTGTCTGAGTAGTTCATTGGTTTAGAAAAGTTTTGAAAATTTTCATCAGTGTGGCTGCTATTGAGAAAATTCCAAAATTTTGACATTTAAACATTTAGGGCACAGACATAGGTCACGCTGGGGTCGTTTCTGAACTTTGATAATAGCTTGGTTGAGTTTTTATCGAAAAATAGCATCATTTTGATGCATCATAACTAGTTGTCGCAACGGGATGAGAAAACCCATTTTTGTCCCGGGAAACAATCTCATTTAGTAACATTCGGGTCCTGCATGTATTCCCGTGTTCTCGATAACATTATATGTACATGCTTCATAATTAACTAAACCACTTGTTAGTTACCAAATTTTAGGTTAGTAACATTTTCACTATGTAAAATGTGCATATAAGACAGGGAACGGGACCCGACCGGGAATCCCGGGATGTATCAACAGAATTCGAAATCTCAACGAGAAACCCGTTGCGACCACTAATCATAACCCATGTTTTGCTATTAAATTTTTTTGACGGTGACCTTTGACCCAGTTACCGTTATAAAATATTGCTACAGTTTTAACGTTAGACTTAAGATTTAAGTAGAAAAAAACAAAATTATATAACCTTTGATATTGATATAATGAAAAATAAAACCTAATCAAATTTTGTATAGTAGAAGTTTTAGTGGGTAGCAGTTTTTGTTGGTAGACGTTAATTTTGGTAGAAGTTTATTCGTAGCAGTTTGTGCGGTAGACGTTTTTTTGGTAGCAGTTTCTACCTAGAACCACTCGATGGGAATATGTACCTAGTACCTAGACAGATTTCGAAATAATCTACAAACCTTGTCATTGTCATCAGAGTGAATTAGTTACAGTCATCAAAATCATCAGCGGCCCTGTACCTTTATTGGAGTAAGGGTGCGTGCGAAAAAAAGTATAATACCTTTATGATTTTTTTTTGCGAATATACATAATAATGCACGCGTATATAATCAACCATCTCCCACTCTCATTAAAACATTAATGCGTGTAAAGAGGGATTGAATGTTATCAAACTAATGTTTAAATGCTCATGTTCTTTTTTGCATCAGAAAATCTAATATGGTTTTTTGTAGATATATAAACATACTTTGACATTAAATACGGAGTCTTCATGTCTTCAATATAAACATGGTCTATGAAATTACTATGCCTATAACATTGCCATACCTATTGTGTGGTGTTACGTAATATGACCAGCAGCAAGAGAAAAAGAAATCACTAATTGTTTAGATAACGCACAATTTTTCTCTAAATAAACTACCCGTGGGAATTAGATTATATGATTACTCACGCATTAAATTACTTCTGCCAAATGGCAGTCAGTAATGATTACAGCTGCTCTGCTTCTTATGTCAAAGCGCGTGCTCACTGAGACCATGATTTGATTACTTCATAATCTTTATGAGCATGGAAAAAAATGCTTAGGTGTACCATTGAACTAGAAAAATATTTTTGTTGCTTGTTTATCATCGTTTTGTGCGAGTGAAAAAAATTATTTATATTTATTTCAATGTTGAGGTATGACTTTAGATATGATATGCAGGGATGTGTGCAAATATATTTTGCACTGTACGTGAACATGAAACGAAATGGAAACGTTAAATACTTTATTTCAAATTCTATTTCTAAGGTCTTTTGATGCATCGTTGTTGGATTTAATGTAAAATTTGCATTAGATTTTTTTTGCAGTTACAAAAAGTCTTACTATCAATTTTTTGCTTCTTTCGCACGAATTTCCTATAATTTAATTTTGGGTGGCATATATAGATGGATGTTTGCACATAGCCCCTTGCTTTGAATGATGCTAAAACATACTTATTGCATCATTGAATATTTGGCAATAATTTGCAATTACTTTCTTCATGTTATATTCATAAGTAGTAGACGTCGTGTTAAATAGTTAACCTGGGGAAATTTCTCTTTCACCAGAATGGACATCTAATGTTTGATTCAATCGACCAGCTACTTACCTTCTGTATGTTCTGTTAGTTTTTTATTCTGGGTAGTACACGTATTCGTATATAGTTACACGTTTTGAAATAATATAAGGAAGTTAGTTGAAGTCGGAGGTGGAAAGGGACATGACAGTCAAAGATTGATTTAGCGTTGCCTATTTCGGTCAAATCCATGTTTGGCTTTGTGATGTTGAGTATTTGACATCTTCCAATTATTACTGCCGAATCGCCGATATTATTGTTATTTTTCAATGCTCATTTGAATCAGAAAATATAGGGGTGTTTATAGTAATGTTACATTTCCTCGCGTCAATTAAAATAATAAGGTTTAAGATCATCAAGAAAATGTATCTATTTAACAGCTGCTGACAGCTGAACAGGATTTTGAAAGGAGATATCCTACCTAAACTACGTTCGGGTAAATATTATGACTGATGCAATTACTAGATGGAAACAAAACAATGAGCTGATCATTAGGTATCAAAGTGATTGATTTGCCTAATATAAACGAAACTTCACTACTCACCACGAAGCATGTAGAAAATGTTTCAATAAATTGTTCATATATTTTTGCATGCATAATAAGTATACTAAACCGAATACATGGGAGCTGCATGAAAGCCCATCAGATCAAGCTTAGCTGTAATATGAATCAAGTGAATCCTGAATAGGTAGAATGGATGGATGATCATTTTGTAAATATGAATTTAACTGGAACCATTGACTAGCACAAGAAAACGTGAGTTGAGAAATGTGTCATGCTATTTATAGGTAAGGACGGTATTTATAGCGTTCTTTTTTGGGCAACTCTTCTTTGTTAGCGCAAAGTGGTTGCTGGTATGTGCATGGTGTGTGCTCGTCTTACTAATTTGTTTGTGCATGAAATGAAACTTGCATAGCCCTCATAAGAAATGTTGAAGAAGGACTTACTCAATTGACTCCACTTTACAGCTTCAAAGATTCGAAGGAATGAAATGAGAAGATGCCATTAGAAATCGGAATAGCATTCATGTGCCGATACATACATACATACATACATACATACATACATACATATCTGTAGTATGACAGTGTCTTTTGAATCAAAGGATTTACTTAGGGTTTGTGCCACAGTCGCATGGTATATTAATACTTGCTCTTAGCTTCTGTACATTAAGCACAGACACATTCCTAAAATCCAAATCCGTATCTTTAACGATCCGCAAGTAGTTGCAATGTTAATGTTTGACTATATTACAAAGTTATGTCTGTAAACATTCGACGGAAAATGTAATATGAGATGAGGGTGGATGAAAAAAACACAAAGATATTATTCATAACACAAGAAAATCTGAGACTGTTGTAAAATTCATAGAGGAGAGATAAATGTTCGTTCATTTCATTCTCATTACTTTTGACTTTCAGCAAAGGTTCTCTCAAAAGGATTCATTCTTCCCAGGTTTTCAGACGAAATTAGCTTTATTGCCATGAATGAAGGTTGTTCTAGACTTAAGCCTCTGCTGAAATGTGTCGAAAAACTAATTCTGATGACCGAGTTTCTGAGAACTAAACTTTCGATGGTGTTTTTTTATCGTTTAAGGACTTGATTTTAATTCGACGAAAGAAGAATATTATTTTAAAATGCAGACAATATTGCACGCCTTGGAGCGCCTAAGATATGATCGTTAAATTACAGGGAATTTTCAAAGATGAAGGTTGTGACTTTGCAATTTTTTTAAAGAGAAAATGAGAGATTGAAAATTCTGAGGAATTATTGGCCACTTGTCTGTGCTTGCCTACACTTGTACCATGAAGCATTCCACAATTCAACATCAGCATTAAAACTTTAGTATATATTTCCTATGTATTTTGTGTGGTGTTGGCATTTTTGGAAATGATTGACATAATATAAGCATTTTTATCTCTGTACATGAGAAAAGAAACACTCCGCACGATTTTTATAACCTTCATTAGTAAGTCAAGGAGTTGGTTTTAAAACCCTCATGAAAAAAAAAATCAGAATCAGAGTCACAGAAAAATCTGGTGGGAGTCTAGACGGTATCTGACATCCAGACAAATCGCTTTGTTAAATAATTAATGTTCGTCTCTCGCTTTTGGATCGTTTAGCATAATAGTACAATTCCACTGTTCTTTTACAACTTTTTTTTTCTCTGGGATTTATATCAATGTGTTTGTTGTGCCTTGTGTGAAATTCAAAGAGCAAGAATATTTTTCCCTGGGCTGCTCATCATCATAATATATAGTAATATTATCATCATTGTAACAACATATATTGGTGAGCATGTTTGTTCTTTGACGCAGCAGTCGGGTCACTTCTTCACTATTTTTGCAAAACCTTTGGTTGAGCTTTGCAAAAACAGTGTGAGCTTCTCGCTTTGAAAATTTGAAATGATTCCTCCATCCACCCACCCACACTCTCAAGCATAACTTCTTAGAGAAACATCTCCAATTTCATGTCAAAATTTAAATAGCCATAATATCTCTGATATACTGCCGACCTGTCTTCATACATATTACTATTGTGTACACAAAAAAAGTGAAGAAATCTTTTCGTTTCCCATTATAGGCATGTGCTAAAGATATGTACGTACGGTAATTGTATATTAGGACAATTTACTAGGATATCATTGCACACTTAGAGAGTCTAGTGACACAAGAAGAATATGTTTTTTTCCTCGTCTAACCTGAACCTACCCTTCTTTACTGAGTGTGTAATTGACCTCTCTCATTTTTGTTCCTGGTTCTGGTTCCTTCTATAAGATTTGTTTTGTAAGCATATACATAAAACTCAAGACCTGGAACAAATATGTTAATAAACAGAAAATTGCAAAGCTTTTAGCAATTTTTTTTAGTAGATGCGAAAATGTGAAACTTGAAAAGCAAGTACTGAACCGCTCAGTTTTCCCATTGCAAGAGGATGAGATGGTGGTTGTTGCTAACTTATAAATTATTCACATTTCTCTCTTATCATAATGTCAAAAAGTAACTTACATCCTATTTTACAAAGTGATCTTTATTGACTCAGTTGTAAATGATTATTGTAGTTGCACGAGGAGACTATAACATAACAGGCAAGTTTTATACTTGAAGTATTTTAACCGCCCTTGCCTTCTTGCCTCATTTGCTTATGAACGATTTACTAAATGTGTTTAGTTCAAACCTGAATAACTAAACGGATGTCTAGGCTCTTTGAAACTTTTTCAAGCTCATTGTATATCCCAATCGTAATCATAAAGTGTCCACATCAACCATCTTTTCAACTTATTTTAAAAATGAACTCTCATTATCACCCAACAAAAGATCCTTGAAGTTGGTGATTCCTATTGTCATTATAGTACGTTGATAGGTCCCAGCTCAAGTCCAAGTTAGGTATGTAAGGCAAAGGCATGGATTATGTATCATCCAATCCACACTTGACTCAACACTAGTAGAGATTTTACCGTTTAGTCAACAACACAAGTGGTTGGTATATTCCTAATTTATTCATTTCTCATCATCTTTGAGATCATATCAGCATGTTGTAAAACTATATGGAAAATCCCTGCTATAATACTCACTATTTGGTTATAAGCACAATATGTATTTACAACTCATCCCGAGATTTCCATGAATTATTTATTATGTGTAGGAATGTGAAGAATAAGAAAAAGAAAGTTGGGGTTAAAGAATTAACGATAATAAACTTTAACTGATTACAACTCAACAGTTTTGCTTTAAGCTACAGATTAGGAACAATGACGATGAATGATCATCTTTAAAGGTGGGATTTTTCATTTGTATCCATTTTGCTTGGAACGTTTGATCTCACGTGTAAGCTAGTACGCTAGTCATGATGCCCTCTTTTCCTTCAAACTACGGATACACATTTTTATTTCTTCAATATTGAAATCATGTGAGTCCAATTGTGTTTGTAATATAAAACAAAAAAGTAACGTTTTCCATTCCACCCTCTTGTCCACCTCAGTGACTTTTGGCTCTTCCTCATTGTTGTGTGCGTATGTGGCATGTGGTATCGTCTACCTAGCATGTGGGTTTTTTGGGGATGATAATCTCTTTTTCGACATGTCAGCCAGTCAGAGAAAAAGTGAATTCAGCAGAGTCAGCATCTTATTTTTTTTACAACCGGCATGTTGTGTCTATTAATCTATCTCTACACTCAAATCATAAACATGTATATAGATATTAGCACACAAAGTACGTTTTGTACAAATGTATGCATGACTTTGTAGCGCACGTGAATGAGAGGTAGGCAGGAACAAATGTGTCGTTTAGTAAGTTATTTATTATCTGTGTACGATACACGCTGAGGGAATTACTGCACTCGGCAGGTGATATGTAATATAGATTAGCATTGTTATGTTGTTTTATATTGGCATTTAAAAAGTATTAGTTCTTTTTTTTACAAGGTATGACGACGATAAGATGATGATGATGATGACCTGTTCCAATTATATATATGTATATATGAGTATGAATATGTATATTCTATACGTCTGGTTAAAATTGGCGTCTTTTTAGTAGTAGTGAAGTCGTCTGAAGTGAAACCCGGATGCACTTCATCAGTCATAAGTATTGTGTTTACAGATTTGGTTTGCTATGTAATCACAATCATCCTGAGATTTGCCCTCATTATTTGGAATGTAGAGCCACTATGAATAACCATCTCTCCTCACTTTTGTTTTCTTCAGAATTGCTCCAAGGGAGTACCATTCTTTTCGAAGGATTAACTAGAGCCAAAAATTTTGACAAACTTTTTTTTGTTAGGATTTTCATAGCATTTCAAGTAATGAAATGATGCAAATTTTATGTCCAATAAAAATGTGCATTTCACTTTCGTTCATTTTAATACTTCTCTAATAACTAAGACCATGATGAGTAGTGGTTTGCAGAGGAGAGCACAGTGAGTGACTGCACGAAAAGGAAGATGTTCCTAGTACCCACATATATTACGCATGTTTGACAACCTACACGCTGTTAATTCATGAGCTAATGATTCATCAGCCAGCCGAGATGAGGATGAGATGCATTGTTCAAAATAATATATTTCTTTTTAAGGTATACTCTTGGAAAAATTCAGCTCAAATGTCTACTACGTGCACACGCTACTGCACGTTTCTCGCACACTATGAGCAAATAATCGCTCATCTCACCACCCCATTAAATTTTTGAAAAAAGAGTTTCGAGAAAGACAAATTCCCTGAAACCTTAATTTCCATTAACCCACGCGAAGGAGTTCCAGTTTCAATAGAAATATTGTAATAATTATAAATGCAATATATTTCTTATTTGCGTAGGATCTCTTCGTAATTTAAAATGCTTCATGCAAATTCAATGCGTCTGTTGTGCATTTACATACAAGAAAATGTTTTTCTGAGTTTTCATCAAAAATCAATATAATATGGCAAATGAAAATTGCTTTTTTAAAAAAATTAACCAAAAAGATTATGCTGGTTCAGGGAATATTAAAAAAGGAAGGTGGGTAATTCAGCTGAATAATTACCTTGAGTGAGTAAAAGGCAATATCGTATTCCATCCTTAAAAACTGGTCCTGGACTGGATAAAAATTCTTGGATCCAAAAAAAAAGTTGTAAAAATCAAGTAAAATGGAATGTTTCTCTAGTAAGTTACGTAGTTGCAGTGAGAGAGTTAATCACCTTCATCCAACTAATTGTAAGTCATTGACTCAGGTCATTTTCGCAATCATATTGCAATTTCAATGCTGTATTACATTTTGGTTGCGCTTTGTATGCATAAAATTGTATTGTATTGTAATATTAATAAGATGAGGACAACGTATAAAATTGTTGTGTTTTGTATATATGTACATCGTACATCTATTTCGGTTGAGCCATTGCCATCACGTATGAAAATGAATATATACAAGGTAGTAAGTAAGTGCCTGCGACCGAATACTCATCTCATACTTTATACATGCATTGTTTTCATAAGTTTAATAGTGGATGTAAGACAAACTCTATGATTCTCTGCTTTGCAATCTTTTGGATCACATTTTCATGCCAGAAGAGATGTATGTGCTTTCTAGCTTTCTCTTGCTAGAGAGATGTGAATTCGTGAGATGTAAAATTTCATTACAAAGGGATTTATAGACAAGTCAGTGTCATAAATTGCTTTCAACTACGAGCACTGAGGATAAGGTATGCGCATGTATTATTATTAACATATTATATATCGTACTTTTCGAGGTGCATTCATCCATACGTAAGGGAGGATGATGATGATGATGATCATATGATGATACGAGCTAGAAGATGAATAAGAAGAAAAAAAGGATGATGATGATGGGATGAGGCTTAAAAGTATTTGCTGATGATTTTAGCATACGATACATATACAATACAAATTCCCAGTAAAGGAATTCCCACTGCGTTTACTCGTGTGTAGGTTCGAATGTCACATTATTCAGATTCAGGTGAGATGAATTCCCAGCATTTTGTGTTGATTGTTCTCTTCTTCTCATCATCATCGTCATCATCATCATCAGTCTCTATACGTGCATTATAATATAATAAGCAAGCTTAGTAACGTAACGTGCATACAATGGGACATCTCTCCGTGAGATCAAAATCGAAAAATACAAGCAAACTGTGTGAGACTGATTCTTATCTGTGTGAATGAGTAAATTACGATAATGACTTTAAGGTCACTTGGATTTCGCAATCGGACACTTTAACCAACTTCACACCTTCATTTTTTATTGAATGTGAATTGTCAAAAAGGTAGTTCAGCACATATATTTAACATACTATAAAACATCCCTTAGCAAAACGAGTCCCAATCAACCCAAGACAAAGTATAATTATTTATTCAATCTTGTTAATTAAAATTATGTAGTATACTATTTGCCACAAATTTATTCAACAACTTAATTAACGACGACGGCTAAATTAAGGTTTTCCTACGGTATTTATACTAAATGGATAGATATATGGTTGATACATCATGTGATACTATTAAATCAACCTTACTTAATCATTGAGCTCACAAAAATTTCTTTTTTATAACAATAATTCGAGTGGACATAAATGGGTGTATTAGGTACGCGTGTGGAGTGGTCGTAGTGATGTGTACGTGTACAAACAATGCTATTATGTATTGCAGCTGTACAAAGTAATTATTGTCAACTACGCTAGGCTAGCACTCTATTAATTAGCTTTCATGGGTGTAATGCCATGTCAATGTAATAATGTAATACTAGAAGACGCTGTATTTACTGTGTATGGTAGTTTGTATTATGACAAAGTTTTACCATTAATAATGGCACCAACATTACATGATTTGCTCATTGGTCACCTTTTCGCTGCAGCATATGGCATACCTGAGTGGCTCTGGTCTGGTAGCAGATGACACTTTGTGAGAAAGTTGTCAAATATTTCTTCGTCTCTTCTTCTTCTTCTTCTTATATGATACATTGAAAGGGTAAAAAGATTCATTTTCATTTTTAAAAGCTGGTTTCTTCTGCATTAAGTATTTTGTGTGGCATGCGTAATGTGTAATTTCCTTAATGAATGGGCATCTGCCAGCCTCAAGAGCATATATAACATACGTAAGTTTTACCAATCAGATTCACACATCCTTTATGCATTCATTCATAATATTATACTGGTGCTCAAGTGCATATTATGAATAACTGGTTGTAGTTTAGTTGTTTTAAACGATGTATGTGTGCATTGGTACTGTAGACTATAGTATGCATAATAATAAGTAACAGATGCATACTGATTTTTTTAAAAACTTTTCTGACGCGTGAGAACTTTCTCAGTCCATATTTTTTTTGCTAAAGAATTTGCACGTGTAGGAAAACAAACAGTCATCATAATTTCTTCACGACCAACCAAACCAACTATGTATGTGGGCTTTTGGCCTACGTAAATACACAAAACTTTGAGTTGAATCCTCGAATTAAAAAAATGTGTTAAAAAATGTAATTATTTGTTATACACACATTGCACGAATTAGCAAGCGAAAATTATTGGGTAGGATAGATATTTCACACGAAATACGCTAAAATGGGTTGGTGTGATTTAAAAACGAAAAGGTACATGGCTATCAGCTTGACATCATCTGAGAGCCGAAGAATTTTGTGGCTATCATTTTAATATTATCTTGGTCATCGCTGTTTTATTAGCCATATTAATTCAAATCCACTATATAATGAAATGCATTAATGTACCTAAAGGTATGAAACAAACTGTGGTGTTTCTTTTTGGTGTGGTGTGGTCGTGGTCATGCCGCATTCTTGTTGCTTTATTAGATCATGACATTTTGATTTTGCTTTTAATTTGCATTTCAAGCTGGGGTTGAATTTGAATTCACTGCAAATTTTAATACAGTTCCCACGAGCTTTCTTCTAGAAACTTGCTAAAAAAAATGCAGGTATGACATGACAAAGAATGCAATAAAATATGCATTTTTTCAAGTGCCTGGTTAGCTTGTGGTTAGCCAGAAAAACATGATAATTCTAAGAAAACCCCTTTGGTTTGGGGTATTGGCTTAGATAATGATATAATACGTGCATACGTAAGTAGCAAGAGTTTTTTCTTTACTTTTTAGGCTGTATGGACTTCTCGGCTTACCACGGTATAGGGAAGAAATGCATATACATATTGATGGTTTTCAAGTTTGCTGAAGCGTGGCAATCTCATACATCATATATCATTTATCTCTATTTGATTCTTCGTGTGGTGCAGTTGACAAATTACTTTACTGCACAAATACAAAATTTTTTCTCTTTAACAATGCATACGATAGGACAAACGAGAAATATTTTCACTGTGACATTGTATATTTTGTGTATTATCCACATGTATGTATTTTTATAAATTCTTGATTTGATTGCTTCCTGAATTCTCTGAGACATTTGCCGGTATCAAAATGACGATCTTCTGAGGGATTCGTGGGTGTCATGAAAAAAAGCATGCTCGTTTTTTTGTCACCGTCACACTTTTCGTACATTGTCCCAACGGCTGCTGCTGCCAATGCAGAGTTGAGCAGAGCCTCTGCTGATACATATCATATGAAAATGTTTTGTATCAAGATTTTTTTTGTTACCACCGGGAAGACAAGGTTTACAATGATGAATGGACTAATTGCACCGGCATTTGTCATTGGACTAGCCTGGTGACATATTTTACTTTACGTTTTGTCATCATGGCTGTCCATAAAGATGCTCAAAGAGGTATCTACATTTTTATGTAAGCTAACAACGTGTCATTTGCTATGTTCCCTAATAAACGTCAAGTGTCACACAAAATGGTGGCATGTGCATGATTTTTTTTGTGCTGGTTGGCTCTCCGATCCATCTCCTTCACCATACTTATATTTGTGTATAATAAAGTGCATATATACGCGGACTGAACGTGCAGCCAAGATAATGACACCGTTATAAATGATACATAATTGCAGTTTGTACCCAGGAGGAGAGGGAAACAAGAATAATAGTTGGTTTTTTGTTTTTAGAATGATAATAAATTTCATTTTTTAAATTTTATATTCAACATCATCTGACGAAATGTGTTTTTCATCATAAGAGAAATTTTTATTGCTATTGCTTCTACTTCATTTCTTCGAGTTTGAGATGAAAGATGCAGTTAGTCAACTCAAAACACAATAACAATGATAATATTGCAGATCTCCTAATATGCAGTGTACCATATCATCATCACAAAGATGACAGAAGCCGTTGTAAGTAGCTGCCGTTAATAAGAAGAGAATCGCCAAGGGGCAGAGACCATCAACAAAGACGATCTTTAGTTACCTATATACCATTTCCAATATGATGACGACGATGTGATATGCTACTACAATGTACACACACACATATATTCTCATATTGATAGGAGTTCAGAGCAGAGCAGAGTGCAGTGCTCGCAAATCTCACTTCTTTTTTTAAGATGTGTCTTTCTTCACTAACCCACTCTTGTCAAGGGGATGTCCACATGCATAATTGGAGTCAAGAAGTAGAATATTTATTGTTATTATTACATGTTCATTGTACACTCCCTACTAATAATAATTCCTGCGTGGTGAAGGAATTGAATATGTTCACCATGATGGTAATGATGGTTTTGGTCACACCTTTGCTCTTTTGCGCCTTCATTTATATTGTTAGTCTCTGTCCGCCACTATGTGAGATGGAGTATTGCAGGTACTCCTATAAATTTTACTCTGACACTAACAAAATCTTATTTAGACTCGAGTCAATAGGATCACCAGCCAGCCAGCCACCACCACCACCAGTTTCAGCTGCTGCGACATTACTAAAAGGGTATATTTTTATCCCTTATCTGTTCACTTTATCAAATCATCATTACTTTTGTTCGATATCACATCAGACTATGAAAACTGCTAGCTGCAAAAAAATAAAGAGTGAATCAACTTTTGATTTCACTTCTTTTCAGACGGCAACTAATACAAAAGATTTTTGCAATGGATGTATATAATGCTGCTCTTGTCTTGTCGTGGGCAAAAAATCAGTGGGTTAGAATATGTGTCAAAGAAACAAAGTCAATGTTCTTGAGACAAGCAGTGTGCTTAGTTAGTGCTAGTATATATATACATATATGTAGCGTTCTTTGCTCAGGCAATTTGTAAAGTAGAATATAAATTTGGCTAAACTATATTATGTTTTATGACATGGATAAAGCCGGTGTTCTATACTAGGATGAGTATGCGGCATAAGAGCCAAATTCTAACATGCATTTTGTTCATACTTTGCTATCGGTGTATCCAATTCTATGTATAGCTGTCAAAATCAGAAAATCGTTTGGCAATAATGTATGCGTCAATGCAGCCATTATAATACAGAGTATTGTAGCTAATACAACATTCATCCAACCCTTGCAAAACATCCAGCCCATGTCACAACACTAACAAATTCAGTTAGTAGATATATATGTGCCATGCCATCGTCTAAAAACACGAGAGAAAACTATCTGCCTGAAGCTATGTTATGCCTATATACATAAAAAAGCAGTAGCGTGAATTTAGGATCGAGCAAACCTTTGTTGTCCTTCCAACATCCTTAAAAGTCCGCTTCTATTCGGAGTATTAATTTCCAATGATGATGAATGCATTGTTTGACTACACGATGAAGTCATAAATTGAGAATGAAACTGTAAGTAAAGGGTTTTAAATCTACCTAAAGCATATATTTAACAACACGATCATTGTACTCACACATTTATCAATTTTTAATAAACCAAAACCACTAACTAAAAGTGTCTATGATATGAAATATACATAAAGACACGTTTGATAAATATAACGTGCCATATCTAGCAGCATCTCGGTTTCTCTTTCATTACCGTCAACAAAAATATACGCATAGTAAGGATTCTAATCGCCATTTTTTCTCTCTGATAATGATCTATCGATCGATCGAGACACTTAACACAGAGTAGTAATACGTATGTACTCACGGTGCAAATTTCTAGGTACATGCTTATTACTTTATGACACCAGTAATGACCCATTTGTCTCACAGTCAGTATGCCATCATGCCAGTCAGTCAATCCTTGTAAAAATGCTTCACAGCTCTCCGATTGAATAATAATATCATCATGATAAGTATGATGATAATAATAATAAGCTTGTAAGAAAGAAATATTGTAATGCAACGCAACAACCTAGCATTGCAGTGCAAGATCCCAAAAAAAAACGTGCTGTGTCGGTTTTTTGAAGATCATGTCAACCTAACCTACTTTAATAATAGTGTAGTAATTTTGAATGTTATACTACAATTTAATGAACGACTCTATTACAAATTTTATAGGTATCGAATCGATTATGATTATTATTATGAGATGGAGTTGTAAAGATGTAAAGTACTCATGATATGATGACGTTTTTCAAAGAAATACATAAATATATTTTATTTGTACTGAAGAGCTACAAGACAAGATTGTTTGTCGCCTCAACATCTTATCATGATGATGATCATCAAATCAGTATGGGAAGTGAAAAAATAAGACAACGCCTTTATAAAATAGTGTTTCAGTTGTGGGGTTACACTCTGTGTTTTTCCATTAAGTGTATTTTTATGGACTCTACATTTGTTTGAATATATAGTACAATGTGAACATCTCACATCCCCATAAGTATCTTCTCCTTGTGGTCATTGCTGTTACAGCTTATTGTAGGACTTATTAGGTTCCTCTAGTAGATACGTGTGGAAACTTTCGCCTTATAGAAGATCGTTCATACCTACCTCCGCTTTACTCTGTAATGATAATGACATAGTAGATCAAGTTGGTATGTGATATTATGTGATGTTATAAAAGATGTTCGTTTATTTTTCACCACAGTGTGGGCAGTTTTTGGTTACAATTGAAGTGACCTGTAATTAATGTCTCTAATTTACAAGGTTTTCGTCTGCAGGATAGCTTTCCTTGTGAAGCTCAAAATCAGGCAACGTGCACAACTGCACAAGGGTAAAAAAAATATTAAGTTGGATGTTAGATTGATTGCCTAATGTAGCATGTAGTCGAAAAATATCTTTCATCTGTATCAGAGCAGCTCGGCTACTATTACTACTACTACTACTTGTTGTTACTAAAAGGTGTTGGTGGCGTGGTGTGGTGGGTTTGGCATCAGAAAATGATATGATTTTTCACGGCAGTCCCAATCCTAGTCAGGTAGGGTGTGTTCAGTTTTCAACAGCTAAACTGTCGTAAACGAGCTGTGGAAATGCTACTGGTTACAATTTTTATTGTCTATCATGAAAATCCGAATTAATTAGAGCAAGAGCAACTGTCTCCTTGCGTCGAGGAGCGTAGTACACAATGTGCAAATCAAAAACGTAGGTCTTATTGTACTTCATACTTGGTTGCAAATTGACTTTTTGATTTATGTGGTGTAAGGTTTGCCTACCAAATTTCCAAAGATAGATAATATTTTGAAGTATATACACATAACCTTTTTTTATTTTTGGTACTCTGAATTGAGAAATCGAAACAACATTTAGCACTAGTCTTCAGCCATTGATGTAACACTATAAATAAACGCCAAGTATGTGCGACTGTGACGAAGCTAGGGTACGCGTACGTACGATGCATCCCAAAAAAATATGCATAGTCAATAGTAAAGTACCTAAATACACAAACAAACCTCACCTGTTTGCACATGCATCAGTTTTAAATGAGCACAATTTAAATGCAACCTTTATTAACCAGACTCCGTGAATCATGGACATGCGTGTATAATGAGTTGGTGACCGCATTGGATTTTTCATGCGCTAGATTTACGATTCGATTTGAGATGGTTTTTTTATGTTACAAGCGACGAACCGAGCGATTGCTCGTCGGTCGAGCGACTGCTATTTGAAGCGGTCGCAAAAACTGGCGTCTGCTGCAGTTTTATCATGATGACTTTGTGAGCTAGCTGTATAATATATGTCTGCAAGTAGTGTATGGTCTGACAATCGATACGGATCACTTCATTATCTTGGTAATTGTATACCAGAGAAAATATATATATATTATTTTTGGGTTGACAATGTGCCATGTGCATTCTGTATTTTGTGTGATCTTGTCTTGTCGAAAGCCGACATGTTACAAGTGTTTTGAATTGAATGCATCATCATGAATGTTGTTGCTCGTTGCTCTATTGCACTCGTTCTTGGTTACGTGTTACTTAACACACCAGCTCAACTTCGTCATTGATCCATTGCATTACGTGCACTTTGCTAATGATGATGCTCACATAACATCCTGCATGACAATGATCCTCACCTGCATTGCGTCAACGTTATTTTTTTACTCTGTTTCTCAGGAATCTGGCTCCACACATCAACCTGAGCTTGTGAGCGAAATATCAATTAAGCAGAACACATTCTGAAGTGTTTCTCTAGGCTCTGTCTCTCATCTCTCTCATCTCATGTTCATAATAAACAAGAACAACAATTATTGATCGTTTATACTTGAGCGGACTTGTTGCATTTGCATTTTTATTATAATGATGTTCATGACAAAGCATTTAGATTAAATTGCATTTTTGTCATCTTGGCAAGAGCCACAGCCACTGCTATATTCTAAGATTTGGCATTGCACATTGCATTGAATTTCATCTCAAATTCTTATCATGGTACGTGGCATAGACCATTAAGATGAGCAAAACGAAACAACACCGACGCGACACTCTTTTTTTTTTACTTAGGTGTGTGCTGCTGATTCTGTATGGGTTTTTTTGTAACAAGCTCACAAAACTCATGATGCCGCGGAAAGATCTTTTTTTTATTTTGCAAAGAGGCACCATTCCATTTACATAAATATTGAGCGTATAACTATTTTCATTTGATCATGAAGAATGACTTAATAAGTTTCCTATTGTGTGCACGTGGTCTCACGGTTTTTTTGCAATCGAATGACAAGAATTCTATTTTGAGGTTAGATCATGTAACTGGGAAATTACATTTCGTGCTTCGCACTCTGACTGTGGTGATAGTCATATATAAACTATAATATAACAGTACTTTTTAAATTTTAATAGGTTAACATAACGAAAGGGATTTCATGGAATTCTCAGAAATAGGGCATGCCGTGGAGTGGATTTCGTTGTGTAAAACGTAATGAGAAAAGTATGCATTTGATTTTTTTTCATCCTATTTGTAGTACATACCGAGCACAACAACATCATCATCATCCTAAGCTTGAACTATGTGGTTAGTTTGAGTTTGAGCTCACATTTGAAAGCACTGCGGTTGTTTACGACTATTAGGTGTCAACAGCATCATGTAAATTGAGACACTAAACACCTTGAAAGTTAATCATCTTGATATGTTACAATCATTACTACTTTATATTCATCCCTGAGCATGGCTTAAGGTAGTTCAACTTACTTAACTCTGCATCATCATTTCATCCCCCATCACAATTGCTACCACCACCACTAATTCCGTTTCCCCGAGGCTGTGACATCCACGACAAAATCTATCTTAACTGCAGGAGTAATAATAATCATGCACGCACATTCTATAGGACTACACACACATATATAAATTTTTAATATATATTTAGTTACGTTCGTGAATAATATATTTTATTCTATGTCATATGAGAATCTCAGTTGATGTAAGGATATATTATTGTTCATTATAAATTGTACGTAGGTATCAAGTCATCGTTGTTGGCTGGCGTCTTCTGAATGCCTATACATCGAGTGATTTGGAAACTTGACTTGTTCAGGTGCTGCAGTCTTGTTGTTTGTTATATAGTTCTATTGTGACGCATCATTGCGTTTGCACAATCTGCTCAAAAGAGACATGATGAGATGATGATGATCGTTTTCTTTCTTGGGATGTTATGCAATCGGAATCCCCACTTGCACGCAGCGCAGGGGTAGCAAGCTCTCTCAGACAGAGAGAAGCTGTTGCATTACAGCAGCCGACTCAACCACTGCTATGTTAATGATAATGATGATGCATCTTTTTTTATTCTTTGCAAGGAGCAAACGTGTATAAAGTCAATGCAATGTTTAAATCATAAATGTGGGTTAGTAGTGTGTTTGCCAGTGGAAGTTTGTTCCTTGCGAAAAAGGATATTTAAATGAATCTTACAAAGAATAGTTTGCATCCCTTAAAGTGGCTCCCAAACATTTTCATACCTCGAAAATATTATTCAAGGGTTGTTGTTTAGCTTGTCGATGTTAACTAAAGTTTGCTTGCCGTCTCTAAAATGCTCATTTGCTGGCTGACTTTTAGAAGTGCTGTAGTGTTGTATAAGGTTATTTGCGAGATGTATAAGCATTTGATTGCATGCAAATTCAAGAGTAAGCATGATATGATGATAATGATGATGTGGATATGGTGGTGCTATTGCTATTCATTCACATTTATTATGCAAAGATCCCAAGAAGGATAAGGGTTTACTCATGATGACAGTAAAATAATCCAAGTATACATGTTTCACGCATTTCCATAAACATATTGTTCATCAGGTTGATGTGATGTGTGCGATATGCGTATAACCAAAACCATTATTACATGTGTATGACCACGGATGATTATATTTTTTCACTGGTTCAAATGAGATTAAAAAGAAAGATGTTTTCTGCATCTGTCATGCTTTTCTATCTCTGTTGTTAAAGCAGACCTTCTGGGCCGATGCTCAGAAACAGTAAGTTGATGGCTGATTTCAATGAATTCGTTGTGGATTGAAGTATGATGCAAATCACTGTGATGATGAGGATGATGATGATAATGATGATGGCCATAGTGAAACTACAGGCATCAAGTAGTCTTTTGGGTTCTTGATAGTTTTGTTTGTGGGTAGGCCAATGTCTCATGCTCAAAATACATTTTTTTTTTAAAGATACGATACAGCATAACATAACAGTATTATTATGGTCTGTCATTTTTGTAATTGCCTATATATTTTTGTTTATGTTTCTTTGCAGAAGGTGGACAAGGCGAAGATCGTCATCAGGTTGGTTATGCAATACTACTTAGGAAGGTGAATCATCCTGTGTTCTTCGTCCGACAAACCACAACAACACAACATCTTTCCTCGCCCAACTGTGTTGAATAAGACGAGTAAGTTTTATCGAGAGTTAATTGATTTTTAGCATTATGCTTCTTTTTTTTGCACATTGAGTATGCTTCAGGGAGATTAACTTGCTTTTTTTACTTGATATTAAATGCACTTTTATGTAATCTCTTGGGGTTTTGATTGATGGATTTTTGGGTGCGTGTGGGTAACTCGAAAGCTACCGATTTATAGTGGCCACTGGGCAGGTACTCCCTCATTCAATCATCTTGTACTTTTTTTAGCAAGTACACTTTCCCACCTTGAAACTCAAAACTTGTTTGTTTTGTTCGTGTGTAGAACATATAGAATCTGCGATGTAATATGCATCACTAATTTATCGGAAACTATCAATTATCTCGTTTGTTGTTGAATCACATTATGCCATAAAACATTATTGAATATTGAATAATAACCCTTATTTCGTTAATTCGATGCAACTGTTGAAATTTTATTTCGCTAGCTGAATTTGACCATTGCCAGTCTAATACAAATCACATTACTTCTATTTATCATAAATAATAATAACAGTAATTGTATGCACATCAAGTACACAGATCGTGCAGTGCAGAAATAATTTTTTTTTTAAATAAGAGAAAAACATGCAATGTTTTGGTAGGAAATTAAGATGGTTATTTGTAGCTTCAATGTTTTCAATCTAGCGGTACAAGAATATTTGCTAGTAAATTATTGGTTCCTTCCAAGAATATCTCCTAATTACTATGCCTTTTTGGAGAAAAGACATGAATACGTACTATATAGTACGTATATGAGCTATGTTTGTAAACGTGTTGTCTACGTGTCTTCGAGCTCCCCAAATAAACTAGGAAATAATGAAGAAGCTCCATCATCATTCAATCAAATCATGGCTTTAATGCTCATCCACCACCATCAACAAGCAGTAAACACCTCGTTTACTATGGCTATTATCAGCCCAACATGAAGATTCAAACTTAACCTCGATCATTACTTTTTCGTCTTTGTCTGCATGTAAATGGTAGTTTAATACTTTTGAAGAATATAGATGGAAGGAGGATAATATGTATACGAATGAATATACTAGCGATAAGGCTGAAAAGATGGATGGGAAACTATAAGGTGATCATTTGTCTACCGAGTGTGCATATGGGCAGCAATAGCAAGTCTTTGTTTGAGGGAGCTAGTTTAAAAAGCAAATCACCGTTAGCATCATCATTATTATTATTTATTTGCGTTAAATGAAACCAGTAGACAAGTTATATGTTTTCATGAGTTTCACTTTAGGAGTTATATGTGGCTATATATGAGCATAATATGGACGTAGTATTTTAAATAAATCTACAAAGACATCATCAAGGCAAAATTCATCGTCCTCGTCTTCAGCATGAATAATAATCCCTTGTCAGATTGAAACATTACGTTTTTACGTACCCATTCAACATTCAACAACATAATAGTCAAAAGGGCTACTGGCTTCAAGTGGCTTTTATATTCCCCTTTTTGAAATCTCCTGTCAAATGTGAAGTTTCATTTTAAGTGGCAAGTTTAGGTTCTACAAGGCTCTCATCATCATCTCGGTGTTGAATATTCCACGTGCTTGCGTCAAAAGAAATTGAATTTGATTTTGAATAAAGATATGTTCTGACATCATTGAGCACGCCACCTTTATTCGTGCTTATCTAAGTTTACTTGTGATACCTGCTAATATAGATATGAATTAAGATATATATTATTTAGTGTATGCGTATATATGATACGAAAACCCCCTTTTTTGACTAGTGAATGATCGTTGGTGGTTGACATTAATCTGGGGATTGATGGCGATGATGATAAACTGATGGAGAAATTGGTTGGTACTTCAAAAGAAATCTCGTGGAGCCGAATGAACAATCTGTTAAGAACTAATTTCATCATTGTCTCATTACTTTTGTCTTAATACCTTGTCTAAGAGCACGAAATGACAAGATATCTTTTGGTGATGGTGGCGATAAAACAGTGTAGAATCTTGATGATATACATACATGGTAAAAATGATATTTCGCAGGATGAATTAGCAATATATCAAGATATAAAAGTCTGGCAAGGTTAGGCTGAAGTGTGATGTCTATTTAGAAAATCCCATTATGATGATCTGCTGATTTACTCAAGTTTATTTAGATTTGCAAGTTTATGTGACTCAAAAAAAAAAAGGTTTTCACGTCCGATGGTGTAAAATGAGTTTGCTCTCAAAAACCACCTTTTTCTTTTTAACTCGATGCATATATATTGTATACTAGTTGAAGTTGTTAGAAAATGTTGTTTAGAGGTGAGTTGGTATTTTAGGTACATTTTGGCAATATATCATATACCCCGAAAAAGCTGTAGAGTAATTTGTATGAATCCCATCATAACTCCACAATGTGCAATCCATTTTCATTAAGCTTAACTATGAATAACAATAATATTTATTATCCTGAATTTTAATTAGCAAAAATTAATAATTAAGATGGCAGTTACACAGCAATTACAAATGATTCATAATGGTTCGGCTGTTGCAAGTAAAAATTGTGACCGCCAATGGAGCTTCAGGCAAGTACGCAGTATCAGTGACATGGCATAATAATAAGAAGGAATAATAGTACAAAATACAATCGAGCATTATTTGAATTTTTTGCGAAATTCTCATTAAGGAATAACGACCCAGGGTTTATTTTTCAATAGTACCTAAGCAAATATTTTGGATGAGGTAATTTTCATTTTGAAAACAAAACAGTCATAAAATTTTGGTGAGCAAATTGCATTAGTAGATTTTTATGTCGTACATATGGGCTCCTGGTAGAAAGTGAAAATGTGTGGTAGTATATTAGTAGTCCACTGGAGCATATACATATGCTTGTTCTGCATTGACACTTGCACATTCATCTTCCACTCCCAGCCTTCTGACTGACTGAGACTTGCGCTGCTAATGTACACCACATGCGGTTCTTCAAACATTTTGTTCCTTGTATTTAACAAGGTATGAAGAAACGAACAACGCTTCATCACCGTCATGACTGCATCTGAACTGGGAACTCACTGTTTGTTAGAAAGTAGGAATGTCACGTGAAGATAGCTATAACAAACCTTACAGGACATAACATATGAACGATACGGAAGATCACTTTGTAAACTGCATCAAAAGAAGTGATCATCAGCAACATGATCGTGACGGCTACGAATTGGACACGATCTAAGCCGGTGGGCAGTGCAAAAAGGGTAGCATAGCTCGGCAAGCAGTCTTTCTTTGGTTGCTACAAAGATCTAAGGATTTTTAAGAAAGAAATGCAAATACACCAGAAATAGTAAGAATACCTTTACGATGAATAATATAAGATGATGAAGAGTCATATTTCGGAAGCATTTTTATTATTATTATTTTTTCTTTTTAGTGTGCGCGTTTCAAAAGAGTCGTGCGAATTACTTCTGCACACACAATTCTACTTAAATATTCAATTTTCATGTGGAATGCGTGCATACGGTTTTCATACTTCTTTTGCGGCACATGTGTGCCTAGTTTTGTAATGTTTACAATTATTAAAAAATCGAATATAGTAATTGAGTGTCACTTTTATATTATCTTGGATCATCTCTTTTCATTTAATGTTCTTTTTTAGTTGTGAGGAAGAATGCATCTTTTTTTGAGGATGAAATCCACAAATTTTTACTCATTATCTGAACCAACAGATCTCGTTTTTTGCATATTGGCATTCTTACTAACTTTTACTGCCAGATAAAGTCAAAACAGGCCGATATCACTTTCTGTTAGCCGCAGTAGTAGTATAAATATATAAAACTACATTATAACATGTTTATCGATAAATGAAATGAGTGTTTATATATGTTTTGTGTTGTTTTTACATTTGAAATTTATTACTTGGAATACCAACTCGATTTTCCTACATTTAGCTTTCATTTTATATAGATTTTCAAACATGAGGTTTGTAGGCATATGATTTTTCAAGAATTGGCAAATGAATACAAAGTGACTGACACACGACCGACGTCTTCCTCTTTTCTTAATATTTACGGGTTTTATGTAAATTATTATGACTAATCAAAAATATTAATTCCCCCTGCGGAAATGTGGTCATTAGCTTTGTTCTTATGGTATAAAAGTCGTATTAATATTAACCAAACATTTTTGAGGAATCACATTTTTTCTCTAAAAATGTCAAATATTTGTAAGGTAATATAATGAAAGAATAATTTATTTTTAAAAGTTGAAACAGTCATTTTTGTCCCAGTTATTGTATTCATAAACCAATGTGTATTGAGTATTGATTACGAGCATACTTATATAGCGTAAGAGCATTAATCGTAGGTATAAAAATCAGATACGCATACACTTTCTTAATGGTAACAAAAACTGCATCTTATTGTCTAGTTTGCCGTCTTTTAAACATGCAATAGTTCTATTTCTGCCCCTTTTTTTATATCAAATTATTGCCGATTGTCGGCATTTTGTAACACTGGCTATTATTGATGCTTTTACACAACCTCATGTTAGTGGTAGTGTACGTACGCTCGTATGTGTCTATCTCTGTCTATTGTTAGAATTGTTTGAGTTTGATAGTGCGACGATTCACATTATGCATTTTTGCATTGCATTCTCAACTCACTCATTGCATTGTCAGTCAGTTTACCACTACCACTTTTTGGGGTACGGTCCTATCCTACTGCAAATGAGGGCAGCAGAATAGGAAACAATTTCCAATGCTCGGAGGCATTTCGTTTTCTTTACTACAAAAAAATCAGTTTTATTCTTTAATAGACAAGGGGATCGTGTATAATGTCTTGTAATGGGTAGATAATGGTATATAAAAAACTCAAAATATAATATTGATTTCGAGCATTCCATCGGCACACTAATCATTAGTATGCGATCAGACGAGACAGACAGAGGATGTACATGTGTACGTTTGATGCATAATGTATATAATGCGTTATGTCATGTAGGTAGAACTTTATTGTAAACATCACATCCCAAGAGATACATTGATGTTGTGTACAAAAACCGCACTTGTGAAATAGTCAGACAAGACAGGTCAAGTCAAATTTTCTTTGAGGTTTGACAGGTTTCCTCATAAAACTTTTGCACAAATCCAATTTCCCTTTTTACTATTACCATTCAGTCAGCCTCTCAAACCACAAGACGAGATGAGATGGGATACTATTAGCACGAAATAATAGTATTTATTAGCGATATAATGTGATCGGGAATGATGATAATTTTGGTATTGTTAATCACTACTTTTGTGATATGGGAGAGAAGTGTAAGTTGCATTATGTATGTCTGCTTCAATCTCTCATATCTGTCACTTTCCTAATGGACTCACTCATTTTACCCCAAATATTTATACAATTATTTTGAATGGGATTTTTTTTTATATTTTTGTGTTCAGGCATCACATCACAGATCAATATATTTTGATGGAATGGGAGTAGAAGATATTCTATTACCCTAAATAAAATATATATATAGTCAATAGTTTCATGTAATATTTGTATTTATAACATCATCAATTATAGAGAAGAACGCGTTTATGTTTTTACGTGGTAATAAAAATGTAAAATGACTGTAATCCATTTTTCGTGGTTTTGTTTTGATTGCGCTTCTTTGTGCACGGAATAGCTAATGACTTAAGGGGTAATTATAATGAATTTTGCGCGTGCGATGTGAAACATGCATGAAAAATGTTTAAGTTACTTACCTTACTAGTGTGCTCACCGTAAAAAAAGAGTAAACATTCATCACGCGACAAATCCCAACTTTTTTTAGTGGAAAAAAAGTCAGGAAATCACGACGTGATTTTTCCGTTCATCAAACTTGCTATGGCCTACTGAACAAGACGACCAACTTCAATCTGCTACGCATTGACTTTGACACAAGACACAAAATCGCATCGTATCGTAGCTCATGCGAAGAAGGCTTTTAGTTTAGTGAAAAGACATTTCATTGTTGCTTTTAATTTTGTCGGGGTTTCAATCGTTCAAAGGGATGGATAGTGGATAAAAGGAAGTATTGGAGCATTCATTTTTAGTGAGGAGTGACTGATTTGTCTGTGATTATGTAGGAGAGCAACTTGGCAAAAAGATATTTTTTAAAATTATAGACATCGCCCTGTTATCAATTAATGGAGTGCGTGTACCCATCTAAAAGCATCCTCCTTTTGAATGTCTATGAAAAATAAATGAATCAAGGATGATGTGATGACGATAATGATGATGCTACATGCTGATGTTCCACCTTGTAATTATTACTACTGAAATTTTTTTTAGCAAATGTTGAATGAATGCATGAATTAGAAATCAGAATGTGGTATATAAAACTAATAGTCATTTGTTCGTTGGCAGTCATTGCAGCTACTTGTGAAAAGGTAAAACAATCTCGTGGCGGTGTGAAGGACTAAAAGAAAACAAAGATGAGAGAGGGTTTAGTACTACAAGTATGCATATAATCCATGGATGAATCAAAGGGGGTAATTTTTAATTAAATGGCAATGGTAGCTGCAGTACCACCACTGGCACCCCTCCATACATAATTTACTGGCGTTTGTAATAGAATCTTTGTGCTAATGTACCTTCTACGTCTGGTTTGTGTACAGGAAAGATACACAAAACTCCAAATAATTACAGTCATGGAGTTAGTTGTTCATTAATCACGACTTTTCACTGTTGCTAATTATTTTAGCATTCGTCTTGAATAGGTAATAATGTTCCCTTATGCTTCAAAGTTAAGATCGAATTTACTTCAGTTATTCTTTGTAGTATATCTTATATCTCTGCTCTCTACATACATATACGTTTATACATATGGCTTCCACTTCCACGCTCTGTTGGGCATAGTGCTAATCGTTCTCAGAAGAAAACTTAAATGTCCCTTCGGCAAAAACTTTTTTAACGGATTTCCATACAACTTTTTTTTTACCTGCGTGTATCATATCATTACGACGGTTTGTTATGCTATGCTATGTTATATGTAGCGTGCAGTTTTGTATAGATGATTTTCCTTTTAATACACCAAAACATGGAGGATTGCTAACTGCCATTGATAATTAAATCCATGAATTGCATTGTCCCACTTTCAGAGCAATTAAGTATGTAGATAAGATAATAAAATTAGCTTCATCCACTATCAGCACTGCTGTTTTTCCATCATGTAGGCGTTGTTTTGAAAAAGTAAAAACAACTCGTGATGTGTGTGATGTGATATGTTTTTAGTAAAAATTACTAGACTTGCATGCATGCACATAGTAATATAATATTATTCTGCATTTTAAACTTTTAAACTTCCTCATACTTGTGTTCGTCTTCAGTCTTTTTTCGTTTATAATTGCCCACATGTTCTATTGTACAATTCGTGCATCTTGTATCTCTTGACTTGATCATAGACTCAAAAAAAAAATTGGCTGAGAGAAAGCTGCTCAGCATAATGTACATGACACATATGCAGCTTAAAATATACTTTTCGTTCCAACATCATTTATGTAAGGTAATTAAAACAACGTAATGAAAATTTTAATAACAAAAACTTAATACGATAATATTATTTCCTTCTTGACGCCACTGTATTGTTGCGTTTCCTATTAATTAATCGTTTTAAAAGAACGGTGAATAATGATTTTATACTCGATGCAGTTTCACATTTTGTTGGAGAAATAATGCAATGATGCACCCACTCTATAGGTAGCTACTTTGATTAATCCGACAATTTAACTTCACTTTCGCCTTGATGCCAACAAACTTGAATTATTTTTAGCTGTGCCGGTTAGTAGTAGTAAGGAATAATCTCATGAATACATGCCTATTGCCTACTTAACCACTTGGCAAACAAAATTTTGATTATTGACATTTGTACATTTAGCCACAAACCTCGACTGATTTGCATGCATTATTGTTATGTATACCTATAAAGCGGTCAATTGTTTGGCCATTGACAGCTTAAGGTTTTAATTTTCCAATCCAAACTCAAGGGGAAATCCTCAGCTTTGGTAAAGATTAATGACTAAAAAGGAGCATTAATATGCATACAAACTTGAGGTCATCGCTAATAGCTATCCCTATCTGTCTCTTGTTCAGAGTACAGTACACCTGCCTGACGTAATGCTAAACTATAAGTACATGAGTACACCCCTGCATATAATCATTTACTCGTGTTAGATTCACGAAGGAATTTGCAACTGGGAGTCGACCATCCCTCAGTCATAGTAGTCGTTGGTTGCTAGCAAGTACCAGGCCTTTAAATGGTGAGGAGGTGAGGACACAACTAGTGTAATTACTGTGTTGTAGATCATGCATGTTTGAATGTTTGGATCATGTCATGTCTTGCAGCATCTTAAGTTGTATATGCTTACAACTGACAACAACAAGGCATAAGAGAGAGAGAGATGCATCATCGGTCAATGTGTGGTTTGGTTTGGTTTTGGATGCAACAAATGTACATGGTACTTATTTTCTTGCCGAAATGTATAGCTCTATATCATCATCATGTTACTATTTTAAAAAGCTAACGCTAATTTTTCAATACCAATGAAACAACTTGACCTTTGACTTTCTTGAGAAAATCATGTCTAAAGTATAAAGGTTTTAGGTAGTGCAGCTAATGCTCTTTTGTTCAAGGCAAGACAAGGCACTGTCTTCTCTAGAAAAATGTAGCTTTTAGTCCTGCAAAACTACTTATCATTGTAAGTCACTCAAGTTTCTTGTGGTTTTAGCTTTATTAGGAATGCACAGAGTTGATGTTGATAGCAGCACAAAGAAATACATGGGTCAAAGGGCATCTCTCAACTCAATGGAAAGTGGTACTTGGTGGTAACTTGTCTTTCTCACAAAAGACAGCTGAATGAATTCACCAAAAAATTCCTGAAGTTTTGGCTTTTGATATGAGATGAATGGGAAATACCGCCCAGTTCACATTGATTCTGAAAAGAGTCACTTTACTTTGCTAGCTCAAGCTCACTAAACAAAACGGTAGTCTGTGAAATAAAAACTCAAATAAATTCAATGAGTTTACTGATCTGGTATCAGTCAGTACCGAAATGAGGGCAATTAATTTGTCATTTGTTATATTGTTGCACACTTGCAAAGCGTATTCCATCTATACGAATTAATCTGTAGAGGAAAGCCCTTACAGTCAATCCACATCTATGTTCATCAAGTAGCGTAAGCTATAATGTGTGCAAATGTCAAGTGTGCCTCGGTATTTCATTTACCGTCCTTGAGTTCAAAGGATGTTGGTGTTGTCCATCGACTTCAGTCATGTCATTCAGTATCAATATCAACATCAACTCTTTTTGCACAAGCTATGCTACACCAGATCTCACTCAGAGACAACATTTTTGGAGGTACGCTCAACGCTGATATATATTCAAAGCAAAAGTAATTAATAATAAGGTATACAGAGTACTTAAGAATCTTGTTGCCTTGTTTTAAATGAATTGGCCAAAACATTGTTTGTGCTTGTCGTGTTTGACACATAATTATGTATATTATGAGGCTTGTAATCCTTTTAGTAATGAATCGGCCTGAAACTTTTTGTAGCTTAACGATATATTATTGCTTGGCTTTGGCTTGTCTTCATCATTACCTTTTGTTTGCTATATGATATACTGAGGTAATCTACTGCAGAGTACAGTGTGTATACTATCATCCGAAATGAAAAATACATTGATATTTCTCATTGTTACAATATCCAATCTTAAAACTATAATTCCTAACCTTACGTTTTCATTTTCTTGCTGTGAGCGTGCATTATAGGTATAATCCATATATTAGCAGGGTGTCAAATGCACTCATTGACTCATCCAAAAGATGATATATGGATTTTTGTATTTTTCTTATTGTTATTTACAAACTGCATGCGAGAAAAAAATGCCGTTCAATACTAAGAATTTTTTGAAGGTGGCTTTACAAAGTGCATCAAAAATGTATCATCATCATCTCCACCATTATTCTACTATGAAATTAGAGCAGTCGTGTTTACAGGCTTTTATATTACACGCGTCTCTTGTTTTTTCGAAAATGGTTGCCTGCTTTGCTGTCATGCAAGTACATATGAGAGTAGTAGTACACACACGTTTCGAAATTTCATCTTGAAGCTATATATTTTTAAGCATATACATAATATTGTAGTAGTGATGTGTCATCATCATCATCATCATCGTAATATGATATATCCATATAAGTTAGAGTTGCAAGAGAGACGAGAGAGATCATGACTTCTAAACTGGCATTATTCTAATCGTGGAAACTTGAAAAATCTACAAGTCCATTACCTACTTGAAAATTTACATTGAATTGAAATGAATGTAATCATCCATTATATTGCCAAGTGCTCATCCATTAAAGTACATGTCTACGGTCAAAGTTTTTACTGTTTTTTCTCATCCATCCAATCCATCTCTCCGAGTCTCTAGTCAAAATCCATTATGAAATGGCAAATGGTGCCATATTATGTATTCATGCATTCAATGCAATATGCCATGTAATTTTATATACGAGTGCATATCACGAACTCAACTAATTGATTAGTTTTTCTTGATTGTGACAGCCAAAACAGCAGTATACATAATATGTGAGTTGGAGTTGGTAAGCTGCTTGGAGCGAATATGTAAGTATCCATCCCCCAACAGAAAAAAAAATTGTGGACTACATTTAGCGATTAGTGATTACGCAATAATTAACAATATATTCCATTACACAGAGTCACAAGCACAACAATACTTTAATAGTTGGGAACGAACAGAAGCAACCTGTTTTCCCACGTGACATTAAACTTCACAGCCAAAAGTACAGACTATAAAATTGTCAATTTTTTCTTTAAATTGTAGATTTTAAAAGTTTGATTATACTAAACAAACAATGCAAATAACGCGTGTTGACTGTCAATTCATGATGAGAGTGAGAAAAGTAAAGCGAGATTAATAATCTTAATGTCAATATATTGTCGTGTGAATCTGAATTCAGGCAAAGAGTAAAATATATACATATATATATTCATGTGAATGAAGAGGCTCACATGAATTTCTCATCAAAATGTGTTTTAAAAAACGGCAAATTAGTATTCATCCCATAAAGTAATAGGATGGTGATGATAACTGCTCAAGATATGAGAGAACGAGACAGGTTCAAGTTCTCTTCTTTCTCACAAACTCATCAGATACACACACTACTATGCATACATACATACACACACCATATGTATAATATTATTTCATCGAGAAAACTTGCTACACGTAATAATTATAGCTGAAGCACATTTTTTTACTCTTCAGACAAATAAATAACAACAATTACGCATTGTTTTTGTTTTGGTACATATACCTTTGGCTCATGGCATGGCAAAAAAAAATGCAAAAATCTTCTAACCGTTGACAATTGCCTACATGACATGTTACACCCTATACCTAAGCATGTGGTACCTTCAAAAAATATATTTGCATATTACTTTATATCATAACATTGAACCCTGGTCATGATCAAAATGGTTTGGCTATTGTGTTTTTCAGCTGGTAATTAATGGGAGTGCTTCAATTTGTTTGTGAAATAAACGAGTTAATGGCTCTCTTAAACGTTAAAGATATGTTTATTAACCGGTTGATTGCTAGTGAATTGGTTGAGTATATAAGTATATGTATTGACTTACTATCATCATCGTCATGAAAATGAGAATCATGCAACAACACTGCAGTTTCTTGTATATATACTCCTCCTTTATTATACAGATATGATGTGGTTTGATTTTCGAGCACGAGAATAATGGAAGAAGATAAAATGCAACAATGAAAAAGGGTTTGATGATAATGCTGAGCTATTTTTAAATTGACTTTTTAGTGTTGAGTCGTTGAGAGGGGGAAAACATTTTAATTTTAATTAAACATTCTACTTTTAGAATCCATCACGGTTATTACAGAATGATGATGATGATGTTGAATTGCTAGCGGCTGTTAAAAGTATATATTAATGTTTTAACTGGCTTGTATGATTTCAGCCGAGGGCCAAAACCTGTCAATTTTTGATATAGAGATTCATGTTGACGTTTGTACATTATGCATATATTCTCTTGTGAAGTTGCAAAGTCAAAGGTTTGGACAGAGAGTCGAGTAATAATGTGTGCCTCTATTTATCGTTAGTGTATGTATTTGTCAATTTACGAGGGATTCAAATGACATGTTAGCCACTAAAGCTATAAATAATTTCGCCATTTTGTTGTGTGCTACATTAGTTACTTGTTATATTATTGCAAATACAAAATAAAAATAATGACATTACAAGAGAAAATAAATGGACATGAAAATCAATTCGTTGTTTTAGGATAGTAATATCTTGTCATTTGTATGACATTTTTAAGGTAAGGCAACAAAAATATCACGTTTCTCTTTCGACAAGGCAATCTGTCCAAAACGCACGAGAGCCATTTTGTCATCAGATCATGGCAATGGCCCAAACTCGCCTCTACACTCCATTCAATTGTTTGCAATACCACACACTATTTTTAGCAATTCAATATGAAAATTTTGCAAAACAAAAGGGATCTATTTTTTACCATTTACAATGTAATATAATATAATATGCACATGTGCTCTTTTACAACAGTCATCATTTGAATGAAACAGGTCCCTGATTAGTTAACTTGACTTGACTCGAGCGAGAAAGAGCTGTCAATTCATAAATTTTACTTTGCCGGTCGGTCATCAGCACCATGTGTGTGTTTGTAAAGTAGTCATTTGGCTGCTTTTTGCAAAATGAATACAAGCTTTATTATACTAGTCGACTTATTTAACGCAATGCAACACACATGTAACGATGTAACATTGATTTTTTTTGCTGACGTCTCTAAACTGTTTGTGCGTTGCCTTTATTAAGTAAATGCCTCGCCCCAAACTGTCTTCTGATGGTCACCACAGAATCTGCAGCTGTGCACAAAAGTAACGTTTTTCAGTGACGCATGCAGACGCACCGAAAGTACCAATTGACCAATGACGACAGCAGAGCAGACCTGTAATAATGTATGGTTTGAAGTCTACACACTATTTAAGTCTTCAACAAAAGTGATTTGTGAGCTAGGTCGAACATCAGTTTGTAAATATTGTTTTTATTCATTCATTTTATAGTCAAGTTATTAGTAATTTTAACTACCAATGACTGATAATATGCTTTAGTGACTGCTCATTGACCAGATCGATTATTTTGATTTATCAAAAATGTTTCAGCTTTCAATATGCTTATGCTCATACAAATTATTTCTTATTTCAATATGGTTTTTTAGTACTTTAGTGTCTTACATTTATAGATTGCTACCGCTTTTCGTTATATGAAATTTTGCAAGTCTTAGACAATTGAAAAGTGCTTCGTCATCTTTGCATTTCCCTCAATTTGCTGAAAAAATCTTTTGCTGTAAACAATGGGGATATCAGGCTGTGATACCTTGTTGCTCAAAAAGATTTACAATTTTCTGTCAACTGATTTCATTTACTTCAAAAATAAAAACGCACTTCCATTATTATACATTCAAGTGAGGTAAACACTCATATATGGGAGGACTAACTGGGAGGTCTTGTGTGTGCATAATCATATTAAGTTTTATTACTATAACAAACACAGAACGAGAGTCAGTCCAAGGCAAAGTAATGCCGACTGCCCCATTTAGCTCGTCCGTGAGATGGAAATTGTCAAGTCATGAAATCATTGGCTGATCAAGCAATTTATTCACCGTCGTATTTCTTCCATCATCATCATCGTCATCATCATCATCAATGATATCCACTATAACTCCTACTCCTACTAGAACAAGTACAAGCAAAAGAATAACCTGTGCGGATCATTTGCTTCGTTTGAAAAAGAATTCCGCATGTGCCTACTCACATTTTAGTGGAAAAATGTCAAATCCAAACTAATTAATCTTTCTCAAACTATAACTAACAAAGTTTGTTTGTATACGATTTTTAAGTGGAATTTCTTTTTTTCTACAAGATATATCTTTCCGTAATCTTGTGAAATCACGCAGGCCATTGCTCGTGTAGGCGACTGCCTTCATTACTTCTCATGAAAACAATCTGATTAAAAAAACCATGTTATTGGTATGACCAATGCATGCGTGTGTGGTATCGACATCAAGATTGATATCTAATCTCAAATTTTCCAATAATGATGGAGGTAGAGGTAGGCAGACGCTAACTAACCACCATTTTATTAATAGGTCCACATCCTATTTACTTACTCCCGAGAACGTTTTCCTTTTCGCTCTCCTCCTCATGTACCGTTTTACGAGCAAACATCATCGTCTTGACTTGAATATTATATATTATGTACATTGTGTGTTGTAGTAGTGGAGTAGATACATTTATCTTTTTGTGTGACCAAGAAGGGCAACCGCATTGTAAAAGATAAACCATTGCCTGTCCGATGGTCAAATTTTTTGGTCATGCTTGATTCAGCGTTTGATAAATATTTAGGTTAAAAAAACGCTTTCATACTATTTGCATTTTGTAGGTATTGTTAGCGAACCTAATATTTAAATGAGCCTTAATTTTCTTAATAGCATTTTGCCATTCATAATATAATAATGTCAGACTTTAGCCTGTATTTACAATTTGACTTTGATTCCATTGTGTTAGGTGTCCATGAGTATTTGTTGGTGTTGGGAATGTGACGCCATTGAAAATGTGGCAGTTGTAATCTTTGTCTGAGGAATTGAGGAGCATGTAAGTAATCAATCAAGGTGACTGTGAGCCCTTTGTCCATCAAATTATGACAGTTCAGGATTTCGTAAACATTGATCATCATCTTCTGCTTTTAAAGTTGCAATCGTGGATGAAATGAAATGAATCTTTTTTTGACCAGCAGTAGTGGCAACAGTCACACATGTCATGTCAAATGTGTATATATAAGCACAAGCTCATTTGATAAGTAATATTATGGTTCGTCATAGCAAAGGATCTTGATTGTCATTCCTCATCACTGCTGCTCTTTTTCGCGTCCACTACTGCTGCCCATTACCCCGTATCTTGACAATAACAATGGGATCTCGTCACATAAAAAGACAAAGTCAGTGGAGTAGTGTCATGCTGCTGTTTATGATTACTATTAGTACTCCTCGGTTGTTTGTTAGTGATGCTCATTCATTTGTAGGGGGATTGCTCAATACGTGATATTTCCTTCTTTTCGTACATCATCTTTTTTTTTCAAAGGTTGCCTCATGCTGTGCCCTAAATTACCTCCTCTGTGTATACTCTTTCTTGGTAGTGAGCACACGTACATATACATTTGACGGAATATAACTATTTAAATGGTCTAGCCCTCTACTTCTAGGAGAAACACTGTAAGCCTCAAGAAGATGATAGATAATATGTATGAGTTCATCAAAAAAGTTTAATGATGGAGCTGGGGAAATAAAGACAATTAAACAAGTTGAGAAGGAGAAGGACGCGTGAGTTGCTGAATAACTGTTCACTCGCATTCCCATTGCAATAATATTATGAACTGCATTGCATCTCTCATATCCTTCTTTAACTCCATCTTCGTCCGTGTGCTTTTGCTCCTCATCATCATAGTTTTTAATTCCTTTTCGTATCATCATCGTCAATTTGACGAATTTGAAAAATTAAGATGATAATACAACTCACGATCATATCCCCTAAAATTTGCTGCTCAAACATATTGTGTATATGTATTAGTATTAAAAAAACAACATGCGCAGTAAGAAGGCTGGGAGGCAAAAGAAAAGAAGATATATGGGAAGATGTTGAGAGCATCACGTTGCTGACAGCCAGACACCGATGTCTATAGTAGTGCATAAGTACATGTTTGGGACCTGAGATTGCATGTGATAAAGAAAGATCAATTTGCAGTTAATTAGTGCAATTCTGTAAATCAGTTTTCATTTCATATTATTGAAAATGAGAAAAGGGGGGGTGAGCTTGAAACAAAGTAATGATTTCCAACTGCACCTACCTAACCAACCAACCATATTGTTGTGAATATTATTATGATGAACTCGAGATGCAGATCAGGCTTGTAATGAAGAGAGAAAAAACAGAGTTGATAAATAGAATTTCAAAAATCGTGACGAAAATGAAACTTATTTGAACCAAATTACATTACTGATATGAAACATACATGGTCATATCATATCGTAGTTTTGATGCATAAGGAAACTATTTTAAAAAGGGAAAACTGGTTCTCTTCTGTCTTCTTCCCAAGATCAACTTTATTGAGCATACCTTTCAATTTTCATTTCATTCGGATCCTTTTCTGTGATATCTGGAAGGAAAAGTATGGTAATATAAATGTACATACTTTTAACTTTAAGGTATGCGGATGAAATGCTGCCAAGTGAGTAATTTTTTTTTCGTTAGCTATCACATCGTTTCATCATCATTTTGAAACATTAACTTTTAATTGTAGATACTATCAATGGCTCAATATTTTAGATAGCTTTTGTTTGATCATGTTTTGAAAATGTTAAGTATCGAATCTAACGGACATGTTATTGAAGGGGAAATCTGAAAGAAGAAGATGATTTGTCATGTTTCTTTTGTAGTTTAGGTATACAAATCGAGTAGTTATATTATTATTGTTTTAAATACACTTTGTAAAGTTCCTAACATCAACCATCATCATCATTTGTGTACAAAAGGGTCAAGTCCTCGCTGTGTACATACTCACTCGCATCACATCTCTCTCGATGACTGACTTCCATAAAAGGTCAAAGTAGGGCAAAATAAGATTAATTTCCCATGATGAATTAAAGTTCTAAAGAGCTTTTTTGCCGAGCTTGTCAGCCATCATCCCACCAACCAACTAGACAACCATGCATGATGCTATGCTTCACAATTCAATTTGAGAATGGGCCATAAGCCATAGTAATGCACTGGCACTAACAAATTATCAATCTTAGAATGTTAATGATGATACTTGTTGGCAGGCTTGATGTCATTTTTGTCATGTTTAAAAGTTTAAAATACCTACTTATGAAACATTTTTATAAAATCAATCTCATCATGTCTTTCATGGGACGTGTCCGTAGTGTTTGTCAATCGGGAAGAAAACCTATAAAAGAGTTGAGAGTTAAGTATATAATCTACAGAGTTACAATGATGCTTTAGTTTGTTTTGATAGTTGTTCAATGAAACACATCGCCATCTCAAAAAAATACATAAAAGATGTGCTGATTTTATAAAAGGAAATATTAGCAAACATTTCAAATGATAATCCTTCCATTGTAGGGTTTCATTTGATGATGATGATGATATGATGTTTGGTGTTCTTTTGTGGTGCGCTATAGGGCAAAATACATACGTCGTTTTGGTGTGATGGTGTCGTGAAAAATATTTTTCAAATGATGCTCATGTCACCTATACCTATTTGATTAAAAAGATGTCCGCAAGACTGTAAGAGCAACGTCAATCTCATTATTTAAAAATGTTATCTGATTTTTTCGGAGAGGGAAGAGCCACAGCCGCCATATCTTCAACCCTCAAGAAACACTACTAATTAGACATGAATTGTAGCTGAATCGAAGCTGTCTATAGGCATCATGTACACACACTATGCAGCTTATTTATGTTATGTTATCTCAACTTGGCATAGATTTAATAAAAAAATGTTTTCCTTTTTATTATTCACTTGGTTCATTCATGAATATTATCTCTTTCGGGCAAATGTTAGTAATTTTAGCTCGCACGACGCGATCCAATGGAATTTAGTGTATGGTAGAAATTATAATTTGAAAATGGGACGAAGTAGTCGAGTGTCGAGTCCTCTCCCGATAATAAAAATGATAGCAAAGTGCTTATAATAAGTTTACCAACTTTAATAACGGTAATTTACCAGATTGAATTTAATTTTTTTTCTCCTACCCTCATCTCCCCACTACTATTGTTTTACCTTTTACGTTACTAAAAATGTCTCATTCAGTAGCCAATCATCATCATTCAAAAATAATGTAAACCAAGCATGACAATTCATCAAGTGCACTTTACATCAGTACACTTTTCTTAGTTAGTTAGGTTGAGAGTCCTCTTTCATGTCCTGTAAAAATACAATCTGAGAAATCATTATTAGGACTATCAACACGAAGAGAAGAAAAAAAATATGCTTACTCACAACAGTAATTCTCAACTCAATATCAGAAGAAGAAGAAGGAGCCGAGCAAACTCCTCCACTGTATTTATTTACCCTTTAAATTTTGTGGGTCCATTGAAAAGAAGGAAAGAGAGAGAGAGAGAAAAAAAAATCTTCTTGTGAGAATAAATCGGCAAGGGATTAGATGGAATGTGTTGGTATGTGCAAAGGAGAAAATCATTTTGTAGGTCAAGTTATAACTAAAAATAAATCCAACGTGACTCTAGTATTGTATTTTTGTGTTTAAAGATATACATATATACTTGCTTACCTTTTACCATACGCGCTCAACATTGGAGACAGATTGATAATAATGATGATGATGATGATGGTGATGATAAAGGTAAGCAAATGCAAGGTATTAGTGTTAGTGGGTGAAGGAAGATTTTACTTTGTTAGCATATCTCATCTACCCCCTAGAGATGATGAGCAGACAAACCAAGTCATCATTAGAAAACTTATGTGAATATAATGTTATACATTCCTTATTATCAACAATGCCTTGTCGCATTTTATTGTTGTGGAGCGGCTCCTTATTACTCCCAGTCAGCCAGTCGGTCGGTAGTGTGGTGTAAATACACTGTATAGCTGGCTGGGGCATTTGTTGACCAATGAAAAATGCAAATAGTTTATATTATGTTGATGATGGTTTGGTGATGCTCATATCTTTTTGAAGCCTTATAATCTTATATAAATGTTCTTATGCTTATGATTCGTCCTCCGAAAGACGACACCATCATCATTATTATTATAACAACATATATATTTTTACCATCGTATAAAAATTCATCTTCACTTTGAGCTGTCAACTAATATCAATACAAAATTTGTATGGAGGAGGCTGATTATTTCTACACGCTGAAGTAGACAATGATATATGAATACGAAAGGAAAGCACGATTTTCATTTATTCACTCACCCCCATTCATAAGGATGATGTTGGTGATGATGATGCGTTATATATGTATATGTGTTGTTGCATTGATTTTGGTCATCCCAACGTTTCATTATGTCTGCACATCACTGTTTGACATGTCATTTTTCTAACGGATTTCCTCCATCCGAGTCAATCCAATCCAATGCCAGACGGATTGTGTAGGCAATCGTAAACCCTAGCTCAATACTTTTTTATTTAAAAGTCTCATCTGCATCATCTCGTAATAAGCATGCGTCTTGTTGGGTTGTAACAATGGTTGTCGCCATTTTAAATACAATGTGCACCGTGAGCCTTAACAATACAAAGTATATCAGATTATGGTTCACCCAAGTGAATAGAGTTGACAGTGACTAATAGTAATGGTAATGGTAGGGCTAGTAAATAAAAATTTCATACATGCACTTTTATAGTCACTCTAGATTATCAGCATGTTAGATTTCATTACTAACTAATCTAACATGGTAAATCTCCCTTGAATGATGATTTGTGTATAGTTTGATGATGATGGGTCGTCTCCGCAGGAATCTTCTTGAGAGAAAAAAGTCTTCAGGACTCTTTGATCGGATTGAAGGCGAGAAGAGATAAAAATGGCGTGACCAAATTTAAACACATCATCAGTAATGAATGATTCAAAAGGACCTGTTTGCAGAAGCTGAAAATGATGGAAGTCTACTGTTATGATTGCATGTTGTGATGTCGGTCATTTTTCCATTTGATTGATCATGTGCAATTCGATTCCGGATCTAATGGGATACATAAATATATGGGTGAATATTTTATTCGCGTTTATCTGTGCATATGTTGATGATAAAGTCATCAGAGAACTGAATCTGACAGGTCCGCTATGAAGATGGAGAGTCATATTGGTTTTGGTTTCTCCAATGTTTCATTAAATTCATTCTCAAACTCGAAATGAAATCGAAGGAGAAGAAGAAGAGCGTAATGAAACTGATGTCACTCTTCTTAAACGCCTGTGCATCATGTGCGTGTCCCAATAATGCTTGTATGTCCTTGTATTTGTTTTTGAAATCGTGATGAGGATGATGGCCCTTTGTTCAACCACCAAGAAAAAAATTAGATTGATGATTTTTACTTGTGAAAATGATTGTTCTCCTTATTCAATCCACAATCAATTCGAATATAGGCACAATTACTAATTATTTTTGGCCAATAATAGTACCAGCACCAAAAAAAAATTGCTCATGGGGGAAAGTTGTCGACATTATTCTTGTTGAAATGCAATTAGTGCTAATTTAAAGATGAAGTCATTGAGTCAAGCTCTAGGTTTATTTGCATGCGTGTGTACGTATTTACTTTTAATTAAGGGAGACTTTAGCATCTACGTTTGTGCGGTAAGAGCCGGAAGCCATTTTTTGCAGTGAGTTTTAGTTGCATGCGTCAACTCAACCCATATCCATATACATTTAAATGTTACACATGATAAGATCCTTTCAGCGTCTTAAAGATATTAGTGATTTGCATGAGTGAGTGTTTAAGCTATTAATGACACGAGTAGTCTGTTGCTACTGCACTGTCGTGTCGGGACTATTGCTTTTACAGATCAGTTTATTAAATATACTTTTGTCATATACTGGCAAATATGTATGTAATTTTTGTCTATATCTTGTGTTTGAACATATGTGAAGAAAAAAACGTCTAATTTACACACAAATCCGTTTTAGGAAGCCCAGTGACAAGTCAAGGAGTGACATCACTTCACTTGGTGTGCCAATGTATATTTCATGAAATGCAAAGTATTACATATTTTTGACTCCTTGTTCACATTTGTGTGTGCACTTCCAACAACATCTCTTTAAAGTTAATGTTAGCACAGGAATACATTACACACACTTATGTGTACCTATAACTAATACAAATGCGTGTGTATACAAGAGCTTGTCATGTTGATCGTTTAAATGCATGAAATGGGTTTAGAAAGTTGTCAAATTTGCAAAAGTTGTAACGAGTTCTAGAAATAGAAACTGCATTCTTAGCCTCCTGCGCTTGATGATCAGGGGATGTCGATGATACCTAGTTTTATGCTACGACGACAACCTATCCATATATTACATTTGCATTGAAGTAAACTGCATTTTGTAGAGCTCTGTCTCAATCTCAACATATCAACATTATCAACTAGCTTAAGTTACTAACGTCTTACTGACTTAGTTCCTCATTTTTTCACCCTTGCATTTTCAGTTTGAGCAAATTGATTATCAGTCATGTGAACATATGCGTATCCGCAATAATGCGATGGTATATATTGGTGATATGATGATTGTGAGATCAGAGTCAGAGTGTGATGATGATGTGATCACGCTTTTTCGTATAAAGGTTTTTTTTCTACACAAACGCATATTTCACATTCTCCTTTAATATCGCTGATTATTGTCACGACTTAGCTTCAAGAAGACAACCAGTTTTCAACATGCAGAGTTAACTAACTGAAAATGATGTTTGATGCTAAATGAAAGATCGTATGAATGAGCAGGTCTGTACTACTGTCACTCTGTGTGTGCTCACTGGTGTTTGTACATAATTTTTTTCGCTAATGTTACTACTTGCTGCTGCTGCACCTTTCGTATTGTCATGTCGGAGGTGAAAATTAAGCTGTTTGGGGAATCTGTCACGGTGTATTGCATTGCATTGCGTTACATTTTTGTACTTGTGTACAGCGTGGCGTTCAAAATGCAAACACACGCTCAATACTAGTGGACATTTTTTCACTCATCATAATTTTATTATGGTTAGTCACTAACTACTAAAGTATCATAATGATTATGGCTACCGAACGTCTTATACCACCACCGCCAGTTGTCTACCAAAAAAATCTCAATTATAAATCTGCCAGACGGTAAAAAAAATATTTGTGTAAGCTTTGTACTCGTCATAACTATCAAAGAATTTATATGGCTTCTAATGACAGGATAGGTGATTGGTTATGCAGTTACAGAAAAGTCATCATTATTTGGAACGACTGAAATATGAAAACTTTTCGTATTATATATAGTGCTTTTGTGTGACTGTGTGGTGGTAGGATGATCTGCAACTAATTTCACATTTTTTTCCAAATTGAAACGATGAGACGTTTGAAACACCTTTGCTTTAAAATTGATGTTGTCAGCTACATCGTATATGTTTTACATTTGAATTTTGAAATCGAATACAAATTCTCAAAGAGCATCTCATCATTGGTGGTATAGCACGGTAAAAGTGGCTGTGAACTTTCTTGTTGTAAGGTCAGAATTTGTTGCTTTTTGAAATATACATATCATAAAATGTTATATATTGCTTTTCTCTTTATGAAATATTTTTCAATAAAGCAGTCCATATACACTTACTTTCTCTTACTTAGAAAAACTGTACTCTGACAACTTATCAAGTATTTGGCATTCTAGGTGTAGCAACAAAGTCATCGTCTCAATTCACTTATATACATTGTACTCCCCATTTGTTGATCACTGTAGGTTTGGTGAATTTCAGAAAATTTACGAGCTGGTAGCAATACTTTGTAGTGCTAATATACTCACTACCTTCCATTGAAATTCTTATAGTGTACAACTGACCTTAAATAAATTTCAAAACTCGCATATTTCTTGATCTCGTATTTGAGCACCTGTGACAGCATTTTGCCACCGTAATAATGTCTTCATTTTTATTCCTTTCCAAAAACTTGAACAACAAGCTCATGGTCATGGTGGCTTGACCATTATCAATTCGGAAGCGTGACAGCCTGATTTAAATTTCTTTGGTGGAATAATCCTTTTATTTCATAAAACCACCTTTGTCATATCTCTAATTTTTCTGAGATTTTAAGTTCTCTCTCCTCATCTTTTCTGGGAGATGAAGCTCACATCTTATACTGACATCATATCACATCATATCACTATTTTTTTGTACTAGAAGTTATGCAACATTCTTCTAAGGGATGTTTCTTGTCTGATGAAATTTATACCAAAACTTGATTAGTCGACCTTTATTGAACTCAACGTTGCAAAATCGAGGTTAATCCGTGACATAGTCTCCAACGACTCCAACCAGAAAAACTTTCGTTGACTATTTGCCATTTCTATCAGAACAAAGTGAAGGATTGAGCAATTGCTCATAAAAATGCAAAAATTGATAGGTTTTGGTGCTATTTGTTTGATAGGACACGTAATTCTGTTTGGTCATTGTTAAAATTTGCAATTGCTAAAGGCGTGAATATACCATCAGCTTCAGCATCAATTTTATCGCCAAGGCCCTATGATTCATAAATTTTTATAGGGTCACCCACGAAGTGTTGGGTTTTTTTTTGGTTTGATTCTAATATACATATATGATGAGTCAAGTTTTGTTATAGTACCCACAATGCTCCTACACAATAGGTAGATAATATGTGAACGTTTTGACCCCCTGATTACTATTTTTAAAAGACACGTCTTCCCAATTTAAAGTGATGATAATGCTGACTGCCCAACACGATTTCAAGAAAGTGCATCTGATGTACTTACTTTTGCTATCTGTACTCTTTTATTGCAGTCATAAAGTGGATATCAGTCAACAGTTTGTAAAACTGAGATTCAGGGAGCAACTTTACAAAAAGTAAAATCACTTTCGTATGAATACGTACGTACGTACCATTTTGACGGAGGCCGTGTCTACAATAACTATTAGTTCGATAACTGAGCAAATAATAATTGTTATCATCCACAATCAGAAAGGCCCAAAGCTGTGCATCTTGAGCTAAATAATGTTTTCATCAAAACTTTCTTCATTGTTTCGGTCAAGTGAGAAAAAGGAAAATGGTCTTTTGTGCCTCTTCACTCTTATCTTCAGTGTACAGCGTTCTAATCAAATGGTTCCGTCATTTTGCCTTTGGGCACAATTTTGTTCCATTGTTTGAAAATGTGCAAGTAAGAAGCTTACACAGTAAACAAGATTGTAAGTATGATTTTGCAGATGTAATATATAATATACATAAAGAATATACATATATATACGGTTAGTTAATAATCGTCGTACTCTCGTCGTTGTCTGCAAATCCTCCTAGGTCATTGCATTTTGTCTTTTTGTTAATCTACTACTGACTTACTAGCATACAGTGTGGTGGCTCATATTTTTATTATACAGTGTTGCCGACTGAAGATATTTTAGTATACATATGTATGAAATGAATGCTTGCTTATAAATATTATTATATATTGCCTAATATCTCATTTGTATCCAACCAAATGTGATAGCTCTACTGTGTTCAGTGTACTTTGTAATAGTACGTAGCAAATATAAGTTACACACGATTCAAATTAGATTGCGTTAAAGGCTGTAAATCATTTCGATATTAGGTACATTTTGAATAAACGTGTGCAGTTAATTCCTATATATGTATTGGTTTGTACCTAGTTGTATCACATACTTTTTCTTGGTAATAATGTAAGCTCTGTTTGTGTTTGTTCATGCGTACCTTCTCATTTGCATTAATTCCAAATGCACAAAATTGATTTGATTCCGATAAATCAATCAATAATTATTATAATAGATATGAATGCATTAAGAAATCAGCGTTGAGAATGAATGAGTGGTATGATGCATCTCGTCTGTCTGACTTTGCTTGTGTTGTGGGTACCTGTTTAGCTCTACTCATTCATTAATACTAATAACATACCAAACCTGTGAATCATATTAACGCTACACTTTTTTAGCAAATCATGCGTAATGCATTTCATGATTTTTATGTATTGATAATCAGCAATATGTGGTACGAATATTTCTGTGAACATGAACACTTTATGCTATTATGTATAATAAAGTAGTCACATATCAGGAATTACAACAAGCTAACCAGCATTAGCATAACAGCAAAACCGCCGGCAGTATAGATACATATATTCTCTTGTAATATTTGGTCTGTCAAAATAGTTTTTTTGAAGTTGTTGTTGACGTTCAAGAAGTTTGTGGATTAAGGAACCATAATATTTGGGGAAAAATTTCCTTTCTTTTGAAAATTTTAGAGAACAAAGGTGCGAGATTATACTTTTCTTACAGTTTTTAAAAGATTGGAAGCTTATTTACAATAATGTGATGTTTTGGGGCTTTATACGAATTTGTCATATACATTACGATGTTGACGCATTAAATATTACTACGTGTTCTCTCGTCTTGAATTGCTTTCTTTTTTTATAATAGTTTTCAATTACGATTCTTTAAAAATGGAATAATTCTGTACATTATTGTCTTCATTACAGTATGATATCATGATGTTCTTTTAAATGTTTTGTCAGAATATAATTAATTTGCTTTAATACTGCTTCCGGGCTTCTCTCCTATTGCTTCTTTGAGAACGTGAGTGTAGAAGTCACGAATGTAGAAAAGTTTGCACGTACGTGACATTCGGTATACATACTCATGCTTTTAAATTAATTTCTAGTGAAAGAAAGACAATTAATTTCTTAAAAAACAGAAGATTGATAAATTGTTTCATTTTTTTTTCATTTTAGATCTGTCAAGCTAAAAGATCTGCCGTCATGATGGATCTCAACGATGACTTGTGCCGCACTGACTTTTTTGACTTTGTCAAACTGGACAGTGGATCAAATGGACTTACACCGGTTGCCTTCATAGACTCCTTAGACTACACTCAAACAGATGGAAACAATAACTTGAGTGCTACTGGGGGGCAAATTAAGACAATTTTGGATGAAATGTTGTTGTCTGATACCCTTGGCTCCACCTCAGATCCTCTCCAATCAAATCAAGGAAGTTTAGAATTGCTAGGTTCAATTCAATGGCCTTCCTCTGGTCATTTAGATAACGCCTTAACACCAACCACAAATGTATCATCTGACCCTAGTCCAAACTGGCTTCTCAGCTCGGGAAACCCAAGTGACGGGGAGGTCACCACACTTACAAATCTCTTAGACCCCTTATTTGTTTCGTATGATGATGCAAAAATGGATCAATATTTTTCCTCGACGCAGTCCTCTGATCCTTCAAATCCAGGTGCGATTTCTTCAGATCTGATCACAACCACTTTTATGAACGATAGCTCGACCTCGCCTTCCAATTCCAGCGAAGCAGACTTAATGTCTTGGCAAAAGAGCTCGTCCGATGTATTCTGTGATGAATCTTTACTACGATCGGCGCTACAAGCTGGACACAATAAAGTAGCTCAACAAGTTCAGATACCGACAACCGTGATGGCTGTAACACAAAAGCTTCAACAACAGCAACACCCTCAATCAGGGACTACTACTGATATGACTGAGCTCCGAAAGGTCCTCTCATTTCCTCCGTTGGCGAACGGTAACGGCAGCGGACAAGTTACAATCACCACCAGCAACTCTTCCGGCGTTTCCACAGGTTCACCAACTTCTTCTGATCAAATCATGACTTCAGATCATCACACAAACGGTGGGGTAGGAGATCTCGGAGGGGATGGTCAATATTATGAGCTAAAAGTTCTTGACTCTGTCTTTGTGGATCCGGATACAGTGATCCCAAACGTTGAGGAGCTCATAATGACTCGCATTACCCCACAATTTAATAATGGAATCCCTAATGGGATGAAAAAAGGAATAGAGATCTCAGAAAAGAAAATTAATTCTACCACCCTCAGTGCCAAATGGACTTACACAACTAACAACGATCAGAATAAAACACCGAGAAAGCGGAACAAGAAGAATAATGGGCTAAAAAATTCACCAATGAATAATAATAATAATGGAACCACTAATGGAGCATTACCAAGTACCTTGAATTGTGATAATAGAAATGGAGTTATGGGCTCCTTGTCTCCATCCGTTGGCTCACCAAAGAGTAGCCAAAGTAGTCCCAGTACAAACAGCACTTCAAGCAGCGGAACCTCTGGAGCTACATCACGGAAGGAACGCTCTCTCCACTATTGTAATATATGTTGCAAAGGTTTCAAAGACAAATACTCTGTCAATGTTCACGTCAGGACACACACTGGAGAAAAACCCTTCTCATGTACGCTCTGTGGAAAAAACTTTCGGCAGAAGGCTCATTTGGCCAAGCATTATCAAACTCACGCCGCCAAAGCCAATAATCCACATGGCAAAGGGTCAGCCAAACGAACCGTGAGTGTGGCTGCGTCATAATAAGCTGAAAAAAGCTGTTTAGTTCAAGAATACTTTTGAAATTAATTTTGTATATAGCATACTATAATATATAAAATAAAATTACCTAATGAAATAGAAATATATATAGAAAAATAATTGGTTGGTACAGACGTACAGAATCTATTAAAAAACTGCATAGGAATCATTTGTATTTTCTAGGTATGGTGTAGCTAGCCATTCTAGTGCTTATATATAATGTAGAACCTTTTGAGGATTTTAAATGTGATGTTCTTTTTTATTGTTTGGTTTAGTAAACCTGAATTTTTACTTTACTTTTTTTGTGATTGCTTTCATTACGAATGCATATTATATAATATGATTTAAATGATTACATTATATGTAGGTGTACGTGTCATAATGTCCTTGTTAGACCAATTTCTCATTCAGCGTGATTACGTTTTGTTAACTTTATAAGCATAGTAAGTGAGGTTAAGGCATTTATGTTGCTTAATGAATGCATTTTTCTAGGAAGTGCACAAAGTTTGTCAATCTTATCAATAAGTAACTTACATTATATATACTTTTTTTGTATCTTTAAGGTGCACCCGTCCCGCATCCAATTATAAATATTACACATTTTGACCTTTTTTGTATGTTTTAGTAACATGCTTTTTTGTATTTGGGTTCAGTGTTATTGTGCCAATCTCATTATGCATTTCTGTATTTTGTATGAGTGTAGTCACTAATGTAGCTGGAGCATTTGATAATTGATAGACATGGTATGAATTTGGTAGTATATAGTATGAATATGATTCTTTATTTAAATGCCGGGGGATAGTCTGAACAGGATATTTACTTTTAGTAAGTTAAACTTGGAACAAACACAGTCAGGGGTAACTGTTGTACTTACTACTTCATTTCTTCGATGACCTGTTTTACCAAAATTATTTCCTACCATGTATAACCAGCTACCCATCATAATGTTTTATTACTTTCGTGTTATGTTGTATCTGGAAGGATAATTTTTGGTGTAGAAAGGGCTACACATATGAAACAAATGACAAAGAAAGTGCCGATTTTGAGGAATGTAAATGTAAGGTGATGAATATTTCATGTCTGTCGGAATGCCATATACCAGAAGGTGCCTTCCATAAAAGAATGGGATTGGAATTTGACAGAATCTCAAGAAAAGTAATATTCTCAATACTAAAAACATGTAGTTACATAGTTTACTGTAAGTTAAAAATAGAAACTAAAACCGTTTGAATTATAACCATTATAAGTTATGTGAAGATGAGATATTGGTGGAAAGTATTACTTTTTTTTGTAATAAGATGTTTGTAACTTTCTACTTCTTTTTCTACTTTCACATATTATACATATTTAGATGCATTATAGCTAAGCTTTCCGTTGGGCGATGTTATTTTCTCGGATTGGTTGGAAGTTGAATTTATTACAGCCGTACATTATTTAAATAGTACTGGCAGTAGAAGTGGCATTGAATAATGTAGTAGTAAACTGTTTAAAAATATTTTGTACATTACACATTCCTCATAGAATGTATAATATGTAGGTATTGTAATAATACAGTAGAACAAAAAATAGTGCGCTAGTGTGATAAATTTTAAAACAAATATTACATTTATTATTAAAGTATGTATGTATTATTATTATTAAACAAAAAATGTAAGTAATTATGAATCGTAACATATTCACCGAAAGCGCAACCAAAATGAGTATATTTTTCCATTTACAAGTGCTAACAAACTTCTCAATCTATCCCAAATCGTGTTTAAATTAATTAACGCACCCTTCCCATGAACTGCTAACAAATTTTGTTACCTGTTACAGTATCATAGATTTCGTATCCCTCAAATTTCAGTCATGAATTCGATATATAGTACATTTTGTATGTGTAATCTACCACAAACTATCTCTTAATATACTGTGACAAACCACTATTTTTACTTATATACGCTACTATAAGTGAATCTATCAAATGTGTATTAATGATTTGAATAAAATAAACTTTTAACGTGGAAAAAACTGCGATTAAATCCCTCTTTTTGCTGGCTTTGGCGATACAAGAACTTGCTTTTCTTCACTCAATTGTATTATATAAGTTGAATCCTTTTTCGGCATCAGTTTCCTGTTGTAGTTTGTTTCGGGACCTCTGAGATCTAAAACGATGCTAATGGTCACAGGACAAGCTTCCGTCCAAGCCTATTAAAATGAATGATAATATGAATTAAACGGATTCACAATGAAGGTGGATAACGAAGATTTAGATTCGATCAGTTATTTACTTGATGCGAAATTGAGACTGTTGTTAACAAACGGACTTCACCACTGGAATCCGACCTGAAATCATTTGTTCTCGGACAAATCAGATGTACTTGCTGATCCGGATAATTTACCTAATAGTTTAAGTTCAGATTATGAAAAGTTAAACATGCCTTTTTCAAAAGATAACTGGTTACAAAAATATTTGAATTTAGAATCTCAATCTCACCATAATTCGAACATAGGCAGTATCCTGTAGATTATGTATTTCGGCATCTACGGGAATTCCTAACAATAGACCAGCCGTAAACTTCAATGCATTATCCGATTCCCCGGAAGGTTCAATAATTGTTGCAGAAGCCATTTTGATCTACACAAAGACATGCATCGTTTTAGCTTCTAGTACATTGATATTGTTCAAAATGTGCAATACAGGGTGGCGCCTTCTTTTTGATAACGCTTTGTTTTATCAAGTATCTCTGCTCGTGCTTATCGTAGGTGGGTTGTCAATGCAGCAAACGAAAGGTAAAGCGATTTTGCATGGAATTACAAAAGGTTTCACATGAAAATCTAAAATCCCAAAGAATTGTGGTCAAATGAAGTGGGTAATGTCCAGCAGGAAGTTTCCAAATCGCATCAAAAATTGATTCTTCATTTCCGAAACAGTCATTTTTTTAGATACCAAAAGCCAAAATATATCCATGGGGCTGGCATCACAGGATTTAGCAGGCATTTTTTTATTAGAAATGACGGTGATACGGAACATTTTCTCAATTCCGTTCACACACTGGGACATCAATCTGGCCTTGTTCGCAAAAAAGTTCCAAATTGAGCATTGAATGTCCTTTTTCGATGAATCCTTTGGCCTACATCGTGGCGAATGATGTTTTTACGGTTTCCAATGATATTTTTAATCGTTTGGATAACGATAGTTGGGATGGTAGTTCTTCCTTAGAAGTCCACTGGCTGACTTTCGTCGGCAACCGGAAGTCCTCACTTCCGGTGGTTGCACTTTATAGAGGTGCCACTCTGCTGTTTTAACTTATCTCACTGATTTCTTCGATGTTACGAAGAGTACGAAAGATAAATATATTAGAAACATCATTACTAAGATACAACAACACATTTTTCACAGCTTTTAGTGACTTTCTCTCTTAGTGATTGCTTGGAAACTTCCTGCTGGACATTGCCCACTTCTTTTGACCACAATTCTTCTGGATTTAAGATTTACAAGTGAAACCTTTTGTAATTCCATGCTAAATCGCTTTACCTTTCGGTTGCTGTATTGATAACCCACATACGATAAGCACGAGCAGAGATACTTGATAAAACAAAGCGTTATCAAAAAGAAGGCGCCACCCTGTACTTTAGTAAGTTTTGTTAAGTATGTGTTACCGAGCTAGAAAATGACAGCAACGGTATCTGATGTGCTTCGAATAAAGGCAGTAGATGTTTTGCTACGGTACCAGGTTTTGGTTCATCTAAAGAGTCCAACATTTTTAACATGGCAAATGTAAACTCATCCGGCGTTAAATCGTTTTCATCCAGGTACTTTTGAACTGTTTCTGCTTGTTCTAAAAGATTCTGACATATTGCCAGCGCCGAGGCGTTGCTTCCTCTTACAATATATACTAGCTGAAATGCTAGTGCCCGTAGTTTTAACTGCATTACGATTCCGTACTCTTTAGGACTTAAACCAGTGAAGCCATACTGCATTTTTAAGCATAGTTGCATAAATGACTGTATTTGCAAACGTAGAGGTTCATTTTGAGTATTCTGAGTAAGTTGGATCCACGCTGATGAGCTGAGGCAATTGCAGTACACAAGTTGAGCTTTAATGTATAGGGATGAAAACTTTGCAATAGCTGAAATCTCTTGATCCACCTCCGAGAGTCTCTGATAGAAAGCACAAAACATAGTTACATAGTACATATATATTTCGCATACGCTATTAACTTTTTTAAATAGTTGTATGAATTCATTCATTAAAGCTCACTTTTAAATCTTTCAAGATCAGTTTACACAACTTTGTCTTCATTTCACCGTTAAGATTAGCAGAGGATTTTAGCTTGGCAGTTAGCTCTTTTAAAATAAGCCTACCATTTGCATTACCACTTGCAGGTAACCCAGTCCCAGAAGAAGAAGAAGAAGATGAAGCAATTTGTTTTTCAGAAGATCCATTAATAGATTCATTGCTAATATTCAATTCTGGAACAAATTGCGGGAGAGTGTCTCGTAAATAGTGATAATGACGCAATAACTTTTCATCAAACAGTGTGGCCATTGTTGGACAGCCTTTCGCAGAATTGAAAACTAATATGAGGACGGAAACATATGCAGGATCTTCAGGGTCTGGTTCAGATGTATCAAAGAATGGATGCATAGATAAAAGTTGAGGAACTAAGGGTAGAACCACCCAAGGATGATTTTTCCCAACGCCTTCTAACGACTTCCAGATACTTTTCTTATCTTGGGGATACCTCTTCAAGTTTTCTAGAATGTGATCTAGACACATTTTCACACAATCCTTGGTCATTAGGTGACACACAGCAAGCAGCTTATGCAAACCTTCCCTAATATCAATTGAAGAGTCCTGAAATATCCAAATCCCATATAAGTCATGCCTCAAACTCAGAATTTGAAATTAGTCAAACTTAATTAAATTTTAATATAAATACTTACCTCAAGGGCAGCTAAAATAGTTTCCAGTTGATCTTCCCAAAGTACAATGTGCTTACTAATTTTGGTTAAACTATCAATCGCTTTAAGTCTAACATCCTCAATTTCATCATTAAACATGTCAACAAGAAAATCCAAAGCCAGGTTGGCAAAATCTGGACTCTTGATTGCCAAAGTACATAAAGAATCTACAGCAGCACTGCGAACCTCTGCACAAAATCAAGCACGCATAATTTCAAGAAAAATGTAGGATAAAATATTCAAACTCTAAACACATTGGAACCGTAAAGTTTTACCAAGGAACTCATCTTCTAGGCCGTGAACAAATGCCCCGGCTGCACCACTGCTGATGAGAGACACTGATGCTGCCTCAATGAGTTCTTGTGGAGCATCATCTTGCCATTTTTTCCCAGACGACCATTCACCTGACTTTACTTTTTCCCATTGACGCTCATGAGCCGAACGTTTTCTCTAAAAACATTAGAAAGCTTTTTATTAAGCACTATCAACTATACTATAGTAAATCAACTAGAAATGTACAAGAATATCATTAAGTACATACCCTCATATCTGACATAAGTTTCTTGTCCAGCGTTTGATCCAAGAAATTCTGACCGACCTGTGGCATCTTTCCGAGCAATGTCGCCGCTAATACTCTGACTTGAACGCAAGGATCATTGATAGCATGACAGATTTTAGCAAACGCGTCATCAACCAGCCTCATTTTTTCACCTCCACCGGAAGGTGTATGAACCATACTAATAATAAAAACAGAGACCTTGAATAAGATTCGATTCACATTAGTTTTTTAAGCTAACAATTTCCTACTTACTGTTCTGCGTAAGACTGACTAATTGCCCACAGCAATTGAATGGAAGCTAATTTAACACTTTCATAGTCATCGTCCAGATATTTACTGACTTCTCCGTAAGTCTGCACATCAAGGATGGCACCTTTTCCATTGAGGTGTAGCTATATTATATAAGTACAGTGAGTAACGGAATAGAAATACTTGACATTGAAACTTTAAAGGAAAAGCATATGTATGATATGTGTACCATCATTTTGAAAGCAGTTGTCCTCACTCTTGGTTCATGGCTATGAGAATATGAGTGAACCAGTTGGAGTGCTGCTTTGACGGCATTAGCATCATCAAATGGTGTTAATAGACCGATTATTTCCAAACATTTACATTTCACTTTGGCATCCGTCCGCTTAACCAGCTAAAGAAATGAGTAAAAATACAAAAAATCAAGTCAACATTCATTGCCAACCAAAAATTAGTTAAATTAATTACACACCTTCTTAGCAAGCCCCAAAATTCTGCTATTCGATACAGTATCATTCACAATACTAGCCAATTTCAATGCGACCGTTAAACCACTATTGATAACCAGTGAAGACGTTTCATTCTGAATCATTCTCAAAATTTCATCAATTGTAGCCTAAAACAGAAACCAAATTATTTCATCATATAAAGTTTGAATTTATCCCAGATAAAATTCGGAAGAAGAAGCTTGTAAAAATATTTACCAAAAGTTCAGGATGAGCAAGATTGAGCAACTGAAAAGTGGTCAAATACTTGGCCTTTAGAGCAGAGTCTTCTTCCTTGGGAAATAGGGTGATAAGCTTGGAATGAAGCATTACCACCAACGCTGGCTATTTAACCCAATAAAGCATTAAACATACGTAATACCTTCTTCCAATGTTCTACAAATCACAATTTAATTGATTGTTCATAAAAGTGTACAGAATGATTTTCTTACCGACAGTGGAAGATGGGCAACAATTTTTGACAACGCTCGAAAATTTTCGGAAGCTGGTCGGTCAGAATCCAGCGCTGTAATTTCTCTTTCGATTGCAGCTGCTGAGGTCCCTTCCAAAGTTGGATCTTCAGCCGGTTTCTTGATAATTCGAAGCCTTTTCACTGATCGAGATTCAGCAGGCTCAGCATCCACAGTTATTGTATGACTTGACTGGAACTCTGCCAAAGCACGCTTCTTTATTGGAGCTCGTGCAGCCATGATGATTTCAAATTTGTGAGAATTCGTCACTACCTACTAATGACTGATTGACTAATTACTATTCGCTCTAATCAATAACACTCAACTCCTTTTCTTGACTCCGAACCGGTTTGACTTTAGTAATACTGTTAAAGTGACAAGAAAATCATGAAACCCGTCCCCAACTTTGTTTTGAATAAGTTCTTATCTGTACTTCGAACTAACAATATTATGCGTATTTATTATGATCTTATCATCAAAACACAAAAGCACATCGTAGTTTACGTTTCATTCAAGAGTAAAAACATTTTGGCTGAAGGATAAAAGCCCTTTCCGCAATTCAGAGACAATGGGAAGGGGCAAAGAGTCCAATGCTTCTTGTGTGGTTCTTTGTCTTCTTATGCAAATATCCAAAATGTTTAATTCAAGATGGGGACCTTAATTCCTTAATAGTTAGCATGAGCAAAGATATTTAACTATAGATTAAAGTTTTGGTGGCTTATAATTTGTGTATTTTATTAAGTATTAATTCAATTCAGTTCAGACAATCTTCCAAACATGTAAATCAGAATATGAAATTGGTAAAAAAACACAACTAAAATTTGTTAACTAAGATTTGGTTACCCTTTCGTAAATAAAGGCTTGGTAGACTTAAAAGGCGTTGGTATATCAAGGACATGAGTATCCGTCAAAGATATGAAACAACTTCCTTGGAATTCATCAGCGAGTAGAGAAATCGATGATAAGCAAGAGTCTGGGGCTCTTTCCAGCTCGAATACGAGAAAGGTGTTGGTTTGTGGATGGGATTTTAGTAAGGGCGCTGGCAAATATAAGGTGACTTGAGGTCCTACAACAGGCCAGTATCTTCCAAGGTTGAAGCCATTTATCCATACCATCCCCTGAAAATTACAAAGATACATTTAAGATAAGTAAGGTACAACAGTGTATGAGGAACGTGAGAAAGACTTAATGTTTTGGAAAGTCTAACCTTTGTAAACCCATCTAGTCTTACAAATGTGTCCAATACACTACTATTAGAGGCTGGCACTGTGAAGTTTCCAACAAAAAATGAACCACTTCCACGATTCTTTATTTCCGTCAATGGGGACTCGTAGTTGTTGATCATATTTGACTTCAGTCCAAGGCTGTATTTATTCAACTTTCTCCCATCTAATTCCCCCAAGGGAAACATTTCCCAGTTTTTTAGCACATTTGCTCCAAGTGTGACATTTGTTCCTGGTCCCTGTTCGTTAAAATTTCCATTGGTCACGCCAAGCTACGTGCAATTAATATGGATTTTTTGGCTTAGAAAATTTAGTTCACGTTACCCTGTTTTCATTTATCTGACTTCCGTAACAGACTCTTCCTTGGTTTTCTACTAGCAAACTGATAGTTTGTCCTTTGCGTACCATGATTGGGATGGAAAATATGCTCTCTTGTCGAGATAAAATTCCTTGGAATTCCTAGAGCGAAATGTGGAAGCATAAAATAACTTATAAATTTCAATTGGGAGAAATGCTAACGGCAAATTTCATTTCACTCACATTATCTACGTAAATGTACGCTCTATCTTTCAGTTGCTTTGCTGTTAAGACAGCCGGATCTGAAGTGACGAAATCAACATCGACTTGATATAAAACAAATCCTGAAGCTACTTGCAGATCTTCGAATGATTTGGGTAAAGTGCTGTAATGAATTTGTAAATTAAAGGGACATTCAACATTCACAAAACGAGAAACTTGTCTAAGAATAAAAAATTAACTCACGAGTGTGTTCGAATTCCTCCAAAGAGGATTAAAAACTCGGGCAGAAATAGTCCAGTTAGCTTCTTCAAACTTACTTTTCCATAATCTCCTTTTGGTGATACTGAAGGACTTTCTTCCGGAACAGGCATATACTTTGTTTTGCACAAGTAAGTTAAGGATTAAGTTAGATTAGGAAAAGGTTCTAAAGAGTTGATTTATCAATTCACTTACTTTCGCAATGACTTTTTTGATTCCAAAATATTTTTCTGTTGGATCTCCAGCCTCACTGAGAGGTGCATCAAAGTCATACGAGGTTGGGTTTGGGTCATACATTCCTCCGTCAACATTTGCTCCATTTCCAAAGCCAAACGAAGTGCCCCCATGAAAAATATAAATGTTGACATTTCCTCCAATTGCCAACATTGCATCTAGTGCAGTTGCAACTGCTTCCGCACTCACTTTACTATGTGGTTTTTGCCAATGGTCTATCCAGCCAGGGTAAAATTCAGAATTAATTAAAGGTCCGGAAGGAGCAAATTTTCGCTGAACTAAAAAGGAGGAATTTATTTCTGCTGGAGATTCTGCTCCAAAGTCAACCGTAGGATATACCTAATATATGAAAGTTTAACACTATAATATCTTCATGCCTCATATATCGTATGGAACTTATTGGAATACTAACTCCTGGTAAACTGCCACATTTCACCATTCCCTCTCCGGCTCCATCAGTGGAAAATAGTACCACATTTTGACCAAGATGAATGCGAATTAAATCTCTTAAAAAACTAGTATACTCCTTATCACATGCGTAGCTTCCGTATTCGTTTTCAACCTTGTTAGATTAACATCAAAATGTTACTAATAATGCAATTGTAAAATAAATTATGTATTTATATCATCCAACAGTGTTTTCTGTTACCTGAACCATAATGACGGGTCCTCCATTTTCGTACAAGTAACGGTCCAACCTTGGAAGCAGCTCATCAAACCATTTTGAAACAAAGTAGACGTACTCTATTGCATAGAAATAAATTATGGTTGGCTAATAATTTGTATACAATTTTTAGTATAAGTGTATTTTTTGAGGGTTCGTGTACCAAGGTCACTTGTTCTTAATTTCATATCAGGTTTTTCCCATAAAAGCCACGCTGGCAAACCTCCCTAAGAATCAAACGAAACACGCATAACATCAAAGTTTCCTTTATGTGCGATTTTATACTTTTTGAATGAATTTTACCATATCTCGTTCCGAGTCTATGTAGGGTCCCGGGCGCAAGATAACAAGCAAATCATTTTGTTGTGCAATCTCAATAAATTTAAATAGATTCAAATTCCCTTCATAGTTGAACTTTTCCTCAGGAGTGGTTTGATGTAAGTTCCATGCTACATAGCTGCAAGGAGAAAGCGAGCAAAAAGAGGCAACATTAATATGCTGGTTAATTACTTTTTGGTTTGATCGGGTTAACAAGGTTTAGAACCTCATCGATACTTACGTTGTAATTGCATTGAGACCGGCTAAGCGACATTTCCTCAGTAGATCCCCCCATTGCTCCTCTGTTGACCTGAAGTAATGTATTGAACCACTAACGTACTGAAATTTCTTCCCATCTTTCAGAAACGCGTTGCCCTTATAGTCGATTTCAAATGAACGTTGATTGATTGGTGTGTCATGTTGAGTTTGATTTTTAGTACTCACAAGTCCAATCAAAATTGCAAATACAAGTCTCAATAATAAAACCTTCATCTTGAACTTGAAGTAATAATTCTTTTACTAAAATTCAGATTAAAATACAAAATTGGCAATAATGCTAACCGCAAGTCACATTATAATGCAAAGTTGTATATTATGCTTTGATGCCTGGATGCTGACTGACAGCGAAGCTATCTGTTTGTACTGGACTCTCTTGTCATGAACTATGAATCGTTTTTAGTTGATGAATACATGATACATGAAGTTATATAGGGATGAAGCATGCGAGATCATAAAAAAACAAATGAATAGCAATGGTAAATGCATATATTAGCTTACCACAGTGTACATAGGTTACATGCGTAAATGCATGTAATGAATAAATAATGGGTTTAAGCATACATGCACGAAACACGAAATGTACAGAGATTTTATGTTTGTGACTGCAAGTTATCTGAGTTGATGCATCCGCTTACTTCTTCACTTTGATAACAACAAACTCACGGTTCACTTGACCGAAATCATCAACCTTATGAGTAATGCATCTCTCCAGTAAAAATCACAATCGATGCAGACTCTACGGTTGGCAAAGGTTCGAAGAAAGCAAATTTCTTCGATTCGATTGACGAGGTATATGAATGTTAACCCATAATATATTTAACCCAAATAAAACGTTAACCAGCAAATACCAAGATAATGTAATTTTAGTGATGCACTAATATTAGTCGTGGTAGGTGTTTATTTATTTACATCAAAACAACCCATTTATAATCCATTATAAATAATTATTTTAAACTGGCTGTACATGTTCCATATCACGAAATAAATATGAAAAATCAAACTGATTGTACAATCAAAATTGGGCTGGATTGAAAATTAGAAAAAATAAATGTAGCCCATCGCGGCCATAGCATTTGGTGATGATTATAGCCTGATCTGAAACTTTCCAGCTTTTGTAATATATTTCACACCTTTGAAAGGACGATATTTTTCTCCGTACATGTCCAATCTGCTTACTTTAAGTCCTGACACAGCCATTTGATTTATTGTAAAGTTTACCTATAAAACATAGGACAGCAAACATTAGTAAAACCTAATTACGATAATCATTTGACCTTTGATGAGTATTTATAGGCAGAACTTACATTGACGGCAGGATTGGATTCGATTGGAGCTGAGCCAGCTTGAAGGCTTATCTATAAGGTAAATATTTTAAAATAGTACACTTGACCTTTTGAGTAAAACTAAAATTTAACGGTATTTAGTATTCTGCTTACTGATCCTTTGATATTTGGAAGCTTTGTCGGATCAATCTTTCCAACATCCCATTGAAGCACCTTGCTGACAGGGTCATATGAGTATTTTCCTTGTGAGGGCACCAGAGTACAATTCAAGACAGCTTTTGGCATTGGAACTTCCACTGAAACATTTTCTACCTAAAATGTCATAAACATACACAATTTAGCAATTCCTTTCCAAAAGACCTTAGGACAAACATTATTCTGCAATACCTGTCTTCCCATTGTCTGCTTTGGTCCCACTGTAATATCAAGTCGTCCTTCACGGAAGGATATATGATGTTTAAGATAGATTGGAATGGCTACGATACTTTGCGAACTGATATGATATGAAATTAGTCGAAAATTTCCATCAGGTGGAATAAATGATAGCACCTTTTCGCTCTAATAAAGATGCAAAAATACCAAGTTTCAAACCGACATTCGTTCAATACAACATACAACTACAGTAGTGCTGTATAATTTCGCTTAACAATTTAACATACCTCCCATCTCTTAAATCTCACGCAAGGGTGAAAACTAACATCATCTAAAATTCGTGGGTTAACAAATGTCATAGTTAAATCAGGCATTCCACTCAACTTGATGCAACAGTCAACCTAGACGTACAGATAAAATAGCTTTAGTTTTTGCTTTACAATTACAAGTATTTCTGTAGTGAACTTATGATCTGTTATCTGTCCGACTTACATATCCTTGAATTTCTGCAGATACTGTTGAACCGGACTTATCTATAATAGCGTCCACTTCTTCAATGACATCAAAGTACGCCTCATTATTAGCATATTTAACTCCACTCCGCCTCCATGGAATATTGGACAACTGCCCTGAAGGTAAAGTGCAGCTTACACTGAAAAAACGATAAGCAATAATGATATTACTGTTACAAAAATTGTGAAAACATTTCAAAAGTATCCAGTTTCCACTTTAGAGGGCATCATACTTTGATTTTCCTGTGACTGTATTAGCAATCGTTCGTAAAATGTTTGGAGGCTTGATAAGTTCTTTTAGAATGTTTGATTCTGTAGCAAGTGGAAATCCATTATCTAGCATTTCATCCAACAGCTACAATTTTACAAAAGTAAAAAAAAAATGAATAAAACACCTTTAATTTTTAAAACCCATCAATAATATCTTTCTACAAGACATTAAATATTACATCACCTCGAAAATGATGACGTAGTGCTCCTTAATGATGGATTCACTGCATTCTCCAAAGTAATCATCAAAAATGTCCACAACGCGATGCAGAAATTCGATAACAAACAGTGGTGGAACTAAACCAAAGCACATTTAATTATAACCAACTTTCGCTGAGACAATGATATACATATGTTAAAATTTAAATTCTACAAAATTAATACCTTCCGTCGTGCATACAGCTACGAAGTACATGTTACACCGAAAAATTGTGATTAAGTAGTGATGTGGAGTTGCTAGTACTGGAGGCATATCAATAGGCGACGTGATTTTCTTTTGCTCCTCAAAGAAATAATCACAAACTGAGCGAGAAATCACAGACTTCCAGTGCTTCTCCATAAACACATCACTAAAAACAGTAAAATAAAGCGATCACATTGTATTTAGTCTGTAAACTCTATAAAGATAATTAATAGAAACCCTTAAAGTTTTACCCAGACGTGTTTATAATGAAAAGGCTGTGAATCATTTTTAAATCTATTTCAGTCTAAATTAGTTTCGTGTCTGTCTGTGAAAAAGAATCTCCCGTTGTAACCCAACAGCTCCGAATCCTAGATTCACTATTAACTGCAAGTAAAGTACATAATAAATGTTCTTTGAGACTTTTACGTAAATTAATCTAATATCGACCATATACGCTTAGTAATGCTAATTTTCTTATAAAATTTCTTACCTTCGTAAATCACTAGATCTGCTTACAGAGGCGAAAGTACAAATGTATGTAAATATGCCCAATGCACATACAAAAATCATCACCTTACAGACCAAGAATTAAATAGGATTTATGCCAAATATTTGGGATTAGTAAAATCCAAATCATTAAAGGGAAGAATGTTTTGGTTTTCGATCCATCTGCTTGACTTTTCTTCACACAACCTGTCATGCATGCATTACATACAAATAATGTATATTTCAGCATACGGTACATACATACTCACTCGAACAATGTTTGTGTGTATGGACGTGGATATAGTTTCATCTGTACACAGAAAACTGTATAGTTCGTTCAAATGTAAAGTAAAAGCATTGGTTCCTTATGATATGCACGTATGTTATACATTCCCAGCCCAAGTGCTTTTAACAGTATTCATTCGTACACGATGATATGGGTTTACTTACGTAAGATAAGATGTTTAAGGAACGTTTAGATGTATTTTCTTTTCAATTTCAGTTTTGTAAATGATTCTGTTAAGCTATTCTACGATAACAACATTTCACATGATGTTTTAAGTTACATGATGCTTCAATTCAATGTTCCTAGTCTCTTGTAATTTACGCTATGTATGGAAACTTTATAATGCTCATATATGTGCTTTGAATATTATCTAATGATGGCAATAAAAATTAGCAACGACTGCATTTGTTTAAATGTTTGGTTTTCTTCGGTACTTATTTTTATTAAGAACAATTTTAATTGCGCTCTTTGACTTTGTTGTCTGTATACACAAGTTTTTCAATATAATATTCGTTTCATAAACACATAATATAATATGTTATATATTATGTTTGCTTGTACTTTTGAATTTGAGATTTTTTTTTCAAGCTTGATTTTCACTTCTTCTCAAGTATTCTCTACCTCTTTCATGTCGTTTAACAACTCTTCTCCAGAAACATGCTGCGCAAATCGCAGCAGGACTAGCGAAACATATAAACATTAATATATCAAAAGTCGCGACTAGCGAGAAAAGTGATAAACCTACTGGAAGTAACTGACCACTGTGCATACTTGCAAGCGCATATATGAAGAAAAGTACCATAAGACTGATGGGAAATATGACTAGAATTAAAAGGAGGGTTGAGTTCCTGATGCATTTTATCGTTTCCTTATAAGCAAGATTTGGCTCCTGAAAATGATTAAAAAAATTAAATTTGATATTACTTCATGAATCTAGGTAGTAAAAATGTAGAATGACAGTTAGTTTTTCAGTTTTTAGTAACACTTACAATATCACTTTGCGGTGATACTCCCCACCACCGCGACAACACGCAAATTCTTACTATTTCACCTCCAACAAACATTGCTAATACTATCAGTGCAATTAACTTGATTCCGTTCCCCTCAACTTCAAACTCGTCATACAGGGATACAAAACCCACTATCATCAGAATAGCTTCTAGTAGTGCAAAAATCTATAAAGAAAAATGAACACCAAATCCAAGAGAAAGTCAGTCAAGTAAATTTTTTATACATATAAATTCATATTCTTCCAAACCACGAAATTTTTCTTACCATTGAAACGGTAATGACCGTCCTAGAAGTGGTGAGTACATAAGAAGATGAGCAGCCGCTTCCCCCATATCGTATTCTTGCTGGTTCCGCTACAGAATTATTAGCAGTTGGCAAGTGGTTGAATTTTGAAAGAAACCCTCCATCATCACTATCACTTTCATTTTCACTCGGAGCCCCCTTTGATTTTGCCATCGCTGGTGAGTGAAAGTCGATTCCCCTTAAAACAAACTGAAGGGGTTTCCACCAAAAATTTATTGTTAGTCTTTATCCCCTAGTATAGCTTATGTTAGTGAATTTGTGCTTTGCTAAAATAGCAGGTGCTTTAACTTTAACCCTAGGTATAAACATTGTTAGTCCGGGATTAAATGGAAGTGTCCGTGCTATTCCATTATTTCGCAAGTGAAACTATTTTGGCGAAAGTAAATGAACATATATATCGGGGGAGCCTGGCGCCAGTGCGCCTAAGAGATTTGGTACAAGGTCACTTCATTTTCACTTCTCTTTCTCTCCCACTTAAGAGGATCATATGGGGTGACTACACAACAAGTCAAGTACACAAACAAGTCCAAAAAAAGTGTATTCTAATGCTTCATATGAATGGAGAAAAGTTCCCTATCCCGTTTTTATGTAAGCTCCACATAATATATGAACGTTTCTGGAGAGAGTGGGCCCTCTTATTCCTATTTCTGATACATAGAGATCTACATACAACACATTGTGAAAATTTCCCCCATAAAAAGGTATTATGTGGTGAGTACTTGTGCCCTAACGCACTGTCATTTCCACACTACCATTGCAGGATCAATGCACGATGAGGTAAACTCAAAAGGCATTCATAATGCATGAAAAGGGAGATGTGCATGGAATCTACTACTATTTCATGAAAATTTTATGTTCTGAAGCAACAGCATGGATGTATTGTGGAATTTCTTTCTTTTATCTGTGTAGCTTCAGCTAACGACGCAAAAAGCTGATCCTTTTTTGGGATTTTGGAGGTAAGTAGTAGAATGGATGGATGATAATGATAGTTCTCCTTCTGTAATGGAATGATTCATTTGTATTGTGTACCATGTATTTAATAATCATTATTCTATTAATTTTGTCATTCAAGTCAAGTAGAGTGCGATGCTGGTTGTTGGATATGGATTGGGTGGCATACTTTCATATTATGACAAGAAGAGCAAAAGAGCGTAATCATTTTATTCTTTGTATGGATGTCCATATCTTTCTGTTTGCAACATCAGTGTGATCTGTTTTTGTTTATTGGGAGCTTAATTTTCTTGACAGTATTCACCATAACATGGACGCTCATGATTCTTCTCCAGTTCCTTGTCAATGTATGAAAAGAGAGGCTTGAAGTAGTCCAGCATTGGCTTTGCAGACATGTTTCTGGAGCCGGTAATGACCTCCAGCGCAGTTCTCCAGTCCGTAGAACATCCCAGCTTCATCATGTTCCTAACATTAGCAATTTATTATGCATTAGGTAACGAATAAATGTGATTTCCAAAATCATTTGCAATTCTAATAATGGCATCATGATGGCATAAGTAGTAAATTGTATGAGTCTTGTGATACCCCAATAACTTTCCAGCAGCTTTGCTACCCGAGATATCACAACGATGGAGTGGTTTTGTCATCTCCGAGTCTTCGCTAAACTGTCCTGCAGCCTTGCACATTGCTTCATAGAATTGGAACTGGAGAATGTAGCTGAGGAAGTAACTGACGTATGGCTCATTAGCCACAATATGGAACTTTGAAGCTGGGTCAAACAAATCAGAGGAGTTTCGGTCTGTTGGTGGAACTATTCCTTGAAGCCTTGTACGCATTTTCCACCATTCTTTGTTGTAGTCTTCCGCAGTTATCGATAAATTAAAGGCTCTCCAACGCCAAGCCTCCAAGGCATAAGAGAATGGTATAAATGGTATCTAAATATTGGATGTATAGATACAGCGTAGACAAATCGATCATACATACATAAATTAGTTTTGCACAATGCTAGACTTTTTTTCCCGCTAACCTTAGATAATGCAGTGCTATACAAAAAATTTATTTCCATATCAGTAACCAAGCTCTTTTCCTCCGTGCTAGGAGGAGAACAAACTTTTTCCAAACCAAGGTCCAAATGTAACTTGCATTGAAGATGTGTTGGAGTCATAATGGTTAGAGCTAAAGTATCTCCTATGGCTTCATGAAATGCAGGATTTGCACCGTCTTGAAATACATGAGGTTGATCATGGTACTGGAGAAAGTATTGGATGTGCCCCATTTCATGTTGGGCAGTCAATAAATCATCAAAAGTAATCTCTGAGCACATTGTAATTCTGAAAATTGTTGAAAAACCATGAATTATTTTTGTGCAGTTAGCAGCAAGAAAGAAAGATATTGTTGGTATTGTCAATACCTCATGTCGGTTCCATTAGAAAAGTCCCATGCGCTGAAAATGAAAATTCTATGTAGTAGAACTTGGTTATACAGAATTTATACAAAATAGGTAGTATGACTGGTACCTTGGGTGACAAACAACATCTCGACCGTCATTTGGTCGCTGGAATCTAGAGTATTTCCAGAAACTTTGTGGTACTCTCATAAGACCAAGGTCATCAAAGAACTGATCCGCTTCTCGAAACAGTTTTTCAACACTGTAATTCTGCAATCATGCAATTTTAAATGATTAAATTGTACTCATATGCATTAACACAATTTGAAACTTTACATAACATCAAATTCAGTTTCACTTACTGCTTTCTTCAACGCGCTGGTGACATGCATTGAGCTGATGTCGGGAAAAGGCTTTGTCGAATCATCAAGTGCTGCCCAATCCTTTTTAAAAATAATGGTACCCCTTATCATTTGCCAATTCGTATTACTTTATTTATTGCTAGTTTTTAACTTTTTCTTACTTGGCCCCACATATTGCCCAAGATATGTGCTGGAAGATAACCCGTCTTGGAAATTTTATCTGCGTATTCTGGTTTCTGTCGTAGTTTCATACGGAGGTATGCATGTAATTTATTGTAGAAAGGACGTATTTCCTTTTCCAAAGCTCTGACTTCCTCCTTGAAAGTATCTGGAGTCCAGTCATCACTGTAGTCATTGTACTGTGTTATCCACATTTCACTCATGTCCATGAAATCTGATTAAATGCAAAAGATACACTATTACAAAAGAGATTCCACATCACCAAATTATGAAAGAATGAGATTATGATTGGAAATGAAGTATGCGAATTGTGATTCTACCGTTAGCACGCGCCATTTCGTCCTGATAGTTAACAAATTCTTGATACATTGTAGGAGGAACGGCTTTGCTCATGGCATTGTGCCTAAATCAGGGGCATTGAGAGAAAATGCATTATTTTACCAATCCTTCACTTTTAGCAAACTGGCTTCATGTTAATTTTTATAATTTTAACTACGCACCATTCTGACCAGTAGTACACAAGTTCATCCCAGTCTTTACTATTATCCAGTTTACGATCAATATCTACAAATCAAATATTTATGCCTTATTAATGAAATTTCCATTAAACTATTCGTGCGGTATTTAGGAAAATTACTTGCAGCCCGCATAGCTTACCCCTGTCAAGTCGCAGATTACATTGGGTTTTATCATGATAATCACAAATTGTTACAGTGGAGTATGCAGTTTCCATTTTAGTCAAAATTTCTGTCATCTACAACAAATTGGAACAGCAAGCCCGATCTCAAAACATGACCACCTTACATATGTATGTAGTTGTTGTTAATTGTCTGCCACCACTTCCTGCTTTTCCTTTATTGGCTTACCTTTTCAATATGATCTGTAGACATGTTTCCTGGTCCTTGAATAGCGAAATTCGCAAACATTCGTTTTAAGTCATTGTCATTAAAATCTTCCCAGTTTGGAAATCTCTTTTGAACTTGTTGCTGAATATCTGCCTCAAACTTGTAGTTATCAGCTTCGGCTTTTGACTGTGATTTAATGACATTCAAAGGTAATGAAAATTAAGTCTCACAAACATCATTCACTCAACTCTACAATTTCCCTGTTTGCAATACCTTTGCAGCTTCCGTCTCGTCCGTAATGTTGGTTTCATAGTTCCACGAAATAACTGCCAAGCTATTGTAAGCTTTCGAGCTTTTTTTGTTCACTTCCTTTATGAAATTTAATGCTTCGACTTCAATTGCAGGTGCGTTTGGGTCAAGAGTATAACTCTCAACATCCGGTGGCGCAGGGGCTACTGTTGGAGAGCAATGAATTGTAACTGCTTGCAAATAGGCAAGTAGAAGCAATTTTGAAAAACTACACCACGACGTCATTTTGAATTGAATCTCTTTTGAAATCTAATGTATTGAGGCTCTAAGCATTCAGTGTCGTCACTGATGTTTGCGGGACGACTGGGATGGGATTGAAGTTTCATCCTCCGAAATAATACCCCAAAAAGCTGGAAGCTTGTGCAAAAAAAATAAAGCTTTGTAAAATTAGAGACGTCATGAATTTGGAGATGATAATGAAAGCTTTTAAAACCAACTTATCGCATTCTTTATATAATTAGATATGTATATTATTCCTTTGTTGTGCGACCTTGATTTTGGTGTCTGGACTAGCAAGATGTATGAAGAAACTCGTTTTTAAAAATCTAATCAATATCCGCTAATGAACGAGATATGAGATTATTACGCAGTAAAACGATTCTTGGTAGTAAAAGAAAAAAACCATGCAACTAAACACTCAGTTAGTACGTGGACATCAAAATTTATGAATACCATTGTGAACTGGACTTTCTTATTTCCACAAAGGACAAGTCAAGCTTCATGCTTCTAACACCTCCAAGATCTTATATTTCTATTCCCTCATTTGACGTAATCGTAATATTCAAGGACATAGTAATTATCAAGTGGTAAACTGTGTAAAGTGAGTTAAGTTCATGGAGTAAAGAACAAAACTTTGATGTTTGTAAACCAATTGGATATATAATACACGACGAATATTAGTTTTGTTCTTTTCGGTGTCTCCACAAAAGGAAAATAAATACAAAAACATAAGACACACAATGAATGTCAGTAATACGTTACTCACTTCTCAGATTTTGTCATACTTTTTCCGTGAGTCTTTAGTTTGCCAAATGTAATAATGAATATCAATATCCATTATCACAAATGATGAATGATAATGTAAAGTAATAAATTCTTACTCATCCGCAAATATAAGCACAGTTTAGTAATAATAATCCTTTAATCAAATCTTTGTCAATGGTATATTTGCTTCTTCTTTGGCAGTAAAAATAATCTAACCTAATAAACAACCGTATATAATTTAATTTCCAATCTAATGTTTAAACAAGATTCGATTCTGATTGTTAAAATTAATCGAGCATAGTATTCTAGAATTTAAGTTTGAGTTTATTGCTATTCAGAAACAGGGTTCTGATTATTGCAGCAAATTTAAGTCACCTCATCAGCAAAGCAGTTTTGTACAAAGGACACAATTGTTTAAGTGAAAGCAGCGTTGACGAACTGATTTTTTTATAGCTATTAACATTCTTTCAGTAAAAATTTTACAACTACGATAAACGCGCTGAATTAATAAAGCTGTTTTTAGTACGTTTGAACTATACATTTTAATTACTGGTGCGTACTAGACTAATTTACTATTTCTAAACATATATATATATATTTGAGTACCATACTATTTTGAATAAATACGTATCTGCATCAATTCCCGTGTTAACTGTTTTTGTCGCCAACTGTACGATATGGTCGATATTGAATAATGTGCTCATACAGCATATATAAACCCTAAAAAATATATCTACTTGGAATTTACATACAATTTCACTCAAATCAAGATCAACAAATTAAACTTGTAATTATTATTAAACGATACATTCAGTGACAGGTAATTTGGTATATATAGCTTATAACTGAAAGAAGTGTATTGCCTTCAAAACAAAATATCACATATAATTTATCAAGAGCAATCGAAATTGAAGCATTAATTGCAGAACAGGTTTAAGACAATTATTACAAACTAAAATATTTAATAAAGCTCTGAAGAATCATGTAGCACTCAATACTGAATTGAACTAAATTCATATTTACGATTAAGGAAGTTAATAAATTAATGATATCCCTACAAATACTAGATATACATAAATCAAATGCATTCATTTTGGTTTTGTACAGGATTTTTTTTTACGTATTTATACTTACCTATAATGATTAATGATAATCATGTGTATTTTACTCATCGGATTGATTAGCATTCCTTCATGCACCAAAATAATTTCAATTTCAGTCAAAGTTTAATATTCTTGTGAAGTAACTTTAACAAGTGATGTGAGACCCAATATGAAACAAAATAGTTATTGCCTCATCTCATCTTAACATTAACTAACGCTAGAAAAAGATCATAAAGCATGTACCTTAATTTATCATTAACACACCTCCACATATACTTAAATTAGTTTTTATAGTGAAAACTAGTAAATCACAATATAATACGTATTACACTTCTCTACATTCACACACCCCTGTCTTTTCTACAATTACAACCCCTCTTCCATTACATGATTACAGGCTACGGAAATGTCCTGAACTCTTTTCTAAGTCAAACCAATCACAGAAAATAAAAATGTATTAAACATCCAACGTGAGTTCGTTTTTGTAATTTTGATTGCTGCTTGTAGTTTTGAAGGCCATAAGCAGCTGCACCGTTTGATGTCGTTCTCCAGCAGTTTCAATTTTAAAAATACTAATGTTTGGGATTTTTCCTCATTTTATTCAGGTTTAGGACTTTGGTAACTTCACAATCTATCTGCATTACCTCTTCCTTCCCACCAACAGAATCTAAAGATATGAAAAGCAATTTTTTTAATCACAACGAAAATAATCAAAACTTTCTTTTCAATGGTCCATTATTTCCATAAATGCCCACTTACCATTCCTCCAAGGCATAAGGAAACTCATTTTAGGCCTTGATGATGCGTTGCTAGACTTGGCAGAAAGTAAAAGTTGGTCATCCATGGCTAAGGAGACTACATAGAAAGTGTCTTCTCTGAGTTGAATCTTTTCCAAAAAGCTGCTGTATCGCTGCATTCGTTGATCATAGACTGTTAGACCCTAAAATAATAAAACAAAATTCGTTTTGATGTGTCTAGAAACAACTCGTAAATGCATAATATCTTATAATTATATGAGACTCGACTCACCTTGTTATTATCAACGTTATTAACCTCCATTACAGAATAAAAGAAAGGTTTTGTTGGAGCTTTTTTCTTCAGTTTTCCACGATTGAACAAGCCTTTCAGGTCATTCTGAACCCTATATGAAAATTATCAAAACGTTTATTATTTTACTCCTTATGATTACGGTAATACAGAGCAGAATTATGAAATGATAATGCAATGCGTACCTCAGTGATTCTGTCTTGTTAAATGACAACTTGCAGTTGTCTGCTGGAACGTCAGGGTTCATTGGCAATGTAAAGTTTTGAAACGAATGTTTAAAGCGATGTGATCTGAGATGAGCATTGAATTTTGATGGGATCATCGTTGCCTGTGTTCGATTTCCCATGGTCCCACTGGATGCATCTAGAGTAGAATTGCTTACTTTCTTCTTTCTTTCTGGAATATCCAAGTTTTTATGACTTGGCTCTTCCTTAAAATCGTCCTGCCAAGCTAGAGATCTGCTGATTCGAAGGTGGTTAGTTGGAAGCTCAGTCAAGTGATGTGGGAAATCAGCCTGCCCACTAAAACTTTGCATAACTTTTGAACTTGTGGTCGCATTCGAAATAACTTCGGGTACAACGTGGTGATTTCTATTCATTGGTGCATGTGCACTTAAAATCATAAAGCAGCATACTCCAAGCAGGGCTACTTTGGCAATGAGCTTTGTTTTGTTTGCATTTGCACCATTCCTTCCTATCGCATTTGGTAAAGATCCTCCATTCATCTTTGAGCTAGATTGATTCTGGATGTTGGTATTTTGCTGCTGTTGCATTAGTAATCTTGTTTTCAGAAGCTGGTTCTCCTGTCTCAGATGCGAGTTTTCATTTTCCACTTCCTTGAGTCGTTGTTCCAACGTTGTAACGTATTCCTTTTTCTTCTTTCGTGACAAGGAGGCAGATTCCCGATTTCTAATCATTCGAATATGTCTTTTAAGGGCTTGAACGTCAGGGGAATCATGAGATGCTGATCTTCCTCTGGAACTTTTCAAAGAAGGAAGAATTTTTGTCAAGTTATGACCATTTGGAAGATTTTGGATCATTGGTAGCATGCCAGCAGGAAGGGAACCAAAGCCTATTGAAGGCTTAGTTTCGGTTTCTACTTTTATCATAGGACTGGGAGGTGTTAGTGGTGGAGTATCCATTGATGAAGGACTTCCAAGATACGCATCTGGCGTACTTGACGTTCCAGAATCTTTGGAATCAGAATCCTCTCTCAGTAAAGCATTGGATAGCTCGTCATTTTCTAGCATATCGAAATCGCAGGAAAATTCAGGTAGGTCCAGCTCGAGTTGCTGTGCAGAAAAACAGATGCTAATGTTAACTTAGTGTTCCAAATTTCAAATTTCATGCTGAAAATATTTTTATCTACTATCAATTTATTTTACCTCGACTATATCTGTTGTGAACAGATTGTCCTCCATTGAATCTTAAAATAAAGAAAAATTCATATCAACATTAGTAGCGACAATTAACATGTTTTCTCCGTTAATTTTTAAATGACCCCATAAAATTTCAGTAACATTTATCTCAATTTTTTTATATCTAGAAGATTCCATATATGTATAAAAGGCGGCTTCATGTTAATTAATACGTATATGAAATATCCTTACTATGCATTCTTGGAAAGGAATAGCACACACTTTACGTACAGGTCAAGGATAAGGATATCATGAGCATGGAGATTAGAAGCGACCAGCCACATAGTATGCATTTATATGTCTAGTCATCTAGTCTGAGTTTTCCACAGCAGTTCAGATTCTGATAAGCAGAATTAAAACGTTAGCTGTTTTCCCTTTTAATGAATAACAACATGATTATAACCCGATACATTTGCTTCGAAACGACAAAAAATAGCCAATCGCATATTAATTACTGAGTAATCAATCGAGATGTGATGACGCAAAGAATATTGATATTTTTAGTCTGACTTTCTTTTCCAGGAAAATGCACAATGTTAAGTTTAAATCCTATTTTGATAGAATGAAAAGATGTCACAATTATATGTAATACGCAGTAGACGATTGATACCTAAATGCAAGTATTATTTTCCGCGTCGTAGGTCATCAATGATTACGAAAAGAAACATTTTAAATGAAATCTTTAGAAATAATATATCTACCTAGGTCACCTTAACCCTTAGGTGGCTGTTCATGTTGCATGTGTGTATTACCTCAAACTCAAGCAATACGATCAACATTACTTCTGATAAAATTATTATAATATCCGCAATAACGCAGGAAATTAGGTTCACTGCAAAGCTCCTCCAATGCTCCCTGGCTTCTTTGCCGTGATACCTAGTAGTAGTGCACATGGTGCCATCCCATGCACTAGGTAAAATGACGTATAATAATACACCGGGCATCAGCAAAAGCATGTTTTATTTAGAAGGCTTGTTGCCAATTGCAGCATGACATATTGACAACTTATAATTCTTACTATATTACTCTTATGAATAGATATGGATATTAAGAAATGTCAATGCAATGGAAAAAAGGTTGTTTTCAGTTAGTACCGTAAAGCACACAACCTTTTATTAACCACATGCTGATGATGATGGTGTGCTACTGCTACTTAAACTACTTTAATAATAAGTATTCCTAATCATGCATTCGGATGATTGCACATGTACGATTGAAGTCACAACCACGCTTCAGTAGTGACATGTGTATGCAATTGACTTCTGTACTATCTGAGTCGAAAGCGATTCTATTTCTGCCAAGTTTCCACGAGGGAATACTATCATGCTTTGCCGGTTGCTGAATTGGGTGAAAAGTACATGTGAATGTGTGCTGTGCCTCTTGTCTTGTACATTTTATTGGCTCATTGATGTACCCAGCAACTAAATAATATTGGTTTTGATCAAGTGATAAAAAATGACTAAGTAATAAAATCATGTTTCAATCTCCTTCATGTCCCTGCAAAACCTCTATACCTTTTTCATACCTGCCACTACGAAACAAAATACAACCAGAGAAGCTTTGTACATGCAACGAATTTCTTTGCACGCACTGATACATGAAAATAAAACTATAAATATCCTTGAAATTGCTAATGTCCAATAAAAATGCATGAAAGTCAAAGTCAATTCAAATCATATAGTAGCTATACCTCAATCCAATGAGCAGAAAGACTACACACAGGAAGTTCCCTTACTTACGTAATAACTTTCGTATAGATTGACTGAAACACTTTAGTATTCATTCTACCGGCAAGGATAAGATAAGTTATTAAGATAGCCAGAACCAGCATTTTACAAACAAACATTATGTGGTAATTGATACTATTAGAAGATTAGACGCAAACCCATGAATTTGAATAAAATAAATGAATACGAATAGCTACTACATTATGTACGAAAAAAAATTAAGCCATGAATATTAACACATTAGATTACACTTTGTGATCATTATCATTCTGTTTTGTGTATGTGCATTGGATTTTCTTTACCAAAAGTATGTTAATATACAAGCAATAAAATACACTAAAATGTTGAATGTAAACAGCATATGTATTACATACCTGCAACTGAGCATGATGAGATGCTGTCAGCCTTTGTTACAACCGGCGTCGGTGAACCAGAGCTAGAGATCGTGTAAGGTGAAGCTGAAGACAGCAATGTGTTCAGCTTATGGTGTCCTGTCCCATCCAAAAGACTGCCGTTTGGGACTCCATTGTTCACGGCAGCCAGCCCAAAAAAGGCACAATCCGAGTCAGCTTCTATTTTAATGTTGTCGAACATCGGACCACTGAGATCCATTTGGAAAAAATTACCGAAATACGAATATGACGACCTTAAAACAAGACCAAATAAAAATTACATGTCAAGGCTTTCGGTTGAAAAAGTTTAGATTATAAATACTGAACCTATGTACCTATGTAAATAAGTTGCTGTCTTTAATACTTTTATGATAGATGTTTGCACGATTTATGTATGCACTATATATATTATACATTTCTATTTACTATCCTTACATTTTCCGGTCAAATCACTGGTTACTTGACTTCTATAAGGGTAAAATACTAAACAAGACTTAAAAGGATTCAATTAACTGCTGCTTATGTGATATGACAAATGACAAATCTCAGACTGAAATGCAGGTGCAGACGCAGACTAATACTACGCAGGGGTTTGGGAAATGTTGCATAATATATAGCAGCTTATACACTCTCCATTTTCACGTGCTTTTTATTCCACACTACCCAATTTCATGGAGAATTCTGAATCAAATGAATAATAACACAATGCGTTTGCAAGGTTTTCTATTCACTATACTTGACTTGACTGACTGTGCTATAACACAAATGATAACCCAGCAATCCTTACTGCACGATTTCTTTCAAATGAAACCGCTTGAAAATTGTGAGTTCACAGTTTCAAAATATGTTTATTTGAAAAGGATTAACCTAACAATAAGTCAATCTCACAAAAATTGTAACACTTTTTGCCTGTGTATGTAGTGATCATTGATTTTTCATGTACACGTGCAGTATTTCCTCAACTTCAGAGATATATGATGGATTTCATATAATGTCGATACTGACAATACCTTTTGTTTGAGTTCTCAGTAATCCTAACCCACTTTACTTTAAAATTCAATGCCATTTATCAATATCGACTTTTATACACATTGGATATTCATGCATAAAAAAGCTTGAATGCAATCCTAATCCTAAAACGTGTACATAAAAAGTGTACAACCCATGAATTATTTTTCTCTATGAATTCCAATAAAATATACATTTCCTTACATTACAATGGACTACAACTACACAAGCATAACATAACATAACACGCTTCCTTCATCCTTATTACTTGACTCTTTAATTCTTAACTCTTGATTTAAAAGTTACGTTACGAGTTAATGTAATAAGATGAACATCTTGTCCGGCTTCCAAAATTATATGTTGCCACTCACATATTACAATAATTAATTGTAACACATTTCATATTATGCAATATACTAAACATTTTTACTAAAAGTGTTACAAAAACTTTTAATAGAATTTTTGTGGGAGGAAATTATGAGTAATTTATATGACAATAGTACATATGCATAGTATACACAATGTTTTGTACCTGTCAAATATCCCAACGTGTTTTCTTCTCTTTAACCCACAGGAGTAGTTATCTTAACAATAACTTTTTACTTCCAGATGGTACACTTGCTAGCACAACGCAGAACGCACTACTTCCAGTAGTAATATCCAGCTGACAAAAAATTCTTTGCTTTGCAATGCAACAACACAACCACGCATCTCCAGTAAAAGACGTGGACTAAATGAGAGTCTCTCAATTGGGAAGATTAATCCAGTCCCGTTTTATTTTCCAGAACGTACTTTACTTTGTAAGTGTTTATACTTAATATTCCATGCTTCCAAATCAAGTTGACTTAACACACAAACTGGATTGACATCGCGTTGACGTTGACAGGAGAACTTTTTATCTCATGTTAATAATATGCGGTTTACATTTACTCTTGTAGAGTGTCTAGGAATGATGTTGAGCTGACAGACATTGTATTTGTATGTATACTAATGTGTATTAGTATTATGTAACCGAGATAGCTGCTGCGTACAGCGTACCGGAATCTGGAATGCTGATTATGTTATGTTTTTAGTTAGTTTAAACACATTTTTCACTGACTGCGTCCACAATTTCGTATTCAATCTTCTATTCTACAGCCACACAAATGTGCTGCGATGTTGATATATTTTATTTTTATCTTCCCAGCTCAGCAAAATTTGTATCGTATCAACACAACAGTTGGGTCAGCCTGAGACTGTAAATAATATGACATGACAGATTTGCTCTAGTCTTGTCAAGAGTTTTCTTGATGCTTTTATTATTTAGGACAATTATTTCTAAATCCTCCTCCTCCTCATTATCATCATTATCCTTTTCTGATATCCCGAGCTCAACTTAAGTTGGGTGACTGATCTGGTTGTGAACTGTGCGTTTTTCACACTTGGATTATTCCAATCCAAACCCAAAAGTTCTCTGACTCTTTCTCTTTTTGAGTCATACAACACAAGACTAATTCAAGTTCAACAAAGGCTAATTTTACGACAACACCCACAAAACCACGTTTTTAGCACTGAGTTGTTCTTCCTTCGTATATTGTTAGCACAACAAATTAGATAAATACAATGCCATGAAAAGCACACGGTCTCTTTCACAAGAAGCTAAAGCTAAGCGGACTGACGCTGATGCTGGTTTGGCTGACATGCAAAACTTTTTTTCTTTTTACTAATACGCCTTTTCTATCACAGGCTCTGAGCAAGTCTTTCTTTGCTAATTTCACGAATCACATCTTCTCCGCACCTGAAGAAAAGTCAAAGTGGAGGAAGCATGCTCGTTTTGCAAGAGGACATAGGACATGATCAAATTTTCGGTATAAACTTAACACACACAAATCTTTATACGAAATACGAAGAACTAAATGTGTACATATGCTTATTCAGCAAATTTTTATATGATGATGTGATGTGAATGCTAACCTAGCTTTCCACTTGTGAGCAATGCAATGTTACATGTTATGAGATTTCTAACAATTTACTACGTCCTTTTTTCTAGAGTTGAGAAAAAAGTCACAGAGTGTTTGACAGTGTAATAGCTGCAGTAGAGAATTCATTGAACCATCGGCAGAAAAGCAGATGAAGGTCTGTATCTGTCTTCTTATAAGTACATACATACATATCCCTTTCTATATCGTAGGAAACAAGGATGATATGATATGATGATGATATAATCCAATCCTTCTCTTTTGTAAGTAAGGATAAGGCAGGATGGTTGTGGCATGTGTATTTGTATTATAGACAACAAACCAAGTAAAAATACATGCTTCTGCGTATGTGGATATATATGTATGGAAAAGGTATGCACATAATCATCTGCTTCGTTCGTCCGTTCGTTGTGGAAAGAAGGGTCAACAACAGATATTCGCAGTAAGCCAAAGCCACATTGTACGTATCGTTTATAGCTTTTATAGCTGGTTGAAAAAGAGGAAGGCGTTTTTTTACATTGTATAGGATAAAAAGGGTTGCTCATACTTTATTTTGGATGCCGGATTAGTACAAAATGGGGGTTAATACAAGACGCTATTTTTAACTCACTTAATCCATGCTTATCCTTTTCCACGTATTTGTTAGGTTTATAATGAACCTATTGTAAATTTCCATTTGACAAATTTCATCCTTACCGAAAGATCCTTCATTCTTGCAATTTCCCACAGGGAATCTCAGTTTTGTTTCACTCATAAAAGAATATCCAACCACTTTGCGTTATATAGTCATGCTGTTCTGCGACGCTTAATCCAATCCTTTTCCATGTAACGCTAGGATGGGATGGAGCATATGAAATCGCAACGTCTGTCAAGGTTGTTTCTTATTTCTTAACCCATTTTTTTGTCAACTCAAGGAGTTTAGGGGTTCGATGAGAAACTTTGGTTAAACGTTTGATATTATAGTTTTTTTTTATAAAATTATGTGCCCCTATTTTTTCAATTTTATGCGCACATTATTTTTGTGTATTCACTCTAATTAGAACTATTTCTCATGATATTGGACATAAATTTTAATATTATGCGCAATATTTTATTTATAATTTGCAGCGAGCTATATTAAATGACATTTGAAATGTTCATGAGACAAAAATGGGGCAAGATAAACATTATGGTATAGCAAGCTAAAATTATGCATGCATTTTTTCTCTAAGTATTTCAGCTAATATTTTTATAAACTTTTTTCTCAAATGGGTATTCTTCAACCATTGCGGCTAAAACCCAAGCAAGGCAAAGCCAGTCAATAGGAAAGAAACAAAACCTCAATAAAGCATTTGATGAATTCAAGAAAGAAAAGGAAGGTGATGATGATGATATGATGATGATAATGATAGTACCCATGCATGATTCCTCCTAGTTTCGTTAAAACTACATGAAGCAAAAATGATACTTACTACTGTATAAAAGTAAAGTATTTTGTGATTTTTATCAAATACATAAAACTGTCTATCATTCATTCATCCCACATTACAATAGCATCCATATTATGGATACTTTAATGTTTAAAGCTATTGCCAAAGGATTTTTATTCATTTCACGGTCTGCAGGAAGGGTACAAAAATTACAAAGGCCTTTTTAATACATATTTTACCTGTGCTACTGTCTCTCTCTCTACGGTTGTTTTTTATGTATCGAAAATGAGAGATGAGTGTAAAAGAGGAAGTTGGAAGTGTCAATATTCTTTTACTTTGTTTTTGACAGCAGTAAATGATTATTAAAAGCATTTTGTTTCAGTCACGTCTTAGTTTCAACTTGCAAGCCGCAGGTGAATTGCCATCTCCAAATCGATGTTTGTGATTTACGACTCTTTGTTGCATCATCGTTAAGTCTTGTTAAATTCGTCACTCACATGTAGTTGTAGCAGTTGGTATGCAAATATTTTTTCAAAATGCCAACGTTTGCAAACAAGTTATTTTAGCAATTAGTTGGCGTTGGCAGCACCAAAGGTTTATGACACCATCAACCATTCAATGGCTAACACATGCAGTTTTTTCTTCCCTTTTGTCGCCTTTTTCAAGTTAGTTCATCATATTGTGACGGGTGAGGAGAAGCATTTCAATTTCTATACGCGCATTTTTTGCTGTCAATGAACGCTTAAATACTTGAATCCATACATACTGCTGCGTAAAAGAGTTCACCTCACTTTATGTAATCATTCTTTTCATAGAATAATACGTATTGACACATTACATTATATAATGCTCTTTGCTCTCAATAATCTGGGCAAAATTTGATGTGTCTCAAGCATTGGTATACACATGGATTGTCGGTCAGAGTTCTTCAACGACCAAGGCTTCCATTTCGTAACCTTATAATCTACTGTCTCAGTGGTGAAAGTTAACTAGGTATGTGTGTTATAAGAAGATATTCAGGTTTATGAGTCCACGACGAGAATGAATGCCCGAGAACGAGCATATCAAGAGTAGGCAGATACTCACACTTTGGATTGTTCGTTTGCGTTACAGACTCTGGAAAACCGGATTTTTAGCTAGCTAATAAACCGGTGCGCAACATTACAAAGATTTTGAAACCACTGCTTACAATGCTTCTTGAAGATACTTTTTTTTCTTCTATCAAAGTAATGTAAACTGAGGTGAGCTGAACCAGGTGAAATTACTTCACTCATAAGTTTATCAACCGAAGAAGCTTCTTAGAGAACTTTCAAGGACATTGGGGCTTTGCCACTTTGAAATAGAAATGCGCACCCAAACCAATTCACAACTTTTATTTTATGTTAACGAAATCTATACTTGTACTGTCAACTTTGCTGCTTGAGGTCTCATGCCTAAGACACAAAACCCAATTTTAGTCATATTGCGTCACGTAGGTAGGTCATTACTCCTGCCTCTGGAAACATAAATATGAAATGAAGTATCTACATCTACATACACGCTGTACCCGCTCAGAAGAAGCTTCTAATATATTCATTATTACGACTAGTCTCCGACTTAAATACTTGGCCATGTCATGTTCTCGAAATATAGGACTATAAAAACGCACGTGTCTAAATAAAATATTAACTACATTGTAGTATAAAGGTATTATGTTACAAAATTTAATTTTCAATCTAAATTAATGAACGATGGAAGTTTTTTAAAGGCTTAATTATCAGTGCAGAATTCTCCCAACGTGACAACTAACGAGTGCTGCATTTATATATGTATATTTTACGAGAATTGCGAGATTACCTAAATAAAATATTCCAATCCAGTTTGGCCGACAGACATGGTTGTATGTAAGCACTACTTCTTGGCAGTTAAATTGGCAATACTATTGGATTTTTAAACATCCGTTCAATTAATACATTTAGGTCTACGACAATACAAAATAGTCAATACTGTTTATCACTACAAATAACAAATGTTTAAAAACTGAAACATCATGAATACCTGTGAAAATGTAAAATCTAAACTACTTCTTCATTTTTAATATTCAAACTAATTAATTCGTTAGCATGTTTAGTAGAATAAAAAAAACAATTTCAAGCACATAGTATCAAAATATGATCAAAATGAAGATTTTATTGCTTTAAATCACAACAGTTTACAAGATAATCGGAAACATTTCAGTATATATCGAATTTTTCAGCAGTTTATAGAAATTGAAATGTACAGATATATTACAAACATCATGCTTAGTGGTTGGGGAAAGATTAAACATTACAAACATTGTTTTTTTTGGATATTCACATCTATCTGACTTTAGTTTTTCCTATAGTCTTAATACTCCGTGGGTGTTCTCCTGTCTCACCGATCAAGATTGCTCATGACTCACCGAAGAATGAAGTTGTTTTCCATCTGTTGACCATTCCAGAGATAACTGAATCCCACTCGTTGGACGTTCATTTGAAGATGCAGACGAAACTGGAACAAATAACGGACAACAGCGTAGCAAATACCAATTACAGCGACCACATTTACACATAGAAGAAGGACGTAAGTTAGCAGGTGCCAAAAGAAGTATATTCCAAGGGAAGCCAGTAGTATGTCTCGGCATTTGATGTTGTTAGCGTTCAGGAACGCTTCCATGTTCTGCACAAATTTTGGAGCCATGTTGGGAGCTATGCTTCTTCAACCCGTAGTGCAAATAAGTATGTTTGCTGCTAAAAGCTTAGTACGGTCCGTTCCAGAAACTATATAACTGCAATGATCTATCCCCTTTCAAACCGATGGGCTCGGGAATTATATTTTCCAAACACCAGTTTATGGACTCATTCAAAAAAAAAGTTATCGAAATCTTCTCTCGATTGCCAAAAAATTTCATACTCAATGAAATTACACACTAACATAAATAGCTGAATATTGTCCTTAGAAACCGTAGATCTGCTCATGCCCATAGGTTTCCTTCGTTTCCGGCTTTGAGACATCATGAATAATGTGTATGTGTGTCGCGTCATGAATGCACCTCGGACATTGTTCGCATTGAAGATAAGATCAAGACTTACTCCTGAAGGCGATGGATCGATCCTAATGTATTTTTCTACAGAGAAATTTTATTGCTTCAAAGTTTTCCTTTTTATGAATAATTTATTAAGCAAAATGTTGAAATCAAACTGAGGTCATTTACCACGACGGAATTCTATCAATTAATTCCAAGGACAGGATATTCATGAATTTCAAATGAAGAAAGTAAGAGGATAGGAGGAAGTGTTAGGTACATTGCATAGTTATGCTAAATATTGCATTCATTCATGTAGATTTTTCGTTACTACAATGATATTTTAAAAAAATCTTTTGGGCCTGCTTTATATTCCATCAAGATACATATAAGGCTATAAGGTCAAATTAAAATGACTGCGTGAACGACATTTACATGTGTATCAGATGACCCAGCTTCAATGTGAACGATAAATTATGGAATCCGCCGTTTCCTAAACACAATCTTTTTTAACGGATTTGGGTACATTGAGCTTAAGCCAAGTCCTTGTGGCAAGTTTTTTACACATATTTCTTAAAAATATTCCTTATAAATAGAGTTGTAGGCAAATAATATCCAGGCTGCGTGGATATTTCTGTTTTACAATGAAGTAAGAATTTATTTTTTATTGATATTATTTCATGACAAGCTGCTTAAGCATTTTAAGATTAAATAAATAATATATCTTTAAACAAGCATTGGCCATATAACATATAAATCGGAAACGTTCGAATTCATCCATTACTAAATTTCATTCATAAACAGGTCAAACAAAACTAAAACTAACCATGTTGCCTGGAAAGCTATACATCTTGGTCAGAGGTATATACATAATTGTTTTGACTAGCTGGATGAATGAGCAGTTCGTTGTTTTGAATCGTCTCAGAATTATTATTTAGAATGTTTATAAATTTAGCTTAACAGCACGTAGCAGCAGGCATGCATACAAAGTGCATATTTTCGCTCATCTAGGAGATTGCTTGCAAACGATCCAAAGCTCAGTTGAGCTGAGTTGAGCGAGTGTTGGATGTAGTTTGGGAACTTCTCACAAGACGGATTGCTATTGCTGTATCCACATTGTAACTAGAACCTCTGAAGCCCCAGCAGAGTGTTCAAGCTGACCTAGAAGCTGGTTGTATTTTGAGTTACTCAGTTACTCAATTGTTACGTACGTGCTTAATACATGATTTCCACAGCATTGGGTTCTGATTTAGAAATATTTTAATAGTATGCATTACTTTTTCATTGCACTTAGATAACCAATGTGTTATGATTATAGTAGTATGACGTAAGCAAGTAATAAATTGATATTTTTCTCATTTAAATATACTTGACTATTCATTCAGCAGTCCATCATTCACAAGGAAGTCAAATGTGGGAACTGGGAACCGATTTCCAATCATGTGCGTATCAACTTGCGACATGGTCCAATGGCGTACTTTTGAAACAATTCCAGTCTAAGCCTATTATTATCATATCAAATTCGAGACGGGTGATGGGAAAAAGGAAAATGCTTTGAGAAACGCAAGAATAATACTGAATACGGCTTCGCTTCCAATATCATGAATATGGCATGCTGTTATTGTTATCTTTCAGTTCTATTTTCTGTACACACATAATTTAGCCTAATGCGTTCTCGGTGTCCTTATGTCGACATTTTTTTTACTTGCAAAATCATTACACATAAACTAGTTTGGAAAAAGTTTTGCATGCCTGCATGCAGTTGTACGCATGCATGGGTTCGTTTTAGCTTCTCTTATTCTCATGCGAATTGCCTTGTTCTTGTTCAAGGAAAGTGGCCAAACCACACACACACACAAAAGTCTTATATACCAACCTATCCAAGTCAATAGAAACTTCACAAAATGTGTGAACAAGAAGTATTTGCTACGTTTGCTACATTACATAGCAAATTCTCAAGTTTTTGCAAGTTGAGTCAGCCCTTTTTTGACTTTGGTATTCGAAGCGTGCATTACATACGTTTGTATGTATGTATGTATTGTACTTAATATGGAGACGGATGCATTTTTATCAACTTTAATAATGCTGATCAATTAATGTCGACCATAGATAAAGATTCGCAACATAAAGTTGTTTCTGTTAATGATGCTTGCTTGCTAGCATCCACCATCCAGTCTGGATTTTTTATCTGCATTATCAAATACCCCCAATCCAAAACCACTTTTGGAGAAGACATAATGTTATGGAAGAATATGAGCTACAGAGAATTTTGCATATATTATGTTTTTTTGCTCAACACACATTAAGCAATCTTGAATACACAGAGGGTCTGCTGCTTTTGCAGGTTATCATCATGCTGCCTGTATATTCGTATAGGAGAACACTGTAGCCACTGTAGGGTGCTTAGTAAAAAAACGCTTCATGAACATGCTACATCAACTTATCATGCCTATATGAACAGGCGTTTATTATTATTATTATTATTTATATCGTGTATAATGCAAACGTATATGTACATACCTATATAGTCACTTTAGTTACTTATATCGGATAAAGCTGTAACTTTGCATCCAGATATATTGCGTTATGTATTATGCCGACAGCTCTTGTAGCCGCTTCCCATACTCCGGTTTGCATATACCCATACCCACAATATACAACACATGAAGCACACATCTGATGCTGATGTTGCAGCAAAAAGTCAAGATATGTATACCCACAACATAATTCAGTGTTTATATACGTATTCTTTCACTCTCTAAACACAACATCATCGACTTCTTGCAAGAGTGTTGGGACTATTGTTTCTCAGTGTGTAAATATAGATACACACATGTACATGGTCAAAAGAGTTGACTTGAGCCATGTATATTTTAACCTAAAGTACAACTAAAAAAGCAAGCAAGTTAGTAGGTAAAACCGGACAGCTTTTACCTAATTGCTGTTTGTATGCAAATTTAGTAAAACGTGAATTATTTGAAGCAGGCATATGCCTTGTGTAGATCATAATATAATAGTATTTTATTAATTACGGTGACAAAACCAGGAGTGTATTATATGTTCTTCCAACTAAATCTCTTCCTAGATGACAAAGAAAACTGTTGTGTGACTCTATATAGACGGTGTATAGATTACATTTACTGATTCCAAGCACATCCGCATCGGATAGCAGTTACATGTTATATCAAACAGTAGTGAAATTTGTATGAGTTGCCGATATTCCATTTAAGTTGAATAGCAAGTGGAATCTGATAAGTATCAACAGAGTATATCATCTATGACAATCTGTTTATCTTTCAAATTCCAAGTAAGCTGAAACAATGGAAGATTTGGGGATTTTCAACTGAAACAAGAGCGACATTACCAAGATCAATTTGCATAATACACATGTTGTTGGAACCAGCTACAAAATTTACATTTCTGACTTTTAAAAATAAAGCAGACAGTGATCCACTATGTAGTACACTTTGTCTGACACACTGTCTGGGCGTTTTGAAGCAACTATATATACAAGTAAAAGTTCCGTCTGTTGGGTTAATTAGTGTGAATAACATTCAGAACTGACTCATATGTCACAGTTTTCTATAATTTCCAGATAAACTTGTTCGAGAACCTTTCTATCGTATTTCTCATGAATTTGAAGCAATACGCCGGTGTAGTCTAACTTATGAATGATTTTAACTAGGGATGACAAGCAACGTATCTTGAAATTAATAGATTTAAGACAGGTTTAAAGAGTACCGCAATATTTTAACCAAAAACAAGTTTTTAATTTTTAACTGCTTCAGCTATTTTACTACTCGACGAATTTTTATACTCAACAACTGACTGTAGGATTGAATATTATTTATCTTTTGGAATCAAAAGCTGGATTTATTTTGACATCTGATTTCAAACGGATTTCTCAACTGGAGGAAATACATGCATATAAATATACGGTAAGCTCACAATAAGTTAAACAATAAAAGCTTCTTCTTGTGTAGCATGTATTGTTGTGTGTGTAATATATACGGTAAAAACATACTGAGGTTTTTATTTCACATTTCTCCTTTGGCAAAGAAAGTCGTTTGAAATTGTCATACTCACATTGTACAATTGCCAAATTTTTATTTTGAAGTAAACAATACCTATTTCCAAAGTGGTTCTGCTATGTGGAGCAAAAAAAGGGGTAATTATCAAGCATGAAATTACCATGTATTCTTGATCCCAAAACGTGCTACATTGCATGTGAACGGTGAACCGTCCCACAAGTTAGGTACTTGTAACGCAGTTTCATTCATTCCCTCATTCATTCATTTCTCGGTTTTATCTTACACTTTAACGATGAGTATGGTAAGCCATCATTAAAATACTAAATTGTTACATGAGCTTAGAGGGAACCAAGAAGTTGTAAAAAAACGCGGAACGAGGAAACATCTCTCGAATGTAAATATATACAAACTAAAGTGTAGTGTTGTTTGTAGCTTGCTTGCACATCTACAGGCTTATTTTACATTATCAATTATCATACATGAGAAGTATATCCGACCTCCGTCCATTCGTCATCGTGTTATGTCATGTCATATTCATGAAGAGTGTCATTTTATGACATTACAATAAGATTAAGTAATGCGAGCAGGAAAATTGGTTTAACATTTAGCATGAAACGATCAAGCGTAATTAGTTTTTTTTGAATTTGGCATACATAATTTTTAAAACGATATCTCCAATATGATACTTCACGCATCTCACTGCGAAGTACTCTAATACTATGTATATCTGCATTTATGAATGTATGACACGTGTGTATTACTAAATCTATAATGAAAGTTTCATATTTGCAATTTTACTAAGCGTCGATAGTCAATTCAATATCCAGCACAAAGTGTTGTACTAAAGAAAGAATGTTTCAACTCATTAAATCAGAAAACCCCCAATCATCATAGTATAAACATAAAGCTTATTGCTGATCTTTACTCTCTGCCACCTTTTTGTATCGACAAGTGTGTTGGTGACTGGTTAAAACTGTAGTTAAAATGTAATGTCTCACGCTGGTGAAAATGTGTGGTGTAAAGTTAACGATGTGAGTCAAGCTTATTCGTCTAAATTTACCAACAACAGGCAGCCCTATCCAATGGGGTTAGCTATTATAAAGATTTTTTTTATTGTGGCACTCATTCAGTGAATGATCTTTCGAACGGGCAAGGTGAACTTCAACAGATTTCGCAACAAAAGATCATGCAACCTCGGCATACAATCAGTGTAACGTTATGAGTCTATAATGGGTAAGCAACCAACGAACGTTGTACTATATTGAAAACATGGTTGCATGCATCCATTAAAATTGCTGCCCAATCAATCATTATCTATTTACAACATGGGTTGATAGAGTTAAATATATGCATTTTAACGCTGAACACACTACATTGTATAGACCACCAGCCAATGTAAACATATCTGGTTTCATACATGACAGCCTTTTTTCTGAAAAAAAAATGCAAAATGTTATGAGATAATGAACTCATCTCGTGTCTAATGAACTTCCATAAAATGGGCATTAACACTGGAAGTGCAGAGGCTATTTCAATTTATGAATGTACATTCATAAATTCATCCAGTAACAAACATTATACATAATGTGTAGAAGTATACATATGTAATGTAGTAGAAGTAATGTTTATCATCTCTGAATGAATTTTTATCAATCCGACGGCAGCTGAATTATATAAATTATTATATACAACAAAGTGACATATTTAACGAAAAATATTTTCTTTTAGTATAATGTCTAGTGTCAATCACGTTTTAGCTTTCAACTCTGACCTAACTTGCAACATCAATTTAACGGATTTTACGGAAACATTTATGATCTCAGTCTACACCCTTGTATAAGCTATAGCTTATCATATTGTTTAGCTCATTAAGGGGATACCTGATACTGAACACATGGATGGTTATAATAACTATACACAAATTATGTATACAAAGAGATCTAAATATTCCCCTATGATACTTCAGAAACCGACGTTTCGTTTTAATTTTAGCACTAAGGTGTCAACACCATTACCAAGTATAAATAAATGCAAGAATGTAAACATTGTGCAGAATAACAAGGTAACTTTTTTCTGGAAGGTCATCATTGTTATTATTAAAGAGCTAGAATCAACCACACTGCTGGTTAGCTCTGAAAATTAAATAAATGTTATTCAAATTGACCTACGAATAACGTTGCTTTCAAAGCGGTTCTTTTGTGATATTCAACACGGTACATGTTTTCATGGGATCTAATACAATACTAAAAGCATCAACCATGCTATACGATACGACGTGATTAGTAGACAGCCGGAATATTTATGCAGCTACTTGATAGCATTCTTGATCCGATAAATGTTAGCAAAGTGATTTGAGCTGATAGGACCAGCAGCACAAGTGTGAGCGATCATAATGATATCCTGGTACGTCTAGGAAGGAATACGAACACATTGATGCATTTCCACAATAAACCTTTTCCGTGACATCTAATAAACAGATATATCTTTGCTAATAGAATGTAAATACAACATAATGCGATAAAGTTGACGTTCTGCTAGCAAAGTGCTATCATACATATGTACGTGACAGTCGACGCTGAAAGAGGATGAAATTGCAAAAATTAGATTATATTGTATGATGAATGAGTAATCCTAATTTGCAATGCATGAATTACTATATAACCTTCACAAAGGCTTATAATACACCACATAAGTAAAGTCCATTCTCTGTCATGCAGTTTGAACCAGCCCACAAACGCAACTGGAATTGTGTGATATGATAACAATGATTGCTCTCAAATGATGTTAAATTTTATGATGAGAGGGTAGAAAAGGAGGAAAACAAGTTAAAATGATCGAAGAGTGAGCACGTAGAGTTTAAAATTACGACTATTACGAGTGAGATGGGGTGTGCAGAGTATCTGAACTCCGAACTCTTGAACAAATCAACCTAGCTGGTTTAGCCTTCAAACTAAAGAAATGAAGCATTAAAAAACGTTCAATTAATTTCAACTTCAGTGTGCATAGTGCTGTATGAGGAGCGATTTTGCACACCACCATCCAGCACCTCCTTCGTCGCACACAACTGGGAAAGGGGGTTCTTGCAGAGATAAAGTTACTGCCGATGTAAATACATCTCTTTATGCATATTATTGACTGTAGACTCGTCGATCGCACACTTACAACATTCTTCTTCAAGAGCATAAATATTTGACCATTTTTTTTACTAATTTATTGCATGTTATTGAACACTACGTGTCAACCACTGGTGGATGTGCTATTTGCTAGTGAGACGAGAGTCATGAAAAAAAACATTAGATTAAATATCCTAAAATAAATCAATAAGTCAATAATAATATAGCATAAAGCATGCAGAAAGGGCAAATGTTAAGGAGCAAGAAGAAGTCATCGATTCAAAATTTGAATTCATTTTTTACTGACTGAAACGAGATTACAATAATCGTCTTCAGCATAATATGCTTGCTCAACCTTTAACAGGATACAACTAAAAATATTATTATAAACTGACAAAATGGAACTTTAAGACTGAAAGAGTAAAAGTAGATGATTCTATACACGTACATGATATAAATACAGAGATTCAACGTCGTATTATGTGATTGTATTTCTCCTTTCTGCTGTCTGCACTTTGTATTCCCATAACTGTATCAAACTTATCAATTTGATTCCATTCCGTATTTACCCTTGCCCTGTGCTTAATTTTTTTTTTGCATGTGCTGTACTTTCTAAATGCAAGTCTTCTCTGTGCTGCTCATCGACGAAGAAAGGAAACAAGAAACGATATATATCGAAATCATGCCTACTGGTCTGGTGTAATGTGTGAAGAACTACATTCGTAATCCAACTGTGGAGTGCGGTCTCTGTGTATATATGCATCTTGTACACACGTTTTTATATAACCACACACACGCTTCATGCTTTATATAACCTAATCACATTATTAAATGGCTCAAGTTTTTGCCTATTACTACGTACGATGGGATGCTGAAGCTGGATGAATTTTGAGATTTTGATTTCTTGGATTGAGTCAACCTATGCCTCTAGCTTCTTATCATTGAGTCTCGTTCTGGCTGCTGTGCTGGCCTGGCAGCTCCTTTTCATCATCAGTTCATTCTACATAATACAAAATCCTCAACACGTTTCATCGTGTAAGGAGTTTTTTATGAAGGTGGCAGAAGAGAGCTAGAGGCAAGTAGAACTTTATATACATAATATAATTATAATTAAATTACACTAACCAGTGGTCATTAATTGGGTCCCTTAATTAATTCTAATAAAAAATGGGCCACGCCACAAGCAAAACCTTATCTCATTGTGTACATATTACACAGGCAGCTGCAAGTTGTCGAGTGAAAGTATATAGTAGAATGCAATGTAGTAATAAATTACCTAATTACGTCGTGTAATTTCTTGTCGGAACCATTCGTTCATGTAATTATAGGGACCGAAGCTTTTTATTCTCGATCATTTGAATTGCACAATCTATACAAATATCACAACTATATTGAATTCAAGTGAATTGAATTGTTTACATAGGTAAAACACAATATATAGGGATACATGTATAATACTGCACAATTTTGTGTCGATTACGAATGTATTTTGTCTAGAAAGATTTTGAAAAACACATTAAATGTAAATTTGAGGCCAACACTTTAAGGTCAAAAATCAAATCAAAATATAAATGCATACATCAACATAAACTGACATGTACATGAATACAAATTCAATGCTAATTCTAGAGTCAAGAGTTATCCTTGGTTTGGGGTTGGTTTCGTATGTAATCTAAAACTATCTATATCATTGTATAGTTTTAGCTTTCAAGGCATAATTATGGCATGTTGATCCCGAGTTCAAGGTAGAACGTTCCATCATTGTTCTACCTATAGTTGTACCCAACAAAACAGTTAAAAATCAGACATCCGAATTTACTGTTATTATTCCAGACAGTGAGTAATACATGGGATTTGAGCAGGATAAACCATTACGCATTACCGTAGGTCAAAAAGGTGACTCAATAATAATTCTCAGAAATACTGTAATTGGCAAAGCTGTGACAATTAACGTATGCATTAATGGGTTTTAAAAGGAAAACATGAAAACAATAATACATAGGATTTCCCATTTAGTCGTAGTCGTAGGTAGTGGCCGGGAAAAATTGGTCCACATTCGCTCACTTTCATGAACACTCTTTATCCTTTTAAAATATCCAAGTTTTGTTCCAGGATTGACTTGAAGTATTTAGATTGTGTTTTAGAAGCCTCATAAAATCATGCATTTTGTGTCAGTCAGAACTTAAATCATTGGTTAGATCTGTGGACGTTTCTTTTTGAGAGTGAGGGAGGTAATTTTTATCTTCAACATTTTTATTTGCATCAATAACAACTAAGTCGTATGTAGACTTTACGAAAATAATGTTTTCAAGTGTTTTTCATTTAAAAAAATAAGGTCAATTGTCTGAAAATAATGAGATGTTTTGGTTTTTCAATTCATTCACACACGGCCAGGTAATTTTTTCAACTCATAAAATTTCATTCCGTTATGTTATTCAACAACAAAGGAACCAAAACGGGTCAGGTTAAAAACACACGACGAATGGATAAGAGTAAATTAGGAAACTAGTAGAGAAAATTGTTTTCTTTAAATTGCAAAAGCCAGATGCGCGAAAACAAGTATAATGCATTATGAGCTAAACTTGTTATTTAACACGAATCTCGGCTCTAGTACATTCATCATAAGTTTTTTCGACTCAGCACACATACACACAACTACAAAAACAAAGTCAGCAACCGCATTACTGTTCCACACATTTGAAATAATTACGAAAATGTTTGAAAGTTTTGCTTCCTCAAGTGGATAGCATATCCGTTAGCGTTGGTAAATAATCCCTTGAGCCTCCTCACATGGTACCATTTGCAGGGCTCAAAAACAAAGCTATAAATCAAATAGGCAGTATTCATTGGAATAACTACGCGTTTTTATGTGACCATAAAATAAACTTTTCCTTACCTTCTTCTTACTTTTCAGTGGCTCATGCACACAAACATAAAATGGCATGAATAAATGAGTTGGAATTCGAAATTCATAATGCCGCAGACTCACAACTCTTTGCAATTTGTAATGTCAACTCTTTTTTAAGTGGGATTGGTCGGGTTTGGTTTGGGTGGCATGAAAACACATTTTACGATCAGGACGTGATATATACATCGGCCTGCCTGATGATGTTACTCGAAAAAGAATCACATAATAAGTGTGTTTTTGTACATGTTCACAAACGGGAAGGGAGTACGGTTATTAAACTTGCAGAAAAATTACTGCGATCGTTTCGTTTGAAAGTAGTAAGTAGTAGTATTCTTCCTTCAACCTGGAAGAAGCGTTTTTCAGCATCCGCCGCATATCCGAGATAGTAATCATTCGCCGGAACGCACGCTCTTCAGTTGATCATATATAACGCTTTAACGCGGAGTACCAAAGCGAAAAAGCCAATTTCATGAATTTGTTAACGATGGCATTATAAATGGTAGTTGAAAAAAATCATGATCGTATCGTAAAATCTGTAGACAGGAACGAAACGTTTAAAACATATATAACACAACATGACACAGCGCAGTTAGTTGGAAAGTGAGGAACAAAGAAAATGAGAACAGAATGACTAGACGGAGAGCAGACGTAGATTTTTAAACCTTTTCGAGACTCATCGCTTTTGAATATAATTATCTAAACTTTATGTCCTTTTGCTGCGTTCACAACAATCACCCATTGTAAGGATATAGCCTCTAGTTTTTATGATTCTCTGTACATATACACATACACACACGACCGTTGATTCATTTCCTCTGACCGAGCGACTGTTTTGCAATCTTTTTTGAGAGTTCAAAAACAATTTTAAAAGCGATCATAAAACCCTCCATCAGTGGCATACGCTCATGCATTAAAAGATACGAATCGATCTCATCCGTAATTTTTATGATGTTTTCCATCTCTCTGCATGTTCACTTGAAAGAAGCAGATATAAAAAGTTTTGTTTGCAAACCTCCTCCTCCTCTCCTGAAGCACAATCGTCTACAACAAGAAAGTGTCCATATAGTAAAAGTCAGCACTCTTCGTCTATTGATTTCAGTCGGCATTTGGCGATCCTTGAGACCGTACATTTGTCCCTGGTCGGTGCTATATGGTTGCTTAATAATAATGGTAATTGGTGCTAGTTCTCTTCTGTTATTTTTACCAACTTTTCCATTTTCTTTGAATTGAGCTGGAATAATGGAAGTGAAGGTTTACTTGAATTGAATGAGCCGAAATCAAGTGGGTCAATCGTTATTTTTTTGCAAATTCATATTCATAAGGTACATATATACATTTTTAAGAATGTAATTTTATATATAGTCTCAATTTTTTTATTATAAATTCAGCTCACATTCAGCCTACTCCACAGGCTGCTGGAGAGTGGGTGCCATTGAACTCCTCCACACAGTTCTGTTAGTTACCTAACTATAGCTCACTATTGGAAAATCGATATTCCAAACCGGCCTTGATCCCTTTCTATATAGATAGTATGTTGGAGTAGTTCTACAAGTTACGATGCCGGGCTGGTTTGCTTCCGGGGTATTGTACCTGACGGTTATTTCATTCATATAGTCATTATTACAGGTTTTCTGGAACACCGTTATTCCACTCGCGTTCTTTGGTCAGGTCCTTTCCACTATGTATCGTATTATCTCATTCTTTTTAGCTATGCCATAACGCTTTGGGGCTTAGGAAAAAAAGGTTGACAACTTCAAAGCTTATTTTTTTTATTCCCTCGCAGCATTATTTTATTATACAGGAAAGGTTCTTTTATTCCGTAGAGGATCTTTAATTTAGGTATTACCAGTCATTTGTTTCAATTAGTGGGTAATTGACTTATCATCCTGGGACGTAAATTGGTTGTCAATTGCATAGCATGTAAGTAGCACGTTTTGAGCGAGGACAACTACTAATTTCCTTATCAAGGTAGGTGCTAGCTATAAAAAGGATTAGAGTTCTTTTGCCTCTCACGATATTAAATGCGTTTAAAGACCCAGGCTATCAACATTGATTTGTGTAATTACCATCACTTAAAGGTTTTGTGTGTGTGTTTACAAAACAAATCATAGTTTTTCATACAAGATGCATACTAAAAATTATGTTATACGTGCGTAGTACCTATGAGGTAGTCGTTGAAGTTCATAACCTCAGCCTTGACTCCTTGTTATGACAGTAAAAACACGTTAATTTAAGTTTAACCCTTATTGAAAGCACCACGACCCCGAGTACCCAAATAACTATAAAAATGTTTTTATGTGTTGCAGGTGCTCTTAAATACTAGATCAACACAACACAACACCACCACCAACAAGTTGAGGTTGTCTCATCTCAGGATTTTATGTGCAGTATCAAGTATCACTATAGGGTTGAAGTTGGATTTTAACGTACTACTATAAGAAAACAATTTAAACATTTCAAGAAATGAATCATTAGTAGAGTTCATTTGTAATACAAGATTTTTGTACCCCAAATCGTTGGAGACCGCCCCATTTTAATCATCAATCGTCACTTGTAGCGAGTGGAACTGAAAAACATTTTGGTGCAACTAAAGTGTGTATTTTATTTTAAATTTGACGAGTTTACAATAACATTAAACTTTTCAACGTTTGATCTCACTCAGGACTCATCATTATATATAATTAGAAGTGATTGAGCTTTCAACATTACAACTAAACTACCTACTTACAACTTATGAAAAATTTATCAATAAGCCCCAGTAAACTCAAAGTGTTTTAAAGTAACATTGACTTTAAATGAATTATTACATTCCTGAGAGAAGTGAGTATTATTATGGAGGAGCGAGGATGTACTAATAGCGAATACGGAAATTGTGACGAATTCCCCGCAGGTACGTTGTGTATATTAATTTAACTACAACCATTACTTAAACTTATATTATATAATTGCTTTGCGTTTTTAGCGAAAGATGCTTGCACTTGATTTTCTCATTTGATTTTAATTTAAGCAATGCATAGCATATTAAGGCAGGCCAACATAATTAGATAACCTTTCCTTGAAGTAGAGCAGGAGGTTTGTTTAATTTTAGTTTTTAGTTACATAAAATGGTTTCCACACTCATTTAAATTCAACTTAATTTTAGACAACCCGATAAAGTCAATGTCAAGCTGTACTTTAGAGTATGATTTATGAAAGGAAACATCGTGACAGTTGAAATTGCATTATGTAGCATCTTCAAATTATGCTGCATGCTAATTCCCTTCTTCCAACGTAATATACAACCTGATATAAATTGCGTTGAGTAAGACACCGAAACAAGACGGGAAGCAGTTAAATTCAATGCTAAAGCAATATTTCTTGGTTGTGCGAACGGTAGAGTATGGTATATTATATGATGCATTGATTTGGTGTTCTCGTTAAAAGCAAATTTATCGTGGCGACCTTCCCTTCGTTTCAACATTTTCTGATCGGATGCATATAAGCATTGAATGCGTAAGCATACTTCCCTTGTACACTGTAGGTTTCATCCTTGTCGCAGAAAGATTTGCGATTCGATGCCGAAAACGGCCATTCAAGACAACGAAAAGGATTATACGGTAGGTTCAGGTTCAGTTGAAAGAATGTATCTCACAATCATTCCATTCCATCTATCTCTCGCGTCTAGTCCTCCATGAAAAAATTTACGCAACGTAACAAGCATATATATATATATACCTTTGTGATAGTGATATGATGATAGGGTATGACTTTGCAGTGTAAGTACATTTAATTCTTTGTTGTCTGTTCTGTGAGTTATGGTTAAGAAAAGTCAGACTCAGCAACTCACTCCGGCATCGCCGCATCTTTCCATTAATACACTCAACAGTTGTAGGTTTTTTACTGTGTTCACTCACAAACTGCGTGAATTGTCGAAGGTCTGCTAATACTGCATACCCACTAAATTGTCAGCGTACAAGGATGGGTGGCAAGAAGTTTTTAAGCTGAGTTTAGCTTCTAGAATAAAATTTCATATACCCCCATAGGGCAGCTCCTTTCACATATTTTTATTACTATTGAGCATATTAAATTTAGGAAGCCAAATTTTTCCGCAGCATGTTGATGATGATGTTGATGGTGCTTGTTCCTTATATTAAAAAATGAAGAACACTTGGTCTTTGCCAAGTGTTTTTTATTACATTCATCTTTCCCCGTGTCCATCATCATATTACTATATGTATTATGCTTTGATTGCCACTTCAAAAATCTACAAGTTTAGGGTTGCGTGTAAAGGAGTATGTAAAACATGTGTATTTTTTCGTGAAGAAAAAGGTTTTTAAAATGCATTTAAAACAGAGAGATGGTTGGTTGTTAGATCTAATAAATGGATTATATTTTCAAAAAATACATGACATTATATTTCTCAGCTTATGATGCGATGTTCAGCGTTTGGATGTATTGTACAGCATTCACGAAGATCGTTACGTAGAGTATGTAGGTGAGATCAGAAGCATAGTTTGTATAACACAGCATCAACAATAATTCTCTAACTCAAGATTCAAGGAGTTTGAATGCCTTTTTACGCTTTATGATTGCCTCTAAATCTCAATGGTTCATTATATGGATTAAGAGAAAATTAAGATTGTAGCATGCCGACTTGTTTCTAACTGTTGACTGTATGTGTGGCATTTTTTAAAAATAATTTCTTCAAAAAAATATTTTTATTTTAGGAATGATACGGAAAACTGCAACGGGTGGTGACGACTCAGGTTATGTTGGTTCGCCAGCTCCTTTAGACATGTACCAGGTCACAACAAACAAAGGATTTTATCGTCAGATGAGCTCCAACTCCAAAGGAAGTAACATGACAGCCGTGGATGATACGAAGCCCCATCAACTTTGTGATGCCATTTTTACGAATCCTGTTCTATGTCATTTTTGTAAGTGCCTGTTGCGTTACCTCAAAACATAAAATGCTTTCATTAGTAATGGTTGGTAAGGATTGTGTAGTAGGTTGGATCTACACCAATAATACCAAAAGCTGTTTTTGGCAAGCAATCATAGCTTTTTGTCACGAGTCAAAAGAAAAAGGGCAACTGCTTCCGGATCTTTCTCAATTCGTAAAGTATTACGATATACTTTATTTTTTATCTGACTAATCTGAAACTCCCATATTTTTTGCAGGTTGTGATTACATTTGGGGAAGCGGAAAAGTAGGTCTACAATGTGAAGGTAAGTATTAAGTTAAGACTATGTTTTTTATGAAACAAAGGTGGGATTCATTCTTGAGTTTTATTGCCGTGCCGTCAAGATGTCTAGCTCGTATGTATGAAGTAAATTGCTCATTACTGTCGTTTTCTTCCCACAGATTGCCAAAAATGTTTTCATACTGACTGTCTCTCAGCGTACAAAAACTTATCAAACCTTGCGTCATCAGGTTTATCGTCCCCTGGGTCGGTTAATCAACGACATACCACAGGTCATTTGTCAAGAGAGTCGGCTGAGACTGACATTAAGACTCCAGACATTTACGCCATCGAAACTTGCAGCTTCTACTCGTCAGCGTCTTCACCCACGTCTCACACTAATATTGTAAGTTATGCCTAAAAAATTTAAGGTTGTGCATAAAAACAATAATATGTATGAAATGCATGTTTTTGTTTTATTACTGGAACTAATAGGCCAAAATCCCATAACATCCTAAAATAGAAATTTGCATACCTACATTACCTACATACTACATACAAACGATAAGAAATAACATGATGAAAACCCTTCTTATTTTTCTCCTCAATTTCAGCCTGTAAAGGAATGGACCCCACGCCTCGTTGCTGAGTGGCTGGCGGCAGTGAATTTATGGGATCTTGCCGATCTGTTCTTGAATCGAGATATTACTGGAGAGCAACTCTTGAATGTGAATGCACAACAACTTGAGGTAAGTCTTTTAATCTACATATATCAGCACTTTTTAGAAGCTAAATGTTAAGTACCACAGTCTCATAAACTTTCCTGTTGGGTACATGTCATAAAGTCATAATACCTTTGCTAACTTTACCAATAATGAATGACAAATTCTACAAGCGAGTGGAATCCGTTTTTGCTACTAGGATTCATAGAACTCTCATTCTCCATGACATAAGGTCCAAATCACATATGAAGTCTTTTACAATGCAACTCAAAATCTGATGAAAGTTGGAAGTAGACAGCTTTGAGGATTCAGTAATTTAGTAAATCACTCAATATTCACATGATATCCACTTCAAGGTTTTCTCTATATTCTCAACACCATTCGCTTAGTCATACATCAGGACGTTAACCTTCACAAAGGATATATTTGTTTGGAGTACTTTACCCGTGTTCGGAGAGTGTAAGAAATTTGGCGTATGTGCCAAACCATGACAGTACTATTACGACAGTAGTTTAACTAATGAAATTTTCCAATTGCTAAAACTTAAGTGCTTTTAAAGACATGATAGAATCATGAAACGGATGTAAATCAATTATCTATCCAATTTATTGCTTGATGATTACTAGTGTAACAAGACGCGATCGATTCCTTTGTTTCATTCATCCATCATGTCATGTCTATTGTCTATCTCATGAGCTGAAATAACTTTGTAAAGGAAATACTTATGTAAATGAATAGAAAAAAGTGCAAGTCGATAGAACACGCAAAGTATAGATATATTTGCTAATGAATTTCACTGGATATAGACAACCTTTGTCATAATAGTTGCTTCTGTTGGCATAATATTGACACAACTGCCTATCAACGACGGACATGCTCTATTATGTAATTTTACTAGATTGAATGGCACAAGGTTATGTTTGTGCTCGTGTAGCGGAGAACTGAGGAATCAATCAAGATGCTATATTGAAAGTTTGTTCGTTTATTTGTTTTAATTTTTCATTGTGTACATGACATGCCAGCATAATAATAATGGGACTTTGGAGTGTGTAAATGTTTTTCAAAAACTGCAACTGCGTATTTAAGTTAATCCATGTTCCATGGATTTAACATAAACGAGCGTACTGGCACCATTCCAAGACACGAGGCACATTGGAATTCATGCGTGATTAGCATGAACTGTATTGACAGGAAGTAAGTGCGAATGGTTTGGAAGAAAGCATATCACTTGTGGCTTCCAACTTGGAAGTTCCAAGTCATGTCCCTAAACACCAAAAGCTGCATACATACTCTACATGGCATTGTAATGTTACTTATTGGTGTTCTCTGGGAGTCCACGTGCCATTATTGTAAAACGATCTAGTAACCTTAATTATCGAATTCTCCTTTATCATTAGTGCATAAAATACACAAAATATGGAAGAACGGGTGTTCTTGTATACTTGCATTGAGTTTTGGCATTTTGGAATATTAGGATTGGAGGTGAATATTTTAATACTTTGAGCCTGATGTGTTAAACGTGCCTCTAAGCTAGCCCGGCAACTTAACTACAAGCCGTTGTTGTTATTCCAATAGTGAATAGTAAACGCCTATTAAACACGTACGACCAGTTAATGGCTATAATTGAGTATATAAACCAACTTTCTGAGTTACAAAATATTGCATTGATAAGCTCATTTTAGTCATTTTTGTTCAAGGTCTCTGGATCTGACTGATAATAATAATACGAGTGTCACTGAGGGAGAAGTGAATATGAATATGATTTTATTTATATATTTGTTTTGTGTATTGAACTCCGTTAATGTAGGAGAATAGGATATAAGCATTAGGATATTTTATGTACAAATTTATCTGTATAATGCATTATGTAAAGTTAGTTGTCAAAAAAGTTTGTGAAGGTTTAGAAAATATTTTATTGGCCTATCTTGTAGAGAATCTTTCGTTTAATAATATATCTCCTTGCCAAAATTTCTAGATGTCAAGTTTATTAGTTAGTGGATTGAAAGTAATAGTTGCTAATCTAATATCGTTTCTTGTATGTTGTATGAGTGGACGCCGCTTGGTGGATTTATGAATTGTTTGTATTTGTACAGAGTACGGTTTGTTCTGGAAACTTCGGCATGCGTGTGGATGAGGCGGCAAGGATGAATTGCACCTCTCCTTTTGTAATAATTTTGTCTAGTACTTAGATTTTCTTCTGTAGAAAATCATTCTCTCTCTGACTCTGGTCTTGAGCTTGAGTGCGACTGGTCACGTCTCTCTTAAGTTTTAACATTGTAGAATCCGTTCGTCGACTGCTTAACAAGTACCTAGTAGTTTCGACTTTCGTTATAATTGTAATTAGGATTAACTAGGGTTGCTGTATACCTGAAATTAGTTTTAATTGTTTGTTTAATAAAGTCTCCATTCTGTTCTATTATAGTATAATCAGTTTGTGCTATATTTTACAGTTATTGTCGCTCAGTCGTAGTGGATAAGGTAGACTCATATAGCTAAAGTAACTGTGCATTGGCTTATAGCTTTTGTAATTGCTGGGTCTTTTGGCAGTTAGCTTTAGTTCTACATTTAGTTGATGATTAGCTAGGATAGTCAGTCCGAGCTTTTGCATCATACCTACTCTCGAGCTGAAGTCATCAGTTAGGGAGTTTCATTGATCCAAGAAAGGTTATTTGGCCTTACAACCCAGATTGCCAATCCTGGAGGCATTGTCTGGCCTTACAACCCAGATAGCCATCAACCCCAGTCAAACCGGATAGCCAGTCCGTGTTTCACCTACGCTCGAGTTGGAGCCACCGATTCGAGGAGTGTCATTGGTCCTTCGAACCGGATAGCCAGTCCGTGTTTACCCTACCCTCGAATTGGGGCCACCGATTCGAGGAGCGTCATTGGTCCTTCGAACCCAGATCCCCAGTCCGTGGAGACGTCCTGGAATCTTCGTTTTTTGTTTTATTTTTGTGTGCCAAAATCACCAGTAGTGAGGTGATGCTTGGTTTTTTTGTGTTATTTGTGAAGTGAATGAGTCAAATCACTAGTGATTAGTGGATTTGGCTTATTGGCCCCGGAATCCAAAGATTAGGAGCCATCTGACCGCTGAAAGGAGCAACATGGCTGCCACTGAAGACAGCATCCTATCATACGCCTTTTGGTGCAAGATGTACGAGTTGCAGGACTCTGTGAATTTGCCTGTACCCATCGCTAAGCCTAGAAATCAGTTTTCCGTGACGGTGGATGGACCCCTCGAGTTGCAGGACTCTGTGAATTTGCCTGTACCCATCGCTAAGCCTAGGAATCAGTTTCCATTGACGGTGGATGGAACCCGCTCTGTTGTCGTAGAGCATGAGACCGCTGAGAGTAGCACACTGGTGGAACAGGAAATACGTCATGTTCCTTCCACCATTGCCATCAAGCCTGATGGACCCCGCTCAGTGGAGCAGAGATTGGCTCATCTTGAAGATATCCGGAAGTTAGAGCTAGAAAAGTTGGATTTGCAATGGGAGCTGACGGTTGCAGAAATCAAGCTGAAGACCATCCGCCGCAAGATTCAACTTTACTCGTCATGTTGCCGTCGCTCCTTGACTGACAAGAAAGAGGAGGAGCTACGTCGTTTTCAGTATGACGAGATTGAAACTGAAGGTGCCATCAAGGGCCTTCAGATTGAAATTGATGGACTCATGGAGCTGTCCGAACTGATCAAGGAAGCTCATGAGGGTAGAATGGAGATCTGGAATGATGAATCCACTGGAGAAGACTTCACCACTGGCGTTCCAGAAACTGTGACCTTCGCAGCAGATCAGACGGAAGCGCAGATGACGTCGTCAGTTCCTGAGCTTCCTGTCGTGCTACGCTGTGAAAGTGAAAATTTTGAACAGGAGTGCAGCACGGAGCTCACTCTCGAACAATTGTTTGTGCCTTCAGATGACTCTAGCAATGAGCTAGACTGTGGGCTTGAATTTGCGTGTTCAGGGTCAAGCAGCCAGCTCACCCCACCTGTTGAAGATTTGTTCTTCAATCTGCCTTTGGGATCAGGCACGGAGCCTTCCAAGGAATATGAAAGTGTGCTCGCTAGTGAGCTTGAAATTGTGTCATGTCATGAGCCTCGGAGTGTGTCCCCTCATGACCTGAAAATTGTGTTAACACCTCATCAGCAACAATGTGCTGAAAGGATTAATGCGCTCATCGGTGAGCAAAATGCGAACAGAGTTCGAGATGCTGTTCAACCTGTTGGAGACAAGTTCGGGAGCTGTTCGAGAAGCGGCGTCAATGCGAACTTGTTGTGTGAACCTGTGACCAACGGGGATAGTACCGGAGTCGGGCCTTTATTGGACGAAGGTCGCGGATTGGTACTAGGCGATGGTCATGACAGGATGCTACTGATTTTGTGGTATGTGCCTTGGCTCTTTGCGTATCATCGACCAAAGAGGAAAAGGCGTTTATTTGATGTGGCGTTGAAGCCCCCTTGGAAACCATGGCGTTGCCTCCACCTGATGGGACCAGTCCCTGTGAAGATTTGTGCAGCAGAAGCTGCCATTGGATTTTCCGAGCATGACGAAGAGACACCCTTGTCTGGATGGTATGAAGTTCTCTCCTCTTATGATGCTCAACCTTTTGATGATCTCCCTTTTGTGAACCGACGGTTGGCACAAATTTGGATGGATCTTGCTGTGAGCTGTCGTGACAGCTTTTGGAACACGATGGAGCGAGCCCGCTCATCTTTATGCTGTGATTGGGGTCCATCAAATTGGACCATGGATTCTGGAGGATGCTTCGGAAGCATACCTGTTGTGATGACCTCCAATAGCCTTGACGTCGGATCCTTCCCTGATGTGGATTGCAGATTTGTGCTAAAGGAGGATGAAAATATATTTGATGATAAGCTCCAGGCTCCTGAAGATGACCTAGGGTATCAAGCTCTAAAACGAGAGCAGTCCAGCAGCATTGACGAGCCATGCAGAATATGGATCCCAGGGGGAAACCATTGCTCCAGAAATATGCTCAGCTGTAAACCAGCGCAAGATAGTAACTTGCAAGATGATGGTGGAAATGAAGTGCAGAAGGACGCTGAGGATCCTTACTTCATGGATGTGGACTTGTGGAGCAGCCAGCTCCAACACATAAATGACCTGGATGCAGTTTCCAGGAAGAACCAGATGTGTCAACCCTCTGGAATACTGAAGCTCGTAGTTGGATCCACGAGCAAGATGAATCTGTGGAGTGCAGTGACCCTACGTTTCCAAATGGGAGAGAGCCTCCATGTGGAACCTGGATGGGCTGAGATCACGTCGCCTCGTAGACTCACCGCCCCAGAAATAAATTTGAAAGTGGCTTCCAGCAGTCGCCGTTTGGAAACTCCGGAGAAGGACTTCTTTGGGCAGCTGATGACACCCTGGATGATGTTTGAAGCCACCGTGTGCCGCCATTGGAGCCTGGACATCCTGGATGCCGACAGGACCATTTGGTTCGAACGCCCTGCAGGAGAACGGGCACAAAGTGAACGCAGCGTTGCCTTTAGCTGCAAGACGAAGCGAGATGACCTGGAGCAGCGCCTCATCTCGTCTGGACTCATTGGAATCCTGGAACAGGAGTTGAAACGGAGCAGAAGTGAACCTGGCTTCCTTATCCAGCTCGTCGGAATGTCTGCAGCAGTAGCAGACCTGGAGACCCTCATAGGTGACCTGAGGACTATGTTGGGAATGAAGACTTGGGGCAAAGTGGACCTTTCTCCGTTGATCCTGCAAAAGTTGCAGACAAGTGACCAGCTCATCATGGAGTCTTGTGTCACCTATGGGATGGAGAAACTCCCATGGACTAACCGGAAACAGGACCGGACCTGGATTGTGGATTCGCAGCTGGCATCAGTGGACCAGTCCGATGCGAAGATGAGATTCAAGACTGTTGTGTTGAATAAAAGACATTTTAGTGAAAGTGTTACTCCCTCAGTTTCCTCGTTTTTGAAAGTGACTTTCGGGAGAGAGAATGTCACTGAGGGAGAAGTGAATATGAATATGATTTTATTTATATATTTGTTTTGTGTATTGAACTCCGTTAATGTAGGAGAATAGGATATAAGCATTAGGATATTTTATGTACAAATTTATCTGTATAATGCATTATGTAAAGTTAGTTGTCAAAAAAGTTTGTGAAGGTTTAGAAAATATTTTATTGGCCTATCTTGTAGAGAATCTTTCGTTTAATAATATATCTCCTTGCCAAAATTTCTAGATGTCAAGTTTATTAGTTAGTGGATTGAAAGTAATAGTTGCTAATCTAATATCGTTTCTTGTATGTTGTATGAGTGGACGCCGCTTGGTGGATTTATGAATTGTTTGTATTTGTACAGAGTACGGTTTGTTCTGGAAACTTCGGCATGCGTGTGGATGAGGCGGCAAGGATGAATTGCACCTCTCCTTTTGTAATAATTTTGTCTAGTACTTAGATTTTCTTCTGTAGAAAATCATTCTCTCTCTGACTCTGGTCTTGAGCTTGAGTGCGACTGGTCACGTCTCTCTTAAGTTTTAACATTGTAGAATCCGTTCGTCGACTGCTTAACAAGTACCTAGTAGTTTCGACTTTCGTTATAATTGTAATTAGGATTAACTAGGGTTGCTGTATACCTGAAATTAGTTTTAATTGTTTGTTTAATAAAGTCTCCATTCTGTTCTATTATAGTATAATCAGTTTGTGCTATATTTTACAGTTATTGTCGCTCAGTCGTAGTGGATAAGGTAGACTCATATAGCTAAAGTAACTGTGCATTGGCTTATAGCTTTTGTAATTGCTGGGTCTTTTGGCAGTTAGCTTTAGTTCTACATTTAGTTGATGATTAGCTAGGATAGTCAGTCCGAGCTTTTGCATCATACCTACTCTCGAGCTGAAGTCATCAGTTAGGGAGTTTCATTGATCCAAGAAAGGTTATTTGGCCTTACAACCCAGATTGCCAATCCTGGAGGCATTGTCTGGCCTTACAACCCAGATAGCCATCAACCCCAGTCAAACCGGATAGCCAGTCCGTGTTTCACCTACGCTCGAGTTGGAGCCACCGATTCGAGGAGTGTCAACGAGACTACTACTCAGCATTTTCTTATCACTGCCAGACAAGTTCTGACAAGAATACTAGACCCGATACTGCGACTCCAGTCTCCAGTCTCTAAACTGACAAACTGGCGACAGTATGACTTCTCCTTTGTCTTCTTTTTCAAAATAAACATCTACCTGAGAAGATAAAACTTGACAAAAAATGTTCAGAAAAAATGTACACATGGATAAAGTACCTTTTCGTGATATTCTTGCTTTTTTGCATTGTTCTTAAAACTAGGAAGATAACATTCAAAATACTACATCTATCTACATCGCGCATTGGCCGGTATATGTATCACATCACATTGGTGGTAGGAAGTAGGGAGTCCAGTCCAGTATTATCTACCAGACAATTTATTTGTGTAATATTCTAAAAGGCATTCATAGTCAAATTGAGACGAAGGCGACTTCAGTAGCTACCTTATTATCAAAGAGTCGTCATTTTGTAAGTATATGAAACAAAAGCACTCTTAGTCAGGTACTTATCATAAAATATCATATATCGAATTCAATGCCTCTTTTTTGTTCTTGACGAAAAGTGAGCAGAAGAGAGACGGGAGGTGTATTTCTTCTATTTTTGGCTGATGCAATTATTCTCCTTTATGACATTGAGATAGATAACATGTGTCTCAAACTCGGGTAATAGGAGAATGTAGCCAATAAAAAGCCAGAGCATTTCCATGCTATTCTATCAGCAGTCCACAGGTTCTCACTCCCATACCCCACCGCATTTACTGTACAGTTCATTCTCTCGTGCAGTCGGCACAAAGTTTGGTTGCTGTATGCTCAATATCTCGCTTGGAGCGAGCAATCGTTTATGCCCTTCGCACGGCTATTTTCTGCGCCGCCGTTGCTGACTGCACGAGAGCATGAGCTTTACTACACATAATACATTATACTGGGCGATGACTCATAAGAGTCATTCGAGCGAACCCAACGATGTGATTTTATCAACTGACTTATAATAATGTATGATGGAATGGGACAAAAAGGTAGCAGAAAGAAGTACAAAACTTAACGAAAGCTCATATAATATGCATAAAAGATGGGGATAGGAATATTCGTCCAACAAAGAGCTGCTGGATTCACTCTCTCTCTCTTCAAGCATTTATGCAAGCTTATTCGTATTTCTTAAAAACGTTGAGAACTTTTTACTTTCAACTTCACAAAAGACACATATCACGTTTCGTCAATGCAGCTACCTAGCGTGCTCTCAAAACCTTCTCTCTACTGAGCTCTCTATTCCATTCCATTTCCATTCCAGACTTCATTTTACAAGCAACCTTTGCTTTGATCAGTCACAAAGTTACGTCAACTTTGATCGAGTGAAAATAAAAATAATATATACATGTATTTCTTTATAAATAAATCTAAGGCAGTCCGAACCGACGACATGAATTAATCTGATATTCCAGATAATTTGATTAAAGATAATAATTCTGCAGTTCATTTTCTCTACGCCAAGTTTTGTCTTTCCTATTCCGATAAGGAATTGTTCATTTCAAGTTCATTTATTGGTGACATGCATTTGACATTTGTTTGTATTTAACAATATTTCGGAAGTCTAAAGCTGGCAAATGAATAAAAACAACAACATACATATACACATACCAAACAGATCTTCATATGGTATTTGTATTAATTTACACATGCCATTTGTTTTTGTGGAAAGTGCACTGACTCTGACTACTTCATGCACTTGAGTTCCTAAAATACTTAAGAGTAGGACTTGACATTGGAGATTTCTTCAGTTGTGAAAAATTATTTTAAAACTGACATTTTTTATGCAGACTTCAGCATAGTATTTTAAGAAGGTCATACCCAGTCAGTGGCCATATATAAATATTTTGTGGCAAGGACCTAATAAAATCTGATTTGGATTTTTGATCGTGAATATATCGTGATATGATATTTGATTCATGAAGATTGGATTGGAGTTCATTTCCAACTCTTGTAAACCCATTTGACTTCAAACTTATTGTCACTGTATTTATTGTGTATAAACAAATCTGTGAACTGTGACTTGGCTGAAGGTTACTGGCTGATCTGATGATGATGATGAGCTGACATTAAATCATAAGTATTATGTTTAAGATTTATTCAGACAATTTGAAAGTATAAAAGGAAAGTCAACTACGGAACTGGATAGCTGACGAAGGCCTTCAGCTTAGGTGTTTGCAATGTAGTTAGAAAGTGCCTGGGGTCGGTACTCTTGATCCTCACCTGATCCCAGCAGCTCAAGAATTGTTTCCGAATTATTAAAACATTTTTACAGTTGACAGTTACATTCGGAAATAGATTAAATCTAGAGGAACATGTCTCTTCTTAATTTTATTACGACAATAACTTCTATATTTTATCATGTTCCAAACAGTTTCAAACTTAAATAATTCTTACTATTGACTATGTGATTATAGTTCAACCAATCTAGTAATTCTAAAATCATGCTGATTAAGTACTAGTTAATTAATAACCACAGGTATTGTGTGAGTAATTGAATACTTCCAAAAGACTTAATTGGAGTGTAAACTTTCTCCATTTTTTCGTTGTTTCGCTTCGTATTCAATATTCTTTATTGGTGGTATTATTCACCTAACTTGTTTGGAAGTTGTACTACAGTTATCTCTAACGAGAATCTTAAGTTAAAATGGATCTCTCACAAGGTGTTGTCCCCGCATTGATGGAGTTTTTGGTGGATTTGGACGATATGATGGATTCGGTGGTAAGCAAACATTAAGATAACTGGGTTCACCACAAGTCCAATTATTGAAAACACTTCATCAATAACAGAAAAATGAAAAGTATCTAGTTTAACGAGGCAGCATGAAGTTGTATGGCATATAAAGCTGTAGAGGCACAAGCAATCAATTTGTAACAATTTGACTATATAAATAAATATTTATGAACGCACACTTAAATGAGGTATGATAGATGACTAATCCAGTTCCTTTCTCTTACTTTTCAGGCTTTGGGTATCCATGATGAATTTCAGCAGCAGGCTGTACTGAGCAGTGTAGAAGAATTGCGTGTGCACGAGCAGAATGGAGGGGATACAGTATTCAAAAGTGTTGGTAGCCACTCTCCAAGGTCCCATGAATTTGTTCGGATGACCTTTGCCACCTTAACTAGATGTGACTCATGTCAAAAGTTTTTGCGAGGACTATTTCATCAGGGAGTCATTTGCCAAAGTATGTGTACAAATATGGAAGAATTTAAAAGCTTATTATGAAGTTGTTTTTTAATTTATAATCAGTAATTAATTGAATGCAATTTTTTTCATTTAGGATGTGGGTACATCGCTCATCAGAAATGTATTGCTCTGGGTCTGCCGTCGTGTGAACCTGCCTCTGATGATTTCAGACCGCAGCTTGGATATCTTCGGCATCGAGGTACGATCAACTTAGTTAATTTATACTTCATGATTGTGGCGTGTATATATTTATAGTGAGTTTGTGAACTAAAAAAAATGGGTATTCAATTTATTGTAGTTTCTGGAAAGCATCTCTGCCTAACGTATGATCCGTCCACAACAGTAGCACCTGATGTTTTAATTGCACTCTGTGGTGAGGTTGAACGGAGGCTCGACTTTGACTCAACGCGACTGGTACCTGAATTAGCCTCAATTTTTGATGGGAACATTTCTACGTTAGCTCAATCCAAACCGGAATTGTGGGATCAGCTTGTGACGTGCCTCGCGTCTAATGTTAATCCAGCGGCCGCATTAGCAAATGTCGTCAAAGAATGGAGATTAGAAGAAGTTGCTTCAGCAATTCGACGATATTTCAGAGAGCTTCCAGAGCCATTGATTCCAACAAACTTGTATGAGGATTTCATCCACGTTGGCAAGCTACAGATTGACTCAGACGCATTACTTATGATGGATAAACTCATTGTGAACTCCTTACCACAACACCATTCTCGCTGCTTACAATATTTTGGATCTCATTTGGCAAAAATTTGTAAAATATCAGAAAAATGGGGAAACAATGGCCATGCGCATATTGACGCAGAAAAAATCTTGAGCCACTTTTACGGCATGGTTATTCTCAGACCATCTTGGGAAAATATCATGTAAGTTTTTTGGAGCTGAATGTTATTGCTCATTATTATGAAATGAATGGTTTTCTTCTTCTTACTTCATTATGATTAATTATGCTATGTTTACATTACAGATCCATACTGGACAACTTTAAAATCCATGTGCGAATCGTCTCTCTGCTGATTGAATTGTACGGGGGAATGGGAAAAGAAAAACGTTCTCGAAGAAAAGCTAACTTGATCTCGGAAATGGACAGAGCATCAGTTGAGTATGTCATATCTCGACAGGGATCTTTGTCCTCTGACAAATTCAACAAGACTGAGCGTGAACTGCAGGATGCTGAATGGTATTGGGAGGGACTTACCAGGTATGCAATGAAACAAAGTTGATGTATTTTTCGAACTCTGGAATGTGGAATATATTAAAATGGTGTCTCAATCTCTTACAGGGAAGAAGTTGTTGAAAAATTATGGGATTGTCCAGATGGATCCTTTCTTGTTCGTGATGCTTCAACTAAAAATGGAGAATACACTTTGACAGTTCTCTATGGGCAAACTCCAAAATTGTTGCGGATATCTCAACGTAATGGAAAGTACGTACTTAACTTTTTTCTCACTTGTCTTACAAAATTTTGATTGTAGCACTTGTAACACTACTGTTTTTTAACATTATTAGGTTCGGGTTAACTGAGCCGTACGTTTTTCGATCGGTGGTACATCTTATTGAGTATTATCGCGAGCACTCGTTGGCAGAATATAACAACTCTTTGGACGTGAAACTCACCTACCCCATTTCCAAGTTTGATAAGGTAAACAACTGGAAACTTGCAAAATAAAATCATCGTAGTAGTTTTAAAGTTTTCGAGTTCTATTTATTATCAGTAAATAAAATGTATTGAAAATGAGATAGTTTTTTAATATAATTACATTTAATTCTGAAACAGGGAGATGAGGAAGAGGATAAGGACAAGCTGTTAGCTGTACTGGGTGAAGTGAGTCGGGACTATTTGGTAAAGTCAAGATATTTTGAGCTCCATTCCACACTCCATACTCAAACAGCGGATGAAATTCATTTGAAAGTGAGCAAAAAAAATTTATGATCTGGAAAATGCAGCTATGGTAGCATATAATGCGAGTTCATATTTTCCATACCTTAATATAATTGTTATGTTTGTTTATTTTAGAAACAAGCTGTGGATGCATTTGATGGTGCCATCGGTTTTTTCCGAGATCAGATTTCAGTTCACAAGCAGCATCAAGCTTTAGCTAATGGCGACGTGAAAACAATGAAAGAGTAAGTGATTATATTATTTGAGTCTTCTGCATAACTTTATATGAATACAACTGCGAACTGCATTTCGAATTCAATGGAATATTAAATGTTTGTACCTTTTTTTAATAGACTGGAAGACAACTTTGCATACTTGAGAGAAAAGTTGAAAAATATGGAAGTAAGCAGGGAACAAGTGGTCCAAAGTTTATCCAAACAGAATGCCTATTGCCGTTTAGTCGAGACTGAAATCATTTCTATTAAACCGCAGCTAGCTCATCTCAGGAAACAAAGATCGAGATTGGTGAAGTAAGTATTGAGTTATTTATGTTGGACTTTTACTCTTTTCTGGAGCGTGCCTTTAAAGTGACATATAGCGTTTTTATTACAAATAGACGAATGGAGGTAATGAATGTGGACGTGGAATCGGCTCTGTCCCCTGGAATCATAGATGTTTGGGATGATAACTTATGGTACAAATGTGACGCATCCCGCCAAGAAGCACAATATATTTTGAAAGATCGACCTGAAGGGACCTTCTTAGTGAGGTATGTAAAACTTTCAACCGGCCATCACTTAATATATATATTACTGTAGGTTTTACCCCCTCAGATCTTTAGTTTGATAAATATATATGAATTTTACAGAAAATCCAGCAAAGGAGAATTAGCCCTGAGTTTAACCCTTAGTGGAGGAGTCGTTGGACATTGTATCATTTATCAAGGAAGCGTTGGATTCGGATTCACCAGGCAAACAACTTACTTCCCTTCTGCCAAGGCGCTGATATTGTACTATTCATGTCATTCATTAGAGGAGTGCAATCAGCAGCTTCGAACTTGTTTGAAATATCCTGCTTTTGCGTTGACATCTCATGGAGTAACCAGTGGCAGTAATGGATATTATGTTAGCGTCTAGTCCACCACATCTTGATCGCGTCTTTACAACTTTCATTAATAATAGTAAAATGATTAATGATCATTTTTGCCAGAGAGGCAGCTGCAAAGCACAGTTCTGATTCTGAGAGATATTTACGGTTAATGTTTACTCAGTAGAATATAAATATTATTACTAATATATATTGCACTGTTCACCTATTAAATTATGTAGTGAACATGCTGAAGTTTCATTAGAATAGATACAAACTTTGAGTGTGAGCGTTCATAGGATGGACAGTATATGTAAATATTGCATAGAGCCCGTCTTCAGCTAGTCTTCAATTAACCCCGTTTAATTTTGAAAGTCAGTAAAATTATGTTTTTGTTAACGCTGTCGTCTTATTATTTTCAATAATCAGCGCAAATATTTTGTAACTTACTTGTTCCGTGCTCTTTTAAATATTAAGAACAGTAAAATAATTTGTTACAATCAGATTTTTTTTTGTGTACAAGCAGCTGAATACGCATACTTTATACACAAACAATAATTGTAATTTTTAAGATGTGTTTTATAATTTATGACAGAAGTTGGAATCTTCTTCGATTTCGTTTTAAGTAGTTAACTTGAAGTCGTAGGACGTTGCGGAACTATAAGAAATAGGTTGTGATAAATCAATGACCAAGCATAATATAGCTGGTAAATAACCTATTAACATACATAATGTGTCAGCTTCAGAGTATAGTCTATGCCAAATCCGTTAAGCTTCAAATGATATAAATGAGAAATGCTATAGTCTTTCAAGTAATGGCTTGTAAACGTGAAAAATTATATTATGGTATATGATTGATGACTCGGAATGTATCTGACATGTTGTCATACACTTGCTTCTGTCTGTGTAATTTACACTGTATTAGTGTCAGTTTGTACTGTCGGACGTTAACATGTGAACCTTTTCAGGGCAATGATTATAAGAAACAAGCACAGAAAACTTTTTGTAATCTGATTATACAGAAAAACTGTGTGGTGTATATAATGGTTTTTACAAAGGATCGGATCGTTATATTGATTGAATTTCTGTGTTATATAATTCGAGAAACTGACTGGTGATGAAAGCACATGTTAAACAAATTTGTAAACGACATTTATAGCAACTCAAAGTTAAGCTGAAACAAAGTTTATGTACGTAGAAAAGTATATTATCGAACTGTAAGTAAAAAGATAAGTCTATACACATATATACAATGTCTACATTTACAATGAAAAGTTAATATAATGTTGTGAAAGTCGGAAGAATTTACTTCAAAGCTTTCTGATCTTACTAACGACTGTTCACAAGAAATGTCAATAAAACGCAACACTGTTGCCATTTTATAGCTATTATATACAATGATTCACTTTCCATGATTTTATTACGCTTACTTACGCTACGTCCAAACTCAACTCTTGAATTAAGACATAAAACAAGAATTCTTAGTGAAATAAGTAGATTACTGTAAAAATTCGGGCTCTGCCAAGGTCTCTCAAACAATTGATTAAACCAGATCATGAGATCATACTTTCCATCAAAACTGATAATCTTCTCCCAATCTATAGTCCGAACATTGCTACATAAAACGTGTACCCAATACCCTTGAGTTTTCCCCAATAGAGAGGTTGCATTTTTATGCAATAGTAGAAAAGTAGTTATTAGCAAGCAGAGCAGTGAGCAAGCAGCAAGCTCTGTATACGCATAATATAAGATGTTGCAGCACCTAAATTTCTTGGAAAGCATGAATCACTTATGAAGAATGTACCGATTGCGATTGCATTGTTGTGGTCAACAAACATACGCATGCATTGCATACAATTAGGTTTTGATAGGTACAAAGTTATAGTTATTACTGGCTGCACAACTTCATAGTGAATAGACAGCAAAGGTGAAGCGTGGGTAATTTTGTACCACGAAATGATGCTGCCATACCCTTTTTCTCTGCGGTACTAACTTTAGTGACGCGCATTGCCGTAGGACAAGGGCAAACAGTCACTCATGATAAAAAAAAATTACTGCTTGGGATTACAAAGCTGTGGTCAAATTGCTTGGATTCATGTTGCTTGCAATAAATATAAATACGCAAAACTACGACCCTTCCGTAGTTCAGTAGAGATTTATCAACAAGCGAATCTAGCGTTCAACCACTTGCTTAGAAGTTTACGAGAATACAAACAAATACGCAAAGATCAACCATGGTTGGCTTGAGAATTTTTTGCATTATTATTCTGGCAATAAGTTTGTGTCAACTTGCTAATTCTCAAAGGTATCGTCAGCGAAATCCATGGCCATGGAGCCGCTACACAACAACACAACGTTCCATACAAGAAATCAGAAACCCAATAGTTGTGACCACATCCGCTCCACCACCTCCAGTTAACTTCTTTCCTATAAGTTCCATTGGGCAAGGACAAGTCGCTGACAGTGCAAATTTGCGTGACACCCTGAATCCTGCGGCTCCTTAGAATTTGAATACGCAGGGTCAGCCATTATCTCCGGGAACGAACAAAGGAGTAACCGGGTGCTCCTTTGCGTCAAAATGGAACATATCGACAGGAAGACTCTTTATTATGTATTAAATATCAACCAATACGAATACAAATTTACGTGTTTAATTATGTAATAACAGCTATGCTATTTTCCCTATTATGACTTCAACCCCAAAACCACAAACATTGTAATACCACTAGGGATCATGCATAGGGAATCCCAAGCACAAAATTTGACGTATTGAATAAATTTCCAAAAATTGACAAAAATAAATTACATGCTTTGCATTAATTCACGTCATATCATTTAATAAATTCACTTTAGTATCCAGTAAAAGTTCCTCATGTTACACAGTTTTACTATTTTCAAGAAATTATTATTTTTATTCGACCATCTAAGCCATTACAATTCGGCTCTCTAGCATAAAAGCGTTAAGTTTCATTATATCATGGCAAAAACAATTGTGATTCTGATAATAATTTGTAGAAGTGCAATTGCTGAAGACGATACATTTCCAACAATGATACAGCAAGAAACTGGGATTTCCAATGAGTTCAGATTGCCAATTGAAGTAAAGCAAGAAGGCATTCTAGGGAATAAAAATAAACTTTTACGTGAACCCATAAACTACGACGAATTCTTGCATCCTGAAACAGGTCAAAGATTTAGGCGTCCACTACTATCCCGGACACGAAACAGCAACAGCAGGAATTTTAAAACTATTCCCATTTCTCCAAGCCCACAAACTCAACAGTTCAACGACAGATTTGATCCAGTTATGGGGTCAAATGAACCAATGAAAGGATATCCTTCTAATCCCGATAATCCAGGACTGCAGCAATTCACCCCAAACTCTTGGCAAACGCCAATAGAGCCTTATCATCCTACCATTATTAATCTTGTGCTTGTCTTATCTAATGGAAATGGGGTTGGTGGTAAGGATAAGGAACCTTCAAATAAACCTGATAAAAGTGCAACGACATATCCTTACTTTAAGCTGGATCATGCGATCGACCCCCGAAATGCAATATACAAATGAGTGAATTTAATAATGCACCTAGAGTTTTGTGAATTTAAATAAAAAAAGATAGTATTCATGATTAAAGATATGTTTAAATTCAATCCAGTTTTACTGGAAAGACACTTTGTTTTTATTTCTCTGCCGTGAAAACTGAAGAATATACTAAGATATACACTTAATATATTCCAAATACAATACACTAAAGTAAATCTCAAATAATAATTGTTGTTGTGAATGAACAAATCAATAATAATACCCTACAATCGAAATTGAGTGATAACGAAAAAGTTCTCGTTCCATTTAAATAAATCGACTTTATATAATATTAAAAATTTGCACAAACTTTTACGTACTATATACATTACAATCGTACGATATAATGGCTTTAGACAAAGTTCCAACGTAAACAATAACCAATGTTATATAATAGCCCAACTGAATGGCTACAATTCAATACTTTACCAGAAATATTACATAATATCAAACCATGGAAGGGTAGTACGTGTTTAGTTTTATTTTTAAGATTAGGAAACAGCGAGCAAAGTCCATTACGGTACGACACACGACTAAATATCAGTAATCGCCACACAACTTTCATTCTACACCTTTATTTTCACAAACACATGAAAAGGCAGTGCACGTTAGACTTCAATTAACTTATTAACTAGTTTGGTACGTTTGCACATACAATGGAGATATAAATAAATAGGGACTCCTAACATCTTAAATCATATTTTTTTACTAGTCGTCAGCTACATTTTTACCATAAGTATTCAAAGTTTCAGTCTGTTCTTCTTCAATGCACAGAAAACTGTAACAAATTATTCATACATACAATACCTTCACACTTGTTGTACTTTTAACAATACAAATGCGTTAGCGTGTGACTATTATCTTTTCCATTCCCGTTTTAGAAACTGGCCTAAAGCATATTACGCATATTTTTTTTTAGTTTTTACATTACCCCTTTCTGATTCCTTTTACAATAACATGCGTTGCGACTCTCTAAAATAGATCAGTTTAAGCAAAATAGTTGAAAAGACTTACAAAATGTCAAAAAGTAAACAGTCTTTTCGAAACATTAACTTAGCAGTACAAGGTCGCCCGTATTCGTTCCGTAAATTATTCCGTACCCAGCAACTGGCACCCAGTGCATACAATTAATACTCATAAACGCAACTTGTCCATCCGCATAGAGGTCTTTCACAGGAACTAGCTTGAAACCCTCATCATCTTTCGTCAAACTAAGAATCTGAAATTGAACGATAAATAAAGAAGTTGATGTTACACTGTACTTAAATATGAAACGAGTACGTCAAGTACAATAATAATAAAGTAAGTTCGATTGCTATTATTTACCTTTCCAATATTTCTAGATGGATGAACAAACCGGTACAATGGACCCCTTCCCGCATATGCTACTATCATATAATCACAGGACGGTGATATACTTACAGACACCGTGTTTTGGTCAAAGTGGTACACATTCAAAATATCTCCCAGAGAGTCATCACGCAAACTGTAAATTCCTACTGAACTGTAAGATCCATTGTCCGATGGTTGTAGCACAGCTAAAAATTCAGAGTCAGAAGATACGTCCAGGCAAGCATCAGAATGCAGAGAGCATTCACGAACAACTACAAACTCATCACCTACAAAGTCAATATATAATTTTATAATATACATATGACAATTTTTTTTGGTTCTTTCTTAATTATTAATAAACGTAGCAGCTCATACGTTTTGTGATATCAGGAATTAAAAATTCACTAAAGTCCCATTTTTGAATCCTACTGGACAAAAAGGCTGTTGTAGCGGCATCCATAGTAAAGTATGTAGGTGGACGGGTACGAGCTAAATCAGATTAATAAAATAATATTTTTTTAGCAAATGATGATTTAATAATTTATTTGAATAACACAGAGGGCAATTGCATGTTGATACTTACGTGTTATTAAGATTTCCGGGATATAGCCAGGATAGAAACGTGCAGCCCCATCCGAATGTTGATCTTCATTTCCATTTCCCACGTTATTGTTGTTTCCGTCATTACCTTGGCCTCCAACAACTGAGCCAGTTGCCCTGCTACTACTACTACTGCTACTCCCTCGCGGAAATCTGGAACGTGAGCTTTCAGCTGCTACGGAAGGTAAATCTGGAGAAGCATGCTCAACATTATCTCCAGAATAACGATTTGCTGGAGGCGCTCTCGTCCGTGCACTTCCTGCCAACTCTGCTGAATTCGTAGTAGGTCTATAACGAACAACGGGATTTGAAGGGTTAGAACGTAGAACCCAATGATCGAAATGATGCCTGCCAAAATTATAATTGACGTCACGTTAATATTTTCTGGCAAAAACAATGTACTTAATCATTAAAAGGGATTACAAAATACAATGGCATGTTACCTAATTGATCCGCCTCTCCCGGCTTCACGATTGGGAGTATCGGAACGTTCAATTCTTGGTCTTTCTGGTTCCATAGAACTGTGATGACTTATTCTTGGCATTCTTGCAGGCACTGATACAAGCACTTCATCATCAGAAATATCTTCTATATCATTACGCACTAATCTTGCTATTCTAGAGTAGGGTCTGCGACGAGTGAACCTGGGATCACTACTGCTGCCAGCAGAATTTATATTACTACTCGAAGATGGAGTTGGAGAATTTGCAACTTGAAGGTGTTCAGTACCAGCAGAGCGTTCACGTTCAGGATTGGCTCCATTTGCCTGTTGTCGTTCTGTAAGCGGCCACGTTCCTCTAACAAAACTCTGAGGGGTCTGGGTTCCAGATGTAGCCATTGCCCTAGCTCTAGACCATTGTGATAAGACCGAGATTCGCATTTGAATTTCCTCTAATCTCATTCTATTTCTGTGTGACTCTTCTGATCCTCCTGGAGGTGAAGATGAGTGGGCTCCCCGATTACCTCTTTCATTTAAAACTCTTTCTATTCTACTTTCCACGGGACGACCTATAGCTGAGAGACCAGCACTGCCAGCTTCTACTAAAGGAAGTCCATTTCCACTGTCATCAACTTGATGCTGACGTCTCAATAGTTCTGATGCTGCTGTATCAACTGCGTATCTTATGAATCTACCGTCTGGGTTTTCACGTAATACTTCACCCTGTGGCACATCTTGAGGATGATGTTCATGCCTTTGTCTTGATCGGAAATAAATACGGCGTTCGGGATCATAGCCTGCGCGTAAATGACTTATACTTCCTCCTCCACCACCACCATTTCCACTGGGACCAGAACTTTCATTGCCATACATGTACCCTATCATTGGATTATCTTCATAGAATCTGCGACGGCCAGACTCTGGAGCATCTGGAGCTAATGTAATTATTCTTCGGGTCATTGTGCGCAGTCTTTCACTAACATCGCCCCGACGAATGGACACAGGGAGTCTTTCTCTACCGGTGGAAGCTGCTGCATTACTACTACTACTCGTACTGGGCTGTCGATGACTTTCTGAAGTACTGCTGCTACCTGCTGCTGCTGCTGCAGCAGCCGATGTAGGTGGAGAGGCGGAAAAAAACGATGGTCTAACATTTCCTGCATGTACCCAAGGGGGAGTTCTTCCCATGAAGGCTCCCCCTCTGTGTGCAGATGATGGAATGGACCCCAAGATTCTTCGGGAGTGACGCAACCCAAACATTCTTTCTAATGCATCCAAAAAAGGGCCTAGATAGTCTATCCACAAAGTTCCTTCAATTGGTCGAGGGCGAGGTAAGTTTACTGATGTACTTATGCAATCAAGAAGGGTGATTCCGGATTGGATGAAATGTAAGCTGAAGCCGGTAGGTAACGTTACACGAAGACTTGTTTGGTCGTAGTCAATCCTGATGCGAGGGTATCGACGATTAGGAAAAGATTCTCTTGTATCAGATTCATAAACAATGAGTGGTCTTTCAGAAACACGCAGATCTAATATTGCATACTCTTCTTCTCTTGTTACTGGCGGCCAATGAATTCCAATGGTTTGAGTATTTGCTTCCCAAGGTCCCCCTTGAAGGAACAATCCTATTGGTAAATAGTAAACACTTGCCTGAAGACTTTCACGTACTTCCGTTCCTACAACGGTCTCTGAACTATTTACAGTTGAATATACTGGAATCAACTCATCTGCTGCTCTAATGTAAAAGACTCTGGTAAAGTTTCTTTCCAACTGTGAAGGGATAGGTTTTCCATAACTGGATGATGATGCACTTGAGCTATTATTTTTTGATGTTCCTCCTCCGGACCCCGAATCTGTACTAGAGTTGCTATTAGAGGCGCTACTACAGCGAACAGGCTCCTCTTGAGAGGCGTTTGAACGACTGGCTTGATGGCTGGTGGAAGAGCAACCTATAATACTGCTGGTAGATGATGATGACGGACCTGCTGTTGTTGGAAGATTGGCACTCGTTGTTGTTGCAGGACCTTCCGTCGCACTATTGAGGCCAGCAATGCTCCTACTGACTGAAAAGGAGCAAGGCCTGGTGGTGGTGTGTGGATTGTGTGATGATGAGTTATGATTGTAACAAATCCAATGTGTGCGTCTACGTCTATGTTGACATCGATGAGGTTGATGATGTCGGTGCCCTTGACGTAATGAGGGAGGAATTAGCGCAAGCCCAGGCACTACGTTTCCAAACACTTGCTGCCACTGCTCACTTTGAGAGGTATCTTCGGAAGAATTATTACTTCCATTTAATTGACGAATAGTCAAATATATACCTACTAAAACATCACTGGTTAAACTTCCAACACTAAATCCACCCGTGACTAGCCACTGGCTAAAATTCATAAAGGGTGCGGTTCTAACAGAACTGCTGCTGAATGCATTATCACCTGCATTACGAACAGTAATAGTTAGACTGGAAAGTGGATTTCTCATTCTCGTTACAGGGGGCATAACTTCTCTGAAATTTCTTGTACTGATATCCAACCCAGTTTCCATTGTAGGCCAGACAATGAGGGGTGGCATTTCTCCCATATCATATAGGGATCGCATTCTTGGAGGTGGTCGCCAATGATATGGATCACGACCAGAAAATGGGCAGTGTCGAGCATGCTCTTCTGCTACAAAGGATCCTGTCCGACCACTGACAAGGTGAAACTCCCTGACTATCCTTCGTGGCCCATGTGAAGGTGTAGGTGTAGTAGAAGTAATATCTCTACCTCTCCCATTACTTCCATTCGAATCTCTTGATGTTCCAGGAACTGGCTGCTGCTGCTGCTGCTCGACGTTTCTAGAAGAAGGACCTGGTTGATTTCGTGACATTGAATCAGCAATCTCATATTGCATTGCCACCATTGGCGGAACACGGATACGATTAAGCATGTGAGGATTCGGCCCTCTGTTAGATTCAGAAAATGGGGAAGGAGTTGTGATCATGATACGATAAAGGGTGTTACTCCCGTTCGAACTACTACTGGTAGCAGATCCATTGGATCTTGCGGCTCCTGGAACATTATTATTATCCACTCTTACTCGTCGAGGAGTTTCCGTATTTAAGGACGACCCATCGGCATTTGGACCAGGTCTACTCACAGGGGAGAGTGGGGGAGATTGGTTGTTAAACTCGTTAGGGAGAGCCCCTTGAGATGTTGATAACTGATCCAACGATTCAAAAGGATTAGGTAATGGTTCCCCACGACTTTCCGGAGTATGATCTACATTAGCTGCATTTGCAACATGAGACCGCAAAGCAGCGAGACTGCCAGTGGCCAAGCTATTTAAGGTTGCTCGGATTGACGACTGAAGCTCCCTAGTTTGTTCCTGAAGCAGCTCAAGATGTCTTCTTATTACTCGCAATTCCATTATGTGCTGATTTTCTACTGCCAAGGGAGCATCCATTCGTACTTGGCTATATAATACAAAGTAACATTGCAAATTTAATTGTGGAACAATCACTCTTTCAGACTCTTTGAAACCATTACCACCATTCTTGAGCCTTACCTGCAAAGATTCTGCATTTCTAAAATATTTTGCGCTAAAGCTTCAATACTTCTGAGATCAGAGTCACTGCGGGCGCCGGTTGGCGTGGATGCAGCATCAGTAGCGGAAGTTTGATTAGTAGAGGTTGACAAAGTTTCATCGTTAGAACCATCAGTATCAGTGGAATCTGTAGCACGTACTGGAGTCGCTTCAAATACTAGTCGGGAAGGACCTGGAACTTCGTCGTCCGTCGCTACTGGGGAAGGTGAGCTTGGTGAGTCAACTGTGGAACCTCTTAATGACTCTACAGAATCATTATCGTTTTGACGGTCGGCTAATAAGTCAGTCTCATAGTTTCCCCTCGGTCTTATAATAGGATCAGGCAGAGTTCCAATTGCTTCGTCAACTGCCAATGTTCGTGTCCTAGGATTATCCGCCAAAATTCGTGGGATACGGCTTCGTAAAAATTGCTGATAATTAGCGACGAGCTCTTCATAATGATTTACTAAGCTTTGATAGCTGGCTTGGAACCTATCTTGGCGATTGTTTAGTGACTGAAAGTAAATCAAAGTAAGATACAAACCAATATTACATATGAAAGGTAGACATTAATTTTTATTCTTTTTACTCAAATTCTTATTGTTAATACCTCGCCAACAATCAAAGACTCTTCTTCTGCAGCAGCAGTCGCCGCAGCCACAAATGCTTCTGGATCATCCACTACAGGATCTGGCACAGGTACAACCACTTCCCCTACAACACCTATGTCCTAAAATTGTTGATAAAAATGATCCCATGAATAATAATTTGCATAAATATTTGTCAATGTTCAATAAATGGCATCTTTTTTAAAAACAATATTTACATACCTCCACATCATCCAATTCTTCACGGTTTGTTCCTGGAGCAAATGTTTGCGTGGCTCGCCGGCTACGAGAGTTTCTAGACAAAATATTAGGTCGGAAGAATGGCCCCCCACTGCCACCACCCCGAACAGGTCTCCGCACATCTTCTCTACATGGAGGACTTGGGAAATTGGTAATTCCTGTTATCAGACTTTTTCCCAGCCGGTCGAATCTTACTAATCTAGAAACGGGAAACGCAATTATAAAACATTGCAATAATCTCAATTATGTTAAATTTGAAGAACACGAAACTTTGTGAGTAATATAAATTTTACACTTACCTAACTTTCTCCTTTGTATTCTCAGTTGAACATCGAGCTAATGGATATGGGTGTCCCCAATCCCAAAATATTATCTCATTAAACGTGGCTATTGCTAAAAGTCTTACAGTGGGATGGAAGGCAAGCGACGCGATCACAGTTCCTGAATCCGTAACGAGCAGTTCACTACCTCCCTAATAATTAACAAATAAAAAAACACATTTATTATGACTCCAAACTGCTTACGTTTTAGCTTTCAATAATATCAGCCGATATTAAGATATAACTCACCTTCAAATCCCATACTCTCACATGACCAGCTAAACATCCAGATGCCAAAACATCATTTTGAGTAGGATGAAAAACGACACACCAAGGGGTTCTTGGGTGCCCAACTAAAGTTTGAACTACTTCACCGCTTGCGACATCACACACATAAATGTTGTGATCACCGTGACACGATGCAACCTTACTCCCGTCAGCACTGAACGCTATATGAAACGTTGTCCTTGCTCCATTCGGTAGTTTAAATCTCTGTTAAAGAAAAATAATAAAAATTTAAGTAATCAAATCGAAGGACATCTATATCGGAAATAGTACACGAGAATCTTCAAGATAAACGTCAAATATAAAAACTTACCCTTCGTGTAAGGTCCTTGGTGCACAACGTGTGTACAGCCTTCGTTGCAAGTGACTGGGAAACAAGTTTCTTCCCAACATTGTGTCTTGGAGCCCGATAAAAGGAGGAAACACTGGTTCCAAACCCAAAACCAAGTTCTCTGTAGAATAACTCCCTAGGAATTGGATAACCATATTCCCCAGGAATCGGGTCTTTCCTCCGATCTTCCCGTGGTTCCTTTATATCCATTATAGGTCCAGCGTTGTTTATCCTATACCTTAACTCTCCTAACCTATCATGAGTAACGACTTTTGACTAAATAGCCTCACCCAATAACTTAACTGCCTTTAGTAATATATATAATGCTATGTCATTTGTCACAACCCAAACAAGAGCACCTACAGCAGACGTACTTATAATTTTTTTTATCTCACATGAACAGGTGCATTAAAATCAATCAAATCAAGATTGAAGATATTATGTGATGTAATCTTCACCTTAAAATACCACATCAACTTCACTTTGCAAATAACACCAAAAACCAAAAGAACCGTGCTGAAATCCACGGTTATCCGTCGTCATAAAAATCTGTCGAAACACAAGAATCCTCCCATGAAATCCATCTTTGTGTCAAACATTTCACTCGTAAAAAATAAGTTCCTTTCTGATTATTAGCAACATAAAGTGCATCTACTTCTCCACCCCGAGACCCCAATTAAAAGTTTAATCAATGTTTTGGCTTTTTCATCCAGTTCTAAACGTTCTACTAAAAGTATTATACAAATACCAATTAAAATGTACTCATTTTTATCAGCATTTAATAATAATTGTTAACATCTGCGGCTTTGGGCTTGCCCTTGACGTTGGACGCTTGGACGTGGCACAAATAGATTTTGTTTTTTGCCTGCTGTCAACTCCAACTGAAGAATCTCCATCACTGGGAGCAAGAAACGTCTCTCCAGATAACTTTAACTTAACGCATTAAATACTAACTGCCGAACGATCTGTGTTCTGTAATAGTTCCTCCACTCCTCAGACACCTCATCCCAGCCTAACAAACATGTTGATTGTTTTTGATTGAGTAAGTTACTACGCTGTTGTACGCTGCTCACAACATCATCATCCCAACCTTCCCATTCAGTGCCTCCCATCTGGCATCTCCTCAATTATCTCCCATTTTCTCCTCCAAATATCTGGAGCAAACTATTGACTATCATCTCCGTTCCAGATTCAAAGACCATTTCGGAACTTTGTCATTCGATGGAACAACGAGAGAGCAGAGCAACTATCTACTATGTCGACTCAATTTCTTGCTCATTTTTAGCAAGTTGAATAATTTGGTTTTGTGTTTGAGATTTTTTGGTTCCCTTCAGCTTCTTCATCTCCTCTGCTCTGCCGTATACTTCCCCACTATTTACTTTCCCTTTAGAGTTTGGAGTTGGAGTATTGACGATATTTTCGTAAGAAAAGCTAGCCAGCCGTGTGTGTTATGCTGCTGCTGATGGTTGTTCTGTTTTGTGGATAGATCGCAAAGGTGCTCTCAGCTCGCTCCTTCTGTCTTCCAAATCCAACCCAATACCACCAATATGATGATAGGGACATAGATGGTAAATATCTCTCAGACGATCCACATCCACAGGGGCATACGCAACGGATTTGGATGTTATGTATATTATTATGGCGAGAATCAGAGAACTTTGGTTGGGGTAACTGTATTGCTAGTAAAGTAAACCTTGTATTGTCATATCTAAATATCTGTGTGTTGTGTATACACTTGTGCTCTTATGTATAACAATCCTTTGGCAATGAATTTGAGGATTTTACCTTCCTTTTCATTCCTTCCTCGTTTTACGTATATACATATGACAAGACAAGACAGCAGCATATGAAAGCAAGAAAGATTTCTCGCTTACGAGCTTCGTATATGCCTCTTACTCTGTGCCTACCTCTCTCTACCTAATAATAATCATGCTGATGTTTTATGTACATTTGGTTTTATGTATAAAAGTATCAGTACCACTCGTGAGTTGAGCGAGTGAGGGAAGAGACGGAGGAGAGCTTTATTTTTTGAGTTTGGCTAAAAAGAATATTGAAGAAGAAAGGCGTTTTTGGTTTGGTGCTGCTGCTGAGCTGGTCTTTTGGTCTGATCGGATGTTCAATGTTGGTGGTAGCTGTTGTACCTAAGCTAACCAACAAAACCGAGAAGTTCTCTTGTTGATATGATGATGATGATGGTTAGCAGCTAGCGAGCGAGCGAGCTCAAAGCTAAGCTATATATGAATATATCAGATCAGCATCATCATCATCATCATAATCATCGTCTTTTTAGAGTGTTGCAATAAGAATTTTGCCTTCTGACTGACTAAACCAACTTTTGGTTCGGATTGGCAGATGAATGTGAAGGCCGAAGAGTGAAGCGACGACGGAACAAAGTTGGCATAAAACTTATAAAAAAATGAAGAAAAAAATTCTTCAGAGGTACGTAATAGAGCTAAAGAAAGCAGCTCGTTTGAAATATATGGGGTGATATGAGTTTGACATTTTAAAATTCCAACATCAAATACACGTTTACGTTATATACTTTTGTCTGCATCGTCATGATGTTGTAAGTTTAATAAATGAAATTCAAGGTAAAAAAAACAATTTTGACGTAACCAAAATCAATAAATAAATATATAAACGACATGTTCAATGTTATCTCATTTTATTGAAGTTTTAAATCAAGAATGGTTGATTTATTGGATGTGGGGAATCTGTTGAAATATTTGTCATTTCATTTTTATTACGTAACGAATTTGCATAATCTTAGTCGAGAGGAATCTCTAAACTCTGATGAATCCTGAAATTACCTTGAGCCTTATTGAGCATAGCATACCGGACCGGTATTACCGGTATGATATAAAGAAAACACAAAACTAGTAGATGATACAATATATGTGAATGCTCAATTTTTAGGTTAGAAACATTATTATAACCTCTAACTCCACAAAGATTTTTCTGTCGTTTTGACCAAAGATTCATTTTGAAAACTCTTTCATTCATTCATTCATTCATTCATTCATTGTTTGTATCGATGTACCCCAATTTAAAAAAAAACTTAATTTTAGGCCTAGTTGATTCCTACTTCAATTTATTTATCATCAAATATATCTTCCATGTGTTATTATTATGAGGAAACCGGCCCCGAACCAATACATTTGGTTGTATCCTTATTTAATCCATTCACCATTTGCCGCGATACAAAAATTAAAGCTTTTACCTATAAATGCATATTATATGCCATTCTGTCCAGCAAGGCTAAAGGGTTAAAATCAGTGAAATGCAACCTTTTGCATTTATCGGTAACCGCCGTAACGTTTTATTGAATGAATGAATGCAGCATGCCACACAAAACACACAAAGAGATTCATATAGAGATTAGAGTAGTAACATATCCTAATTTACAATAAATCAGAACAGAATAAATGACTGATTGATTCCTTTTCTTATTTATTTGCATATGCATACATATTATAGCATCCACAATACTTTTCAGGATAACAACTGAAAATGGAAACACATTCATCCCCTCCAGAAAGTCCCCCAGATTCTCCTCATGGTTCGCCAAAACAACATCGGCGGAGTGCGGGGGATGAAGATCCAACCAGAATATGGGATGATTTGCCAAAAAACTATAAAATTAAGAAACGAACAGCATACATTAGGAGGCACAGGTATATTATGTATGATAATTAAGTTAAAATGATGAGCTGGTTTTAGTTTTTACTTTTAATCAGTCATTCATCATTAAATATATAGCGATCTGACAGTTACCTCAAACTATCGAAAATTTACACTGCTCATGTGGAAAAACTACATCAACACAAAACGACAGTGGAAAACTTCCACCATGCAGCTAACCGCTCCAGCGATACTCATTACTATTCTTGTCATCGTGGTTTCTAATCGTCAAGATACACATTATGAGCAGAAGATATATGACCCCTTCAAAATTGACGTGATGCCAGAAAACAGTACATTTGGGAAAAATTGCACATCAATCTATTTGAAACCAAATAATCCAGCTATTGAAGAATTCAAAAATCATTTGCAGAATGCACTATCAAAAACAATAGAGTGTAACTATTTGTATCATAATAATACATGGCACTAAAGTAAAATATATGAACGACAAGTTTTATAACAATTTAGTTAACCCCATTTGCAGACAAGTTTTCAGATGATGATCTCGATGTTGTTCCTTACAAAGGTGATCTGTGTGCAATGATTGAGTTCATAGAATATGAGCCTTTAACTAATTCAAATTCTAGTAAATCAAATGTCATTAGCGTATGTACATTAATAAAAAATTATACATGTCATTCATTATAAATATATTATCAAAAGATTGGACAGTGTATCAAATGTAGCCCAATTCTTACAGTATGACATACGATTTCCTGGAGTTTTGGATTCTGGAAGATCAAAGTCATCACTTACTTCTATTGGAAAGCAGTGGGACACATCCTTCCGCTTTCCCCCATATTTAATTGATGGGCCAAGGGAAATAACTGACTATACCGGTGGTCATCCAGGCTATTATCAACATGGATTTCTTTACATTCAACATCTTATTGCGATGGAACTGGCAGAAATTATTTACATCAAAGAGAAATTGAAGCTTAATGTTGTGCCGCCAATACGTGATGAAAAATATTTTAAAAAAGAGTTCAGCGATCTGTTGGACAAACTGTCAGTTAGACTTCGCCGATTCCCTTTTCCATGTTCGTTTTAGACTACAGTATCTTTTTAGCACACTTTGATTAGCTTAAATGTGATTCTTTGTGTTGTGCATATAACAGCACACAGAAATGAAGGGGCGGTTCGAGTAATTCATGACACCCTGCCAGTTGTTCTTGTTACTGGATTTGGTATATCCTGCATGGTAATGGTGTATCTAACCGTCCATGAGAAAGAAATGGGAATTCGGATCTTACTCAAAATGTATGGCATAGACCAAACACTTCACAGATATGCATGGATTCTAACAAATCTGATCATTCTGGCAATGTCTTCACTTATCATCACAGCCATTCTTTCGGTACGTAACTGACTTTTCTAAAATTATTAGAATTATGGTAAATCAGTAATGTTGCTTTCTCCATGATCGAATCAATGATGAATGAAAAGATTTAAACGTTTTGCAGACAAATTGGACGAGTGATGGTCGTGGAATTTTTAATGACGTTGTCAGCCATGTCTTTCTCCTGCTTTTAGTGTGCTACGTATTTAATTTAATATGTACTGTCCTATTGATAGTGTGCTTCTTTAGCAGAGGTAAGCATTTAATTTGTAGTTAATTTATTTATTGTACCAAGTGATGTTTGGCTTGCCATTCTCACGTTTCCCCAAATTGATTCACTTGACAAATTTCTTTGCGATTCTCTAAATGTACATAGCGTCAACGGCTTGTATTAGCGTGTGCTTCATCTGGACAGTGACATTCGTTCCGTACATTTACGTTAGAAGCAACTATAACATTCTGGAATTCTGGCAAAGGACAGCATCCTGTCTATTTTTTAATACTGCCATCGCCATCGGATGTCACATCATATCGGAGGTCGAAGCATTGGATGAAGGCTTAAATTGGAATAATGTATTTGGTCATGATATTAAGAAATTCAGCCTTGGCTGGGTGATGATCACAATGGTATTTGATGGGTTTCTCAAGTTTTTACTTGCTCAGTACTTGGGTAAAGTGTTTCCTGACAATGGAATTCAAAGTCTGCCGTGGAATTTTTTATTCACAGTAATTATATACTTATTAGCACTACTCCGACTTTATAATTACCAACTTGAACTACATTTAATAAAATTTAATTCATTATTTCAGTCTTGGTTCTGGAATGATCAATTACCACCTGATCATTCACACATACCATACGATAGGACAAACGAAAAGTCATTTGAAGAAAATCATCCAGAGTATTTTGAAGACGATAGCAATACAAAACGAAGGAAAGAATTGACAATTGAAAATGTTTCAAAATATCATTCAAGCATAAGAGCCCTACATAAAGTGAATTTCATTTGCCATCAGGGTCACGTAACAGGTTCGTTCTAATTGAAGCTAATTTGCTAATGACATTTGCAGATTGAAAACTTTCTCTTCTTCTCTGAAAACTCTTTTCATGTATTTCTGTACGCAGTTGTACTTGGAGATCAAGGTTCGCAGAAGACAAACACTATCGATAGTGACAAATAAGCTACGATTGGTACATTTAAGTTTAATTTTGAAAAAAAATATTCTGCTCAATAGGCAGTGGAAAGTCTTCTCTTTTACAAATGCTGAATGGCACAATGGCACCTTCATCAGGAACTATTTCTTTGAGTCGAAAAGATTTATACAAGAATCCTATCCATGGAAGGGCGTTTGTTGGTTATGTAAATTTTTACTGAAAACGTACTTATGTTGTTTAATTGATTTTTTTTTGCTTTCCACGTAAATAATCTTTAAATAATGTTACTATTTGATGAAAGTGTCCACCGCAAGACCTTTTATTTCCCGATCTAACAGTGGATGAAACTTTACAGTTCTTTACCGAAGTTAGTAATTTAAGTTTCTTTTATTGTAACTGCCGAATTAATTCATACTATAGTAGTTCATTCCTTCCTACATATATGTCCAGCTCAAAGGGCTTACAAACAAAATTGATGCATATGAGGAAGTCGAAAGATTTTTACGAATTACTCTGCTGTCAGATTATCGGAACACAAGAGTTTGCGACTTGACAAAGAGCTCACAGCGTATGCTGATGGTGGCAACTTCATTTGTCGGTGGCTCCAGGGTACGGAGCCAGGAGTAAACTATACTAAACTGGAAGATTTGTCTTTTTTTTTTTTTTTTTTACATTTTTAGCAAATGAATTAATTTTATTTTAAGGTTGTACTTCTTGATGACCCAGCGTTAAACTTGAGTGCAGCTCAACAAAGAGTTCTTTGGGACTTTACTGGACAAGAGAAGAAGCATAGAACAATTCTTGTTGCAATGGATCTCGTACATGAAGTAGACACGGTGGTAGATAAAATTGTTTTACTTCACTATGGACAAACGACATGCAAGGGGTCGCCCGAATTTCTGAAGAATAAGTTTGGTAATTACAGAAAAATGATTTAATCCAAATTTACAGCATTCCTATATTACAATCTTCCAAAAAAAACATGATAGGGGGTGGTTATCACTTGGAAATCGAGTCCGAACAAAATGCTGACAAAATCATAGTGGAAACCTTGATTACACGAAGAATCAACGGCAGTAGGTTATTTAGTAAAAAGGAAAATATCCTAGACTTTTACTTGCCTCAGTCACAAACTCCCAGTTTTCCCGGTTTGCTTGAAGAACTGCAAACCTCTTTGGAGATATATGGAATCAAAGATTTCAGAATGAAATTTGTCACATTGGAGGAACTACACTTGAGGTATCCTTTGCTTTCACTTTCTTGATTATTTTTAACTTAAACTCAGGAGTAATTATGAAGCATATGGGATGTGTTTCGTACATTTTAACTAAAGATTGAAACGCCAGAGTTCAGAACTTGATGATTTAGTTACTACTGAAACGAAAAAGAAGGCAACGAAAAGAAGTATAATGAGAAGACCCCCGCCGCCACATGTACTTGAAGAGATACCACCTTCAAAAGATTTCGAGCCCGCAATTGATTTCGGTAGCTATCTTCGCGAATTCAAACTAATGTTTTTGAAGAACGTGCGATACACATTCAGAAAGAAGGGGCTGTTTGCCTTTTCTGTAAGTCAAAGGTAAACAATGTACAAACAATTATTATAAGAAGACAAAATAACACGAAGCTTGTATCCAATTTGCAGATATTCATCCCATTTTTAATGCTGGTAATAACTCACTTGATGACGATTTCCTTTTTGAGACTTCGTGACGATTTACTACCCCATGACTTAAGCTATAAGGTATTAATTTTTTCGCATGAAAAAAAAACCAAAATGTATATGTAAATAATCTGTAAAAAAAGAACTGGTTACATGCGTAATTTTTACAACTATTTTTAGTATTACGCGGAGCCCGAAATAGTTACTGACATTTACAAATCCACCAATGAAGGTTACTACATGAGAGACAGTGTCAAGCGACTTCTCAGCGTTTCTAAAGGGTTTAAACAGAAGGATGTTAATTTTCATCAAGATATCGTAACAGAAGTTCTGAAGCATGTATGAGTGAAATTGATTGAGATGAAAATTATACCACTTTCAATCCTATATTTATATATTGTTTCTACTTTTTGCAGTATCAAATGCACCATAACGAGAACAATATACCGAATCTTGGGGTGGAAATTTTTCCCGTCAGGGAAAGCATAGTGAGCACTAATGGGTTGGCATCATCAACAGTGAAAGTGGGGGTAACAGGATACTTCAATAATCAACCACTTCACACCCCAGCCGTTGCAGCGGCACTCATTGACAACATTATTATGGACTACATTGAGGATAAAATTCGAAGAGACGCAATCATTCGCAAACAACCTCCATATAAGCCCAAAGGATATTTTTTTAAAGTGCATAACCATCCACTTAACTATCAACCTGCGGATGTTATAAAATATTCTGAACTTTTTATAGGTATGGTATATATACTTTAAATATTTAATGTTTGTAGATTAGGAGGCACTACTCGATCCATTTTTGCAATTGATATTCTTTTGGCTTTAATATCTCTTCAACAATTATTATCTCAATCCGTTCTGAATTTTTTTTTGCAGGACCGGGCTATATTTTTGGAATCTGTACAGCGTTTTCCTACTCATTTCTCATAGCCTCTTTTATCATCATGCATATTGATGAGGAGGAATTCCGACACTTGCAAATGGTGGCTGGTGCCTCCAAGATCATTTTTTGGATGTCCAATTATTTATGGAACATTATACTTTTCACAATCTTAGTTATTTTGCATATGGGCATAATAATCGTTATGGGGGTGCCTGGACTCTCACACGACAATTGGGAACAAATAGACCATCTTGGAACTACGATTTTCTTCATTTTAATTTATGGAGTTGCAGCTATTTGTGTAGTTGGATCTTATGCTACACATACTTTCCAGTCTTGGGGACGAGGATACTCCAAAATTTCATTAGTTTTCTTAATCACGGGTAAAAGAATATCCTTTTCGGCACTATTAACTATATTGCTTTATATGAATAATTCGGTTATTTAACCATTATTAAAATCCAGGCCCCCTGGTCATGTTGATTTTGATTCCACTTCAAAATGTGCTTCCCGTGTCCCGTCATGTTTTCACGATTCTCCATAACATCTTGTTGTTTTTGCCCTCCTATGGATTTGGTAATAATATATATCATGTCTTATTATCACTTCATGTGAAGTAGTTCATATATATGCATTCGTAAAACTAACTGTTCTTCTTGACCTCCCTATTTACACGCAAATAGGTAGTGGTTTGTATTATATTGTAACTAACCAAGTATATCATACAGAATGCAAGCGTTATTGGGAAACAAGAGTTAAAAGCTGCATTAGTGATCGGAAGATAAATCCATTCAATGAGTTTTCACATGATGGCAGTACAGAACATTCCTGTTGCTTTAATAGTATATTATCAAATAATTATTATTATATTTGCCATAAAATTCTATAATGTTAATTTTATGATACATAATATACATAAATTCATAATACCATTTTTTTGCTTTGATCTACTTCAGATAGGAATAATGCGTTTTCATTGGTTGCGTATGGAGTGGGCAGAAATATAATCACAATGATTTTGGTGATAATTGCCTGTATAGTTCACAAAGTATTTTTACACTCGAATAAAAAGAGAATAATGGAAAAGAAAGTTTTAGAAAAAAAGGCTAGAAAATGGAGACCTCTACTAATTAATGAGCATGAGGTTAGAGACTACGATGTGCTAGCCGAGACAGCAAAAATTTATCGCGGGGATGATAAGCAACATTATACGATAAGGTTCATTTAAATTTGAAAATGCGTTACTAATGAAAAGATTTTATTTGATGCACTTTTTAACTCATGGCTTATGGTGAGTCGGCAGGAATCTTACAATAGAGTCACCGTTGTATGTACGGGTAGATAATATGTGCATGGAGGTAACAAAAGGTGAATGCTTTTCTCTTTTGGGGGCTGCTGGTTCAGGGAAAACCATATTCTTGAAGACGCTCTGTGGATATCCTGGGCTTTTTTCGACTTATGGTGACGTAGAGTTGCATGGAATATCCTTGAACACAGATTATGACAAGGTAGTTTTAAAAAAAATCTACACAAAGTTCCTTCGCTTGAATATTTCCATATTGACCGTGCTTTAAAAAGAAGAAAAAATTAATGACGCATTTATAAACTGTAGTACATAAGTCATGTTAGCTACTGCCCAGATAGTAATCCATTTCTAAGTGAAATGTCAGGACTGGAAGTTTTGGAGCTGATCGGAACTTGTCGCAAAATCCCACCAAAAGTTTTGGAATCATTTATTGAACATTATATATCAAATCTGGGTTTTAAAAATGACATTGAACTACCAATCAAAGGATATGGTCACGTGCTTACTAAAAAGCTTAGCGTTGCAACATCATTTCTCGGAAAGTTTGAGGTTCAACACCAACAAGCTCCATTTTATTTATACTAATCGTAAGAAATAATCTTGAAAAGACACTAATTTTTAGAAATATTATAGGTTTTATTGGTGGATGAACCACTGGTCCATCTTGATCCCAAATCAAAACAGTTTATAATTTCGTCTGTGAAACGGCTAATGAAGGAGGGATGCATAGTGATCTGGACGGCACATAGGTGATTGAAATTTCCCCTATGACTATGAATATGTATATTCTGCTTATTAAAAAATATAATTCGTGCACATAACACCAATAAAATCCGATCCGACGTGTTATACAGTATTGAGCAATGTGAAAGTATTTGCTCAAAAATGTCCATTCTCGTAAATGGAACTTTGAGATGTATCGGTAGCCTAACCCATCTTCGAAATTTATATGAACAAGGCTACACAGTTATCGTTAGGTTTATGCTGGACAAAGATATGGTATGTGTTTATGTATTGCCCCCAGATTCCCGACATTATTGTAAATCTCTGTCAGCACTGATTACAGTTCTCCAAGATTTATTTATTTGATCTTTTATGTTGTCAGATTTATTTCACTAGCAAAAAGAATATTCGCATGGAACAGGAACTAAGGGAGGATGACTACGAGGATGAAACAGGAGCCACCATTGGCATTACTAAACAAGAACAGCGCAAGCAAAATATTTCAGAAGCTCTGGGTGATGCGGAATTAGCGTTAAGCGAATTAGCACCTTGGTATGTACGACGTTAGGTCAAGTGAATAATATATTTTTGCAAAAACATTCGCTAACACGTATGGTAGGATATTATAGTTATTCACTAACTTTTAAAATTTTAGGGAACAGGATTTATGTCCGTTCGTGGCTTTTTTTGAAAGAGCTTTTCCAGGTAAAATTATTAAATAATGTCAAAAAGTATATCCCAATTCCAAATGAACGGGATATGAGCATTATGAATGCTAACTCTTTGTTTCCAGATTCGATTTTAGTGGACAAGCAACCAGGCTTCATTCACTACCATGTGAATCAAAGTCAAGCTACATTGTCACTCCTTTTTAGGAAAATGGAGGAGGCAAAAGCTGTAGTTGAGGTTGACTCATACTATATCGCATGTACGAACCTTGACCAGGTGTTTTTCAATTTCACCAGAGGTCAAATCTCATTTGAAAACTAGAAACATTTTGAACTACCAAAATTCAATAAGTTGAACGTATTTGTGAGACAATTAACATTGAACTTAGATTTGACTATAAGAATAAGAATGTAATCTATTAATCTAATGCTAATAAAACTCGTAAAATACAATACATCTTTTTTAAGCATACTTTTCTTTACTACTTTTGACTATTGTAGCTGAAGCTATCATTTTTACAGGGATGCAACAAGTTTGTATGTTTAGAATATTTATGTTTAGTTTATATTATAACGCATTACTTATGCTGACAGATATGTTGATTCAAAACGATGTTTGATCATTATATGGAAAAGATCGTCGTAACTCTTTAAGTGTCATAATTGGTGCCCTTTCTCCTGCATCCCTGTGTTTATCAGCCTTTGTTAAACATTTTCGGAAATCGGATAACCTCTGTCCAGTTTTAGCAGGCTTTGCCACTGTCGATGGTCGAGCCCTTTTGTCGAGCTCCGTGAACATATTTAGTAAAGAGGGTTTTGAGTTGATGCTACTTTTACGTTTCCCCAACCTCTTGCGATGAAATGCAACTTCCGAGTTTCTTTGTGACGCTTTACGTTCACTATCACTGATTTTAAAGCTAGATTTGGTAAGTCTAGGATGCTTCTTTTGCAAATGGGAAAAGCTAGCAACAGCATGAAACATTGTTGGATCCGCTTTAAACAAATCTTTGATTGAAAAACTCTGTCTGGCTGACCAAAGGGCAAGGTCGTCACTAATTTCTTGCTCTGTTCTCACATGCTTGCTTTCTCGAGCATTCTTCAAATCATGAGTTTGCGATGCGGCAATCTGTAACACGGTCCTTCTAGTCAGATCTGCATTTTTACCATATCCAGCTTCTTTAACGATATACTCAAAGTCCTCCATATATGTCCATTCCTTCATTCCAACAATTGCATGCACCAGATCCAACCGCTCATCATCTCTGTAAAAGTTTTCTAGCACCGGAACATGCAAATTAATGCTTGTCACTTCTTCCTGGTTGATTATCCCTTCCAAGTAAGATCGGGCTTCCATCAAGTCAGTTAAGTATGGCGTAAGGTTCATTTTGAGAAATGTGTTTTTAGCTCGTTGAAACATTTGTGTTTTACTCATGAGTTTCACAGCTTTTTAAAAAAAAAAATATTCAATCTGTTAACTCTACTGAAGACGTTTAAGAAATGAGTAATAAATGAAGTTTATATGAATCAAAATCTTATCATACCAAAAGCCCAGTCCTCATCCGTAAAACCTTCCAAAATTTGGGCTTGGCTTACAGCCATAGTGGGATAAGTGTAAAATCTGAGGAGATACCAAATGACGTGAACTGGAAGATTTTTCATATGAAGACCTCCGAATTTGAACTTGGTTGATAAATATCCTGCAGTCTAAAGTAAATTCTAAGTGGAGACATGGACTAAACTTTAATTACTTCACTGAAATCCTGACAATCTTTTAAATATACCTTGAGCTCATCGTAGTTTTTCCAATCCATCGCTGTATATGCATTGATATTTGGCCGTATGTAAATACAATATTCGTCCATTGCTTTTAAGATCTGTAAAGTTGTAAAGGGTTACTGTGTAATTCCTTCTATATAAAGCCATTAAGAATGGCTTAGTAGTTTTAGTACGCACCTGAATAAAATTTCGGGCAGAACACTTCAAGAACGGGGAGATAATGAAAAAGTTGACTGTTACTTTTTAAAGATGCAAGATGAATAATAAGATTATTTTTATACAACCGAAAAGCTATATTATGTTGATTGAATTTACGAATAAGAGTGAATCCCAAATATCAAAATGATGGGGAATCGTATCGTTGGTATGAGGGAGTAGATTCTGTAAAATACAGTGGAATCCGGAAACATGATATCCAATATTAAAAGTGTTCATCAATCGATCATCTCCAATATTAATTGCAACCAAATACTTTATTCCAAGCCGACGCATTGCCATTGCTGGTACGAGATCAGAATAGCCTCCGTCCATTAGTAGATGGGAGTCGAACTGATTTACTTGTGGAGGGAATAACATGGTAAGAGTCATAGAGGCTCGAACGTAAAACCATAAGTCACCTAAACAAACAAAGCATTATTATTATGATATGGAGTTACATGACTTTGCGTGGTTGATCGTTTATTGATTCATAAGATGTTCATATAAGTAATACCAGACATATGAGAACGGGCACAAGTATCTTGAAGATCAGTGCTCACACAAAAGTATGGAATATAAAGATCTTCGATTTGAAGGCTTCCAAAGAAACGCATGAGCGTCGTACTGAAAGCATGCCCTCGAAATGCTGCTGAAAAAAGGAATGGGCTAAGGTCACTTGCATATCGGACAGGATTTCTCAAACCCTCCCACAACTCCTTTGCCTTTGCCTCCACTATATGAATGTTTTCGTATACCGCGTACAAGGCACCTAAGAAAGAACCTATGCTGACACCAGCAATGAAGTCTACAGGAACATCAAGCTCGAGCAAATAGTGTAGCGCACTATTAACATTATGAAACCATATCCATAAAGCAAGCAAACCATATCTTTGTTACCAAAATTATTGGAATTTGTAAGTATATGTTAAGAATGTAATGTAAATGTAAGTATACCCTAAATGCGCAGCCCCTGTTCGAAAAATTCACAATATTTTTTTAAAGAGTGGCATATAAGATAAAGTAGCTAGTAGTGATCATTTGAAACTCGTGACAAACCTTTAGCTCCTCCACCTCCTAAAACTACTCCCACGCTTTGTCCTGAAATCCACCTCATTACACGACCAAAATCGTTATGCTTGTCCGGGTCTGTAGTTTCATCTAAATATTTTTTCTATATTGAAAAGGCAATGGAGAAAAATGAAATTAAACTATTTTTATACAATAATTATAAAAAAAATTAAAGCTGCTGGGCTAACCAAGTCGTCAGGATTTTTTTCTTTCATGTATCGCAGTGCACTATCAAGCATCCTAACATGGTGATGTCGCTGAACCCATTGTCTTGGCCGAAGCCATAAAATGGAACCTTGAGGTAGATGGGGATACCTTGAAGGTCCAACTTGAGCTGTTTTAAAAGAAGTTTACATGACTATTCATTTGAAGTTTGGAAAGACATTACGATCAGTATTCCTCCGAAAATAATGTGTTAATACGTCTGGTAACACGAATGACAGGATGAATGAAAACGAGTTCCTTTCTGGCTTTTGTAGCTTTTGCAAGTAACCGCATTTCATCCTAATTTATACCCGTTATCATTTGGTGAGCAACAGAATGAATACTATATTTATTTAATTGAATTAAAAAAACATTTATACCTCATCAGGTTCATGGGATATATTGTATGTCACAAGTACTTGCAACATATCACAAATCTTTGGTACTGTGTCATTCCAAGTGTCACTAAAATCGTTATCTGCCTAATGCATCAGACTCGATAGTTGTAATTATTATAAGTACATAATTCACCAGTCATTGCCCATAATTTAAAATTTTACTTTCTTACAACTACAAACAGAACAGTACATTTTTCTTCTTGAAATACAAGCCATTTGGCGAGTGTATATTCATTATCAGAATTAAACTCAGTTACTCCCAAATCTTTCTTTGCATCCTCCCTTGTAACAACACGAGCTTCACTCTAAAAAAGTGATTACGCTAATTTAACTAGTTTCTCGACTTTTAAAATTTTTGAATGTACATTATAGTACCGTATGATGACGAGCCAGCTCATCGCAATACAACTTTGCTGGGATGTCTGGTGAAGCTGGATACACGCAGACCATTCGAAAGGTACGCCAAGTATGGACACCAACTGAGTCCACTTGAAATCGGGAATCCTGCATTTTATCCGTGTCGAGAAACGTGTGTTCATAATCTGGGAATTTAATGATCTCATCATATTCACTTTTAGCTATTTGATATATGAAGTGCTGAACCGTTTTGTATAACACTGTGATTTAAGGTGGAAAACCTCTGTGAATGCAACGTGCCATATGGTCCACCTGATAACCTGCAGCTTCCCGGAAACCTGATGTAATCACCGAAATGACATAACGTGGTACGATTGCGAGCTCTGAGTAACGATCACAGAGTACCGTTCTATGGTTCGTTTGGGAATCTGTGTACATTGCTACCATTCCAAACCAATCCCCTTTCTCCATAATGCCGTATCGAGCTCGGGTACCTTGCATACGGGATTCTTCTGCATCAAGTAAGAACCTCAAGCGTCCGGATAAGCATAAAAATGCATACAGCTCATCCACTAAAGCCCCATCTCTCCTAAGTGACGCAAGCAGCAAGATTTTGGTGATTTTATGAAAGAATACTCAGCGTGAAATCTTACTCATAATAAATCTTGATAACATTAATTACCTGTATACTACTTCACTCTCACGTTTATGAGTAAAGCGTATTGCGTAGTCAAGTTGTCGATAAATTAGTGCAAATCGGTTTAACAGTTTGGTAATTAAAGTCACACACATTTCAGGACTTTGCTGAAAATATCTATTAAAACAAAAGTTACGGCCACAATCACAAATGGTCGTCTCGTGTGTACTTGTGACTGTAAGCATTATTTAAATCACTTTTTTGCTAAAAAATCCGGAATTGCGACGACCAACGCTTTCGCCCCATCAGCAACTTGATACTGTACATCCATATCCAAACCAACAACTGCCTCTCGCCAACCAACCTACAATAGTATCAATAATCTATTAGCATTGCATTCTTATATAAAAAAAAATGTTTTGTTGAAGATCATCCATTTAAAAATGCGTACAAATTCTCCAGCGGATAAGTAAAACTGTACGGCATTGTAAGATCTTCGCAACTTGGAAACTGTACATGCCACCAATCCATCATGAATGTAGAATGCATACTGCGCCTACATCAGTGTAATACTTATGTACAATGCGTATACCTTTTCGTTTATGACTAAACTGCATGACATACATTTGTTGTCATTCATCAAAAATGTTTAAGTACCCGCTTGAATCTTCTCAATATTACGGTTCTAGTATCTAAAACACCAACCCAGCATAGTCTTCTGTCTTGGTTTTCCATTTTAAAAACAGACTCCAAACCTTCAAACGCTTGGTTTGAAATCTTTAAAAGTATTTGTTAGCTTGGCTTTTGTCGAATATGAGTTTTTAATGCTTAGTTTGTACTAATTTGTCGATTTTTACCTCACTACCAATTTGTATAATTCCAGGATCAATATCTATTGGAGTGTAGTGTGCATCCAAAAAGTTTTGTTTGTGTAGCCGAGGAAGTATTCCAAGAAGATCATTTAATCCAGTTAGGAATTTTTGCTGACGAATTAGTATGGTGCTGATAATCTCGTACATTTTCTTTTTGTCATCTCCAATGTATTTCTTCAGATTAAATCATACAGTAACAATATTTCAGTTTCAGTTACCAATAATATGTTTTTGCCTTTATATATTTAATTTTCATTCCTTACAATCATTTCGGAAATCGGCATTCGGTAGTATTTTCCAGATTTGCCACAAGTTGCATGAAGCTTTAGCTCACCAAATGTTTGGGGTCCTATCTTGAAACGAAAGCAGAAAAGAGGAAGTATGCACATTCTGCGTTGCATATTTGTATCTTCATCATATATATTTATAGTTAAGCATTCGCATATAACATATATCAAGTAATCACTGCAAGATAGTGAAGGAAAGCTACAATTGATACAATGCATTCATCTGAACAAGCAACTTTTAACAGCTCCTTCCCTCTGCTTCCAATTCCTTCAGAGTACAAATTAATTTCTCCAGTAATCACCCCATAAAAGTATTGTTCAACATCATCTGCCCCAAAGATAACTTGGCCTTCCTCCATGTTCATCAATTCCGATGCTTTAAAAAATACCATGATGTCATCCATATTGAAATCCTTGAAGTTTCTGTGTGCCCCATAACCAATATTTTCTTTCAAAATGGAAAATAATATAACATTACATCGTGACGGCTAATTGAAATAGATGTACCTTAAAACTCTGGTGACAGCTTTCATTTCTTGTGCCTGAGAAATCTTATCATGATGCTCAACTCTCAAAGCTTTGGCTTCCATTTGCTCCAATATGTTTTTTGTATTATCCCTCACCTATTTAGAAAAATAATATCAAATATGGTTCATCTATTTTTTTTAATTTCATTGGTAAGTGAAGCAGCTTTCAGCTACATTCATACTTCACTGTAAAACCAAGGCTCAATGCGTTTTCCAATTTCTGTTCCAGCAGGATTGCAGTGATGCCCACATTTTCGAATGAATACTCTCATTTCAGGGTTCCATTCGTAGTTGCAATTGGATGGCACCCAACTCATTAAGCTCAGTTCTCTGACGTAGCTTACTCCAAGCTTTCGTTTTTTGAAAAATACCCAAAATGTGTCAATACCATGTTTTACAACGTAGAAGAAAAGTACTCTTCGAAATCCGTAGAAAGCCCATTGCTTAAATACTGGAATTAATGCCTTTGCCTTTCCAACAATGCCCGCTACAATGAATGACCACCATTGGCTTGGTCTTAAATACATGTTGGTTGGTTTTTTTATTATGTGTTTGATATGTTACGGACGATGATGAGCTCTTGTTGCAATTAGGTCATGAGGTGATGCGATGTGTTTAAAATAGAAATTCGACAGGCTTCTTAACGGAACTGCTGAAGACAACTGAAGACAACTGAAGACATTTGAAGGTTAATCGGCAGAATACAGTTTCAATGGATACTCAAATGGCGTTCTTCATCAGTATTTGAACAGTGATAGCTGACGGAACCAAAACCAAACCAGATTAATAGTACAAATTTATATTACTCTTTGTCCTTGTCCTTGTAGTATATAGTATATTTTAACAGCAATGAAACGAAAAGTATTAAAAATTATTCCATATGAAATGAAAACGCATGTGTACCATATCATATCATATCGTATATCATATCATTCATGTATCAAAATCTAACCGGAACAAATGTATGTGACTGCTGAAAAGTTTTTGAAATTATAAAAAGTAGTTCGAACCAACTCAACCATTATTATCTCATGTGCTACATTACAAGAAACGAAATCATAAAAATGATCTGTAATGAGAATTTTGGTTGCCTCTCTAGTCACCAGTACTGCCTCCAATCAGACTAAATCTCTTTTGTCGTTTACAGATTACTATCACAATCACAAATAATAATGTAATGTAGTTATGTACCTACATATATTACTGCAACTAAAATACAACCGCTCATTAGTAAATTGGATAAAACTGGGCCTATTACCATTTAACCGTGATACAACATAACATGCCGTTCTGAATTGTATGTTGCATACAACACAACTGCAGTGAGCTGCTATAAACAAAAATCATACATATTCATTATGTAGGTATAATGTAAATGTGATCTTGACTTGAGTAGAAACTAGGAAGCCTTATATCATATTTCAAATCAAAATGATGAAAAATTATATCAAAGTGGATGCATAAAGATGTTAGTGAGTGATCTCAATAACAAAATGTCGGTTATGTAGCAAAAGATGGCCAAAAACATCTCTCAGAAGAATAGATTCACTCTTAATTTGATTCAAATGTTGCTGCTGCTGCTTGGCATGAGATAGTGGAAAACCAGATTTTCATTTTACTTTGCATTTACATTCGCTTTTGGCTTCACTAGAGTAGAGTACTTACTAGATGAGACTAGGTTTATAAGTTTATACACATATTAGGTATTGTATTGAAAATGCGTGTTTGCTTATTGGCACTTGTCTTTGTACTTACAAAGCTATATGGTTATGTTCAATGTTATGATGATGGTACTACGCTTTTGCCATTTCATCTTTGTTTTTCAAAAACGATACAATTGGTACAAAAGGGGATTTGATTCACTGAAGTTACTATATGTTTTCTGCTGCCATCCTTTATTCAGTATTTTCGTGACAGCAAGATGCAGAAAAAATGATGAACGCTTTGTTGTTGCTCATATTGCACTCACTCACATTGTAGGCAAAGGTGATGATGATGATGTTGATGATCACGGCGATAGTAAAACACAACCGGATTGAAGACGCCAAAGGGAATCTTTGTCCTCCTTTTTATAAGCCTCTTTTTTCATAACTAAACCGCACCACGATATATGAGCATTTGGATAGGATGCGATATGTGTTGCCCGTGAATTAGTCGCGTTGTACTTTTCATATTAGTTGACACGACGAGATTATTACCATCATTTTTAAAGGAATTAGTGGTACGCGATAAAAAAAAAGGATTTGTGTGAGTGTTTGTGTGCAGGTGAATGAGCATATTATATGTACCATCTTCATTTTCAGTTTCCTTTTCTTTTTTGCAGTCAAAAGAATAAGCTGAGAAAGTGATGTGGTCGATTAGTAAGTTAGTGTAACAGAGGTGTTTGGTTTGTGCATGCATGGTGTTTCGTGGTCATGAACGAATGCATTTACTTTACTTTAAACACTGCACGATGTAGTGGAAATATTGTTGGTCCTGAAATAAAATTTTAATTAAGTGTAGCAAAGAAAACGGAAGCAACAGCGCAATGATTTTCATTTCTATTGCTTTGTGTTTCATTTTTATACTGAATTTGGAACCGGCAGTTTGCATGAAAAACAGTAAGTACAAAATTTTGAAGTCAAAATTGGCAGTTCTGGTAGAATTTAAGTTTAAGATAACCTGACATTTCAAAATCTGTATTTTCAGATGCGTATCTGCTGCAAGATCACAAAAGTAATTCTTTGGTGATATCCATAACCAACCAAAATGGATTCAAATCAAGTAGCAACAATTCTCAACTGTTTACAGTTCAAGCACCGAAGTATCATCGCGTCATGATAGTCATTCAGCAGTTGCATTTGTGGTCTGAGCTTGATCCAGATTTCCAAAGTTATTTGCAGGTATTATTTTTTTTACAGTGTTGGAAGAGGGCTGACCTTGTATGTACTCTTCTATCGTCTATGTACAGAAACTTATTACCATTAACGTTTTTTGTTTCAGTTCATTGATTCAGATGGAAGTGCAAGTGAGAAAGTTTATGGCAATATCGACCCTGACGAAACTGGTGTAACGCCACAATATCTCACCGGCCCTCGAAGTTTCGTCTCAACAGACGATACTGCAACTCTGGTATTCATAAATTTAAAGCCGGATCATATCATAAGCTCCAAGAACGAGAGAAGAGTTTATGCAAAGTTAGCATTTACAGCTTTTCGAGGTTAGAACATATAAACACAAATATTATTCCCCAACGGAAACTCAAACAATAAAAATACATTCGGAAGCTGACATTACAATAATTGCTGCAATTTCATTTTCTTTGTTTTATCCAGACACATGCAGTTACCACCACATTCATCCTCCTTCTGCAAATTCATCCGATGCTGAGAGTTCCAACCAATCAAAAAATGAAGTTGTATATCGCTCCTGCATCACCTCTTCCGCCTCTGGAAAAAACTGCATTGCGGCCGAGTTGTTTTGTGACAGTATTATCAATTGTGGGGAAATGGAAACTGGCACTTTTGGGGTTGACGAAAAATACATGAATTGTGACGAGAAGGCAAGTGCAAGTCGAACTTTTTCAACAACGAGCCAACCTGAGGATGACGTTACCAAAAGACATGAGAAAAAATCCGGAGATTTGCTGAAAACTTTTATTCTTGATGACAATTATGATCGTGATATGACAGAATTATTCAAGAGTTTGATAATAGGATTTCTTGGACTTTGTACGACATGCATACTAATAGCGTTTGTAGTTACCATGTTTTGTTTGAAGAATAACGCAAGTCGGTAAAAAATGTAAACTAATCTTTCAAATGCATGATAAACTACTAGTATTTATTTGATAGAGTTTTATAAAAGATTAATTTGAAAGTAATCATTTACCATAATACAGCTCCAAAAGTACATTTTGCAGAGCAATATATCTTTGTTACTTTTAAGTACATATCACATTTTTCAACATAAATGATTTAAAATATCTATTATGCCAATCTCTTTACCTTCTTCATATTTGTATTTGAACAAGTCATGCGTATGAATAAACGAAGAACGCTTGCAACAAACAAGGTATCGCCTTCTGGTGATTCAATATTGAAGCAGGTATACCAAACTTGATTCAGGTGAGAAAGAAGAAGGGGAAATAAGAGTGATGGCGTTAGCCATGTATTTGTGAGCGTTGTACTTCGAGATGCTTTGGCTTTAATCTAATATTTGGACATCACTCGCAATCCTACTTGTCCTCCCTATTCCAGAATTATATTCATGGCCTACGGCTACATTACCAGCTTTTCTTTTAAGACCACTTTTTGGTGCCGAAATGGAAGTCATTTCTCTGGCTTCCGCAGCCTTTCGCAATTTCTCAACATTTTGCTTGATAGTAGCTTCCTCCTTAAATTTTTCAAACCTCTCGACATTCAAGGCATTAACACTTTGACGACCCTGTCGCGTATTCACTTTTGCAGCTGTGACCCTATTCTTCTTGTCATCCATCTCACTGCTACTGTACTCACTAGACTCCAACTCTCCGAAAACATAGCGCTTCATATCACGCAGTTTATTGTATGGATATCCAATATTTAAATTGTGCTCTTGAGCATATATCCGAAGTTCTTTTGCTTCATCAAATCTGATGTGCTTATCAAGATCCTTATCTGGAAAGTTACCATCTTTCACATCAGGATATTTCTTTTTTAGCGCTCGAAGATTTGTGTTTCTCGCATGACGAACCATCCAATCCCAAGCTACTTTTCTTTTTTGAAGTCCTTTTGTGCCTTTGGCCATGATTTCATGATTATGTAATCTGACCTTCCTGTGATCAAATTCTCGCTCTTTTCGGATGTAGTCAACGCTGTAATAGTGGTATGCAACAAAAGAGCAGATGATGATTGCTTTCCATATTAAATGAACAAAGTAAAGCAAAAGGGTGCGCATGGAGGCTTCGTGTGGCAAAAATAAGGCATCGTGGCTTGTTTTTGCTACTTTTGCAAACCCATCCAAAAGCATGCTAAAAGCGAAGAGGAGAGAAAGGCACTCATTCTCTTTGTGAATTATTGGCAAGGATATCAAGGAAATGATGAAGTGCAACCATTCTTGAATTACATATTCAGAATAGATTTCAACTTCAGGAAATACATCTATGAATGAAATTAATATATTTATTGTTTTAAAATTAGTCCTTTTTATAACCCATTCTATATAATAACTAAATATACTCACGTGGACGAACGGGCCAAATATTTTCGCGATATAAATGATACGTTAAGGTACTGTAGTACACATCGTCCAACCTTTTATCCAAAAAGCCATACTGCAGGTGAAAATTGTATATAATGCAATGGAACAAATTAAAACATACGTAATAGAGGTTGATTGTGTTTAGTATATTCATAAAGCGCTTACAAGCTCCCAAAGCACAATAAGAAACAAGACAATTCTCCATAAAAAGGTTTTGTCTGTTTCCGACCAATCTTCAGTTTCATCTACGCTTTTATTTACTGCTGGTGGACGCCTCCAGCTTGCATAACCATCCGTAGTTGTAGTTGTGCTTATCGTCCAGACGTCAGACTCCTTTTCATCCTCATGTAATCTGTCCATTGGGTCATACTTTTTGTCAAAACGGTTAGTAGTTGTTGGCTTCTTTTCATTCATCTTATTCAACCATTCAGGATTTTTTAAATTCTTTGAATCCTCTGCAATTTTTTAAACACATTTAGTTTTAGTCATTCAAACCCATCATTTAATGGGTAGCATAAAAAAAGCTAGTAATAAAGCCAACCTTAACGCAACTTACTTATCCTCCTCTTTACCAAATTATAAATAAACTTTTTCTTTTCCCCAAGGTTAAGAGGGACTTTAATTGTGAGATAGTCCGAGAATGGCTTATCACTCGGCCTTTTCGGCGTCACCGGATCCGGTTCAACGTTAATTTCCACATCATCACTCTTCTTTTCCGTTTCCTTTGCAGTGCTCGCCCTTTTCTGATCGTTTTCCAAATCGTCCTGAGCCGACTCAAGTGTATCATCAATTTCTTCATTCGGAGAAACAACGTCACCGTTTTCATCCTCCACATTTTCGGATGGAGGTACTGGGGATACTTTGTTAGCTTCCCCAATGCTCTTAGTTGTAATCCAGCAGGAAACTTTGCTCAACCAGCCACCCGTACTCTCGACAACTGTCGTATGCGTATGGTCTTCGTGTTCGTTCCAATCGTTCGTAAAAGGGGGATAAGTCAATCTTCGTTGGTGAATAGGAAGCGTTGATAAGTTTTCGCTCTTCCTAGTCTTGGGATTTTTCTTATCATCAGTTGCCTTCTTATTGGCACTATCCGACTTTTTACTTTCAGCAATTTTATTTCTATCAGGAATAATCCTCAAACTTGTCGCTGGTTTTCGCTTTCTCTTAATGTTTTGTATTGGGAGGTCGTCCACGCCATGATGGTTGAAAATGCCTTGTTTCAAAGCTTCCTCTAGCACTTCAAATTGTTGTAGATGATTTTTAAGAATGCGGGCTCGCACATAGCTCAAGTCACTTATATTTAATTCGTCGTCCCATAATTCAGAGCTCATTAGTTCTTGGTTCTTGTCCATTACTGCTTTGAGCAAAACTACGTCTACACAGCGCATAAATCTTTTCTTCGTAATTCGATGCCGTTTCCTTTGATAGCCTTCCAGATACATGTGATAAAGGTCCCCAGGATGAATCCTATATTTTTTACGGCGAAGTTCCTCCTTGATTCTTAGCTCTCTCCGCTTTCGTCTTTTTTTCTCACGAGTTGCAATTCGATGCATTTTATTGTGCTTCCAGTGTTTGTATTCTGGAGTATGTCTCTCTGCCACCTTAAATTTAATGGCTTCTTCTTCATCACTCTCTTCTACTTCTTCCTCATCATCCTCATCATCATCATCTTCAACTTTCCCCAGTTTCTTAGTTTGCTTCAATCGCCTTGCAGCGTCGAGTGCTCGAGCCAAAACAAAGTGGTACTTTTCTCGTTCCAACTTCTCAACCACTTTTCTGGCCAAACGTTTCCCTTTAGGTAAGATTGTGTAGGAGAGAGCAGTAGGTCCATGTTTATGTTTCTTCTTGTGCTTGCCAATCTTTGAAAGCCTCTGGCTCAAAGTTTCATCAAGTTTTGGGGCAGTCACTTTTGAACCTGAGAATGCAAACATTATGGAGTTTTATATAATGAACAGCACGTCACAGATCCTATTTGCAATATTTTTCAACGTCATGTTAAAGAACCTATATAACATACCAGCACGATTCTTTTTTGAACTAGTTTTTGAACTAGCTACACTGGGAACCTTTGATGACTTTGCTGCCCCACCACCTAGTAGTTTCGTCAGAGCGTCTGACATAGTTATCCTTAAAAAACTATGCAATCAATGGTCAAATAAACAATAATTGTGCATGAATTTTGTCAAATGTTCTCCATTATACACGTAAAATGTAAAGTAGACACTGTATGTGCATAGGTAATTTTAAATTCTTCATTATTTCTTTGCATAACGTGCTCTCATTCTACACGTTTTCGTTTTATCATTATCAATGATTTGCCATTGTCAGTAGAAACTATGTATGAAGTTACTATAAAATTGATTCTGCCATGTTTGAAGTTATCCAGATCAGTAGGGAGACCAAAGCATAGAACTTCGAGAACTTCCTTTTCCAAATCATTATTCCTGGACATCGCTATCAGTGCTGTAAATGGACTTTGATAGATTATGGACACCTTTTACTAGCCTTTACAACTGATTTATATTTAGTGTTGTTATAATTAATTGTAAATTTTACTATAAAATCATGTCCTTACCTTAATGTGCTGTACCTTTTCGAAATTACAAACATGTCACAGTGACAATAAATGTCTTAAATGCATTTGGCGTATAGTTTTCGTAGCTGGATAATGCATATTATTCCATTATTTCATGAGTATGTATTACATGTATGTTGTTCTTGTGGATGCTTATGAAGGCATATTATAGAAACATTGATGGTGTTCATTTATCAAGCATAGCACAAAGAGAAAAAACAGAGCTGACTATAAATTGAGAGGAAGTAACAAATTTTCACTTTGCAAGTGGTTTTGTAAAACAAACCAATATAATGTCTTGATAGACTAGACACAAACCCATTTCCCCCGTTTACCATTTATCATTTTGAATCCCGCAGGTGGCCTGTTTTGTTTCAAATACCATATCGCTAAAGAGAACGTACTGCACTGATCGATCATTCTAATAAAGTCTCTACTTCTACTGCACTGACTCGTAATCATATTTTGTGTAGGCCTTCACTTTGATCTCGCTTTTCTTGCGATAATATGAAAAATCGTTTCAAGCGGCTTACAACGAAACTTGGTTATTGACAATAGTTTCTTGTAATTTTGATGATTTAAGTGTAATACACAAAGAAACTGCTGATGCATAACAAAGTTTCAGGGAAGATTAGTCACTTACATAATGGGCCTTGATCTACCTGAAAACCTGTAAACTTGCAGGTGGGCTGAGATGGCATAATAATAAACATAGATTCTCGTCTCGCCTCGGCAAAGACACAAACACATTTGCCTACGTATATACATACATAAGTACATGGGCTAAAATTGCATAGAAGAACAATGATGATGATGATGATGATAGGATGAGCTAAAGAGGAAGTTACGGTTGGTTTTGAGCTAGTGAAAATCGACAAAAATAATGCGATCATTTTTCTATTTCTCCTATTCTGATGATAATTTTTGGTTCTTGACTTTGGTAAACGAGCTTTTAACAGATGGAGGCGACAAAAGGTTGAGAGAATGAGAATGGCCAAGCCAAACGATTGTTGAGTAGAGGTTTTTTTCTGACTCTGTCGGAACGGAAGTGGTTTTGTGTTTTTTTTTCATTACTTTCTTCATCGTAATACAGTCAGTACCGTGACTCTTTCTTTCTATATGAAGAAATGTGAGATGAGAGATGCTGTTGCTGTAGTGTGTGCTTGACTGTGTGTAACCGTGGCTTATTTTGATTTCAGGCACATGCTCTTTAATCATTACTCACTTAAGAAACACAGGTTTTTTTCTAAAGTTTTGATATCATATCATCGCATCACTGTGCTGTACTTTATATACCACACCACAGTCAAGGAAGTTTAGACAAATGATATTGAATTTCTAAATTCATTACTGCATTTTGTATTCAAGGTTATTTTATGATGGTAGTACGGAGAAATGACTGAGCGGATATGGAAGATTAGGAATATTTGTTAAACTATTTAAGGTTGCAAGATTACCAATGTAGAGCTGGTATAACATAATGCATTACCTTAAATCAAGTTACTTATATTAAGTATGTGAGTTATGTAATATTATAGTATAGTATATCAGTTTATAATACTCTTCTTGTAACAGAGTCATGATCCTGCAAATTGTTCAAATAGAAAAAAGCAAAAGAGCATTAAATTATGCATGAAATTTTATCCCACAGCCGGGATTGTGGTTTCAGTTTGTGAAATTAGTCTTGCTTGATTTCAATACAAAAAGCTTTTCGGACGAAAAAAAAAGTTGTGCATTCATGAAATAAATTTTTATGGAATGATTTGAGATGCTCACCGCCTTAAAATAGTAGACTAGAATGGATGAATGAAACCATTTTTCACAAATTACCATATAAATTTATTTTTTTGACAAAAGGAAACGCGTTTTCCAGTTGAGAAACATAATTTTTGTGAGTCAAGCAAGCAAGCAAATGATATGGATATCACAGGATAAATTCTAATCACAGGAAGTTATGAATTTGTCACAGAATTGGGAAATTATGTAGTAAATTGATTCTGTATTCTACAATAAAACCTTTGAATCTTAAGTATTTTATTGTATGCAAAACCAGCGTGTTTGGTTTCGTAGTTGTTATTTTCTGATTTAAGCAAGACATTTTTGCATTCATACATTTTCAATTTTAGTATAATTTTCAAACAAAAAACATTCAGTAATTTTTTTTTGTTAAAGTATTGACTAGCGAAGCGATATGATTTTACAAGAGCATTTACCGCAGATCTTATCAAAGTAAGAGTCGGGCTTATTGGATTTCCAGTTGACTCTAAACCTAAATTACCATAATTCCTAATTAATTTTTTTATCACTCTGCTGCTGTGCTTACAACTCTGCAAAGAAAAAACATTCCAATTTGTTCCTTTTCTTATATCGTTGATCGTCTTCTAATAATAATTTTACACCTTTGCAATATACCAATACAGCCGGATTCATATACTTTTATTTTTGGTTCATGATTATAGGTCTATTTAATAACTTATTGTAACTTCTTCATGGATATATAATTTTATGAGCATGTCTCATCCGTACGAGTGACGAGTCATACGTTTTATCAATAGTTAGTAAGTATTAGAATGTGCGTGATAGTAATTGCCACTAAATGTTGTATGTTGTTGATTTTTTGTACCTAAATATTGTTTGTTGCATGCAAGGTGATGGCAGCGATGAGGATGACACGATTGCTATAGATAACGCTTCAAATTAAACCACCGATACACATAAAGACATGGTGTAGAATAAGAATAATAGTGTATAATTTTTTCTCTGTTCCTATCATTGGGGCTTTTCGAGCTGCTAGCAATTTCTTATATTAGATTAATGATTCCCTAATGATTGGTGTAATATTAATATTTGTAACATTAGCTTACAATTATTGTCTCTCGCATTTTCAAACATGCAAGTCACAAAAACGATGCTGATGTGAATACAAAAAACTTCCACAGTATACAAATTACATAACAACAGTGTGGCCGGCTGCTTTTGTTTCTCTTTTTTTCAGGAAGTGAGACACAATAGAGTTTGTTTTGTTGAATACAGGATGATTTTTTCCTCCTCCAAAGACTCTCTCTCTCTCTTTCTTACAAGGCGGCATTCCTATAATCAGAACGAAGGAAAGGAAACAAGACCTTCGTTGAAAATTACCTCAACAAATTGAACAAAAATAGCTGCCTTTGTACTGGCGGAAGATCAAGGTAGACATTGGTCGATTTTGTTACTCAAATACAAAAAGGGTCCTTTTATAACCTAAAACTTTGTAATGGAGCCCTGGACAAAAGGCTCACAACTTCTGTTACAAAACTTTGAAGCATCAAATTAATCATGAAACTTACTACAAGCTATTACATTATTTTGAACTTTGACAAGTCATTGAAAGATTTGTGTGGTAAAACTGTGGGGGTGAGCCGTAGGATTCGATAGTGTTTGTATTTCCTTCACTACTGCAAGCAAAGTATAACTATCATCTCTTCCGAAAACCAAAACACTTTAACCTCTAACCACTGAGAGAGTCTTGCTGGTAAATCCATTATTGCTTATATCTACACGATACCTTGTCATTTGCATTTATGAGAAAGGTATCTGTTCTGTTGAGGTTGAGAACAATCAAAGTAGCTTTTATAACGCAGTTTAATATATAATATTTAGCAGATTTTGCGGAACTTTAATAAGTGCCAATGCCAAAGGGTTGTGTATTTTTTTGTGTGTGTCTGTGAATGAAAGGAAGCATATCTGATGAACACATGACAGAATATATGGTAGCAAATAAATAATTTGTTGTAATTATAACATGACTTCCCTTCTTAAATTAAAGTTGATATTGAAATATAAGGACAAGGATGTAAGAGAATTTATTGTAACCATTCATATGTCTTCAGTATTGAATTACAATTTCATTTCCCCTCAATTGCAACTGAAAGTAAGTGAGCGAATAAAAACAAAGAAATGAAGATTTAATGGGATTGTGGAACCCTGCAGTGATTTTAAACAATCAATGGTTTCACTAAATTATTCCCATTTAGAATCGCTGTTCACCCGTCATGATCATCATTCTCTAAATGTTCGTCATTTTCCCGCAGGAATTCATTTTGCTACCAGAAACCAACGAGCTACATGCTAGAAAATGGTAATTGTTTCAATATAATGTACTTGATTCATGCTTGTTGAAAGCATTTAATGTTCTCAGACTTGTAGGTTTTAGTGTCTACTAAAACATCACCCGTTCAAAAACATCATGCTGTGACCAAATCGAAATAAAAATGCTTACACAATTTTTCTCATAGTGGTACGATGGTCAGTGGTATGCAGAATCACAGAATGGGCATCATTACTATCATTACATTACCCCGTTGAAGTATATAAGATATATATACATATAATGCAACGTGAATTGAAGCTTCAATTAAATATTTAGACTGCTGCTACACCAATTGCATTTCAAATTTTCAACCATATCTCATATCGATCTGGTTAAACTGGGCTTTCAGTCAGTGAGTATACGAGTATAGTGGGTAGAAATGAAAAATGACCGAAAACTACCAGAAAGAATCTGCCGAAATTCAACCAACATCCAACTTTATTTATTTGGCTACCTCTCCGCTCTCGGCGCGGCACCTACTAATACATAAAAACTAGATCATTGAAGTTTATTACTTTCCTCACATATTAAAAGCCCCATTCACGATGACTAGATGACTTTGCTTTCAACAAGAGAGGCTTGACTAAAGAAGAAAAAAAGGAATGGGTTATTGCTTCAGCCGCATCTTGGGATCATGATGTCAATCTTAATTCAAATTTAAATTGAATCAGATCACAATAATGGAGTTAGTTATTCAAGGGAGCTGCTGTTGCTCTTGCTGTTACAATTTTCTTTTTTATATATTTATGGACAATGTGAATAGCGAATAAAAATCTTTATTGCTTGGCTTTGGGTAGCAAGAAAAAGTGGAGAGAAATTACCATTCTGAGCATAAAAGCAATTTCATGGTTGAGATTCAATTTTTGATCTTGAATTTGAATTCTTCACCGTTTATTACTACTCCCGTACCGAGCTTTGAGCTGAGTGTGGTGGTATTGTTGTAAAATGTTGCTATTAATAGATACAACCATCCGCATTAAAGAAACTATATATTTATTAGGATGTTATTAGGCATATATATGTATAAGATACGTTATCAATTGAATCACTTAATTTTAAATGATGTGCTTATTGATGTCTTTTCACTGTAAAGCATAACCATTCCCATCTCTACCAATTTAAACTCGGTTGAAACCGTAACAAGTAGTGGCAGCAGGGTGACTGGAATAACAATGTATGTAAATAATGAAATTTAAATTTGAATTGAAACTAAATTGCCTCTGTACATTTCGGGTCGTATGATGTCATGAGGAGTTTCAAGCTGTTTAGCTAAATCTGATTTGAAAGCTTTAATGAATTTAATAGCGAAATGTTTCGCTCTGTTCCGTAATCTGGCCTAGTATTCCACCACACCTGCTGTGATTCACTTTTTTTAAAGGAAGGGAGCTTATAGCTCGAAGCCCAAAGCAAAGTACGCGGGCCGGCAATAATAATGTAATGTTTCTTTTCGTTCGTACTTTTTTGTCTACATACATCCCATTGGATTGCAACTGTTTTTACTTACTGCTACTCCCAAACAACTTTCATCAGTGAAACATGAACGGTAGCAAGTAGTCATAATCAACTAATCACAAACTGCAATCTTCATGTCATGAATATAATATGTAATTAGGAAGGAGAGAGAAGTTAAGTCATTTACCAAATATTCTCCTCATGAAAATTTGTCTATTGTACACACTTAACAATGGAATATTAAGCACTGTCAAGTCTACCCATCAATACTTTTCACTAACATCATGTACCATCGTCATTATCATTGTCGTTATCATCATACGCATCATTCATCTCATTATCAGCATCATCACAATTAACCTCCATTTACAATAAGCCTTAAGAATTGCAGGTTGTACTTTTTGAAGCCTGCGTTTGCGTTGCAATTTATAAAGGTAAATTTATTTGCACTGAATTGAGAGAGGAGTCTCCTCGACTTGAATCAAAAAGAGAATTGTGATTGTATTCGAGTTTATTTAATTGACGTGCATGATCTGTACGTGTCTATCAGTCACTTAATTTTTTCTTTACTCCTTTGCTACACCATATACCAATACCATACAACCATGCGCAATGTCAGTGAATCAATATCTATTGAAATGAATTAAAACTTTACATTCAGCAAGTACTGTGCCTAATTTGAATCGGTGTAACGAACCAAGTCACGCTCTAAATATTTTGCAATTGAACGCTCATTGATGTAATGTCTGCATTCTTCAGCACGAAGGCATTATTGCTATTCAAGTAGCAAAATCAAATTTAAGCAAGCGGGATACGTTGGTATACGTTGCGCTGTGTTTAGAGTTGCACAAAAATAACGAACCTAAGTGTTTGTATACTACAAACAATCATCAGCCAGAAGGAACCAGGGAGGGAGGGAAGGGAAGAACCAAACAAAGGTAGTCGCATCGCCAAATAATTTAGTGTATCAATTTATCAGCTCTACAAGATGTGAGATGTGTCTAACCAAAGTAAACATGAGCATATAAAGGAGATATACCCACAATTAGATAGTGCTTCAAGTGATAATCATGCCTTTGGGCTAGGTTAAATTAGCATATAAGTGTTTGAGATGATCGGAGACGGATCTCCTTGAAATGAATTTAATGGATGAAAATAGTCTCTTTTTATACGTTGTGTTAGGTATATTACTGAAAATAGGTTGGGGATACGTAGTGTATTAAGCCATTATGGTGGTTGATGCTACCTGCTCAATAACTGCTTCTGATTGGTTTCCGTTTGTGAAACATCACAGAAAGAAACCCTCCTTCACCAAATTTAGCAATTGCTTTAAGCAAAATGGCAATTTAGATAATTAGACATTATATCTGCTTGATTTTCCTCTGACAATGTTTGCATAAAAGCCTGTTGTGATGTCTCAATTTACAAAACAACCAACTACATATATTTATGATTGGCTGCTTTATGTGTGGATAAAAGTGGGCCGTTCTTGGAATGCATTTTTTTATACAAAGAAATAATATTAACAGACAACATACGTTCGTTGAAAAGTTAGTGATCAATCGGCAATTAGATGCAGTCAATTTTTATCAGACTTTTGGCATCGAAGAAATCAAATGATAATAACTCTCAACAAAGATATGATTTTTTTGTCAGAAGAGCACAGTGAGAGAGAGAGAGAAGTGCATTCACACAACAGTTTTATTTGGTGTCCTCATAATCAAGGCTCAAGATTTCTTTACACAATCATCGTATATATCTTATCTTGTAACAAACAACTAGTTTTGATGCGCATCTAGCTAATGAATACATTTATGCTTATTATCTAGACTTCGAAATAGGAAAACGTGAAAATAATTTTTTGGTAATTTAGTATTTATACTACTACCTACTACTATCACTACTTCTTTTTTCATAATGTGTACAAGTTATTATGAGGTTTATGCGATTCAATAAACAGAAAGTTTGATGATTCAGTAGCCAGCTTGGCATAATTAGCTTCATTAAGAAAACATAATGCAAATTGACTTGAACAAGACATACATATTTTTGCTTACGCAAACGCAACGCAACTCAACACACATCACTACACAACACAACATCAAGTCGATGTCGATAATAATTTTCTTATAACATTTTAGTTGATCCTAATACATACATATTTTTTAGAAAAATACTTCATTAAACCCAAAATCTTTTTTTTTTTTGGAATATGAATGTATATGTGTACAATCAATTAGAACCGCAAGAGTGATTACCATTAAAATTTTGAGTTCCTCAAACATTAACATTACAGCTGGTGATTGTTCAGTCGTTAATGATATTTTTGTGGTTAATGACAAGCCAGGAATATTTCTTCATCAAATATTCAACTAACTAAAACAAATTGTATCACTATAAACTTGATTGCTAGTGGTTGTAGTTCAATTTGCAAAAATATTTTTCTGATGTTTCACTACAACCGTATAGATAGATATAAAGGAAACCTCCAAAGAGCGCAGCGGTGGTTTGCGTTACTGTTTGTTTTTTTCCTCTCAAGTATTAAAAGTACAGTGACCATTTAACCGTCCGAAAGTATTTACTTTTATGGTACTTTTAACATTTATGGTAACAGCAATAATGTTTCTTTAAAATTAGCAGATTTCATGTACAATCCAATGAAATAAAGCCAAGTGAAATTCGATCATACGAGTAGTATATGAAGTGGAGTAAAGGGTTATGCTTTATGCACAAGTACAACACACACTCTGTGTGTCGGCAATCTCTCTCCTAAATTAATCAATGTGGTGTGAACAATGGTCCTATTATCACAACTCATTCACTCAGATTAATAACGAATGCAGCAACTTCATAAACCAACAGGTCAGATGTGTTTATGAACTGGGCAAGACAATACAATCCTTTTTTTCTTTCATTCTATTTTCGTTCTCTCAACTCTCAGTCAAACTTTATTGCCGGATTGTGAGCTCAGAGAAACAAAAGAGCTAAAACATATCAGTCTTCACTCACATATATGAATGGCAATTGCAAAATGCACCATCATTTCAATCATTTGTGAGCTTTTAAAGTTACAATGTTACAAACAGGTAGATATCGAATTAGTATGCCCAATTCTGGCACTGCCTTCTCATACCCAACAACAACAACATCTACAACTTGAAAAGATTTTTTGATCCAAATTCCATTTCATAAAACATGTACATAAAAGGTTTCATGAATAAATAGCATTTGAATAGGTGCAAAAAAGGATATCTTCTGTAATTAACCGTCACCCTTTTCACGCGTCACCTTTTCAACTTTGACATATGATTGACAAAAGAAAGAGATAATTACGGAGAGATTTTTTTCCATAAATAATCTACTCTAGTATACATACTCTTGTATATATAGTTTTGCTATACAAAATGTATTCGTCTCATGTCTGTATCTGTCTGTAAGAGAATGGAAAATGAATTTCAAAGAATGGTTGCACATGAAGACCATGCAAATTCGCTAGTGAATATTTAAGGTGAAGGCAGCTCTGATTGTAAGAGTCTTAGTCTTAGTAAATCTATACAAATACAGTTTTCGTTTCACATGATGCAAAAAGAAACCTGTTTCAAAAAGTTAAAAGATCAAAACTACAAACACACATCATGCTCATCACAGTCTTATTAATTTTTGTGTTTCTCCCACCTTCCTCGACTATACGCTGTGCTGGACAGAAGTAATGATCAAAAACAATCAAATGTCTACAAATCAATTCTACAAATTTAGCAAATTGACAAGACTTAGTTGGAGAGAAAAGGGCGATGACGATGATGAAGAACAGAGCTGAAATTGCGTAAAGCAGGTGTTTGACAAGTCTTATCCCTGCTGGCTACCAATAACTTTTAAGAATACCTTTCATGAATGAGTTTGTTTGTTAGCTGCCAAACAGTTCTGCCTCACCAACTACTACCAACTATAAGTTGAGCTGTGTTGAAAGATTGTTTGTAATTCTTTTCGTATTACAACCAACCATCTCAATTTTAATAACTTCACCACATCCAGCTTCTGGACTTGGTTCTATTTGTTTTTGCCAAGTTGCTTGGGGAGTAGTAAGTATATTCATACAATAAATTGGTAAACAATGTACTAAACTAACTACTACTTCATGTCATCTTATTTCAAATATTATTTTGGTAGGAAAAGATGAGTTGAATACTGATGCATATTTTTCAAATTGGCCACAATGATTCTTATTGAGTTATGTCTGGAAATTAAAAAAAAAATCTTACAAAACATGCTCATGCAGATTTTGATGCGATATGATCGAATGATATAACATATAACATTGCTAAACAAACAAAACGAAAATGAGATTCTCCTCGGAACAAAAGCTTTAGTCCATAGAGCATGAATGATTGAATGACATACACAGCCCATAAATTCTGTTGTGCAAATGTCTAGCTCGAATAATTTCGGTGGAGAAGAAGAGAAGAACGCATGATGTTAAACAGAACTTAGCGAGTTGAGTTGTGGGGAGATACATCAATTGCTCAGCTTAAACTAGGTATCTATCTATAATATTATTATGTTTGTACCTATAGATTCATTCATTGTTGATGTATTTATATGATATTGAGATTGTGCTGATAGCTAATTATTTGTTTTGTGAATGAGAGTTCACGATTTTCTTTTTCAGATATTAAAAAAACTCCAGCGTTAGGTCTTATATATGCACATGCACAGAGTGTATCCAGCAGTGATAATCTTTCTAATTTTTCCCAATCTTTTTCTAATTTGGTTTGTTCCTTTCACGCTGTGTGTGCACTGAGTGAGTACATATTACAACCAATCAACGAAAGCAAGTCGTAAAAAACCTTGCTTGTCCACTGACAACAGTAATTGACAGCAACAAAAACGGATGAAATATGAAGCAAAGTGATAACAACCAACAACTAACCACACATAAAGGATACCGTTTTGATAACTCTGCGAAAAAGTACTCATATATACATTAACTACTTTTCATATGCAAACAATGCGCGTTGTGTTTTTTTCCTGGGCTTTTGCTCAAATTCATAGTAAATCAAACAAGCTCGGCATGCCTGCTAATGAATTTAATAACATTTTTATAGAGACGACCAGCGAGATTGCCACTTTGTTATGGAAATCATTTACCATTAATCTTGTATTGCTTGTTAGGGGTAAGTCAAGTCAATCCACGTCTCTCTGTCCGTGATACATATGCTTTTCACTAGTTAACTCAAAGGTACATATATTATAAGATAACGTCATATTTATATGTATATACATAATATATATATTTTTTGTCTGAAAATGTTTAGCCCGCTTATAGTAAATTATGCTAACAAATCTAATCCAATGAGAAGCTCATGAAAATTTGCATATTGGTTTGTTAAACGCAGCTTGCCAACTTAAATCAAAAGGAAGGAGTGAAGGAGCAGTAGCCTAATTAGATTTCGTTTTGGGATTCATAGTCAACTCCCCACGTCCATTCGTCATGAGGAATCTTTTTTATTCCTAATCAAAATCTTTGAAACAGGCAGTAACATGTCAGCCATTTTATGCCTACTCATCACTGCTGATGATAGGAATCGATGAGAAATGAACCCTGAACGAAATAGGATAGATAGATCTAGCTTACATACTTTTTTCCAAGCTTTTCTTTTAGAAACTGTTCGGAAGTGTATTATTCTTTGTAGAGATGAGGCATGCCTGATGATGATAGAGTTGAGGCTGCTTTTATGTTACTCTTAAAGATGATTCGATGATGCATCATAATCTGGAATAATTTGTTTGTGCTTTTAGCGATTCATTGTTGTTTCAACAGTTTAAAGAAAATGATTGCAACTAACAATAGGGGTAGTCAGCATGAAAAAGTTTCTTCCAGTTGCACATATCATCATCACATCATCACATCCCCCCACACCGCTCTCATGGTTCGTGAGGATGAACAAAAGTATCAAAGTGTATATATATACGCATGCATGTATGTTCAGTGAAAACTGCGCCTGCAGGCTTTTAAATACTGGAGATTCAAAGCCAACAACCAACAGACTTCATCTCAAAAAAAGAGGAAAAATTGCTCATCATTTATTTGATTATGTATTCATCTCCATCTCCATTCATGTATAGATACGTAAATAAATGCATATGTGGATAAAGGTACACTTTCCTAATAACAAATCAGAGAAAAAGTACACTTATCATATGTGCCCACTACTTACTGCCCAGTAGCAATTTTATCATTAGCTATTCAGATTTAGAGGCGCACTACTGGAGGTATGAAGAAGAAAACAATGAGCTTCTTGTTTCGGTTGTAAAAATATATTATTAAATGACACATTATTTTCGTGGTAATGCTAATGGTAGGGTTGGGTTCACAAATTTCCAGTTGTTAGCAAGCCTCTCCATCCAATTTCTTCACTTGTGTCTAGTTACTGGACAGGAATTTATGAACAAAGTTTTTGGATCATTAGTCCTAATGAATGGCGCCTCCTCGTAAGTCAACCCTTTATTATAATTTAACTTTGTATTTCATCATGACTCCTCTGGTATATATTCTCATTCAATTCTCGACTAAAACCCGTCGCTTGTATTAACATTAAGTTGATACAAAATGGAGCTTGCGCTTTGTTCTAAAAAATGAACAACTAAAAGTTGAGACTGTTTCTTTACCAAACCCAAACTAACCAAAAGTAGTTTACCTGGGATCTAATGCCTAAATACCATAAACCATATAAATTTTTTTACCAATCAAAGGGAAAATCAATGATCGTGATGTCGTGCTTTAAAGCATCTCAACGATTTTAAAATGTCGTTACAACTTTATTTCCGTATTTGAAAATAATACTCAATTTTAACCATCACAAAATTGCACTAAATTATAAATCAAGATTGGTTTTTAAAGAGTTCACGAAACTAATATAATGTGCAATTTAGAAAATGCTCTGATACTCACACAACCATGTAATTCAGGAAAAACAAACAAACAGAACAGTGAACAATCATTATCTTCACTGATCTCTGAGCATTAATGGTAAAGTTCAGAGCAAAAGCTAACGGTGAAGAGGGTGGATATTAGGATGCAAACCAATGAAGGTTAAATAAGTGGAGGAACAATGAGAAATGAAAAAAAAACAAGGCATATCCCAATTCATGACTCTTTAAGGTTTGGTCAATTTCATCGGTTTCGTTTTAACTTTTACAACAATAGAGGTGTACTATGTCATGAGAAACCTGTGTTAATTTGTGGTTCACGTGTCGATGTTCGTAAGCTTGTTAATAGTTTTGTGTATCTTTCTTTCATTTTCAGGGTAATATGCTGCGTGTTTCAAACAAATGCTCATTGATATATTGAGATTGTGGCTGTACCATAAAAAGCGCACGCAGCTCATTTCAATCGCACCTCTTTTTCCTCTTATAAATTGATGAAGTATATATCCTTTCAAAATGCGTTATAGAGGGAACAAACATGCTGAAAGAAAATGTTATGAAAACTCTGTTGTTGAAAAAGGAGTAAAAAGTGTATAAAATAGAAAAGAAATGAAGTATAAGTGCATGAAATTTATCTCCCTATTATTTAAGAGTGCTCATGACTGTTGACGAAAAGAAATACGGATTTTCTCTCTCTCTCTTGGCTTCACTTCTCGTTTCGGTTTTAGGTTCATTAGCGACTGGGCGTGTATAATAAAAGTGGAATAATTTTCAACCATTTTACTTTAAACTGTTATATACCAGTTGTTTGGAGAGAGATGGAAATGAATTATGCATTCATCTATTATACTCAAGTTTACCCAAATTGGCTTACTCTTTTTGTTGTTAAACAATCCACTTTAGTTGATGCCGCAAAAACATAAGAGATAGATTGGTATTTAGTGCTGGACGCTCTTTTTCTTTATAAAAATTTTACTGTAAAAACAGCTTTGTTCTTAAGCCTTCGCCATTATATGATTCTAATTTGGTTAAAGGAGGCGAGCAATCTTATGAAATTACTTGCATGCATATTTCAGTTTTTTCATAAAGGCAGACCTTGTTAAAGGCCCGTGGAAGAAATGCCGATTGTTTCGTATTCATTTTACATGTATAGTAAGTAATATTAATATGGAGGACAAATGAAATATTGAAGATTTCCTACTTTTTGAAATGCTCATGAATTTCGTGAGCGCTCCCATATAAGGTCTCTGTATCAAAAGAAAAACAGCTTTCTGAGCTGTGCCATTAATTACAAGTGATTAGAGAAGGTCATTAAGGTCAAATGACTGTAGAAAAATTAGATTTGAACATGCCACTTTTGACTTTTTAACTAATTTCATGCTCATTTCATAACGCAGACCATTTGCTTTGTTGCTCTCAAGATTAAGCATTCGTATTTGGTTTTAATCACTGGAAAACTAAACTGGGGAGGAATTAGGAATTTCACTGCTTAGAAAAATGCTTGCTGCGTGGTTTCACGGTATGTTAGTGCTCGTAAAGATTTTAAGGACATTTGCTATTTCTCAACCCTTTACCCAATGAATTTCTTATATCTCCCCAAATTTTCGTATAAGCCTTTTAGCAGCATACTATAAGAAATTACAGTTAAAATATACACAATTCATCAAAAAGTACAAGGCAAATTTTCAAAGTATGAATAATGAGCATATTTTAACGCGTATACACTTTTGCTACAAACAAGCGCATTTGGTTCATTATCCATCAAACATTTACAGAAAACAGGCACCTCTCTAAAACTAAAGGTTTTCTGTTGTGAGCCCAAACAAGCTCAAAATATTACCAAAAAACTGTACAAGATGTTGTCTTCTTTCGTGGCAACTCGCGAAGATTACAAAAGGCTGAATACCCCCCGCTCATTAATATGCATACGTTGTACATAAGAATTATAAATGTATACACATATCACATTATGATTTCAATTTCATCCCCTCTGCTCATAAAAGCAAACAAACAGTAGCAAGGACTCAATTAGAAAAATGTAATCTAATGAAATCGCACACCGCTAATAAACAAGAAGTGAAAAAATGAGAATTGGACGATAAAGGAAATGAGCAGCAAGTTTTACAACCTGAACATCTGCAACGGTCGGGAGACCGCCCTCCTTTCTCAGGTTGGCTTTGACTAAGCGTTCAAAGGCGTACCAGTAGAATTGGCTTGCCTTCCCACTTGAGTACTAAACCACATCCTTCTATCATCAACCCCGTGTCGACTCTTTCACTTACAAATGTTCATGGTGAGGACTACCTCATCCACATGTACGTATGCGCAGTGTGCTTACTGCTTACTCACTTGTTCTAAACATGTAAGTTAACCATCGTCTTGTCAGCACAATGCAAAAGGGTAAGTCAGCGTCAGCGGTATAAGCGTAATTATATGTAGATATATGTAACATATCAATAATATTGTTTCACATATACACTCCCGCATTTCGTTTGAGTAGGTAAGTAAGCACATGCATAAACTTTTAATTTTGTTACAGATACAGAGTCGCGAACACAATATTATATGCATGGAAGAAGTACAAAGTAGCTGCTCACTCCTGTACGGAGAATCTACCGACTAGCCAACTGTGGCAAAACACCCTTTTAAATGGACACCACATAGACAGACGTAAACGAGTCTGTTAATAAAACTCTTATTAGCCATCATCATTACTCATTTCTCCCCATGTTAAATGTGCTGTCAGCTTTTATCTGCACAACTCTTGTTGCTGCTGAGCCCTCTGCTAAATTGTTTGTAATAAATGTGTATCCTGAAGAAACAAAGTATGCAAAAAGTAGATGTTTCCTTTTGACAATTATTATTATTCCATTACAAACTAAAACACTGACATGTCATGCTATTTCTCGTACTTTATCCTTCTTAACATATGCCCTCATTTTTTATTAATGCAAAAATTCTGAAAACAAATACAGAATTTCTACTCCTGGAAAAACTCTTATTGGAATAATTTGAAATCGTATGCAGGCATTGTAATAACAAATAAAACTGCTCCACATTTGACGTTATAGTTAATAATAGTTAAGTATATGTATGATTTGGTTAAATCAATGAAAGGTGCACACTTAAAAATTCGTCACAAGAAAGGGAAGTAAAAGGTTTGAAGCTTGGTTTATGAGTTCAAATTAACATTCAATGAATGGAGATGTGCTTAATGGTTTATTAGGGTAGGTATCCATTAAGATGCATATAATTTGCACACAGTTCAACCTAAAACATGTAGGTTTCTTCAATTGTACTGCTGTAGCCGTAGTGCATTATTCTTCGTCCATACTTCACTTGCAAAATAGTGCTATTATCCTCATCATCAGTTTCATCATTACTTACCTGTACACTTATTACTTTGCTCAGTTACAGAGCAATAAAATATGTGCATTAATAATAATATTACATGAATATGACTTTTTTAACATTCAACTATATTGGCAGCTTATACTTATGCATGTGCTCACAAGTTGATGGTCTAGAGAGCCTAGCTGGCTGAATTTTGACTCCTTTTGTTTGACTTTATGAGAAGTACTTTATATTACTCACACACTGCATTATTCGAGGTTAGATATCTGCATGCGCCTTTTCTTATACACAGCTTATCAAGCCGTAGCGTACACTCATATGCTTCTTTACTACTACTGCATCCCCAGCAACTATATATATTATTGCCAGAGGTATAGCGTAGTGGTAGTGGTAATGGTAGTAATAATGGTTTGTTGTAGGTTGGCAGGTGTACACGTTCATTTTCTTTGCTTTTTATTGAGAATTAGCCTTTTTCTCCACAGCGGCTCCTTCCCCACTGTTTCAGTTGCCTTGCACACTTTGAGCAACGTGGTTCACGCTAAGCTTAAAGCTAAACTTACATAGTCATCATCACCACAGTGGAGCGCAAACAACACACACACACCTTCCCGTACCTTATTTATGATAGAGAAAAGAAACATGTTTCATACCGTGTTTGATACACAGCCGGAACTTTTTCAACGTTGACTTCTGCTGTGAGTCCAGCAACTTTTACTACAAAAAGAAGCTCATCCATATTTTTTTGGGGAGAAGGAAGTCTCACTCATTCTTCTTATTTTGTATTCATTATACACTGTGATGAGTATTTACTTGCCCCAACACCTTAAGACAGAGGAAAGAAGATCAGCTTGATTATTGGACTTAATTCCATTTTTATCAAGAAAAAAAATTGGAAAATGTGTATTTGCTCTTCACAATTTTTACGCTGAAACAGGAATATCATATTTATGATATCGACAGACACAACCTAATTAACTGGGAGCAGGACCATATATAAACTTTTTTTTGACTGTTGATTCATCCCTAGCTTTCAATGTCGGCTTTCTAATTCAATAAAATTGGAAAAGGTGTTTGCTGACGAGTTGGTTTGGGCAAGTAATAAACTAAATTTTTGTGTGGAAAAAAAAGTTTTTTTTTTGTGAATCACCCCCTTCGGGGAGAAGAAAAGTGTTTCTGGAATAACAACGACAACAAGTGGTTTTTAGAAAAAAAGAAAGTGAGATAATACTTTATAGTAATCCTTAACACTACTACTATATCTCCGTAAAAATTCTACCTGTTCACCATTAAAACAGTCATTTTGCATCTGGAACATTTTATAGTGGCAGAAACATGTTCATGCGAATTCGGAACTACTACTACTACTGCTTGTGTGTGAGAATACAGAAATAACTTTGGAGTGTGATGAAATGTGATGGTTGTAATTGAAATGGTATAAAAATACATTAAAAACTCTTTGACTCAAGACCACGCTAGAGATCATTAAAAGCAATAAAAAATTCTAGTTTCTCGGCTGTTTTCAATTCGCAAAAACCATCTTTACAATGTAGTTTTGTGTGCTTTTTTATGCAACCGGTTGTGAATGTCTTGCATGCTTGTTTGGAGCAACGGTGATACAATATAATATGATCGATCAAACTACAATTTTATGATTGAAATAGCTGAAGAAATATATAGCACTGTTAACTACTACTGAACCCATATCAGTATTATTATGATGGACTTAACCTGTAAATCCAGTGACAAAATGATCTCAAATGAGAAGCCGGTGACTCAGCCTCGTCCTGCCAAAGGACTTTTCTCCATTCGTGACCTAGTCAAATGCGACAACGAAGCAAAAGGTAAGATCCCTTCTAAGTAAGTAGAGCTCTACACACGGAAAGCAATAATAAATACTATACAATACTCATTCACATATAGTAGGCATACACACACCCCAAACGCGGAAAAGTCTTTCCAGTCTCAAAGCAGGAAATTTTAATAGGTAGTACTATATATTTTATAACAGTCACAGAGTTGCCATTCAATCCCCCATCAAATTACTGAATCATATCATAATGATAAAAATCGTGGTAGGTAGTTATAAAGTGTAGCGAAATTGACTTCAAACATATTTAACTCAACGTATGAATTCATGTATCACTGACCATCATTATAATATAATTAGCAATAAAGGGAAACTTAAAGCTAAACTGTAAGCCACGGTCTTGGCCACCTTTATTTTTTGCCATTCATTTTTATTGCCGATATAGAATGATGAAAACAAGAAATCTTATAATTTTATTAACCGACTTAAGGAATAAAAAATGTTTTTTATTCGATTTTACAACTTACAACTTGAAATCCAGTAAAAAGTGGTTTTCCGACTACCTGAAGCTTGAAAGTTATTACTGGTCCTGATGCATAACTTTCATATATTATTATTGTACGCATTGTCTACTCACTCTAGTATATTCAAAGTCACGGTGTTACATGTTTCATACCAATGGTCATCTATAAGTAATATTTTGCTTGTCTCTGTGTGTGTGTATTTATTTTACTCTTGCACAGTTCATTTTTAAATATTATGGTAATAGGAATAATAATATGAGTAGGTATGAAAGTATATTTATGTCAGTTTTTTGGTGGTAATAAGTGGCAAACCGTTCCTCTTTTCATTTCTTCCGTCTTTGAAACTGTAACTGTGGAGTGGAGTAGTGGAGTGTAACTCCTCTTTTGCGCTTACTCTTACTCACCCCATTTTTAGTGGCAATAATCATGGAAAATAATTACCATAAAATCATTAAATTGAAGCAGCCTTGCTGCATTTTAATTGCACTTCTTTCCCTCTACTCATTTCTGTACTTTGCATCGGTTGGTCTGGCCTAGCTTGTGAAATGTAGTAATACACGTCAGGCAGATTGCTGTGAAAAAAAATTGAGCGTCAGTGGTCATTAACGCTGGTTTTATTGACTTAAAACAAGCAATGAATATCGTTACATATACATAAGTATGTACATTTATAATATTCATTCGTGCATAGTCCATTCAAGAGCATCCAGAAAAAAAAGATTAAAATGCAGACTTACACATATTAGGGACGCAAATCGGGACAGATTAAATGCAACCGTGCGTGTCAGTTCTGAAACAGTCAGGAGCCAAGCGTAGAATCATATAACAACTGTTATATATATTTGCTTATTCTTAGTATGTTATATATTTATTTAAAGCATATATGCATTCAGTCGAATCATAACCTTAATTTCATATTTTCTCAAGTTGACCTAATGAAACTCACAATTAGTGATAATGTTATTCTTTATGTTTGGAATCTACTCAAGGAAACAGTAATTTAATATGAGCTAAACAGATTGCAATTAGAGTGATGTGGTATGGATGCTAAAGGTGTCGTAGTAGTAGGCTGAGCATGTTATAAAAAAAGTACGAACTATGCATATTATTTCATTTTTCTTCAGACTGCGCACTTATTTCCGTTTGAGACAAAGGAAAAAACGAAATGGTGTGGTTATGCATGAAATGAAGGGAAAATTTGATGATATTAAGTACCACGATAATTGCAACTAATTTATGCATCACACGGATGCCAGTGTCATACTCAATGTCATTTAAATCGTCGACTGACGCATAATGACTTTTAATATTGTGAGGCGTGCTCATAATTTCACTAGTAGTAGTAATACCCTGTGCCAGCAGTAATAATCTTTATATAAAAAACATATACCATTTATATCATCAAAGGGGGATGATGATATGATAGGAATAATATTCTCTGCGTGTACTACTCTAGCACCACCAAAATGAAGACCCAACCCCTCCTATAACATTGAACTGTTGTGTTTAGCAGTCACCCCGTATAGTCGGGATTTCAATTAGTTTTAGGGTGAGATTTAATATTTAAATTTGCATTTGTTTAAGGAACAATTGTGAAATTACGTAGGTGAAAACTTGTGGGAACTCCACTGAAGTTAGGAGATCACACACGAATTGTAGATTTATAAAAAATTCATTAGGCACCACTCTTACATTTTACATACGTGCTAATTGCCAAAAATCCATTAAGGAGCCCATAGGCATATCATATCAAAAGGGATGTCAGATTATTACTAGCATACAATTGCATTTTGCCTCCTGCATTCAAAACATGACACCCCACTCAACAAAACAGACAACAAGGCTTCACCTGCTCATCTCATCTCGAACCGGAATGTTTAACAAGTGCATTTACTAAATATATTCTTCTCTGTTGTAAATAATATACACTTTTATAAATTAATAATTATATGCTCAACTTACGTTTGTAAGTACAAATGTTCATTAATGTTTTATTATCACTGCTGAAAACCCCATATATATATATGCCTACGTACTACTTTTTATGATGTCACACATTTACCAAAACAACACTAATAATTTTGAGCGCATATCAAAAAATCAAGTGTGATTTCCATTTCTGTAGAGAGGAGATGAAGGGCTTTTGCAAAGTGGATGGCAGATATGTGTTAAGTAATTGACTTGCTTGATTAATTGCTTCAAGGTGATTGGCTGAAATAAATAAAAGTTAATTTTATAAATTAATATTGTTTGTGCAACCGGTTCTTCTCGCGAAAATTAAATCTTTTTTTTCTTTGAGTGGTTAAGACAAAGTGAAAATGAAAGAAAATCGTTTAAAATAATGCATGCATACATACATACCTCAACTCAATGCTCACGTACGTGGACGTACATCACATCTCTTTGCTCATGATTTTTCACATTTTTCATACATTGTATAATGTAGGCTGTAGAGCCTTAGAGGATAACTTATATATATGTGTGTAGGTAGTAAAGTGGTAATTATATTTATGACATTTCTAATAATGCCTTTGCTTCACTGGACTGATCGCTGAGTGACTGACTCATTAACACTAAGCTAATAAAAAGGATAAATAAACTGTAGAAGTATAAAATTATTTATTCTCAAAACAGTAATTATATAACATGCATCCACACATGTTTCTTTTTGTTTTATTGATTTGCAAATGCATAAGGGGGAGTAATTTTCCTTTCCAACATACATATTATATTCATGCAGGTTAATGTATATATGTACCTATATAGCTAACGTTAAAAGAAATGAATTACTTGATGTTCCTTCCTTCTCTTTCTTGGCGGCTTCGACTTCTCTTTTTTCTTTTTCAGTCATCATTGTCGTTTAGCATCCTCTCTAGTTTCGAACACTTCGTTAATATGCAAAGCTTATGTCCATGTTTTGAGTAGGAGGCGTGGTCACAGGGTCACGAAATGCTCATTAGTCTCTAGAAAAATTAACGTAATTAGCTCAGCAATTATCAACTGGCACCAACCAGCTCTAAAACAAAAGCAAGAAAAAAAGATGAGGTAGATGGAAAATTAGTCTTGGACTGCTTTGTTTTTTTGTTGTTCTTTCCTTTTTCAAAAAAAATGTATATTTCTCTTGAGGAGTGGGTAGGTATTAACAAAGGTTTAGGTACATTTGTATATTGCGCACATACATTTCTGAATTTCAGTTCTCATCAGGAAGGTGATAGTGTAGAATAATCGTAACACGGTAAACAATGCACATATTTTTCTCTAACTGCAGATGAAAATGAGATGATGATGGAGCTTTCAGGTAATATCTTGGAAGAATTTAGTAAAAAAAGCTTTTCCATAGATTAGATAAGCCTTCATTGGATCATTTAAAGAATCCTTGAATGGTGCATAGGTAATTGCGTTTTTTCTAAGCGTCACAAAGTCACATCACAAAATATCCCCAAATCTGGTTTAGGATTTTCAATTCTCTATATACTCTCCTCTCTACCGAGAAGCTTTTGTTTTAAGACAAAAAAATGTCTTCTGCACTTTAGTAGGTGCTCAGTCTTAATGACACGTTTACACTGGCACTTTACAATAACAATCAAAGAATAGATAATAACAATATTATTAGGAGAGGAGAATGTATAAACCCCGAGCTTCTATATGGTGTAGTGTAGTGCAGAAGATATAGGCAGTGGTTGATGATGACTGCAGACTGTTGAAAACTACGTGGTTAGAATCACTTTTAAAGCCATTTTCACATTTTTTTATGGGTTGGTCATTTTCGTTGTGGTGGTCCACGTCTGTTCTAATTTAAAATTCCTTCAGGTTACCGTATTAGGTTAAATGCAATTAACATTTACTATCATTATGCTGAGTCAGCTTGTGTGCAGTCATTTAAGGCATTTTTGATGAAAACATATTTTTTTTATACACAGAGCCAAAGCCAAATATCACTTCATTTATTTGCTGTGTACTTTTTTTTCACTCATCTGTCTTGTCTTACAGAGAAAGGTAGAGAGAGAGATATGTGTATATATGTCTGGGTAGTGTGTACACAAGAAAGGGCTGAAGGGGAAAAAATGCTCATAAAATTCAAACAAATTTGTGAAGCTACGCTTGATGATAAAATGGTTGGCCTACACTCATTTAGATAATGTGGACTAGGGCGGTGTGAGAGCATTTTAATTATTTCCTCGAATTAGATTTGATTATTTTGTAGTTGCTGTCTTCGGTCGTGGTTGTTCATGCTCCTAATTTGGCAAATGGTTTAGAGACATCAGTGCCACTCATTCGGTAAGATGACTATAGGTGTAATTTGATGGAGTAAAGTATCTACTTAAAATCGCTGACCAATAGGTATGTACGTATACTAAACGTACGTAAGCTCCAACAAACATTCGTATGTATTGTTGATGGGGAAATTAAGAATTAATACAAGAAATGTTTTAAAGGAAGAAAGAATGTTAATTTGATACATTGCCTAATGTAATAAGCCAGTAATTACCCTTCTTTTGTGAGCCGCTACTTTTTCTCGTTTCAAATTCTGCAACTCATTTTAAGCTTTTATTTGTTTCTTCGAGTGTCATTAAAACTGTTTGTGTTCAGAAGTCATGAGTTTTTGCCGTCATTATCTAAAGTGATCAAATCATAATTTAGTATAGAAACACAGCTATATAGTTATATAGCACATTTCGCACTTACTAACTATCAATAAGTAGTAGTCTGTGTCGTGTTTGGGATTACTAAAAAATGTTACAAATGATTATTCATTGTTTCATCACACTCAAAAACTAATTTTTTTATTCGACAAACCGTATTAAGCGGTTGCATTTTTTTACTAGAGTGGTATCACACCGCATAAAACAGCCACTAAAAATCAAAAATGAAATGAGCGTGTGGTGTGTCTGAAATGGAGCAAATAGTTTTCAACTGAACGAAACCATAATGGTTATTGTTAATGAATGATATGTACGTTGCTTTAATGTACAACTTACTAAAAATTATTATATGCATAAAAAAACTTTGTCTCTCGCAGTCGCATTATGCTAGAACATCCCCAAACGTTTAAGAGAAATTAACGGTAATCCAATGTTTCAAGTATAATGCTTAGTTAGTGAATGCGGAGGCAGACAAGGGGTAATTTATACATAATGAAACAAAATGGTGCTGGTGTGTGTGGAGGACTAAAAGTGAAGCAATTACTTGTCTTTTTTTTTAAATGTGTTTTATAATTGCTCCCTGTAATAATGTAATGCTGTGTCATATGTGCGAACGTTTTACGTTAAACATGAACGAGATCAATTCAACAGATGTGAATCATTCTAGTTGTCTTGTCACGATTTCGTTTTAGCCTTAATTTTTTTTGGAGAAGGCACTCGCATCCTGCTACCATATTATGAAGTTTGGGCAATTAGGCTATCAACTATATAGCAGTTAAGGTATTTCTATTGGAGGGCAATTAAATGAGTTTTATTACGTATTCCCTGCATGCACTACTAACTAAATTGGAATTAGTTCACAGTTCACAATATTAGCACACACCTCATCAACAAAAGTAATCAATTAATGCAACTTGCGCGAAGTTTATTGTAGAAATTTTGCCGCTACTACATAAATTCATATTCTGCCAGGCTTGCATTCTTTAAAATGGATTGCAGGAAAAAAGCTTAAATGACAAAAAAATACGATAAAGCATGCAATTAGCCTTTATCGTTTAATTTCAAAGGATTATTAATACTTTTAGCTGACAAGAGAGGTAAAAGAATAAAGGAAATAATTCAAATCTTTATTAGCCCCTTATTTGGATGAAGAAAAGAATGCGATGACCATTGTAAGCTTTTAATTAATATAGCTCATTTCAGGTTACAAAGATACAATGGGAGCTTCAAGCTTTAAGGTCAATTGAATGAGATCTCAAGACAGTGAAAAGCAGTGTGTTGGGATACACGTTATAAAATTAGATACAAAGGCATTTCAAGCATGGGACATTTTTTTATTACTGTTCCAAAAACATTTTAATTAGCATATACATACGTACCATGTAATGCTATGCGCAGACTAATCTAGTATAGTATTATAAAAATATATTATATTATACCTTGTCTTAATCTTGATCCTCATTCATCAACAAGTAAGTTCTCGACAGAGGCTTGTAAAATGCTGACTTGGCTATAATATTCCCTATTTATTCCCTTTCCCCATTTTTTTGCTGACACTGCGTTTTATTCCTTGAGTTGAGGTTCGTGTGAGTTTATGTGTGTATAGAAAAAAAAAACTTAATTAAACTTATGAGCTAGTACATTTCAGAAAATTAGATTTGATCAAATCAACATGTTATAAACTTTCTTGATTCACGTTCTTAAAACTTGAAAAGAACTGGATTAAGACTCTTGTGAAACGGACGGATGGATGGATTGAAAGTTCTTTTTTTTGAGTGTGTGTGTGTGTTGAGAAATGTTACTGAAAACTTTTAGCAGTCACTCAACAGTCTTTCAAACTTTACAGTCAGGATATCTCCACACACAACGGCATGTCACGCATTGAAGAGACCTAAAATTAATGAAAGCACACCACATATAATTATCAAAATCTCATATTATCCCTGTCTACGCGATATTAGATTATCAGAAAGTGCCCCCTTGTTTTCTGCAGTTTATGTGTATATTACCTGGCTAAAATACAATTAGTCTCATGATGAATATATATGCTTTTGTGTGAATAATACGCTACATTAAATCCTGCAACATGGTGGAATAGTAGTATTGCATACATTATACATCCATAAGGGCAGCTGATGCTGATGGGGTGATATTGCTTGAAATATTATATGATATGGCAATGTTGAATGTTGTAACTGAGAAAGTATAAAGAAAGTATGTAATTGGATTTGAAAAAATCTAAATTGTATTTGTCGGGCCAGACGTTTGATCCAATCTTGAGATATAGAATTTCAAAACAACTTTTTTTGATGTGTTCTTTGTATTTTGAAACGTGGATAATTGAGATGGTGAGATCAGCAAAAAGTCGTACTTTTTTTCTACTCTTCATCATCATACACGATCAATGATGACGGCGCATACTTGTGCTAATATACTTGGATATATGAGTTATGATGTGATATTATTGTCTTACTGTGCGTATTAAGTATAAATATAACTCTGCTTTTGCCTCCGACTTAACTTGGTTGGATGTTGGATGCATGAGGATGATGACGAAGTTGATCTTCTGACTCAGATAATTATAATAAAAAATTATGTAGCTATTAATGCCCACGCCACAGAAGAACTCGAGGATCGAGGAAGCCTTATTTTTTGTAAAGCTTTCTTATTAATTTATACTCTTAATATGAGATGCTCATATTAAGAGCTCTTATATTATTATTATCTGTTGTGATAACTTGATTTAAATACCCCTTGAAACGTATAAACACTTTTGATAAGTTATTTTAATGCGATGCGATACGAACTGCCGTGATGTTTGGCTCATGTTGGCACAATCATAATAGAATAATGATATGATGAAATGATAAATTTAGAATCAATCCTATTATTATGAGAGGGTAGTACTGTGTGTGTATGTGTACATTCCCTTTTTAGTAAAAATAGTGACGATAACGATAATTACAATTATTAAAACATCGACCAGCCCTCTCCGCTTCCATTAATATTTTGAATGTAGGAGATAATGCGGCGATTGTACTTTTTGATTTAGTAGTGAAATAAAAAAATCGAATCCAAATTGATGATGATGTGGTGTAAAGCCTAAACCAACACAAAAAAGGGATGTATACGGGAGTGATTTATAAAATTAACCAAGTCATCCACAGCTAATTTTCTAAAAGACCAGAGTTAAAATTAGAACTGATGGCCAGGATAGAGTTGGTGGTGTGGTTCGTTGAATGAAAGGAAACTACAACAGATATAGATACCTCAATACACTTTTTTTCTCAATTGCCCCACTCAACAAGAAGTAAACGAAATTTTTTCCTGTCCCAGAAAATAAATTAGTTAAATGATTTGAATCATGAAAGGGTGTAATATATAATCATATGGAGAGGTGAGGTGAGGTGGGAAAAGTAAACCCATAATAGAAAACAACTACAGCCGCCGCTCTGCCACCATCACCACCACACCACCGTTCCTTTGCTAAATACCAAACAAAACCACTTCAGCTACATCATTCCATGCGTGTTTAAGTATTTCAAGCCAAGGGATGTATAGACATACATTACACTACACACATATTGTATTTCTAACAATAAAGATGGAGATACATTTAGAAAGGATGAAGAATGAGCAGAATAAATCTTTCGCTGACCTTATCCATTATTCTCATAATTGGTTTGATGATAAAACCATCGCAAATGGATTGGTATCATGTTTGATGTTGATGATTTTTTGGTGGTAGTGGTGGGATATTTGACGCATTGACTGGAGAAGTTTCTCATATTTCCCTCACGCCAGCTAGATTACCTTTTTGCTAAACTATTATTACTCTACAAAAGCAATATGAGGTAAACTGATTGTGAGTAATGTAATATAATAACATAGCTTTTGTCGTTTCATACTTGTGTAGCTTAACTAACAACATAGTTATAGGTTTGCTTGTGTATGATATGATGTATGATTGATGTACGATATGGAGATGGATAAGTACAATGATACGAATAAAGGTATATCATAAAACCCCGTCCGTATCCTTATCATCATTCATTTTTGCTTACGCAAAGTTTTTGGTGATTTTGTGTAAAATCACTGTATTTTTTCCTCCTTCAGTAACAAAATTAGGGGGAACTCTATTGTTTTTAACAGAGTAATTTCTGTTAAGTTAAAAATGTAATAATGATTATGAGATTTCTACAATACAAGACTTCACACCTCTTTTCTCATCTTTTTTTTTGTCTTCTCGCCTTATATTACCAGTATCATTCTTCTTTTTATAAAAGAGCTTGTGTCAGCCTCGTCGGCAGTAATATTGTTGTGCTACGGCTCATTTAATGGTGTTAGTGTTTCTTAATAGGGTGGCTTGTTGTCTTGTGAGTGAGCAGGCAGAAAGTACCGGAGACGATGAGATGATGATCGTCAGTCTTCCGTCTTACGGAGTATGCTTTGCCTAAGCGCACTTCTTTTTATGTCTACTGAATTAAACAAAAAAGACTGTAGCACTCACCCGTGCATCCACTCCACCGTAGCAAAGTAGTACCTTCCCTGGCGCCTGGCGATTTTATTCGGTTCTCCTACCTCCTCTTTATATTCTTTTATATGAAACAACTTGTTATTATATCGAACTAAATTACATTATATTGTATTAGAGATGAAATGGGCCGGTTTAGGAAATTTTCGTTGAGGAGGAAAGTAGTGAGTGTGTATCATCCATCAAGGAAAAATAAGTTTATGAACGAAAGATAAGCTGAACCTTCAGTTAGAAATAGATTGTACGTATTATAAGTATATATCATCAATTTATTCCGGGTGGGAAAGTTGGTTTCATGCATACTACTACGTAAATTGTAGATTGATGCCGGAATTGGGTAAATGAATGAAGTTTTACGAAATTCTGAGTATTTCACGTATATGTTGATCAAGCAAGGTTGGAGGATAATAATTGAAATCTTGCAACGTTTATCTGTAAAACTTGAATCGAAACAAGAAGTTTCGTAATTGCCTTAATATACTCGTATGTGGAATGCGGTTTTTGAGGGAATTGGATTTAGAGAAAATAGTAATAATTTACTGTGTGTAAATTCATTAGCATGTTAAATATTGACGAGTATGTAGGTTGTTGATTGTTATTATTCAAGGTTTAATAATATGCATGTTGATAGGAAGTGGAAGGTGATAGGTACGATACACACGATAATTTTTTGATGAGATGACCACATCAATCAGTTTGATGCACACTTGGTGCCTTACACACGTTCGTAGATCTAATTAACGTGCTATTTCAAAGTTGTCAATTTTGTGGCTACAAGTTGAGCTAATGAAGCAATTATAACTCTTCCGTGTTTTCCACTATTATTGTATATGTAAACGGATTTCCAGCTCGCGTGAAACGGAAAACCTATACTTATCCATTTATGTACTTAATTCGCACGTTAGAACTGATATAAGTAGCCTTTGCTGCACAACACAAAAAAGTAGGAAAAGAGTTTTATCTGTTTCCTCCATAAAGTTACATTATATATTGACGTGATGTGCTAAAAGACTGATCAGGTATTTGATTTTTGTATATGATGCGATTTCTTGGATAAAATTGCTCATTTGGGACGCAAATTAGGGAAGAAAAATGATAATATAATTTTCCTTGCATTTTATACATATGTTATGACGATTGCTGGTAAAATCTAAAAAAATCTTACGCAAAAGGGCTTATCTCGAAAAGCTAATTAGGAAGTTGATGCTGTTGGTTGAGGTTTTGGTCAGCAGACTGTTATTAACAATCAGTGAGAACATAAATGAATTCCATAATTAGTCATCATCCCATCAGTCAGTATCAGTTAACCTTGACGATCCCACGATTAGCCACGACTATGCAATGCATCCTTCTTCTATTGTGGTGGTAGTAGTAGGCAAACATTTTTCAACAATTGCAAGTTCTTGTATAGTGTAGTTGTAGTCACTAGAGCAAGTAGCGTACAAACGTTTTTGCACTTCCATGCATTATGCGCAATTCATATTTTTTTTTCTCCCATTCCATTCCAAACACTTGTATCATTTTATTTACGCTTGTTTGGATCATGTATTCTATACATCATCATTATATAGTAAAATGTAGGTATATTTATGTAGAATTCATAGATAATTATCACGAGGCATAATAATTTTGTGAAATAAAACACTCACTAGCATCAATTGTGGGAGTTTGTGCGTGGCGCTGGAGGTTGTTTATGCAATGAATTTGGCAATAGGTTAGGAGAATGTTGTTGGAATTATGGAAAAATGGGAAAATTACCACGGAAAATCATGCTTTAATTGAACTGATGCAACCATTAGCAGTCAAAATTACCTCGCGCAGTTGTCTCTATCCCCTTCATCTTGTAGCATTGATTAGTTTAATTAGGTAAAGTTTTTTTAAGTATGAAAAACATAATATAATATATGATATCTACGGAAAATATCTGTTTACCACATTAACATTGAAATGTTTAGAGGTTAGAGATAGAGATTTGTACAGTTATTTGTGGAAAAAATTACCACACTTGAAAACATTATAATTGATCTGATTCACTAAAGCTGCAGCGCAGAACGTGTGTCTCATTGATTTACAGTAGTGGAAAATCACTCAGGAGCCACTTTCATCAAAGCGTATCTCCAACGACAGGGCTTCAACATCAACCAGTTTTTACACGGTTTTAAGCAGAAATATCAAATAAAATGTAACAGAATTTGTCACAATCAACAATTCCCATTTTACCAATATACGAACAAGAGAATGAGAGAGAGAGAGACAAGCAACCAAATTACAAGGCAACTTTTTAAAATTGCTAAATTGTAGTTTGTATTAAGCTGGCAGCATGCATGGCAATAGGCAAGTCCTATAAATTTACGCATGAGTAGAGCAAACAATGTTCATGCATGTGCGATACCGATTACGATGAACATTCTTCGCTCATGTACATCAGCACATGACAGACTTGCTGTGAATGATTGTATGTATAACATCGCAAAATACTTTGACTTTTAAGGATGGCAGCCGCAGTCGTGCTACTGCAAACACCTGTAATTTATTTACGTCTACGCCTCATCAAATTTTAAAAGTTGAATCGCACATCGTCTCGTAATGAACCATGTAAAAACCACCACCATAGTCGCAGCAACGTCTTCTATTCAACTTTTTTTAAACGAATAAAATCAAATTGAGCTCATGTCAAATAAGTGGTGGGCAGGATAATGTAGTTTGAAAGAGCATAGAATAAAAAAAAGTAGTAAACTGAATACATTTTTCTTTTGAAGACAGATACAGTTGTAAAAAGTAATCTGAATTGGTTATGCTTTTACGTGGTGAACTATTCCTTGAAATATGCCTATATTGTCGCAAGCGGACAAGAGAAAAAAAGAAGTTAAATGCATAAAATAGCAGTAGCAGCAGCATCAAGGATAAAAAAAGTTTGCCAACAGATTTTCTATTTTGATTAGTTACAAAAGTCAATTTATATGTGAAACATTGGAATCTACAAACTTCTTTTCATCTTTTACAACCAAATGTTGTATGTTCATCGTTATCTAATACAGAATACTTTTTGGTTGAACATCGCAATTTGATGTAAAGCACTGGTAATCTAAAAAGCGAAGTTGAATTATTACCGTGTGAATTTGAGGAAGAGAAAAACACATCAATCAATGACACTCCTCGGGCTGGTGACTCCAACTCGAGCGTAGGGTCAAACACGGACTGACTGTCCTGCTTGATGGACTAATGACTATCTGGGTTGTAAGGCCAGACAATGCCTCCAGGATTGGCAATCTGGGTTGTAAGGCCAAATCACTTTTCTTGGATCGATGAAACTTCCCGACTGAGACTTCAGCTCGAGAGTAGGGTATGATGCAAAAGCTCGGACTGACTATCCTAGCTAATCATCAACTAATACAGACTAAAGTTAACTGCCAAAAGAACTCAGCAATTATAAAAGCTATCAAGCCCTTGCACAATTACTTTAGCCTTAAGTCTACCTTATCTTCAACTGATGAAGACAATAACTGTTAAAAAAGCACAAACTGATTATACTAATTATTACAGAACGGTGACTTTTATTTATTCAACAAGATTCAAATTAAACTTCAATGACAATTTTCAGGTAAAAATCAAGATTTGATTAGCGACTATTACTGTTCAATCCACTAACTCAAAAACTTAACATTTAGAAATTTCGACAAAAAGATATGTTATTCCACAAAAGATTCTCTACCAGATAGGCCAATAAAATATTTTCTAAACCTTCACAAAACTTTTTTTACAACTAACTGACCACGAGGTACCATGCCTCTTCCTCACACATGCCATGCTCTACAAACGCAACCCAAAGCTTCCAGAAGGAATTATACTTTACACAAAACACTGACAACTCATAAATCCGCAATACGGCGTACACATACAACATACATGTCAAAGACTAACAAATTTCCAATTCACCAATTAATTCATAACTCATCTTTAAAACAATAATTCAAAATTGCACCCGATCAAAATGACTGCCATAAATTAACGAACAAATTCATATAATAAAATTTAAGATAACAATAAAATTCGAAGTAGGATAAGGTTTTTTTTTACTAATGACTATTTTAGTATTTCTATCACTTCAGCTCCCTCAGCCACATTCTTCCTCCCGAAAGTATCACTTTCACTATCCCCAAAGCTGAGGGGGCACACTTTCACAACAGGTCTCTTCAAAACTGATGTCTTGACCAATTTCTTCGCGTCTGAAGGATCCACTGACGCAATTTTGATCTCCACGACTCTCGTTCTTCCATCTTTGCCTGGAAACGCTTGGGTGATCCTCCCTAGTTTCCACGAGTTTCGGGGAGCCTGATCATTCACGACGAGCACGACATCTCCAATCTTCACTTCCTTTCCTGGATGGAGCCACTTCTGCCGCTTCACGAGGAATGGAAGATACTCCTTACGCCATCGGTTCCAAAACTGGTCGGCAAGGAATTGAGCATACTTCCAACTCTTCCTGTAACTGTCTGCTTCATCATACGCTCCTGGAATCCTGGGTCCTGTCACACATCTGAGCAGGAGAAGATGGTTTGGGGTGAGACATCCTTCATCCTCCGAATTGCAAGACAAGTGGGTCAATGGACGGCTGTTCAAAATGCCCATTACTTCACAGAATAGAGTCCGTAAGGTTCCTTCAGAGGGATTCTGTTCCTTCAGGATAGCATCAAGGACCTTCTTGGTGCTTCCAACGAGTCGTTCCCAGGAACCTCCCATGTGTGGCGCAGCTGGCGGGATGAACTTCCACGATATCATCCTTGTAGAGGTGGCTTCCTGGATCAACTTTTCATTCCATGAGAAAAGGTTCTCTTCTATTTCCCTTTTGGCTCCAACAAAATTTGTCCCATTGTCACTCCAAAGACTATGGGGACTTCCACGAATGTTCATAAAACGTACCAGGGCATTCAGCATGTCACTAGTACTCAGACTTTCTGCAAGTTCCAAATGAACGGCTCGTGTACTAAGACAGGTGAAAAGCACTCCCCATCGCTTCTCCTTGTGACGATTCACGGTGACATGGTAGGGGCCGAAATAGTCCACTCCAGTATTGAAAAATGCAGGAGTCCCGGCTTCTAATCTTGACACTGGCAATTGGCCCATTTCTGGAACAGAAGGTTGAGCCCGTTTTCGAATGCAAAAGGCACATTTAGCCCAGCATCTTCGAACAGCTGCACGGCAATCCAGAATCCAAACATGTTGACGCAGCTCGTTAACAACTCGCTCTTGTCCAAAATGCTTGCTCATAACGTGGTGGTACTCTATGTACAGTTGTGTGTACCTATGCTTTGGGTCGAGAATAGGAGGTGACTTCACGTCTTCTGGCAAGCTGGCAGCATTCAAGCGTCCCCGCAACACGATCACTCCATCATCACTCAAAGCAGGAGAGAGCACACGAAGTTTACTATCCTTTGGCAACGGCTTGTTCTCTCTGAGAAGTTTCATCTCCACCGGAAAGGAATCTTCTTGGCTTCTTCTAATCAAATATAACTCTGCTTTCTTCATGTCATCTACTGTGATTCCTGTGGGCACTATTCCTCGAAAGGCTCGTCCTGCTGCTATAACGGCTGCTGTAGCCCGAATGAGACGAAGCCAAGAACTAAAACGGTTGACATCGATCAAACCTTCTGGTGTTTGATTTACACACGTTGACAGAATGAATGAATCCTCTGAATCTTCCTCCGTTTGAGAATGCCTTCCACTTTCCGCTTCTTCTGGCCATTCACTTTCTTTTGCCAGAAGGAATTCAGGTCCGATGAGCCACCTTGATTTAGAGGTAAACTCCTGCATCTTATGGGACCGAGTGGCGTCATCTGCAACATTTTGTTTGCTAGGGATCCACCTCCAGTCAGCTACATCCGTCAACTCCTGGATTTCCCCAACACGATTGGCTATGAATGTGTTGTAGCGTGCTGAGGTTGATCTCAGCCAACACAGCACGGTCTTGGAATCACTCCAAAAGGTTGTGCGCTGAATAAGCAGCTCATCACGAAACGCTTTCTTCACGGTGGCTGCTAACCTGGCTCCCATCACCGCAGCTTGAAGCTCCATTCTGGGAATTGTGAGGCCACGTAAAGGAGCCACACGAACCTTTCCCATTACGAAAGAGAGTTCCACACTCCCTCCCGTGTTGAAACGTAAGAAAATGACGGCAGAGAATGCTTCTTCACTGGCGTCCACAAATACGTGCATCTGCACTTCACATTCACTAATAATTGAAGAACACATTTTTCTTGGAACTGCTACAGATTCTATAACCTTCAGCTCCTGTAGCCAATCAATCCAACGGTCTTCAAGGGAGTGTGGAACCTCGTCGTCCCAGCCTACTCCTGATCTCCAGATCTCTTGAAGGAGTGTCAGCGCCTTCACTTTCAGGGGGCATAGAAATCCTAATGGATCAAACAGCGACATGACAACACTTGCCACTTCTCTCTTGGTTGGCAGGCGGATGCCACTCATTACTACAGGAGGAACACGTTGAAAGTTTAGCTGGAACTGGAACTCATCATCTCTAGCATTCCAAATCAATCCCAATGTTTTCTCATAATTTTCATTCTTATCCGAAAAGGTCAGGCTCCGTTCGCTTCTTTCTGCGTCTGGGATGTTTCTGAGCACTTCATTGGAGTTGCTATTCCATTTGACGATCTTGAGTCCTCCTTGAGCATGGATGAAACGGACTTGTTCACGCAGCAAAGCAGCTTTTTCCGGATTGTCACCACCCCCAAGGTAGTCATCCATGTAGTGATCATACCTAATGGCGTTCACGGCTACAGGATACTTTTCTTCATAAGCCGCAGCATTGGCATCTTTGGCGAAAATTGCTGAGCACGGTGATGAGGCGGAGCCAAAGAAGAGCACACTCATTTCATACTCCAACGGTTTAATTTTCCTATTCTTTCCACGATAGAGAATAGTCTGGCTCGCCTTGTCTTCCTCCTTTAACTTGACCTGATGAAACATTTCAGATATGTCACCGCATATGGCCACTTGATGTCTTCGGAACCTCATAAGGACGGCCGCCAGAGATTGCAGAAGATCAGGTCCCTTCAGAAGGAAGTCGTTTAGCGATTTGCCATGGGATTTGGCTGCTGCGTCGAAGACAAGTCTCGGCTTCTTAGAGGGATGATAAGCAAAGAACCATGGCAGGTACCATAACTTTGAGTCCCTCTTACTTGCATCGTATATTTTCCTGTTCTGGACAAGGAACCCTTTGGAAATATAATCTTCAAACTTCTTCTCAACAAGTTCTGCAAACTCCGGGTCTTTGTCCATCTTTCTTTCCATTGTCAGCAGTCTCCTCTCAGCCATTCTGTAGCTTTCCGGTAGCACAGGGGAATCACTTTTCCAAAGCAGGCAAGATTCCCAACGGTTGTCAGACTTGATGGTATTCTTCTCTAGCAGCTGGAGAGCACGACAATCTTCAATCGAACGATGAGCTCCAGCGAAAACCTTCACTCCAAAACTCTCAGTTGAGAAGAACTCCTTGATCTCCTCGTGCAATATTTTATTGGAGTCGGTCACTTCACAAATGGTGTAGCACCTATTTCCGACTGCTCCAACACTGACGTACCATCCCAACAAAGATTTGTAGGCAACTGGCTTGTCCCTATCTTCATGCTCCAAAATTTCTCGAGCGGCTGAAAGACGGCTGCAATCATAACCGATGATCATTTGAGGTACGGCAGTGGAGTATGATCTCATGGTCATCCGTCTCAAGTACGGATACTTCCTCTTTAGGCTGTCAACATCAGCGCTGCATCCAGGAATACCAAGACGGTGTACGGTTCGGACAGAGCTCACGTCGTACTTCTTCGCCTTTCGGAAAGCTCCTGAAACTTCAAGGTCAACTTGTCTGGAGTTGGTGTCTTCCCGAACGTCTTTTCCGAAAACGGTGAAGCGGAAGGGTTTACTCTCTCCAGTGAGACCAAGATCATGAGCTACACTTTCCTCAAGGATGCTGCAGGATGCTCCACTGTCCAACAAAGCGTAAATTCTTTTTGTTCCGTTTGGACCATGAACATTCACTGGAACTATAGGCAGACACTCTGAGCTGGCTGCTGCATTTAAGGACCCATCTGGTGGTGGTGGAGGAGGAGACTCGTCTTTTTCATCTTTGGGCTGTTCTGACTTCTTCTCCTTTTTTGAGAATGGTGAGCTGTGCAACATAGGATGGTGCTTTCTGTCACATCCACTTTGTCCACATACTTTCCCAGTTGGACAATTGCGGGTCATGTGTCCACCATCCAAACAGCAAAAGCATAGGTTGTTGTCCTTCACCAACACCCATCGGTCCACCAATTTCATCTTCTTAAAAACATAACACACTGAAAGTTTATGTTTTTTGGCACAGCACTTGCAACTTGAGTCATCTTCAACTGCAACATTGACTCCTGCTCCACGGCGCTTCCTCACTGTGCCTTCATCTTCAGGGGCATCCTTAACTTCAAGTCTGGAAATTGTGCATGCTGTCTCCCGTTGAATATTCATCCAGTGGCTGAATATCTCCAAGTCTTCAGGTGCATACGGCATGTAGCTTCTTTTCCAGAGAATCCATTCCTTGCGCATGGACACTGGTAATTTTTCCACTAGTTGCTCAAGAAGATAGGTGTCGTGGAGGTATTTTCCATTGAGGTTGAAGGTCTTGATGTTGACAACAAGACTCTGGACTACAATGGCGTACGCAATCCAACTTTCCGGCTTGTTTGCTTCAGGTGACTTGGTTTCTCGAGCCTTCTGGATAAGGGAGCGAATTATTTGCTCTGGTCTTCCAAAATGAAGGTACAGAGTCTTCAGTATTTCCGGAACATTGTCCGGGTTGGCCATCAAGGCCTTCACTACCTCCAAAGCCTTTCCTTTCAGGGACTTCCGGAGTCGTCTAAGGTTTTCTGAGTTCTTGATCCCGTACTGTTTCGTAGTACGATCAAGCTCAGCCGCAAATGCTGCCCAATCTTCAGCTCTTCCCGTAAAGAGTGGCAGCTCCTTGTCACTTCGAGCGGCATCTCCTGATGGTTTCTGCATCAGCTCTAACTGCTTTTGCATAATCTGCATCATGAGGGATGACTCTTCAGACACTTGTGGTTGACTCGAGGTGGCATTACACTGTTGTGGAGGTGAATGCATCTTCTCTATTTCGACCGGAAGCGGATGACCATGTGGAGGAGTATTCCACAGTTCAGGAGGAAGACGGAACTGATGAGGCACGTGATGAGGATAACCATGATTCCAGTCCATCTCTGGCCGGAACTCACTTGGCAAAACTCCAGGGAACATGTGCTGTTGTCCGTAGGCTAACACATTGAGTCCATGGGGTGGAGCATTTGACACATGATGGTTCATTCCAACATGTTCGAGAGGCCGCATCCCCTGTTTTTTCTGTTCGGCAATCCACTTTGCTGTCTGGGACGCGTCTACAGGAATTTCTTCAACACTAGATCCATCGTTACTAGCTTCGTTCTCGATTTTATTTTTCTCTTCTCGAGTCTTCATGTTCACTTTTAGCCTTTCGTCCAGGCATCTGATCTGGGACTCGAAATTCTTTATTTTCTCGTCTACATCAATGTCTTCTAACTTCAAGGCAAGTAAATCTTCTTCTTCTTCCTCCGTAAGGTCACGCTTCGCGATTGACTTGAGGATCTCCATCTTTCTGATGATCTTTTCTTTTCTGGCATTAGCACATTCCAGATCCGATTTCAGGCTCAAACGTGCATGATGCATCTCCTTGGTCTCTTCCAGTTCTGCTATGTCCTCCATTTTCTGCTTCTCTGAACGAACCGATTGCTTTCCAACGGACTTGTTAGAGAGAGATGTGCGAGGTTTTGGAACTGGTATCACTACTGGAGGTGGCACTCGAACTATGTTCTGGATAACATTTTCAGGTGGGCAGGTTCCCATCATCGTCACAGGTACGGTGTACTCGAACACAGGGTGCCGTGAATGATGGCTTTGAGGATCAGGATGCACATTGGACGGGTTTCCTAACTCTGGATAACCCAACCGCATTGTCTGATTTCGGAGACGCTGGCCGCGTCCAATCGATGAAGGACTCGCTCCTTCAGTTTGCATTTTGAACAACTTTCGAAACACAAAATGTTCAACAATGATTCCAAAACTGGAATCCAAATGTCAAGTATAAAGGCACAAGCACTTTACACTATCACAAAAGCAAACAGCTTGATTAACTCAATTTTAATCAACTGATTTGCACAAATTTAATCACTCCAGGACGGGTCTCCACGGACTGGGGATCTGAGATCGAAGGACCAATGACGTCAGTCACTGGTGATTTTAACGATAGAAAACAAGATTCCAGGACGTCTCCACGGACTGGGGATCTGGGTTCGAAGGACCAATGACACTCCTCGGGCTGGTGACTCCAACTCGAGCGTAGGGTCAAACACGGACTGACTGTCCTGCTTGATGGACTAATGACTATCTGGGTTGTAAGGCCAGACAATGCCTCCAGGATTGGCAATCTGGGTTGTAAGGCCAAATCACTTTTCTTGGATCGATGAAACTTCCCGACTGAGACTTCAGCTCGAGAGTAGGGTATGATGCAAAAGCTCGGACTGACTATCCTAGCTAATCATCAACTAATACAGACTAAAGTTAACTGCCAAAAGAACTCAGCAATTATAAAAGCTATCAAGCCCTTGCACAATTACTTTAGCCTTAAGTCTACCTTATCTTCAACTGATGAAGACAATAACTGTTAAAAAAGCACAAACTGATTATACTAATTATTACAGAACGGTGACTTTTATTTATTCAACAAGATTCAAATTAAACTTCAATGACAATTTTCAGGTAAAAATCAAGATTTGATTAGCGACTATTACTGTTCAATCCACTAACTCAAAAACTTAACATTTAGAAATTTCGACAAAAAGATATGTTATTCCACAAAAGATTCTCTACCAGATAGGCCAATAAAATATTTTCTAAACCTTCACAAAACTTTTTTTACAACTAACTGACCACGAGGTACCATGCCTCTTCCTCACACATGCCATGCTCTACAAACGCAACCCAAAGCTTCCAGAAGGAATTATACTTTACACAAAACACTGACAACTCATAAATCCGCAATACGGCGTACACATACAACATACATGTCAAAGACTAACAAATTTCCAATTCACCAATTAATTCATAACTCATCTTTAAAACAATAATTCAAAATTGCACCCGATCAAAATGACTGCCATAAATTAACGAACAAATTCATATAATAAAATTTAAGATAACAATAAAATTCGAAGTAGGATAAGGTTTTTTTTACTAATGACTATTTTAGTATTTCTATCACTTCAGCTCCCTCAGCCACAATCAAATTTGAAACATTATATGCCTCACGAAAAAAATGCGCTCACGTAATATAAATGCTCTATATAAAACCAAAACTTCTTTTTTTTCTGCCGAATCTACCCATTTTTTTTCTTCTTTGATTTTTGATCGCTAGTTATTACACTAAGATAGAGCAAAGTAATTTTTGGTAATGTAATATCAAGTGCAGAAGTCAGTCATGCTTACATGCACATCACTTGTCGCTTTATTACTACTTCACTCATCCATCCTGCACCTGACTGAAAATTATTTAGTGTAGCATTGCGTAGAGCTTACTACTATATAACTTGCAATTATTCTTGGTGGTTTACTTGCATCAAGTCAAAAAAAAGTAATGCTTTTATTATATTGTATTAGAAGAACCCAAGAGAGCAACATGCAACCCCAATTTTAAAAGTAAATCATGGACCTGCTCTCTACATCAAAAGTAATATATTTTAGAAAAAAGGTTGAAATCTTCCTTTTCCTTTTGCTCTTCGTACCTAATGTGAATAAAGTTGGGTGATGGTGATACGTAATCTTCACCAGGTGTAAATGGATTTTTTCACAAGCAAATCTGTATCTCCCTTTTTGAAACTACTTGTTGGATAGTAAATAGTAGCGATAATAATGCACACTTATTGTAGTATCAAAGTTGCCAGTTGCTTCCACCATAATATAACATAACATAACACTTGATATAATATATTATTATCCATATCAAGTATCAGGTCATTACTATTAAGAAGCTGCTGCCGTATAGTTCATTACTTTACATTTTTGCTTTTCATATCTGCTCCTGTCATGCCCTACGATATATACCTGTTCGACTGGCTGGCTGGCTGGGGCTTGAGAGTAGTGTTGAGGTTTTGACTTTTTTTCCACGTAAATTGTTGCATTATTTGTCTTGGTTGACCAAGTCTTCTGAGGAATACCGTGTGATACACATAGGCATATGAGTTATGGATATGGACATAAACAACTTGAAAATGTGTGGAAGCAATCAACAGGTAGACTGTCTCAGGCATTAGCCTCATCATTAAAGCTCAATAGATTCGTAAATGTATATTCCTTCAAAACAAAACAAAAAATGGTTTATAATCCTCCCCTAACGTTAATTTTCCCATTTTTTTCTTGAATGAATATAACCATAATCCTGTTTACCTGAAAATTACCATTATTGAACGTCTCGTACGTGTTATGACAATACAAATTTTCTCACATTTCCTCACTTTTTATCCACTTTGAAAAAAAGTGAATTTAGCTTCTGTGCTCCGGTATATGCTATATATGTTCTACACGTATTTATATGTTCGCATTTTCTAAAGCTTGGTTTTTGTATTAAAAATGTTATTTTTTTGCTGATCTCGCAAAGTGGCAACCAGATCACCACTATAAGTAATTTACCATTTTTATGGATTAAATTTTTTTCTGTGAGTGATGTAAGGAAATCGAGCATTATTTTTGTTTGGTGGATATGATATTTTACCAATTGAATCACATAATGGGCTATTATCCTCTTTCCCTTCTGAATTTGCTAACCCTTTTTTTATTAGATGAACAAACAGTCATTACAAGATGCGGTCGGTGTTGAGAAGCCAATACCCCTTATTAAGTACTGCTTGTCGGCTTGATAGGATTTTTTGGGGGTTTTCTCTGATTCACCTTTTTTCTGTCACTTTTTTTTCTTTGTCTATCTATTTATTGGTTCTACGTACTGGTCTGGTACTAGTCCATTATCATTATCATCATCATCATTATGATAATTTGACTGATCATTACAAAGCAAACTTATTTCAATGTATAATGTACACATAATATTTATATTAAAATTGACTAATGCACATTTTGCTAACGTGTGAGGTTTTCCTTCTTTGAAAAAAATTGATGCATATGTACTCCGAGGTGAATCCTCAACAATATCATCATCAGCCGTCAAACCGAATGATAGATGGATTGACAATACGAGAGCTAATGTCCTTCTTTGGTTTCCTCCAAATCATTTTGTGGTCAATTGTAAAATCCATTTGGGCAGAACCGAAAAATCCTTAATCGATTCAATTTCTCACGTTAAACTAATGCATATATGCAACTAAACCAAATCCCTATATTGTCTTATTTGAGAAAATCTGATTTACTACAAAAAAACTAAATAATTTTCTTTTCTGATGTAATCTTGTCAAAGTGTTGTTTCTTACACATTGTTATACGCTCACAAAAGTAATAATTCAAATGGTGACCACAAAAGTAGAATAGAACAAAGACGGGGAGACGGGATGAGCCACAAAGTCACAATCACAAAATAATCTGATTTCTTGGACTACAAGCTCTCAGAAACGCAACCACCCTTGCAGTCGAAAACAGTAGAAAAATTTAAATAAATCTCATTATTACACCCTATCATGTCAACGTGAGTTTAATGTATGCAAAGTGTTGTTGTTGGATGATTTTTATGGGTGTATTTTGTGCTTCTTCGCTTATGCAAATTGAGTTAGCTCACCTTGTTCAACAGAGTGAATCACACAATTGTGAACATACATTATTTAATGGAGAAGGGCGACAGAAGTCGATTGTTGAGTATTTGAAATTGCTACCACATAAGTATTTGCTCCACGTTCTTAAACCCAATATAACATAATTTTTTTGGAGCATCATCCTGTAGGCATGAAACGAAGTGGGCAACTTGTGACTTCTTCTTGCTATAAGTCCAATCCAAAGTAACATATTCCTCTTGAACAGCATCATCATTGTGTAATCAATGATGATTACCTGAAGAAACTCAAGATAAAACTGGGGATGTAGACAGCTTTTTCTATTTCATTACATATTATGAGTCTAATGGATTGGTCTTGTTGGGTCTTATCGATCTTGTCGTCATGTCCCGTCTCCTCCAGATGTAAGCTGAGCAACTGGCCTTATGACACGATACGATATGGTGCGAACCTTCCATTGTAGAAACACCATTACTCCATCAGACTTTCATTCATATTGTCTGTGTAGCATCAGCACCCCAAACTCTACAGCTCTTTAAAAGACAAACCAACTCATTACCAGGTAGGTAGTTTATAATAGTGAGGATTTAGCAGACATAAGAACAGGAATGACAGTGACTCAACACTCAACGTTACATGTAAAATAAAAGTTTCTGTAATGTGTAAGCGAAGTAGTAAAAACCAAATCATATAGTCATCTCTAACTCGTCTCTCAATGAAAGTACAAAAAGATGTCTTTAGAATGAAATCAGCCGTCACGGCTCCTTGTCCTCTTGTCTTTCATGGAGACTGGGATCTTCCTCAGTTGTTTAAGGTCATTATTATTTACGGCATACTACCACTCAATTACATGCATCGCACTGCAGCAGCTCTTTGGTCTCCCCTTTGGCTTGAAGCGCTGAATGCTACAATATTACATAAGGGACAATAATATGAGGTGGTAGAAAGGTGTGAATCGAATCTTATGACAGCAATTAGGTTCAGATTTCAAAGGTGCTTCATAATGGCATGTTAGGCTATAATGCTTTGATTTTGGTAAATGTTGCAAGCAGACACCGACCCATATATAAAATGTGTGTTGCTTTTTCTGGATGCTACAACATTGATTTAATTGAGGAAGGTGAAAAAAATATATTCATTGAGCTAGAAAACTGGAAATTGTATAATTTATATAATCTAATGCATATCAAGTTGAAAAAATATATATATGAATGATTTGATTTTTCTCATTTTCACAGATTATCATATGGCGAACAATGAGAATCAGAGAAGGAATTCAGACAAGGAGCAACCCGAGACAAACGGCTCCTCAGTGAAAAACAATCATCTTCTTCATCACAATCACCATCAGTCATCAATCGGAGGAGGAGGGGAACATCAACATCACGGTGGTGGTGTTGACTCACCACGTAGCTCATCAGAACCGGAAGGGGATCAGCTTTCATCAAAAACCGGGTCACCTCGTGACATGACCACTGACCGAGACGAAGAAGAGATGAAAGATGGTATGTCGGATGGAGCCGGCTCAGAAGGTATGGATGACCTACCCAAACGAAAACAACGAAGATACCGAACAACCTTTACATCATATCAACTGGAAGAGTTGGAAAAAAGCTTTGCTCGAACCCACTACCCTGACGTATTTACAAGGTGAGTTCGTGTATACATTACGCATAAAAATGTACACAAACTTATAGTTTTTGAGCTGCAATCATAATAAATTAACCCTAAAAAATCCATAGAAGCTAGAGTTCCTTTCATGAATTATATTAAATATGCTAAGCTTATTATTACATTACTGATGCAACGTGCTTGCTAAGAACTACTAAAGAAGGCTACATTTTGATCAAAAACTCTTTCTCATATGTATCCCTTTCTTTTCTTCTTGAAGCTTTTTTTCCTGAACCACTTATTTCTGTCTTATGTATATTTTGGCTATGGGCTAAATTAATTAAGCCAGGAAATATTATGCTCACCAGGGCGTCCCCCAGTTGGTTGTCGATTGCTCTCGTAAGCGCACTTTCAGGACATCAACTTTTCCAGACCTTGTTTACGCTTTCAGCCACATCATCTCTAACCCCCTTTTTTACAAGCTATGAAACAATTCATTGAGGCTTTTGGGAATATATAAAGTTTTCGTGTTTTATAAATGGAATAATATCGTCATCATCACATCATCGCCATCACATGAACATTGTTTGGGCGAAGGAACTAGTTCCATTTTCTATTACAAATGAACATGCATTAAATATTGTCCTAAATACAGTTTAGTGGTGAGCTTGCATGCACTTCCTACTGTTAAAACTGTTGAAAACAAGGACGTTGATGGTCTGCTCTTTCTCTTTGTTTGGGTACCGAAAGCCTGTTTTTTATACTCGTGAGTTTGTATATCTCATTGTTACTTTATTACATCATATTGGCCTTAAAAAAGAAGTTTCATGGAAAGAAAAGGGTTTGGTCCTTTGGTCTTGTAGCTTGTCAAAGATCTGAAGTCGGCAAGATACGTGTAGCTCAGAAATCAGGAGCCTTCATTCAGATGAAAAAATGAAGGGAAAAGGGAAAAAAGACGGAAGAGTTGATGAAGTTTCAACTTGTTTCTCCGACAATACAATGCTAATTTCTAAGGTAGAAAAAAGGGCACGTATAATATATGTAGGTCTCTCCTTTCTTAAAGGAAAAATAGTCATGTTAAAGCGTGTAATGAAGATTCGATAGAAAACTGAAAGAAAATGTTGGAAAACAATGATGATGATGATATGTAAGTTTTTGTTCCTTTTGTGCCTTTATGCACACAGGCACTAGTATACCCTTCTTCTGTCTTAGCCCAAACCAAACTATTTTCCTACAAATGGATTCAGTATCTACAAAACCTTTTAAGGCACGGGTAATATCATTGCAGTGATACAAAGCGAACTAATGCCCCAGAATAAAAGGTATTAACAATATCACCACACCATCATATCATTATTATTGCATCATTTCCACATGAGCACCTTGAACTCTCAGTTTTTGTCAGCACAAGCTGAGCCCATCTCAAGACCCAAGGAATCCCATTAAAAGGTGAGGAAAAGTAGGAAACCTTGTGATGATACCGTCGTAATCAGCAGGATAAACCTATTGAAAAAACATGGAAAAACAGTGAACGAACAAAAGATTTGACTCGCCCGTTGACCTCCCACAGCTTTCACAAAGCTATTCAATTCAGGTGGTAAAAAGATATTGTGACCAGTGGTCATTTCCCTCTTTGGTACAGTGTCCGAAATGTGCCGAAATTGCCCTAGTCGGTTAGATAGGTATCTCAAACAACAGTGAACCAGAACAATTTCCATAGAGAATGCATATATATATGTATATGAGTATATTACTATTGGTGCGATATATGTATACGATCAGATTCAAGCGAACCGTTGAAGCGCATGAAAGTTTCGGAGAAAAATTCATACCGTCACGAGCCTTAAACCGAACAACAGGATGGAGACAAAAAGATAATTAAAATTGAGTAAATAATTGCAGGGTACCAGGAAAAACATGATGAGTAATGGACACAGTAATGATACGGTTAGATAAATTGGAGTTTCCCCGTTCAATATGACTCAAAATGGTGAGCAAAAGTCACGAGAATAGAAAAAATGGGGAAACTTCACGATTAAATTGGCCGGTCGACCGTACCACTGCTTTTGCTACCAGCTACCACTTACTCTGAGTGAATGTGAATGCACAGCGGCAGATTGTTAGCAGTTAGTTGAAAAGTAGCCAATATTGCTGATAATAGGTGGGCAACAGGCATTCAAACAACAATGTTATGTTTTGTATGATGTACTTGAAAAGTTGAAAACTCCATTCAACTTTTCACAAAGAAGAAGAAATAAGTAGGCAGAGTAGGAGTAGGTACTCTTTACCCTAAAACATTAGCTCCAACAGCGAGTCTTAACTAAAAAACCAATACTTTGTTGTAATAACAATAACAATGTAGGGAAGAAATGAGTAAAATCAATAAGAAAATTGCAGGGGATTGACAACATAAACCAAGAGCTCCAGTCTAGCTATACCTTCATATAAAGCCGCTTTCATTTCATGTACATTAGTGTTTTTTATACGTAAACAGATAATTTGAACTTCCTGTTGTTATTTGGACCTTGTATAGTTAGTTATACAATACATTGTCTGGGCACTTCATCAATTTTATGAATTGTAATAAAAAAAAAAGAGAGTTTTGACCAGAAAGACCTTGCTTCATACATTGTTTATGGAGCAAGGTTTTAGAGGAGTTTAATAGAATGATGAAAATTCCCGGAATCTTATGTATCCTTTGTTTTTACTCAATTTTCAGCACGGTACAAAATCTGTTTCGGTGGAAAAATATTCAGGGGAGCATATCATATCTAACAATATGCAACTTCACTGTAATCTATGACAGGTTCGTGAGAGTGTTTGCATAGCACCTTCCATTGAATTGCGTAGCTCTGCTGGTAACTGGCTCCAGTCTTTTGGTGCCTAAATAGAGCTGGTTCTCGGAACTGCTTAATTCTTTTTTCTTGCTTTTGTTGCTTTCCGCTTCTACACAGCTTATACTACTGCAATCAAAGCAAAATAAATTGTATACACAAACAAAATTTAGTATATTATACACTGGAACATAAGGAATTGTGTAACCAAATAATAATTGCTCCCTTATATTTATATTTTCAGAGAGGAGCTAGCAATGAAGGTTGGACTGACGGAAGCTCGGATTCAGGTGAGCAGTAATTAACGTCTACTACTTTGTACACTGTGTAATATTAATGATAAGGCTGCATGACTGTGTACTGTAATCGTTATAAGCGTCAACTTTGCGAACTAACCGGTACCTTGCCTTCTTAGCCTGATGAATCCAATTCCTAATTTGGCCTATCGATTTCATCTCTGGTCTTGGTCTCCCCTCACCTCATGAACATATTAAAATTTACATACATAAATATGTATATGTAATAGCTACATCTAAAATAAGTATATACATACATAACTTATATACATTCATTGGTGCATGTTTGAATTCAGCGTAATAGTTATCGGATGAACAATCAAATGGAAACGGTAGCAGGGAGTAATCAATGTATATTATTAAGTACATATTATTGTTAGTGCCCTGGCCAATATTTAACGAGTCCGACACCCTACCAGCCATACAATTATCGTGTACGAAAGGAACATATAAAAATAATATTATATTAAAAATGATGCATGTCCATAGCTCTAGTAGTAGCCAGCACCAAGATTAGGTATTGTATTGTGTTGTGATGTGATGGAGGAGTTATGATTATGAACACAAGAAAAATACAATCAGTCAGGTACACACCAGACCAGGGTCTTTTGGTTTGGCCTGATCTATATATGCTGGCAATGCTGCTGATTTGTTGATATTACTATATCAATACAAAGAGAGCTACTAATAACTAACGAAGAAAAGTAGTAATAGAGAGAGAGAGAGGTCTGCTTTGTTCTGATGATATTATTGATTACAGTTATTAAGGGCCTGGCTAGCCTAAGTAACTGGTTAATCATCAAGTTTCATCTTCAATCATAACGACCCGACTCACTTCCCTCGGCTTTCTAACATAAACTTTTCGTGTTTAGTGAGTAATAAGGAGTGAGCAGCAGGAGCAGCTCACCCCTATAAATGAGTAGTATCTGGGCTGCTCATTTAATATAAAGATATTTGTATGCATAATATGAATATCATAAGGCATTGGCATATTTATTATTACAGAGGGGTACGCTGTATATACCTACTCCGGGCCAACAAACTTGCCAGATCGTGGTCATAATTTATAGTCATCACACTTCGATCAGCTTCGTGATAAGCCGTTATGAACTGATTTCTTTCATTATTCATCTGATTATATAGGGATGACGACATGGTTGGGACTCTGTGGCTTCTGGAATTTTCATTTGAATCTTTAATGAATATTCGTGAGCTCTAATTTCCTGCTTTGTTTTTTTTCACTTTGTGTCGTTGGCTTTTAATTAAATATGCATGTACATATAAACAGAGCAGAGAAATTCAAAGAACAAACAAACATTGCAATGCGGCAATCAAATTATAATTGTCTTCAAATAGAAATTAGCAGCGTAATCGCAGTGGGAGCAATGATTATAAAAATGATTGTTATTAGTTTCTTGACATTGGATTGAGCATTTAATATTAGTTGTTGTTCGTGCATTTAATATATGGCTATAAGATGAAGGTAGGTAGGTAGGTAGTAGGGCTAGGTAGACAGTCGTAATCAATACAAGGAATTCGTTGCTGGTCAATTACCTGTCGAAACCTGAAATTTTAGTTAGCTGCCTTGATTTGAGAAGAATTTATCACCGTAAACAATTAAAAGTGTTAAGTGGGGGTAATACTCATTAAAAGTATAGGAGATGTACAGTATCCGAGTTACATATTTTATATAATATGAGATGAGAGTTCGTGATACTTAAAACTAAGCCATTCAGTTTCGGTCTGCTGCAAAGCTTTTCCCAATGAACAAGAACAAGTGAGAGAGAGAAATTCATCATCAACAACATGATCATGATACATTGACTCCAGGTCCATTATGGTTTCATTTAGAAATCAGTGGGGAGTCATGTGTTTTTAAAAAAAATCAAATGAAAAAATCGTTCTGGGCTCTTTTTTGGCTAGTTTCTAAATGTGCTTTGCGGTAAAAATCTTGTAGAGGAGCTTAAGGGGCGTTTTCAAGGTTTGACTTGTGATTATTACTTACATGGAAAAAGTGGTTTGAAGTGTTTTCTTGGAGAAACTGGATCGTTTTTCATGCTTAAATAAATTCATGTAATTCTCAAAGAAATAAGAAAATATTATACACCGTATATCGTAGTAGGGTATAGTACAAGTTTTGTGTTTTTTCTGGACGTCATCTTGGCCTTAAGAAATTCCGCTGCATTACGAAAGCGTATACCACTTACCTTTAATTATCTTCACAGAACTAACAACGACAGTAATTACAAGTCAAGTTGATTACCGATACTCATATAAGAACGGAGAGGGTGTTGCGTTCAATTAAGCTCAAGAGTGTAGAATTCTTTCTCTTCATTTTAGGCTACCAGAATCACATACATACATACATGTCATGACTGCTAAACAAGCTCATATATTGCTTTAAGCTTAAAAATTACGCTAAACAATTTTGTTTTCAACAAAATTTAACAAATATATTTTTCTATTTGTCTATTTGGGGTGTTTAAACAGCAACTAGGCTGATAGCGACAGAATTGGTCTTGCATGTTGTAAAATAGGGCATATTCCAGTATTAATCGCTGATCAACTCAAAAGAAAGTGTTTTATCAAAATGGCAGGTATTAGGAAGTTTTTGACTATCACCCTTGTTGATAGGACTTATCTCATCTCTGGTCCTTTTTGGAAGTTATTCCATTACACACGCACTTTAAATGGAAAGTGAATGTAGCCTAGTGTAATCAATAAATGTTAAGTGCAACGTAATCATGATTTTTCAATAATAGAATTTGTACTAAAATTGTTGTTTTACTCTTTTACAGGTTTGGTTCCAGGTATGTAAATCTTCAATCTCGTAATTACCTTTCTACTTGTAATATTGTTTATGCTTTAATTCAATAAATTGTGAAGCGTATTTCATTTACTGATTAAATCATGATGTTTTCCAAATCAGAACCGCAGGGCGAAGTGGCGTAAAAGTGAGAAAGTTGGACCACAAGCTCATCCATACAGTCCCTATCCCTCCACGATAACAATTGGAGGTCCCCAACAAAGTGCATCTCAAATGCCATTTAATCCAGCGGCACTCTACATGCGAAAGCATTCCCCAATGGATTCCTTACCCTCACCTCAACAATCAGCTCATTCCATTTTACCCCATAGAATGAACCCTTGGTCACCCCACTTGCCATACTTTCCTTCCGCCGCCTTATCAGCAGCAGCTGCCGCCCATGCTCACAACTCTCACTTAAATTTTGCACGAGGAAGTCCATTCTTAAATCCGGCTGCGGCAGCCGCAGCAGCGTCATACTTTCCAGGTCCGCCATCATTTCAAAACCTATTGGCTCACTTGAATGTGGCAGCTGCTGCTCAACAAATGAATCAGCAACTTCCTCCTGGTCATCCCTTATCAGCTGCAGCAACTTCTGCTGAGCACCTACTCATGGGATCTGCGACAGGATCGTCGACACCAGGTGGGTCACTACACAGTCCTCTTGGTGGCTCAACAGCGAGCCCACACTACAGTCCAGAGCCTAGAAGGGATAGGACGTCAAGTAGTCCCACGGATAGTGGTAGAGCCCGAAGTGTTAGTGGCAATGAAGAGGAGATTGATGCAGAGGGAGATAACAACAGCAGTGACTTTCATGCCCTTCCTCCTCTAAATAACTCCCAAAATAATCCCGAGACATTGAACAAGTTCAACATTGCCGAGGTAGAGAGAAGGGCGTCAAGTATTAATAATCTTAGAATTAAGGCAAGAGAACATGAGCTCAAGCTGGAATCCCTAAGAAATCATAACAGTCCGGATATAGTAAGTAATTAAATTGTGAGAGTTGTATTTTTTCATCCGTCCATACATACCTTTTCATTATTAGAACGACCTGTTCACTAATAACACCCACACAACAACTCCGTCCTCTTTATCTTAGTGATTCAGTTAGTACAACGTACAACACCTTATCTATATAATTATTATTGTACATTATCGTTGAAAATATATATATTAGAGATTAACACGTACGTACGACACTTTCTATCTACAATCCTCCTGACCAAACAGCTCCTTGTTAGCAATAAGCAGCCTGCCTGCATGTCAGAATCCGAAGTTTCTGTGGTATTGAGATTATTATACTTTTATGCATGCATAAGAGCACCTCTTGTAACTATATAATGCTGAAGGTACATATTTTAGTTGTACACGTATATGTAGTAGAGATATTAGCTATATATGTTCAAATCAAATGCTCACACTATATGCATTTTTATATATTCATTTATGAATTCTTATGTGATACAATTTTTTTCTTCGTAGCAGGTAGCCAGAAGAAGGTAATAAAAATCGTCGTTTAGTGCAGTAATCAAGTTGTACATGTTCATATTTTTCAACAACAAAAAATAGAATAATAATAATTGAAACTCTATATAAACACAATTCTCAGTCTTAATGATGATTAGACCAAATTAAAAATGTAGAGAAGTATAGATCTCAACAATTAGAGATAGCAGGAGAATGCCTAACTATATATAGAAGGTTCACATGATGGAAGAATTTTCGGTTATTAAGTTGTAAAAGCATCATGATCATCATCAGCAGCAGAAGTAATGATCATTTTGAACACTACTACTGATATTATCCTATTCTAATCCAATCCAATCATCCTACCTCGGATTTTATAAAAACTGTTCGGAATTTCACATCACCTTGATCTGTTCTCCGAGCTAAAATAATAATTTAATGATGCGGTAATATAACCATTATTCGTGAGATATCCAATTTAACTCAAAAACTTTTATCAGTTTTATATTCATATATATTGTTTACCTGTGCGTATTTATCCTGTGTAATCATCATCATCATGATCAATTATGACATTTATGTACATTCTACATATATATACATTCCTTTTTTTCTGGTTCGCAATTTTTAATGTTTATAGTATTATTATTGTAATTATTAAATGTTATTCAAAAAACGTGTTGTTGATAATGCCTTCGTTTGCTCCTTTATGTTGTGAAGATGAAAGCGAAGCTAATAATTTTGTCTCTTATTATTACGTATGACATACGTACAATACAATAACTAATCGTAAGTAAGTAAACTACAAATACAGATAAATATTTGAGATTACAACCGTACACATCCTATCCTATTATAATATACATTAAATGGTTAAGTATTTAAACGCAGTAGTTTACTGATAAATAATATTAATGCTGGCAACTCTATGATATGATGTTGATTGAGAATGCAATTAAATAATTTTAATAATAACAATATAATGATGAGTAAAGAAGTCAAGAAGGATCTTGGTAAATGTTTTATTCTCACGGGTTTATCAGTTATAGAAATAAAACCGTAGCTCGCATTTGTGAAGGCGATATTGTGATCATTGTTTGTGTGTGTGTGTTCTTGTCTTGTTGTCTTTTGAACTGACTATAATGAATTATAAAAAATAAGGCATACGCATACGGCTTGACATGATCTGAAACAAATCATAATATTGTTGGATTAAATACTATCACTACATTCATTAAGGGAGACTTTTAAAGCGAGCATAAACTAACGGTAACTGTCATTACTCATGACTTCTTGCGAGCACAAAAGACGAATGTTCATTGAATTGAATTCAGTTAAGTTTGGATTTGGAGAGTATTCCCATTCATAAAAAAGCACAATGTTGTCTATAGTTTTATATATGTGCCTACAAGTATAATCGTAATCTGCTAAAAAGCAGCAGTAATGATCATGAGCTCACAATTTGCGGAGATAGATATCGTAAATCATCATATTAAATAAAAAGCTTTGGTTTGATCAGCATCATAAAAAGGTGGCAGAGATACAATACTTTAGTACGTGAGCACTTATACATGTACACATTGTATGCCTATGCAGAGATATATACTTTTCCTTCTACTTCTTCTAGTTCACAAGAGTAAAACACTAAATTCTGATGAAAACATGATTTTTATGACTAGCAAAAGAAATAATCCGAAGAAACTCTTGTTTTATTTTCTTTCTCTCTTATTGCTCTTTAGAACAATGACCATTAGATCACGATAACAATATGGCGTTTCAAAAAGCATTCTATCCATTATCAAACCAGCCTAACATCACACAACACAAATGTTTATGGCTGACTTGAACTTAGCAGAAGAATAAAAAAAGAGGAATTCGTGAATTTATGAGTTCTTTTGGCTTTGCTACCATTCAAAAACTGATTCTTTTTTTTTGCTTCTAGCTATACGATTTACCTTAATGGTACAGCACATCATATCATATCGTATCATCATCATCATCATCATCTCATAATGTTATGTTCAAGTTGCCCATAATTTTTCCCCTTGTGTACAATCCAATACTACATACACCCAACTACATAAAGGTCACAGGAGTGACTGTATAAAACAGATTTGCGTAATTGATATGATGAGCCACACAGAGAGTTTAAAGGATGGTAATCTTACAAACGTCTTGCAATCCCATAAACATGCCTACATTTTTACAAAGTGACTGATGCAAAGACAGAATATAAAATGCATACATAAATGACATGGGATTTAGTATTCGTTGGATGATGACGATTTATCAGTTTTAAAACATATAACTAGTAAATTATACGCTTAAATAAAGGTAATGGACTACAATATTTCATTTCAACAGCAAAAGCAGTAACCTGTCGGGGGAATGAAATGGTATGCATAGCGCACGCATGCATATATGTATTCGTCGCACACCTGCATATGCGTGCATATTTCTTAAACAAAACAAAACCACAAGGTAAGTTTCTTGGTTTCTTAAGGTGAGTTTTTTCTCTCATTCCAGCCAAAGACAAGCCATCACCAAATTATTATCTTTGAAAAAAAAAAGTTTCAGTATATGGAAAGACACCCGTTACAGTTTACTTTATGCATGTCGATATATTATATGGTATGATGTTGGCTTTGGCTCTGTGAACATGCAATATGCAATGCAACCCGCCAGTTCATTATTTTACATTGTAGCTACATTACGTATTAAAATAATTTGGTGCGTTTCTTTTTTTTATTCTCAATTACAATTTGGGATTGCGACTTACTTAGGTCTACATTGTTCCTAGGCAAATGCTGCATGAAATCGTTTGGTGACGGTGAGTTGGAGTGATAAAAGAGAGTCAGTCACACATTACAACATGAAGCTTAGTCAGTCATTAGATGTTTATTGCTGTTGAATGAAATTACATGAACAAGTACAAATTACAATAGTCCATAAATACGGGTTTCCTCTCAGCGGGGATGGGTCCTCTGGCTGGCTTTTGGACATCAACATCAACACACGGCGAGGAAAACAGAAGAGCAATGGCCAAAGAGAGATAGTGAATCAAGAGATAATCTATTTGAAATGATACATCTTGGACTCCACTCTACTCGTATGATATAAAGGTAGGGATGGGATGATGGGATGCACACAAGAAATGGGTTAGAAAAGGGTAAAATAGGCAGGTAAGTGGAAGGCAGTGTTCTTTCAGTCAGAAAACTCCTTGTCGTAGTATCCCCTGTTATTGCTTCGTAAAAAAAGTTACCAATGAATGATACAACTGTAAACCTGAGCTTTTTGGAGAGCAAAAGAAAAGATGCATAATACGATACGATACGATGCAGGACCAGTAACAGTCGACCGCCAACATGCCGAAGGGGGTGTTGTCTCTTAATGACACTAATCTTGTAATCATACGTTTCATGACATGGACATTTAGGGAAGAAAATGTAAGGAAATTTCTTGATGCATGCATGTGAGTAATGCTGCTCTATTATTGAGAAATTTCTCATTTTACTTAGGTAATAGATGACCTCAACTATTATTTTCCAAGAAGAAATTGAGGTACGCTGAGAAAAACGACAATTTTACTCTTTTCTTAATACGCCCCTTTATCTCCGACTACCGGTTATATTTCGAAGAGAGTATAAAAATTGAAAAAAAGAAAAGATTTTAACGGATTTTGCCAATCTGTCTTCGTGATCAATGTTAATTTATGTATGTAGTAGGTACGCAGCTTAAATTACTATAAATTGAAATTCTAGCTGCAATTATTACACAACTTTTCTCGTCTGCTCTGATAAGACCAAAACATTGTTGGTTTTTATTGCAATTTGCAACAAGAGTATTGCGTACCGTTTACTTGCCTTGGTTTTAGGGATGATAAGCTGTATTGTTCCGGGGAGCCTCACTCCCAATTATCTCTACTTTTCTGAGTCAACTCCCGGAACCAAGAGCAATATATAAATCCTCCTCTCTGATGTAATGATGAGTATAATAAAGTTTAACGAAGAGCAAATCTATATTGCATCCACATCACCATCACCGCCAATTTAATCAGATTATGACTGATGATATGATACAGTAATTACCATTTGAATCTCTCCACTCTGTTTCTAGCAAAAAATGAGCATGAGAGCATCCTCCTCACAACCAAAATGCTTGTACACACTTTAAGGCAACATTGGTGCAAACATTTTCACCACAATCCACAGCTATATTTACTGAAATCCAACATCACATCAACAATTGAAATGAGGAGAAGAGTGGTGGCGAGTGTCTCGCTTGGAGGAAAAGTAAGCTTAAAATCCCAAAGGGAAAAAATTGTTTATTACCCAATTTCCTCAGTGTAGAGCATTCGTAAAAAGCATGTAAATTATTGTAGAATTGTAGATAGTAATTTATAATTGGATATAAAATGGAATCCTGTGTTGACTCTTCACAGGCAAAAAAGTTTTTAGTCACCCTGTATGAATATGAATAAAATACGAACACGAAATGGATGAAGAAACAGAGTGAACTTATCTGAAATATATCAGGATTAAACGAGCAAAGTAAATAGGCAAAATAAAAGGAGAAGGCAGTGAAATTGTTGTAAAATTCTATGTGAACAAGCGGCAGTGCTGATATAAATGATAGTAAGGTTAGAGATATAAACTCACAAACATTTGGTATTTGGTTTCGTATGCAAACGTATTTAATGAAAGCACAAGTATTACATTAATATTTAATAGATCCATCATCATGTGTATATATATTGCTTTACATGCGCATTGTACTATATAGTTCAGTTGCCGTAAAACACACGTAATTGAAGTAAACACACATCGAGTATATAATGCGGATGTCGAACTGTACTTATACTACTGAGAAGAAACAAGAAAAGAGACGAATTTAGAGGGATACAACTCGTAAATCATAAACGTTTGTAACATTTAACTCGGTTATCTCTATGAAAGGGCACACACACAGCTTCCTAAACGACTTTCAAAACGTTATTGTTGTATTAATTGATGGTATGGAAAACGGAGACATGCACAGGCCAACTTTTTTTTAAATCATAACAATAATAGATATAATGAATGAAAGAGGAAATTATGAGATTGTTCACACGTCAAATTGGCTGCAGGCATAATTTTTTATCTATTAGTTCCATTTGAAATCTGCCAATACAAGCATTAAACTAAGTACTGATGTAGGCTTGTTTGCTAAACAGAAGAAATAATAATTGCTTGCCACCAACGTGGATGTACTGGTTGAGCTGTCTATTTCACTCATTTAGCATTCTTTTTATTAGACTTGTAAAAATAAAAATATGAGAGACCGAAAGAAACCATCTCCTATGTGAATAATAAAAATTGTAGTACAATATTCATAAAAAAATATATATGGGTTTTTATTTCAAGGGAGTTAACCGTAAAAGACCCAAGTGGTTGATGAGCATATAACAATCAATTCTTCTAATTATGTTAAGGAAATGTGTACAATTACAAATAAAGTGATTGCTGAATCAACCTCTTGTGCTTCAATTCAATCATGTTGGCACTTTTTCACTTGTCAAGCGCGACGCATGCATCATGTCAAATTATTTACCTTTGAGGGAATGCAAATAATGCAACGTATGGTTAGTAAAAGGATATATGCGCATACACTATATGTAAAAATGTCTTGTATTAATGTTCAATGGTAGCAATGACCCAATCATCAACTGTTGCTGTTGTTTGTTGCAAGAAACGGTTTTTTTTGTCACACTCTATCAGTCGGTCATTCCTCAGCAAGTGGGCTTGGGCATCAAAATATAAAAAAAAATCAATCAATTTGCCATTTATATGATCAACCTTACTCTTGACTTGTCTAACGAGAGTATTCAATACACCCAACTCCCATTCAATCGGTTGAATCATAAATATATAGAATATTTTTTTTATTTGGTTTGGACTTTGTTTGATATGTCTCCAATGGTGGTGGTGACTGTATTTCCATTCATTTTATCATCACCATAAAAATTTAAATTGCATAGTTGATGATTTCATTTATTTCTACCCTCCTCTGATGCCGATTTATGCTTTATATCTGACTGAGTATATATACCTGCAGCATGGTCTAACGAATTGCAATAACAGCGACAATAAAATGCAATCTTTCAAGAACAACCAGTATTTTAATGACTGAAACGATCCATCAAGGACATCAAATCTTTGATCTGCAGTCGAGATACATCCGAAATGCCATCAATATGGTGATATAAATGGTCAAAATATAAAAAAAAGTTGGGTTTTATTGGGCAGTACCATTCAAGAAAGCAGTGTATTGGCATCTGGTCAATACTAAACATGCTTATACTCCTTGAAAGCTTTGCGTACGTCCAAACTTCATACGTGCGGATCTCTCATGGCAGCACCTAGAGAATATAGTTTGTTTGCCAAGAAGTAAGAAATGTTTGAAGAAATTACACTTCCATCAAATATTTCCGGTGCTGGGGTAATACGTTTAATTTAAAACCATTTTAAAACATATTATTTCTCCGGTAATGCTTATTTATGCTTACAATCTCAAAATTAGGACACGAGGAAGCCAAAGTTATTAAAATGTATGAAAGACAGCTGGACAGCAGAAGCAATTTTCACTTTCTTCTAATAATAAATGTGTGGCTTTATGCCACATGAAATTAATAAGAAATTTCAAAAGCGGACTTATAACGTACTATTTGAAAACTTGACAGACTGACAATCAAAATGAAACAATAAACGTTCATTACCAAGCATTTTAAAACCTGCAATAATATAAAATGTGATGCAATAACATCAGCTTCCTTGCCAATTGCTGGGTAACAAGGACTAGTTCACTATACCGCACCGCAGCACTGGAATTTCCGTATTGTTTTTGGTTACATCACCTTCATCATCATCATCAGAACCAGCTGCCCTAAAATTACAGTAGTTTTGGCTCCCATGCTTATTTGCAGTACTCTTATATGCAAGCACATTATATACATTATGCGATGAAGTCCAATATTCCTGGTTCTAGTTTTACTGGTTGTGTTGTTGTGTATTATATATGTATATGCTAAATTGAGTTGAATAATATAGGGTATACTTACATTCATACATGTTCACATTGCACCCAAGAAGCAGAAGCAATAATCTAATTTATTATTCCGTTTCAACCTGTGCAATAAAAGTGGTAAAAAATTAGAGAATTCTCCTTTTTAATGAGTTTCAATTGAGTAATGCAGAAAAACGAAATGAAATTGGATACATGTATAATGAAAGATATTATAATATCTAACGTTTTCTTTCGCTCTCGTGTAGGTATCAAACAGAACAGAGAGCTTCATTGTTATTCCATATAATTTGTTTCCACTAAATTGTTGATAATGTTAGTTCCTTGCTGCATAAACATGTAAAAAAATCACAAGAAATTACGTGATTCACCACAAAATCTGCCGGCAATACAATTAGCAAGTTTTTCCTCAATCTCTGTAATCTGGATTACCTCAGCAGGTAGGCAGAACACAGAAAAAATGAGAGAGAGAGAGAGATAGAAAAAAACTACGATGCAATGAATTATCGTAGTAGTCAAACTTAAAGCGAGAGGTTAGATAGACAGAATGCAACTTGAAAGGGGGTAAAAGATATATATTCACTTTATATAGATATAGATTATAAGGTATATGTATATACGCAAAACTCAACAAATGTATTTCTATTCTACACATGACGCCTACATAACATGTGGAGAAGCCAATCTTTGTAGAAAGATAGACGCACGGAGTGGACTTGTGTGTATGTATCATTATTGACAAGGCTGTCTGCTTAATTAAACAATTTTTCTCTTCAGATTTCAGAAACAATAATTGTCCAATTAGGCAAATCACAGTTTCCCTAACTTCTTTTCTATATTATGCTCTCACTTCGCTTAGAGTCAACCGTGCATTATCAAAACGAACTCGACTACTCTACTACTACTACTACTTAACTGACTACACGATATTCCTTTTTGCCTATTATCTCTGCGTAAATAAGCAAAAAATAGCGTAATTAATTTTTTTTACTTGTTATCATTTGGGAAAATTTTCAATTCACTCATCCTTGCAGTTGTAATATTATAATATCAGGACATGTGTACATTTACTAGTTTACATGCATTCATTAAAAAATAGTTCCTTCTTGAAATTAATAATAATAAATATATGAATGATTGTAATGGGTACATTTACATTGACTACCCAATATCCGTGCCATTTATTTTACATCCCTTTTTTGCATTACATTATAAATGATCAATATTCATAAGCATTCATATCGTCTCGTGAATAAGTAAATAGGAGAAAAAATTGTAGCACAAAAGTGAATGCTTTTTTAGTGAGCAATCATATAATTGCAATAATATGATAACATGATTATTGTTTTGTATTTTCTTGGGTGATGTTTAAATGATCAGAGAAGGTGATGTTGGATGTGATGGGATCAGACAGAAAAGTAACATGTGCTGTGCATATTTGCTACATGTCAACCATAATTTATGATGATCATGATCTACCTTCCATGTATCTATATTTTATACCCCATACGCTCAAAATGAGCCTAATGACAAGTATCATTATAAAATTGGATTCCACTTTGTTTTATGATAAAAGACGACAACATGGGGATCGTGGTGCAATCACGTTGACTTGAGTATCTGTACATGTTTTGGTGTTACATTACTTTTGTACGTTAAGAGGGAATTGTTTCTGAGCGTACCACTACCGTACGTGAATGACATTAATTGACAACGGTGAAATTAATTACGGAATGAGGCACACTTGACGTGACATGAATTATTTTGCTATCATATATGCCTTGTTGGTTACCCCCCTACTCGTCAGGTTAGTTTGACACTCATTATTCCAATATATGCTTGTGTACCTACAAGCTTTTTATACATTTTACAATGTTGGATTTCTAGATACGATGGATTAAATCATAAATCTTGTTTGCAGTATCAAGACCAACTTGGAAGAGCGAAATATATTGAGCAAGATTAGATTTTTATTGCAGACATGGGTAATATGAATGAAAGACAGTTCTGGCGAAAAGTCTTGTTTCCTCCTTTATTTCTATTTCTACTTTTGAAAAACATGATGCTATCATGCTATCATCAAAAGTATAAGGCTACATATAAATGTATATATATTTCTATGATGAAATGCTCTCATAAAAGTAATTTCCGTTGGCTGAAAATATGAAATTTTCCCTACTTTTTTTGTTCACCATCCCAGACCATTTGTGCGCACCCCGTACTTAAGTATTTTCATTTCTTATTTTCGTTTAACGTGCTCAACAGAAACAAGCCTAGAATTTACGGCATAGAAAAGAGATTTATTCCCATTTCATGAATCAGACATCAATTGCACACCATTATAATTATTATTTTTGCACATATGCGAATTCTTGATGACTCCTGTGGTGCCGCTAGTCTAATCACAATTAGACATCTAGTAATTCCCAGCCCACGTTAATTAGTGGCAAGATAGGAGTTTGTAATTAGATTACCAGCTCGCGCAAACGTATCATTAGATGAGGAACGATTAATTTCATATAAAAATATTATTAGCTTCACATGTGTTAAGTAAGCACACAACTCTGTATGAATGAATATTATATTTATATATATGATGGATGGATATACCTCTAGAAAATGGCTAATTTGCCCTTGCTTTCTGAGAGTACAGACTTCAAGGAAAGGTGCTGATTCCATGAATCTAATGACGAACTACGGAAATGCTAAAAAGGAAAAATATGGGGGCTGTAAAACATATTTTTGAACTCATAGAAATGAGCTATAATACCGAACAAAAACAATAAAACGTGTGTGCAATACCAGGTTTAGTAGATACGAGCTATTTACGAGCTGTGGTCTTTTGGTATGGGAAGGTAATAATGAGCTGGAAATCGCTTGTTAATCCATTTAGCCTGCTTAGTATGTGTATCGGCTCGTTTCTCAACATGTATAGACAACGAAATCCTAATAAAATCACTTGTGAATCTAGTAAAAAAAAAGCCATGGATAGTCCTTTATAAGCCTACACCTGCCCTCCATTACTCTTCACAACTAATTTAGTGTTGTTTACTTGATAATTTTTCAATAATATCATGTTTCATTTGTGTATACGCGTTCGTGCGTTTCCCGATGATTAAAGTGACTTCGCGTACTTGTAGTTACGATGAACCAACGAGGGTAAGGGTTTCTGCACAAAAATTAGGCTCCATACAACAGATGCTAATGCTTGCTGGTGTACCCTAAAAGATATCATTGTCAGCACTCAGCAGTTAGTTTTTGTGTGCATCACACTATATATTAGATTATATATTAGATTTATCATTCAATTTAGAATTCTGGCGATGCACATATTATTGCAGATACAGTCGACTCTTTTCAGAGAGGGTTCCATTTCGATTGAATTCTAGCATATAAGCAAGTTATAGATGATACCTACAAATGCTATACTGTGTGCATTTATGTAAGCATTTTATTTTCACATGTACTACGCAAGTGCAACTGACGAACTTGATATGAATACATAATTAAATTAGAGCACATTTCAAGCTTCAAGGTTTCTTAATTGTGGACTGTGGATTAGTTAGCACTGACATGACCACTGAGTAAACTGAGTGTGTTATTATGTTGGGTAATTATCGACAATTAGGATTTTCCTGTGTTGCCCTATCTTTCAACAGAAATTACTTGTGTTTTCCTAACGAACAAGGGTGTTAGTGTATAGGCGAGCTGTCTTTTTATACATACATACATACCTACCTACACGGACGGAAAGTGGAATCAACTTCAAATACTAAGCTCTCCATGCACTTATACATGTACATACACATATTTACACAAAAATTAAGCCGAAGGGCGAAGGAAAGTTAAATGCAGACGTGTATAAGTAAATTATTTGTTTTTAGCCCCAGCCTTTTTTTTAAAGTATCAACATCACGGCAGAAAACAATTTGAGCCGGGTTCTGTAGTTGTAATTGAGTTTTTCAATCTAATGAAATAAAGTTTGTCCACAAACTGTGCTGTGAGCTGATGTGATAACTAGAAAAGTGCAGCACGAACCATGTGGCACATCATTCTAATGAAGGAAATATTACTTCCAACTAATAATGTAAGGTGAGGGAAAATAATTTACATCACAAAAATAATAAACAGAACCAATTTGCAGAAAATTAGTTTCAAAGTAAATTGCGCTATCTTCAAGAATAAACTGAATAATGTGAGTCGTCGCTTCTTTTTTTGATTAGAAAACTACTACTTGCACTATATATCCTATACAATATGCCAAGTCCAGTTTAAACAGGTAAAACAGACGTGCCGAAAAATATTGCTTTAATAATATTACGATTATTGCTCCCTGAAAGCAGTCAAAATATTATTATTACTTTTCCACATGGAACTATAAACAGTACTGCGTTAATAATAATAATAATAATGAAGGAAGAGTTTTTGTGTGTCATTCTGTGTTAGTCCACAAAGAAAACTTGTAACAAACCGTCAAACGTATAATCTCATTTGCGATTAGGAGAGAAAAAGAGACTCGTTAGGGTACATCAGTTTTATGATTTTTATGAGGGCATTTACTAATTGCCCTAACGTCATAACCATAACTGTCCTATTGCTTTTTATACTGTACTTATTTGAAAACTCTAATCACCTTATTCATTATGATCTGCTGTCTCCAGTAAATTATCTCCGTGCTCTCCTATCTCCTTCGTCTAATGACCAAGCTATCTTCAACAAATTCATAGTACACTTTAAATAGAAGCCATATCTACACTCGCATCTACTTTCGTTTAGTAGAGTAGTAGTATAAATAAACAAAGGAAGCCAAGTATATTAAAAAATTGTATGATAATATGATGTTGGATGTAGTTATATTTTTCTCTGAGCGCATGTTCAAATCAAAAGAGATTCTTCCCGATAGGGTTTATTGGAGAGTTCCGAAAAATCGGAAGTTTGTTTCAAAAAGAAAGATCTGCTGCTGATACTGGCACCATATACTATATCGCTTTGTTTTCAAATTTTATAGCATCAGTAAAACCACCCTGGATAGTTTGTTGCGAGCTTAAGGGTACGAATCCAAACAAAAATGTTTATTGGTGGGCATTAAGGAAAACAGATTACTGCGGACAAAAAAAGAGAGAAGCGGTCCTTTCCTACACTGTGTAAATTTGTTGTACTTATTGTTAGTACTCATGACTCATATAAAAGACTTTAAAAATTTAAATATGGTTTTAGTGTGGGCTACATATGGCACTACTTTTTAGTTAGCGAGGCACTCCTCAAACCGCTCAAACTAAAAATGTTTATTGCTCTTTGCAAATAAAAAGGCTAATTAAATTTGGAACAATGGTTGTCTTTTCTTTTTAATATTGTTTAAGACCCGAGTTAAAAAAAATTTCAAGAGCACAATAATATGCCATACCTGACGGTGATGCTTTTTGCAGTGATTTATCTCAGTTCAAGGTGAAGTCACCTAAGATGCTGCATTGTAAAAAAAAAACTGTAAAATTAATGACTGACACCCATTATTACTTCCAGATTTATGAATAGCACTTACCCTTTGGCCTTGCTTGGGAGCTAAATAACAACAACAAATGGCTGTGAAGAAGGGAACACTCCAAGTTGAAAAGTATTTTTAAAATATTAAACTTCCATTATATCCTTTTTTCACTCATGCATGCTCATTTACTGTTTATCTACTTAAAACATGTGAAATAGAAAGAAAACATGCAGTTATAGTATATATTATGTAGAGATAGGGCATTATGGTTTGCAGAGGAAACAACGTGGTCATAAAATGATTATTCGTCTGTTCTTATTTTCATGAGCTGATGTCACAGGCTAAATGTTTTCCTCTCTTGTAGATCCAACTCCGACAGAGAGGAACTTGGTTGGAGGCGAGGGATCAAGATCAACACAAAGACGAGAAAACACATTATTACATAACGTCCAACAGTTTGCACGTTTTAGAGAGAATGAGAAAACAGCTTAGAGAAGTCATCGCGGTCATTATATTACATTACATTACAAACAATAAGAGTATTTAGCAGCTGCTCGACGAACAAACAGTTTTGAATTTCTTGTTTTACTTTTTCTTACAAAAAATAACATTTTCAGCAACAAAAAAAGCGTTGCGTTAAGCTAAAAAAATAAAACGCTTCTTCTTTCCTTTAACAATAATATATATAGTGTTCGTATTTTTGTGCATTTTAATGTGAGCTAGAGTTTTGTGCTGTATACATAGCTGCAATATCGTAAATACAATACAAATTATTGTTGCAACAACAGCAGCGTGCGCACAAGCAGCTTCTATCTAGTTTCATTCATGGTATCAATTTGTTTCGTTAATCATTTTTTACGCAGAGAGGATGCAAAAATCAGTTTTTATGATGATTTCTTTAACTTCAACTCACTCTACCTTTCCTGACGGCTGTCTGTGTGAGGTCAATTTAACTACAAAACGTGTGTGTTCACAGCCATGGACAAAGGTAAAAAGAGCGTAATGCTGTATACTATAGAGTGTACTACTTGCTGCAGTACTCATCGTCGTATAAAGTAACAAAGCTTTAAGTAGCTTTATATGCAGTTCATCCATCCATGATCACACGTTTACGACTTTTCCTGCTTCTTTTCTTATTAACTCCTTACAGTACTTACTTACCGACCGTTTGAGATCCTTCTACCCTTTACTTCAATTTTTTTTACCCCCAAATGCATTTTTACGTCTTGGCTTGTGTATTTGTTTTTCATTAGCTCGATGATAAAAAGTATTTAGTGAGGTGTCTAATGTGTCAAATGTTGTTAAGATAGACCTCTATTATTGCATTCAATAATTTTGGCAGTTTAGCATTTCCTTTTTTAACTTCTTGTCCTTGCTGATCGTTTAGTTGAATTTAAGAGCTGCAATAATTGACTCTGACTTTTCCATTCAAGTTGAAGGCCAACCAAAGCCAATATGCGGTTGAATATATGAAAATTTCTGATGATAATAATACGATGACGTGATGTGGAATTTACCAATGGAGATCGAGTTTAATTTTTTTCTCGTGTTGCAAACTCTCTGTAAACACTACTCAGAAAATGTTGTAAATACTTCAATTTACAAGATATTTATCCAAATTCATATTTGCATGCACGAACGATTTGAGTGGTACATCATTGATATTATTTGAGTTTACTTAAAATGCACAGAAATTTTTTGAGCAATTTTCTCTAATTTAGTTAATCAAACATCTCATTATCAAAAGTACACATTATGTTTAGCAGTTCGCATGAATGGTACACATGTACTGCTGATTCCAGATCAAAGGGAAAAATGAAAAAACGTGGTTGCTTGCAGCATTATTATTACTTAGAGCTCATGTTATTGTTAAGGTAGGTAGATAGATTGAAGGAGTGCCTCTATTTATCATTCAAGTTGCGATGTAGCAAAAACTCAAATATTGACATAAATTATTCAAATAATAATATTTAGGTACACCTTGTATATTCCCATATATATTACATGTGTGTACCTACTAAACTAGTGTATGTACCACAGTGATAAGTCGTCAGTCGGCATTCGCACGAAATTATTCCATTTATACGGAAGAGTTAAAAATGCAAAAAATAATTTAGTTGAAATGATACAACTTTTGAGTTAAATTGTAGTGTTCGTAATTACAACTAATGTAAAAATATGAAATATGAATAAATTGGTTTCTGAGAGAGCACCTTCATATAAAAAATCAAGGTTGTAATATTATTATTATCGTAGATTGTAGCTGCTACTAAACCAGATCACGAAATACGATAAGAAATCGTGTAGAACAAACTACCAACATACAATCGTGCACCATATGCTTTGACGATATTTGTAGACAACATAAACCGGCCAGGAAGGCACAACGCAACAAAACCAACGAAACAGATATGCACCACACCAGGTAATTTTATGTGAATGTTAAAAGTGAAGTAAAATCGAGCGCAATGAAGTGGAATGCATGTTTCGGCATCTGACAGGCTATAAGCTGAAAAAAGTATCAAAGCCGTCATCAGTCAGTCAATCAGATGTTGTTCTTTGGATAGCCATCATCATCATCATCATCATCATCGTGATCACAAGCACTTTTTGTGTTCCAGCTTCTCTCAACAAATTAGGGGTTATTATGGGTAGTAAAATAGTGGTTGAGGAAAACCTTTAGTTAATTACAATTTATTAGACCAGACTTCTCATATTACATTATTACGTCATATCATCATCACACAAAGGTAATAACACGGACGATACCATACCATGCCACTACCACTCAGATTGAAAGTAAAATTCGGGAGACCTAGATTTTTTTCTTCTCTCTCTCTCTCTTCTGGATGAAATTGAATTGGTAAGCCGTCAGCTACACGTACGCACATTACAGGTAGATGCGCAATTCTCTATAGGATTTGTCTCATTACTAAAAACTCATGCCTTTCTCTCTCTCTTCATGCTTATCATGATAGTTTCTCGCAGTAGACGAAGAGAGTGCAAGTTGAAATTATTGTGGTCGCATTAAACTCAGTTTATAGCAGTAGGTCTACGTGCCTACGAGATAAACACGAGGCAATATTGGTTATACAGCGTCATTTAGTTGTGTCTACTTTGATTTCCACTAATTTCCAACAATTTACTCCCCTCCTTAGACTCTAGTCATGATTCTATTATTTTATCAGGAGTAATAAGCCTCATTTATGAAATCTGTATTCACAAACTCTTTGGCGATGCATTTTCCATCTTTGTTCGTCATCGTAAAGCACAATAATAATAATAATGGTACATGGTTAGTAAGAGTATACCTCCCAAATCCTCATGTGTTATCAAACAATATTATATGTGAAAATTATGAGCAACTGATTTTTATGGCTACTGATGAGAAACAAAGTAGTCTTTGCCTTGAATTACTTTTATTATATGTATATGGGAAATCATGGAATGCTATGCGTTTCCGTTTTTAGCGTGTATATAAAAAAGTAGAGTGATTTACGCTCATGAAAAGTGAGGGGTCAGTATTCATTACGTGGATGCAAGGCAGGTAGGTAGGTACATATGGATTGTAGGTGCCAGTACGATTCAAGGAGTTGATTAAGACACTTTACTGCATAAAGTCATGATTGTTTTATTACATACTTCCAGATTGATAATAGTAATAATATACTCTTCTACCTTCTATTCTCCTGCCATATCACATCACATCACTTGCTCTAAAGTACGTATATATGATGAAGTTAGATTTGTGCCAATATTCTAAATCCACTTAAAAGGTTTCACTGTCGGTACAAGTTATCGCTGCAAGTACGTGTTCCTTTGGGTTTCCTCAATATAAATACTTGGTCATTATGATTGCCACAAGTCAACTTTCATTCACATAAATGTTCATTGTAATAAGAATATATCGCATCGTAACCTTGCGAGCTTTATTTCTGTAGTTGAAAGGGTATTTATATTATTTATAGCATTAATTTAAAGTACTCGAACAACAATTAACAGGTAGTTTCCCTAAAAATGGGATTATTGTTTAAATAATTAAAATTCCACCCTATTGTGTGTGTTGTTGCATAAATACATTAATTGTTCATTCATATGTACTATAAAACAAGAATCCAAAATCCTCTTCTTTGTTTGGTTGTGGTGATGTTAGTTCGGTCCCCTAATTTGTCCCCTTATCATCATCATCATCATCTCCTAAGACTCATAAGATCACAGATTACACGCGCATTGCATTGTTCATTTTTTTAAGTTGCTGCTGAAACCAGATCATTAAAAGGTGGGACTAGTTATTATCTCTCTCCCAATCATCCATAACCTTGGTAGGATCATCGCTGGTCATCTCTGATTTGTCTCACATTTACGCTGCCTTTTTATACCACAAGCACACGAATGCACCCCGACTCACCTTTTCATGATGAGAGCCTTGGCTTGGCTCTGACTCTGGCACATAATCATTTGAAGCAAAAATTCTACTATAATGCTCAGCCAAAAAAGAAGACTACCTACTATATATTTAGCGTATTGTTTGTTCTATCATCTATTTGTTGTACATGGCATGATGATGAAAAATAAAGTGAAATCCGTAATTGCGATTTGTGCATCAAATATGCAAACAGATGAGATGATATGATGATGATGGCTACACATAGCAGAAAACTACAAAGATCATTCATTCTGAAGGCATAATATATAGTAACTACAGGGTCTGTAGTGGTCAGGGAGGAAAATATTAGTGGGTTTGTTCATTTGCAGACATCAATCATTTCATTACACTGGTTCGCAGTAGATAATGATGATTATGGATTTCGTATGATTGCTCTATTACTGTCCATAAAATTTTTTGAGTTGAAGACAAGCAGAAAACAAAATCTTTATATGAGAGCAAAGCAACTCTTATGATGCATTATGATATGTGACTGTTTATCCAATTGTATTATTTGGAATGCAGGTTCATTTATTGCATTTGCATGACCAGGACCAGACAGACAGAGCTAAATCATCATCGTCATCATCAACCTCATATCATCATCCCATCACATCATCGCAAAACACAAAACAACACATAGATCTACCATTTATAGGATGTGGGCATGCATGGGCATCCTTTTTTGAAGCTGTTGTCGTTTGTACTCAACTTGTTTATATGTAGCGTTAGCACTACCCCATTGTAATTCTAATGATAATGAATTTAATTACAGAGACCGCGGTTTGAGCCCGCTCCAATCAACCACGCAATTAGTACTGTGCTTCCACAGCTTCTTGTAAAACTGATGATAGGACTGATGAATTTTTTTTATAAATCTAAATATATGCGTTGTTGATAAAGCTGCCACGTTGTAATTATATTACTTTTTCCCGTCTCTACCTTCCACTTGTACATTTTTCAATTCATCCCAAATGAATGTTGGGTTGGTTGCGGATATTTAGGGAGAGAGAAAAAACCGCAAGAAAACGTTTGGTAGCAGCATGACCATAATACAATAAAAATGATCTTTTGAGAACAATAATCCAAACCAATTCTCAGTATTTTTCCTAAGCGCATGTAATGTAATGTGCATATGTCTTGATACTCCAAAATGAAAATTGAATCGGATCAGATGGGCAGCTGACGGAAAATTAGTAGATCAGTTTTTCAAGTAGACAAAAAAATGGATGAATGATGAAATTGGGAATAATCATGTTGAAATATTTGTTTTCGTCTGCAGATGATGATAATCATAGTAATGGAGCAGAGAGCAAGTGAATTAGAAGAGGTAAAAAAAGTTTAGAGAGATAAAGAATTTCACTAATTTTTATAATCAACTACTGTGCATTCCTCTAAAATTATGTTTCTTTTCAATCTTTTCAATTTTCTCTGCTAAAGGTCATCTTTCAAAAAACAGTTTGTCATGAGCCATTATGGGGAAAATGATAAATGGAAAACGTGACGATTTGAACTAGTCTTTGCTCGTTTGAGAGCCAATTTGATCACATGCAAACATCATCATGATGAAAAACCAATATTGAAAATTTTAGATAGCAAATAACAAGTTGACCATAAGTCAAAAATTGGTAGTTGACTACTTCATTTAACTCGAGATTGCACTCCATTATCATTTAATACAGGAAATATGGTTTTCTGCTACAATAAGAACAATTTGTTCAAACCCTGAAAATTTATTTTGAACGTATCTTTACTCATGAGGTAGGATTGACTTTTATTTAGAACACTGTACATCCGTTAAGTAAATGCTTCGTGGCTCACCACCACATCAGAAGCATCAGTCATCAGTAGTACAACCCTTCACTTCACAGAGAATTTTGACATCACACCTCAAGCGTCCAGTAGTATACCGACGGAGCCAAAGCTTTTAATACACACACACATCGAGTCATTTAAGGAACTCAAATGAAAAACTAATTACCAACCACCAGGATTCGTCATACTAATTTAATTTTTAATGCGGGCCCATTGGGGGAAAGACCATCTTTAAAATATAACCACTTGTTCTCTGCTTGATATTCCGATGTTGGAGTAAGACAAAACTAAAAAAAACTATCAGGCATATCTATTTCAAAGGAAGTTAAGCTGCATGAGACGCTAATGTGAGTATGAGAACTGAGAACCATATTCAAACTCGTGAAGGGAGATGTATGATTCCATATTTATATGACAAAGCTCTTATTTACATGTAACTATACAAACCATCATTCATAAGGTAAATGTATGTAGAACAATACCGTATGTCGACTTTTAGATTATTTTAATCTACTGCAGAGCAAATAATAAGCTCACCACATTACCCCTTTTTTTAATCTTGGCAGGTAGGTTCATATTTGCTGTTGGTTTGTTATTAAGGGCCTTATCCGGTCCTATCTGATTCTCAAAGGAGGTCTACCATTTCTTCACAAATGTTAATTGAAACTGCCAATCAACATAATGAAGGCATGGCATGAACCATCCCATATTCATAATATCATAACGTAGCACAAGGTTACGTATTAAGAACAAGATTCCGTTTCATCTATATTGTACACTCATTTGAAGCACACGAGAAAGAGAGTGGGGAGCTATATACAGTGAGCTCATGCACTAATGCAAGTTTTTTTTTTCTTTTTTTATTTTTCTTCTTGAACTGTTTTTGTTGCTCTCGTGTTCAAATATAAATCAACCATTATTTAAGAAAACTCTAATAATCAGGAAAAACAATTAAATAAGCAAACTTGAAAGAAATACTTAATATCTTCACAAGTAAAAAACCTACTACGAGAAAAGGGTTGAGCGGAAAAGGTGGTACGTGATACGGAAAAGATACACTAAACTACCATACTACCATCATGATCTACAAAAGAGCTATTAACCTAACTACTCACTATATACACACCACCATTTAATACATGTGCAGTACATATGTGGTCCGTTGTTGAATCGAAAATCAAAAAGGGTAACCAATTTGCTGAGAAAGAATTGACTTCATGTCATTCGCAACAAAAACAAATGGAAGCTTGTCACGACTGGAACTACTTAAGCAAGTCACTCATTTACTCGCTTGCTTGTTCTTGATAATTGATTTGCGATGAATAATTTTTATGGCCTGTTTCTTTTCTCTTTGTCTAGTTGATTTACTCGTCTACTAATTACCAAGCCTGGCTCCATTTTGCTGAGTTTCGTTTTCAGTTTTTCACTCTGTCTTTTTGTTATCGTTAGTCAAATATATTATATGGTATCCATGAAATTCAACCAACACGCTGTCTACCTTAAACCACCCAAAGAATGAATTGGATTAGAACACGTGAACTGTTTCAATACACCCTTTATTCCCTACTATTGCCAGGAGCTGTCATAATGATAAGCTCGAAAGAAGCAAAAAAAAACATTGTATTTGTATTGAATTTTCAGTTGCTGAAATTCCTCTTCTGTCTACTCTTGATTTTACCCAACCAACTACTACCCCATCACATATCATACGCTATCCTATCAATCAATGCTAATTTAGAAACTGTTTGCTTATCGCCTTAAAGTTTTGGTACCAATTAATTATCCTCCTATTCAGTTGGGATAATATTTAGTAAATCAAGCACACAAAATCAGTCATTTAAGCAATTTTCCTCACGAATCTCCTTCACTATAAAGAATCAAGTATGTATAGAAGAGCCGCAGTCACAGTAGCTATTGAATTAGGAATCTATTCACAACAATACCCACTAATATCTCATACGCACTCAACAAAAAACTTGAGAAGACGAGAAAATGATGTGCCAACAAACCGTCTGACAGTCCCTAATGGGCGGTGCTCTGTTATCAGATATTATTATTGCACACACGACGAACCCTTGTGTGGTTTCATTTACCTATGCACCACATCATACAATATATACACACTATATACTTTTTTTGTGAGTTGGCGTTTCGAAAAGAGTGAGCATGAGCACGAAAAAAAAGCAGGGCTTTGAAACTTTTGACCATGTCTACGCAGAGCATTATCACTAGAGAAGAACAAGGCTGTTGAAGAGAAGAAGCGCATTGTCCTGACCAGTCGGATTTAGCTAGTCAAAGCTGCATGATATCAACAGATTATCGCTTCATATGAAATGAAAGCTATGATGGAAAAAGCGTATTTACTGAAATAAGGCAACGTGATATTGTAATATATGTCAAGTGATGCTTCATGATGGTGATCATCATTACCAATATTATTATAAAGCTTCCATCAACCATCAATGTCATCAGTCACCCCCTCCATCCCAGTAAAATTAAGAGCCATTTATTAGAGGACAATGGACTTTTTGAATAATGATAAAAATTCAAAGAGCGACACCGCACTGATTTAGCTAATGCTTTATATATAGACTTCTCTAAGTAGGGCTGCTTCAACAGAAAATTAGTGATGGTAAAATCAAGTAATGAAAACCCATTAGCTTTTAATATTGCCGGGGGGTTAGTATCTCCTCCTTTTATACATACATATATGAACATTACTTTTGTTTACGTAAAAAAAAACACCGTGATTTTATGCTCAGCACTGACAATGGAATGAGTTTCGTTGTCCATGAACATGAAAATATTACACTTTGTGAAGGGACTGCCGGAGGAATTTTTTGGAGCCAGTGTATAATTGAGAGACTAATTGTATTAAATCTCAAAAGCTAATGAGCCTTTCGTGACCTCACAAGACACGCCTACGCTGTTCTTGGATTGCCATGAGTAAGTAAGATTTCGTCATTGTCAAGTTCAAATACCTTATTTATAAAGGGCTGAAATAAAATGTTGTCAATTGCTCCGAGACGCTTATATTTTTTTTTGTCGATTTATGTTTTTTTTTCTGGTTTCGGTGTAAATCCTTTTGATCATTATTATTGCCGAAATGCTGGATGAAATCTTTGAATTTACAATGTTTTCCTTTTACTGAAAGCATACTACGGCTATAAAAATTATTCGGATTTAATATTTAGGTTTATTTCGATATAGGTGATAAATAAAGCTAGCTTGAAAAATTAATAAAAAATTTAATCTGCTGAATTTGTATATAACAGTATTTGTAAAGTGCCACTGAGTCAAACGCCAGATCGTTATTATATTAGGCTAAAAACTGCCAGACCTTGTACATCATCAATACACGCTTAGAATTCAAGCCGTACTGTCGTATAAAGCCAATGCATTTGGCATTAGTCAAAGTCAAAAGTATTCTTCTGTCGGGGTTAAAAAGAGAAGTTGTTGTAGTGTAGTGTTACACGTTGTGAAACTAAATTGAGTACATTTACAATTGCAATTATTTATAACCTATGCGGCTACCCGCTGTTAGCTAATTTGAAATGCCGAAAAACGCATATCCGTCATCCTTTCTGAATTTCGGCGAGTTGTTGAAATCTCTGCCAATAACTTCCCGAATTTCATGAGCTTTATTACCAAATCTCATTGTGAATTCACGGCATACGGGCAAAGTACTCTGCGCACCGTACTGCTTTTTATATATTCTCTGAGTTGGCATGAAAAGAAAACGAGTTCTCAATTGGCACGCAACAGAAAGCATTTTTCCATCAAGGTGGTCCAGTCTCAGTGAATTTATAACTCATATCTCCATTTATTTGGAGCTGACTAATAAACTACACCATAACTTACAGAAAATAATATTATTGCACGTAATAACTGGACTCATCTCATCTCTTTCACCGTGAAGACAAGCCGAGCTGTCGGCATTTCCCATGCTCTAAGTGAATTTACAAAAAAATATACAATTTTTCTAATTCATAGTTTCGCTAACAATCAAGTATTTCATCTCTTCACATTATTTCAGTGGATTCCTCATAATCTCAGCAAAAAAATGAATTTCTTTCTTATTTACCATTTAGCAAAGTCACCGCTGTATTTTATGTACTACCTACAAAGCTTCTACTTTCACGTATAAACAATTCGTTGTAACAGATTTTGCTTTTTAGTTAGGGTGCGTTCAGCTCTCTTATCAGGAAATCGAAATTACGAGCGTGCTTATACGCATATCCAAAGAAACGGTAGATGTTGTGCAAGATTTTTAGCAACGATGCTGTGTGTGCATTACATAATGTTGCGTAATATGTAATTTGAGTTCATATGCCAAATTTTATATTAGAAAACAGATCAGATAGTAAAGACAAATATGATAATTCAAATGTATGATATGGGCCTGTAGTGATATAGAGTACTAATATACATACGTAGAGAAGACTAGAACATATACATATAATATGTTTAGCTCTACCCAACTTGCAGTTAAAGATTTAAGTGATGTGGCATACCAGTTTTCTCCTCTCCTTTCGAGCCAAAAGAACGTGCTTTTACTAAAATTATTACACACAGTAGGTAGTTATCGAGGCCCGCATATAACCAGGTCGGTTCAGGATACACAGTTTAATTTGTGAGTGGGACCATGTCCCTAAAACGGGCATGAAAATTGTTATGAAACCTTGTGATTATTTCTGAAGGCAGATTACGGGGATTTTGGTTTTAATAACTGCTAAGAAATTGTAAACCAAAAATCGCAAATTTCTATTAAATTTTGCTCAGAAACCCGGAAATCATCCCCAGGTTTCAAAGCGATTATCATGCTCGATTTTGGGACATGGTCCCACTCACAAATTAAACTGTGTATCCTGAGCCGACCTGTTTCTATGACGGCCTCGGTAGTTATGACATACCATATTGCTCTTTTCTACCGGCATGTTGGAGTAGAAGACAGATATAATAGAATCGAGTTGTATATTGAAGATGCAAATCGGTTTCTTTAAGAGAGAAAATTTTAATGTTATTACTTAATGTGCCGGCTGGTTGAAAAGTCAGATTCTGTTTGTCATGTTTCACTGTGCTATACATAAACAATGCATTAACTGTCTCGTCAATTACTTGAACAGAATGAGTTATGGAATGAAAATGAAGTTGAAGAAATGAAAAGAAAGGAGTTTGTTTGTATGTATGTTGCATGTAAGTAAGTACTCGCCGAATTTCATGCATGAATACCATTGTTGTCAGTCGTGGCAGTTTGAGTAAGAGTAAAAGATATTCATCAATTTCTGATGGATACGCTTCTGCATTGAGTTAATAAATAAATAGTACACAAAAAATGACAGTAGTGCCACTATAGTGCCCAAAGATTGTAAAAAGAAAGTTTGGGATATGATATGATAATGTAATAATGAATCTTCTATTAACAGCATTTTTCCGGTCTACTGCTTCATTTACTTAAAAACTTTGTTCAAGAAACCCACTAAAGAAGTAGCTAAAAGAAGGGATAAAAGAGTTGAGCTGAGAACTAGCAGTATGATTTATTGTTTTAAAAATCAGCTATGTGTTTATATGTATGTATATCTATCCCTAATACAATTTTTTGGTCTGTCTGTTGGATTGCATGACATGAGGTAATGTACTGTACAATATATTTCATGGTTTTCTGGATCTAGTTAACTAAACTCCTCAGGAGGTCTTCTCAGCCTCATTATTTCCCAGCCTAGTTTATTCATTTATTTAATTTATTTATTATTTCATTATTTATACATTTTCATTTTTGTTGAAAACCTAACCATATTATATATTTCTTTGGTGAAATATAGCAGGCTTGGGAATGCATTTGTCACGATATTTTGAAAGCTGATCTTCTTTCTAATTTCCTTGCCACAGTGGTGCAGTGTTAGACATACCATTGCCACTAAAAAGATGAAAGCCTTATTAACGCACTTTATGAATAAGCATAAAACAAATGTCCACATAATGGGTCTTCTACAAAGGCAACAATGGTTGATGTTGATGGTAGTGGGGAAAATGTGTTTATAACTATTATTATGACTGAGATAGTAATATAGAAAAAACAGAGTGTTATGTTGTTTTGTTGACGAGGAAAAAAGGTAGGGCGATAAATAAATCATTTACATAAATGTAGCCCATTACCGCTAAAAATTATTACTTCTTCGTGAACTCAAAGTGACTTTGTATTTTGAAACGACCTGTGATCTTTAGTTTCATTTAATAACCCGTTAGCCATAATAAAAACCAATTTCAATTTGCATTATTGAATCTTGAATCATCAGCCCTTTTCAATGAGAAGAATGGCTCGGCTTTTAATGGTTCTGGAGACGACGGCGGAGAAATGATGAGAAGCTGGGTTGATGGTTGATGTTGTGAATCATTGTCTTACGTGTGCATAATACATAACAATAAGAGACGTTCAAAGGTGTAAGCTGATGCTGAGGCTTGGTTCATTTTTTAAACCATAATCTGGTTTTAATGGAAGTCATAAAGTCTAATTACATTGTCATGTTCATTTTGATAAGGGCTAATGGGAACCCTTATACTTTCCTCCTCAATGATGTATTTGCTCATCTTTTGCATTGCTTTGGTTCAGCTCATATAGTTAGTATATAGTCTATAGGGAAGAAGATCATGTGCTCAAAGTTATGTGAAAGATAGCAGCACATCACAACACATACCTGTCGTGAACTTATTTACGTGCTGCAGACAAATAAATGTATAAGTTCCAAAATAAAAAATCACCACCAGATATCAACTTCACGATAGGTGGAAGATTGTCTGAAAATTATTATTGCTCTTTACCAAACGCATAAATGAACAATAAATGCTTATTTAGCAATTTACGACCGTATTTTATACACATTCTGTAACGTTGAAATGGATGGTCTGATTCGCCTTCTCATCTATTTGGTGGTGATAATGAATGGCAGGACCATTTAAGTATGTGTCGTCCAAATATCTGACATTCCATTGTGTAGTGCAGACACACAAACATAACATAATGTTACGCTCGTTCAAAGCCTTACAAAGTAAAAGCTCATAATGAAGATAGACTCTCTCTCTCTCGACTGGTCTCGAAGATGGGATGATGATGACGACGATGATCTAGCTGTATAGACTCTCGTCATAAATAAATTTTACCCCTTGCCGGCAAGACCTAATGGACTTTTTATAACGATAATTAATGAGACTTAATGGCATAATTACGAATTTAATTTGATTTCCAATGGATAAAACCATGCGGCCTTTTCCCTTGAGGATGAGGATTTCATTAATTTTGAAAATAATCTTGTCATCATTTTTTTGCTAAAATGTTTTAGGATTCGGAATGTTTGATGATGGAGTGGAGACAATAATAAATACCTTTGTGTTTATAATGTCATCATCAGTAAAATCCGAGTAATTATTCTTGCTGTCCAGCTCTAGAGTTCGTAAAACTTGTCACAGCACAATGTCGCCAATTGGCAACTTTTGTAATGGGTTTACTTTTCTTTAGAAGTTCGGTGGAGAAAGCTAGAACTAGAAACATAGACAATGGAAACTGCAGGAGGTCCCGGTAAAACATTACCAATTAAAAGACGGACGCAACTATTGCATGGCTTAAATAATTACAGCCTCCGTTACGAGTGCAAAGAACGCAAAACAATAACAATTAGTGGAAAATACACAGTAGTATTATTAACTTTTTCAAGTTTTTATTTACAAAGCTCTTGGGTGAGGAAAGTTTACAAACCTTTCCATACAAAAAATTTAACCGTGTTTTTTTTCTGCTTAAAAAATGATTTAAATGTAATTATTCAAAAGATCTTAATGAGCTGATAAGAAGTTATGTTCAAAAAATGAAAAATAGATGCTTTCCAGCCAATTTGTCGCAGATAAAAAGCAAAATTAATGGCTTATTGTTGGAGGAGCAAAAAAATTAAGCATTTTCAAACCATTTATTATCATTTCACATTGAGAGCAGTTTTGCTCAAGCCCAACATAACATTTTTTTGTTCACCTCTACATTAAAAACTTATATGTGCATTAGCCTTAAACTTTATAATGTGAACTTCCTTTAGCTTTCAGACAAACCATAATTTGCTCGCCTTTTATGTAATCTGCTGTTGAACATGTAACCTTTTACGTGAATGAGTGCTTAACTGCTGCTGACTCGAAAGAAAAAGGGGGTTGAAATAAATGTTATATATTCCATTCCATTCCCTTGGTCTCCCTAAGTATTTACAAGCAGATCATTTGGATATCCATCTACAACAAAAACAAACCCGTCACAAAGTCAGCAATACGCTTTTAGGGCAGTCTGCAGCCATTACTTCCAAAACAGTACTTGAGATTTATGGGTGACGACTCCGACTGCCTGTTCCAAGTTTTTGAAAGTGGTAATTATAATACGATATCATTAGTAAAGCTTTGCCAAGCAAAGAATACATATCAAGAAAGTGTAATAAAGAACCATTAAAGATTTTGTTTGGCTGCTTGCGCATTTTTAATGTAATTACATGACACGAGATGAAATTTACCTACCTACTTGCACACAATCACACACGACCATTTGCCGTTTATTAACGTATCAAAGCAAATAAAATGGCTCACATGAGCTCTAGATTAAGACAGCACTACTAACAAAGCAAAACAAACAGTCAATATTAAGACAGCATAAAACCTCTCTGTACTTATATGCTAAGCACGCCAACTCAATTTAAAATGCAATGGTATACATTATACCGTATATAAACCGGGGGACTATAAAATTCTCGCCTTTAGCCTGAAAGCCCCAGTCATAATCATTTTTCAAAGCTAAAAGGTTAAACTACATTTTTACTTGTCTCCTTCCTGACAAATGTATTTACATGATTTCTTTTTATATATACACATGTTCCATAAAATTAGAAGGAAACTTTGAAGCAAACAAATTATGACTAAAAATATAATTTGCCATTGTTGTTCAAGTAGTGGTGTGGTGGTGGTGACCATGATCTGCCATCAGAGGCTTGTAAATTGCCGAATCACAAAAGTTTATGACCGTTTCGTGAGAGAGCCTACAGCACATTTTTCGTCTCCATTTTCTTTATTACATTACTGGTGTAGAACTGTGTACTGTATTTACTTCTTACGAATGTATGTATTTCAATTTCAGCATTACATGAAATGAATGAAGCTGTGTGCCTTGCCTGCCCACACAAAAGGAACCAGTATAATCCGATTGGCTTGAGCACAACTCATAATGTTCTTGTTCATATCTTCCATATAAAACCAAATTTTTATGTTGCTTACCAGCTTACCATAAGCAAATAAAAACGAGATTAGAGATGGAGAGCTTAGTTAAAATAATGAAAGCTTGGGCAGTAAACCTCACGATGCGCTACCGGAGCTAAATCATCAACAATGAAACACATCAAAATCAAAGTACAATATGGCTCAGGGAGACGGAGAAGCTTAATGGAAGACGCGATGTTTAATTAATAACTTTTTTCTCGCTCACTTTCCTGTTTTTTTTCTTCTTCGATTTGAGTTCGGTTGGCTGATATATATTATTACTTTTTTTGGCATGTGGAGAACAGTAGCAATTATTGAACAATATGATCATGTTATAACATATTACAAGGGAGAAGCTATGCGTCAAGTTTTTTTTACACACTGAACTGAAACCACTTCGGTAAGAAAAGGTCATTACATTATTACATACATAAGCCTATCGTGTGGTATGCTGATGGAATTCCCAGATTAAATTTTCATTATTAGTGACCCCAGTGAGCCTCACAACCTTTTGATCAGCCACTGTGGAGAATGTAATTTTATTATGATTATTTTTGTTCCCTACCTCATTGCTTAATACCTATACACATTAGCGCAAGTCCATTTTCTTCATTTAAACTTCTTTTTTTAGCCAACATAACATAACATTCATGGCACTCGACTTGATGGTGGTGCTGGTCTTACTCGGGCAGATTAGCGGCAATCGTACCGGAAAACATAAATTTCTTTCAAGTTTGTTTTTATGGAATTATATGACAAGTCTTTTCTCTTTGGATTTCCTATGTGCAAACTAAGTGTAAAAGGAATTTGGCGAAAACTCAATTTTATCGGTTTATTTGTTTTATAGTATCGTTAATATATGAATGCACGTTCATTTTTTCATATGCCATCTACAGGAATATGATCTACATACATGTATAAGCTGATGGCATATGAAATTATATAATATGCTTACCTGATCGTATTACATTTAATTACCTGCTGTTTTTTTTCAAAAACCAACAATTTTTACATAACTTACCAGTTTTTCTTTCACTCGGAAAAGGTTTGCCATTATTGTACTTTTTAAGTTTAAATCCATATTCACATAGCGTAAATAAATTAGCTACAAATAATGGTCATTACTTATACTATATACCTACACGTACATGATCATCAACACTAGTCGATGGGAATGTGCACAGACGGACAATGAAATGAACATTAAAAATAGTATATTTTTTGCGATTATAAGATTAAATGCTTCAAATCAGCTTCCATTAGCATTTCTCTTTATTTCTCACCGATGTGTTTTATATCTTTTTCGTTTCCCCTCCGAGAGACAAAAAAGTAACGTAAAAATTTAGTTAGCAAAAAATAACACTCGTCATACGAGTGAGTCTTGTTAAAGTTCATTATTTCATTTTTGCTGACTCCTAATACCATACCCCAACCAATTGGAGCTAAGTAGAAGTGTTTAATTTAAGCTCTTGGTTTTACATAATCCTTTCTAACTTACTTTTTTTTTATCAAATTGTAGGCATCAATAAAAGAGGCTAATTGGAATAATGAATAGTAATAAATCTGGGAAAATACAGAATAGTATTTTATTAATAAAAATCTTTCTCCGTATTAAACTTCATGGTTGCACTATTCTGAGGCACTATAACACCAACACCAACTACAAAAAAAAGTTGCAATGAAATCTAATGAATCAAAGCTACTGATAAAGAAAGCTAGTTTCATTACAAAAGGGGTAGGTACTCGAGTAACCTGCTGCTGCTGATTTATAAAAAGAGCGAGAGCAAGTGAGATTACGTGTTTGATAGCAGTGATCAAACTTTTATTCTTCCGAGTTGGTTTTTTTAGTAGTGAAGAAAAAAGTAGAAATGAGAAAGACACAAAAAACCGAGAACCCGATGACGGATACGAGGACAAGTAAATGAATCTAGTACTACTCCGTCTTCAGAAGTTAATCATGCTGTTTGATGTTCTTACATGAGTTTAGGTGTTGAGGTATCAACAAGCAGACGTAGATGCAAGCTGGGCTGCTGGTCAGCTCAGTGAGCACTGTTGGCTGTTGTTGTTCTCAGGATGTTCACATGTAATTTTCCTTATTTTTAAGGAACCGAGAGGCCCTTAAATTTGTAACGCAGTGGGGAGCCCTGCCATAAAACAAAACGCTTACATCCAATTATTTCTTTGTTGTAGGTGCGTCATTCTCTAACTTTTCTTTGGTTTTGAGGCTTAAGTACGTATAAATAAAGGCTAAGGGATGTAGACTGATATTGGACGGTTTATATCTCTCGCCAGGGTCATAAAATGTTGAGCATTGTGTTTCTGTTGAAACCTGATTTCCATTTATATGTACAAATTCGATTCACCTGCTCATACTTATGTTGTGTATACATTAGGAGAAAACTAATATATTTCTTTGGCTTCGAAGAATCATGCCCTTTCTCACAGAATTCTGAGATGATACTTGAAGGCATTCCGTTTTACATTTTTATTAGTTTCGTAGAGATATGTTTCTTTTCTGGACTGACGTAAATTTTACCTGGGATTAGAGAGCATGGATAACATGAAATCCTGAACACACTTAACAAACAACTAACCGACGAAGGGCTCATTGCACATTCATAAAGCGAAAGCAAATCGTACAAAACAATGAAGTTCTCCAAGAACTCAGATACGTAGTTTTTAGTTAGTTGTAAGCGTACGTTAGACATGTTTTTGTGACATAGTGGGACATCGTAGCTAGAGTATCATAAACATATCATATGTTTCACCAAGCCATTTACCTTTTTGATTCTTAGAAGGCTTGAGGCTAGAAATACATGTCTGATGCTGTGAATGATATAGTATGGGAATTTGGTAACAAAAATATTTTTTGTGGTTTAAGAATGTGTTAATTAAATTTATTTGCACTCAGCAGGATATAGATTAACCTTTGAAAAATAGCTGACTTTTTGATTCTGATACGAGGCAAAAGTTGTTCCTCAGAAATGGAATAAAATTCATTTTCAATTTCGTTTCATGACTGGTTAGAAAATTCGTTTGAATGAGACCATATAATCTTTCCATAGTTGACCGTATCTTCTCTGTTTTCATAAATAAATTGCAACACGCATGAGTTGATTGTTTTAAGAGGGCAAGTTTTTATACTCATCCTCATGATTTTTTCTCTCTGATACTTCATGTTACATAATGTAGCATGCAACTACCTACAGAACATAATCATATCACCATCAAACATACACACACATTGGTAATATGTATACTTTATACCTTTTCTTACTACGTATGATTCTGTATAACGTTATATAAAATGAGGAATGTAAAGCACTACTCCTTTCATGATACATAACCAGAGTTTAATTGAATTTAGACCCCCTTCTGAGTTATTTCTAAACAATCAATCGGCTAACTAAATTGTGATGATGATTCAAATGTCTCCTCTTCAGAATTTGATAAACGATGGGATGTGAAAACATGCGACGCAAATAAATAATCGTACTCGTACAGAAGGGTTTTTTAGCAAAAGCATTCCGAGAAAAATACTTCTTTGATATCAATATGGGGACTCCGGTGTTCATACCAATAAACATATGTATGCATTTTTCAATGTTTATAAGACAGAAATTTTTGGGGTGCTTCATATTATCTGAAAACTTTTATCTCATGAAGAAATCAAAAATCTCTACTCCAACAGTCTACTCTTGAATTCAGGAAGTTAAAAATTCCCCCATACACATATCAAATGACAGTTTAAATTTTTAACAAAATTACTTTGTGTGATTTAAAAAAAATTGGAAAATGCATAAGCAAAGTTACCAACATAAGCTAAACACTCCAAAAATAATATGGAAGAGTAAGGATTCATATGGTCGACTGACTACAATGTCAATTTCGCACTCAGCAATGAAATAAAAAACACGTTGAAGTATGTGAGTGAGTGGCTAAAAAGCTTTAACCGGTATGTGGCAGGCAGTCATCATTATCATTATTATATGACTTTCAATTGTCCGTCGGCTACAAAAATTACACGCAACACAAATTCAAATTAAATTTTCAGCGGAACAACTTCTGTGGAAATTTTCAATGGAAGCCGTCTTGCCACGGTCGTAAATTGCAATTAGAAACCATCTCTGATGCGTCCATGCTCTTAGTTCATTGTTGCCGTCTTCTTATTTTGTTACTCATTAGTTTATTGCCCATAATAACGCTTCAACGAAGTCTCAGCCATATAATCACCAAAATGAAAATAAAGACTACATATAGCTTCATTTCATAATATCTTCATCATTCTTCTCAAAGAAGATCAGATCCGAATTATGATTTCTTCACAGATTTCAAAAGTTCATGATTTGAATCACGTTTAATAAGGCTCTAGCTATCCTCTGACATTCTGATCTTACAGCATACCTATTTTTTATTTGATGATGCGCGGCTTGTGCACCTTAAAGGAACGCGATCGTTGACTTGTAGTTCTTGTGTATGTCACCAAACAAACTCTACTCCAATATGCTAGTAACAACATTTAAATAGTGTATTCTAAATCAAGAAAATAATGTGCCGACTTACGCATTTCTTAAATTACTCTGATTCTAACTGTTCATGTCCCTAATACTTTCTTTGGCTTTGCGCTAACTATCAAAGAGAAAAAAGGTTTGATGCAAATGGTTAAAAACATATCTTCTCCAACAAGAGGGGAATACGTAATTAAACAAACGTGTAGATTAGTATATTCGTTAATCTTTGTCTTCGAGCTGTTTTCCCTTATTTACGTCATATTCCATATGCTGAGGAGCATGTTGATATCGCATTATGTGCAAATTTATTGGTTGAGCCTCTTGAATACGCCCATTCATGTTGGAAGAAAATTGGGGAAGCCTTTTGAAATGAATACCAATGGAAATATTAAACAAGCGTGTAGAGCGTCAATTGTCCCTGGCGGCAGTACAAGATGAACTTAAGCAAGTATAAGCGGAGAAAGCCAAAGTATTTAATACTTTGGGTTAACTGCCGACAGCACATTTGTTTTACGTTTGTTGTAATGCAGTTGAAATGCTAATTTGAACGATTGAAAATGGATATGAAAAAGTGCGTAACAGAATGGTAAAATAGTGGAGCAAAGAAAAGAGTGCGATAATACACAGATGGACAGACATACAGATGAGAAATATTAACAGAACAAGAAAACTTTTCTAGCAATACAGATCTTTCTTTTACTGAACCATCTTATCTGTAGCCTACAGACTGTAGGGCTTAAGGGGGAGGACGTGTTAGTAGTTTGTAGGTTTATTAGTTTATGGAAGCAAACCTTTTTTGCCGCTTCCTTTGAGACCTTGATCTCTTCTGGGGATTTTTAATGAACTTAATACGATGCAAAATCAAAATGTTTCAGCGTCAATCTCACCTTGATTTTTTCATGTTCAGTACATATATGCTTCATAAAAGGTAATTTACATTCGGGTTTTCATCTCAATTTTATTCATTATTAGAAACTATAACGGCCGAAAATAAAAAGCAAAGAATATTATGAGTCTGTCTGTACTCGATAAAATGAAAGATAATGGGCCGATGTACTCCACGAAATAATGCCCCATTGTCCTTATATTGTACATAATTCTAAATATAGGTAGACGTCACTTCAGTGCACTAAATTTCCCATTTGTTATTATTCTGCTTGTATACCAATCAAAAGTCAAAGTTGAAAGTCATGTTTCATTAATTAAAGAGCTTTTTACACAGCCATTTATTGTATTACTAACCAAACCACACGTTAGGCCAACAAAAATAAACTGAGCGAAGAAAGACAATGATATTGCAAATCAGTGGTAACAAGCACATCTAGGGATGCTGTTCTTCGATCAATCAACCAAATTTTTTGATCTCAATCACCATTTTCATCCTTTTCAATAGGCTGGCTTGACACCACCTAAATTGGATCTATTGGTGGTGTCAACGAAATAAAAGGCAGTCTACATGCACCAGGGGTAATTAAACATTAATTTAAAAATAGATATGCAAATGCCATGTTACAAGAGGCAAATCCCATAACAATATACATACTTAATATTTTAAAAGCAACAATGTGAGTGATGTGATGGGGATCTAGTGTATAGAAATGCATAATCATATTGAAATGTATATGGACAGCTCTGACTGACACCTCAAAATTAGCTGCAAATGAGATCAATCTATAATTTAATGGCAAACTAATTGAGTAAGAAACAACTGAATGATTTCTTGCTAACCTAATCTATAAAATGACAATAACAAACATCACAATCATGACAGTGCTTACTATAAAACGTTATTAAAGGATTCAGAGCCAAGCTGTCAGCTTCTTAAAGCCAAGTGCGGAAGGAGCAGCAGATTAGACAAGAATGAGCCTCTGGTATATCTTAAGGGTGTTGCTGGATCCTCGAAAATCTTAAAGATAATACCTAAATACATTTACGAGTTGTTTGAACTGATATTTTGATTCGAGCTAAGCTAACGCCTTCAGCTCTTGATATCCAATTTTGAAACAAAGAGATTGGCATACATTTTTCAAATCATTTAATTTTGAGCTCCTGCTGTCAAATCACTGTCCTTTCAGCGAAACAGACTCAACCAAAAAAAAATCTCTCAAATTCACAATTTAAATGTCTCACTGGGAGACTGATGGATTTCAAATCGATGAGATGGTTTGAGTTGGCTACCTGTTATTGAACTATATATTTTCATGTGCTACTTGATTGAACGAACGATCTCCGTGTTAAGAAATGCTACCGGTTATAGGTTCAGGACCCCTTAGTCGCAATGAAACAATTACAAAACAATACACGAACCTATTTATGGACGTAACAGAGGGAGCGATTGATAAAAAGATTACAAAAAAAGTATAAGCTTGCCCTCATTTCGTTGCAAAAAATGATGATGTCAGCAAAATATTTTTGAAGTTAGTCAGACGTTAACAAGCAAAGCATTTACAGTTGATATTGATTTATACCCGTATTTCGGCTAAAAAATGAGCCAACAATAATTTATACTTATGAACGATTTGGGGTACAGTAAGAAAAAGTTGCAGAAAAATAACGGCAGCAAATGTTGAAGTAAAATCAACTGTACTGTGAAAATAAAATAAATTTTCAATAAATCGTATTAGTAATTTACCTGGAATAAAAGCGATTGCCTCTGTATTATCTCATCTGAACCAATTTACCCAACGTTATTTCTATGTATTTGTGCTCCACACCTCATTCAGTACCTCGCAATAATAATGCCTGTCTTTTCCATTTTTTGTTGTGTGATAATGGCCACAAGTGGCCGCTAATGATCCATTCAATAATACCCACTGATGGTGCCGAAGAGAGAGCGGTGAACTGTAATTTTCTACCGGTCATAACTGCTCTCATCCCCTCTCTGTCAATAGGCACCAATCAACTATTTGGTAACTTTTCTAAGCTCTTTTCACGGTACATCACTTTTTTCATTCATGAAATGATGAAAAAAATGTGTGGCAGTCTGATGTTTAGTTCGGCAATGACTCTGACTAACTATATAGTATGCCAACTCAATGACCGGATATGCTTCATTTTCCAGCTAAAAGGTTTCGTTTTCTGTATCATTTGATGAGACATCAATACAGATCAGCAACTATAGCTGCTAATACTCATACGGAACACCAATACTCATTCATACACCACACCACGAAACCAATAAACCGACCGACCGTGGTTCAGACAACAAAAAACATTTTACTCGATCATTGCATGCTTCCGAGCGTATACTTCTAATTTTATCATGTTCATTATCATTACCTCTGTACTCTGTACATATGTATGTAACGTAGTATTCACTCTATAATAATGTAAATAGAAAATCATTCTCAGTGAGGTTGAATCTGTAAATGTTCCAGCTCAGTGGATTTACTATAGAATGCCGAATCACATAGATTTTACCTTCAGTTCCTTTTGGTATACTTCATCATTTCCGTGTTATAAATTCAGGTCTAGCAAAAGTAGCTTTGAATTTTGAATGAATGAGAAATCTACCTACTCATATTATATAAAGTATTTATATAGTACCATTCTTTTACATTCAACATGATCCATAACATGATGGCATAACACGATTTTATAGAAAGCATGTGTGCTTTATGAAGATCATTTCAGCGCCTTACGCTTTCACTCCATTGATTGAAGGATAATGAGTGTAAGAGCAGCGTCAGTAGAAAATAATCGGCAAACTTCTGACTTCTGTAAATAAAGAACCCTGTTACTTATTAAAGCATCATTATTATCTAACCCTCCTTGAGCTTCTGCTGTTTATACAAAGCCAGATTTACCAATTTACTTTCTGGTACTCTGGGGTATATGTATACTACCTGGTGTAATCTCGGCTGACGCCTGCGTTGCAGACAGATTTTGTCCAATATTATTGGAAATGCTCCAGGGTGGTCTTAAATCATTTTTTCTCAATCCAGCACAGCCTTCCAGACACATACGTGGGCTGGCTTCTTCCTTCCTTCTTATCACCAATGTAATATACTTTTCACTTCATCTTTTGCTAGATATAGTAGCACATCATACTGTCATGAAATTCAGTTTGCTTAGCAGCTAACGCTAACATCATTTTCCCTAATATAATAAACTGCTGGTAAGCAGACCTAGATACGTAGCTGAACTGAGTGATGAATATGAATTCTAGGCGATGAATAGGAAGTCTGGGTGATGAATGGGACTATTTTTGAATTTTCGCGCTCAAAAACATTCAAATCTGCATGAAATACTGTACATAGAGCATTATCACCATCAGAAATCGATTCAGCATATCAGATAACCTATATATACTGAGTTTCAGCCAAATCTGCGGATTTTTGAATTTTCGCGCCATAACTTTCAAACGCTTTGACCGATTTGGCTGAAAAGCAATACTAGGCGTACTCTTGAGGTGTACTACGTCTGTGCCAAATTTGGTGGAAATCGGTCAACGTATGTCGACAGGAGAGTGCTCACAGACGGACGGACAGACAGACAGACAAACTTAGTAAAGTTATGACTACGCTGAATTTGATTCAGCTACGTAATAACCATCTCCAAATAATAGTTTACTTTACACATGCAAGCGAAAGAATATACATACATATCATATCATGTACCTCATTACGTACGTTCACAGTAACTTCATGTGTCTAACTGATGATGGCGAACAAGCTTGGTTCTAACTTCTGTAAAACGAAAAACACAGTTTCACAGTTGCCGGAAAAGCGTGAGTATATGTTTTTTCCACTTTTTTTGTACTTGTATGTATGTGGGCATCAATGTATCTCTTTACCTTAAACTCCTTCTACCTGCGTGTAAGCCTCAAGATTGTATACTATAATTATTTACTTGTAAAGGTGATACAGCATTAAAAATGCGTGTTTGGTCGAGCCTCCATCTTTTTAGGGAAATGTATCCATGCAAGGCATCTGTTAAACAAACAAAGCCCACCATATCTCAAAAATAATTGGCACGAGAAGACAGACGGACTCGAGAGAAACTGTAATGATAAAATTATGGATATGGAAATGATGAATTGTAGATTGTACAAAATGTATAATATGCTTGGAGGAATTTTAAAAATGTAGTCGTGTAAATTTAATTCATATAGTGTATAATGTATACATTTAGCAAACATGTAACTGAAAAGGTGCTTATTTATCTTCCTTAAGAATTCATGATGAATTCATCCAAAGAAATAACAGCAAAAACAAACAAGTAGCCATTCCAATAATTACGGCGATTTCTGATAGATAAACAAGTAATAACAACTGACAACATTTTAATTTCAGTGAAAGTAACACGTATGCTGTATTAGAGATTTTTACATTGCGATTTCCTTGCATTAGTTAAGTAAAGCTTAATTGTAGCAATCACTATATACTCGCAATCAATACCAAATTTATAAGTACAATTAACCCTGAATTTCTTCTCGCGTGAAAAAAAAGTTCAAGTTTACTCACAAATCAAATGATATATCATAAACACAAAGATCAAACTGCACCACTGCACCATACTACAACCATATAATGCAGATGCAGTATATTGGTAATTTGTTTATCATATCATAAGTTATCCATTTCTCTCCTCAGGTTCATTCTTGCCGTCTTGTAAACGAGCGACAACTTGTCTGAATGACATTCCATTGAGTCCGCCTAATTTCATGAACAAACGAATCTTACAAATACCCTTGAGAGACTTTTGTTTCGTCAATGCGAAAGGACCACATCATCACCAAGCTCCGAAGAGCCGAGAGTAAAAATTAGTGTCGGCTTTTTACAACTATTCATTACTTCTCATTTCATTTCTTAGAATGAGTCAAACAGTCCAACTCCAACAAGATGAGAAAATATATAAGGAATAGGAAGGGGAAATAGCAGTGCCCGACCGTGTACCGTGATGATGGTCATAGTCAGCCATAATTCCAAAGCACCTTTTTTCCATTGTACGCATCATAATATCCATTGTTGTAATCTTACATTTACTTTATTTTTTCTTTACCATATGGCAGCCCATGGCAAAAGACAGTTGCGCTGAACGTCAAATCCACATCATTTGATACATTATGACATATTATGACTTTTGGTATGAGATGTTTCATTATTATTATAGAGTGAAGTAATGTCAAAATAAGTTGGAAACATACGTACGTATTACGTACATGTACATGACCTGATGAAAAGACAGGAGTCATGCCATCATCATCACATCCCAGTCATTTTGTTCATTTTCATTTGTTAGTTGAAATAGAATATCTTACCATAAACTATATAGGAGAGAATTATTTTCATTCTTGTAAACTCTGGGTTTAGCAATGAAACATGTCTCTAATGTTGCATATAATATAATGATACAAGGTTTATGAAAGCGTAGGAGAGGGAGTTTTTATTACGCTATTAGCTAATTTGTACTTGTACCTTTCATAATAAACAGTCAACGACTTTTTTTTTCATTTTTGGTCCTTGTAAAAATTGTCTACATCAGGATCATTGTATTTTTTCCATCTCGGAGAAGAAGAAAAAAACTAAACACGTAAAAATTTCCCAATTGCCAAAGGAAAGAAAGGATTATGCGATATTATATTCAACTCGCTCTCTGTAATCTGTGATACACCTACAAAGTTTCAAAAAATCATGTAATGTATTACGCATCATATCATCATTCTATCCCAGATATGAAGACTATTTCATCGTAAAATTAATTCCATGTCTCCATTATTATTTTTTGGAGACACAGCAAAATTGTAATTTTCTAACCATATCTTTGGCTAATGGGTGTAATTGCATGAATGAATGGTAATAAAGTCTCAAGAAAATTGGTGGTTTGTCTCCTCTCAAAAAATTCATTGTCAAACCGAAGAAGTCAAGCCTGTCTGCGAAAACATATAGAGCACACATACATATATGCATTCTGATGTGACGTGAATGTGATGCTATGCTGTCAAGTCACCAAGCTTCAGCGTTTTTCCAGGTAGAAGGCTGTTGGGCACAAGGGAAGGGTTATTGCATTTATACATATTTATCACCCATTACGAAAGAGAATAGGTTGACGGCGACGCTTGCCTTAAAGGTAATGATACCTTGTTGGTGAGGATGCATATTTGTAAGCATCATGAAGTAGAGTGAAGATAGGTATTATCATAATTCAACCGAAATGCATGAGTGGAAATCTGATTATTTTGAATGTAAACTATACTTACGCGTAATGTTTATAAATGCAATATTCCTCAGCTCAATAAGATGGAGGAGGAGTGGAGTAAGATTTGGGAATGGAATGAGAAGTTATGAGATGAGAGTCACAGAGACAAGGGGTGAATATTAGAAGATACAAAAAGTAACGTCCTTTGTCCCATCATCACCACAATGTTACAATTTGAACGGTCACGTAGAGCACATTTCATGATTAGAGAAGACTAGAAGACAAAGACCTTCACCTTCATCATCACATCAGCTCTCCTCCTGTGGATGAACTGAATTGTTTCTAAACTAGAGCTTTCATTACCACACTAATAACTTCAATTTTTATTTCACATTTTTCTATCTGCCTCATCCCCTTCCCTCCTTCCCAACGTCAACTCATCCTTTACGTTTTATGGAATTTAACAAACCGACAGTAATAATTTTTAATCTTACAAAAAGTCATGACTTCAAATGGAGGGAAATCTACAACGGTCTTTCCTTCGAAGAAATGCCACATCAGCGCTAATAATTAAACTGGTGAGCTGAGTGACTCCCTAACAAATGGGAATGAGTTAATCACCACCGATTTATCAATTGGAAATCGAGTAGTCTTAGAAAAAGAAAATTAAGGAATAATGAATATCATTAGTCTTCTTGGGGATTTTCAAAGTAGTAACTTGACTTGTGCTCAATTGCCACGAAGGAAGAAAAAAAACTCGGATTTATTTCTAGGTCGATAAATCGACAAAATGAACTAAACGAAGACGATGCACGCAGCCTCTTAGTCATTTATCAGAAGCTAAATAGGATTTGTAATGGAAACTGTTCACCATCATGTTGGTTTTATCCATCACAGTCATCGAGTAATGAATGACTTCGCTGTAGGTTAAGTTGAGCTTCAATTAACATCTCTTCCTGAGTTTTTGACGAGTGGTTGAGAAAGCAACTATGATGATGCTAACTGATCATCGTCTTCCCGCAGATAATGATTTTTTACTAGAGATTTCGGCGATTTCTCATTCCTTCATTTGTATCATCTATCTGCTATGTGTGCAATACTTGTTTAGCCAATATAATAATACAACTGCTTAGTTTTTCATATCATTAGTTCACACGAAACATTAAATACATAAAATAATAAGCTACTTCGTTACATCAACATAAAACTTTGTTCCGTTCATCCAATTGGTTATAAGTAATCTGTGTGGAGTGGACTGTATCATCATCAAGAATCTCTTTCACTATAGTCCTGTTGGAGCTCATTAAAAAATTCAAATCTCAAAGGAGGTCCACCATTTGTTCATAATATTAATTAAAACTGTCAATCACAATAATGAAGCTCTACAAGTCGTGGCAGTGATAGTGGTGTGGGCAGGCCAAACATTCATATGCCACACAGGTATAAATGTTTTGCTTCTTGGCAATTATGATGAGCAGCACAACCGATTTCAAAATCATTGCCCAGAGAAATGTAATAAAATCAAACAAGCACTGACTTTTACATGATTACACTCTGCATGCTTTTATTGGGAGAGTACTTAACTTGGACATTGAAGAGGATGCTAACTTGCCTTGCTGGCTTTTGCATGTGGGTGCAGCAGCATTTATATAACTTACAAGGCATGTACCATCAGAAAGTGAGCCATTAAAATTCCCAATAAAGGCTGTAACGCTTCGTCTAGCCTTAAGAAGGTGTATGAATTTGTTATAAACTTTTGCAATCACATTTCCGTTATCCCTACATTAAAACCAAACAATTTTTGTTTGATTTGAAATCTTATTTATTTATTGAATAAACCAGACTTTAATGGAACAAAATCATTTTCACCAAAAACATGATTTGTAATTAAAAAACCCCCCCGATGAAATTAGTAGTGACCCGGTGCTTCTAAAGGGCTTAGCTGAGGTCAAAATTTGGATAGGTAGGTCCTTACATAGTTACAATTAGTTTAGTCCTTTTATATATTCCTAACGAAGAGGTGGTCTAATAACAAGTAATTGAAATATTCTTCATGGTTTGCAGCCAAATATATGCATATGCTTAAGCAGAGAATGAGCTTGACTAAATGGAAAACATATTAATATTTGACATGCATGAAAAATCATGTAAACAGCCATGTTGGATGAATGTCATTCATCAGAATATAAATAGTGGCTTGTCACGATTGAAACTACTTATGTGCCAACAAGACGGTGACTTGCTTTCTAACCATGCATACTTTACTAACCCTTTGAATAAGCATATAAACCGGAATCTGCATATCAAATATCAACACAAACACATGTATAGTATAAATATAGCTGTAAGCTATGGCCTAAGTACGAGGTGGAAATGGTTAAAGCAGGATTAAAGAGGCTCGGTTACACTTACATTAGAGAAGGAACAGGAATAGATAGATTGAGTATGTAGGCTGTGCTTACGTGATAAAAGATTAAAATACTCTGATAGCTATTTTTTCTTGGTTGCGGCTATGCACAGCTCACATCACATCACACTACAATATTACCCTTGTACATAATGATATTATTCAAATTATGAAAACCTGAAGTGATTTCATGGTTGAGTAGCATGCTAAGAAATTAATGAGCAAAATCTGCTACATCGCTTTAGATTAACCTTTAGTACAAAAAAACCGCTCGTAGAAAATTGTTTTGCATTCATCACTGCCCATTCGGTCATGACGATGCTTACACAGTGATACTAATGAATGAGAGGAACATTCTTTGTGAGTATGAAATGGTATATTATAGATGGTGGTACACAATTCCTATTTTACTGTAAAAATTACAATCATCACACAAGAGAGGGGTTGAAGGCTATTTATTTTTGCTGCGAATAATGATATGAAAAATTTAGATTTGGATCGTGTATTTAGGTTTGCGGTTAAATCCCCACTTTTGTAGGAATTGCATACAAATCAATGCTTTCAATCGTCTTCCTGTTTTAAGATAACAATTTTTTTAACAAACCGCTGAGGAAAGTGTATTCCCTGAAATAATGAAGTCCACATATAATAAAAGTAAAAAGTAATATATATAATATTGTCGATAGTATTTGCATTATATTCACTATCACATTTTATGTGAGAAACAGAAGATTAAATTAAATAATAAAAAGTTGAATAATTAATTAACATCGAATCCATAAACTACTTGTATGAAGGAAAAGGAGAAGAAAGTTTTTTATTCCTACAAATCCTGGGTTGCCCCAAATTTTACATTTTGACGCATTGTTTCCAGCAACGTCAATTGCTTTTGGTGGTAAGGACTTTATGTGGATGTTTGTCAACTCCCGTGGATCACAGAAGGGTGTCCTTGTCGGTAGTTTTCCGGTTCGGTGGGGCTTCCCTTGTTCAACAATACTTATTATAGCATACTTTACACGTTGTTTCTACCTAACAGACCATAAAACGGATGAAAGGGGTCGTTTTAACAAGATTAATGGAATGGACAACGTATAGCTTCTTTCCCAAGTGACTTACTGGCACCAAGACCACAACCAAGCGTCACTATATAATGTGTATGACTGACTTTTCTAACACTAATTTAAAGGCATGTTCCCCATTTTAGATTCGTTATTCACAGTTGATAAATGAAACTTTATCGACGGTCTCCTATACTAAATATAGATGCACACACATTGTGACTGCAAATAAATATATAAATGATATAAATAATATGAACATTTTCATTCACTGGATCATGACGTGCGAGCAAGTAGTCGTATGGTGCTGAGCTGATAGAAAAAATGAGGGATAATATTCTAGTGGTTGGGAAATAATATCTTAAACAAATAAATAATTAGATTTCTTGACTTACATGAGCATCTGGGGCGTTTTTTAGTTTATTTAACAAATTTCAGTCCAACATGCAATTCCTAATTTTTCCCCATTTCACACGCAAACAAAATAACCAAACTATCGGTTTGCTGTGTAAGAAAAAGGTAATGATGATGCAGCTAGCAGTCATTGTTATTTTTGATAATACAAGTCTGAATGAGTGGAGTGAGAAACGAAGGAAATTGCATGTAAAATATGGGACGCTAAAAGTATTAGGAAGAAACAAATCCCCCAAATATAAAGTCAGACTAAATTGTTGTTGGTCCCTAAGTAATTGTAGCATGTGGAAAAGAGAGCAAAAGGCAACTTTCAACAAAGCCTCAGAGACACCAACAAAAGACGAAAAAAAAGTAAAACATCACCTTCGTTGATTACTTTTTTTCTAAAACTGTGTAACGCGGGATGACTTTTAAGTGTGCAGGAGTGGAGTGTATATCTTACATGATAATCCGAGGAAGCATGAAAGAAGTAAGAAGAATACCTTGTTGAAATTCTCATCCCCCCATCAATACCCGTAAAAATGATTACTACTTGCATTTCCTGAAAAACAAGGAAACACACCTTTCCAGAGAAGAAAGGTGGGCCACGTCGGAACCTTTTAATGTGATGCCACATGTGGTAAAACGTTTAAAGGTCGTTGTATATATATATATATTGCTTTGTGAGAATCAAATAATGGCACAAAAAGATTCATGTACACAATACCATGTATTTACTTTGAGCCAAATCCGCAGTAACAACTTTTCCATACGTAACAATACCAAAGGACACTGTTTGCGTTTACTTAAACTAATCCTTAATTAACAACTCTCCAGGTACTAAAAACTTTCCTTTTCTAACGAGGGGTCAGTTGGATTTCAAGTCCATCGTGAGATCTGATGGTCAACTCACTTTGGATGACCAAGTCTTTTGGATTTTTTATGGATTTTATTTTGAAATTCCTCAGGAGGTTGGCAATTATAGTCTTTTCCTCCATCATTGCAAATTTTTGTCCTACAATGAAATCGATTAAAATTCAATAACAATTTAGTGGTTCAAATTTGAGTGAAAATTTAAAAAAAAACTTGCCTATGCAGTTTCTTGGACCAGCTGAAAATGGAATGTATGCAAAAGGATTTCTGGTCTCACCATCAACAGTAACAAATCTCTCTGGCTTGAATACAAGGGGTTCAGGAAAATACTTTGGATTTCTATGTATTGAGTAGATAAACAGTGCAACTGTGGTATCCCCTGGTATGATGGTGTTTTCATCTAATAGTAGTAGAAACAAAAATATTAATGGTAGTCATTAAGCTAAGCTTGAAAGAAAGCATCTTGGCATTGGCTTCGAAACTTAACCTCGGGGTAATGTGATAAGCATTACCGCAAAACGGAATGCTATGGTCTGAGTTTCTTTAAAGGACCTTACACTTACCAATTTTTAAATCTGAAGTTAAATATCGTTGAATGAATGGTACACTTGGGTAGATCCGAAGTGATTCTTTTAGAACTAATTCCATGTACTTCATTTTGGTAAGATCTTCAATCGTTACATGTCGGCTCTTGTCATCTCCAAATATTGAGTCAAGTTCGTCTCTCACCTTAGACTGGAATCACAACAGCAACAACAGCTTTATATATATGTGTGTACGTGTTGTAGCAAACATGTTGTATCTGACGTTTTATATGTAAAAACCTGAATCTCTGGGTATGCTCCTAATGCATAAATGGTAAAGGAAATGCCTACTGAGGTAGTATCATGACCTTCAAACATGAATGTGTCAGTCTCTTCTCGAATATCCATATCGGTTAATTGAGTATCTCCAACTTCCTCTTGAACATCCAGCAATAAATCCAAAAATGCATTCTTCTTTTTAGCTAGGAAAGAAAAAAAATTGAAAATACTATTCTTTAAGGATTGTACTTCATTTTAATGGTAAAGTAATGGGAATACTCTTACAATTTCCAAAATAAATGTTATCATTTTCATTTGACACGCTCTTAGCTTCGACAGATCGTTGTGGGTCGTTCTTTCGTTCTTGCTTTCTTTCACTGATAACCTATTGAATTGATAGTTTCCAAACTTTTATCTACAATGCTCGCTCACAGACTTCAATTATCTTTCAGATATTTTAAGTTACCGTGTCTGTAAATCCATGCAAAATCTTAAGAAGTTCTTCCTGTCTTCTGTAAAGTGCGGATCGCTTCCACAAAAATTCACTTCGGTACCACGGCCTGAATGCTCTATCTTGCATAACCGAGCCAACCCTATACAATAACCAAATATGACATATTGGCACAAGTTTGAAAAAACTACAATATGTAATTTGATTGCGATTTAACATACTCTCTGATTGCTTGTGTGTACTCTATATTCTCCCCATCTTGTGCATTAATGGATTTCCCCATCGCAGTTTCTAAAAAATTCCAAATATGAGTGATGCGCAGCTTCTTATATTTATTATTGCTATGTACTAATTGCATACGGAAGTCAACTTACCACAAATTATGTCCAGTGTGCATTTTGTGGCGTATGGAGCAAAGTCAAAAGTCTTTCCATTTCCGTATCGTTTGCGCAACATGTCTACCATTTTCATTGACTCTTTGTTAAATATTGGCAAAAAATCCTCAAGAATCTTGAAATGAAAAGCTGGTGTCAACATTTTCCTCCGATGAAACCATTTTTGTCCTAGAAAAAATCATTTTGATTACAAAATTGATTTTACCAATCCATGCTCCATGCATATTCGTCTTAAAAACATTCCAATCTACCTGTACTCATCAATAGTCCATCTCCCAACCAAGGACGAACAAAATCATAATCAAATCCTTTCCGTATATGAACATTGGATGTTAGAACTTTCTATACAATTAAATATACACGCATTCATTAGCAAAGTTAGACAACTATTTGCACTTTTGTATTCGCAGCGATTAACCTACCTCAATGTACTTGGGATCATTTAACATTAAGAATCTACGACTGCCTGAAAATGTTTTCACAACTGCTCCATATTTGTCGCACCATCTTAGCAGCATAGGAAACAGCTCTGTTTTAATTAAAAATGCGTCTCAGTTTCTGCGATCACGATCACTTATTAACAAATGTATAATAAAAACATTTAAATTAATACTCTACCTTCTTTTGGCGACAACAAAAAATCAAATGTGTGTCCTATAATTGGTGGACGAGGCGGTCCTGGAAAAACATCCAGTAACTTGTCCCGTCTGGATTTATGAATCATTAAATAATAAACCAGGAAGCTCACTACTCCCCATATTAAAAAATCGGTAGATTCCATTGTAATTGACATTTCTGGTGCTACAGAAGAATTTTATATCGCTTCACAATATTCTGAACTATGTGTTTAGCTAAACTAAAAGTTATTAATGCTTTAGTTTTCATGAAGAACAACAGTCTGAGTTGCCGTATCACGTCAAAATGATGAAGATTCTCGTGTGCTAGGCACGCTATCAGTCAAGTGCTGTTTATGTTGATAAGTGATAAACAACCAAGAGTTAAAAAAATAGCATGGACAAATAACATCATGGTTCGAGGCAAGTTTGTTCCTACGCTGTTTTAATATGTTGCGATGTTAGCTGGTCAACTAGCAAGATAGATCGGCAAAGTTCATTGCAAGCATTTATTCTATTGTCCACCACGCTACTTTTAAGCATATTAAACAACATGGATACATGAAGCCAATGCAACCTACATCAATTTAGTCGCATGAATAAGTTTAATGCTTGATGATATTCAAATGACCTTTTCCTTTAACGTCTAGCCTGGCCAACCCACAAGTTCAATGAATATATAGATAAATGAGAGTGCCGACAAATGTTAGTCATTCACCATGTATTTAATTTAACTATTCTTTAGTGTCAATTACGAATCCAAAACGAGCGATGGATATGTGTGGATCTTCACTTGCTGAGCAAACTAAAGCTGCAGTTGTAAACAAGTTTACATTGACAGGCAGTATAGGTATAAGATACATACAATATATTTTGCACGTGCATCCATTTATCACTTATGCATGTACCCGAAACGCTGATTCATGCGAGAGACACACTGTCCATCCTATATTACATTCTTATGTAATATTTTGGATGATTATATCATATGCATATTTTGTTTGCCTTTTTATAAGAAAATTACACCTTCTTTATTGATACCTAATATTACGTCAAACAAAAACATGGAAGATTATTTAATTTACGCATTTGCATTATAAGCATGCATTGGGGATTTCAAGGCCGAAATTTCGGCAAAAAGTAGAACCACACGCAACTGCTTGTGTGTAAGGTCATCAGTACATATCCACTAATTTTGTTGCCTGTTTGCCAACTTCATACCAAAATTTGCATGGCTGGAAAATTTGCAATCAATGTCAATGCAATGTTTGTAAAAAGTATATTCCTTTGTTCAACTTATCAATGTCTTTGCAGTCATACCTGTTATTAAGGTTTATGCTGGAGTACGAGATGATCTTTTGAATTATTTTGGTTTTTTCCAATGAAAACTAAAATGTACTTTAAAAAATCTTAACAGCTCTCTCGAAATAAAACACTTTTTTTGTCTGTGCACATTTTGAAAACAACAACAATTAGATGTCGATTGCGTCAAAGACTTGCAAAATTTATTTACGATTTTATATTAAACTGAAAAAAATACATCTATTAAGGAATTAAATACATTAAAATACCATTCCATTAATATATATAATTTTAAATAGCATTGTGTACTAAATATTATAGGTTGAGTAGAATGAATGAACATGACATCAAACATAAGAAGCATGTTTGTTGCTACAAGCATGTGCTTGTGGCTGTAAATGTATTCTTCAGAAGGATCTCTCAGTTCACTATTCATTGAAAGAGGTTTTGTATGCGACTACTGCCATATGTCGCTTCTCCTGGTTGTGTTGATAATCTGATGGTGTTAGCATATTATCATTCCCATTTGGATATTCGTTGAGTATAAGTGGCTTCACGTTCCTTTGTATCCGTACTGCAGTAAATCTTGAAATTGAAAGTGATTGTACAAATCATTTAGAGAGAAGCTTTTGAATTGTAGTAAACATATTGTGGCAATTGAGCACATGCAAGTTTTTAGCATATATATATACACACACTTGTATTAATGACTAAAGCATGCATAAACGAGTATATAACATTGAATATGTACCTATTTATAGGTACATGAATAGTTTACGCATGGTACAATTGGTGTTGTTATATGTATATGTTACGTAGTATACCTTTATAAAACTTGTCTCTATTATAAAGCCTGCTGATGAGTTCTGTATCCCAAGCCTTGTCTTCTTGAAGGTGTCCACCTAAGCTCTCTGAAGCAATGTGTGGGGACAAACACCGCATCAATGAACAGTAGTCCGGATGAAAGTGAATCTTGAGCAGAAGAAACATACAATAAATACAGTAAAAAAATCATTGGCCTAGGCCAGATAATTGGCTTTCGGGATTGTCAAATAATTGCACATACTCGGCTCTTTATTTTGTTCGACATGAATCTTTTTGCAATACTGAATAAAATGTCAAAGAGGTACGGCTGGTTCACTAGATGAATGGCCTTGTACTTGGCAGGGAAGCAGTCCTGGAATGAATGAAATTTTCTTGTTATATTGCTGTACCACTATACATGTATGCGCTTAAATATCTCAAGTAATTTAAATTGACTACTGACTTGAAACATTTGAAGCAGTTTTCGAAATCCGGAAACTGTGAGTTGCTTAGCATGGGCCATGGTTAGACCCTGATGGTCTACTACAACCACAGCTCCAGCTTTCTGAGATTCGTGACAGTAGGTCATTTCCTCTGCAACTAGCATGCACGTCATTGTAACGTCCTCAAATGAAAAGCATTCAGGATCCCATAAACCTAATCAATGTATATACATTAGATTAGAATACATTAGAACTTTGGATTATTGCCATTCAAAATCATTTCAATACTGTTTGTAGCTATTAGGCCAGACATAAATCACAAGTAATTAAATTCTTTGCATACCCACTCGGAAAACAAACACTTTTCGATTCATTTCATCCCTAGGGTTCAATATACTTACAACACCAGAATCCAAAACTCTTTGGAGCTCACTTGGATAAAGCCGTGAAAAACTGTCTGGGTGTTTTAAGCGAATCCGGTAATACATTTTGAGCTGTAGGCAAAATTATAGAACATGGCTTCAAATATTCGAATTTAAAAATAAATATTTTCCCGTAATATCTAAATGTTTATTCACGTACATTTCTGAAGGCAGCTTCAGCATTGTATTTTCGTGCACGAACAAAGCGCAAAAGAAACTCGTCATCCATGGGACAGTCAAGATTTCTTTCATCTACCGAAAATCAAAATGGAACAGTTATTGCAAAAAATTATAATGCTACACAAGATCGACTTTGTTTTCTTGACAAAACCTAATTAGGTCGAAAATTAAAACTTGATTGTAAAAGTAAAGAATAAACCACCTCGTATAAGCATCCGCAACTCCCGCAAACAAAATTTTGTTCTTTCCTCTTCACTTATGATCTCCATTATTTTTAAGAAGTTAAGGTAAGACACGAACTGTTCAAAAAAAATCCAGGCGTAGACTAAGTTTCTATATTCAGAACACCATATCTAAACTTCTAGCTCATGGAAATCCTAGGTCAAGGCTTCACTGACTTCTAACCTACAACACAACCAACCATAATCTTAATCTCAGGTAGATGGAGGAACGAAAAGTAGCTAGAATAATCTAAAGAAGGCTCAACGCACAACTGAAAACATTGCAAAGGAACAAAGTATGCGTGTTGAGAAAGTGGCCACACACTAAAATTGCACACAACTTGACAATAAGAAGAGTAAACACAAAAACTCACATCATGTCTTTAATTTCAAATGCACTTTGAGAAATTTCAAAATTATCATGCTACTCTCTTGCCATACAAACAGGGAGGACGGTTGACCCATATTCGAGAAAAGATGTTATATAACTTATATGATATTGTCCGCAGTAAAGCTGGCAATTATGATGATCACTCTTCCGGCTCCGTGGTCACATCATTGTATTGCATTATTACATTACGTTTGCAAAGAGCAAGAGTGTGGCTTATGTGTTGTTTTTTTGATGTGATGTGATGAGGTCACCTATCAAAGAATCCATTATCACACAACATATCAAAAACCAATCTTAACCGATGCCGATATGAGTTAAAAACAAGTCAAATATATTTCTATATTTCATAGCCAGTCACGTTATGATTTATTTATTATTGTCAATCTTTTAAAATAGTTCACGTTTTTCCCCAAGTGTAAATTGTGTAATGCATTCCAATTTTGCATTATGCGATCAGGTGTAATTTTCAATTTTGCTAAATAATAACTGTGTCAAACGCACCCCCATATTGGTGATAATACTGATAATCCACTTGGTTTGCGTGATCGTGATCATTGCATGACGACACTTGTTTTCATAATAATGCTATAATCGAAAGTGCTATAAGGTATGGGTTGACTGTTTTGACAAAGATACAAATACATTTCTGCACATCCTTCCGTGGTGGTACACAAGAAACGACAAAGTGAAATAGATTTTTTTTAAAGTATATTATCATATAATGTTATGAAGTGATTCAGATTCTCATGAACCATTTGGCAAGCAAATAAGCACTCACATCATAAGCTCATCATCCACACGGTTACAGCAGAGGGTGATAGGAAACCGGTTTGCTTTGCTCACCGTATCCTAAAACATTTTGTTTGAGCTCTCGATAATATGCATATAATCACTGTATTACTTATGCAAAGTGATGCAGACACTACATTTTTCAATGAGGAGCCATATAGACAATTTAATGAATTGCCCTTATTTTAACTTCCCTATCCCAAATTCACCGAATGTAAAATGAGCTCATGATGACAGTAAAAAACGAGCACTTGCATGATTAGATAGGTATAGGTATATAATTCATATGCTATCGTACATTGCTCGATATGCATGCGTGGGTTTTGTGGGTCATATATGCACAAACTCATTGTTTTGCAAACTCAGGGCATTATCTCACATTACATTACGCAGGGCTTCAAATTAAAGTGACATGCATCTAGATTGTTATTGTTGAGGAACATTGTGTAACACGCGTTAATAGGCAGGACGCACAATGTCATAACATCATTAAAATGAATTCATTTTCAGTAGTAGTGTAACACAAATAACTCTATTACTTCAATGGCTTTGATTGCTTCTATACACACAAAGTTTGATAAGACAATAATTTACCTTCATTTTTCATGAATTTTTGTTGAGCATTTGTGTACTTGTTGCTGCTTGCAATGCAACATGCAACTTCCCTTGGAACCAAGTTCAAAGTACGCAGCAGCAAGTATCAGTTAAAGTTACATCTGTTACATAATAAATTAGTTTCGACGATGTAGGTAAATGAAGCCACCTGTCAAAGACCTCTGTTTAGTCTTAGTCAACATATATTTCCCAAAACCTTTGAGAAGGAAATGTATCATTCATTCGCTACCTTGTCCTTTCGTAGCTCTGTAATCAAATCGTAAAAAGAACAAAACAAAGGAGAAAAAGTGTGCATTTGGTTCGGTGGGGCATTACTTAACAACAATTGGATTGGCTTTGCCCTTTTCAGAAAACAACTTTTCGGCAACACTGCACTATGATCTAGAACTTTTATAAAGGCCGCACGCTGCAACATTGTATTTACCTGAATAGAGTGACAGAATGCTCTTTTAAGTACCTCATTATTATCTCTTTCCGAGTACAATAGTGACACCAAATGAAGGTGGAGGCCAACAAAACGTTTGTCAACTCCAGCAGGTCTTAGCAGGGAACCCCGAGACTCGAGACGGAACTCCTTTTTTCCTCTCGAAGAAAAATCCTTGTTTACAACTTTTACAAGTCAACATTGAATTGCATCGCATTTAAGTAGACAAGTTACATAAAATTGTGTTGTAAAAAACCAAAGCCAAGTTGTTACTTCAAAGCGTACGACACAGCTCCTTGCACATAACGATGTGTTTCTTTCCTACCATCACATCAACCTTCTTCATACCTGTACCATTATTAGCCGATCTCGTTCCGCTGCATAAATGCTTATGCATAATACGCTTCTTGGTAATAAGGGAAGGCATACACCACACAACGCAACAAAGCCGCATCAAAACCAATATGTGTGGAGGGATGCAGACATGCCTACATACATATGTACAAGTATAAGTGCGTCAGTTAGATCATCTTGATTGATAAATGATCTTCTACTTTTCCTTGATGTTTAAATATGTGCGTAGCTGACTATTATTCACGGTATGAGTCAAAGGGAAGCTTTACATTGTTGACTGTTGAAGCAAAGAAACGACCAGGTAATCATAATCTTGTTCAATTCCTCCCTATTCAAAAGAAGCTTCTGTTGTGTGAAGCTGTTTTATGTCTACGGCTTGACAATCAATAATTTTCAATGTTGGTTTTTACCCTTTTATCACATCACCACACCGCAAGGCACCGGGATCTAGTAAGTACCATCTGACTAGTTGAATGTGATGAGGATTTGTCAAAACATATTCTTCCCCTTGTATGATTATGCCTAAATTAGCTTCGTCAATATTGTATTGAAAATGTTATGGTGGGATTGTGATACAACACACAAGCAGTGGAAGAGTATTAAGTAGAAAATGATTTACATGACAAAGTTTAGAGCTCTCTGTAATATGATTGACCAGCTTCTCTGACTAATCCATTAACAAATTAGGGTATTCATTCACAATCTGATTGTTAATTTGTGTGATGCTATTCAGGATCGGTTTATGAGCTGCCCAATTTTCAAAATCACTTTTCAATGGCCATTTAATTACAATCAAAAACTTCATGACTTTCATACGATTCAGAGTTTGCTTCAGCATCAGTCACGATTTCCATCGAATTTCTTTTGTCAATTAAGTGTAATGCTTTTGAACATGATTTCCATTGAATCGAACATTGTAGTACGCAAACCCAAATGGTGAAAATTACTAGGAGGTTAAATATTATAAGCTTAAAGAGACAGTTATGAAGTTTATGTAAAGTACACTTTTCCTCCTTAAACCAACGTAACCAAGTTTAATAAACTGTTCCATTCTATTCAGGGTAATACAATTTTTAGTCCAAAGGAATTATTATATATTTTGATGATTCATCGTGTAGTAGATATAGCGTTCTTCCTCGGTACAGTACTAGTGGTTGCTTTGTTCCGGACACACGAAAACCACATCTAAATGGTTTATGTTGGTTAAAAAATAATAATTAGAAGAATTAGAAGTTTAAAGAATGTTCTTTAAACTTATTTTTAGGAATCACAAGTTTTGTTCATTAAACTTTTACAAGCTTTACATTAGATTGAAATCTTTTATAGTCTCTATAATTAAATGACTAGACTGTGTCCCTTCCGAATTTTATCGTCATCTTTGACAATGGTAATCAAAACCGATCTCTTGTTATTTGCATTCCGGTTTAAGACGAATGTCAACTTAATACATGTATTCATTTGCGAAATTTAGATTTGCGGAACAGTTCTAGTTCTTCATTCAATGACAGTTCTTAAAAACGATAATTTGCAAATTGACAAGTACCTTAGCAGCATACTCCGTGATCGATATTCTGCCCGCTTCAACATGGAAGTTTTAGGATGTAGCTTCATCTCCATTATATTTGGAATCGCTCAAACTGTTGGATCTCTCATGTATTTTGTGCATGTAAGGGAGTGGCGCAAAAACACAACATTATTTAGACTTTAAAAGCAAAATGATTAATTGTCTCCAATCCCAGTTTTTAAAAAAAAAATTGCAGGAAATCAAGCTGAATGGATGGGTTTGGGTGAACTTTGCTTGCATTATCGCACACTCTGTTTGCCTCTTCATTCTGGAGCAACCCAAGTACATTTTGCAAACTTTCACGGAGTATTACATGACCCTTCTCGCCAACACCTTCTTATCAACGGTCACGTTGTTCATGGGAATTTTATTTAAAGTATACGGACTTGTAGTGAAATGAATATACCTATAACGATGAATACGTAATTCAGTAACACGTCGATGATAATTTTTGTTTTAAAAATAAAGTTCGCAGTCTTGTTATGTCTGCCCCTATCATGTCAACTAACAAGTCGTTTTCCGTGTTAGAACAAGATCTACATTTCAGCAATATGTGTTTTATCACTTGGAAAAACGAATGGTAATGGCATTTTAAGAGGAGGCTGACATTTCAAAAAAGTCATTGCTATTCAAGGAGTGTGCCACACTGTCACCAAGCATAATTGTGCATTGTTAATGTTATGTATGTAATAACTGGTCTAGGAGCATTAATTTTATTTGCAGAGGAGAGATATTTGACACTAAAAGTTGTTTAGAAAATGGTTGATGGGAAAAAATTGTACTTCCCATTAGACGAGCTGACAAGCAACATTATTACATATACTTAACAAGGAATCTACATCAATAAAATATGCATAGTCAAGTAGTACCAGTAACAATTACATGCTGTCAAACAAAATCTAATCTGAAGGAAACAGGAAACCGTATTTACCACAGAAGAATGTCTAATGAGCACACATGATTCATGTGGCTTAATGAGATAACAAGTGTAACATTATTAAAATAAATTAAGTCGTTCACCAGCCCTGACTTTTGTCTTATTACGCATTTCAATCGAACTATATAAAACTAGTCCGATTTTCATTCATACATGCATACATACATACATATACACACTGGTTATCTACATAAAGTGCAATTCTTGTTCACCAAACTTGTCCGACAACTAATAACCAGCACCGATGTTCTAGCCTCCTATTGTAAAAAGCTACAAGAAAGAGAGAAGAAGAGGCTTTGGCAAAAATACTTGTCTGAAAAAAAGGTGTAGTACGGAGAGATAGGTTGTAGATAAGTTGGGAGAAGGTGTAGCCACCACAGGGTGTTGACGACAATGAACAGTAAATGCAGATTGGATTACTTGACACCAAATGTTGAGCGACAGGTTGCTTTCGGTGGAAGGAGTCACAAACTCAATGCCGTCGTTTGTTCCGTAAGTGCACCTGAATTATAATGTGATGACATGTGGAATTCATTAATTGACATGTTACATTACGCAAATGTATGAATTTTTCAATTGGATTTCATATGTTTAACATGAATGTGTGATGATGTGATGATCATGATCATTTTTGCAGTTATTGGGAGTAGCAGTTTTGGCATTTTCATTCTTGATATTGCGGAATGATAGGCTTCAGATTCAACATTATTTGGGCACAAACTCAGAATTTGTTTCGAAACCTTTTCCAAATGTTTTACTGGGCTGCTGTGCAGCTACCATAACCAGCTCGATTGTTCAAACCATCAGTTCTCTCATGTTTCTTTTTGAGGTACTTTATTAGAAATTATTTAAATTATTTGCTTAATTGTTGGCATTTTTTTTAAAAAGTCATGACGTGATATGAATTTAGCCAAAAAAATAATTTTTTTGCTATTTCAGGATATCACAGTGAGTGTTTGGAAATGGGTGAAATTTCCAGTATTCATGGTGTCTGTGATTTCGGTTATGATGCTCACCACAGTAGATTCCAGTGACATCCCTTTTTATGAGCAATATTTTCCTTTGCTTGTAGTAAATAGTGTGTTTTGTGCGATTTTTATCATTTGGGATGTGTTGTGTTTGAGATGTCAGAAGAAGACGAGCAACACAAGGATTCGAATTTAATAATTTTGAAAAGCTTTGAGCATCTCTGCAAATAAAAACAAGAAGTACAAGTCGGCTCCGTATTACATAAATGCAATTTCTATGATCTGCACCTAAATGTATAAGCTATGAAAGTAATGTAAGATGCACCATAACTATAACGGATTTTTTATGGGAATAAATTTATTGTAACATGACTAAAATAAATTATCAACAGCAATAAATACATTGTACAACCGATTATCAATTTAAATACACAGAGAAAAATTACTAGTTTAAGGAGAAAGTTTACTTTCGCTATCACTTTCTTCATCAAATCTTTTTGGTGATGGACTCCCCTCCTCATACCTCTCAGATACTCTGTCATCCTCCTCGCTTTTCGACATACCATTATTATTATTGACTTGACTAAGGGTATGTAGTGCTTTATACGTATTGTAATAACTTGCATGTAGATTTTGATTGTTGAAGGAATGTTTGTCTACAGGTAAAGATGGAACATTCAGATTAGGAAATCCGTTTGCATTTAAAAGTTGTTGCTGATGGGAAGTGGCAGAAGCAGTATGAATGTGATTAACAAGTTGGTGCAAAGACTGATTTGAACTTAGGAACGAGTAGTTATAATAAGGATTCGTTCGACTCATTAAAAATGCAGTCAATGGATGTATTGCGTTGGAGGTGGCAAAGTTGGGATTATTGAGAAGCCACGGATGTTGGGCCCGATTTGAGGAAAAATTAGGTGGTATTGAGCATCCAGGTGTTGACTCTGACGTTTTGGGAAGGCACATACCAGCAGAGCTAAAGTGAATAGGCGCTGTCTGAGTCGGCAACCCAACGGAAGGCGAAGGAAAGGGTAGACCATGCTGAAATGGATTTATCGGATGAGAGCCGGGCCCGACCTTTTCTGTTTTCCTAAATTTGGCTCTGCGGTTCTGGAACCATGGATTTGGAAAACATCATGAGTTAATCAGTAAATGAAATACGCTTCACAAGTTATTGAATTAAAGTATAAACAATAGTACAAGCAGAAAGGTAATTACGATGTTGAAGATTTACATACCTGGAACCAAACCTGTAAAAGAGTAAAAGAACAACAATTTGAGTACAAATTCTATTATTGAAAACTCATGATTACGTTGCACTTAACATTTATTGATTACACTAGGCTACATTCACTTTCCATTTAAAGTGTGTGTGTAATGGAATAACTTCCAAAAAGGACCAGAGATGAGATAAGTCCTATCAACAAGGGTGATAGTCAAAAACTTCCTAATACCTTCTTCACTTCATAAATAAAATCATTACGTGCCACTTTGATAAAACACCTTCTTTTGAGTTGATCAGCGATTAATACTGGAATATGCCCTATTTGACAATATGGAAGGCCAATCCTGTCGCTATCAGCCTAGTTGCTCACGACATAATTCAGAGAGGCAGACAGGCTATTAGCGTTATCAACAACCCTACAAGGCATTCTAATTAAGTTTTACTTCTGAGAGGTATTCTCCTTTTGATATATCTTGCATACTAATCTATGCAGTACTCTTGGCCAGTCGTTAATTTAAAGAACAGTGATATTTAAGTATATGTATACTATTTATAGGGTTATTAATGCATTTACGTCTATGTATTAAATTCGTAATGCCAACGACATTTTCAATTTCCAGACTCTGATTGAAAAGGGTGGAATGCTTCGATTCAATATTAGGTCTACTAAATATTCATTTCTTGACTAAGGGATTGGAAAAACTTTGATACGTCATCTTACGTTAGGTTATGCATTTATAAAAATAAATTCAATTGCTATTAAGTGAGAGGAAGACCACCCGCTGCAACGTTAGCCCAGTACAAAAAATTAAACTTTGTAAATGGAAGTGAAATGTAAAGACCACTGAGCTAAATGTCCGCCTTAATTACAGGGTTAGAGTGTAATTATTACATATTAGATTGTAAACCGAATTCTGAACTGAAGTGCTCATCTTGCCGGTTTGTAATTTTCTTGACAGGGTACGGTACGATTTAGGATTGGGAATCTAATTACTCTAATATGACTACATGTAGACTATGCGGAATCTCAATTTCAGGTTCAAAGTATGCTTAATTAATGCTTCGTATTACAATACCCTACCTGTCAAAAAGCTTGATAGTTTTTACTAGTAAAATGGGAAAGTTGTTTACAGCAAGTTATCAAGCATGCATTAACCTAAAGTAAAGTCATAAATAAATTGAGCATTACCTGAATACGCGCTTCAGTCAATCCAATCTTCAAAGCTAGTTCCTCCCTAAAATTAAACAAAAATCCGTTTTTAATCATTTTTTTATGGGAATAAATGCATATTTTATAAAATGTATATCATGCATGCATGCGGTATCAACGGAAATTATTATTCTACTGATGTCATTCTCATTCTTCTTTAGTCCAACGTAATTGAGCATATAAACGATGGAACCTGCTATTTGAGTACAATAAATTTGTACTATTTGAATGAATCAAGGCACTTGCCAGGTTCCATCCATGATCCCATGATCTTTTCCCTCAAGATTAGACAACTTGCTTGGACAGAAACAGAAGGGCACAACCCTGCTGAGAACTATATTGTTTTGAGGTCTCAGACAATCCCATTAACAAAGTGTCAGACGTCAATTACAATGCATGTATGTATTAATAGGCTTTAAACCTCAAACTACTTTGACTTTTTCATTCTATTTGATACAGCATAAATGTTGCAGGTTAACCCAATACTTTGTTTGGTGTTTTCTTATGTAACTTAAATTCATTTTTCAACCGAACACATGCAGTACTAAGCTTACAATATTTATATATAAGTACGAATTTTAAAGCTTTATGTACATAAATGCTTTACTTACCTAGTAAAGATATCAGGATAATGAGTTCGACAAAACACTTTTTCTAGCTCTTCCAATTGATATGAAGTGAAAGTGGTGCGATATCTTCGCTGTTTTTTCCTATACGGCTGATCATTTTCTGAAGCATTGTCTGACTCTGGAGCTTCGTCTGAGATATCCCCTGTAATAGCTGAAGCGTCCGCATCGTTAAGATCCGGGGATGATGTTCTTGCTCCGGTGGACTCTATACAAGGTGTGTTTTTACAGGTTGCGTCATAAATATCCGGGCTATTTTGGGGCATGTATTTATCAGTTGGGAGAGAAGCTTCAGGATAAGCGTTGTTTTTTCCTAAAAAAATTAAAAGTTGGGAAATTAATTCAATCAATGCAATACACACCTTTCCTTAAAAATATTTGCGGCACGGCTTCTTACGCCATAATATTATGCATTTCACGAAGAATCTGAAAGGCAAAGTCACACATAATTAAAAGTATGGTGACTGGTAAGGTACATTGCATGCTCAGACAAGTGAATTGGAGCCATGTGTTAACTCAATAAGTAATGTGAATGTAGGAATGACGCAATGACATGGTGGTACCAATAAAAGTACTTGCGGAACAAGTCCTAGTTTCTTGCTGTCTACGTCTAGCTCTAGAGGTTGAGTGGACTTTATCAGTAAACATGACACCTTCGCAGATAAGAACAACACTATTCATCCATTAAATTATTTAACATTAGACAACTTCAAATCAACAATCAATTCATGGCTCTCTTTGTATTAGTGAGGCTCCAGAAAGGCGTCGTCAAACACATTGTTTACCCATTTTGGAGTAGACTCAGTAATTAGATAAAATGAGACATGCAGTAAAACGTTGGTTGCTGCAGGTTGTTCAATCACAGGTCATTAAATGACAATGTCTCTAAAAGTAAATTGATGAAATATGAGCCTGACAAACGGGCATTGCATTGTGGAATAATCTTATCATTTGGTGATTATCACGCTTAGACTTTTCTGTGACTGATCAAAAGTTTTAAAGAAAGAATTTGAAAAGAATTATTTCTAATCATCAAAAAAAAATGCAATTTTGATAAGAAGCTCTTAATGTTTATATAATTCTTTAATTTATTGTGAACCATCTGGAATTCAGGCAATCGTAGGATAAGTGCAAATCTTAACATCTATCATTAAAGTTACCATCATTAAAGTCTTTTATAAATAATAACCAAAATGAGGTGCTCTATCATTCAAAAACTTTCGCTTTAAACATTAAGTGAAGAATACACAAATTAAAAACCAAGAATTAAAAAATTACCATCTTGCGACGAAGCTTCCTCGTCATCACAATTGACAAGATCTCTGATGGAAAAAAGAGATTTCGCCGGACGAAAAGTAGTTGAGTTTTCTTGAGAAATCATTTTGAATAGCAATATTACTTCAATATTACGGATATAAAAACTCAAGTCTTAAAAGTAACAAGTAAGTTTCTCGTTGCCCCAATCCGTTTTTATTTCTTCTAGGTATAAGTATTCCTTTCACTGATTGCTTAAACTGACTTTTGTATATACGATGAACATAACTTCACGTTCAGGTTCAAAACACAACCTAGTATGTATTGCTTATACTAGAAACGTCATTATCACGAGTGCGTATTAACATATCAATTACAACGAACAGGTATTTAGTTAATCACATACACTGCACAACACCAGAGGGATACGTACAATCAAATCAAGTGCCCGGTAGTTGTTTGCTGGAAGTACTTGGCAGTAGGATGTAGATTGCTGAAGCTCTTTTCTAAATCTGATCCTGTGATCAGGAGGAAGAATGAACTTTTTATGGTGTGCAGTAAACAAATGACCACCACTGATATAGGAAACCTAAGCTGGAGAACACAGTTCCTTTGCAGTCAGAATACTGGATACTTACTACAGTGGCTTTTGGAAGTGAGCTGAGACTTGGCTCATGTAGGTGCATCAAGCAATAACTTACATGCACGTGAAAATGCTGCTTTGTTTTGTTGTATAGGAAGAAGACGAAGAAGAAACACGTCCATGTACTTCAGGTGTGTGTAGATTACTTTGTTGGTTATGAGTGAGAGAGACGAGAACAAGTAGCGTGAGGGTTTGTTGGTAAGTCTGGCTGCTGAGAGACATTCGTGGACTGAATACAATACTTCTTTCAACACCACTGAAGCGTTGTATAGAAAGTTTAGATGCGTGCTGCATGATATGATAATACTTGATGAGTTGAGGGTGAGTTTGCTTCGAGGGTTGCTAGAGGCAGGTAGATTTATTTTCTGGATCCGCCTCAAGAAAGCCGTGAAAGCCACTACAAATACAGGAGGCGTCTACAACTTTAGGGCATGTAATATGATACTTGAGCAACCTGTTGCCAGCTTATATGTCAAGTTGAAGGAAAATTTTAAGCGTATTTTACAGGTAATGTAAGCTAAATGAATATGGTTCCCCTTTGCTTTGCTAACACAAAATGAGTTTGTTTGTGCGCGGTGTGTGTTTATGAAGGTAAATATTATGTGTACGTTGTACCACACATATTGTTGCAAAGTCCATTAAAATTACATCAACGAGCTCTCATCTAAAGAATAAAATATACATTTACAGTTTGCATTCTACATGATGCAATATACAGGCCAACCATTTACCATCTTCTACTCACTTGTGCCGAAAAGCTGATCGGTGAAAATCTCTACGCTAGCCATAACCCATGTAATTTCTTGTCAGCATATTTGATTAAAGGGATGAGTTAATGATTGCGAGCCTTATCATGCTGAATCAACGCTATTATACTGCATGCACTTGTTATTCATCATTCATAGTAAATCAATATTTATTTTGCAAAAATGTTAACTCTCTATTTTAGTTAAACTCAAGTGGATTGATTGATGTAAAATGTCGATTCACTTGACTGTCATTAATTCTTAGCTTCTAGAAGTTAAGGATTTCTTAGCGTTGAGTTTGAAGTTAAGAATTTCTTAGCTTCAAGTTTGAGGTTAAGGATTTCTTAGCGTTGAGTTTGTGGTTAAGGATTTCTTAGCTTCGAGTTTGTAGTTAAGAATTTCTTAGCGTTAAGTTTGAAGTTAGAAATATCTTAGCTTCGAGTTAAAGGTTAAGGATTTCTTAGCTTCGAGTTTAAAGTTAGAAATTTCTTAGCTTCGAGTTTGAAGATAAGGATTTCTAAGCTTCGAGTTTGAAGTTAAGAATTTCTTAGCGTTAAGTTTAAAGTTAGAAATATCTTAGCTTCGAGTTAAAGGTTAAGGATTTCTTAGCTTCGAGTTAAAGGTTAAAGATTTCTTAGCGTGGAGTTTGAAGTTAAGGATTTCTTAGCTTCGAGTTTGAAGTTAAGGATTTCTTAGCGTTGAGTTTGAAGTTAAGGATTTCTAAGCGGTGAGTTTGAAGTTAGAAATTTCTTAGCGTTGAGTTTGAGGTTAAGGATTTCTTAGCTTCGAGTTTGAAGATAAGGATTTCTTAGCATCGAGTTTGGGTTAAGGATTTCTTAGCTTCGAGTTTAAAGTTAGAAATTTCTTAGCTTCGAGTTTGAAGATAAGGATTTCTAAGCCTCGAGTTTGAAGTTAAAGATTTCTTAGCTTTGAGTTTGAAGTTAAGGATTTTAGTAGACCTGTCCAAAAAATTTGGTATAAACCATCTAAATATGTATAACGATATGTGCTTACAAACGGCAAAATTTGTGGTAAAAATTTGAGAAAATTTTACTAAGAACATTATCATGTCATAATTTTTCCCAACAACAAGTTAATTTCTATTTAAAGTTGGTCTTCATTATTTTTGGGATAAAAATTTACGAAAAATATACTCCAAGCCATTGGAAGGTCTGAATTTTCCTCCAAAATACGTTACTTTGGAGTTCAATGTTTGCGTTTCTCCATTTTTGGAATATTCTATCGTAAAATCAATCGTTATTTAATACTTTAACTTTAAATGAAGGAAGTTCATTTACTTTTAATACATTTTTGAATAAAAAGGTGCACAAAAACGTACAAAATTTGAAAAAATGACTATAAAATTGACGAAAATACCCAAAACATGTTACCACATATGTGATATATGGTTAAACGCCAAATTATGTGAAATATGTGGTGATGAAATGGTCTTAAACTACTCCAATTGTCACCAAACGTTCACATACAAAGTTTGGCCGCAGTCAGATAACGCATGAAAAATATGTATTTATATGCGTTGGACAGGTCTAGTCATTGGTATCCAGTTATAGTTTCCGTCATGATCAATTTAGGAAAAAATCATAAAAGAAAAACTCAAATTGGTAAAATTCAGCTAATTTTGCTATTACTCCTAGTTTTTTTTAAACTGAGCTACGAGTAAACTACGAGTTAAACTACACTTGTTAACTACCTGCTTTGCAAAAAGTTACAGTTCCAAATTCTCAGGAGGAAATTATCATCGATAGAAATTTCGCATCGTGATCTTTTAACCAATTTGCAAACCAAAATATTTCATGAACCAATAATTATTTACAGTTTTATTTCCACTGCGAATAACAAAATTGCAAAAGAATCAATAATTGAAGTTATTTCAGCATCACAACTACCCCAAATGCAAAAAATGATTGCAGTTATCTGCCATATATGAGTGCAACGTGTTATTCAAACTTAGAATCCTTAAAATTCCTTCTGACTTGTACCACAAATTAAAAAGCAATCAAACGCAAACGAATGAAACAGAAGAGACAAAATTGCTTTCTGAATATAATTAATTACGCTTGAAAGAGTAATTCACACTTTATCAAGGAAAGCTATCAAATGAACACAAGACACTCACCCACAATCCACAATTTTTAATCATGTCAATTAATTTACTTATCGCTACTTAAAAGAAAAAAGAATATCTTCAAGTGTCTTCACGACTCTGCTTGCATTTGCGTTGCATTATTGCTGTTGCCGTCTTTGTTGTTTCCTACTTGAGTCTATCCCGTATACACTCTGAAGCTCTAAACATTGCGTAGGATTTTCCACCGCGAAATACATAATTTGTTGACTCCCCTTTTGATTACCAGCAACCCAACTTTTTTGCTGCTGTGTTTATCCTAATGTTTTGATGACAAGTGTATCTGTATGGTATGAGCTGCATTGATTGAAAGCAATAAAAATCTGTGAGTCAGAGTCTGGCGATAACTAAAAGCACCTGATTGACTACCAACATTGTAATGTTGAATGTGGTGATTAGGTGATTGTTGGGTGAACAATGAAGCGTTAATGTTTTTAGGTTATGCATGCATTGTTATGTTGTTACAAAGTTGCCGGAATTTTATGTAAGTATTGTGACGTGACGTGAATTTTATTTGAAGTGCTTGATCGGGCTAGGTTTTAGTTATTAGACTTGTTTAGTTTGGATAACTTTTTTGAAACGGGCCAAGAGAAGCGGAAAGCAGCGTTTGGAGTTATTTCCTCCATTAGCACAGTGCTGTTTCTATAATGTATAAGGTACGATTGAAAAAGGTTGAAGCATTTGTGCTCAATTAATTATCATGTTATTGGGTGTATGCTGATGATTAATGCAGTAATGGCTAATTTTTTTGTTAGGATGTTGGTGGTGGACTATTGGATGGTAGAAAGTCTCAGTGAGTGGACGACAAATGTATGGATTCGGAACATTTGAGTGGAGTTAGTTGACGACCAACGACTGCACACTGCACGATTTCCAGCAACGTCAAGTTGAATTTAAGTGTAGGATATTTATTGGAGAGGTGAGGTGACGGTAGCAAACATGGCAGAACTAGGAACTCCAAGCAAACCCCCTAGGGGTAATAAGACAGGGAAGGAAACTGGCATTCTGATGTCAGTTATTAAAAGCCTGTCTTCATCAGCTTCAACTGAACATCGAGATCGAGAGAAAACAAAACTGGAAAAGGAATTTCGAAGGAGTGATCAAAAGCTTGACGCACTAGTTTCCAAGCATCAGGATTCATTAAACACTATAATGACGGTAGGCTTTACAAGAATTTAGTTGTATTGTGTGTTGTGTGAGAGAATTAATTGGGTTGTGTACTTAAATTTGATTTTGCACTTGTTTTTTTAGACGTTTGCACATGTGTGCGTCGAGGTTGATGGTGCCAAAACTAGACTTGCTGCTGTCAAAGGAAATTTGCAGCAATGTAAAATGTTGCTGCATTGTAGAAGGGAGGAATTAGAACGCTTATGGTTGGAAGGAATAGAACACAAACATGCTTTGGGAATTCTAGAACAGATGTGAGTCATGATGTAAACTTCATTTGCTAGTTTAATTTATCATATCTTGAAAATGTTTATGTTTACACAATTCAAATTCATGTGGGGTTTCATTTTAGAGAGCGATTGAGGAGTAATTCGGACCACTTTACCAAGTTATTAAATAAAAAACAGTACCTTCAGGCAGTAGAAGTTTTGATGAGCTCAGTTAATAGTTGGAACGAAGATCTAGATCACATAGAAGGTCTTAGAGAATTGAGGACGGAGTTAAAAATGAAGAAGGAGGCATTGAAAACACATTGTTTTGCTAATGTTAGCTATACTTTTAGTAGTGGATGAGTTGAAATGGATGTATATTGATTGTTTGTTTTGTTTGCAGAAAATTTATGAAACTCTAAAAGAAGAACTGTACAATGAAATGTACTACAAATTGAACAATCCAAATGCTTTTGAAAAACGGCAAGGATCTGGCGTTTTCAACCCCTTCCAGCGGTCAAGTTCCGATCGAATGAGTTCTGGTCGTAACAGGGGTGCCCATATCAAGGCTAGAAAAATATATTTGGACTTTGGAAATCAAGCATTAGCAAAGTAAGGCAATCAGCGAACGCACTTAATAATTACGTGAAGCCTATCTATAAATTTTAATTCTATTTTGTTGTTTTAATAATCTTAACAGTGGTTATGTAAAATCAGCCGAGTCTCATGAACTAGATGCCTTTATTGGAATGACAGTTGATTGTATGGTGTTGCTCAAAGAAGTGCCGAGATTTTCTGACGTTAGTTAATAAGTTATTAACAACAATTATGCACCTTTTTTAAATTTATTGTCGAATTTTTGACTAATTGTTTGATTTTATTTTATCATATAGGACTTAAAGAATCAGATGGAAGGAAAGCTTCTAGGAGTAGTAAATAGTGCCTCTCAGCAAGTGATAGAGTTTGGTGATTCTAATGGTATTAATGTAAATGATGTGTCTTTATTTTTGGAACTACTGAAGGTTCGTTATTGTTACACAATCTAAGTCTATCAAACTAAGGTTTAATTTTACTTTGGTTTTAACATGGGACCGTCATTTTTTGTTTTACAGCTTTTATTTTCTCAGTTCCGATGGATCGTTACAACTCATGTTCAGATAATTTCCGCAATGAACAAAGCAATAGGGCATAACCGCTCCAACAGTAAAGTTAAATTATTTTATGATGAAGATTTTGTGTGGTCTAGAGTTCAATCAGTGGTAAGTTGGTATATGAGAGGGGTTTTTGTTGCCAAAATAATGAGATTGCTGACTTCTTATTAATAAACTCTTTTTGTTTTATAGTTGCAGTCAACATTGAAAATTTACTTTGATTTAAGTGACACAAAATCTGATCATTCAGCCAGTATCAGTCCTTCAAGGGACCTTTCTTGTAACGATATTAATAGTTTCTTCGTTCGAAAACGCCAATCGAGGTGAGAGCACTTTGCAGTTGAAGAAATGAAAACTCAATTACCTTGCTTGTGTTAACTATCATTTTTTTGGGGGTTTGTAGGCGTAAACGTAACCCATTGTTTAAATTCGAGTACTCGTTGCACGGTTTAAACATAAATGAATATGTCGCCAACCAGGTTAGATTTATGTAGCATACAAATTATTTGATACCAAAATTGATGAAACAATGTATGTGTTTTGATCATATGGAAATTAACATTTAATTCAACTAGGATACCACCGATCGTAGTTTTGCAGATAGAACTAGATTTTTAGTTTGCAAACCAAATGCTCGAAACATCGTGACTGTGTATAGTCCAGTTCAGGAATTTGTAGCAGAAATCGAGCAAGCTACTGAAGGGTATTAATTTTACTTACCTGATATACTTCATTCGTATACTTTTGAAATGATGCTGTTGAATGTTGAAAAATATAACCTCTTTATCTCTTATGCATTTCAGGAAAAAATCAGAGCTTAGAATATTTATGGCAAACATCATTAATAGGGTGTTTGGTAAGTGTATGATACTTTCGTTAACTCAAACTCGTTGGTATTCCAAATTGCATTTCCACGTCTCAACCATTAGCATTTGGGATGCTTAAGTTCTTTTAATGATCAATGTTTGGCTTTGTTAGTTCAACAATTATATAAGGAAATATCAGACGCAATCGAGATGGCCAAAAAGAATTCTGATTGTTGGAGAGACGTCACGTCGGCTGAAGAAACCAAAACTCTCAAATGCTCCAGACCTTTATTGCAGGTATAGCTGTTTGTACTATTTGCTTATCTTGCCAAGTCCATGACTTTGATTTTACTTACATATTAACGACACGAGAAATTTTGACTAGAATTATATTTTGATTTGTTCTCAATATATAGAGCGTGGTGCAGATTGGCAGAAGTGTTCAAGAAGTAATCCCCCTTTCGAAGGATTTACCTTCCCACAGCGAGCAGCTATTACGAATTCTAGAATCTTTGCTTGTAGCGTACAGAGAAACGTGCCAGAATGCGTACGCAGGAATTGTGCAGCCTGACACTGAAGATAAGGGTAAGATTATCAATTCTCGAGGACTAGTTGGATATTTTTTATTTATACCTGTACTGAATTAAGTATCATTTATATCATCATGTCAAACAATGTACTCTAGGTGTTATATCAGCAACATGGGTTAAGGATGAGGACATTGAAAGACTTCTTAAGTCACTTCCAAATTGGATGAAGCTTCAGAAGGCGAAAGAGAAGAGAATGTCAGAAAGTATGGACGAAAGCCCTGAAGATGTTAGGTCGCAGAATCGAAGGGAAACTGAACTTCTCGTTGGAATATTCAATGGCAAAACAGTGATGAAGCATGAAATTCTTTCCGATGTAAAACAACTTGAGCAGCTGGCTCATCTACAGGAGAGCATGGTGATTAACAATATTATTCGTTTGCTGCATGACTTGTACCTGTTTTTATTAAGCTATGTGCGTATGGTTTCTCATGTTTTGGTTTTTTTAAATTTGATTTTAGGAATGGTTTGCCGATATTGTAAAGGAAGTTGCAAACACATTTTATAGCAACCAGGACGAACATGTTGATGTGAAAGACATCTCAAGAAAAATTCTCAAAATTGCAGTTTTGTTTCAAGAACTTGCAGATATTTGTCTTCTGGTTTTGCATTTAGAAATACGTGTACATTGCTTCTTTTATTTACTGCCAATGGCCCAAAGGGGCGAATTCTCACCAAACGTAGACAGTCAAAATTCAGATGCAGAAGTAGTTCAGCTTAATAAAGATCTATCCAACATTGAGTACGCCCTTAACACGTCATTGCAAACGATTAAAAACAGGGTTTGTGAACAAACAATTATAATGAATAGAATATAACTAGACTATTAAGTTAACCTCTGAAATGCGTCTTTTGCTTGCAGTATATCTTTCAAGGTTTGGGGCAGCTAATATCAACCATCTTGATCGGAGGTGCAGAACATATTCAGCGTATAAATGATAATGGTGTCAAAAAGATGTGCCGTAACATCTATTCAATTCAACGGTCGCTTTGTGATATAACCAATCAGCCAGAACATTCTATGGATAAAGCAAGACAGTATTACGAACTCTTTACTCTGACACCAGAGGTAAGAAAGAAGCAATGTAAATAATTTCCTTGGTGTCGCGTTAGGTTTACCAGATTGGAAGTATAACTAGAATCTCCTTATCATAGGAACTTGTTGATGCTATACTTGAGAAGGGGCCTCAATTTAAGGAGCTGGAGTACATGAATGCCTTAAAATTGTTGTTCAAAAGTAAGCCAGGCTTCAAGTCACAGTCACTAGATGAGCAACTCCACCGATTGTCAAACATTTTGGGAGAAGTTGGTGTAGTTGTTTGAGGTTGTGTGTTGGAATCAACTTTTCATTACACTGATGGAAATTAAACAGACTGGATTAGGGTTATTACTACCTTCACGTAATGCTTCCTGCTTAAGTTACCAGAATGTGTTGTTGGAATCGCGGAGGAATCCTTAGGCTTAAATAACAAAGAATTTCGCAATCGGGCAATCAAGATTCATTGTAGCTGTGACATGCATTCATTGCAGCGATTGGGAAAAAATCAAACTTTTTTGAAAATCAGCAGCTATTATGCTCGTCAACATCCTATAACTGCTGACAAGTTGTAAGTGTAAATCTTGTTCTGCAAATGAAGTTAAAGTGCATTGTGCTTTGGAATGTGTTCGTTCGTAGCTGTTTTGTAGGTAATGAAAAAAATCGCAGCAAAATTGCCGTACCTTATATTATTCTATTAATATACAATAGAAGTGCTACTTAATAAGACATGTACAAGTTCTTCGTTTCATTTTTTATGAAAATTATTTAAGCACGCATGGACGCATGTATGAGCTGTGCCAGATATGTAATTAAGAAGGATATAATGATCTATGAAGCTTTAATAAATGAATTGAAGTAAATTAAATAATCAAATATGTTTTTATTGTTGAAAACTGTAGTCCAAAAAGATAGTTTAGGCACATGTCTTTCATTAAAATACTGACAAGTTCATTTTTTCATTCGTCATCATATAACTGGGAGTTTATTCGTAGTTTTTTATTTATTTTCCCAGTAAAAATTAAAACAATCGCGAACAAAGTTGAGGATATTAACTTCTCTCGAACTAAAATAACATTAAGAGTCTGTACAACTTAATACTTTTTCCCTAATATTATGGATATTTAAGAGTTAAAGTAAAGTGTGATATATACAGCAAATAAAAATAGATTAGGTGAACTCAAGGAGCTTAACAAGGCATATATTATTATTGCCAGACAGCTAAACACAAGAAAATTTATTTCAAGTTTTCAGTAGTGCAGACTGTAGGACGTATTTATTGCAATTTTTTTTTGCATTAAATAAATCAACGCTCTAAAAGACGAAGCATCATGAAATCTCTATATCTCCAACCCTATCAATAGCACAGGTGCATATATACGTACTTTATAATATAAGGTACACATGCTATAGATCAGTAGTAGTAAAACTGCGGAGTAGGCTAATGCGATGTCCTTTTAGGAAGTTTTAGATAACTAAATATTATTATTGCATGCCATCGTATTAAACTTAGACTATTAATTATATAAAACTTAAACTTCTAAATGGAATATCACAATGCAGGTAATAAATCTTGTACAAGTAGGTTTTTTGTGACACGCTACAATCGAACATTGCTCGTTGGCCACAACAAAAACATTCATAGTGTGCGTTAATTAATATATAATGCGCTCAACGCTCTTGGTATTAGCACGAGTGTATTGTCACTATAAATATGAATAAAAATAGCTATTAAAATAATTAAATGGAAAAGCCTTTTAAAAATGAACGGAGACTTACAATACATTTATATAACATAACGGATCCCTTTTGATTTTAAAATAATAAAAAGTTAGTTCAGATTCTACTTCAGTTAAACAGTGTAGCGAAAACAGAATGTGGCTAAAAGTAGTTTTTTAAAAATTAAATCAATGTTGCCGACACACGTACAGGAATCTCAAGTTACATTTCCAAGTACTTTCCACACCATATTATTTGTATTCTGAAAGACTCTTCGCAGTAGATTGTTCTGTTTTCAATTTATTTTACATAAAAGAAGTTTAATAATTCCATTGGGTTGAAACATGTTATTGTATAGAACTGCATAAAAATATGCATAGTTATGTATCAAAAGGTTTCTTTAATGCAGTTTTATTTTGGCAGACAAAGAACTGACCATTGATGATCATAGAAATTTTTTTTAAAGTACGGGTTAATCTTAATTGTTGTACCAAGTGTAAATATACAACTCAAGTCAATTGCAATAATTCAGACAGGAAACTCCTTATACTTACTCAACAAGAATTTTTTAACGAAACGAAACAACTTGAGAATTATTTGCAATATTGCCTAAAACTCACATTTCAAATATCCTGAGGAGATAATGTTTGCAAAACTGCTTTCTAAGATCATGATCACTGTAAACCTTATGCAGATGGAAAGGATGCAAATACTCTGATTTGGAATTTAAAACTTGTGACGAGATATCGTCATTAGCAGCACCACTCTGCCTCTGAGTATGACCACTACCAGCAGTGGCAGGTTCAGATGCTGATAAGTCCAATGCAGGACTTCGTACTAGCTTGATCCAGTCAGACTCTGGGGCCAGCCCTCGGAATAAAAGTGGAAGCGCCAGCTCATCCATAACTCCATGATGAAGTAGCACGTTTGCCACAGAGTAAAAGGGCTTAGTTGCGGATGAAGGAAGATAGTACATTGGAATAGTATCATGATATAAGTGTATGTCTGTTCCAAGATTTAAAAGCAGCTTATTAACATATGCTCTAAGAATGGAACAAAGCTCTGACTGATGCCCATCATCCTGCATGGTACATCTTATATGTCGGAATTCTCTTGGGGAGATTCGATGAGACTTTAAATCCTCCAAAATTTCTTTGCCTGAAAAAATAAAGTAATTTTTTTTGTTATTATAAGAAACGGAATATATATTTTTTTTGAATTAATATACCTATATAAAAAATCCAACCTGTCCATTATATGTAGGATTCATAGACAAATAATATCTTACCTTCCACGGGCTTATCATGATGACTACTTGTGGTGTCTGTATCATTCATTTCTTGATAGTCTTGAACTGTACCAACCAAGTTGAGATAGACTTTTTTCAACCCATCAAGAAGAATTTCCATTTCCCGTTTCAGCTCATTGTCGCTGTCATTTATGATAACTTCCTCTGAACCAAGACCATATCCTGGTGATGGTGGCAGAGCGGTTGTGGAGGCTGTAGTAGTTGTAGAAGTAGAACTTTCGGACTCAATGCCCTTCTCAGTTGTAGGAACATAATCTGAGGACTTTGTAAGAAGGAGAGGCTTCTCTTCTTCAGCGGTATTAGCACCTTTATTAATTTCAGATTGTTTACCATCCAGACTAGTTTCTTCCGGCAGACTTGAGTTAACCATACTAACATTATAAACATCTTTTTCGAGCCCAGCTCCTAATACTTCTTCTGGTTTATGGTAAGTTGGAGGGGTGGGAGGCTCAACATGCTCAACATGATATAATGGCACTCCAACAGAACTCTCTGGGATTGGTGTAGTGGAAATCACTTGTTCAGCACCAGCGTCGGAACTTACGCTAATATTACCAGCACCTACGGAATCTGTAGAATTTTCTGTGATTGGAGCCTCAGATGTTGGGGTCACAAGCATGACACCTTCAATCTCATCTGTAACTTGATCATTTGGATTTGGTGAGGATGATGGAGTTTCTGAAATGCTGTCCTTGATAAGGTCAGATACATCAGAGGAAGTAGTTTCATCATCATCTTCTCCAACTTCAACATCATCAGTGGTTTCATCAATTCCGCTAAACGTTTCATTGCTACTTTCCTGTCCCTCATCAAGTTCCACCAATGGAATTCTGGCATAAGGAGCATTATTCTTATTGACATCACCCCAGTCACCAGACACCGTTAGATCCCAGTGTTGATGATCGGATTTGGGTTGTCGCTCTTCGCCCCCATATTCCTGTCTAAAATCAGCTTCATCTGCAGTAGAATTTTCTCTATTTGACAATTGGCTAATCCTATTAAGCCCTCCAGTAACTGGTACATATGAGGTTTCAAGAGTTTCCAATTTTTCAGCTGACACATTTTCGTCTTTTGGTGGTTCAGTAACCTGAGTAGGGTTTGACACAACGGTAGCATTTTCACTGTCATCAATTTCAGCAGCAGAAGCAGTTTCAACAGCGTCCACGCTCCGCTTTTTAATTGTGGCAGGTTCTAAAATGTAGGTATCTTGTCCAACAAGGAAGTAAGTAAGCATTTTCCAGGTATTAGCAAGCCCATCAAGCAATCTTGGAAGCTTTTGACCTCGTGGATCTAACTTTGGCCATGATTCTTTCGTAACGGGCACGTGTCGGTTTTCATGATCTGATGAGCTAACCCAAATCTTGGTTTTATCGAGCCCTTCAATATTCCACGTTTTGATGAGAGTTTCATCGGTAATAACAACGTAACCTTTGACTTCATAGTTCATTTCCATTGCACCCAGCACACATTCATAAGTTGCTCTTGTGTAAGTAGGAAGGAAACTGAATGAGCGATGTTCCACAGACTGGTATTTCCTCAAGAATAAATCAATTGACTCATGTGGATTTCCACAATAGAGCATATTGGGGAAAGATGATCTGTACAATACTTCTAACGATGGAATCAAATCATAATGATGGTTTGTGAATGCTATAATGAGCAAGACGTCAGACTGAACAACAGCAGGTTGATAGGGAACAAGTGATCCAAATCCAGGACACATAGTCTCAGTCATGGCCTTCAATATTGGAAATCCATCAACGGAAGCCTCGTGATGTTTTGCGAGAGCCTCATGCAAGTGCTTGGCAGATCGAGAAGCACTAAGAAAAGCAGCTCTTGGATCAGAAAGATAACTGGATTTATCCACAACTGGGAAACCTCTCCTACGATACGCTCCAGACTGATCAGGTAATATGTCAGGGTGATAGTAATCTAGTCTGCTAGGTCTTTCTGTTGGCTGTGATGTGACAAGTTCTGGATGAGACTCGGGCTTATAGCGTCTATAGTGTGAGTCATACGGACTGAGAGTTCTGTCTTCTGGTCGTGTAACATAGCTGGATTCTTCGTGACCATCCTGACCAAGGTCCACTGGCTCAGAAATGTGTGTAGACCAATCGTTAGGAGCATAAGTGGAATTCTCTTCCGGAGGCAATAATCCTACTATCTCATCTCCGCCGGAATTTTCAATTAATGTCGGTCTCTCCGTTTCTCGTTTATCTCTTTGACTTGACGATTCATCTTCTGTGTTGAGGCGAACAATGAGCTCTTTGAAGGTATCATTCCGTTTCCCTATAAATTCCTCAGTCGTCAAATCTTGGTTGGGTTCCAAAGAGGGGTAGAATGAGACTCCATGTAAACCGTCAGCTCCCAAGCAGGGATTTGTGTGAGACCGTCTTCTTGGCAGCATTGGTGGTTCCATGTAATGAATATTCTTCAAGTCAACAATCCATGCTTCGATGAGTGACAGGTCATTCCTCTTGAGGAAAATGGATTTTGACAGCTCTTTCGACATCAATAACAGACATCTGAAGGTTGAGCGTGAGCGGCAATGCCATCGTTTCAGTAGTTTTGAAGATCCGGTTCTATTATTATTACTGTTAGAAAGGCTTCCACCATTCCCGCTGCTCCCTAAGCTATTTGGAACAGGATTTTGCTCGTAATCTCCTCCAGCAAAGTAGTCCTTATTCCTGTTCAAACATACAATAAAAACCATGGTCAATAGAAGAAACATCGTTTTTTGAATGTACAGCAAAATCTTTATCCGATAGCTGCCTCTCATTTTGCCTTTTTCTTTCATTCATTCAGTTATTCAGCACATAGTGTTGGTAAATCCCTTCACAGCCTACCTAGTCTACGATATCCCTTTTCACTTGTGCATATTATATATCGTGCTATTGATTAATCTACAACAGCATAAAACATGACAGCTTAACCACAAAATGATGAGTCTTTGAAATATGATGTCAGGCAGGAGTTAGTGACACGAGATTAATCGTTGTAGTGTTAATGCTAGGAATGCATCCCGGAAATCCTATCACTTCATTAATTTTTTGTAACATCACCACTTTACAAAAAACCATACATAGAAACAGAAAAGAAACACAAAAGTAATCTTCGTATCAATTAAAAAGTGTGCAAGCAACGTTTGATACAGACTTCCCGTGATTAACAAGGATATATACTTTATTGTGTTACAAAAAGCAACAATGAGTCGCATAATTTTCAAACCATTTTTAGTTCTGGTAGGTAGTGGTATATTACATATCTGATTACAGACATGCCATTATTCCCATGCATCATTCTTGTGGAATATCAACATGCTAAGTACCTCATGTTCATTCTGTACTGCATTGATGACTAAAGTTATGAAAATGTTTTGTTTATTGTTGTTGATACGTAATTTTAAAAGAAAACCAGAAGAACATGTATTTAGAGCCCTTTTTATTATCAGTAAGAAGGAAGATGACGAAGACAGTCTGTTAAACTCACGCTTTATTTAGAAGCTTGCAATATATTTGATGACAGATTTTGCAATAGTCTTATTTCTATTCATGTTCACATGCAGCAACACAAGACAGCCAAGTCAGCGATGTCGTTTTCTGCACATTATTTCCTGAGAAGTTTTTCTTTCAATAAATTGTCTGCATATAGTACACAAGGTACACAATATTATATGAAGCATATGATGAGAATGTTTCGTGCTGAAAGTTTTGTGTTGCGTTTAGTAATACGATAGATGAACTAACTGAACAGCCCTGACAATGAAAATATGCTGGCGTCATCATGATTAACATGAAATCGTCTGTATATAATCATCATGAGACAATTGTTTTTTCTGCAAATTCAATTTTGTAGTTCCTGACAAACCGTGAAGTAACCAAGTATAATTTTGCAATTTATTTCTCGATCACTGTTCCTAAATGAACTTAAAATTAATTCTGAGTGTCTCAAGTTTCAACAAAACGAGACGACTTCATGACACCTAATCTAATACTGATGGGTTCATTAAATTGAGGTTCTCAGACATCGCCATATTCGTTTAATTAATTGTATGTCTGAACCTTTGATGCAACTGGGAAACAATTGCGCACAGTGATAATTCTGCAAATATCGAAGCATGTGAAATCTTACACACATAAGAAGCCAATCGAAAGGATGCTTAAAAAGAATGTCCTAAGAAATTAACATAAAACGCGATCAACAATGGAACTCGAAGAAACAGAAAACGACTGATATTTTTAATGCTTCTGCAGAAACAATACTATTACTTTAAAAAAAACTCTGACATTCGTTTTATCAAGAACTAAAATTGCTAAAGTTCCAAACCTGGTATCCGTCTGGTAAATGATACAAAGGACTATTTTCATTTTTTTTTCGACTAATTAATTAGTCGCAAGGCTAGAATTAACTGGAATTTTCTAGACAAATGAAAAATCTGCAAATCATCAACTTCTTGCAACGTAACACAGGATGTTCACAACATCCAATTTATCAAGCTTGAAACTATACGAATGGCCTGCTCAAGAAAATTTGGTAAAATTCTTCAAAGAAAATGAAAGTGAAGAAAGCATGAATGAAGTGAATGATGGCTTTAGGTATGTAATTTATTTTTTTCTGGACAACTTGTATTACTTTGCTACAATGTAATTTGGCATTCACAGATCACATTAATAATACGTTGACTCTTCGTTGTACTATGGTCCGTTGTGAAACCATGCAAAGTGCACGTGTTGCCTGCCTGCCTTTTCGAACTTATTCAATGATTTGTCAAAGTCATATTTAAACAAGACTTAATTCTTATATGTTTCTCTTACTACAACAAAAAACGAGAGATTTATATAGGTATTGTAACTTATGTGAATTTATTTCAACAATATGAGCTTCATGGTTCGTAGCTTATTTACAATTGTTTATAATCATCTAATAACACGCTCTTTGCAATTTTAACGATGTAAAAGGAAGATTCGCACTTAACATCCTTACATAATCAGTAAATCATGCCACGAAATATTCAACTTAACGCATTTTTATCATCGAAACTAATCTATTTAATGATTTAAAAAAAAATTGCACCCCCCTACGATGGCAATTTTGGAACCGTACAGCATGGAATTCCCATCATATTTAATAAGAGCTTGAGGAATGCAACAAAAAAGAAAATTCGAAAAGTGTTGACTTCGTGATGCAGCACTTAAAGCTATAGTATATGAATGAAGTAGTAGTAAAACGATTTATTTTGGGTAAAATAATGCACTGTACGTGCTATACTCATATATGTTGGATTGCAATTAAAGGTAGAGATTACTTACATTTGCAAGGTAGGAACTCTGGATAGTGTAAGTCGGATGCTGCCACCCAAATCACCCAGCAATGATTGACTCCATAAGCCACGAATGTACCACGGAGGTATCCTTGAAGATTTATGATCCGCATCTCCATCCTTTACATCTTCATTTGGACTTTCCAAAGCATGTTCCTCAAAGTCATCTAGAGGGTACAAAGCAACGAAGGTCATGTTTGTTTATTTAATTGATCGCGCTACAAATTTCAAATTAAATCCGTTTGATGGTTTCTAGTGATTTATTACCTCTGGAGTAGTCAGGGAGCAAGGGCAGTGCCCAAAAAACTTCAGGTGAAAATAAAGTGTTCCTCGTGCAGAGTGGTGGCATATTATCTCCAGGTAGAACCAAGGCTGGTGCTCTTAAATCCCACCATCCTTCATCAATTTCCAAAAACTAAAAACCACAAAAACATATTGCGTAAATAAAATGATTTGCGTTGTTGCGTCATTCAAACGAGAACATCCTCTGGAGAGACAAACTGCGGACAAGTTAATTAGGCTGAACAATGCACAGCAACAATTGGATTGGTCGTTGTACTACAAGCAAAAAAAATTGAAGACGCATCTGCACAGCGTCCTTGTCATCAATCTTCAAAACCCCATTTCTCATAAATTAAAAACGCACGAAGGGGAAAAAATTGACGCTATTTATTCGCTGCTTGACGTCGTCCCCTTTGCCTAATGTTTGAAATCTTTCATCACTCGATTGTCTTTACTGGTTATTTCTAGTGTAGCATGGATGATACACGTCTTGTTTTAACATTGCATGAAGTTCATGAGTGCTTGTGACAACAGTCGAGTTGAAGAATCATTATTTATGCTTCACACTCGACCGCATTAGACGTTTTTAATTAGTGATGGTTTTTTATTGCCGAGCAAACAATTAAAAGTTTGTACTCCACACTTAATTCAATTAAAATATGACATGGTATTTGCCAGCATATCGTATGTTCAATCATCCACACGTTCCAAGTATACGACTGCTGGCTCCATGTTTTTTAATACGATTTACATACTTTGTTGTCCACATTTTTGCATGAGGAAACAAATTCCACTAATGGAGCACTTGTCCAAGACATGAAAATTTAAATATTTTAGCTTAGCTATCCTGAAATCTAAACTTGTTGTGCTGTTGGTACTCATTAACATGGTGGCACACTATTCCCTTTATAAAGGGATGCATTCAGGGTTGTATTTGTTTGTGTTCGACAATTGTAAATCCCCAAATAGCATGGACTTTTGTTAACAGGATTAAGGCCATCTGCATGATATGATGATAGGTATGTTTGTAATGGTGTTACCGTAATATAAAAGCTATTTCTAGGTGGAAATCTCAAGAGCAAGCTCAATGTATTTGCTTTTGTGTACTTCAATAATAATATGACTCCCTCATCATTATATTTACCGTCACAATATTATGCACAGCAGCCGAATCATATGCAAACACTATTATGCACTTTTGCTTTTTTTGGAGTTGATAAACAGGGAGATCCTCGAGACTTTTTGGTCCAAGGTAACTCTGAAGGAAGGAGCTTGGAAAGAAAAGCAGTAAATTAACAGGTTGCATATACTACTATATCGTTTGTAGTTCTCACGACTTTTGCATTATTACGTGAGCAAGATATTATATAACTCTCGCTATCATTGTTGTGCGTTTCACAGTAAATAATCTTTTGTTTAAGGAATACACTTCGAAATCCAATCCAAAATTATAATAAAAAAAATAGCCACCATCATACTTACAAACACGTTCGACATTAAGCCAGTATTTTACAACAAATAGCTCGTCAATGTTTGTAATAAATTAATACATTTGTCTAATATTACAACATATTATGCTCATTGTAAAAATTACGACTGCCTGGGGTACAGTATCAATGAAAATTAATATTTATTGTTCTGCTATAAATGCATATAAATAAGGGTTTCTCACACACTTTCATATAGAAAATTCCGACATGCCGCCCACTAACTAAATCGAGCCGGAACCCGAATGGTTATACAAGCTAAATGCAACATTAGTAACCTACCCCGTGTTTATTTCATTTCATCGTACGCAGACCCTTATAAAGATGTCTATATCGGAAGTGTCTGGTCAATCATGAGTGTCAATCAAAACATTTACATTAACTGCACCCGTACCTACCACTAAACTGTAAAAGTTTTATAATCATGTGTCTTTCATTCATGGAGCCCCCTCTTGTGCTTAATCACTATCCCTTTCAGTCCCCAAACTCACTATCCTTCGTGCCCTTTATTCTCTCAAACATAACACTAAAGTCCTTAAGACAAAACAGTATCCAATTTTTATCACTCACTTTCGATCTTTATATAATAAGTGCCTACACCAATAACATAACCCTCATACTGTGAAGAGGTACCTATACAAGAGTCAGCAGGCACTACCACCACTACTGCTAGGACATCAAATTAAATATAGTTTCTAGCTATTAGTACAAAAGTTAGCTTTAGCATGAAAATCATCATTATAAAACTATCTTGACTATCATCATAACTTCAGGGGTAAAAAATAATATTATGAAGGCTTGCATTAAAAACACACGTGGGCAAAAATACAAATGCTTTTATGAATTTGATATTACATTTCATGGGAACAAAAGTTATTAATATTCACCCCGTATTCCGACATTGCATATTGCAGTCAAAGAATGGAAAAAAGACAAGTATGCTAAAGTTATAATTTATGTAATAATTTGCATTATCAAATAGATAGATCGAGTGGGCGTCGCCAGTCCGTGAGCATAGGCCATGGATGTTAATGCTAAAGATGATATGTTGATGGTTTTATGAATTTTGGACTCACGCTCATGATGTCCTGTATAACGTGCTAATGATCATTTTTACAAACAATAATGCGATTCATTATTTATTGCAAATCTACTGGAGTTTATAGACTGCAATTGCAGATTCACATTTTCATGTTTTAGACGGTTTTAAGTTCTCCTGATGTGGCAGTGCAAGCAAAATACAAAAAAATGTCGCCTCACGAATTCCACGATGAAAAATTTGACTTTAAAAGTTCCCAATGTCATATACATGTATTTGTCCTTCAGCAAAGTTTGGTAGATGAAATACAATTGAAAACTTTTGACCTAGTCTCCAGAAACTATCTCAGGTCGAGATTCATATCTTGTGCACACTTTCACATATTGATATTATAACATATTGCATATATACAACACCTTCATGCACGATTCGGTAACATTTGGACTACACAAAAAATGCATGAATCTATTCAAGTTAGCTAACTTATTCCCTTCTGCTGCTGCTTTCGGACACCTCAAAATGCTCAACAAGATTTAGTATTCTGAACAAAAGTATTGTTCTTGAAAAGCGTGTCAAAAGCCTGATATTGCAATTTCATGCGAAGAAAAGAAAGTGAGAGAAGATTATGATTAGTGAACAAGTGTGATGACCCAGCCCTTGTGCAACAAATTGTGATGATGAAAACGCTATACCAAATACCAAGTAATCTGTTATCACATTCTGCACGACAGATTAAATTGTGATACAGTGTGATATTTCAAAATGCTTAGTATCTCTCCTTAAGGCTATTAAGGATGACGTCAAATTAGTCCATTCTAACTAACTGAGCTGCATAATTTCTTTACATCTAAATGTTAAATTCAGAAAAGTGAAGTCTAGTCTATCGATTGATTGATCATATCCAAATTATGTATAAATATTCAGAAAAGGTTAGAGTATATAATCATGGAGTTTTTAACCCCATAAGACGTACCTAAGATTTTTTAGACGCATATGAACTACAAAGATATACTATAATAATAAATTCTTTGATTGAAAGACGAATTACAATAAAATCTTTGGGCTTGTATACTACCATATGTCTTTGGAATATTAAAGCATTCCATGGAATAAGTAGTCATTGCCTCTGTTCAGGTATTCAGTAGTCTAATTTCCATTAAATTACTAAAATATAAGAAAAAGGCACAGCTCTCAAACTAAGAGTGACGAGATGAATAAATTTTAAAATCGTTACAATAATTGTGTTTTAGCTTTACTATGTAGAGTGAGCGCTAAAATCTCTTCAGAATATTCTGTCCATCATTGGAAGCCCTTGTAATAATAGAGAGCAAATTGAATTTGATATTAATCGACTATGTGGACTACTGACCACTGCCTTAAACAAAACTAATCAATTTCTCATTGAGCCCCTCAATAATTTAAGCGTTGACCTTCCGGCTAATATTTTTCAACTCATGACTCAATGAGCATATATAACTTATAATTTTAATGGCTAAATTAGGCACTAATTATGGATTCATGACTGTGTACAGTGTACAAACAAAATAAATACTATACATTCAATCATATAGCAAAAAAATAAAAAAAAAAATAACTGCACCTCCGGTCAAACTGATCATGCCCTCACATCAAATCAAAGACAATCAATGGAAGGTGGAACAGTTTCCTTAGTGCAAAAATTGAATTGGTATTACACTGGCATTAAACAATTCGACCGAGTTAGGTAAATTGTCCTAGACAGAACCCTCACCTGAATAATTATAGACGCTGCTGGCAATGAGCTACAGGGATACACTTTGCGAAAAAGCTTGTCGATAGCAGACAAAAAAATGCATAAAACATAACACAACGTATAATATCAGGTGCTGACACTTGTTTGTAGAAAACTCCCAACATCTAGAGAGAGAAGTCCTCTAACCGTTAATGTAACAGTAAGTGTCCTTTGCACACATATACTAGTCTATAATAATGTATTCATCAAATTTAGTTGTTACATATATTAGCTCCACTACTGTTTTGCCGAAACTGTGCATGTATGATTGCTGATCAATATAACTGTTGATAACTTCTTTCTTATGCTAGAGAGACTTGAATAAGTAATAATAATATGCAGTTTGCATGTCGTGAGCCATCAGTTGCAAAGTAATTATTGGAGTCTTCGGCGATTGAACTGTGTTGTCATTGCTCCTTAAAGGAGAGGCCAAAGGCCACTTAAGGCTTGGTTCCATTATGAACAGGACTATATATTTGCAGAGAACCGCTGTGTAGCTGTATTCTCTATTATATTCATTATACATTTAATGAATTTACTATTTTAATACATATCTGACAGCTCAATTCTAGATTTTGACGGGCGGTTGCTTTGCAAGTAGCAATGCACATTCTAATATGAATATACATGCTAGTAATATGACCAATGTTGTGGGGTAGAAAGATGTAAAAATAATATATTATAAACTTATTATAAGATTTTGATCATCCTTTCTATGCGTGATTTGTGATTATCAATCAACTGCTCTAAAATATTCTATTCAAAATCATCCACGCTACACCATGATTGAGTGTACGATAGTAAACCAAAACCTCATAGCCATTATAGCAGCATTCACTGATGATTACTATATAACTATTGCTTATATTGATCAGTATAATAATCTACATACTTGAAATTTCAATACATGTATTGGTACATACAATGTATATATATATGTGAATATAGTATAGAGTAAAGTGCAATCTAACATGCAATGATGGAAGATTTGTAGAAAGACAGGTTACAGGAGGATGTCTGCTCCCACTACAATTGCAATCATAATGAAGCCATAATATGACCAGAGCAGATCATTAGGTCGGAGGGATGGTCAGTGGCATGCTGAACCCAATAATTAACTGCCGCTTAGCCTGGCCTATTCATGTTTCCTTCGTGCAAAAAGATTTTGGTTTTTGAAAGAAGATTCGATAATTTGTGTAATGAAAGAAAACTTTTTCAAATTACATTGCGGTTTGTACGAACTTTGAACTTGAGAAATTGGAAAAAATCACTACTTCTAAGCTTTCTCTTTGATAGCAATATAATATGTTTCGATTCAGAAATTTTCTATCGAAGGTAGAAATTTTCAAGTAGCTGTGCAACTGCACTGGTAACAGGTACACAGAAGAATCCGTCAATCTGTCAATTCGATTATTATGTCTCTTATATTATATTCAAGCTAACTATACTAAACGGTAGAGCAAACATTACATTGACCTTTCGCATCATATTCAGTGTCATCACGTACCTTTTCAATGTGAGGTGGACGAACTTCACAAATTCGGAATGTAGGGAAATCCTGATATTTGTGTGAGCCCATCATTCCACTTGTGCCGGTGGGACCATGAGCCAGATTCAAGGTTGTAGCGTAATGATGATACGATGCGTGATGGAATGCGTGGCTATTGCCTCCAACTCCTGATCCTCGTCCATTCGGCACAAGCCTTACATCCGGTCTTCCAAAATGGCTGTAGGGATTCCTAAACAATGCACTTCTGCTGCGACCACGTTCTTGTACCAGCGCAAGCGACTCATCCAAGGCCAAGGTGTGCAACTGCCGGGTCAACTCTTCCTCAAATCGACGAATTGTCACACTAAATTGAGCATGAACATCACATTTAGTTTATAATCAATCATTTTTGACAAAACAAGACAATCAATATGATCCTTTGCTATAAAAAACACTTTGATCCTGTGCAAAAAGTGTAAAAATTAATATGACTCCATGTCCGCGTGTCATAAAAGTTAATTGGGACATGTTACTTCCATAATAATTCATTTTAATTCCTTTCATTGTTGTCAATCAGGATGCAAGAAAAATACAAATTGAAAAGAATAAAGGAGACGCGAGACGTCACTTACTTGGCGGATTGGTATTCCTCAACATAAGCGTCATAAACCCATCGAGCTCCTCTATGAATTACCCATAAGAATGCAATGTTTCTAACAGCTTCTTTGTACGATTGGGGATGACTTCCCGTTTCAGTCAAGTTTTTCAATATTGCAGCAGTTCGGTAGTTCATCCGCAAAAACTGAGTCCTGTTGATTGGGTAGCAGTCAGGCATTCTAAACAACAATATCATTTGTCATTAAAAAATCTGTAACTGAACTGTGAAGACATGCGTTAGAAAGGCATTTGTAATGCAATGTACTAATGTACACGTCGTATTTTAGACACACGATGGCATATAAATAGCCAAGAAATAAATTCTTTGACACTGCAACGTGTAAGGATGCAAGAGTGCAGAATGCTCATGAATTCATCATTGTTTAATTACCGAGCGATTGCTAATGCGTAACTACTTTGGATTCCAAAAACGCATAGTCAAAAGTCAACACCCTTTATTTACTGTTTTTGTTTATCTGTTGTTGTTGACTCGGCCCACTTTTTACTAATTCAATTACAAACTTTCGCCTTTCCCAATTGTTCTCCCGTAAACAAACTCAGGTAGAGATAGAGAGAGATCCATCCAATACGTGAAAATTTACGTGCATTTCTTGATAAGAAAAATTTGTGCTAACAAAGACGGTTTAATGCTAACAAATAGAAACGCAATCCATTTACCCATAAACATAGCCCCGACAAAGCAGAATTCAAAAATTAAGAAGCGAAAAGTAGAGGTTGTGTTGTACTTTTAGTTTTTCACTAAAAATTATTCATTTGCATGTACATACTTATGATTACGCATAATATTCATGTTATATAGGTAATAGTTTTGATGACTTCAATATTTATTACTAGCGCCTTAAGTAATTTGTCATGTTTACAGGTTGAGGCAACTAACATGTCTTTACAAGCAACAGGATAGGTGATATTGATCTTTTCACTGATTTGTAATGGTCTTTTATATTTTCATTGAAAATGGAAAGTTCAAGTTCAATACTATTCAAAAAGCAGATACAACATAAGAAGAAAAGACAGCTGCAGCAGTTAACTTACATACACTAGTGGGATTAGTAATACGGTTTCTTCTGCTTTAGGTTTACCAATTTTGGTTATCAACGGGGAAAAAATGAATAGGAAGAGGTGTCGTCAAAATTTTCAGTAAATATTTTTTCATTCAATCAAATTTACAACACAACAGGATGCAGGATGGGGAAAAATCTTATTGTTAGTGACCAAGCATGCACCACGCCAACGCACACGTGAATATCACCACCATCACCCATCATAATCATAATACCCATTCATAATCCTGTTATAGGTTGAAAATAGCAAACAAATAAACGTCATATTTAACAGTTTACAGTACATTGCTTTAAAAGACGCATCAAATGCTACCTTTCAAGTGGTGGCATAGGAAGAAGAAGTAAAAAATAGTTACAAATCGACTCCTCATTTTGGCCCTGCTGACAATTACTTTACATACAAATATATAATATCAATAATACGCAATGTCTACAGACCCAGTTTGAAGATCATCATCACATGGAAAATCCCTATTTGCTTGGTCGTGCAGGCCAATTCACAAAGCTAAACCATATAATAGGACCATTTTTATTGGTATTTACCACTATGCTAATCTAAGCAAGCAAGCAGAGTATGCACACAAATTATGTGGAAAAGGAAAGCTACCAAAAACTTTTGTGCAGCAACTCAGAAAGTGATAGAAAGACACACAGAAAACTACAACTCAGCAAGAAATTGAGAATACTCGTTGACAAAAAGAAATTTTCGAAAAGAGGCTTGTGTGTTATTCCTGCTCCTATTCATTCCCTTATTTTTAGTTAACTTAATATATTCTGTCATGCACGATTGAAATCAATGGCAAAAAAGGCTGCTGCATTGCAGTAGTGCAGGTAAAAGCTAAATGACTCCTCAATGTCTATTGTTAAAACATATCAACAAAACGGTAAGGTGCAGTAGAAAAGGATGCTACTTTCCTGCATGAGGAATGAATCCAATTTGGTGTGAGTTTATACCAAATCACAATATTATATTGCCTTGTGATCTTGAACTTGACCTGGCACCTGATGACTAGAAGCTGCTATTACACTTCAGAGGAAAAAGGAAAAGTTATAAAGGTTCAACGATAATGCATTTAGGCAAGCGAAAGATGCAATGTGTTCGTGCTTATTGAGCTGTTGCAGCGTGATTGTATTCTTGAAATCCTTTGGGAATTGTGCCTTTGCATAGGCAAATTAAATATCAAACGTCCGTCTTCAAATGTCGTGTACAAGAAAGCTTGTTTATATGGATTTATTAACAAACCAAAAGCTTTTGCTATTACAATTCAATGTCAGGTCAAACTTGACCGGACGGGAATTTCTCACAGCTGCTTAAATGCATTAAAGCACAACTTTTGATTGTGATTAATGAAGTCAAGGGCAGCAAAGCAGTGACTAAATGCATATAGATCTCTTCAAGTGACTGCAGAAAAAAACACATGTATTTCCTGATAGTGCAGAGCAGAGTGCAGCAGTTGTGTATTGCTGCTGAATATAGTTAGTTTGTTTATTGCATGGGAAACGAAAGCATCTAAAAAACTGCAACACACTTAATGTGCAACTCACGTTGGGGTTGGACACAACTAAACCCAAAAAAAATGCATTGTCGAAAGTGGGGTTTAAGGAAAATCCTTTTTGTACAGAATTCTCACGTAGTATCATCAAGTCATGATTTTCATGAGTGGCAACGTCGTAGCATATATTACGGACTCAAATTGGGTTTCAAGCTTTTTCTAGGTTTTCAACGTATTCGTTTCATTTCAAAGTAAAAAAAAACAAGACTTACATGCAGCAATCCAATTTTGGACCGATAATAACACTTTTCCATCCTGCATCTCGAGCCACGCTGGCAACTGAGCATACATAATCTGCACCATTTCGGAATGGATTGGACTCATCTTCATCTGGATTTCCAACTATTACCCATTTTGCTGTGGATGCTGCAGGGAGTAAACTTGCGGCATGTCTGTAATGTATAAAAAAAAAGTCAAGGTAAAAATTAGTACATGAAAATGAAGAATGACTAGTTTATAACTAATATGTTGGTAAAGAAATAGCAGCAGCTGTACAACATTATTCAACATCAATACCACGAAATGTACCCGTGTTTTGTGTATCACCTACAAAATATTTTGCATTCATGATTGACCTCTACTCTTATATAACCGATCGAGTGTTCTTTTATACAAAATTCCGTTTTATGACAATGATGCAGGTGTATAGAGATTTTATTAAGATGAGTTTTCTACGGTGGAAAAATCAGTGGGCAAATTATTAGATGGAGGTTTTCGTTAGAAATTCATCCGGTTTTTCTGTTTTCGTGATGCGGTGGCGTTTAATAGGGTACTGACCACACGAAATGCTCAACGAAACCAGTTTAGGCAACATATATCTTACTCGGTACATAAAACAGAATGTCCCAGTATGTATAAGCAGTCAAAACACATTAAATGTTTTTGATGAATCACCCAAAATGTAGGTATTGAAAGTAAGATGCCCAAACTCGCTTCACTGTCCTATAGGCTCTCGGTCGCTGGTATTATTCCATTGCATGTTTTGTCTCTAGCTATTTGAGTTTTTTTTTATTGACGAGTTACGACACACACAAAAACCAAGTGGTTGCATTTCAGAGTCCCGCTGAGTCATCAGACAAAAATCGAATGCAAATATTCTAACCGTACATCACCAAGATTTAAAACAGGTGCAAAAAGTCTGTCTGTCAATCCAATCAAGGAAGATCAATTGCTTGAGATTTGAGACTCATGATGGATTATGTCTCACATTTTATATCCCTAATGCCTCCAGTACAATTTAATGTATATTGAGCACCTCTACCATCCCATAAAAAATTAAACCAGCTAAGGTACCCATTATCACCATCATTATAAATTCATTCTTTAGGCACTTCAATAACTTAATTGTTTTTCGTCACCTTAGATTATAAGCTTCTCGCTTTTTTATATGCGGAAATATACATATTATTGATGAATGAATTGAAAAGCTGTTTGCTAATTGCAAGGGGCATGGACATTCATTTGAGTGTTAGATGTTAAGATGAATCGATTAAGCATGAGAATTACTTTTTCATCCTTTCCATTTTTTCAACATCCAGTTCCAATAAGACTACCCATGTTGATATGCAACTACTACTGCAACAACTGATTATGGTCATTATCAGAACATTAATGTCGATCAAATAACCAGGAACACATATTATGGAATCTCCTATTTCTTGGTAGTTAATAACATATTCAGTGTGAATTTATGTGAAGAAAAATCATTCATTTTTCACAAGACCATTCCATTTTTTAGATCAAAATATTTTGTCAAAAAATCCAGGAAATTGGAGATTTGAGATATTCGCATGCATACCTCCAAGATCTAGTTCCTGGATATAGTTAATATTTCGTCAAAACAATTTACCTTGACAGAGTATATAAGCATAAAAAACTGAAAGTTTGCACACTGGAATGCAAAATCATATAGATACACAAAGTTACTCGTGATCACTATCTTTGCAAAACTAGGGAAAGAGATAAAAACTTATCAATAGTCTTTATCAACTGAAATACGAGTCAAATAAGCGGAAAATTGCATGAAAAGGGAAATTTTTTGAATGCATAAAAATAAATAAACTTCATGCTAGTAAACCGGTTGTATATCTATGCCACCATGCACGCCAATGTGCCCATTTTCTTGTGTCAGTCATACATACATAATGCATCGCTCACACTTCACACACCAAACCAAACAAAAGAGCCAAGCAGAGTGATTCAGACAAGATTTGTGTGATTCTTTGGAATTTTTGCTGTATATTAAGAATTATTAGCAGATATTTTTGCAGGCTATATGTTATTTACCATGTCTTTTTGTGTGGTTTGTATGAACCAAACGAATAATAAATCGTTTCTACTTGTCTAGCTTCTTTATAGCCTCACCTTTTATAATATTGTATGATTCCTGCATTTTGCTTCAACTTTTGATGCTCTCCGCTCCTTTGGCGAGCTCTTAAGTGAGAAATGCTCAAGGCCGTCTTTATTAGAATGCATTATCGTTGCTGGTTGGTACTATATACTCACTCTTGTAATGGTATTATTACCTTATCCTTAAATGTATCTTACTTAATGCAAAACCCGACAAACTAAACATAGCAGAATACGCTACTTGATACTCCTGTTGCCTAACTTAACTTTTAAGGCCTCTTTGCATTAATTGACTTGCGTAGCGTATGCTGCAGGGAATACTTAACAAAGATGATGATTTTTAACAACAACTTGTCGACAGCTCAAACAATCATAGTATATACATATATGTATGCTTTACTTGCAATTCTGCTTGCACATAATATATTGTTATCACCTTATTAATTAATTGTGTAAACACCAAGTAATTAAACGTGACATTTTCTTTTGGACTAATTGCTGCTAAAGAATCATTGCTGAAGATGTGTGCTGCAAGTCAGAGAGATTGACAAAGGATTTGAATGAGCCAAATTTCGCCGAAGGACAAACTTCGTCTTCTATTTACACACTTCCATTATGTAATCTCAAATACCTAGTCTGGGCTTTAGCACCAAAAACTAAATCAAGGAAACTAGGAAGAGAAGGCAGCGCATCTGCTTTTAACCTTTCACTTTAGGAGACCCCACTGGCTCAATAGGAAGAAGAAAAAAAACTTTCATGAAATGACTTTCAGTCTGACCTCGAAAAAAGCTCATTTGCTTAGCCGACGAAATGTCGGGGTTTATATGGGTGAAATATCCCTCTTTTATAACTGTTGACGCAGCTTGCAAAGCAGTAAAACATATCCAGTGCGGTAGTGAAAATGGGAAACGGGATTGTTAAGCTGGACGCAAGACAACATTTACGACTAATACTCAGCTACAAATAGCACATTTGCGTCAAATGGAAATCAATATGCATACTTTTCATTTCTTTTCCTGGGGTGCCTATATACGTCAGCCACAGAAGTAACAATTCAATTTATATCGATCTTGACTGTCACAACATGGTAAAGAAGTGGTCAAATATCAGTAGTAGTATTCGGTTAAATTCTTGACCTTGGATGGTCTCCAGTAAAATCTAGAAAGTAGAATGAGAACGATGTCTGTGGTGTCTGCATTGCCTGTCACCGGTTCTTCGTAAATTTTGAATGAGTTGAGTTTACGTATGAATACGCGTACATTTTCCTTTGTATGCCCTCTGTTTTAGCGTTTATAACATGAGGATATCGATATTATGATTATAACCTTGTGTGATATTACTATTATTATTATCTTCCTTCCATCGTGTTATAAGTTATAACAATAACAAGAATGTCCCCAGAAGCAGAATGTTTGAAATGTGCATGACATGAACATGAAAATCATAGGATAAGGAATAGATTTTAAATTAACAAATTAGCTTCTGTCGTCATACACGATGAAATTGTCAATGGGGGTTGAGCTCTGGTGTTAAGATTTTTTTTGAATGTGGTGACAGCGCCTTGTTGTGATGTGCCACGATCGCTTTACTTAAAGGCATTCTGGATTTTTGCATGAAAATCAATTGCTGTTGAATTTAACCCTGAGCAATATTTCGAGTAAGACTGTCAGTCCAACTGGACTTTGCTTGGCACTTGGAAGAATGTTACACTGAAGTATTAACAGTACCTCGAGGCCTTTCAATCCTTACGATCATCTAGGTTAGAAATATCATCTAACGAAAATAGCATTATGCAGCGGGACCAAAAAATTTAATACTCTTCCTAGTGCCTAGATCAACTTTTTACTAAATCTGATTACATCCCATTTCACATTTACATTTGGTTATAGCATCACGATTGCCTTTTTTTCTTGCAGCGTGTTCATGGGAAAAATATACAAAAGTATGAATTCAGTGCCAAGAAAAAAAGGACTCGTGCCATGTGTCATCGTAGGGCATATTATATAGATGACAATGCAGGAAAGTAAAAGATGAAATAAAGTCTTCTATCTAATGGACAAGACGTGATCTACATATCAATACTCAGTAACGGCTTGGTTTTTACTTGTATGATAAAAGAATATTACTTTTATACGGTGCCCCCTATGCACTATGCTTAATATATGGCCAATAAGGCTATCAACAACTACACTGTAATACTTATAATATATATCTGATGGCTGTGCCCCAAAAGAGGGCATTATAATGAAAAGATGGCAAATGGCAACCACCCACCACTGCACTTTGTAAGTATGATTTTTCTCATTTGACATTATCTTTCCTTTTGTTGAGTCAAGTCGTAGAGCAGTTGGTTGACAACAACGGAATAAAATGTAGCAACAATACAAGTTTATTTCAGTTTAATGGCCATCATGACAGCAACTACATAAACAGGAGACAAATTATCTATTAAAAGAATCACTATCAGGTAGTAGTAGTAGTAGTACAAAAACCATACGGATATAGAAAGTAAGCAACAACAAAATTGTCTATAAAATATCTAGTAGAGATCAATAATATTTATCACCTCACCCCCAAATTTGTTAGTAATTAACATGAACACTCGGAAAAACAAACTCATAAAACATAATGATCAAGATCAGGATGGGTGAAAGAGATAAAACTTTACTACAAGAAATCAGAGCCTAAGGCAGAGTTACATTTTTGCTTAAGATACAGAGTTGAACGTTCTGTTTTGTTGTGTTCAATCAACTCGTAATAAAATCAATGAGAACCTCTTCGATGCAAATCAATTATTGTCCCAGTCCCTGTTGCATTTTACGACTTGCTCCAGAACATATGCGCATGTTAATGAGCAACATGAATTTGGGTGTCTGAAAGGAACTAAACTTTGGAATGTTTGGCATAGGATGTTCCCCCAATATGTCCTTATTAGGCTAGTCTGCAGCCGTAAACAACAATAATTCACAAATAAAATTTTATCTCCTCTCTTTTTACCCCTGTTTCCAATTTTTTATGCAAATTCCAATAATACAGAATTGTAAAAAAACTGTCACCAACGACAAGAAATTGTGGGACAACTCAGGAACTGATGTACAATTAGTGAGACCCTGTACTAGGGCATAATACGGAACATTCATTTCATTCATTTAGATTTTTTCGCTAAAACCAAACAAAGAAGAAAATAAGCAAATTCATTTAGACAATGTCTACTTGAAATTCCTCGTCTCCCACACATGTTGAAGGCGAGATATAAAAAAAAACCTACCGAGTAAAGTTTAGGTATAAGTTCATGAATTCAGAGCAGAATGAAATCCCCAACTTGCTTCCTCAATTCTAACTTTAAAAAGTTGACGTTAGTGAAGCCATGACTCTCATATTAAATAGGCTCAAAGAGCAATCAGGGGGAGCATCAAATGAACGGGCAGAAGCCCCAGTCTCACATTGCACACAAGTTACATTACGTTGCATGTTCGCCTGCTCACATTCGCATGGTCAAGTCAAGTAAAGTACGAAAATAGGGAGAGAGAGAAGAGAACAATAGCGTACAAATGGGCAAATTGGATCGATGTCTCATCTTTTATATCTTTGTAAAAGAAAATGGTAGGTATATTTTCTACAAGACGGTGGTGGCATGGCATATATGAAGTTGTGCTTGTGCCAGGTTTCTCTTGCCGACACTAAACCATATGTCCCGTGGGTTATGTTATGTTGGGTTTGCAATGTTCTGTACTCTCTGTGTGTGGATGTCGGCTAGTTCTAAAGTTCTCAAGTTTCTATAAAAAGAAACTGTAAGTGGTTGCAGTGCAATCGAGAACAAAGGAGGAGGTAGGCCGGCTTCAGCACAACAAGGAAATTAAGCCTGGGATTTTGTCCCATCTTGAAAACTCAATTATGCCTACTTTACCCTTATAGAATGAAATATAGAGGATTGTAACATGGGATGCTCTCTAATTCATTCCCTTTGTTCTCGCTCAAACCCAAGGCTATCTTAACTTTTCAGAGATGTGTTTTCATTACCATTTGTTAAATTTATTTATGTAGGAGTGCGTGCTTGCATCTTATATTAAGTTGGGAATAATATGCATGGAACGTTTTTGCAATCCTGAATGATATTAATACAAACACACATTCATATACACACATATGCTCGATGCAATGCAATTATTGTAACTTACATTTTCCCACAATGATGCCATAACATATTCTCAGGGAGTAAAATATTTCCTACAACACAGGTCAAAATTCACGTGCAAATTACACCTGGGTAAACTTTTTGTAATCTTTGTAAACAGAAACGCTCTTGATTATGTTATGAAGCCTGCACATTCTAAACAATAATATTCATAACGATGATGACTCTTCTGTGGATCTGGAGTTTTGCAACTTGTTAAATAAAAGCCAACCTAAACCGTTGCGTTGTTGGACTCAGACTTACATCATTCAATTACCAAGCTAGAATAATCTAGGCCGTGGGAATATTATTACTACTAACATTTTTTATTGTGAGCATATTGCACATTCTTTACAAACTTCGTTTGTAATATATATGATATTGCGGCCCCTGAAGTATTTTTGATTTTGTAATTTTTTTTAACCTGCAAGCATTCTTATAGTTTCTTAAAGGATTTCGTTTTCCTGAAACTTTTGTAAGATGGAATTTTCCGTGATGCGTCAATTCGTAACTGGCAGCTATATGTGGAGGAATCAAGCAGTACTACTATATTTTCCTGTTGTGTGTGTTGGCCATTTGAATTACGTAAACCTCATTCTAAAACAAAACATCATGCATATTAAACTAATAATATGGCGGATGTATTGGTTTGGTAAACAAAGGCCGAAAGGTTTAAAAAAAACTTTATCACTATTGCACCTAATAAAGGTGACTGCAAACAGCAACAGTATGCCTTTAGTATAAATAGATAATACCAATACCAGCCCACAACTTGGCTTTACATATTGTTTCAGGTTCGGAAAATTCACAAATTATGACGAAAAGTATAAAGGTTACATAAATGCAAAAATGATTGTTCACCCTTGGAGCCATTGGTACCAATACCAAACAAACCAATGCAGTTTTTTGTTATAAAAAACCATCGATCTCAGCTCTGGAAGAGTCATCATATCAAGCAGTGACCACATTGTTGGATAAAAAACAGGGAAGTATTAAATTGCATCCTTATGATCCAAGTTGATAATAAGGTTACGATACGAACAAAAATTGACAAAAGAGTAACACCAAAGAAGACAGGTGTGTTACGTAGTAATATCGGATTTACAATAGTCCTTGAAATAAATAAGCATGTGTTAACGTATTTAAGACTTTATTTAATACTTAACTTTTTACAGCAATTATTTTTTGTTCATACTAATTTTTTTCCAACGTTTGTACATTACGGAACCTATAGTAGATTGCCACTTTTCAAGGGAAAAAGTGTGCTCAATTTTGTGCAAACATTATTCCCGTACCTATTGTAAACCATCAATTGGAATGAATCGACTAGTTTGTCGCCGTACTTTTCAATGTAACTTTAAGATGCAATCAATGAAACTTGCATCATCCCTTGTTTGCTATTGTTGTGACAGCATGTGGTGAACATAATATATCATCGTATCATTAGTTTAGTTGTAAATGATGCTTTTTTTAAGCTCACTGAGCATTACTCTACACTAAAGAATTCTTTTATTATTCTAAATTATCGTTTATCACGAGAGTAAGCACTTATTTTTTTGTCATTGTCACAACTCGATTTTGTATTATGTGGACACGTAACTTGGATGATTCAGATGAAGTCAGGTTTATTCCTTGTTGCATTATGGGGATCTATGTGTATTCCCCACAGAGAAGCGATAAGCAATTCTATCATAAATACACAGCACGTACGTTTAGTACAGTAAGTCGAGTGAAGATAATTGTACACAATGCAAGGTATGCAAAAGTGCCTATATAAAACTTAATGGAGATTATAACCTTGAGGAAGATTGACTTTTGTTACTACTCTAATTAAACTTGTGTTTCGCGATGCAATTTTCTTTCCTGCAATCTTATGAGCAAGGGTCTTTGTGGAGTTGGTGGGAGGGTTACACGATCTAATGAGGCATCCATAAATTCAATATGCAACACTATGCAATGGCTCATTGCAGACAAAAAAGGAAGCACAAGGCATATGTATGAATGGATATAAAAATATGATTTCGTGATCAGTATGATATTGATAAGTAAATTTCTATCAGTCACTTGATCGACCTGCCAATAAATAAATGCCTTGGGATATTTATTTGTGCGATATTGCATTCGTATACGTAGTGCAAAGATATACAAATGCAAATCCGGTATCAAACAAAACCTGTACCTAGAAATAGCACGTGTATATCATAAACTGACTGAACCGTGTATGATGAAGAACGGCCATAAAGTGGTTGCGGTTAATATTGAGCTTGTTCACATCAAATATATCAACATTTGCTAGCTAACCTGTAACATTGTGAAATATAAATAATGCTCACTTTGATCTTTGTCTGGGAATATTCTACAGTTTTAGCACATCAGATCGAGGCAGTAAAAAATCAAGATTTTGTTTGACGATTCAATACTGATCGAATCAATAAAAATGATTTTTTTTTCAAAGTTTTATTTGCTTGCAGTTGCATTGTATTGTATAGGTAGGGCAGGCAAAGGGTTCGTATTTGAATGAAACATTGAGCTGTCTCTATAACTTGCCATCGTTAGCGTTAGCACAGTTGATTACACATTTTTATACTTGAAATGTGGTTTCTCCTTACGTCATCGTTAATATTTATATTCCATTCATGATGGTTTGATCACATCGATACTCGATACCAAAACTTGGTCAAACAATAGGCGACATAATACATAATCTATTCGTGTGCAGTTTTCTTTGTCGTACCTTTGATGTATGTACAAGATTATGGATGCACTTGCCAAAAGAGAGCTGTACTCAGTATTCATTAAGTTGGAATAGTTGATTTGGTACATGTATATACTTAAAAGAATAAGAAACATAACAATATCAAAAACAAATGAGATGTTGTTTAAAAACTCGGTGGTTTGATTACAGGAAAGTAATCTTTCGCGGCATGTACCATAAGTAAATCTCCATAAATTGCATCGTATAGTATTATACACAAGAATATAAAGTAATATACGAGATGGATTGCTTTTACATCTTTCCATTGAATTTTACAGCGAAATTATCAGATCAACTAAATGAGCACGAGTGTAATACAAATATGTAATGCTCTTCTACAAAGCGTGACAATTCAACAAAACAAGCATCCCTCAAGATGCCGAAGATTTGTGTTTCTTAATTCTGCAATAGACAAGAAGACACACATACATAAGTAAATAGCACGTTGTACCACAAATTGTTACATAATGTACAACAAGCTTATGATGCTTGATATTGCACTTGCAAAATGCAAATAACCTTGATCTTGTGCATAATATGCAATTATCCCACTATTTTCATCATGATGGCCTCTCCAAAAATTGACGCAAACTTTATATTACTTTAATTACTTTCTAAAATTGACAAAATGTACATCACAGCCGTTATAGAGTGCAACAATCGAATCGAATGAGGGAGCCACTTGCAATTGTTGTTAACCAAAGCTATGAAAGATTATTTATCTATTGTTACGTCACGATGGGATAGCGGGCTTTAAAGCTGTAATGCTTAATGAATGGAAAGTCAAATCTCTCGTGCAGTGAAAAATGACAGCTTAACATGCATCATACAGTTAGTTGGAAGGAATGACATGTTTAATTATCACGAAAGGACAATGTCCGTGCTAGTTTGTTGCTCTGTCGTTTATGATGCGACTGTTTCTCCGGAAGTCCTCAGAGATCACAGGAGGAGCATTGGCAAACATAAAAGTCTAAAAGAATGCACATTTGATTACTGCTAGTGAAGTGAATAAGAAAACAAACAATGTTTTTTTCTGATGTAACGAATGATGAGGTTACAGACCCACTTAAACAATGAGGTGAGGAGTCACAGCAATGTGACTCCTCATTAGATATATTCTATTAGATATACCGATTGGAGATATGAATAGCATCAACCGATCGCAATAAACTATGAGCCCTCCTGCTGAGCCTGTTATAGCTTTGGTTAAAATGCATGCAAAAGTTGATATTAAGATGCTATATTAATTCAGATATTCATGTCAGCCGTCAGGGGACGGCATTGTAATGCTAATAAGCTAAACGAAAGTAAACGCTGTCGTAAATTATATTTAGGACAATGATGCAGGTGTGGACGTGGAACATAATAATAATAATGACCTCCCATGGAATGGTTTACTGCGGTTATGCCCTTTTCATTAAAAATCGCTTATCCATGCAAAGTGCAAACTAAACCAGTGAATGTGGTCAGTTAAGTGGCTTCATCAACCAAAAGTAATGCTATAAAAATACTGGTTCTAATAATTGTGAATCAACTTTGTATATTGTAACACCCCTATAATCAATGATGAATTGAACTTGAAAAGCTAGGCCAGCAACTCGTCAGTTTTAAATTTTGCATTATAAACTCAGTTTTCCGTTGATTTATAAAGTAGAATCAACATTGTCACATTTGTCACTAGCAATACTCTTAAGTTTGCATTTTTTACAGTTTAATTTAATGTCAGAATTAAAAAGGCTAATTGACAAAAATACTTTTAGCTGTACTGGTATAGTCAAACTGAAAACATAAATTTTTTAAACGCTATGGAATAAGTTTAATATTTTGTCCGTAGTCAGTAGTCGCATCAATATTGCACGCAGTAATAGGAATATCTACGTCATCTCATACTTTGAAATGCATTTCATACTTGCATCGGATGGCTTTGGTTTTGTTGTACATTTTATGTATACTTCTTTTTTGTGATCAGCAGAGATGAAGGTAAAGGTAGCGTGCAATCAATAAATTAACAGGCACACTCAAAATGCACTTATGCCGTCAGCAAAAAAAGGTGATGTGTCGCTCCATGCTAAAACTTAAATTTACTTGGTAAGACGGATTACGACGACGACTTGACGACGCTCGCTTGTACCTTTCGACGAAATAAGACACAAGCGTCACTGAGTCCATTTATCAGAAAACAAGATGTCTACAAAAACACGCATTGTAATATAATAGCTACATACATTGGTCTTCTTGCTTGTTTGAGAATTATGCAACTTTGCGGTACCTATATAATTGCACTGCGTCTCATTGCCATTGCCAAAAAGTTAAAAACTGAGGTGATCTGTCATACTTTAATTGAACTTAAATAATGAATATACTTAACAAAGGGGTTCCTCAAATCAACCCCAAAACAGCTAAGTGGACCACACAAAAGTCCTCGGTAATAAATAATAGAGATGTACATTAAACTGAAACAACACCATAAACCATAAACGATTCCATTTGTTGATCTGTCATTCTTTGTTGTAATATTCAGAGTTGATTTGTGACCCATTAGGAGGACTAAAATGTAAATAGTAAATAACTTTTTACAACCCAAGAAAAAATATCCGGCAGACAAAAAAGAAGAACATTAATATTATTCAACAATAAAAATGTAACAGCAGTTTAGAGCTAATTTGTAATTTTAATTGTTCCATTCTCATCAATCATCCGCAAATCCTTTACATGAATCATATTATCCCTGCACTTCTCCCATGATCTCATGGTTTGTTATGCCCTTTTAAGATAATTTGATCACCGGACAACCTCAATAGCAAGGATATATAGAGTGAAACATATTGCTATTTTTCTGTTCTGGACGAATCATTTACATAAGACGATGACAATGTGAAAGGTTAAGTGCATAATGTACATGATGTGATGTCATGTTGAAGTCGTTACCACAAGGAAGGAATCCCTGATCACCACATCTCATCTCCTCCTCCCAAAAACTTGTACTTGTGCACAAGGAGCAATTTCTTTAAGTTTGCCGAACCGCACCACGCGCCAGATAACATTGATTATGACTAATTTCCAAAAAATCAATGTCAAAGCAAATGTGACAGACCTAGACCTAAATTTTTCCTTGCCAGCATTTATATGGTGGTGGTAGTGTTGCTGCTGCTGCTGCTATGCTCCTGTATGCTGTACGTATGTATTTTTTTCCAATTTCATGCTAAAAGTCAAAAGTGCTTAAAATGCAATGTAAATTGTAATTCAACAATATTTCCAAGTTGCTCATTCATTTGATCATAAATTAAAAAATTACTCAAGTATAATATTGTACCATGAGGTAATAAGAATACTACACATGCTTGTTTTTTCAATGACTACAACTTTGGCGATGAAAATATAGAAAAATCTTTGGTTAGCATCTTTCAAGATCATCGTTATTATTATTACGATACAATGCGATGCAGAATGTACTGGTTTGATGGAAGCATCATCAGCAGTTATTGATGCAAAAAAGAAGATTGGCCTGTTGAAGTTCAATGAAACAAATAACATCCGACCGTCAACCCATTGTTTTTATTTGTACTTTATGCATTCATTGCAACCGAATCTAATCGTACAATGGCAGCCATTCATTCTTTAACAACTGGCTGCAACTAACCACGCTACTATTAGCTCATTAACTTGCAAATGAGAAAATGAGCGAGTAAACTATAAGGTTTGGTTTTCACCATTTTTGTTGAATGACAATGTAATGCCTCTGTTTATTACAAATTTTCTTGGCCATATAAAAATTGATGGAGAGGACTGTTAAGGATATTTGAGGGAAATATCCTTGCATGTAACAAATATAATGCAACCAAACCAATGAGCAACAAAATGTGCAATTTGATGCTTCTGGTCGCCTTTATAAGGCCCGTGGCAAGATCGTAAATAAACTTTGCACTTCATGTTCGTCGTCACAGCCCAAATAGACAAAACTTGTAATCACCTAATCATGTGTCAGATCAGAATCTATTGCAAATATCAATATATACTTACGCTATATTATTATGTGTATATCCTTCCTTCCTTTCTTCCATGTGCTTTACTTTTTTTGGTTGTAATCACAACCTGCCGGGCCCACCAGCATAGTTTTGCATGCACCACTTTGTAGATGTGTAGATGCAAGAGTGCAATAGTCAAACATGATATGACACTGCACACAGTAATTAGTACGTTGTAGTGAGCTCCATAAAAATATGTTACATTTCAGCTAAAGGTCAAAATATCAGTTTCCTCCGCTAATCGTGCTGCTGTTATGTAACTAGTAAAGTAATGCATATTCACGAGCTTCCTCCAAAAAATTATGTCAAGTTTACCATGTTCTTCGCCATGCTACTTTACGCCTTTTTCAGTATGGAAACGAGATGTATATGGCTGATATTATGCTCCACAAAAACAAATCAAGATAGACATTTACTGATAAGTGTAAAAAGATGATATTTTGATGGCCTGCATTTTTACAAGCTTTGAAATCATGGTGCCGTTTAACCTTCATGTGACTTTAAAAAAAGTGTAAGCTATGATTTAGCGAGTGAACTAAAAGGATTGCTACATGAGTATGTACTTATTAGCCCACGGTATTTATTCATTATCGCAAAAAGACCATCTTCTAAAAAAACAAATTGTATGTAAGTTTTATAATTAATGGTTGCGTGAGCAGTAAAAAGATCTTAAGAAGATTTTTCCATTACTTCAAAAAAATTCCAATTGAAACACGGCACACCAACTAATTCATTACCATATAGCCGCCAAAGGATGTGAAATGCCAAAAGAGATGACATCGTAATTTTGTTTTTTTTGATGGACAAAGCAAGCATAAAAATAAAGGCTGTTTTACGATTTGAATGTTTTTGTGACTGTCATAAAACATAAATGCGCCAGAGACGGATGACGAATGCCACAAGCACTGCTGAAAATAATCTATAAATTCATCTAATTTGATGTATAGCAGTTAAAGTCACTCCCAGAGTAATTATATGACAATTTGTTTTTCGGCAGCAAATACTAATGTCAAGTCGCACACAATTGCGTCAACTTATCCTTTATGCTGTCTGTACTTTAGCACGCGTAAGCATGCGGGGCTTCATGAAAAGTTCAAGATGAGGGCTGACTAGCTCCACGTTTTATATTTAATTTATATAATTACTGCCTGATTACCTCGAGTCAAGGAGCCTCTGAAATGACGGAATAACATGTTAAGTGACAATTCGACAAAATGAGTATGAGTTCTATCGTCGTATGCCTTTAAATTACTTAACAATTTGCATTTGCAGTAGATCTCATAGATCACTTGTAATATGTTTTTATATTATGATCATTAAATGCGTAAGTACTATGCATAAAAATTATATCGCATGTCAAGACAAATTTATGTTTCCTTTCAAAACTTTTCCTCTTTTTTTGTTAACAATAGCAGTACGGCCGGAATAAACAATAATTGTTTTTCAAGTATGAAGCTAGCTGAAACAATTATAGAAAAATATGCTCAATCATCAATCAAATAACCTTTTACGGATGATAGTTTCCGTAAATATGAAAACACCAAAAGTTGGGACGACCAAAGAAGCTGTAACAAGCTTATTGCTTGTTGTAATGACTTTCCTCAAAACACGACAAAAACCATTCTTACACATATTTATACAAATTTCTTTCCAACTAGCATATTTTAAAGGCCCTTATCGTCACATGGGATGGACGATTTCATGGTTTTTGAACGAACGCATTAAGTACAAGGGCAAACAATATTAGTAATGTTGGCAAAACATTTTGCTACAAAATACAGTACCGCAGAAGCCATTTTTCTACTTTCCGAATGAATATGAAAGTTAAAAAATGAAGATTTTATTCTATGACACAATGCAATATAGTAGTGCTTAAGTACAAAAACAATTGGATGGTAGAGCTTTGTGCTAGACTCTGAGCTTCTTTTTTTTTACTTTGCAAGAAAAAAACATCATCCTTTACTTTTGTCTGCAAAATTTTTTGGAGGGTGCGATAAGTAAATACAAATCTCATTGTGTTGCTGCATCCCATCTCTTATCTCACTTGTAATGATGATGGTAATATGCTTTGCTGTCACTGAACGATTACCATCAACATATAATTTTACATAGTGAAGGAGAATTGTGAAGCGCTGCGAAAATGAAATTACTGCTTAACGCATCACGGACTCTTTTTTTGTGAGAGAGGAAGATCATATTTCTGACTCATGTCTGAGCCTGAAAAGGACATTGTATTTTTGTAACTACTTGTTTCGTTCTTAATACTCAAAGCGAATAAGTGGATATGATGAAGATCATGGTGCTCTATTCAGAGCAAGTTTGCAAGGGCCAAGTAGAGGGGCAAAGTGAGCTGTGTGTAGGGATGCTAGTAAGATGATGAAAAAATGCAAGAATAGCTTGGCTTTGTCTTATACATCTGATCTAAAGTTTGCAATAACCTTTTATACAACATTCCTTTGTCTGCACTGCTCCTTTTTCAAGAAATTGTAAGCGTGCACTGCCCGAACAAGTAAAGAAAACGAGCACATTTTGCCACCTGTAACAAGACTTGCATTTTTTGGTATAAATCTAATTTTCTAATGATTTTACAAGAAATTCGATCACTTTTTATTGAACTGATTTACATTTGCAAATTATGTCAGATCGAATTCCCAGGGACAACTTTCATCATCCTTCCCTGCTGAGCAGATAGTTTTTAAAGATAATTTAAGGACCCTTATAGGTCTCAACGGCAGATGCGTATCGACTGGAAATTCCCTATAATTATACTGAATTGTTCAAAACAAAACCTTTAGATGAACAATGAACGCACGTAATCGATTGAGTTGTAATAAAATTGTTATGCAAAATAAACCATGCTTTACAGCGTTGATTGATATGTTGCAACGAACGGATTAATGAAATCTGCAAGGCCACTGTCGTATCACCATTCTTCATTTTATTGATCTTTTAAATGCTAGTCACAGTGCTAGAGTGATAAAAAGAGCACTTCTCAAAGTCATTTAGACTCATTCATATTCGATGACCTATTTAAGTTAGCATCTGTAAACATCAGATCCTTCACACCATACTTTCAATCAATAAAATACAACAAGGGCCAACGTCATAAATAAAACATCGATAATAAATACCGGATGACTAAATGTATGCAGCATGAGCAGATCAGATCAGATGTCTGTCTTGAAGAAAAAGTGACATTCCAAATTAAAAGGCACCTTCACAGCATATTAAATTTCTTACAGTTTGTGCAGTTTATACTAGTATAACTGATTGAAATTTATTTTATGACACTTCATTTCATACAAGTTTGCCATTTTACTGCTGCATCTCAAATTCGATCTCTATACGCGTGTCTTGCTGACAATGAAATTGTGCTAAGATTTACGATGATTAAAGAATCGCATCAAATGTAACACCACAGGAGTGGATCCTGTGGCCAGTTGAAAAGGGATAGGTGGTAAAAGTGGAAGCCATAAACTTCCTATTCTTCAACACGTGCCTTAACAGAGTCTATTTGATGAATTTGCGGTGTTTGACCAAATATAAAAATAAATTCTTTCCCGTTTCTTTACCATTCTAAAAATACGTAGTGATTGCCTATACTCGTTGCTTTTGCTCAAATCCTATATTATTATGCAACATCAGATTTTTCAACCTTCTCCAAGTACCAACTGATGCAATTTTATCAACTTGATAATCAATGTCCATGAGCAAATTCATACATAATGCATAATATGTATGTGCACAGATCGTGGATGATGTATGAAAGTTACGAGCTAAACTTAGGTACTCACACTCTCAAGAAAGTATAGTTTTTTAATGCACCGCAGTTGCATATATAGTTATTAAGCATAAACTTTAGATTAGCCGTCGTAATCTATTGTCACACTTAGGCAATTTTACTGTGCCTTTTGAAACAAGTAGATTATGTACACGTACATTTAATACCCATACGAAATGCCTACACCCACTTACTTTCTCAGGTTGAATTTCATACTCTTGTGCTCTCTTTAGGTATATACATATACTTTACTACTTACATAGTCTTTATATATACCTACCTTTGTACTTTGTGACCAGAATGATGAACAATCGTTCATTGTGCTTACATCAGATATTGCGAGAGATGCAGTAACTAGAACACAAGATAACTCAAAAGTACATACAAGGCAATTTAACTACTACGCACTCGAGCTACAACACAACCTTCTTGCATTGTGCTTCTTTAGCTTATTATTATACTCATCATCACAGTTAATACTATCATTAGCATAAACTTAGCATAACATATTAAGAGAGCGCAAAAAGATTTTCACACAAAGTATGAAGGCTTCGCCTGTTCTGTTTCTGATACAAGCTAATCCCATATTATACTTACGTATGATAGGTAAGCCTATCATATATATTGAAATGGGCTAAGTATACGAGTACCTCTGTATGATTAAATAGAAAACAAAATGAAAGCACATGTAAGTTTATGATAAGTCACTCGCACAACACAAGCTTATTTGATCTCATGGAATTTCTGTTTTACGAACAAACGCAAGCTTTGACTTAATTTTGCATGGTATGAAATCCCACTACACGGACACGATACGATATGCATCTTTTAAAATATGCCATCTCGATCTCTATAAAGAAAACGTTTAAATTAAAAAGACTATTATGATACAAGCTTTTACGAATGATGAGAACTTTGGCTTGTACGATAAGCGATAATGGATTATGAATAATGCGTAACATGGGATCAGTATCATCATAATGTAAGAATGCACTTGCAAAATGTCACAGAACGAAATGTACCTATTAAAACATTTGCGATTGTCAATCCATTCATATTATAGTTGTTATATGATGTGCATAACCTTTCTATTTATTACTTACGATATCTATTATAGAAAGGTTATGTACAACTGTGCGAGAGTTAGAATAGCAAAAGCAATTCAGTCACTTTCGTTACATTAGTTTGCAAATGCATAAACTAAATAGCACATGTAGTTTAGAAGCTTCCGCTTAATTCAATAGTATCTCAGGGGGTATGGGATGGATGGGGTTTGTCATTGCTTGGGGGTGATGATGTTGGGGTGTGGGAGACTTGGGTGACAGAATTGGCTATTTTCTTTTCTACCTACCTTATAAAAAAGCTCTTCCGGCTCCAATAATCACTGTTTTAATTACAAAAGATTGATTTAATATTGTTGTAAAAAAATGGGTTTGATAGCGATTAAGCGATGTCTTTGCTGTGCTCATGTGCTGTGAGTAATGATTTTGCTGTTTTTTTTGTGTGTTGCGGGTTTTCTCAAGTCTTAATTAATGCAATGCAATTTCTTCTAGCTGCGAGCATTAACAGGTAATTAATTTTGTGCATAAAGATGCAAAACGCTCATTCTACAAGCTACAGGCGGAATTATGTTGTAAAGAAATTCCTCTTCTTTCCCTTATCTCTGAGAATTGTTCAGTGTTAAGATAGTGTAGTGTAAGTATCACACACGTAAGTCACATGTCAAAAAGCCTTCAAATATATATATATATTGTTGTTATGTTTGCATTTGGTGTTAAAAAATTAGCCACCGACAACGTGCTAAACGAAGGTATAAAATGGCACAATGTAAATATTGCGATGGTCGTTTCCCGAAGACTGTGTATTCTCTCAGTCAGTAAATTCATTCACATCAGATCCTATGCAACCACAAGTGCACACCACCTTCCCATCGCACACTGCACATGTGTTTGTTTATGTCTTTGTATATTCAAGAAGTATTGTTTAAGCTGCCCCACACAGAGTCACATTCATTCATTCATTCACTCCTTCATTAGTCTACAAGTCAAGTGCAGTGCAATAGACTTGATGGAAGCCAAAAAACCAACATGAAACTAGTTAAGTGGAGAAACTACGCATAACGGGATTCCGGTTTTTTGTGCCTTGTTTTCTTTGACTCGTCTATAATTTGCCTGAGGCAAACTGCAAAGTTTTGCAAACATGCACAGAGTTGTCTCATACAATATGTATGCATAATATTGACTTTAGCTCTTTTATTACCAACTTTGGCAAGTGTATCAGTAAGTGAGTAGGCTATTTGCAATCAACGCACAATTCTCCTATCCCCTTTGTTTATGTCTTTACACATTTCTGCACTTTGCATTTTAGTTTGAAGGGCTGAGCTGAGCTGAGAGTGATTTTGTGGCTAGTTTTTGTCCATCTAATATGCCAATGCTAATATGCAGTTTCAATGTAGTATGCTATAGTATTTCAACTTGGTTTATAGCTCTATATTTGAGGTAAATGCTTTTTGTACGATTGTAAATTGCATGATGCATGAATGAACGCATGCACGCCACTCACACATGCATGATTGATATATAAGTACATATGTATATACATATGTACCATCCAAAAGGAAATCCAACTTGATTCAACATTGTATTATATTCAATGCTGAGCAAAATATTATCTAACAGTCATTTATCAAATGAGATGAGTGCTTCACTATTTTCTTCTTTTGTAGTTGAAATACATTTTTTTTGTCAATTTCCTTAAAAACAGCGGACGCAATCATGTGTCTCATCATACAATGATAATTTGAGCTTAGATCGTTGTGAGATTTAATGTTACATGTGTGGATTAAGCCCCAACACAACCCTATAATCAACGTTGTAATAAAGGTAGAAATCTCTCCAATAATTTTTTTGTGCGACGCATTCTCCGACTACATTTGCTTATATAACTTGAAGTGAAATTGCGAATGAAAAGGAATGAGCCACAACATAAATTGAAAAGGAGAGAGTTTTTGGAGTACACATACGTTTTGAATGGAAATGAAACCTAAGAATTATTACAATATATAGCAATTAAACCAAGATTCAAATTAGAGGATGTCCTGCAATTTTGACTCTGTCACTTTTATGAACTACATTATGCACAGGTTTGAAAAATGATCGCACAAAGGCAATTACTATGCATAAATTGTGATTTAATAAGGAAGGACCTACCTATAATATTGCTTAAATTAATGAGCTTTGGTTTTGTTTTGAATCGCCATTGTTCAGAAACAAATTTGGGATTCAAAGAGTTGAAAACCACATGAATGACCTGTAGCATATATTGTTTTGGATGACAAGTGGGCTCTGGTACCTTATCAAGAGAGTGTTATACAATAAGAAACTTTAGCGAATTTCTAACGTTCAAGAGACGAAAGGAGTAATCTGTCTACTATTTTGACCTGATGTCAACTCATTTATTGTAATTTATAAGTTATTATTCTCATTTATTTGGATCAACAACGTAGGAATATGAAAAGGAAAGGATGATGGAAAATTCTAGAATGCATAATGCAATGAAATCTAGCATCTAGCAAACATATCTGGGTTTACTGTTGAGTAAGAAAAGTTTCGGCTTTCTGATTATCAGCCTTCATCCATCCACCCGTTATCCTTCTATGTCACAGTAAGTGGCATTAGGATTAAATGTATGATATCATCAAATCAAAATTACTTCAAATAAGCATGTACAAAATTATTGTATCAATTGAAAATGTTAAACTCATTAACCAAAATATCATTGACATTTTACTTGTCAACAGCCCAAGATAGGTGGTTAGTTGCTGTAGCCTCTCTTATTCTCTTCCCATACAAAACAGATTGACAAAAGTATCTAGCTGATTTGTATACATCCGACTTTTTATGGGATTGACCACAAGAAAACGTGAGAAAAAGTTGTCACTTACTTGAGTATAAATGATACGATGTGCCCCATGCAGACAAAAAACTAAGAATCTGTTTTGAAGAATAAAAATGAATTTTGAACCGGTGGGATATCAACATCAGCTTTCATATTATGCTGTCATTCAGTTACTATTTTTAGTGACCATTTCACCTTGTAAATTTCTAAAAAAGGACAAGTCAATCCTGCAACTGCATTTAATCATATTACATATTATTACTATACGTGTGGCTAAGCTGGTGTTTCACAATGTGTTTAAAATGTATGGAGCATTATAGAAGTACTTAAAACAACCTCGATTTCTATCAGATAGATGTGGTAAAGTATGTGGTTTGATGACCCTTTGTGGTTTAATTCGAATTTACAGCGTCGAACACGAGTTAGATATAGATTTGTTGAATGAATGGCAGTGATTTTCGGAAGCACGTACATATTTATGTATTTTGTATCTCTTGAGTTTCAAAGGGATTATGATTACGCCTAGTATCTATTAGCTATCATCAGTAGTCAGTAATCCAACTATAACGCAAGGGCGATAAACATAATATATTTGATATTTTATTTCATTGAGTTGATCAAAACAGCCTTCAAATCAAATCATAGTATGATTTCTTTATGCGAGCAGAATGTAAATTTGATGCAATTAAAAATTCACCTGATGATTCAATAAATCATATGCCTCTTTGATGAAATAGAAATGACACATAGTTCTCAGAAGTAAAATAAACAATACTTAAATCGCACTACCTACTAATTATTTTCAACTACCTTAGCCATTACATCATTTTTGGTGTCTAGTACCTATAAATCCACAAAGGGGTAGGATGACAACGTGTCGCTAAAAATCCTTTTCGATCAAAATCAACCTAGGATGATATGATAGGTAGATATCACATCTGAATATCTGATCTGACCATCTTGAGTGGACGGATGCTACTATCTCATCAGCATTATGCTCACCTTACGCTGTAGCACACACTGATTGCATATTCATCAGTTATCTCATCATCATAATCATTTTATATTAGCAAACATTTCATTCATAGGAGCCGTCATCAGTTACTTGAGAAGGTAACTGCCACAATTACCTTTGACATTTAAACTATTATTGAAATTAAAATTCAGGATCTCTCTTCTCAGGATGAAAAGTAAATATTCATTTAAGGAATTAATGGCAGCTACACATGTAACCCTAAGCCCTTGTAAAGTCTTGCCCATTATGGAAGAATTGATATCACATTTCAGCTATTATTGAAAAGGGACATTTGGTAATGGATTGGAGTTGAGAGGACTGGCTTCAGTTCTCATTCTGATTGGGACATGGAACAGTGGCATTTTCCATAATAAAATGGACAAGGATTGAAAATTGATCTTCAAAGACACTCACGTCTTAATTTTTCAATTTTAACGAGCTATCATTAATCAATCTATCTACTTCATGATGATAAAGATCGTGAAAAAAGGCAACTTTACATAATACAATGTTTTATCAGTGGATCATCAACTCAAGTGACTGTTACACAATTGTGATTTTTTTGAGGGTTGACTAGGCGTCGCATGCAAAACGAAGCCTGTGGTTATTTACCTATCTTTACAAGCAAAGGGACTGGTCATTTAAGAACTGGCAATAATATTAATGATAATTATCCTGATAATAGTTCAGGTGACCATTGAACTTCATCACGCAGCTTTGAATAAATAATAATTTTCACAGAAATGATGATGAGTTGAGTACTTCAATGAAAAGTCCATTTTGGTGAAGAAGAAAAATACGTTGGTATTGAAAAACAAAGGAGCTATAAATTCTCAACCTTTTTTCTTACATGCAAACTCAATGTGTGCTAAACTCTTTAGGTATCAATAACTTGACAAAGCATGCAAAAAGTTAGTAGGCCTGGAAAGTTTCTGAAGCTTCAAGTCATGTCATATGTCATGTGTCATGTCGAGCTCGTTGTTCATCAGCATCAAATTGCAAATTTAGCTGGCCTTGCTCAATTATCTTGATTCGTTTGATGCATACATAAGCTCTCACTATTACTAAGGTGCTTATTGTTTACATTTTAAGTTAAAAATTTGCACATCTATTCTCAGCTCTAAAGCGTATGAAACTTATTTAAATATGAAAGGGATATGGCATGCTCATATGCATAAAATATTTATGGGCTAATGTTTATATAACGACTGTCGCTTGCACATTCATAAACCGTTTTCAGTAATAGATTTGACTTTTATTAGGTATCTTTTTGACTCCTGCAAATTTCGAGGTCATTCTCATAGTTATGCGTGTCTGAGAGGATGTAATTGTGGGAGACATCATGTATGCATGTGCACTGCGTTACACGCAGTGGAGAAGGTACGATTGCTATTTGTGTTGATAAGGAATCTGCGCCATGAAACAAAGCGGCAGCAGGTGAGTAATGACATCAGTAAGCGTCATGCCATGACGAATGATGAGTTAAGCACATGCCTCAACGCATGACAGTCAAAACCATTTTTGTACTTATGTACCTCTGAGTTTTAATGTTGTAGGATTTCGTCTGTTACAAGTATATCCACAGGTAACAAAAACCATGGGATGAAATTTATTAGCCCAACTTATGTAACCGGATACAATGATATTGCCCATATATATGCAAGCCAATAACAAAAAAGGAGGCTTTGTGTTCATTTCTAAGTATATTTTTTCACAAATGTTTGCATGTGAATGTGCCATCATCGTATAATGGCTAGTCGATAAATATTATATGCTTATTGAGACTGACATGAGCTCCGTTTATATTCTCAGCAAACGTAATATTTTGTCAAGATTTGACAATAAATTTGATTCCAGATGTCCATAAAAGAAGTATATAAAAGTACATTAATAAAATAAAACAAAATTAAGGTTGAATCAGATTAAAACAAAACATGCCATGTTGAAGGAACATAGATAATTCTAATGAGAAGAATTTTGTGCACTTTTTGGCAAAAGACAATATTATTGTACACAACAAGTACGTATGATAATATAGGAAATGTAATCAATGAGATTATGCAATATGCTAATACTGCAACGCTCATATGTTACCCATTGCTAGGCATGATAAACTGACGATAAGTAAAGCTTAATGATAATTCATGTTGTGGTATGTTCTTGTAATAACAACATATAAATTTGGGCCCAAGTCTATTGTGGTTTACGCCAACCACCAAGAGTCAATATGTACAGAGAGGGTTGAGTTGAATGTTCATTTCATACTTTGGGAAGTTATGTCTTTTGACATTTTACAAATTTTTATTGCCAAATTCCACTTATTCAAATCACAGGCTTATAGTTCCTGGGTAATAATTGCATAAGCTTTTTTTATCAGCAATCTTGATCTAAAAGTCATTCCCCTTTCAACAAAAATTGACAATCAGATGGCGAAGGCGAAGGGTTATATAGTTATAATGTTATAAATATTTAATTGCAGGTTCGCATTCATAAACAGACGCAAATCAATCTCACTAAAATCAAACATTTAAGACATATTTTGGCATGATTGCAAATTGAAATTATTCGTTCGATTCATTTTTACAACTTTTTTTGTTTGTTGAAGTGTGAAAAACAATGAGATGTTGACAAATAATAGCTTCATAGAAGCGAATAGTAATTCTCCCGACCATTTCTTTTCATCATTAGGCAATTAACTCCACATTTCTATTGTTAAACTAAAATAATAAGTGTAATGACTTTTGATGAGCATTTACCTATCGCTTTTGCTTACCTAACACCAAACAAGTTTAATATTCTGTCTCCTATATATTCTAATAGGCCCGTGTGCATTTTATCGATGACAATCATCGGAGAACGATTATTTCGACAACAAAACATGTTATATGGATGGATTACAGCAATCCAAACTACTCTTCAATGTTTTGTGAGATGAAGTCATGCAATAAATTATTGCAGTTTTGATAAGTCTTTCGATCCAAAGACAAATTAAGTAGTTTAGAATGCATTATATCTTCAAAATCGCATGATATATGATCAATTCATGCGATTAAGAATGATAGAAACTTATACATTCAACATTTATTGTGATTATGTCACAGAAGCCACGACAAAATATTACAAATGAAAGGGGTGGAATGTGGATTTTCAAATGACATTGCATCACGGAAAACAATCTACACAAACAATGGAAAGAAAGCTTGTTATTTTAGCTGCACGTGAACATAGAGGACATGGTGAAGGCATTTTGCACGAGATGCAAGTTTAATGCAGCTAATTTTTAGGCTGGAATTACATGGAATTATATAGTCATGTTGAGTTGCAAAAAAGGTGCGTGCAGAAAAATTCCAACGTCTATATACTTTCATGTCGTATCATCAAGGTTTTTTGGATTAAGTTGCCTCTCAAATTTTGTAACTTTGAATTTGCTAACAATAATTAGGAGTCTACCAGGCTTAATTCTGGGGTTCCTGTGATAAGTATCTTTAATATAGGCTCAATCAACGCAGAAGATATGCCATAATTATGAGAATTTTATATGGCATGCCAATGAAGTGTCTTATATATATTACTGGCCTTTTTTTACGAGTATATGGCAAATCAATATTCATTGCCAACGCCCTTCATCTCTTTAAAACTTCAATTTGCTTGTCTAGCCAGTAACTTTAAAAATTTAGTGTTTGTTTTCGGCTTTTAAATTAAAAGTGGAGGAAAATTACCTGAATCTGGGATATAAAGTATGAAAAAAGTATGATTTGAGCACTTGAAATGAGCAGAGCTAAGCCCAAGCTATTCTATACAAAGTAATAGATTTATTATTTGATGAGTCATCCACTTTGGTTCTGAGTGTAATCTGCATAGAAGCAGTGGAAAAACCTGAGCCTGGCAATTTATTTATTCACTCATCCTCATGCAGGAACACACATGCATGTCTTGGATATAAATGAAAACAAATTTAAAACGTCTTTTCATAACGTGAGTAAAAACCAACCCATCTAGTGCATCAGACAACACAGTCCGTACATTCAACTCGGCGACTGTCTGTTTAAGGCTGTAATGTGATTTTCTTATGGTATGGTAGACGCGCGTATAAAACGCCTCGTCTTACCAAAAACTGCATAAAAGTTCCTAGGGCATCGATACTCGTTATTATTTTTTTTCTCTAAATTTCTCGATTCTTCTCCTTCTTGTCATTAAAACCAGGAATCCCGACGAAATATGGTAGCTGATCAAAAGAGTTCAGCCACCTCTTTCACAGCTTACGACACGTAGGAGATTATGCCATGCTTACAAAATGCGGATTACATTTGTTTGAGATTATATCATTCAATGCAATAAAATTTTACAATTTTATTGTATGTTTTTGCAAAGTGTACGAAAGCCACCTACACAAAGCTATAATTCTCCCCTCATTAATTAGTTAGACCTTACCAAGCGGCATCACCTAATAAAGTAAGCCCTATATACAATAAGGCATTTAGTTTTATTATTGGCAAAAGTTGCAAAAGTCTGCCAAAGTTTATAGGGGCTAGGGTCAGCCATTGAATATTGAAAATATGACTATTCAATAACAAATCAAATCACACAGAGTGCAATTGCATCAGTGCAAGTGCAAATAACTCTTCTAGTGAAAGAATAGTGAATAGCGCAATAAATAATTATGCATACTTAAATATATTAACCGAATAGCAGATATGCACCTGAATAATAGTTGCCCTTTGTGAACTTGCAACATTGTAAAAATACATTCAGTTAATGTTTGTAAGAAAAAAATAGAAGATCTCGAGCTCACAATTACTATTATTTATTCATTCATTCTCCTCCTCTTCTTCTCACTTGTCAAAATCATAAGCAATCTATTTGTTGTTGCATCACTTGTGTTTACTATCAACTATCAAGAATGCCAAACTCTAAACTGGATTCCAGTTCTCTCGTCTATCATAAACTGCATTCACTTGACGATTTGTAAAACAAGAAGACATAAAAAAGTGATTCAATAAAGTTCATTACTGTCAAATTAACAGTCCCTTGACCACAAAAGAAAAACATACCGAGGCAGAGTACAAGATGCACGACTTTTTTTAAGTGAGATGCTTATAATTTTACAAGTTGTTTACTATTTCATCACATATAACAAGTGTGTTTGAAGTTTGTAGAAGGCGATCATCATAAGTAGCACCTAAGCCATAATATTGAATGTTAAATCAATAGCGCTACAAGTTACCATTGCAATGGGTTAGCGGTCAATAAGGGATTACGAAACAGGAAGAGCCCACACATTATGCAATTAATTCAAACTAGACCCTTACAATTGTTTCTCAGAGGGTCATTCAGCTTTAGTCGCCCATTATGTCATTTTATATCAATTGAGGAATTCTGTGGCAAAGTAGAATGTAGCAAGTTATTTTACTGCGGCTCACCAAATATGCTGAGATGATCAAATTATTGAAATTATATTTGACTAACAATTTAACAATTTCTTTGCTAAATGGTTTCTGGTTTATAATTCAAAATAGTATACGCAATTTCATCTGGGACGATTTGGCGAGCTGCGAAACTTGGGAGAAGGAAATGTTTCGTCTGTGTCGTATAAGTAAATGTTTGCAAATATATCGAAACACATGTTGAGTTCAATCTTAATCATCTTACTTTTGTTGCAGGTACATGTTTAAATAGGATAAAATACTTAGCCACCCGGATTTACAAGAATATAATTGGAATGAGTTTATGTTGTCATTAGCCTTTGACTTTAGCACAAAGCGGATGTTTAAATCTAATCCTCCTGTACGATATGATGTTTATTGCACAAAATGAAAAGTGGTTAATACAATATAAGCACTAATGCGATAATTATGTGAATGTATTATAAATAGCCTTCTAGGTGATGCGATAAAGTAATATTAATTTGTATTGTCAGTTTTCATTCCCTTGCCTCAGATATATTTTGTTTTCAATAAAAGCTTTCATATGCTTACATATAAAACAACACGTTGTATGACTCATCACCAACAGTCATCAATTTACATAATAATAACAATCATAATTATGGGAGGTTGAAGAGGAGGAGCTGTTGTAAAAAAATTGAAACCGAACTCGCTGATCTTTTCGTGCCGTTCAAGACTAATGCGCAGTTTGTTTGGAATAATCCATCCCTTTCAACTATTTTCAATACGATAAGTATCTATATTCAATAACAATATAAAAATATTGTTGCATCTTGTTTTCTTAAATATCATCGCTTCAGAAAATACCCCATAAAAACAGCACAAACCATCATTGATCCATGCTCATAAATTTTCTATGCAAAAGGGTAAACAACGTTGCCTATTTCCGCTTAGAAATCTTTGCAAAAATAACGCTTTAAATATATGCACAGAGTTTCAGCGGAGGTGAGTTGTGGCGGAAAGTCATTTTTAATACATTTTTTTTCCTGACTGAAATCTCGGGATTTTTTTAATGGAGCTTCTAGAATTGGTAAGATAATGGTAGGAAAAAAATATTTCGTAATTTTTAATCCATAACTTTATGAGAAATAATATAAAAACTATCAAAAACACGTATTTTTTAGACATTTTTTCGATTTCACAAAAAACCCGGGCCGATAACTTCTTGAGCGAGGTGTCATTCGAACGAGGAAGAGTTGTAGTTTGGCACAGATAATGTGACAAAAAGTTATCGGCCCGGGTTTTTTGTGAAATCGAAAAAATGTCTAAAAAATACGTGTTTTTGATAGTTTTTATATTATTTCTCATAAAGTTATGGATTAAAAATTACGAAATATTTTTTTCCTACCATTATCTTACCAATTCCAGAAGCTCCATTAAAAAAATCCCGAGATTTCAGTCATGAAAAAAAATGTATTAAAAATGACTTTCCGCCACAATTCACCTCCGCTGAAACTCTGTGATATGGTAAGTAATAATGATTACAGTGTTCTTATTGGCATGCAAAGCGTATTAGCTAAGCATATCCACATGGATTAAGCATGTTGTATATATATATGTTATCTACCTACTTACAACAATCATTAACAATGAAGCACGAGAATGGGTTCATGCAATGTAATGCAATGGTGTAATCTAGGTACATGGGTATGCAATAAATAGCATAATAGATAGTATAATCCGTGACATTATATTATTATAATTATTGTTATTACTACTCATTCACATTCCATTTACATACATACAATATTGTTGTGTTCTTTTAGATACTCATTTCCACATTAAAAATTCGAACGGATGGATAAAATGGATTATTTAGAATTAGTGATCCTATATACACCATATCCCATCATCGTCCGAAAGCAGGATACAGATAACTTATTAAATACATCGTAATATGTTGCACGCGAGTAAAAACATTCAAATAAAATGTTCCTGTCATGAAACCGTCATCATCATCATGATACTTCACATTCAACATACCATTGCATACCACACTCTCTTTGTCAATGTTCTACAGTTTACTTGAAAAAAAAATAGGCGAAAGACAGATGAAAAGCTGAAAATGCCACGAATACCCTAGAGTATACTTCAAAAATGACAGTTAACCGTCTTTTGATTTGAGTTGATTCCTATATTATGTGTGAGCAAATTCAACGTGACACAAAAGAATCGCACACACAAACACACACACGCACGCAGCATCATTGCTTTGGATTTGCAACCTTGTGCTGTCATCTGTCTCAAATGATAAATGTCCTAATTTAAGACAACGTAACCAGGAACTGTCAGAAGATTACAAGTTTGTGAGAAGAGAGCTAGAGATAATAAAGCTGCTCCAATTTATAAGAATAAAAACGAAAAAGTGGAGTGAGTTTTGAGATGAGAAGAGATGCAGTGAGGTAAATGATATGTGAATTTATGAACTTGTTTTAAGTGATTAGTGATGATTTGTAAATAGGGATTTAGCAATCAGTCTCCTTTCATCTTTGGTTTGATGGTGTGTAAGATAAAAACCTTTGCAAACTGGAAACCCTTTGCGGCTTACGATCAGTCAGTCAGATTAATTGTCAGTATTCAATATCTACCTGCTACACACATTCTATACTACATGGAAACTATTCTTCCTTGTTGGCGAATGGTGATATTGAATCTTCTCACAGAAGTGCGGAAGATATACACAGATTCCTACATTCTTACATGATGATGATGGGAAGTGTTTTTGATGATGTTTTCTTGGTAAAAACAATGATGCAAAAAAATGTCAAAGTAGGTAGTACGGAACTTTTAGAATGCATCAAAATGCTGACTTATTAACCTGCGATCGCAGATCAAAAGCAGGTTTTTTAGAATGGATCATAGTCTGTCTGTCCGTCCGTCCGTCCGTCCGTCTGTCCGTCTGTTCGCACGATAACTTTTACACCGTTGAAAATTTTCAAAAATTCTTTTTGCTAAACGACACCTTAGGTCAAGACCTTGACTGAGTTCGAAGATGAGCAAAATCGGTCAACGGCAACTGGGTCAAAGGTCAAGGTCAAATATTTTTTAATAGCAAAACATGGGTTATGATACATCAAAATGATGCTATTTCTCGAGAAAAACTCAACCATGCTATTATCAAGATTCAGCAATGACCCCAGCGTGACCTATAAGCGTTTAAATGTCAATTTTTAAAAAAAAATTCTCAATAGCAGCCACAATGATGAAAATTTTCAAATCTTTTTTAAACCAATTCTCAGACACATAGCTTATGTTTACTTCATTCAGTATAAATGCTAGATCGCAGGTTCCTATATACCCTGCCAGTTGTCAGGTTTATTGTTTCTCCACAAAAGATGTAACGGTATCTGACTGAACGAAGGAATCTGATACTCCTATTCCCATATTATATTAGGCATCTAACCAGGAGTATTCTGTGTGGAATGTGATACGGAAAAAATACATGCCATCCAGCAGATTTGTTGGCTGTAGTACAAAAAGAGATACCGTCTTTACTTCCGCCACTATTACCAACGCATTTCAGTTTACTGTTCCATTTTATCGAAAGCAGATCAGCAGTTAATGTTCTGTGTTGCGTATAAGGATGCAATTCGCGTGTTTGTGTGTGTATTCGTTGGTCAATAATGATACAAAAATAATTCTAATTTGCATCATATTCATAAATATTACTGAACTAAAGTACACGTGTAATTGGAAAAATGCAGCGTTTGGTGAACATTAATCTGTGAAAGCTGACAGGCCAATCATTATATTATTCATATATTATGCATCTACCACTTTTGCACAGGAGGGGGAAATATTTTACATGCTTATTACTTGTTTGTGGACACTGTCAACTGTGTAACACAAATAGCTACATATATATTTATTATTTGTTCCTGTAAAGACGTAGCAATTAGGTTGGTTAAACATTCACTCATCCATCTCCATTAAATTAAGCTTGGCAAGTAAATAAGTAAGCATAAACACACAAATATACGTAATTGTGGTTCCTCCAACACCTGTATAAGCTCTCGTTTTGAAATGTGAGAATTAGTGTTGAGTCTCGACTTTCGTCAAATTAGTTCATGCTTGTAGTCACTAAACTTTAACCTGATCCCAAAAAAAAACCTTCTACAAACAAAAAAGAGCTCCTAGCATGTAAATATATACACATCCAACATCCTATATAAGCTAAGGAAGTACATAAAAATGCAACATTGAAGCCCAGGCTGCATAGAGTTTGTGCTATTAGGTGAAATACAGTACAAATACACATAATATATACAAATCCAACCTACGAGCCATTGACAGTAAGTAAAAATGAGTAAGCAAATAAATGAGTTTTGGTAAAACAGAAGAACACGGAAACGCAAGGAATTAGAGTGGCACCACGAAGGTACGACCACGTGAATAATACGAATAAAAGAAGTGATTATTACTACTACTACTACTACCGACTACCAATTCCCTTTCATCTGCATTTCCTTCCTGGCAAATGCCACTTGCTTTTTGTCAACATTATTGTGTACAATAGAATAACATGCGAACAGTTTTTAAAATACGATTGACGATGACGATGGGTCCCTCTCCCCAACATTACGATACAGAACAGACTATTATAATAAGCTTTGGTGACTGACATTATGATGAAATTTTGAAGAAAAACAAAAACTTTGCATGCAACAACATTCCCAAAGACGCTAAGACAAGCTGATGTTTCTACGAAAGCAAGTGCGTCAACAAGATATAATAGGCTCAAAAGCAAGTTTCCGCCAGTTTATTCTTCTTTTGAAGTGTCCCATTGTATGATAATGATACATTGCAGAGACTGTCATGTTCTCAACCAAAAAAATTGGATTCTTTCATATATTTATATCAACCATATATTTCTCTAGCAAATTCTTTGATATCAACTCATAAATCATTATCATCAAACCAGCAGGCTCCCAAACATAATGTCTTTTTAGTTGGATTGACGTCTTAAAGCAGAAGGACAAATATCCATTGACATAAAACCGGCTAGTTTTTTTGTGTGTACATAGTACAACCTAAACTACAATGCTCATGACTTTCCTACAGATTTGATGAACTGTCACAGAAAAAAAAGGAAGTGAAAGGTTTCCTTGATTAGTGTCATTGCTACTGCCAAACTTTGTCCATGGGGCATCATGCATCACTCCAGGACCAAATTTGCTCATTGTCACTAGCTCATTTCCGATTAGTTATTGATCCATATTAGTTACATAAAATTGACAGTGAAAAAACTATCAGTCAAACCAGCATAAAAAATAACCTTACAAATAAACTTGAACAGAATAGACCACCTGTTGAGGTGGGCTCAATATGACACCATTTACTGAACCCAATGAGGCAGTAACACTTCAGACAAGCAGTAGCAGTAATATACCACCTACAGCGCATTGCCTGTCAATTTCATATCAATATCAATCGCCGGACCCTATTGATAATCAAAACATTGCGTAACAATAAACAATCAAACAGCTCCAACAAATAGCAACCCTATAAGAGAGTTGTCACTCTTCTTGGTGCGAACAGTTTTCAATGAGATATGACCAATTGTGATAGAATAGAAGTAGCAGTGTAAATGCGAAGGTCTAGTTAATTATTGAAGGTGACAGACTATACACAACAAATATTACGTTCGTTTTTGTTGATTCACAATGCTTCGTTAGCAAACCGGTATCAAAAGAGAGGCAGACGGCATCATCATCATCATATCAGGAGCAGCAGGCAGGCAGGCTTGTTTGCCATTTGCCGAAAGAGGCTATAATGTGCTTGTACCTAAAAGTCATTTATGTTTATGTTACACCCAAAGTCAAAGCAAAAAGTAACGGCGGTCCAGCAAACTGATTCAAGATCAAGGGCTTTTTACATCGTTCATCTGTTTTATAGGGTGCTTCTAAATTTAATGAATTGGCTCAACTCTAATGATTGCTGGTGGTGGTAAGCCGATTGGATTTGAGCCTTTTATAAGCAGTTCAAAAATCTGGTTCATTTGTCATCCTAATTAGCATAATGGACTACTGCATTACTTTCATTTTTTAGGTTGAGAGTGGCTTTTTCATCAGCAAAAAAGTGGTCTCCCCAGGGAGATCCATATTTTTTACAAGGATGAGCCGCTTAATAAGTCAAAACCTTTTTGACAGTTGACTTGAACTGCTCACTATAATTAAGGATAGCTTTAGTAGCTTTTCAATGAGTTTGTTCACACAAAAACATGCGTAATTGAATCAAAACAGGATTGATGCGATGTAAATTGACTCAATTATTTTGCGTTTAGGTTATGTGATTCATTCCTCCCACGAGGGAATGAAGGTTATGTAAAACATGCGTGATAATAACATTGATCGATTGAAACAATATATTTTAGAAGGAAGGAACCTATAGTAATAATTGATTTTTTGTTGTCTATTCTTTTTCCATCGATGGAAAAAATGTACATTTACAGGCCATTCACTTCGTGTCTACATAGGCTCGACAATGATAATCCCAGTCAAGGATTGCGTACTACATACAAAATACATGCATAAATACTTTCTATGATCATTGTCACGAGCTAGGAAGACTTAATTACGCACCTGGTTTTGCAAAAAAAACGCTAACTAGCAAAAACTCAATTTCTGGATAGGAAAATGTATGCAAAATGGAGAGGCGTTTTTAGCGTTGATGACAACAGTTATAGTCACACCAAACACTTATAGTTCCAAGAACATAATTGATTACATAATCTTCCAACAGCCTCCTCCAATAATAAGATGTTTTTATTTGATTTATTATTATCATTTTCAGATATTCATGCGTGTCCTAGATGTTTTTCTCACCAATTTCCTCTTCTTGAGGGTCAAGTTCAATGGCTATGGTATGAAAAAAGCTTTAAGAAATTCAACACTGTTTCAATAAATTAACATAAGATACAAGTTCGAGGAAGATTTTCGCTTCCAGCTGTGTCATCTGTCTCATATATTTTGTGCGTGAGTGCGTAAGAAGTGTTAGAGACTATGTACATACATGCGTAATATTATGTATAAATTCATAGGCATACTTTTTATATGGCTTGTTTTGTTCTCTGAGGTGCGTAAATAATACGTGACATTGTTTGTGTAGTTTTGAATGCAAGTTTTACTTAAAGGCTCCTTTACGAGTGAAATGAATTTGACCCTTGAATTTGTCATTAATTATCTTCCACTGTAATTTACATAATGCAAGATTGCGCTCTCTCTCTCTCGCTTTTCTTTCTCTTTATGAATTATTGCTATTGCTGCTCACTCAAGTGTACAATTAGTCACGACGAAACCAGTAGTCAGAGATGAATGATGTCTGACGTTAATCGAAGGATTTCATCTCAATTGTCAACCCTTTTCTAGTATGATGTTGTTTATTAACAGATCAAAATTACTGTTATTTCCACTTTTTGAGCTAATACAAAATAGCTCTTGATCATGTATCAAAACACACAAACACATGATATCCATATTATGTAATCTGTATTAGTAATCATCAGTGGGTGTAACCTCTCTTCCTCCGAGCTGGACACCTGATTCAACCTATCTGAGTTGCAGTTGACTTTACTGATCTCATATCAGTTTATGCATAATACAGTGTCTCGCTGTGTACAGTATTCCTTTGTTTGTGACACTTGCGTGTGAGATAAATGTTTGCAATTATTGGATGCTGGATATTACGTGATTGCGTTTCATTAATCAAAATCCTCCATGTTGATGAATGGAAAAGTCTGGCAATTGCTAAATGAGCTGAAACCTTAGAATCTCATGGACTTGAATAAACGGTTGCAATTATGGTAATATTGCTAGTGCCCAAAAAATTGTTGATGCTAGTGAACAAATATTCCCTATCATTTTAGGTACACCATATTTTCAACCTTTACGATATTTTGGACAGTTATTTACATACTTAATAAAGTAGAGACGATTAAAAAATTGAATCCTTAATACGAAGCATCATCATATTCATAATCATCATCATCATCGTATATTTTAACATATGGTAAAATGTACTTTGTTTTTTATGTCTGTTTCAGAAGCAAAGGAGATCAAAAACCAAAATTTTGGTATGCTTTATTTGTATTCTTCGCCAGATCTGTGCTAGACTGATTGCCTGTCTAGTCTAGCCTCATAAATATATGATACCTCTGCAAAAACCTGATGCAGTTTCAAACAATGCTAAAACGTGCTTTTGACCAACCCGACCAGACAAAAGACAATGTAATGTAAAAAAAATGAAAACGTTGCATCTCTCTGATTTGAATCTACACAAAATGAGCACTTGGATACAACATGTGCCGTTGCCCATTGCCCTCATCATGAGCAATAAATGCCGGCCAACATGTCGAACATCAATGTTTCTCTTTCATTTTACTACAGATCCATACATTTGATACAAAGACAAGTGTCAAAGAACTGAACTGAGGCATTAGTTCAGTATGTCGTTAAGTTTCTAATAGACATTGTATTTTTGTAATTTATTCACGGAAACCTTGGAGCTATACACTTGCACTTCATATCGTATACCCCCGTGTACCGTACAGCCCCTTGAACTGAATTATGCTCTGTGCCATGCCATCACGATGATGATAAGAAATATTGTCTGTAACAGACCGACCGGTCTTCCACACAACGTCAATGTGGGTACATTATTTACAATTCTCCCACTATCCCACTCATTGACAGACTACATTAGAGTTTACTACATTATGCTCATATACTTCTTGCAGACTCGCAGCCGCCAAAACAACCCGACCATATTGTTTTCAGCAAACTGTTTTTGTGTCTTGCATATTGTAAACTGGGAGTGTGCGTCATTAAACTGTACTAATGCAGTAATCTGTAGCAACAACACAATACAAAAAGTGATGTGGCACAATACTTGTTTGAACACAACTAGTGTATATGGTAAAATGGGTTACTTTCTTTGTTCCGCTTTATGCAACCCAAGACAATATCGAAGTCCATGTATTGCACACCTTCCATTTTGTGTCTGTAGGCAAAGGAGTTGCTTCGGGAGCTTAAAATGTCTTGAGTGAAACCATGTAGTAACTAGTAACTTTTAATGCACCTTCTCTTAATAAAGGATAAAGATATAGATGGTTATTATTACTTGTCCACCCTAACCCAACTGATCTAATTTCCATTTCAATAAGACGACTAATATATAACGTAAAATATCATGGTTATATTTGAACTGCAATATTAATATAATGTGTGCACTGTGCAGTACTGTATAATAAACTCTATAAAAATGTATTCTTCTGCCGGTCTCACATGATAAATATTTTTATCGTATTTTTGCCCTGTTTAGTTCATTTTAGTATTCTTATGGTGTAACTCTGCACTCAAACAACGTCATGTTTAGTAAGATATATTTACAAATGCTGCTTACTTGCAAAGCTACACAAATGTGTCAATTGTTGGGTGATATATGAATGTGCATGAGAAAAATTTTCATCTTCATCATAATATTATCATATCCTGACATTAGCAAACGGAGCAAGTGATACAGAAGACTTTTCTGATGTTAAATGTGAAGTATTTTTGTGGAGTGTATGAAGTATGAAGGGAAAAGAAAAGATAGACAGGCAAGGTGCATTACAGAAATTGAATATATATGGATTCCGTTTTCTAGCATTATTGTGCTGACTTGTTCATAGCACATTAAACAGTGACGATGATAAATGTTATATCGTGGCACATGAAATGTAAGATAAGGTAAAAAGAAAGAAGTGTTACGCAAATACCTAAATAAAACTTGTATGAAAATAAAATGTATAAATATGTATGTAAAGAAAGCATGTATATCATATCATATCACAGCTTGCATAGTACTTAGACGGGTACAACACAACGCAACGGTCATGTTAGAAAACGTGAGTTGATCAAGAGATATGTGAACGTGGAGGAACAGACAGAAAGAAAGAGCAACACTTACATTTTCAGAAGAGGCTTCTCTCGTCTCAGCTTCTCCTTTTCCAGTCTTGCAGATCTCGATCGGTAGACACCAATGAGGACGGCTAAGGCACATAGGAATAGAATCAAGATTCTCAGAACTCTCCCTCGATGACCACCGAAAATCTGACCCAATTTCTCACTCCAATTCACAGCCTGAAGCATCTTGCACCTTCTTGTGGTATAGTGCACCGACTCCAGTGCACTGTCCGTTTTGAGTCTTTATAAAATGGGGAAGTTTTCCCGATGCTGGTAAGTCAACCAACACCAAAAAAGTTGAGAAGAATTCGCACGATTTTTCGGGAAGCTAACTTTTACAGAGTTAACTTTCAAAGTTTTACATTGATTTATTTAAAAAATATCGTTATAATAGCAGTCCAGCAGCTAAAGATTTATAATTATGGTAATTATACAGCACTTTAAGAAATCACAGACGGTCGTGATAATTAAACATCCACTTTTGATATAAAAAGTAAGTGGTCGGCAAAATACATTCTCATTATCAATTAAAATGGCCCATAAGGTACTTGAAGTTGTCTTTAGGCAAGAAGTTATTAGAAATCTATTAAAGTGGCTTTCTTTTTCTTCCTTGATCTTGGCGCAAGATAGACAAGACAACTGTTTAATTAATGTTTATTAGCTCGTTTCTAGCACTAATGTGAAGTAAGGCACTGTTCTGTTCTGCTGTCGTCAGAATATGTTGGAAACGGCTTTATATCAATATCATATCATATCTTCATATCACAGTTTGAAATTTTTGCAAAAGGCTCGTCAAAAAAAGTAACTTCACACAAGAAAAAAAAGAAAATAACAAGTTGATAACAAGATTTTTTAAGCTTAATTCAACAAAAAATTTTTTTAACAATATCAGGAATAGGGACTCCTACAATCAGCTAGTGAATAGTATTCAATTCAATATATTTTATTATTTTGGCAATAATATATATATAAGCATAATACTCAGAGATGATGATGAAGACCCCTATCAGATTATCCGTTTGTACATAAATTGAAAATGTTGTGTACTTGAAAAAAAAAGCTGCAAAAAGTCTACTCCTCGGTTATAGTTTTTGTATTATAAACTCAAAAAACAAATAATAGAAGAGGTAACAAGGATGATGGATGCTGCTATTTCTTTTTGGCTTAGATATACAACTTCTTTTCAACAAATACAGTCTGTTCACACTTGGATAATATGGCACTTGAGATATTTTCCTCTCGTCTTTAATTACTTTTGTTCCTGTACTTTATAAATGTATGTGGCAGTTAATACTGAAGGGATTTTTAGTTTGGGGCGAGGACTTGTAATTTTTATCTGAAAAAAATTTCACTTTCAATCCCATAAAAAATGTTCTAACTGCTTTAATGATGTGGTGTATTTTATATTTTTGTGTTTATGGAGATTTTACACAACTGTAACTGCAGTGTTCATCTGATTACAATGAATATCTTCTTGGGGTTGAGCATTTGTTCTGATGATGATGATGAGGAGACGCAGACGGCAGTGGGCTTCATGGCAATCAAGATGAGTCTGCCGTTGTCCAAGAAGTTGTTGTCTCTTTCTGTGAGTGAGTTGAACTGAGATGACGTTGAGCACTGCCTCTGAGATTTTATAACTGCTCCATGCAAATTAGTCAACGCAATGGAACTGTGCATGATTGTTGGTTCTGTGAGGATGGAAGATCCAAAATAAAAGTTAGCAAATGAGTTGATGTTATTTTATGTTGATAAAACCTTCATTTAACCTGCTGTGAGTAATGGCTTTCCAATTTTTTTATATGTGTATATATATGGGTTACACTTTTTAGCAGCTAGTTAACATTCCTACCAACAATAACGATACGAAACAACAACTATTACTACTACTACTATTTTATATGAGCTCGTTTATATAATATCTGCTATTGTGCTAGCTATATGCATTGAGAAACACATGAATGTTGTATTGTGATAGAACGGATGGCAATGACTTGATGATATTATGACGATTATTCTATTCAATAGCATAACACCTTTATGTACATAATAAAATGTGTATGGGATAAATGAATGTGTAGATATATATACTAATGCGCATTAGTCGGCTTTTCTTGCTCCTTAAACGGGACTACTGCTACTGTTGCTACTTCACCCTAAACCTGACATGACGCTGTGACTTACTCGTTCATTAGTAATAAAAATTGTGTATTTTTCTTGGGATTCTAAATAGTGTCAGTAGTTTACATCGTCGTGGGCTCCTTGTTTTAAAATTAAGTGTATTTATGGCAGAGGAGGTGAGGATACTTTGGCCTCTCTTTTACATGTTATATGCTCTTGTAAATCTTTGTCAGACTTTATCAATTGTTTGAGCACTTTGACTTCTTCAATCTTGTCAATGCTTATTTCCTTCCTTTATTAAGTAGATTTTGACAGCTTTTCTGACTTCTTTTTCCTTTTCCTCTGTACACCTTTTCATGAACATTTTATAGCATATGTTTATGAAATGCGGTGCAGCAATATGACGCCTGAGATGATGAGGACACCACAAAATCAGGATCAACTTGTTTTCCCTTAATGCATTGGTGCTGTTGCAGTTGTTGCTTTTCTGATGATTACTAACTGATTAAGCTGCAGTAATGTTCAGGGTTGCAGATTTGTTGTGAAGATAATTCCACCCCTGATACAAACACACATACAACACAACATGCATCACCAAAAGAAATGGTGTCACTTGGTTATATAGAAGATGAAGATATAAATAATATATGCATATAGACTTATGCTTTAAATATACACCTAATAACCAGCCTTACTTGCCAACTAACCTGAAATTATTTTCAAAGCAAACAATTCAGGTTATTTGGGATTAATATATTATCGTGATGGATTGTCAATCATCAATAAATATATAGTTTGTGACACAACAGCAATTAAAACATTTGTTTTTTACTATAAATTTTTACCTAACTACTTCTAGCTGCTTACAATGCAAAAGCATATCACTAAAATCCTTTACTGTCAAAATGTTCACGATTTAAACTTTTTAGTTGCGAAAAACAATGGTAGCAATCAAAATAATTTCCGTGCTCCCAGTTCGTGCACTTATGATCAACTGGTTGATTTTATTGCTGACAAGATTTAAATGCTAGATCATCGTCGGTCAGTATTTTCCAACCCGTCAACAATATGTTTTGGTTAGTAGTATTGTGATTATGACAGTATTAGTATTAGAAACGACATCAGTCAACATTGCAGCCTATTCTACTCTAATACACAACCGGTTTATGTTGGCCATTCCCTAAATCTGTTTACATGCATCTAATTCAAAAATAAAATTTCCATTATTATTGCAGGGCACAATAAATGTGAGGAAAATTTTGTATACACTAGTCCAGAAGAGTCGGATGTACGGTTCTTATATTATTTCAATGTTTGTGACTCATAACTGTAACGTACGTAAAGGAGAGAACAAAGCGGCGATACACTAGAATCCGGTTAGTAGTGGTGCATTGCATATTAAATTATTACCTATATGCAGGAATTACTATTACTAACATTGATTTCCATCGTCTATTCCCACTCAATGGTTGAAATGGCCTTCGGAAAAAGGAGAGAGTGAATAACTCAGTATCACAGATTTTCAGGAAATACGCACAACACAAGACGTACTATTTTTAGTAAACCTTTGCTAATGATAATACTAACTATAACCGTGTATGTAATACTCCTGGGCAAGTATTGAAAACAAATTAGCTGTATTAATCAGAGAGAAAATATTGGAGAAGAGTCATAGCTTGTTGTTTTCCATTCTATAATAACATGCTTAAGACGGCCATTTGAATATAAATGCTAGGTATTCATGTTCGTTATGCTTTTAAAATAAAAGGTAACTTATTCAAGTACACAAAAATATCATGTCTAGATATAAACAAATGGACGAAGGATACTTGCTACCAGGTACATGCATATCAAAATCAAAGGTATTTACTATAGGATGTATATATATTAGGTATGAACTTCATATTAAGTGAATGTAGGAAAACCCAAGGTGAAGCATGGTTTAGCAGGTATTAACTTGGAGGACTTTAGATAAAAGCTAATATTTTCATGCTAGCTAAAGTACATGGAAACTGGAGAGATGACCCTTCACTTGTTCTTCAATTCTTCGCTTATTGCCTTCCGCATACGATACTTGCTTCAAATGTACAACTTACATATGATGATGAATATTCATATATACATATATATGGATGCACACACCTATCTATTGGTTCAGGTATCAAGTCGTAAAAGCTAAAAACCTTATTTATCATTCAGGTAGCAAATCATGTTCTCACATCATGTGCTCGATTCTAAACTGGACGTACTTGTTAAAAAATTACAAGTGATTCATCCAGCCACATGGAATGATTTCATAAAATTATACGATGCGGAAAGTTTGTGTATGTTTGATCTATGACTGGGCTTGATTACCACTACGTTAATTTGTGATTGTAATAGCATGTAAAGTAATGTAGTGGCAAAACTCTGATTGCGATGAAGTAAATCCTTTCATAAACGTGTAAATAAATGGTTGAATGAAGTTGTAATCTTGTGAATATTTTGCAAGTATTGATGATGATGATGGGAACATTGAAAAATTTCATAAAATAAGATGAATTTTTAGTAGCAATATCTCAAGGTATATAAATAGCTTTATTACAAATGTGCTATGTGAGAACTGCAGCAAACCAAAATTACCTGTTAATAGCTGATTGAATTGCACTTTATGGAAAGTTTTTAGTGTTTATTTCCAGTGTTGAAATATCATGCGATTTTTTTCAGTACAAAAGCTGATTTAGAGAGTGATACGTAATATTCGTACTCAAGGACAATTATAACAATGAATGCTCGTAATGCCGATTCCTGTAGAGCTCAATGGCTTAATTTTTACTTAGATTCCATGAACGAATAAATTGGTGACCAATAGAGAATTTTTCTTCTTGGAAATGAATTGTAATGCATAGCACTCACTCATAGTATGTAGTAGTAGTACATTCCAATAATGTGTGAAAATAAAAGCAAACAAAATTTTTAACAGACAAGGACTAATGCGGTGTAACCCATCAATATCTCTGTCTATTCAGCATTCCTATAATATTTCCGGTCTTCCATAAACTAACATTTGTTTGTTATTTACAATTGATTGCAACCATCAGTTCTGCCATTTTTCACAATGATTCATTGTTGAATGCTTAACTGATTTTGCTAACCCTGATTTAACGTGTGAAAGGTCAGCACTGAAACAGCGTCAATCATCATGATGAGTTACAATTTGTAAAAATTTGCGTTTTTTTCATGTTAAGTCTGTACACTGTACAAGCATGGCATCTAAGCTTGAAGCTAGTTAAGCATACGGGAGTGGTTGTACCAGTGTACCCAAGTGTTTTTTTGTCGCCTATTGATTTGGCAGCTTGAAGAATTTCACTTATGAAAAAGTCACGTCCTATTCAGGCAGACACAATGTATGTACCTTTCGTAGAAAAACTCATTTGTCATTATTTTAACCCGAGAAAAATCCTAATTAATCCTAATCCTAGTGCAAACAAACAATTAAATTGTACTGTATTGTTGTTGATGGGGGTACTCTGTTCTACGACTTGCTAGAAGAAAATGAATAATGCAAAAAAAAAAATCAGCAAAATAACTTCAGAATCTCGACCAAACGTTATTGAAACAAGTTGAAGAAGGCTACAATAAGGGAAAAATGCATAAATATTTCACCTTACTATTCAACATTGCAAATAATCATTGACACGGTATTGTTTTTAGTGACGGCTTTGAGAACGAGTTTTCTTCCCACTGTATACTTTACATGCAAACTGCACTCACATATAAAAATTCTTGCTACCGATTTGCAGTGCACTGCAATATCAAACATCAAACGCAATGCGTCTCTAACTTCTCTCTCTCACTCTCTATCTGAGAACGGTAAAACAACGGAATTCTTACACATGCAGCGAGCATAGCACCGTTTATTGCAAGAATCATTAAATGCATTAGTCTAATTATGAGTGGGCTATTATACATAGAATGTTTATTTGTGTACCTATCTGATTTTCTTTTGGTCTATCAGAAGCACACAATGAGCAAACAAGCGACAAGTCAAGTCAATCCAACCCTATTTGCATTAAACAAGAGAGCCCAAGAGCTTCTCTCTTCTTACAATATAATGTTTGGTGGTGGTGGTGTTGATGTGGTGTGGTGTTGTATGCACTTTACGTGGCATTTGGCATTGTAACGCAATCCTGCTGCTGATGCCATGTGATAATTTGCACAGTATATAATTTTTGCCATTCTCTTCCTTGACTCTACGAAAGAATACAAATGCAGGTGAAGTGAGTAAAAACTATTGCAGTGGGAGCCTCAAGAGGATAAAGCTAATGCAACGCGGAGTCAATTAAGTATATCTCTATCTAGTAGTAGCTTATTTAGTTTTGCAGTTTGCATGCAACTACAAAGACATTTAAAAAACAAGCCTCTCTTGTCATGTCTAATGACGATGAAGACGACGAAAAAGGTGCATCTTTTGTATTGTATTGTATATTTGTATATATTATGTGTACACCTAGGTCTATCGCCCACTACATGAAACTTTTTAAGTTTGTACTACGTATTTATTTGCATGCAATGCATTCTAATCTGCAAAAGATGATTATCTGGTTCATATTCAAATTTAACAAAATAAGCTAACCAACAACTCAAAATTTTATACATACGTCATATTACACACAGATATGATATGCTCTAATATATTCAATATTCAGATATATTTTTTGCTTTAAGTACTTACCTTTCACATGAACAAAAGAAATTATCAAAACTATCACAAACTGAAATACAGTTTAATGTCGGTTTCATATTCTAAAACCTCTTTTTTAGCACTTTTTTCCAAGTGATTTCACAAACAGTTATTGGTCCCTTGGATTCTTGTTTGTTTGTCAATGATGATGATACATTTAAACAATGTTTTGTCTTGTTATCAACGCATTAGATTAGCTCACCGACTTTCAAAAAATAAAGTGTTACTTTTTAATGGATCCACACACTATATACTTCCTTTAACAAAATGGCAAATAATACCTGGAAATGGGTTGCCAAACCACTTTCAACTTTTCCTAGGAAAGTTTGTTACTTTCGAGTGGCAGACTGTGTAACATGTAAAAAGTTACGTCAAACAAACGGATTGGTAATACGATAAAAAGTTTGCCAAACTAGATATGTTTTTTGAGCACTCAAATCCTAAAAATATATCCAATGTGCTGACGCAACACAGCACATCGGTATTATTACTTGTGGAAGATGAAAAACGTGGAGGAGACCTTTGAGGAAAAACGAATCTGAGGTTGGTTTTGAACGCAACGCACACCGGACAACAAAGTACTTGGCTGAGCTGCAAACGCCCGGAGAGATGCTTAGGCACACACACAGTCAGTGGTTGTTGAGTATATGGCCGTATTCTTCACAACCAGAAAACTTTCATTTCGTTAGTCTTTTTTCTTTCCTGAGATTCTCTCTCGTCTTGTTCCAACTCTTTCTGTCCTTCACATTTAAACCAATTTTACTCACAACCGTTCTGTTTCTTCACGTGGGCTCATCCTTAAAATAAACTCTCGTAACCGTTTCACCTTACTTGTTCGGCTTCTATAATGCACTCTTTGGCCTACAAGATGTAGGTTGGCCAAAATATGTATAATAGAAACGGAGAAAAACGGCTAAAACAATGTATATTGTTTGTTGTTGGTGTTGTGAGTACCAATGTGAGACTGGCTAGTCAGTCATTCACAGAAGAGGGTTTATCATCCCATGAAAAACCATTAAACAGCTTTGGCTTTGGGGCTGCATCATTATTATCATCAGTGCATTATATTATATTATATGGTTGCCCCTGCTCCGTGTGTTCATGAAATACATATAGGCATTAGCATAGGAATACCATTATAATGCATATATGTACATCAGGTTTGAAAGTCCATTATAAATATTATGTGTTCGAATGCACGCTATCACGACAATGCTACACGTACATACATATATATACGCATATATTAAATGTACCCATACATATTCACGAGCCAGAGCTTTAGAACACACACTGATTCTGTATAATATCACTTAAGTCCCTTACCTTTCGTTTATGAATGTAACATAAGGTATCTCTCTCTCTCTGATCTGATGCTGCTGAGCAGTGCTTCGGTTACGTACGCAAGTACTTTCAGCAACCCCTTCAATCCACATTAGGCATAATAAGTATCAGCAAAATGTAATCATTAGTCAACTTGTTTCACTTCTCTATAATACATTTTACTTCTTAAAATTTTTGTCTCAGAGCAAAAAGGCATCCTTTGAAAAATCTCAACGTGAAGAGTGGTGGCCATGTACGATGTACATGTGTGTAGAGATAACGCATGTTTTTAAAGGTACATTTTTGTATTCAGCAATCAATTTAAAGCTGTAGTTGTTGAACACACTATTAGTTAGATACAATATGCCTTGCATGTTAGTTAGTACTATGTATTATTATTGCCAATAGATTTTTGTGCAAAAATGTTACTATACTACCTATTTTTTTAACAGTAGTCAAGTCAAGTCAAGACTCATTGCACTTCGTTATCGACCCTACATGGGTGGTGGTGGTGGTGGTAAGTGTTGAAGTACTACATATCATATCATCACTGGTATCCTTATTGTCTTAGTTAGTTAGTGAGTAGCTATGCAATTCCTTTTCAGAAAGGGAAGCATATATATGTAGATTCATCAGATGGAATGGATTGCATACAAGATGCATTTCAGCAATCCGTATGCATATGTGTACTTTAGTAGTAAAAGAGCCAAATCACACAGTAAAGCTCAACAAGGGTTGGCGTTGGACTTGGATGTTGTTGGCTTCTGAAACATGTGCCAGCAGCCAGCCAGGCCAGCTAACAAGTCAACGTAGGGAATAGGAGCATGCTGAATTAGCGTCATCAATTGTTATCCTATTAATAATTTTACTGGTTACTGTTCGTTAAGGCAGAAAAATAAGTGTTGTTTTGCAGTATCTTAAATTAATTCAAACCACCTTCTTTTGCCAAGTCATGTAAAGCTAAAGAGCAACGTTGCTACTTAATGTATTGGAAAATTGGAATGTACGGATCTATGTAAATTTCATGTAAAATATATAAGCTCTAGATCTGAAAATTAAGGTACAAAAAGTTCGCCAATGGATTTCTGACAATGTGAGGGCTCTCAGAGTACGTACATGAGGAGAAGGCTATAAAAATTCATGCAAAAAGTCCTTAAGTCATATTTTTGTTGAAGTACTCGTCGCGAAAGAAAAAGTTGTTGCTTTTTTGTATGAACTAAAATTAAAAATGCATTATCATGTCACACAATGAGGTAGCTGAAACATGCAGAACTTGTCTGGAGATGAAGAATATATATAAAACTGGTTTTTTGTACTGTAATAAATAACGGAGAATAAGCTGATTAGTATGGATAGCTAAATAAACTACACATAAGTTATAGAACAGCTATTTTTAAATTTATTTAAATGTAATTTTGAATGCGTAGCGTGTTATTGATTTAAAATTATTTTTAAAATTCTTCAGTGCCAACGGATGTTATGAATTATGAACGCTTTTGCTTTTATTATACTTTGACAATACTGGAATTAACGTATTAGTTATTATGTATTAGAAATACTGCCTAAATAGGAGCATTGTGATTTTGACTTTCAGCAAACAATACAACCCACCATATGTTATTCCTTAATAATCCTTAAGTAGAATTTCAGCTTTTCATTTCAACTTGAGTGAATACATGCATAAACTGCTCAATAACGTGCAGGGTTCTTTGACGGCCTAAGTGGCAATTACATCACTATTAGGATGGCATTGTTGTAGCACCTATTTATAAATATAATAATGCAGTCAATTGCTTGTCCATTTGCTTTGGTGTGCCGCACTAATTGATTATTTTGTTGCGGTAAATATAGATGTAATGCTCAAAGTATCAATATTGTCGATAGATTTTGGTTTCAGTGGATATGGAAGAAATAAAAGGCAACAGCTTTTGGTAAGCCGGTAATGTCATCTTTTTTGTGAAGGTCAGGAATTGTGGGTTATAGTGCTACTCGGATCTGTCCTGTCCTTGAGAACCTGTTGAAACATCTTGCTTACTATTATGAGTTGAATAATTGTAAACCGAACTGACTGACCTAGTAACCTCGTCGTTTAGAGCATATCCGTCTTCGTCCAGATGTTATTTCAAAACGATTATTTTCCTTTTTACTTGTATTTTTATCTGGAGTAGTATTTACAAAAGAGCCAAAGAAACCGGTGTAACTTTTGAAGTACATTCGAAGAAAAACTAATCGAGTGAAAAGCAAAAGGGCTCACTATTGTAAGTGGAAAAGGATCTAGATGTAGCAGTACCAGAGATGCAGCTTCCGGATTCCCGGTGTGGGTAGATTAGGTTTAATACGCAAAGCAGCATTCTGTATATACTCGTATTTGGTTAGCTTGTTTGTTAGCTACAAGAAAATGCTCTTATACGTGTCATGGGTAGTTTGTTCCTTTTTCATTCACCTTGACAGTATGGCACACATAAACAATAATGGTTTGTACACCTTGACTTAAATAACGTAGAATTATATTGAATAGATCCCGGAACGTCAAGAGTGTGAGTGGAACATACCTGATTTATTCCTGGATAAGGAAGTTAATGTGGATATAAGAACAAATAATTCAAAAATTAATTACAAGGTCAATAAATGACGAGAAGGTGAGAAGTTTTGACATTTATTTCCCCTTGAGTATATTTTTGATGGCTCAGGATGTATGAAAAACATATTTGAAGATTTAGCATTGGCCCTTTAAACTTTATAAGCTGTATTTGTTAAATGGAATGAATCGTAAATACTATCGTATTAGTTTCTTGTCTTTAGAATTAATTTGTTTTCGCAGTTTTAAATAGAACATGTTTTAAGAAAACACAATTTACAAAATTGGTTTTAAAAATTTTTGGGAGCTCGACCCGGACGAAATTAAATGTTGCTGCTTAATGGTGACAAAATGATGAGCTATATAAATAATGGATACTCAAAACTTCAAATTCAATTTGTTGTATAACAAATGGAAAACCATAATTGTTTCACTACCTTATATCATCAAACGTAATACAGTACTCTAGCTAATGCGTAAAATCTATTGCTGATTGTTGATTTAATAAAAACGCCACTTTTAACAATTTAAATCATTTTATATTTGCCATATAATATTGTCATTGTGAACTTATGATTCTTGAAAATGGTAGTTGAAAGTGAAGCGAACAAATATTGCAAAGGCCGTATGGAAATTAAACATTCAAAAAACCAAATCTAGCATTGCCCCTTCTTGCAACCATGTTAAGCAGGAAAGCTAGGAGTTACCTAGTATTAGCCCAACTATTGGGATTTTTCCCTGTTAAAGGAATATGGGGAGCAGTATCCACAAATACATTGAATTTTAAAAGGTTATCCATCCCTTTTATTTATGGGTACGTCAATTTAGCTATATCAAAGATTCAGTAACCGAGGCATTTGTCCTACCAATCGTTTAAAACACAGTCTAAAACTTAACTAATTTTTTAACATTGCATTATTTCGCTAATGACATGGAATGTAATGGAATTTATTATTTTATTCTACAGGTTGATAACATTGATTGTTAGAATGATTGCTACAACAATAGTCGCCAATTTCATTCATATAGCATTAATCCCACGTTCCAAGTCAATGTACTTGACTGACTATGTGACAACTGTCGCCGGCTTGATTTTCACGTTTTGCACAGGCACAACAACCCAAGTTCTTATCCTATCTAGAACCTCAAAGTTCATTCTTACACTGAGAAAGGTGGAAGAATTTGATGCTTTGTATCCAGCTGACAAATCAAAGAAGCAAAAAGGAATTATTTGCTGTTCATTTCTAACACATAACCTGATTTTTCTCTTTTTCACGGTTACAATCCCGATAAGTGTGGTAATCGGAATTTTATTGTTTCCATCCCACGCAAAATCATTTGGCAGATTTGAGGATGGGGTCTCCAATGGCGCGCTTCAGCATCCATTTCTCACACTTGCAATCTATACAATTCTGTCTCTTGTAATGGAATCTGCTTCAGCATTCCTAGTTTTTCAGTTGGCATTTTTTATAACTGCGCTTGAGAACAGACTTCAAACGATTCATGATGCTGTCATCGAAAACACAGACTCAAATTCAATGTATGATTTATTTCTAGACTTTTGTGTAAAAAGTAAATGGGCTGATAAAAAACTGAAGCCAAAGCAAAGCCAAGGAAGCGACATCATCGGCGGACCTCAATTCTGGAAGAAGATTAGCAAACAATATTTGGATTTTAATGAGCTCTTTTCCGCATTCACTTCTTTTGCAGGAGCATACTTCGTTGTCGTTTACCCACTGCAAATTTTTTCATCCGTTTGCATGCTATACATTATCATGACGGACGTGCTAGAGGTAGAAGAGGAGACAACTTTCATTTCTATTTCTTTAAAGGTAATCATGACTTTGGGAATATGGAGAATATGGAGTCTTAGTGATATTGGTCAAGGGATAGAAAAAATCCATTCGCAAATTTTGAGACGGATTCTTGCAGTCGACACGGATATGATTCCTGATGAAAATGAGAGACATAACGTAAGTGATTGATAAAAAATTACATTCACAATTTAATTAAGAAGAGTCTTTTTTGCTTACAACTCCGAGTATGTACCTGCTAGTCAAAATGCAATTCATTCTAGCTTAATTATTTAACTTTTAAGTCAGCTATTAACTATACTTAAAATCCATAAGTCCATTTCCAAATCCCGAGATTTTTTACGACAAGTAGTCAAAAATGCATTAATTTACCACTTTAAGTTGCTTCATTTAATCGTTACATAACCGATCCAACAAAAACCAGTCAGAAGGAGATTTTCATGGATTTTTTCATATGGATTTATGTACATACATCTATAAAGTACAATCTAATTACGTTTCGTCAGTTTTTTTGGCTTCTCAAAATAACGCGTTGAACGCCATTCGAATGCGAATATGAAAAAAAAAGTATGAGGATAGACAATTGACAATAGCATATAACCATAAGTAATCAATCATTTAATATTTTTTAGTACCAAAGGTTTGTGCGAATATTGAAATCTATTTCCATTCAACTTAATGCTAGTGGATTTTTCAATGTCAGCAGAAGCAACATTCATTCAGTAAGTCTGAAAAGCAACAATGACCAAATCATTTTTAATTGTCATTTAGTTTATTAATGTATGCATCTGTCAACTGTTAATGTTCCTTAACAGATCATCACTGCTGTTCTTTCCTACATCATTGTTTTATTGCAATTCAAGAGTTCAGAAAAATCACCTGCTATTAATTTTGCGCTGAATGACACTACACCGGTCAATCAGACCTAAAAAGTTATCTTATGTTGAGTTTCCTGACACCCTATTTAATGAGTTTTCAAAGTCACCTTGGTGTAAGAGCATCAAATAAAGTAAAGAATTTTAATGTGCCACAAAGATACTGACAATTTATTGGTTTCTAATTTAGGTGTGAGGTATCCTCATGAGTTCATCATTTTTCTGACAATGATGATGCAATCGCTTATGAGCATCACTTCAAAATCATTAATTTTATACGCATTAATATATAACTTTTTAGTTGACCTGTCGCTACCAGTCTATACGGCATTAAAATATCGGTAGTACTGTTTTAGTGGCAATATAAACAAAATAATTCCATAATGGTTTAATTTTACGAGTGTGTTTTTGAAGTGAACCCACTACAGAAACGTCATGACCTAATGGACATTGCCATGATGAAAAGAAATATAAGCATCCATTCGAGGGTATTCGTATTCGCGTATTCCTAAGTAATAAAGGAGCAAACTCCATTGCTTCATCATGGAAAAAAACTTGACTCTCCCATTTCTTCACTTTCACAGTATCTCCACTCCATTCCATCCACTTGACTCATGGCTCGTCAACATGTATAAAGAACAACTCTGAAGAGAACTCTTCTTGAGTGTTTTGCTACCAACAAAGACGCAGCAATATAAATTGCTATGCTCAGGCCCTGGCATGGTATCCGTGAATTCGGTGTAATGGATAGTGGATGGAATGGAATAACTCAATTAGCTTTATGTTGGTGGAACAAACGAATAGCGCCTTTATGTGCTTCCGCAGTTTTCTTACTATGTTTAGAAGTCCGCACACAGAAGTAGCCGTAAAACTAAAATGTAAGTGAATCATGCAACATTTCTGGACATGATTTCATCTGCATCTGCGTTTGTATTTGCTTTGTCCTACTGACCTTAGATACATATAGAATATAATTCATTGTTAGCACTGTAGTTTTTTCAAGAAAAGATAAGTAATATAAACGTATGTTGCAAGTATTCTGCAATACAGCATCTAGAGTTCCTTAATCTGTTTGTTGAATATTCCGAATCTGCATGCACTTTTTGCTGATTATAAAACTTTTTCTTTTGCTTTCGACATTGCGCATTGTAAATTGGATGGAAACTAAAAGTATACTATTATTTATTCTTTGGTAAAGAGCTAAAGATCGATACGCAAACATAACAGTTACAACTACTCTCTGAAACAAATACTTTATTTTGAATTATAGATAATAATTTACTTTGGGAAGAAAATTCTTTGAATTGTTTTAAATTTTACATACCCAGTTCACATCGATTAAGGAATGCTAGTTATGTGGATTAATCAGATATAAGTACTAATCGTAATTTGTGGTTGAAACAGATGTTACAAATAATGGTTCCTTTGCAGCTTTGCTTACAACATATTTAACCAGAGAATTTGTCTATATATACGGTTTTGTGGATTAGTAGTGAGTATTACAGCATTACTAGATAAGGGCAATTCTCTGGATAACTATTTCGCATGGAAACGTACCATTCACGAAAATTTCGCAAACATTTCGCTTATTGGTACTCACGTTGGAATTTTTCGAGGACGAAAATTTCACGTTAATTTCGCTAACGAAAAAAATGCACTTTTTCACCCAGGTGACTGCACGAAACAGGACACCCTTTTTTCGCTGAGACGAAAACGAAATCAGCCATGAAATATGCTCATATCAATGATATCATATCTTTCTTGACAAACAGATTACGACGAACTTTCTAAAGAGTTAAAACACAAAGCAAACAGTCTATTTTATAGTTTTTTAACCAAAACCGATTAAATTTTCATAGTTAACACGACACGGTAAGCTTTTGCTCCGTCAATCTATTAGGTCAAGTCAAGATCTCAAAGATTCTCAAACTTTTGGGGTGTTACAATGTGAATTTAGTAAGTTGATGCATAAAAATGGCGTATGTATGGCTAATTCTTAGAAAACGAATCTACTTATCCATTTACTAAAATAGCAGATTATTTCATTCCTATGTTTGCAAAAGTCTTTTTGGTTTGGTTACAATATTTTTATAATACCACAACATGTCATCCCTGGGTTTTCAATTACGTTAATCGCTTCATTGAAACAATGAATGTTAATTCTTTTAAGCATAATCAAATCTTAAAATGAGAATCCGTGTTTGATTATATAACCATTCATGATACAGATTTTGGAAAAGCGATTTTCGAAACAACTGTCTTGAGTACTAGTAAGCGAAATAAAAATGAATTCATGAATGAAAACAACTTTTCGCTGGAATTCCAGTGAAAATTTCGTTTCCATGCAGAAGTCATTTTCCGTCATTATTCCATTTCGCCACGTACCACGTCGTAAGAGCTTAGCTTAAGAAACATAAAACGACCAAGTTTCTAGTGTAACTCATGTTTGGGCAGTAGCGAAAGAATTTGAGTGGAATGAAAAGAATTTTAATCTCGCAAAACATTTTTTTTTGTTTAGACCTCAACCAACTCTGCAAGGTTTCACTCGGCATTTGTTTAAACTATGGAACGGGCTTTTAGCAAATATGTTTAACATTGGATATTACGTAGCAGTATCAGTAGTATTTTAGAAATCCCGCAGCAGTTTTTGTTTTTGCAAATGTTTAAGCAGGCAGAAAATCGAGCTTAAAAGATCTGTTTCTTGATCGTTTTATTTATACAGCTACACAAATCTGTTTATGCTGGAGTAAAAACGAATGGAGAACGTAGCAAAGAAGGTTTAATGGCTTAATCGGTAAGGGAAATTCTACAAATACGCGCAATTACCAGCAGCTTGTAGCAGTTTCTGCTTTTGCCATTATGAGCAATTCGGTAAATCCCGCAAAATGGATAAAAGACAATCGAATTCGTTAAATTACAAGATTAAATGAAAGATTTAATGATGGAGTGTCCATAAAAGATTCGTAATAATAAATATCAACGAACGTATGTAGTGTAGTTAATGGTTTGCTGGAATTAAAGCAGTAAAAGTATTGTGTAGAAACAGCCCGTTTGAGCATGAACTTCCCTTGTAAAATTTTAATAAATCATGTAAATGCAATATGCAACTTTTATAACTGAAGGTCATTTCCATGATGAAATGGGAAGAAGTAACTTGTGGTCTTCTCTTTAAAGTTGAAAGTTGGTTAGACTATAAGTTGCGCAGTTGCTAAACCCAACTTCGGGGTGTTTACTTTTGGCCTGTGAATTCTGTGGATTATTATACTCGTTTGAAAATTCATGAGAATTTTAAAAAGCAGTGGGTAACAACTGTACAAAATTTATTTTAAGCTTTGTTTTATGAGCCAACGAGGAAATAGAATTAACATGCTAAAAGTTGGCCTTGAGAGACTGACTAGCATATTGTGCTTCGTTACAATGTTCTCATTATAAGCATGTTTCATACACTGATGACAATTTTGCTAAACAAACAAATGCACTCTCTTATCTCTTTCCTGCATTATTGATAGTAAAGAATCCTAGCATTCTTATAGAAGCAGTTAGCAGTAGAGTTTTGAAGTATCATTTCCAAGCACTATATTACACGACAACCATTCTGTAGCATGAAAATTACTTAAATATTAATTTACCCCAACTTCCTGTTTTTGTAAATAGCTTTGAAACATAAGCAAATGGGAAGTCAATCTAGACTTCCAATCCAACGAAGGTCAAAGAAAAGTCACAAGAAACGTTACTAAAAATTATTTTCAGTAATGACCTATGCAGGTGTTGGTGGTGGTGACTTTCCTAAAAGCAAGTAAAATGTACTACTGCATTTACGAGAAGCAGAAAAGAAACATGTAATATATGCATTTTCTTTCTCCATTAAATCACACCCAGTTCCTTTCCATACTAGTCTTGAAATATCTACAAAGGAAGTATGCATAAACTTCCGAAACCGATGTACACACAGTTTCAGTGTACGCCACAGATACTTACGAGTATATATGGTGAATGTTTTGTTATGATCAGTTCCTAAAGTTTTAGTAGGGTCATAGATCTTCTCGTAAAACCCATTTACTATGTGTTTTGCCTCAGCCTATTCCAACAGCGCAAAAGGGAATCAGGATAGAGAAAGAAGTAAATTTATTTCACCGAGAAATTCATAAACATCAGAATATACTAGAATTGGAAACTACATCCTCACCATCCCACATGAAGGAGTTTCCAAATCGAGGAGGTGGCTGGTTTCAAATTTGAAGATGTTGATAATGACAGTCCCATGAAGTAAAAGTTTGGCAAGAAATGCATACTGAAGTATTTCTCTTGTAAAGTCTGAGAAGAGAACCGAAGAAAGTAAATGTATTTCCCATAACCACCATCACCATTTCGCCTTACGCCCTTTGTCGCTTCCAGCAAAAATATGTCTACTCATAAAGCCCGTTAAGACCAAGATGAGGACGAGGACGACGGCAATGAATGATAGTTCATTCTATTTCAAAGACATTTCCTAGTATCACAAGGATGTCGTATAGCGCGGCAGTCATGCATGCACGCCTGTCTTCTCGTGCATTCCCTCACGGAGAGTCTTCTTTTGCCTTTTCTAGAGAGATCAGAGGACGGGTTGAGACTTAAAGCTTGGAATGGCAAGCTGAAAAATATGTTTCTCAAAGTTGAAGGACCTAGACGAGCCTGGAAAACCTGTGAAAAAAGAATGAATTACACTACATATTATATATGTGCATACACTGCACATCTTATGATATGGGCATGGCATCCCATGGCCTGTGTGTTCTTTGTTTTGTGTCGTATCGGAAAAATCGCGGAGTCTATATTGGTATTCGAAGGGTGACTTGTAATATATTTTCTCAGCAGAAACATTCACGTTCACTTCTTTTTTCGGCTTTCATGTGTGTGTGTGTAGTAGTAAACCATCCCAACTTGTTCCCATATAGTAGTAGAACACAGTTTGTGAGAGAGCATCGGTTTTTACAAGGAAAATAGAAAGTTACAAGCTTTTCCTGTTATGAACTTTTTTCTCTGCCTTGAAGTTGCTTACCACGTACATAAAATAATGTACCTACTAGAAGAGAAAGAGAGTGGAGGTATACATTTCTCAGAGATCATTTTGGAGCTTAGTATGTTGTAGTATTTGAAAGAATGTAAAAAAGATCCCTGAAAATGATGTGAGCGGAACACACGTCTTGACTGGTATATCACAAATTGAGAAAGCTCTGTAACAGCATCACCACACACCACCATCCCATCTCCAGCCATATCAACATCAGCTTTTTTTCTCTCTCGCTGTGTCGTATGCCTCACAACACCACCTGCAACTCAACAAGGACCGAACATGTATTATGCACATAAGGACATCAAATAATGTTCTTTTTTTCGAGAGTATCGAGAAGGAAACTGGCCTAGTCAACAAGAAGCTGAACAAAATGCTAAAAATACTGAATAAAAAAGAAAAAGAGGCTCACTACTACTACTACTGCCGTCATTCCATTGCTGCTGATGTTGCGACCTGTCTACTACCTTCTTTCCGACTCTTACTGTCTTTCGTTGTTTGGCATCAACTTATTTCCCTAGCTTTAAGCTCATTGAGTCACTTTTTACTTCTCTTGTAACGTTACGTTACATAAAGTCACATCATCCATAGTCTTTAGTTGGTAAAATGCAAGTTTTTTTTTGTACTGCTACTCAAACAAGCATATATATATGCATTCATACACAAGCTCTTGAAGTAGTTTCTTTCGGGATAGAAGTGGTGTATGGTGGTGGGGTGTGCTGCTGATGTTGTTCAAGTTTTTGAACCGAACCCTGAACCTTTGCCCTCTTTGGCCCTTCTTTTATTCCCCTCCTCTCACACAAGCCTTTCTTTTTTCCCTTTGCTGCTCATAAAGTACATCTGCATGTCTTTTTCTCAATTCGCTCCCTATTCCTTTCAATTCATGCATACATTTATTATTATGTAATGTCCATATCCATCTGGTATGCATGGCTGTTGCTCTCGTTATTCCTGGGAGACTTCATTTCTGTATTAAACATGCACATATTACATGAGTGAAGGCTGGAGCAGAGAGGCTTCTTCTGAAGGATGATCTTACGATATCATATTATATATTGTATTGTAATGGAGATAGGTGCACAAGGAAAAAAAACTCAAAAAGCACAGTCATATCTCTGTAGTTCCTCAAGATCCAATGCAATATTTAACCAATTTTTTCCACAACGCGTGTATGTGTGTTTGTACCCCAACAGACGGATGAACTCGAGCATTGTAAAAGTACAACAAATACCCCCGCTGTTGTCCTTCAGTCAGTTTTGATGCATGAGAAATAAACTAGTTGAAAGCGGTTTTGAGTTGCAGCATCAAGAACAAATGGAGGAACGACCGAGGAATGAGTGTGTTTCGTGTTGTCACTTGCTTCACGTTCAGCACTGTATATTATTGGGTGTGGAATGGAATGAACTGCAAAGTGACGTGATGAAACAAAAATATAGCTGTACAAGCAACCAAGTAACGAAAGAAATATAAAGGAATGGGGATAAAATAGGATTTGGTGAAAGATGAACTCAATTTAAGAAAACTAAATTCCTCTCCGGTGGCTATCTTTCACCGTTCTTTCACAAAAATCATCCATTTCGACGGGGGTACATGAACTCGGGTTCGCATTCGCATGCACACTCATATTTACAGCGAGGTTCGTGGCCCTTTGCTATCGGTGGCATGAGATCTACTGAATTAAAAAGATAAGAGTACATTCTATATAAGCAGTTGGTTGCACGGGCCATGTCGAAAGAGTCAAGACCCGACATTATAAGCTCATGAACTCGACTCGATTGAATGTTTAACAATGTTTCCCGACGAAAAAAGGAAGGAACAAGATCCAATAATATCACATCTAAACAAAAATACCTAGGCTGAGGTTTAGCCCAAAAAAAATAATGTTATTTGCCATCTAACTTTCAGCCTTCTTTCTTATTGCACGCAATTGTTTCATCTTCCAAATATAAAGTTTTCCTTTCTTCTTGGGCATAATAGCTAACGGTGTCTGACATGAAAAAAGTATATAGCATGCCACATTGCCACACATGGATAGAACAAAGATTGAAGCCTTCTAATTTCTATTTCTAAATCGAAATTTTCTTCACTTTCGTATCTTGTGTAGTTTTTCTATAAAGCCGATGTTGAAATTGAAGGATAATGTATAGTGAGCCTGAAAACAAACTCAACTCAACGGCAGTGTCACTTTCAGATTTTGAAAATAAACCATTTTCCAGTTCCACAGGCATCTCCCTTTCCACAACTGCGAGTTGGAGATTGAGAATTTCATAGAAATGCGAAAAGTACTACTACGCTCAATGGAATGCCATTTAGGTAACTTCCGCTCTTGTCTGCAAATGCGGAAGCTATATTTCTTCAAATCCTATGTAAATTTAACTGACAACCGAATACACTGAACGTGGCATTTAAATAGGATATGTATTGATCTTAGGGAAGAGAAAGTAAAAGACCCAAAAGTTGGTACAGGACGACGAAAGACAGCTGGGATTTTCCTTTTCTCCCAAACTCGTTTTCTATTGTATATCGATAATAACCAATGTGCTGCGTGCTGCTCAGCAGACTTCATGAGCTTCCTGAGATAAAGTACTTACTTATACCATATCTATTGTTAGTTCTGCTCAGTTTTGAGTCTTCAATATAGAGCTAGCTGTTTCTCATGTTATTAAAACTTTTACTAAAAAGTTGACTAAAGCTAAATATATTCAAAATCGGTAAACAGGGTAACTGGTTATAAATGGAGTGTTAGCAGTAGACAAATCACGACAACCTCAATGTGCTTTTACTATTCATAAGGAATTGTCAAAATTCCACAAAACATACCAAAACAGTCAGTCCAGTCCTCGTAATAAAAAAGCCGCCGGTTGATGAATCTTGGTCTATAATTTTGGTTGTAAATGAAGGTATATAAAATGAAGATATTAACTAACATGTAACTAACTAACAACTATAACGTTGAAAATGTAAATATTATGTAAAAATGGTTGCTAAATTCAATGGTTTCAATTGAAACTTCTACATGACCATGATTTTTTAAAATAATATCTTCGCTGAAGAAAATGTACTTCTACTCTCCGTACAATTATAAAAAATATGTCAAAATGTCGGAAATTTCATGGGATTTTCTACATGATCGTCCCCACTCATCATTTATTTATTTATTAGAAAATGAATAGGGAGTTTTAGATAGCCGGAGATGTAAAATGTGCTACTTAAGTGCAATTTACTTCATATGAATATTGGTGAACCATAAAAGTACTTGTAGTAAACCAGGATCATTTTTATTTTTAAATCATCAGTTGACCTTCATTTATATCCGGGTCTAGACTGACTGTTTTGGTATGTTTTTGGGATTTTGACAATTTCCTATCTCCAAGTATGAGCCCATTGAGGTTGTCGCTATCTGGCTATGCGTGTATACTCCATTTGTTACCCGTTGCCTTGTCAAAATATCTTGAAATATATTATATTATATATGTTTGCATTGAATTGAAAGAGTAAAAAATTAATCGATTCACTATAATAATTACTTCCGGTAGAGGATCTTGCCAACAAATTATGAATACAAATAGTAATAAAGTCAAACAAAAATACACGACGTAAATTTTACTATCTCTGGAAAATTATCAGAATTTATATACATTCCATCATTTATTACCAAACCACTGTCTTTCATTTCAATGCCGTGTGCCTCCATATCAAAAGTATATAGTGCATATCAAAACTCCTAACCTAACTGCACGATAAACTCATAATGAACTGATCTACCTCATGAACGAAAGAAAAACTCTTTTGTTGCATATCAGTTTTAATAGGACAGAGGGCGAACCTGTCCTATTGTGTTGTGTGTCCCAACAACACAAAGGCAACTTTTAAGAATGAGAACCTAAAAGCTTGTCCTCATATTATTATTATTTATACAAATACCCCCAACGCATACATACGTGTATGTATACTTTCACTCAATATGACTATACAATCACGCAAGAGGAAAGACAAAAATGAGGCATAGAGGAGAAAATACAGTCATTGGGAAATCCTAAAAAGAAAAATCGATTAAGTAAGGAGAGAAGCATGCGCCACTATCAGTATAGCAGACAGTTATCGTCGTCATACATATAAGTGGCTTGCTTGCTTGCACACACATGTAACAATGTTAGAAGCCCATTTTCTTATACTTATAAAAAAGGAAAGTAAAGGAAAAGAAAGTACAATATGGTCATACCATTTTCTGTTTGTAAGTTTGTATCCATGCAAAAGAAAGTCTTGTTCTCTACACTTTCTCTCTGACCATTCGCATAGTATTATATACTCTTATTTTGCCTAAAAGGGATATGCTCCATTATGACCCACTCTATAAGTCCCACTCCTTTCTTCCACCTTATACCGCTACGACCACTGCTACTTACCTCCCATACTCTCCATCTCAACCAACGTAAGCCCCAAATGTATCGAAGTTGGAAATATGGAAAACGCACGACACTGGTGGTGTTACAAAAAAAAGAAAGTCGGTTTCCCGTTATGGTTATATGGTTGGTTGTAATTGGGTGTTGCTACTACGGCTGTTTCACTCTCATGTACGTACATACGTTGACTACTACTGGTGCTACTTCTTTTTATCTCGTGTATGTACGTACAATGATGCTTCGCTCATTCTTGCCGAATTTTTTTAAAGGTACATATCATGTATTATATTGGTGGAGGATCCTATTATATTATTCCGAGACCGCTATAACATACTATATATTCCATAAAAGGTTTCACTTTTGCTTACGTAGGTACGTGTACAGACATCGTGTAGCCTAGAATATGGATGTTTTCCTTAGATGTTTCTACGTGGTATATACATACATACATACATATGTACATAAGCTCTATAGAAGCAACTTCTTCAGTGAAAGTTAGAATTTTAAAGTGAGTTCTATTCTGCCCACCATATGAGTAGTTCACATATTATCAAATACTAGAACTAAAGTATATGTACGTACGTTATGTATAGATGCAGTCTTGTGTTTTGTACATATATGTATTTTATGTGTATCCTCCAATGTTGCTTGCTGGAACGGCTGGAGTCGAGATGGGCCGAGGGGAGTACCGACGCCTTCGCATTTTATAGGATGTCGTGACTGACTGCTACTGAAAGGAAAGGAGATTAGAGCAATGGAAAAAGTTGCTACATGCCACAGTATAGGAATACGACTGCTGATGTTGGCAGCCTACTAGTTAGCTCGCTTGTCTGCCCAGTGCGACAACCACTTTCTCTCCTACTCTCCTGATCACGTTCACCCGGGTGACCAAACTAGTGCATGTACAACCAGTAAGACATGGACATACACACACGGGGCAAGTGAAAGAAGAGAGGCTGAAGAGAAAGAATAACAGAGTAACTTTTTACGTCAACAAAAAGAGGTGCTCTCAACATATTTTGTTAACAAACTAAAAACTGGACTCTCTCGATAAAGAAAAGTTTTCACGTCAGTTATATAATTTTAACCAGACAGTTTGATAAGCTATAAAAACCTCGGTTTCAGAATTTCGTTTACTACTTCAAATTTGGATCAAGTGAATCAATTTGTTTTTAAAGGGAAAAAAACTTGTGGTTTAATTTTATTGCTAAACTTTTGTTGTTGTACGTTTCAGAACAAAACTTTGAAAACTTTTTCTCAAAATTTCTTCTCAATAATCCTTCACTTTTACTCTCGATTTTGAGTTAAAATTTGAGATAAATAGATTTCACTCTTAACCACTGCAGTGGTAATACACACAATACGTATTCTCTACAGTTCACTACGAATCTCATCAGAGTGTCACCGTGTATTAATCAAATTATGTAAATCATTACATAACATTGTGCTCTCCTATATATAATGTATGTATGGTATTAAATTATTGTGTCAGTGATAACCTTTGGACTTTATATACAAAACTGGTCATCAGTCAATTTCGTTTGGAGCCTATATACAATTTGATGGAGATTTCTCGTTGACTCCCTTTCAAGACTCAAAACTTGTTTGGTTGAAAACGGTATCTAATCTCATCTTCTCTCTGGAAGAGATTTTGACGTAAGAAGTCTGCTGATCGGTACTTTACTTTCGCCATTCCATTTATATCCTTGCAGAGAGAAAGAGAGAACGGAGCAGAAGGCAGAAAAGCTGACTGAGCTAGACATAACAGGTAAAGTATAAGTGCTAGTTCGATTAAATAGCGCACAAACTCAAAGAACAAACTATGTGAAGCAATGCAATATATACATATATATCGCACCTTCTTTCTTCATTCAGCCTTTTTTTCTAAAGCTTGCTGACTCATCTCACTCTCCTATTCATTACAACATCAACTAAAAAGAAAGTTTGACAAAGGGAAAGGGAAACGGAGCAAAATTGAATGCACTTGTTTCAGTCATGTGGTCTCCTTTTTTGTGGAAACAAACTTTCCACCAAACTATTAAATGACGTCAGCAGCAGCAGCCTGTCTGAACCTCAACTTTTTTTTGCGAATATCTACTCAAAATATCAGTATTACAAAAATTTCTTGGAAATTCAATGGGAACCCCTTTTGAGATTCTTACTTTTGGATTATAACATGTCTCTTGTTATTGAATGATAATTGGAGTAAATTTGGTACTAACTACGTCACATTCTCTGAAAAAGTGAAATTGGGCTGGGTATTTTCTTCCTAGGAATTTTGGTTTGGAGTGGTAAGTGGAAGTAAGTCCATAAATAGATGATTTTCGTACATAGTTCTCCGGAAAAAAAATTACATACGTAGTTGTGCATGTGTGTGATAAATAAGAGGTTTTATTAGATGGAATTCTTTTGCAAATGGGAATGGTACATGTATGTATAGTGGCGTGTTATTAGTTGAACTAGTGAATTGCACTGTTGGATGGGAAAACACTGTCGTTTGCTGAGTATTTATTGTAATAATAACACTACAGTAAAGTGGCTAAAAGAAGGAGAAAGAAAAACTAGGTTGTACGCAGTCAACTCATTGTGAAATCGTGTGGCATACACATACTCTCATATATACAGACATAACCATGCACTGATGAAATGAAGTTCATATGGTGAAAAGAGCAGAGAAGGACATTCTATACACTTGCACAAAAACTACACGAAAACCTCCTGGATGTCTATGTCTTTGCATGCAATGTATATAATGTGGATTACTTACTGCAGTAGTTACGTGATCACTCGCTAACATTTCCACATTAGTTGGTTCCATTTTCCTGGTATTTGCCAGCTTTGTCAGTGTACATACCAATACACCAATCCAACAAATAAAAGCCAACTGAGAAAGAAGGACAAAAAAGGGAAAAGTTTGCCTTGAACTTGTCGCTTAATATTCATTCCTTGTCTATTTCATTTCCTATTCCTTTTAAGAGAAACGACTGACTGATTGATATATGTGTGCCGTGCTGCTAGACATTTACCCCATTATTGCTCGTACTCGAAAAGTACTGGGTTCATAGTCACCAACCAAAAGGAAGCATCGCATTTCTCTCTTGTTTCGTTTCCAAATCTAAAACACACTCAGATACATATAAATTACGCCAAAAGAAAATTTCAAGAAGGACGGAGCAGGACAGACGGATTTCATAAAGACTTTTGATTCAGTCCCTAAATAATGGTTGTGACCAAGTAAGTACCCTCCAAAATTCCTAAGATTCATACTGTACTGTAGGAAAATGTTACTTTTCATGTGCTATGGTGGTCGAAAATTGTAAGTTCGTACTTATGTACCACACGCTTTGCATTACAATCACCATATTTTATTCGCTTTACTTTAGTTTATATGTCCTTGAGCATTTTAGGCTATGAAAATTTTATATATCATTTCGTAATTTTCCAGTCGTAGTTTACTTAAACATTATAATTCATGCGACAAAGGTTGAATCAATAAAATATGGTAAGGAAATTAAAATGTGGTCTGGGAAGGTCTCACAAGACGTAGTCGTCACTGATATGTACTTTATAGTAGCAGCTCAGAAAGGCTTGTGTAAACCTGACAAACTTCATTAATATTAGTAGAGACTGCGGTGACTGGGCGAAAGCGTTTTCTCCGAAATTTATACGTGTCTTACAGACGCCTTTCATTAATGTAAAAGTATAAGGTTTGGATGAAAAGTTAACGATATGATGCATAAGCTCAGGTGGCCTTCATTAGCTCAATCAACTTTCGTCACTGTCATAAATACTCTCGGATACCGTGCATGGGCTTTGTTTGCCCATTCAAACTCTTAATTTGAAATGGTTCATCAGTTGCTTTGCTCCAGTATTTTGAGAATGGGTTGGTAGAGGGACATAATGTAATATGCAGCCTACGTCCCAGGTTAGCAGTAAATATGATGGGACGAAATGAAAGTAATGTTTTATAAAGAATGATGATGTGTACTCTACTGAGATGGCAATGTGATTCGATTACTGGAGCTGCGTAGTATAAGAGGGGTATGAATGCATGCATAAAGTGAAAGTATTAATGAACCTGTAATGCAATGCATTCCAGCGTTTTGTGGATGTGCGCTGCTCTAAATAAAAGTGGAACTCCTTCATTAACGTAACTACTGGCTGGCTGCCGGTGGTGATGATGGTGGTATGGTGGCTCGGCTCAGAGTGTTTTCAGGCTCACACTATGCCACACCAACCACACTGTTCTAATGCCCTGCTATGAAGAAATTATTCATGACAAGTGCTTGAGTTTAATGGAGTAGAAGGCGATGTAGGATAATCTGTGGCCTAAATTCTTCAACTTTCACATTCTACAACCCTCCATGCTACTTTCCATATGTGTGTGATGATAAAGATACCGATAAAAAAGGTACTTTTACTATCATTCACCTTACGAATATAATAGAGTAGAAAGTGTATTCGTGTGTGTGCAATCATATTGCACCACTTCTTTTTTTAGCAAACGAGAATAAACATTTTCACGATTAGACTTTGGACAACTAATACATTACCCCCTATGATTATTCTGTAATTACAGCATAGTACCAAAAACATTTGTTTGATATATTAGATTGGCAAGGCTTAATCAACAGTCGTTTTTTCTGTCGCCAAACATTAGCTTTTTCATTTATTAATCATATAACGAATTGGCTGTTTAATGAATACTATTTTTTCTTGTTAATAGAAGAACACGTAGGCTCCAAATTTTGCTCCTTGTAAATGAAGTAATTAGCTACCCTGTCGTCACAAACGTGCTGTGACATATATGATACTGCTATTGAATATAATATGCAGTCGACCAATTTATGTTAACGAATTGTAAAGTAGTATATTCTCCTATAGTACGTATTTGATCATTCAGAAACAAAGTTGCAGTTTCGATTCGATGCGTTTAGAATTTTGCTTTTGGTACACAAAAACTGTTTTCTTTTTGTTCCCAATCGCGTACCCTGATAGTTTGCTCTTGTATTATCTTGGAGACAGGACAATCTTGTTATTGGCTCTTTTCCTTTGGTACTGTGTAATAAAGGAAATGGAAAAACTTTTTCTCCCAAAAAAAAGTTTCACCTGTTCTCGAAACTAATAAAAATTGAGCGAAATCCGTAACTCGCCACTTTAGCATTTTCCTTTCACTCATTTTGAGCAGAGAAGAGAGACAGGATGTAAAGGAAGTTTACCAAAGGTCTCTTGCAAAAACATTCTGCAAGACTTTTCTTATTCACAAGTTTTTAATGATACTGTTTGAAAACTAGAATTTTTGTTGTCACATGATCTATACTTTTTCTACGAGCGTTCTTTAAAGAAAAAGAGTAGTAGTAGTAGTAAACTCAATGTCTTACGACGATTTTCTTTGTGCCAAAACTCCAACGCCAACACACATATGGTGAGTACTGAGCAGAAATATACGTTAAGTACCGCCCTGGGGTAGTTGTAGGTCCACTTACTTTTCCGGAGGAATGACACGCATCACTAGCTAGATTTCATGGTTGGTTGAAAACAAAAGGAAACTAAATTTTTTTCCAGCAAATTTTTTTAAAGGAAATTGTGTAAATTAAACGTGGTGGTGGTTTTTATCTAACCACCAAGAGTAAGAGTTGGCTGATAACCATATGTAACTTCCTGTAGAATTATGTCTAAAATATTGTATGTGATAAGTTGCCATATATTTCGTTTCACTTTGGAACGAAAAGGAGTAGTGCGTAGGAACGAAATAAATGCAAATGTTGTTACTCGAAAACTTTTGTGCACTGTGATGCCATGTTATTCCCTCGTGAAACTTGTAGTTTTGTAGTAGTGTGTCCTGTTTGGAGTGGCATGTAGCCCCAGTTTTTCCTTCATACTACTACTCTTCGAGTAGAGTAAGATTTTATGGGGAAAGTAGTTAGTTTTCAAATGAATATAGAATGGCGGAAGTCCGGGAATATATTTTATTCACATCGGTTGATCTTACAATATATTTCTCTGTCTCAAACGTTTAGTACTACAAATAACATGCTGTGTTGGATGGAACATTGGAAGCAATCTCGTTCTCATATATAAAAAAAAGTTCAGTGAGCAAGATACCCAAAATTATGGTACGTTCTAAACTTTGGTAGCAGATTTTGTTGGGAAAGGAAAAGTAATCCGAGTTTCTGAGTATTTGTATGTGTATGTAATACTTATATGGGCACCAGTATCACTACCGTAGCAAAATAGAGAGAATGGTTGTTTACACAAGTTGAGCGTTTTCCCATTTCCTGAACAAAATAGTAGTATTAAACTCCCATCGTACGCTTCCTCCTCATTCATCTCGAAGTTCAATAAACCAACGTGAAACAGATGTGTAGGGAGAAGAGAGAGAGAGAGAGAAACCGAGCATTATTATGGAAAACTGGAAATTTACAGTAGAATGAAACCCCTTCATCTAAATTACATATTTTATACCCATTGTGAGGCGAATGTGGCTTTTTTGTTGCTGTTATTTCAGAAAAGAATGCAATAAAATCAGTTTCAAACTAATGTGAAAAGCGCCTGTTGTTACATGCATGAGAAGAAGAAAAAGTACTTCGTTCAGGGCTGCTCATCGCAGCCAAAGCTAAAAGGGAAAAGAGCATAAAGGATTGATAGTTGTAGTCACAAGTCATGTCATATGTTACCCCAAACGACAGGTCTGTAATATCGATTTGTCCTCATTCCATGTCGTCGCCAATTGTCCTACAGTCTACTTTCTCCTCGCAGAACTTTAGAGTTGGGGTACAAAAAATGTAGTAGTACTACTACATAATTTAAGCTAAATTACAATGGCTTAGGTGTATTTCTTTGTTCCTTCTCATAATATTTACGAACAACTTTGGTTTACCTGTCACTATATAGTATAGATATAAACATTTATGTGCAAACATCAAAACATATTTTATACCATACGTCGTATGTCAGGATTTAAAATGGGAAAATTCACTTTCCAACTATCTTTATGTTCATCATCACCATCATCATCATGATGAATAAAAAGAAACTGGAGAGAAGCACACTACCCTACATTTTTTAGTACATGGCTTTCAAAAAAACTGATACTTTCTCTTCCCCCCAAGTAAATGACAAAACAACAAGTTAAAAAACCAACGTCAAGGTAGCTGTCATGTCATCAGCTCTTATCTATTGTGTACCAATGTCATTTCTTGTCAAATCCCTCCAGCGTCATCCTCTCTTCATGATGATGACTTCTTATTGATAAATATAACTTCTGTTGGAGAAGGCTTGCTCGTGTGGAAACGTAATAAAGTTGGATCCTCTGGATGAAACCACTGGTATGGTAAATGGTGAAAAAAGAAGCAGTAGCAGTCATTTACTTACGAACATACGTATTGCGTGGCTTAAGTGTGCTCGTTTACTGCTGCTGATAAATTTGGGTGTGCTTAGGAGGACTGAATGAATACTACATGATGCATGATTGTAAGTAATGAGTTCATCATCGAGATAGGACATGTTCGTCTCTCTCTCTCTCTCTCTTCTGGCAGTGTAGTGGTTTGAAGTCTCGCAAAATTCACCTGAAACCCTCTCATGTGTAATGCATGTTGCCAATGTTATGATGATGACGCTGATGACTTTGCCATGAATACATCAAAAAGAGGACGTGATGTATTTACTACAGGAAATTGACTACCTACTACAAAATTTACTCTTTTGCTCCGCTGTGCATTCATGTCACTAGCTTGTGAAGGATACTAAGAGACGAGCCTTGACAAGACTAAAGACACACAGATCAAGAGAGTGGGTGTAATTTAAGGATAGTACAATGACTGTATAAAAATGTATCTCGTACGGTATACCAACCAAGTCAATCCAATGTATGATCCAAACCTCTCCCTATAAGCATTTTGCCTTTCTTCTTACACGTACATATGACATTTTGGAGATAAAAGAAAAGGGACCCATAATAAAGCTATAGCATGTTATAGTTGCATGCTCTATCTATCTACTAACTGCACAGATGCACAAGCGAAAAATGTGAGACACGAACATGACATGTTGATTTCGTAGTGCTTGTAATTAAAGCTAGGAAATTGTATTTTCTGCTTGATTACCTGACTTCCTGCTACCGCTCCTGGCAATGTAATTAATTCAAACATTACCAAAGACACACGAAAGTTTTTTTTACTTGAAATTGCGCATCTACATACATTCTAAATATAGTAACTAAACTAGCTCTCCTGTATTTTTTATTACAATAGTATGTACATGTCGGTAGTAGGTAATGTAATGTAGTTCCTCCTTTTACCAACTCCCTATGTATTCGTTGTTCATACTGTGTTTGGTGAAAGTTGTAAAACTGTTGTTTCCTGACGCATTATCCACATATGTCACCTCACCCCCATGTAGCGTATGTCAATAATTTGTTTTCACAACGATCGGCAGCAGCACATCCAACATATCTCGAATTTCATTTTTTGCTAGGTTGTCACTACCGACCTGTTTTTCTTTGCCGTTTCTAACACACGGGAGCTGGTTAATGCAGTAAACTACATAGTTCCTCCTGCCTGGTTGGTAGGTAAAATTTATGGAAAGGCTGTCTGACTTTTTTTTCGTCAACTAATCGTTACCATCCTTCACTCGTTGGGATAGGTAAACTGGGGGAACAAAAGTGAAATGAAAACTTTGTCAAGAGTTGGCAACACACATTTTTCACCCAGTGGTTTATGACTTGACGTTATCTATCCTCATGTAATATTATATGTCTAGGTGAATGATCAACAGAATTGCAGATCACTGGGGTATAAACTCTTTGAGTACATTTAATATTATGTGCAGTGCAAGGCCTTTCTCTTTTTGTGTTAACGTATGCCATTGTCGCAAACGTGCAAGTTGGGCTGCTATAATAAAAGGTGATAATTCTTTATCCTCGATTTCTCGAAAGGGTGATATCATCATACATACCCCTGCAATGAAGAGGGAGACGTGCCCCAAAGAAGTTACGATAGTCATCTCACGCCCTTTCCTTTTTTCTTCTTCTTTTTTGTTCAAGCCATGTTCATGTACTACTATGCTTTCTTTCTTGCAACTAGAGAGAGACTAGCTTTTTGGATAATGAAAGACATTACATTTTACTTCTTTTCTTTTCACGTGACTGCTTTACTACAATATTTGTACGAGCTCAGCTGCGGCTACTACGCGTCAAGTAGTCTTGTTCTTGTTCCATATACCGCTTACATGTACTTTTGGGTTGTGCAACGTCCAAAAAAATCTTTTTTACTATTATCGTCCCCGCTTCATTCAACAACCTGCTGCTGAATATATATGTACTTTAACTCTGTACATTTCCCCTTTGGTTGACGACGACTCAACAGTCTTGACTGTCGAGATAATTCATCGGTATTGCTCCCGTTGGTGCTCTCAATTCTTTCCAAAAAAAAGTTTCTACAAGACAAGAGCAAAGGAGGGCATAAAAATGTTGAGGAATTATTCTAGGGACAAGTATACGACCAAAAGAGAAACCCAAGGCAGTCAAGAGAAAGCAATTCTTGGTAATTCATTTCATTGTTAACTGTGATACTATTCTACTCAATAGTTGTAGTTTTAGAGTAGGTTGCACGTGTATTTTATTGACTAGATTGTTTTTCCTGGAGCGTATGAAATTATTGTGGAAAGATAGCCATTGTTTTTCAAGCCAATGTAATAGGGGCAACGTACGCAATATCAAAACAATAATATTTCTCAGTCAATACATTTCTCATTCCATAGCACATTTTGTATCCTTATGCATAATGTAGTTAGTAAGCACTAATAAAATTAAAGACTTATATATGCTATATTTTCTGCTGAAGGTGATATAACGCTAATTTATTCGGTATAACAAACAGCGATCCCCATTTCTTATGAAAAGAGTGCGGAGAAGCCGATATATATACATTTTCTTAACTCCATTCCATGTTAAGTATATACTGATATTAAAATTACATATATTTACCCAATCATCTGGAAGGGTGACAGCACAACGGGAAATGTTTCGCATTGGATGTATATCGCATTTGTATTTTACGCGTCGTGCATGATTCCTCTGTCTCTGTGTGAGGAAGCCATATAACTCAATTCAAATATCCGTAAAGTGACAAGCTATTTAGGATATAAGTACACTGTGAAACACATAATGTCGCTGACCTGGAATTGGAAAGCATGTTCTGCCACTTGAGTTCTTACAAAGCCTGAGCTGGAATGAAATGACACAGACATTTATTCTCTTGTCCTTTTCTAAAGCAATGGGTTTGGGTGTGAGCGTATGTATGTATATATAGTACTGCTGACTCTAGCTAGACTTTAAAACATAAAAAACTTGGGAGGTCAAAATAAAGAAAACGAAACGACATACAGCTTATAGTTTTTTGCTATATGTATTATGTTTATGGGCAATACGCAAAAGTAGGAGTACAACACATACATTTTTTTTAACAATAAAACACGAACCGGAAAGCGGAATGAGTCATGGCAGTCATAATTCATTTTACGCAAATATGACAGCTACTTTCACCAGCTGTCTTGAGTCCCTCGGTGATCTATACTTTGTAGATATGTATTTCGATTTCCACTATTGCACTACTACCTACAAATGAGCAGCGTCAATGTGTATTTTGCGTTGTGAGGAGAAAGAGGACAGAAGAGAGAATAACTACATATTTTTTGTGTGTAAAATTGTATTTTTGAATGTGTTTCGTTACGATACAAAGCCATATTGTCCCCTTTCTCTTGTGAAATGAATTATGGTGCTTTTAGCTTTCACAGCCAAGGCAAAGAAATCCATAATTTACGAGTTAAATCATCTTCTCTGTATTGACCAATGTACCGAAGCAAAAATTACTCTTTTAATTCTGTTTTTGTTGAAGAAAAGCATACGTATTACGTATACATTAACGACGAAGTATTAACGGCCATTTTCTACAATATTTATGTGCTTGTGGAGGGTTACTCGGTTAAAATCGGTACCATGTATATATATTAAGTATACGTAGATCAATATTATATGCATAAGAAAAACAGTTCATGTGAACTTTATGTCGTACTTTCTTTCAGCCTTGCATGTAGCTGGATTAAAAGTGCCACGTAACAATTCTCACCAAACGATATTGCAGTGGATTCATGCATAAAATGTACTCGCGTATTTTCACTTCTTACTTTTTGTGCGGCTGTTTGCAAAGAAAGGGGGAACTATATATATGGATGCTTCTTTCTATTTGCGGTAACGCTAACATTTTATTTGCTTAATGTATG